>OV281285.1:15640833-17010000 GCA_923062465.1 Acleris sparsana | reverse complement strand
GACCGCCTCGTCCGTCTCACTCTAGTGTTTATTATAAATACACGACTGCATGAACTCGATTCCTATCGTACTACGCACGCACGCCCGTTCGGACGTTGAGACGAGTTGGCTTGGAAACACTTGCCTTACGTGTACGTACTATCGATTTAAAATGCTTCATGTCGTCGCTCTAAACAAAACAACAACAACAGTATACATTAAATGAAGTAATAATTTGACATACACTTTTCGCTTTGGGGCAGGGCCTCTATTCTATCGGATAAAACCATATTGCCTTTAACATGTTATCGTGTTGTGAACGATACGATAGCGCTTATTTACTTACTCGTACTTGACAGTAGTGGCGGCAGTAATAAAGACAATACGATATCACAATAGAGGTAACATGATTTTACCCAGTCGAATAAAGCCCAAAGTCCAGTTTAAATTGCATATTTGTTTGCTACTATAAAGCACCCACGAGCTCTTTTCTACTTGGTAACTATATTGATTTTCATATGTTATCGTATTGACAACGTTTTAATAGTTCTTATTTACTTGACAGTTTTGGCAGCCGAGTTAAAAATAACACGATAACATGTCAAAACCAATATTATTTTACAGGTTAGAATAGAGGGCCCCCTGGCCGAAAACGAGTTTTCCCGAAGATGACTACGAGTACACGGATCGATCTAACCCCTTTTACAAGCTTTTATTTAACTTGCAATGTATATATGTATGTATGTATGTATGTGTGTATGTATGTACGGGTCAAATATCTTGCAAACTAAATTTTAACCACTTCCCGGTTTCCGATGACGCTGAAAATTTGCATACACATTTAGTCTAATGACAATACAATAATATAGTACCATCGAGCTGGTCTGATGATGGTGATCATAGGAACTCCTAAATCGCAAATGATAAACCCGTCGTGTTAGGGCTCGTTAGAATCGTCTTGACGAGTAGACGACAACTGTGCAAAAAAAGTACAGTCGGTAACAAACGTAAGTCCCAAAAATGAAATGTTTGACTGAAACTTATTTTTAATCAATAATGGGTTTGCGTTTGACCTCATTCATTCTCATTTAAATAATTATAGATGTGTCCGAGATACTGAAAGAATCGTTCAGTAAAGTAATAATCCGGTTTGCAGGAATTTTTGGTTTACACAAGAAGGAGTAGAGTGAATATTTATTTTCATCTCACTAGCTCGGAAAGGCCTTTTTGTTTGTTTGATATCTATTGAGATTTTTTTTATACAAATGTGAAGAAAGAGTTTTGATATTTGAAGGCAGTTCAAGTAATATTTGACAGCTAACAAAACTTAAACCGTTAAAAGTGCTGAATTTTTAACATCACAATTAATGGATTGCATCGAGTAAAAAACACTGAATGGTCTTACAACTTTATTTTAATTCATAAATATCAGCATTCAGCATTAACCTTCATTCTTTTTGTAAAAGCCGATAAAATGTTCTGACAGTCCAAGTAAGTCGATGTGCGAACAAAGGGCATCCGAAATTTTTCCTCGCTGTAGTGAGGAGAAAAGTTTTGTGTTATTCACGGGTGAAAAGTTATTTCACGATCCGCGTGTTGAAAGTGTTGAAACACTCGCTACGCTTAGGATTCTATTTTTGAAAATACTTAACACCTGCCTTAGGTATACCATGCCTGACATCAAATGCTTGCCAAACGCGGAAGGTCATCAAAAAACTAGTAAAATAGTCGCATGTCAACGAGGAATGGAGCGCAGTTTGCTTAACATCAAAAGGGTACAAAAATACGTCACAAAAAATAAGAAATATTAACTAAGCAACAGATGGTCTAGAACAAGCACTAGCACTAAAATTGAAGTGGACTGGACGTGTAGCGCGTCTACAAGACAAGAGATGAACCGAATGAGTGACCTCATGGAAAGGCCAACAAGGCAAAAAAGGAAGGAAGACCTTATGCTAAATGGGAAGACTAGATCAGATATACAGGGTGGAATGGGACTGGGGACCTTCCCGGAACTATAGCATTAATTAAGAGGTACAGTCGATTTGTGATGGTAATAATGATGAATTAACTAATTAAAACAAAAACCAAATTGACTAATTTTTCATTGCGGTGACAAACCCTGTTACACCTACCCATTACGACTTGAATATGAAAACTCGGAAACTACGCTTATTTCCGAACGTTGACGTTGCCATAGTGATAAGGTGATAACTTATGATTCCTAGATGTCAAATAATCCATAAACAAAACGAAATGAAAATGATTTTTATTATTTACAAAATTTATTAACCATTAGTTTACACATTATCATGTTGTTATAAAAATCTAACACTACGTCTACAAAAATCTTCAATTACCCTCACATTCGGTGTTCAAATGTCCCTCCGCGGCTTATTATACACGCTGCAGCCCGTGCCCGAGTATGTCGGTCGGTGCACCCTTTACAAAATATGCTCTTCATCATTTTTTCTCCGCAGATCGTTAAAGGCATCAGTTATTCGTCGTCGCATCTCGTCCGCAGTGTCACATTCCGTTTTGTACACACTATCTTTTACAGAGCCCCACAGGAAGAAATCAAGACACGTGTGATCCGGGCTTCTTGGCGGCCAATGGTGCGGCCCAAACCTGCCTATCCAGCGATCCCCAAACTCATTGTTCAATTTAATTCGTACTTCGTGTACAGAATGAGCTGGTGCACCATCTTGTTATTATTATCAGCCAGTGGTAATTCGTCCAGATAACTGTCTAACTCGGTGTTCAAAAGAGACATGTATCCGTCTCTGTTTAGAGTTGGAGGCAGAAACACAGGTCCTATGATAGTTTCTCCGTGAATTGCCGCCCAGACGTTAATAGACCAACGATACTGGTGACCCGAGAATCGATAAGCGAAAGGATTCTCCTCGGCATACACATGTTCGTTTCGTCTATTCCATATTCCGTTGCGTGTGAACGAGCTTTCATCACTCCAAATAATATGCCTTATGAAATCTCGCTCTTCTACTATCTTTTATAATAACCATCGGCAGTAGGCTTCGCGGATAGGGCAGTCCCGAGGGAGTAGAGCTTGAACCCTCTGTATTTTGTAAGGGTGAAGGCTGGCACGTTTGAGAATAGTAAGTACTGCAGTATGGGTTATTCTGAATGTCGACCCGCTGCTCTAGAACTCGCTCTCGGATGTCTTCTAAAATAACGCAGCACCCTTTCTTCAAGTCGAACCGCAATTCGAACAACGCCTCCGCCACGTTGGTCGTTCTGGGCTGTTGCTGGTACAACGGGCTGGTTGTTGGCGATACGATCCAAAGCCCTTAAAATTGTCCTATGCCCAAAAAATAAATAAAGTTGTTCAAAATGTACCTACAAAGAGACTCACAAACCCTGCAATATTTCTTACCGCATTGGAAGCAGGTCTAAGTATGCATCCACGACAAAAAAAACGTAATAATATCCTGTATGAAAATGTTGTTTACAATTAAGTTCACTGACCCAATCATATGTTTAGGGTTGAAACAAGTAGTTTTTTGTGTGAATGTTTAATCGGTTGTAATTTGAAAACGGCTGCTTAAATTCACATAGTTTGTATGGGGGAAATAAAGTGTTAAGGCTAAACTATCTCCCATTATCGGGAAGGTCCACGGTCCTCTTCCACCCTGTATATCCTGAGAGAACTGGCTATATTCGGAGGAGTCCTTCACCTATACAGGGGTTCTTGAAAAAATAATAAACAAAATAAACTTTATACTTTATACAATAACTTAGTTATGCTCGTTAGGCCCACCCTTATACAAACAGGGAGTTTTTGGAGAGTAGGCCTTTGAATCTATTTACCATCAAAGTTGTACAATTACGTTTGTTCGATAATGCCATTTTCAGTTAAGGAAGATAGGAAAATAAACTTTATTCCCATTGCAACACAGTTTAAATTAAATTACCTTGATTAAGTACATCCCATGGCACACTAGGCTTAACAAGTTTAAAATTATAAGCTGAAACAAATTAACTAACATAGACTAAAGATAATTTGTAACCTATTTTTTACTGCATGAAATAAAAGGCTTTTTATGTTAATTATTATATGTATAGTGAATATTTGATCTACGCTTAGCTAAGGTAAGGATAAATCAAAAAACTTGTTTGCGTTGTTCGGCTTGTTGCCTCAAGCAGCTTTCTTAAATTGAAGGTGAATACATTTATTTGTTAGGATTCTGTATGTTAAACGTAAAAACGGAACCTTTATAAGATCCGTATGTCTGCCCGTCTGTCATGAATGTTTTTTAGAAAACTAAGCGAAGTAGAAACTAGAAATTCGGCATAACGAAAGACCTTGACGACCCGTAGGTATATAACGCTGCCAAGCGTCCGGATAAAGCCGGACATAGTTAGGCTTTTTGATTACGTGTCCGGCTTAAATAAACGGTGTCCGGCTTTTTGTCGATTCGGCTTTTTGTCGGCGATTTTTGAGACAAAATAATCAATAATGTACGGTGTCTAGCCAAACTGGCTGGTCTGTCCGGCTATAGGTTTGGCGACCTGGCAACCCTCGGCGTATAAATATAGCTCAACAATAACTCATTAGAAAATTATTTTGTCTTAATAATAAGACTCCTGTCCTTAAAAAATCTAATTAGTTCGTCATTTACGAGTAGGTACATTATCAAACAATATTTTACACATATTTATTCTTTTGTCAATTAAGCAAAAAACTACGAAGATAAAGCGCGTTGAAGTTTCGCGTGACGTCACGCCGTGGTACTTTATACCACGTTGTGACGTCACGAGCCCCCACTCCCTAACTTTGATGAGCGTTATATTTGTAAAATTTGATTGATTTGATAAAGCAAAAAATAAGTGTTCAATATTTTTTGATAATTTTACTTACCGCCTAAATAGATATTTTTTTACCAGGATACACCCCTATTGCTCACACATTTTACATACAGTCAAAAAGTTACAAGCGGTGGACCATACATACTGCCGTGCTACCAAAGACGACCGCTAACTGCATAGCAATAGTATAAGCGTTTAAATTTAATGTGGTTACCAATAGAGTATAGATTGCTTTGACTAATATACCACATTTCAGATAGCCGCCTTCTTTGGTAGGACGGCAGCAAACGAAATTTAGACTTTTTGAGATATAGTCGCAAAGCGGTCTGATCGCAGGTATTGCCGTGCCGTGCCGTGTATTGTTGTGCCTGTGCACAAAGTGCTGTAGTCAGGTCGAGATGTTTTCGCATAGCGATCTGTTCTTATTTGCTACCTAGTCCTAACGATATGTGGACCTAAGGCCTCTGTACCGTTAATAAGAGCAAAACTACCACTTGTCAAAAGCGATATTGTTTTACAAAGTAAAAAAGAACCGCATGATGCTTAACGCTAACGTAAGTGATTTTCGAAAACTCAAAATGGTTTGACTTGAACTTGACAAGCGCTCAACGCGACCGAACTCGAACTATACATTTTCGATGACTGATTCTGTTTTTGTTTTGAACCAAACAATATATAAAAAAAAGGCATAATAAAACAAAATACAATAAGTAAGTACACATCTAGTAGCGCAATTACCTAATGTTTGCTCGTGAACTGCACATCTATCACGCATAGGTCACACAAATGGTATACAGTATCAAAAGTATTCCTGCTCAAGCTACGCTTGAATATTTTTTTTATTTTTATTTTATGTTAAATTCATTGTTTTATATAATGCTAGGTTAAGCTTTATAATTGTATAATATCATAAGTAGTATTTAAAAAAAACGACTGACTGTTGAGTTTCTTGCGGCGTTTCTTCTCAGCAGTGGTCTCTTGCGAAGCGCTGGTAGATTTTTGACGTGTAAAAGTGCCCGTGCGGCCTACTTACTGAATAAACATCTTTTATCTTTTATCTTTTAAAAGTACCTACCCATCCTCTGTCCGAGCAAGATATCACGACAAAAGAGCTGTCAGTATTCTATCTCAGATCTGCGCAAAATAGCTCATACAATAGGTATGTAGGTACTATAAAATAAATAGATATAAAGCCCAAGTAGTGTGTTCAAGGAAAGAGCATTTCACTCGACACACTAGGTTTATTACCGGTATTTTTTCACTAAGCTACCGAACCGAATATGTTTGTAAAACTTAGCAATGAAAAATATTAAAACATTATATAGGTACCTATCTACATATCTTATTCTTTGACTTGTCAGATCTCTCGTTCGACAGACTAGGTATCGAAAACGTTTCTCACCTATATCAAGTCCGATTTTTACGATTTTTGAAAATGTTGTAGTTATTAAGAAGACGACGTCTCTACGTTTTTGTTTTTTTGTTATTTCAATTTGTTTTGTTCTAAGAAAGAAAAACGTACAGACATAGTTTTTCATGATATCTAAAATATAATGAGAAATCGTAAAAATCGGACGAGGTTTAAGGGGAGAGAAACGTTTTCGCATTTTTAGCTTCACGATCCTCTTAAGTAAGTCAATTGTTGTCTTAGGACCCACGTACAAGTGTAGAGCTTCGTTTGGGACTAGGTCAATTTGCGTGAGGTTATCCCCCAATATAAATCAAAGTAGCATACATTATTCCCCGCTTGCCCATAGCGTCTGGCTGGCTTTCGTTATCATACTTATCATATCACGCTCATACTCGCAACTGGCAGTACGAGTATATTTGTCACTCGTGTTTAATGGACAAACGAACCCTGCCGCTCGCTATTAAGTAACTGGTAGTACCGTACTAGTTTTAAAAACATTAAAACAATCGATTGACACAAAATATTATATAATAAAACTAATAAGACTATCATTAAATTTTGTGAAAATTTAAATGTAGTTTTTAAGTAATATTTCTTAGAGTCACTATGATTCTACTATGTACAAGCACCAGTAAACAAAGGGTACCTATGATGGCAGGTTGCGTTATTAAAGTGCATTTGGAGAATTGACTAAAGGCGACAGTGTTGTTTTATTTTTAAAACAGCCCGCGTCAAAAAGTATATCATTTTCATTGGAACCAAAACAATGTTTTTAGCGTTAATGCTTTTCAATAGCCGAAAGTATCAAGTTAATCTGAAGCGCCCTAGTCATCCCTACAAGCATCGCAGGTCTTTGTGGAGTGATAAATAACTCTTTAAATGTCTAGTTGCACAAACGCTCATTTTATTTAATGTCGCCTGAGTCAGGTGTTCTCTTTCTACCTAGGTGAATCAGGTGTCTTAATAGGACATTAGTGATAATATGTATTGGTTACTTACACCCCAGTCAGTAGGTAATCTACACTAAGATTTATTATAAAGAGGAAAGATTTGTTTCTTTGTACGGCCACGGAAGTTAATTTGCTACCCATTACAAAAAAAAAGTTGCTTGAAGATGTCATTGTCATTAGAGATGCCAAATCATTTGTAATTGATAGGAAACTCAACCTTATTGTTGTAGAATGTCTGATTGACTTTGGAACTAAGGTGGGTGACAAAGGTAATTCCAGAACTTTAATTTTTCTGTAACGAATAAACTCAAAAACTAATGGCCGGACTTATAAAAATGTTTCACCATTAGAACGCTACATTATATCTGAGTAACGAAGCTGTATTATTTTTCTGCGCATACGGAGTCGCGGGCAACAGCTAGTTAATAATAGTTGAGAATCGTTTTTAAAGTTCAATTGCGATGGTGACGGGGTCTCGTCGTTTTACGATGATTGACTATTCTACTTACGATTTAAACAATGGCGACTTGGAGTAGGTATTACAGAGAGTGAATAAATCTTAATCCTAAAGGTAATCTATGTTTCGGCTTCGAGTAACACAAACTTAAATACGAACCGAAGATATGCCAGGCGCTGAATAACTGGCAACTCCGTCGATCTCAACGACATCAGTCATATCATAAGTTATGTTGGACCAGTAAAATAGTGCAATAACTTGTCCTATTGGCTTAGTGTGAGCACTCCGTAAACTGATTAACCGTATCACCCCACATCGTGAGCTCGACGATGACATGCAAATAGCAAAATTGAATCAACAATTGGCATAGCGGCGTAATTAATTAGCCAATCACCTCTACCCCGGGTGCGGGTAAACAAGGCACCATGATGTCATACGGGTGTTGTTGACCCAAACGCCGTCGGCACGGGAGTATGCCATTCATTTCCTACACAAAACATAAATGACACGTACGTATAGCAACACCCACATCATCGGTTTAATCAATGTTTTGTGATACTATAGCACAATGGCCAACGATGATTATATAAATCTACTAGCTGTTCCCGCGACTTCGTCCGCCTGGAAATAACAAATTAATATTGGGTCAATACCATATAAGTATCAAGATTTCTTGCCCAGGTTGCGCCCAAAGGCATTCTTCCATGAGCGAGAGCTGTTGACCTGTTTCCTTACGAAAGTAGGAGAGTTAGGAGAATAATTTATTTGTATTTAGGAAATTGACCAAATGCATTTGTAAGCGGACCAAAACGTCAATATTCTGCCAACCGTTTAAATGATACCCGAATTTTACATACATAATTACATACCGAGCATGTTTCTTCGGCGTATATTTTTTATAAAACAAGAATTGATAAGTAAACGTAGAGCTAACCCGACGGATATACTCTGTATTGAGGACCACCAATAAATGGCCTACAATCTTAAAGTTAATTAAATAGCTGGACTAAAATAATGTATTCCGGAATTGCTCACTCCGTTTAATTCCTATTACCACTATAACATAACAACACTGAAGCCTAGTAGTTCCGCTTGTCACAATGCAATAAATATTACGGCGGTAATAATTTAATACTTTACTTATTCTTTTAATCACATTGAATTATATAATTTAACCAACATTGCATTATACAGTTTGTAGCCAACGAACTTATTATCCTTACATTAGTATTTAAATAAGTATTAGGAGGACCTCCTCAAACAAATTGACCTCGTCCTCAAGTTAAACAAAGCTCTAGTAGGCTTTAAGTATTAAGAAAACTATTCGAAATTAACCTTTGTTAGCCGGGAAGAAGAAGAACTTAGTGGTTGCAGTGTAATAAAATAAGTAAGTGAAAGTATCAAAGTACTGCAGTAAATGACTGAATGACAGTCTGAAAATCAGCAAAAATAATGGAGTAGAAATCTATTACAGGTCCGGTAATTGTACTGGTATATTGTAATAATTGGTAATCGTTTATATCTGTCTCAGATTACCGACATCATCATCTCCAGGACCACAATCATCGTTATCAATGTGACCGATATCGTCATCGACAACGACAACACCGTCATTCATCATTCATCATGTCTCGTACCTATTCATCCAATACCAAACTCATTATTACACTTTAATATCAAATTACAATAAACATAAATCACAGGATTGGGTATTACTAGTACTTAGTCGTTGTCAGCGGCATAGACCCGTGGAATATTTTGACGTCTTGTGAATGTGTGCAATATGTATTTTTGAGTAGACCGTACACATATAGGAAAAATAGGCAGATTAGGTAGCAAGTAAGTAAGTAGTTAAGTAAATCTAATGTACAAACCAGTACAACGCCAGTGCCTAAGAATAATAAAAACTTACCTTGCTAAAGCTCCCTTGACGAGCCCGTTACACTTGGTGTAACAACGGCTGGGTATGTAGGGTTCACTGGTGTCCAACGCGGTGCGCTGGTCGCATAGGGGCTCTATGCCGCGCGTCAACGCGGGCCGTCTAGTCGGCGTCACCCGTGGATATGTGTGAGGACGAGTGAAGCTAGAAACCGCGGCAGACATATCCTCGCCTTTCCTGTGACTCCTCGAGCACAAAGCACTCGCGGCATTCTTCAGGTGAGCCCGAATTCTACTGCTACGCGGGGTCATTACAGCACTGTCCATCTTCGACCACAACTGTCACTACACTTAGTGTATATTTGAATCCATGTTTATGGAGTCGCACTGCACTGTTTGTATATAACTTAGTCACTTATTTCCATCTATTTTTGTAATGTGGATGCGTCGGAAACTGGCATTGATATGTCATTCAATAATTGTAAGTAGGTACGTACCTGCTACTTACAATTATTAAATGGTGAATGGAATTAGGTACCTACCTACTTACAGCCTCATGCATACAATCAAGTAAACGATATATGTTATTTTTTTAGAAATTGTTTTCGAACCAAATATAATTTAGTCATAATATTCATCACCAACTGGCGCAAACAAGGCAAATCAATTTCCCAATACATTAAATCGTAAGATAGGTACTACTCATTGTATTCCTTATTCAAGGGATAAAACCAAATAACTAACAGAAGCTAATTTATGCAGATTGCAGACAGCCCAGCAATAGCGTTATTTTCTCATGCAGACGAGTTCGTAGTAATGCTAACCAATGCCCTGCTATCTGTGAATGAGAAAATACACCGGGACCAATTACGCCTACCTAACCTACTATTTCACTACAACCAATAATACAACGTAAAATAATATAAACAAATATTTTCGCTCGGCATGCAGGGCTAGCGTTAAGTGGAAACTTCAAACCCTCTGGTGCATGGAAAAGAACAGCAACAGGCAGATTGAATTTTCCACACAATCGCAAAGCAAAATTATCATATCATATTATGTTAAGCGTGGGACTGGTTATTGCGTTTTATAAACTTCTAGATAACATAGCTCTACATTTAACCGATAAGTTTTATGCGTAAGGCTTAAATTCGGTGGTTCGTGCTTGGATTTCCATAATATTTATTGACGCCACAACGTTTTAGGTTTCTACGTTAGTAGAGAAAAGTTCCATGGGTAACCTATCTAAATAGTAGTAGTAGTAGTAGTAGTGTGGTCGACATAAACCACCATCGTAACCTACGAGTGAGTTTCTTAAGACTACGTCTATTAGTCGCGGTCTATTTGGCGAGACTCCGCTCGACTGCATTGCGGCAATGAGCATCAGTCATACATCCACCACGCTAACACTATATTTAAACAGGCATCGGACAACGATACTGGTATTAACACCTTTTACATGGACCTTGAAGTGTACCGTAGCGATGTTAACATTTTATAACCAACAGCGAGTAAATAATCACATAAATGTCGTTTTAATGTCGCACGTTGAAAGAGACACTAATACTTCGGTTTACTGTACAACCATGATAGTTACGATCGTTTAAGGTTACGTTTTAAATTTACGATTCCGTTCTCATTAAGTCACAGTCCAGCATCGGGACTTCGGAAGCTAATAGATTAGGTATATACAACATTTAATATTTTTGTTTACGACAACGAGTATGTTTTAAAACACTAGTTAAATTTGAATGAGTCGTGAACTCGTGAATAAAGGTGCTTTGTTATGAGGAGAAACATAATGACGCTTTATTTAAAAAAAAAAAGGTTTGGTTTGGTATTGTTATGTGCATTCGACATGTTAGAACATTCCCTACCGCCCTGCACCAGTTGTTACCAATTTAAGCACACCTGGCGTGTCACTGGCGCTGAACGTGTTAGTTAAGGCTTGCGGAAGGCTTCGCAGGGGCAGCGGGGTCAGTGGCAGGCGGGCGGGTGGTGTGGGGGAGGGCGGGGCGTGGGCGCGCTGACATCACCGCCGGAGCCAGCCGGTCTTACATCACCGGTCGTCTCCCACCGGCCGCGGCGCACGCCAAAGCCGATCCGACATCGACCACTGATCGGCATATAAAACGTAGGGATATTTAATGGCCTATTCCTTTATAAACTTAGTTCCTATACCTCCGCGTACCTCAAGTCAATACAGTAAAGAGATAATTTATAAATGGTCTACATGACTGCTACGTCTGCTACAAATAAACCTTTACATAATCAAACACAGGTGCTTATTGATCGTGACTCGACCGATTCGCAATTAATTACCAACGATATGACGTTAGTGTTTTTTTCTACTAATGATGTCATGTTACTCTAATTTGTCTTTAGTCGGTAAGTTTAAGGTCACGCGGCGTTCCAGGCACCGGATCTTTAAACTGATTTCATGAAGCCTCGTTTTAACAAAGTAGTCAAACAAAACGCTTATAAATGTTCAAAATCTTCTTCATGTATCGATATATTCAACGATCCAAGACACTGGTAAATCTTTACCGATTTTTCGTTAATGCTGACAACTAAGAACCCTTTAATCGTCCGTTAAACTATAAAGGCCTTTTTCTCAAACGTGATTGTGGGGATAGAAATGGTAGCGTTTCTTTCAAAAACTGAAAACGCGAAAAGCTTCTTTGTTGGAGTAAAATTCACGTATATAAACTCATATGTACCCACTGCGATTGTTTTTTATTCATACATAGCTAACAAAATCAAAACAACCAAGATTAAAAAAACTGTCCATACTTCCGTCCGTCTTAGGAGTTGTGTCTTTTGAACTGTAATAGACAGCCGGTTATTCTTATACACAATTTGTGTTATAACGGCGGATTTCTAACAAATAATTAGTGGGGTTCCCATACAAGAAACTTTAATTTCTGTTCTAACGTGAAACTGAAATACGGCCGTACGGAGCACTCCGTGCGCGAGTCCGACTCGCATAGGACCGGTTTCTTATCAATGTTAGTGCGTTTATTATTCTTATTTCTTGGTATACTATATACATACAGACACATACACACACACACTTTGTTTATCGAGGAAACGCTAGTGATACCAATGTCGCGGCACTTAGAATGAAATGTAGAGTGTTTCTGTAAATGTGTATTCAATGCGCGCTTGACCCGATTTTTAAACGATTGTGAACTCGACCTAATATTCTCAATAGATATACAAACAGAAACGCATTGGAATGGTGGACACGGACATTTGATTTTAAGAGATTTTGTACGCTTTTTTTACTATCTAGGTAACATGTTAAAAGCAATTTAAATAGTTTCCCGAGTAGGTAGACTTTCCGCTTACTGGGATTCGTGCTTAGAATTGGAAAGGAGTTTAAGGAAGCCCGCACATTATTAACGCTCTTTAACTCCCTTGTACGGCCAATTTTGGAATATGCTTCACCTGTATGGAACCCGCAATACAGTGTTTATATTAACTCCATTGAGAAGATCCAAAACAATTTTTTAAAGCATTTAAACTATAAGGCTCTTAAGTCTGATCCACAATTCGACTGCACCAGTGTAGTTTCGCTCGTAAATCGACGCACTTTAAAAGACCAAATGTTTCTATTCAATATTTTAAACAATTATATTGACTCTCCTTATTTTATAAATGCATTAAGTTTTAAAATTCCACGCAACATATCACCCCGTATTAAATGTTTGTTCCATCTCCCCTTTACACGTAAGAAATATAAAGCTAATTCTTTCCTTAGCAGAACTTGTAAGATCTATAATAATAACTTTGTTGAGGCTGATATTTTTAACATGCCTTTATCAAAATATAAGTGTTCTATTATCTGTCTTATAAATTAACCTGCAAATTGTATACCCCCTTTGTATTCTGGTTCCACTTGTCTTTAACTTTAATTTTAGTTTTTGTTTAAAAACTAAAATAAAATATTATCTTATGTAATTTAAGCATCAGGCATATCTTTGTCGTTGTTATTGTATATTATGTTTCATTAAGCTGTGGCAGCTTTACTGGTCGATAATTAGCTACACTCAGGAGCAAAAAAAACGGGTCAGAGTGCGTTTTTCATACAAACGAGGCTATTTCGAAGCCTTCGTTCCTCACCTGGGGTTGTTTTGAGTGAGGTTTAATGGTGGATACTGCGCTGTTCAATAGAGGAGATCAAAAGTTCTTAAGATACCTAACTGATCGCACAACCAGTTAACACCACAGCGGGAGAGTTTGGGTCAGCACTTGGATTTCCTTACATTTTATTGCCATTTTAGATGTTTTTCTGAACATGCTCAATTCCGGCGTCAGCCGCAGATTTATTCAGTTGGGTATCCTAGGCACTCTGGAAGTCCTGTATCGATGCTCGAGGTATTCATCATCAGATATCACTAAAAGCATTCCCTGGCGAGGAACCAAGGCTTCGAAATAGCCTCGTTTGTATGAAAAACGCACTCTGACCCGGTTTTTTTGCTCCTGAGTGTATATGTTTTATTTCTAAGCAATTTTTGTACCGTTGTTTGCCCAAATAAACATTAAAACTTAAAACATTAAAACATTAGGAGCTTATGCAATATAATTCTAATATGTTGTAGAAGAAAAAAGTTAGTCGATGTGTTCGATATTTCTCACGGCAATGATTTCAATTGGCTTATCAATCACGGCGCGGCGGATGCTGAATAGAGCTGTCGCTGTTGGTCGTGGCGTGGGCGGTGCGGGCACTAGCCGTTCACTTCTGCAGCGCTACCACGTTCTCTGCCCCAAACCAATCATTGCGTGTAATTCGAACATGTGTGCCGTGTCGCTGGCAGTGAGAGCGCTAATCGACCGGCGGGCGGGATGTGCGGAACAATTCAATATAGACCATTACATTCGGCCTAACTGTACATTGTTTGGCTTGTTAGCACGAGGGAGCAATTTGTTCGCGTGATTTGATTTTAATGAGCACCGTAAAGTTCCGCTTTCATTGCATTATTTCAAATTTTAATAGTACACTGGCTATTGTAACACAAAGTAACTTGCTGGTTTATCCATTAATGTACAGTCAACAAATTGAAAAACGTACCTCTTTCGCTCTTATCACAATGTAAATAAGACATAAAACCGGGCAAAGGAAAGTCAGACCCTGTCCAGTGTAGGGTTCCGACAACGTTAACACAAACACAAAAAATATCTCGAAAAACCACAAGTAGATAGGTAGGCATGAACTAATTTTCTATTTAAAGTTATTTGTTGCTGTCCTAGACGACTTTTAGTAGGAACCTATAAACATTTTAGACACCTGAATCTCGGGAACCAATAAAGTCTACTTAGTCGTGATAGTTTCCCTTTTAAATGCGTTACATTAAATGTAAGTACTTTGTTTTAAGGTATTTTTCAGACTTTTATTACTTGTAAGTAGTTTTGTCTGTAGGGGTGGGGGAACAGGTAACTATACCGATAATTGCACTTTTTGAGTTCAATATTTCCTAAAGGGTCCCCTTAATCTAATTATTGATAATAATAACATATACATCATGGTGTTTTAAGTGCTATCCAATGACTCCTCACGCGATGTCATGACATAATGTAAAAAAAAAACCGTTGCTTTACTTGTATGAGAGGTACCCAGAAAAGGTTTCATTTTAAGTACAACATTGTTGGCGTAATTTTAATGTATAGCTATGCCAAATAACAGCTTTGTAGTAGTACCAAGAGTCTCTGAGTTATACCGCCGAAAGCCGGACGGACGGAAATGGCGAGGCGAACCTATAAACCCTCGTTGACTGCGAAACCCTAAAAAGGCTATATTTATGCTTATAATAAATACATCAGTAAGTACATATGATTGATTAAAGATGAGAGAAGGTTTTCCGAGAAACGTTCTTTTAAAAGTGACCTCAAAGGAAGTTGACTAATTTTGCTTAGTATCCAGCTTGGTATTTGTTTAAAAGGAAGTGACTACAGTGACTCATTGCATTGGTTAAAAGTGAGAAGCTTAGATTTGAGTGCGACGCCACAAACAGTATAAGTACTCAGATATAACGTAGTTTGACTTAAGTTTTAGTAACAACTTGTAGACTATTGCCCATACTTATAAACGTGAAGTATCCGTGGTAGCTAAACAATGCTCCTCCTTATCTGTCAAATTCAAATGTCACAATGAGAGATAAGGACAATGCATAGTTAGCTACCCCACGGTTATTCTACGTTTATAAGTAAGAGCGTTAGAATTGCAAATTAAAACCATAATTACTTTTTTACTAATATTCTAAATGCGAAAGTGGGTTTTTAGCCTGTTTCTTTTTCATCGATCAACTCCTAAACCGATCGACAAGAAACTTGGTACAGAAATACTTACCTAATTTCTAGCTCAGAAACGGACATAGAGTACATACATATCATTCCGGAAAATTGGAAAGTTTTTGGGGGAATAGATAATACATTTGAAGTGAAAAAGTCTAAATAGCGAATAATGTTTGTAATTATTTAAGCAGTTTTCATTTTGAATTACAATAACATATGGATAGTACACGTACTGTAGTTGCACAAAATCTGAGTGGATGAAGAATAGGATTAGGTTAAGCAACTCGGCATACTGACTGAGACATCTTCGCATAAACTGTTTACAATGGCCGAGCGAGGTCACGCTTTGTGCTGTGTTGCGAGCCATTGTGCGCTCGCCTACGGAACCAACTCAAGACATCCTGGTAATAAAGGTAACACCAGGATCAACACAACACCAGCATATAATGCCAATAAAGCATACTTCGAAAATCAGGAAAAACCGCTATAGGGAGCAAGCATGGGGCACCATTTCCTGCTTGGTCAAACGCTTTATTTCTTAATTTGGCCTAATCCATTTCATAATAACGCACATAAACCTAATTCAGTATAAATATTCTTTGTTACTTAGGGTACGCCTAAGCTGAATAGAATGGTAAATCTTAAAGAGCTATTACTATTTGCTCATCTAGAAGACAACAATAAACATCGTCCGTGATGTCCGGGATCAAACGGTGAATCGATAATCTTGGAATAATAGCTACAATTCTTCGTGAGGTGATGCCGTCATCAGAAGAGTATGTCTGCCTGCAAAGCTCGGGCGGGCTTCACTGAAGTCACCGCAAACAATACTCCAGTGCTACGTACGTGCTAACCATTATTTAATTTGTTGCTTCGTTTTATAAGGAAAGTGTAGACTGAGCGGTATTTTTTGTCTTTTTCTCCCTTTTATAGAAATGTACGTGTTTAAACTACTATAAAAAGGCTCAAAAACTGTTTTAAATCGTTGTATTCCCTAGAAAAAGAATGACACATTTACCCCTCACTCGGAATATGCCCGACCTTAAGTACTTACCTGAGTATTTTATTAACGTTTACCTTATGTTTCAGATAATTCACAGTTTTTATCATTTATTTATCACGAAAATCTGTTACAAAAAAACTAGTACTTGTGACGGTCTACAAAAATTATATCCCCGTCAGGGGTTAAAATAGAAGGAAGTTTTTATTATAATTTGGCCACGAAGTTAGAATAGTTATTTTCATAATCGTGTTATAATAGAGAGCTTTTTAGTCGAGTACCGTGTTTAGGCCACGAAGCTTGCTGAGTGGCCTAAGTAAGGTACGAGATTAAAAAGCTTGATTATGACACTATTGTGAACAATACTTTTTGTACGAGTTCATTAAAATTAATAATTTAAGTCATTAATACAATCACCACCACATCGACATTTGTATCAAACCACGGCGTCCGTAATTGTTGCAGTACTGTGCTGTTCTGTTGCCTAAAAACTAGCCAATCACAAACCGTAGTTTTTTTAATTTTTTTATGCCCTGGATACAGAAGCAGGTTTAAATAGATTTTTGACAGATGACGCGACGCTGCTACGTTCCGAAACGCCATAGATTGGCAATTTTGTATCGGATCGAGTCTCCTTAAACAAGGACACATATTATTGAAATACGAAGTTATATTTTCAAATTTTTTTCAGTTGTCTTGAGCGTATCGAAATGGTTATTTCGGTTGTTTCGGAAGTGTCAACGATGAAAAGAGTGACGTTGCAGTATTCTCTATGAAATCTTAATACACAGATTTTAATCGACGAGTACAAAAACATACTTAAAACAGGTTTTGGTGTTTATGGAAAAACCAACGCCTATAAAAAATTAGGAACTAAACACGACGTTGACGACGACCTAGAAGATGTATTGTTTTTGAATACCTACTAACTTTCATATTTATAAAAAGTAGGTAGGTATTTACGCTACTGTTTTAGGTAAAAATAAATCTTAATGACTTCAGAATATTGTACACCCCCCGTATTTTGAGGGGAGTCCATTATTTTTACACGACTGCCCAAAATAAGGAGTGTAATGTTTTCAGGGTTCATGTATGTATGTATGTTATGATTATTTATTCCACCATAACTTCTAAACGCCTGAGCCGATTTTAATCTGTGTTATCGGTCGTGAGAATCCTTTCACCATCCCGGGTGACATAGAATACCTGAACTTTTAAAATTTAAATAACAACAAAGGCAAAATGACAGTTATTAATGTCAACAAAAAAAAAATTATATTTAGGTCTTAATGTGACCATCTCAAATATATAAGAATATAACTAGTAGCATCAACAAACGGGTATAAAAAAAAATGCAGTCGAGTTTTAAAAGGTGCTTTTCATTTAGTTATTAAGTTTAAATACCTTATGTGGTTCGTTAAAATCCAGTTAAAAATATTGCTTTAACCATTTTGGAACATCTGCTTGTAAAGGAAATTGTGCGGGTCATTTAATGAATTACATAAATAATATATACTATATAGATCACAAATGAATGTAATAACCATCGGCATTTTAAAATCTACTTAACATATGTAAAATAAAGAGTGACAAAAACTTAAGGACTACGCGGGCAAAGTCGCGAGCGGAAACCTAGCTAAGCATAATATTATTCAGAAAAATAATTGTGTATAGGTATCAGACAGTTGAACCGTCGCAAACTTTATCGAGCTTTTAGTATCCTACGATTCTGATAATAAACATTTAAAATACACTTCATCGCTCCGACCGACATAAACCTGGCGAGTTCGTTTACCTACCAACCCGTACTTGTTCAGTGTCCCCTGATAAATGAAAATACAGTACTTTTAACGACCTTACCAATTACCTTTTTCGTTGCACCAGCACCCATAACACAATGTAGCTTAGCTAGTTCCAGTTACAGTTTCACAGTTTACATTACTTTGAATATAATTACGTGACACAGAACATGTCGCGCTTAATTCAGTACCATTATTTTGTACCTCTTTCATAAACTAAGGATATCTTGGGCCTATAAACCACTTGGTCTAAAACCATAATATATCTTTAAGGTATCGCATAAAAGCACTATGGTTTCGGTAACAAGATGGACAGTGGAATAAAGGCCCCGCTTATTATATGAATATACAACAGGTGTCCTTGGAAGTGTGGATCAAATCAAACCGGGACATGTCCAATCATTTTAACCTTTAAAAAGATATGTTTTTAGGGTTCCGTACCAAAATCGTAAAAATGGAACCCTTTGGTGAAACTTCGTTATCTGTCTGTGTGCATGTCACAGCAGGTTTTCTCAGCAACTAAAAATGTTATCAACTTGAAATTTGACATAGTTCTACAACTTGCTTGCCCGCATCTTTTTTTAGTAAAACACTTAACGAAATTAATTTTATAATGAATTGAAATAAGGTCTAGAATGGGGGGTTGAAAATGAAACTGGTTTGATTATAGCAACAGGTTAATTTTCTGTGGTGTACTTTTTGATTTATAGCCAAAAATGTACAAAATATAACATTGTCACCCCGTTATCTCCGAAGTTTATTATTTAAAATATCTGAAAAAATACTGTAATATGGATTTATTATTTATATTTTATTACAAACATTATGACGTTCATTATTTAGTTTTTGAGAACGAACTTGGAAAATCTATATTAAAATTCCATTTCCATTTCCATTTTGACTAGCATAGAAAATGCATAGAAAATAAAGTTCATAACAAAATAAATATTTTCATTTGCGGTTCCCAAGCAGCTGTTATCTTAAATACGGAACCCTCGGTGCGCGAGTCCGACTCGTACATGATCTTTTTTAATCCTAAAATTGCTATTTTTCGGAAAAAAATATGTAAAGAACGGCTTTTAAGAAAAATAGGCTTTAGGCTTTTGTATTGTAATTCCTACCCATAAATAAAATGCATATCTGCGTTTTCTTGAAAAAGCTTCCAGCTTCTAAATATAATACGTAAAATAAAAAAAAATGAATCCATTATGGACATTTGGAAAACAAGAGTCCCTCTGAAATTTTGAATCCGCTATTCATAGGATTAAAGATGAACTGGAAGAAAATCTCGACCTGATAAATAAAGAAAATAATATATCCTCGATAGTAAAAAATAATACTGTAAATTATTATATTATTAAAATCAGCATATGGACAAGTTTTTAGAACATGTGGTTAACTTTCGAAAGTGTAAATTCTTTTTACCAGAAATTTTACAATTCAACTATACATTTTGTTAGACAGAAGTCTTTGTAGGAAACCATTTATTTTTATGACACAAATTACATTTTTTTAGGTGAAAGTACCATTTTAGAAGGGTTATATAACAAAACCAAATTAGAAAAAAATACCGACAGGGTTACAGTTATTTTTGCTACTATTTCATTGTTCGGAGAAATAGCAATCTTATGATTTTTTCAATAAAGAAACATAACTTTTTAATCGTCTAGAATCAAATCAGCACTTATAGATTAAAATGATTGGAAATGACCGCCGCTATGTCCCTGCTTGATGTGATCCACACTTCCAACGACACCCTGATAAGTATTTAAATGTACTTTTTTGATAACGCCAATTAAGTGTGGTATTATTTCTTCACCTACACGCACGGTGGGGCGCACGCCAAAGCACATAGCATTAACAGAATGTATGAAGCAAATTCTTATCTTTAATGATCATCAAGGGATACGTAGTAGGAACGATGCCAAATCGCAAGATGGCGAAATGTATTGTTTGGGATGATAAACAGGCTAAAAGTCGTTACAACGGAAAGTAAAGGTGATACAAGAACTGGCGATTCTTTCCTACTTATTGTTAGTAGACGATACTTAGTTACCAAATTATCTAATACCAATTTGATTATCACTTATCCCTGATTTATATGCATTCAATGATAAGCTAAATAGTTACAAACAATACGATATCAATATTCTTTGTGTAGTAGGTATATATTTTGTAATAGCTATTAAGTAAAAAAGTTAGGTTAGGTTATGTCGCTGATTATAATTTTACTTCACCTTTTACAAACACAATTTACAGATCTACGTTAAGCCACGCCGTTAAGGTTATATCAACAACTGTTATTTCATAAATAGAAGCGTTGTTAAAAGCCAAAGCCTATAAGAATAATACCAATCGTCCATATAAAATACTTTTGCACAACTATGCACAACTTACACGCAATATTTGACATTTTACATCGTAAACCACACAATGTTTACCTAACGCTCTAACTCAAACATATTTGAACACAATTCGGCAAGATTCTAATAATACAAGAATCGGCTATAGATCGACAATCCAAACTACAGATAACATTAGCTTTGAGTTTAAACTACCATTCAATATTTCCGTTACAATTATCAATATGTTTAGAAATTAGTTTCACACACGTCACTGTAAGCAAACCGTTGAATTTCTTGAAATGTCAAAAGTAAAACTGAACGGTATGTGTGACCGCGCCGCACCAAGCGGCGGAGAAGCTCTCGCAGCACTGGTGGCCGGCGAACGATAGCGAGCGCCCGACCCACCGCCTCCTACCACGACACCACACACCAGTCGACGCAAACCGGCGCAGATTCGCGTGTCGCGGTTAGAGCGCTGCGCAGCCGAGTTCACAAACAAACACCTTACAGTCATTTGACTGTCGATCGAATTGCTTGGTACGAGGGAAGCATTGTAGAGTTGATAACAGCTCCACTCCAACCACAGCACACATAGTACACATCTGCATGTGAAATTACACAGTAAACTAACAAAATACCCAAAAAGTACGTGGGTAAACATATGGACTCTAAAACAAATGTCCTATTTTAATCCACTCCGTAGGGACATAGTGTGTACAATGTGCACATAAAAGCCGTTACATTGCAACGTGAAAAAAACAGTCACGAGCGAGTCGGACTCGCACACCGAGGATTCCGTGCCGCTCGGATAGCATTTCTTGTTTTATTATTTTGCCGTGTTTCTTTAGGTTTTACACTATAATAACACGTGATTAGACGATTGCACGTATTATCTTTTAAAAATAGAACTAAAACACAAAAAGCGATCATTGTTTTACTTTTCGATTTTGTTATTTTTTATTAGGAAATCGACGTTTATAACACATTCAGCAAAACAAAATAAATATATTAAAAAACAAAAAGCACCTTCAAAAACACAAACAATATCAGCATTTGGTCAAAAGAGCGTCGTCGGTGGCCTAGCAGCTTAGGGGGCGACTAGTGATCGTAAAGGTACCGAGTTCCAACCCCCGTGATCACCATGTAACAATGAGTTTTACTAACTTCAATGCATTACCCGATGCTCTTACGGCGAAGGAAAAACATTGTTGGGGGGAGGAAACCTACTCATTCGAACAGCTGAGTGTTTACACTAAGAGAGTAATTGCAAAAAAGATCCTAAAGGGTTGAAGTGTATCACTAAGGGCCCATCTGTAAGATAACATAACATAACAGGGTTCGGGGACCCTTCGTGAAAGTAATCCAAAAAATCAAAGGCTTCTTAACGACATTATTACAATTTTATTGGTTTTATATGGTTAGTCGATAATTTGTTTTAAGGACCCCACTATGTTACGTTTTAGTTAAAATAGAGTTCATTTTCCACCATTTTCACAGGAAAAATACCAACACACTGGTATTACTCAATGTACTACACGCTTAAACATAACCTTTAGCACTTTTCTATAATTAAAAAACACGTTTCGTTGGGACTCGTGAAGATCGTGAAATGGGTATTAATTACTTTATGTCAACCTTATACCCGTGTCCCGTAGAGTAAGCACAGAGATAACTCGGGAATAGTACATTACTGCAGAGACGAATAGAGTTGGCTTGTATAGTGTATAGTCAAGTGTTTTTCTCCAATATTAAACACAGTGCCATAATTTCCTTGAAAGAAAAGAACATTGACGTCGTCATCTTCAACGTTACTCATAATTGTATTTACCTTAGAAACAGATACGATTTAGTACTATGAAACTGAAATAAATCATAAATTTAAAAATAATCAATTAAACTTTAATGAAACATAGTTTTAACTTATAAATAATATAACATTTATTTATTACGCGTGTATATTATTTCGGCAAATTATTTTGTGTATGAACGCAATTTATATAAAAAGAACTCAAACTGTAAACGCTGTTTAACATATAAAAAGTAAATTTCCAAAAAAAGTATTCAATTGCACGAGTGTTTGGCTGTTTAGAGTTAGTTATCACAGTCCAAACATGGTTTTTAAAAGTAAAACGGTCGCTGCCGTTGGTAAAAATTACTTTTTATTTTTATTTTGCCTGGACCTGGAACTCAGGACTTCAGGGCTGATTTTACAAAAGTAAGGTTAACATTTTCGATCATGTGGGAGAAAAAGTAAATTATCTCAATGATAACAACATTATAACCGAAATTCCAAATCAGAGATTTATACAAGTAAATGTCATAAGGACAAGGTTAATAATAATTAAATTAACTAGCATAATTTCGTCGTCTGCCGACCTTGGGAAACTAAAGGTATGTTAGGGGTACGGAATAACGGTTTCGCCAGTCCGAAGCTTTGTTTCTCAACTCTTTCATTTATCAAAAAAATATTAAGTTAGATTTTTTTTTTCTTAATCCTGAGATGAGGTTAGGCTAGGTATGTTTTATAATTGTCCAGGGAATTGGAACGGCTCATGAAAAATATTAATTGTAGCTTATGAAATTCCGACAAACGAAACATTTGTTACTTAAATTTGTCCTTTGTAGGTATGTTAATTTTTTTACCCGACTACTGGTGATTAGATAACATATGGGTTTTTGTTTTGTAGTAAAGATAAACATAAGATGGCTAAAGATAAAGATAAAAAAGATAAAAGACATTATTCAGTAGCTAGGCTGCAGCCTATAACATTTGAGTCCCCGAGTCATTTGTGTTCCCGTGCACGGGAACATTTGCACGTCAAAAACCTACCAGTTCTTCTCAAGAGGAGACTACTGCTGAGAAGAAACGCCACAAGAAACTCAGCAGTCAAAAGATTGTGAGGTTATACGTTCCACTGTTTTTTTATGTATGTTCACCACCGACTTTTTTTTCGCTCTCTGGGAGGCGACAGCGGGTCAAGGTTGATGACTGGTTTTCTGCATGGTGCTATCTGACAACTGGTGTCCCCCAGGGTGGAGTGCTTTCTCCCCTGCTTTTCTCCATTTTTATTAATAGTATTTCTAACTCACTTGCTTTGTCCAACGGGGCTGCCGTGATCAAGATTGATCAAAGCCCCTAACCTTAAAGATTGTAAATAAATAAATAAAAAATCTCACTTCGCTCCTCGTATCATTTATACGCTGACGATTTGCAATTATTTTTAATGTTTTTTAAACATTTATTGCATAATAACATTTTGATAGGTGGCTGCTCAAACTCCTTCCTTATACCGCATAGAAGCAGCAATTTGTATATAATTTGGTCTGCCGAAGCGCAGCTTGGCGATTTATATTAACCAAGGGTTTCAAAACCAACCTTTGGCCTACAAAATGTCTGGAGTAATTAATAGTTGAGAAAAAAAACAAAAAAAATCGCGGGCGGATCCCTGAATCTATAAATGATCTTTATGTAACTTACCCCCAATATTTTTGTAAAAGCTATGGCCCACAAATAAAACTCCGGCAAGAAAATTACCCAACAAAGATTTATAACGAGGGTTTATTATACAACTTTGTCGGCGTGATTAATATAACCATGTCAATTGACAGTTTTTAAGTAACAAAAGTATCCGAATTAAACCGCGGACAGGCGGACGCGCGGACAGACATAGGGAACTAAAAGGGTTGCTAGTTGACTACGGAAATCCCTAAAAAGGATGTGCGCTGAGGTCTTTGTAACAGTTGTAACAGACTCTAGTCCTTTGACTGTGGTATGGCACCGAAACCCTGACCCAACTCCACTGATATCATTTACGGCCACTCGGATTGCTAACACTGTTAATGAACTTTAGTCATAGACAAGTTGCATTCTGTTTGCAAGCGAATGTAGAATGCGGAAAACATTGTATAAGATTGACGTAAGGTAAGGGGCTACATTGCATATCTATAGGTTAACGTCAACTCTGTACATATTTTCCATATATAACTTTGCGTTAATTCTCATATTATTATTAAGAGTCGAATCAAGTGGCTTTTGAGATAAAAATTCGCTAAAAATCCATGAATGCATGTAGTCATTCTGCCACGTATACTTTTTAATAATGACCAAAATAAAGTTTATATGGCGAACATGCAGCGATATTTTGGCAAGAGAACTGATGCGTGTCGCGAGCGATGGATGGCATCATCGCCGTGGAGGATAGTGACGTCACCAAGCCTTTTCCAAACGTGGCCGCCAGACGAAAATAGTCCCCGCACCCCGCCCGCGCCACCGCCCCCCGTACACCGTCACCGACAAATTTAGAGAGTCGAGCAGAACGCTGCGTGAGCCCCGCCGGACCCAGATGTCGCGTGCCAGCTCTACATACCGACTATAATTTTTAAATCACAACAATTTTTTTAATTATTGTGTAAGCACAGTTAATGTAGAAATCACGGTAGTACAAACATACATTTTATAAATCGTTGTTCGGGAACCCTAAAAATGGTCCGATTGTTATGGTTTTTAATATGTTGTAAAGGACAATATAGTCATGGTAACCCAAATTTGTCGTCCCTCCAGCTCTGTCTTTCTCCGCCATCTTGCAATAACTGTCACTTTTTTCTGTTTTTTTGCCTATCCTGTCGTTGAAGTTCATTCTAGTGCTAATCATGGTTCGTAAATATTGTAGAGTTCAAAGATTTTTCCCACGGCTGGCTGAAGCACTCCATAGATGATACCGTATCTTAACAACAACTCCAATAAAGAGCAAGTTTTAAAAACCCGACTGCATTTTGTGATATTGTCGTGATATAATTATGTTAAAAATATTTAAGCCCGCTCTGATTACTTTTATAAAAATATTATAGGCATTAAATATGTGGCTCCTACAATCAAGACGAATCTAACGACACCTCTATGTTAAAAATCCATCAAGCTTTTTGGGATGTAGAGCGTGCCAAAGAAATATCTATACCGAAAAACATAACCCTCCTCACGGAGTCGGGTAATAGATACCTAACATGCAAAAAGACAATTATCATGACCCGCGGTTTTATTCTACACGGTAAAACCATATTGCTTTTGACATTTTATCGTATATTGTCACGTTACGGTAGCTCTTTTTACGACAGTAATGGCGGTAAGGTTAAAAACAACACGATGGTAGGTACCATGTCAAAAGCAATGTAGTTTTACCAGATAAAATAGAGCAACTGTAAAGTGTACATAAGAGCTATCATAAATAATCACCTTAGACACTATACATTACCGACTTGATGTTAGAACAAAAACACACCTACTCGTACATCAATTTTTTTTTTTTTGTTTTTTTATTAAGTACCAATTTGTTAGAAAATACACCGTTATAATAATAAACGGGTCAAGCATGTCGGACCAAGCTCAATGTAGGATTTCGAAGCCGGGACATCAAACAAAAATATTGAATGTTTGAAAAACAAAAACCCGCCTTCAAAGATACAAAAAATAACTTCTATTAAATTGGTACCTAGGTAGGTTAGTCCCATTGTGTTCGGCTTAGCAAGTCGTGCAAAAATTAAACGTTAAAAATCGGATCGCGTGTTTTGATATTTTGTTGTTGTTGTTGATGTTGTTGTGTTTGTATAAATAATATATTTTTATATCCACCATTTTGGCATAAGGTAGTTAGCGACGCTCAGGCGAATCTAGAAACACTTCATGTGGCAAAATGGGACTATCCGTTCAGCGTCTAAAAGGGAACAAAGAACCATACTTAGTTACCCACATACATAGATACATAATAGGTAATATGTACTTCAGCAGTCGGGTAAAAAGCCACTGATTTAGAAAATAATGTGGCCATGTAATTATAGTTTACACTGGCTCTCGGACTTAAATATTTTACGAGTAGGAGGACCCACCTTAGGCCCAAAGTCAATCTGACATTCAGTTCAGGTACCTAACCATAAGTTACAAATGACTCGGCTTCTCTAATGACATTGACGACTTTTTTTATTTACCTAAATCTTTCAATTATTGATATAAAACGAACTTCTAAAATATAGATTATTTTTCAAACCTTTTCGGCTTAAAAAAGTTCATTTTTTATCAATAATTGAAAGATTTAGGTAAATAAAAAAAAAGTCGTCAATGTCATTAGAGAAGCCGAGTCATTTGTAACTTATGGTTAGGTACCTGAACTGAATGTCAGATTGACTTTGGGCCTAAGGTGGGTCCTCCTACTCGTAAAATATTTAAGTCCGAGAGCCAGTGTAAACTATAATTACATGGCCACATTATTTTCTAAATCAGTGGCTTTTTACCCGACTGCTGAAGTACATATTACCTATTATGTATCTATGTATGTGGGTAACTAAGTATGGTTCTTTGTTCCCTTTTAGACGCTGAACGGATAGTCCCATTTTGCCACATGAAGTGTTTCTAGATTCGCCTGAGCGTCGCTAACTACCTTATGCCAAAATGGTGGATATAAAAATATATTATTTATACAAACACAACAACATCAACAACAACAACAAAATATCAAAACACGCGATCCGATTTTTAACGTTTAATTTATGCACGACTTGCTAATAACTATATCAAATGGTATTATCGAGTGGTCTATGAGAGTTAACGAGCGCGGGCCCCACTATCGAGCTACGAGTACCTACAAGTGCACCGGCACGTTAAGGCTTACACCTCGCAGCGTGTCATTAATTGCTGAAAGAAAACGCGCGCGACTGCGAATCGGTTGGTTCCGAGAAATCTACACGCGATCCCAGGAAACGGCAATACAAGCGGCTCACATGCATAACGTATGCGATACGGTGTCGCACACGCACACATCGTCGCCGCGGCCCTGATAACGTGCCGGCGTGACGAGTATCGGTGCTCTCATTACCCGACTCGTGTTGCGTGCTCGGCTCATCTTACACCTAATCAAACAGTTTGCTACACAACACTTAGGTGGTGTCAACAGCAACTAATTCCACCGCAACTATAGCATCGTAGGTATAAAAAATATTTCGAGTACCTAGTTACTTATTAAGAAATTGAAGAACGAGGGCTGTTTGATAAGTCCTTTTAAAAACTATTTGTAAAACCTTTTTTCTGGTAAATGGCATTACCACAGGCATCTCCACTGAGCTAGTACATAAAATCCTGCATGATGATTTGGGTATGACAAAGCTGTCTGCACGATGGGTGCCACGTTTGTTGACAATCGAACAAAAACGGTAATTTTAAAACTGTGTTTGGATATGATGTAGCGTAATCGTCGGATTTTTTTGAGTCGATTTGTCACTGTGGACGTAACTTGGGTCCATCATTATACACCTGAATCAAAACAGCAATCAAAAAAATGGATGGCAACTGGTGAACGTGCCCCCAAAGAAGGCCAAGACTGTTTTGTCGGCTGGGAAGGTGATGGCGACAGTCTTCTGGGATGGCGAAGGAATCTTTATGATTGATTACTTGGAAAAGGTAAGACTATCACTGGCCGTTATTACGCAGAGTTATTGGACCGTTTTAATGCCGAATTGTTGGAAAAACGACCAAAATTGTCCCCCAAGAAAGTCCTCTTTCATCAAGACAATGCCCCAGTGCACACGTCAACTATTGCATGGCATGGCCAAAATCTACGAGTTGGGGTTCGAGCTGGTTCCGCACGCTCTGTATTCGCCGGATCTAGCTCCGTGCGATTATTACGTAATCCCAAATCTGAAAAGATGGCTTGGAGAGCAAACATTTTTGGCGAATGAGGACTGCCCTCGTAAAAGTTGATAACCGAGATAATGCCGAGTAGGCCTTGTAGAAGCTCTTCAAAATCTTCGACAAAAATGTAAGTATGTATTTCAACTTATAATTCTTACTCAACCTGCTATGAGACTAATTCAGAAAGTAAAAAATACGTAAGCAATGGATCAATAATTACTAGCTTTGTCCCACGGCCCGCGACTCCATCCGCGCACCAGTCATTTACCTGTCGCTAGTCCTATGAGGATGTAACACTTTGTGGTCTATAAACTACCGTAAAACGAGTTTAGTTGGATTAATTTTAAATATAAATCTGCAGTAACTCCAGCATTTAATTGTAAATTATATTATTTAAAATGCTGTATTGTACCTACACATTTGGAGAAACTTGAAGCAAGTTGCAATTAAAAATCTTAAAATGGCGCAACCTTGATTATCCATGTGTTTAAGTTTATATCACAATATCAAAGTCACTACTAAACATGTTTTAAGTTAGTGGTTTTTATTTTAAACTTTATATTTGAAAATACTTGAAGAACTTATTATATCTTGCACTCGCGTATGATATGATATGAAACATATAAAAGTAATGTCACGAGGGATTTGAATAACAACTGACACAACAAACAACAACTTAAATAATTATAAGTCGCCTCGTGTTTCTATAGTGACCCCATTTTACCGTAGGTATATCTGTTCCCAATTTAACATCGATCGATTCAGGCGTCGAACCGTCAAAACCGAACCAAAAAACAAACGCTCTTTTGCATTTATAATATTATATAACTAACATTTGCAAGAAGTGTTTATTCGGTAAACAATAATCAGTATTATAGGTACGTTGTTAATCCTAAACAAGTCACTGAATTGAATTTAAACAAAATATTCTAATCGGAAGCCGTTAGGTATATGTCGTATTAGCGATAACGACATGTGGTTCAGTCATGTTACTAGGGAGGGCGTGGACTGATGGTAACATCCTGCCAATGAGACTTAATGGAATGATCGCTGATCATCTTATGGGTTAACGGCATAATGCCAACGGTCAATAGTGATAACTTGACATCTGAACCAGAGAGCAATCAATTTGAATTAAAGGCCACCCATAAACCAGTCGTTCAATATTAGGATTTTTAAACTGTCATAGTAATTTGCAACAGAACATCCATGACAATTTGCTACAAATCTCTATTTTCTTCCATCTAACTAAGGAGAGGTTAAGTAAATAAGGAGCAATTAATTGTCTGGTATTATTATTTTTCTTGCTAATTATGAAGCAGTTTTTTTTTGTAATCTGTACTCGTAGATATCATACTATTAAATAAAATACAATCATATTTAAATGTATAAGATTCTTTAACTTTTCCCAATATTTATTGCAATGTACGAGTATTTTACAACTTTTTGTACAACTCAATTTGACAATATTCATCATCGAGATCGAATGATCGTTTTCTACAATGCCACAATTGAATTTCCATTTTCTCAACTGGTTTTATGCTTTCCTAAAAGTATCATCTTACGAATAAGTTATACCAATAAACTGGATTTTACCTTGGGTAGTAAAGAAGTTTCTCCAAGCTAACCTCTGACAGAGGGTTTTCTATGGGAGACCTGTTAAAATGGCAAATAAACAAATGTTGAAATGCCATGTAACTACCTCAAAGTGAAGTCAAATAAAAAAAGTGAACTATTCATGAAAAGACAATTTATTAAGAATAATAAGGTAGTAAGTTTAAGTAGCCCATCAAACTAAAAGAAAAATACCGGGCAAGAGCATGTCGGACCATGTTCATTGTTCATTGATAGTTTCTGAGAAAGTGACTTTGACGTACAGGCAGACAGACTGTTTTGCTGTTTGTTTTTTCATACTAATAAACCGCAAAAAACAATTGACAGAAACTTAAAAAGGGAATAAAGGTATAATAAGAGGTCGAATTAAAGTTTACTAACCTGGCGAGATTGTGGGCAGCATCGTAGCGGGCGGCGGCGTCCCGCCGCTCCGCAGCCGCGTCCACCATCCCTCCGCATCACCGCGACTGGCATCACTCGCACCACCCCCCGACCACTACCACATTACGATACTAATACCAAATCCTGCGACACCTGATCACACGCGCCCGACATACGACACTGACATATTACGTTACTCACTCCGGTGTTTTGTTGCATTCATTCGTTTCATACTTCTTGACGCTAGTGTCTGGAACAATTGAAAAATGTTGCATTAAGCACTCCAATTACAAATAGTCGCAGTGTTCATGGTGGGTGACACGATCTCACAGAAAATAGAGCTTTTTTCTATGTTCTTTGCTCTACCTCATTCTGGGCATCAAACTGCTGTTAGCAGAACCACCACGTTATGTCATTTTGTGCCAGAGAAAAACGTGGCAGACTTCCTATAGAATACCTATATCACCTACTACCCATACATTATTGCCAAATCATCTTAGCTTAAGTCTTTATGCTTTTATGATTAAAAAGCGACTAACTAAAAATAATGTAGGTTCCGTCATAGTAATAGAAAGTACTTAGTTCGTCTCCGGCCCTTTAGGAGAATCTACAAACCTAGCCATACTTTAATCTATATTTTTTATAAATTACACCAACCTGAAGTTCCTTGGTAAGAGTATTGTTGTCACATTTTGGATTAATAATGTTAATAAATTATGGTAATTCAATAACATAACATTGTGAAATACTTATTGTTAATAAAGTTTTCCGATACTCACATACAACAAATACATAGAGCCAATTAATGGTATCGATATTTCATTTTGGAATTACTACGTTTTTTCAATTGACTTTGTACGGGTTTGTTGTAGCGTCTGGTAGGCAGCAAGCGTTGTGCACAGCTTGGCTTTAAAAGGTTAAAATAAAGGAACACCATTGAATTTTATACATATTTCGAGGAAAACAATTGCAATATATTTTAATACAGATGCCGATGTTTGTACTTCTTAAAATATCGACATTATCATATTTCAAATAGCTTTGATTACTTAATAAGTATACAAAATCACGAAGTAGCGAACCTATCAAAAGATTGCCAATTTACATAAGATAAGGATCACATTTTGAGCATTTGAGAAATTAACAATGTATTCAAGTACAGCAGTTTCAAGTTTTTTATCTTGTTTAATTTCACAATGTTCCTTTATTTCAAGACACTATGCGTTTTAAGGTAACTTATTTCTTATCTATCATTTACCCTTTCGTTTAGCACCATAAAAAATCAAGATGCTTATTTTTTTTTCATCTGGTCGGTTCAATTGGGATACACCAAAAATAACAGCTTGCGTTTACATTTTTATTCGAAAGAATAGCCTGTTCCATAATAAAATGGTAAAAAAGGAACCCTTATGGAGAGACTGCGTTGTCTGTCTGTATGTCACAGCAGGTCATCAAGCTACTTCAAATGCTTATCAACTTGAAATTTGGCATAGTTATACAACTTGCTTGCCCGCATGTTTTAAGTAAAAAAAATAAAAAATAAAAATAAGTAATTGAACAGGGGTCTAGAATGGGGGGTTGAAAAATGAAAGTGGTTTGATTATAGCAGATGGAGTGTGACATGAAAGGGCTCCTGCACTTATCTAAACATTTTTATTTTTATTTTGTGTTGAACTTTTTGATTTATAGCCGAAAATGTACAAAAAATTACCCCTTTATCTCCGAAGTTTATAAGTCGAAAGATCTGAAATAATCCTGATGTGTAGATGATTACTTATATTATATGGGAAAACTAAAATGAAGTGTTCATTATATTCAGTTAATGAGAAATAATAAAAAACTTTGAAAATATGTATTAAGTTTTAGGGTATTCGAAATGGGCCTTATTGCGTATAAAATAAAGTTCATACAAAATTAGTATTTTCTTTTGTGATTACCAAGCATGTTATCTAAAATACAGAACCCTCGGTGCGCGAGTCCGACTCGCACTTGACCGGTTTTTATTATCTGTGATCTGTTTCCAAAGTCATAACAGACGAACGTCATTCAAACATAATGTAAAAAAACAATCGCAATACGATATCATTTATTATTTCAGAGTATTATAAGCATTCAACCATTGCTTATTACCTAGACCTCAATTAATACAAATTGACATGACAACAGCTGTCTTCGAACGTAGGTGTAAGCTAGATCTAAATTGTACTTATAAAATAAAATATAGTAGAGGTTTTATATGTTTTAAGTAAAACCTCAAAAGAGATTGATATAGCGCAATTCGGACCGGCATTTAGGGGTCAAATGAAGGTAATTTCTTAATTTTATTATAATTCATTCATTGTTACATATTTTTTAATTTAACAACAGGGATCGATTTTAGAAGCTTATTCCTCGAAATGGCTTTAAAATGTTAATACATTGTTAAAAATGGGTGTATCCCAATTCCCAGGCTCATCTTCAATCTTTGAATGCAGTATATTAAAAATAATAAATGTCTCCATACAGGAAATTATCCTATATACAATATATTTAAAGTACTTTCCCTTCGTGTCGCATAACCGTGAGACGCCCTGTATATAATAGTACTACATATAATACAGAAAGGCCACTCCGCGCCCCGCACCGGATTCAGCTTTCGCCCCCCGCAGGCGACGACGATTTTCATAGAATACTTCTTTGAAAAATCCTGATAGTTCTTTGCCAAGTCCGGCAGTTACCCTAATCCTGACATATTGGAAGGCAACCCTATTCCTGACCGAGGCTTGTATACTACAATGCTTTTCTCAATTTCTCCAACAATGCCAGAAAATACAACAGAAGCGTCATTTGTTTTTTCTTTGACTTTACTTAAAATGACTTGCACCGTGGCATTAGCGCTGCTGAATCCACTCGAAGGATTAACGTTGTGTATGGGTTACTGGGAGCTACTGCAAAAAAAAACATGGTACGTTTTTGGTTTTCATGTTTTGGTTCTGGAAATGTAGACCTACAGACAGATCAAGTCCCGTGGACGGAAAGACACCCAAACACGAGTCGTTGCGTTAAACTACTTCACCGGCACAACAATATAAGAGGGGATTTTAAATCGTATCGTTACTTATACACGAAAACCTAATTAAAGACCAAAATCTGACAGTTCCCATCTTGATTATTTCATTATTTTAACATTATTTCATAAAAATATGAATGACAAGTCGTGTAATTATTCATATTAGGGTAAGTTTTATCCATAAAAATACCTACACTGAAACCAAAATGAATGTAATCACGGCGAATGTGGGGTTGTTTTTAAGGTTAGGATTTTGGTCTTTAATTCGATTTTCGAGTATAGAGGACACCCACCATACCGGACCTTGTTCAAACCTATAACCACTTTCGTACTACGTCTTGCTAGGAAACCAAAACAATTCTGATGAGGCCGTCCAAACCGCCTTCAACGATTTTATTGATGCTAGGTTCCACATTTTTTCATCAATGGAATCGAAGAACTACTTATAAGATGGCAAAAGTGCATAGAATCCAAAATTCAAAATATTTATTCTGTAAATTGGCCACATGAGGGCTCTTATACACGTCGGTAATATAGAGTGGTAGCGCTTCGGACAATACCATCAATACGGAGATGAACAGCCGCAAGAAACTCCAGCAGAAGGTCATTTTTTCCCATAATAAAATACAATAATACTTAAAAGTAACATTGCAAGGTATTAAAGTAATATATAATTATTTTAGAACTAACACCAATAAAATCATTACAAATGTACCTAAGCTCAATAACATTAAATAAAAAATAGTGACTAACAGCGAGTGAACAACATGACGAGGTCTCTATATAGAAAGCAACCATACTTTGATTAACTTAATATATTTTTTTATATAAAAATTCAATTTCAAATGTAAGAATCTAATCTTTGAGCCATTTAAATACAATGAATACGCCGTTGGTAAAGGTTAACCTGTTCAGTGTAACTATCACATATTACAGAGTAAAAGAAACATGGGAGAACTTTGATTGTACGAATTTAGCTGTTGGCGGAGATGAATCCGATGCCAGCGACAAAGAATTTCGTATATTGACCTTTATTGTAGGGCGCCATAATAGGATAGTGACCTAAATAAAATCTTATTAGTCCGTCATTTACGTTATGAAATAATATTGAACACATATTTTTTTATTGTCATACCAATGACGAAGATAAAGTGGCACACTTTATACCACGTCGTGACGTCAGGAGCCCCCCCCACTCCCGAACTTTGATGCAAGTTATATTTGTCATTTTTGATTGATGTCATAAAGAAAAAACGTCGTCAATATTTTTTGATAATCTTACTGCCGGACTAAATGATGAGTGAATGCACAAAATCCTTTCAGCGCCCGTGTTTTACTTACCTGAGTCCAAAAATGGTTTTAAAAAGTAAAATAATTGTAATTAAATCATTTGATGATTCGTATTTTATTTCACTGATTTATTCAAAACTGCGGTAACTGAATTAACAACAAGTTTTTAGAGTTGTAGGTTATTCTGTAGCTCTGCCTACCCCACTAGGATGTGTGTGCATGTGTGTTTGTGTGTGTGTGTGTACCAATGATATTTTATTCATTTCCATTTCAGATTCCTAAAATTATCGTTTACATGTTCGATCTAAGTTATCCTCTGTCACAGGCATACTACGAAGAATTGCATCTTGCATCCCTCACAAAGCGCGCTTGACAATATACTATAACTCGCTAATTAAATCACACTTAGATTATTTGATCGAGATATGGGGAAGTGCTGCCAAAACAAACCTGCTAAAGCTACAAAGATCTCAAAATAAATCAATAAAAACACTATTTAAATATGACTATAGAATGAACACTCAATTACTATATAAGAAAGTGGAACTATTAAACTTAAAGCAACTATACACCGCACCATGCATTTGCAGCAACATGCATTTTTATAAGAAAGATTCTAACAAGTAAAATACATTCAGACATCTATTTCACACAACGAAAATTCAAACACTGTTTAAGAAATACAAATAAGTTAGAACTGCGAAAAAATAGAATCGGTTACGGTAAAAGTAGCATAATGTATGAGGGGGCTCGGATGTATAATGAATTACCAAACTATGTGAAAGATTGTGAGTCCCTCAGTGTATTTAAAACCAAATTGAAAGAACACATATATAAAACTGTATAGCAAATCTCTAGCGATCACGCTAAACATGTTTTAATTATAAGGAATTCTAGTATGTAAGCTCATTTTAAGTGAACTGTATTGTTCTTATGAGTAAATAAAGCATCCCTCTAAACCTAAACCTAAAAAAGATTAAACTGTGCATGTTTGTTTAAGAAGAAAACATTTATTTACAATAATGAAACACATAAATATAAAATACAGAAATAAGGAAAAGAAACAACAAATAGTGTAATTGTTGCGAAACGGTCCTAACTCAGCTTGTGCTGGCTGTGAAGCCAACGCTGGTCTTCCGTTGGGGCCGCGTTGTTTTGTATATGATTGTCCTGTATGATATAAAATGTGTTCACCCTAACGTCCTTTATACCTTTTGGTGTTCATTAATATAGAAAATCAAGGTTTGCAAGATCTCGACTGATGAAGTCTCCGCCCAGCACCGTGTTCGGCGTTCTGAACTGGGAAGGCACATCACTTCACCTTTAGTTTACCTATGCAATTGTAGTCATTGCTGGGACCGTAAAAGACCTAATGCTCGATGAGCCTCGGAGCCTCCCATCATGTCGAACACCATGTGGTACCAACCAACTCCTGTAATAATATCAAAGACTCGGCGGTTGAACTCGTTTACGATTGTGTTTACCTGTGTGCTGTGTGGCCAGCACGTTGCCAGTGATTTATTATGGTTTTGCGACGTGGGCGCTAACGATTGGCTTCTTATGAAGCCCAAGGTTTATCTGCGTGTTCGAATTACAAATGAGGAGGTCCGGAAAGAACCAAAGTCACCGATATAGCCCCAAGAATTGTAGACTTGCAGTGACTGCTGGAAACCGATGGTTGGAAGCGCCGCAGGACCGGTCCTTGTGGCAAACTATGGGGTATGTATGCTGTCTAGCAGTGGAACTCTTTTGGCTGAAATTATAATGATATACAGCGGTAAAGCGCTTTAAAACCCCGTCGGGTTCGGGTAAATTCGGTAAGATTCGCTTAAGAACGTATTAGAGCGACAGAGCGAAAATTACACACCCAAAGGCTTTTATAAAAGGTATCGAATGTAGGGTAAACCCTGTGGTACACCCCTACATACATGCCAAATTTTCAGTGACCAACATGGTAAAATCCTTAAAAAATTAAAAAAACAAACCCGACTGCAGTGAAAATATTAACAGAAAAGAGAAAAAAAGCTCTAGAATCTTTAGAAATTTGAATATTACAATTCATTTGTTTGCAGACGGGGTTTTTGTTTTATAATTTAGTTTATTTCACACATTTTAGCTACAAATAATCTTAACATTTACGTACTTTTGATTTTACTGACAAAATGGTAACATCAAAGTGTTATAATGACTACATACGAGGGCTGTTTGATAAGTCCGTTTAAAAACGATTTGTAAAACCTTTTTTCTGGTAAATGGCATTAACACTGGCAGGCACAATGTTTCAAATGAAGACTGTAAAAAATTCAGCAAAAAAAAAACAAGTTTTTGTCAGTATAACCATTGTTTAACTGCGATCACTCGTAAATTTTCAACAACTATGGAAAAATCTGAATTTCGTGCCGTTATAAAACATTTTTTTATGAAGGGTTGCAGTGCTGCCACAATAAAAACTAAACTTGATTCTGTTCATGGCACTAACGCACTAACGTTGCCGACTGTTAAATGATTTTAAACGTGGTCGGTCAAGCACATCTGATGCTACACGCTCTGGTCGCCCAATCGAAGTCACTACTGAGGATGTTGTTGAAGAAGTCCATAATATTGTACTCGACGACCGCCGAGTGAAGGTGCGTGAAATAGCTGAGAACACAGGCATCTCCACAGAGCGAGTAGGTACAGTCAGCTGCAGAGATAAGTATACCCCCCTGCATAGGAAACTTGTATGCAGGAGGGTATACTTATCTCTGCAGCTGACTGTACATAAAATCCTGCATGAAGATTTATATCTGTATGACAAAGCTGTCTACACGATGGGTGCCACGTTTGTTGACAATCGAACAAAAACGCGAAAGAAACGAATTTCAAAACTGTGTTTGGACAGTCTTTTGGGATGGCGAAGGAATAATTATGATTGATTACTTGGAAAAGGGAAAGACTATCACTGGCCGTTATTACGCAGAGTTAATACCGTACCGTTTTAATGCCGAATTGTTGGAAAAACGACCAAAATTGTCCCCCAAGAAAGTCTTCTTTCATCAAGACAATGCCCCAGTGCACACGTCAACTGTTGCAATGGCTAAAATCCACGAGTTGGGCTTCGAGCTGGTTCCGCATGCTCCGTATTCGCCGGAACTAGCTCCGTGCGATTATTACCTATTCCCAAATCTGAAAAGATGGTTTGGAGGGCAAACATTTTTGACAAATGAGGACTGCATCGCAGGTGTAAACGCCTATTTTGAAGACCTTGACAAAACATATTTTTTGTAGCGGATTAAAAAATTGGAAACTCTTCACACAGGCTTCGTACTTATTCGGAAAGGGCTATTTATTAGCTTTCATTATGAGACCCATATTGTCATAATAAATTAATAAATGTATAGTTTTTTATTCCCCCTCAATATATTTTTTCGTGAACGCCATTTTGAAATGTAGGTATATACACTATGTCACTTCGACAATTAAACCGAATCGAATGACACCTCATCATATATTCAAATCCGTCAAGCCGTTTAGCCTTCAGAGCGTCTCCAAAAATAGACATCCATACATACATACACATACGCTCGAAAAACATTACTCTCCTTTGGGCAGTTGAGAAAAAAATAACCTCTTATGGTGAGGCTTCGTTGTCTGTCTGTAGTTTTCTCAGCAACTACAAAATCTATCAACTTGAGTAACAAACACACAAACTTTCGTATGTGTAATATTAGTAAGATATCGTGCAATACACTACTCAGTGCAATCTGTCAGTTTGGCATAATTGTATAACCTGCTTGGTTAAAAATTGTATATATAATTTTTAAAAGGGGTCTTGAATATATGTTACTGATTTTCTTTAATAGTCCGCAAGACTGCGGTGGCTCGGCTATTTAGAAAGACTGCCAGTATCATAATAAGTAGGGGCGGTCATGAGAGCATTTGAAGGACGGCCTGTCGGTCGTCGATCAGTTGGACAGCCCAAGTACCGCTGGAAGGATGAAGTCTAGAAACCTACTGGGAGGAGATCAGAAGGGAACAGGAGATCGGTCAGCAAAGGGCGCGCTAAACCCTTATACTGCATATCGAAATCGTTACAGACACTTTAGAGAATGTGATTTGATCACAAATAAATATATATGCAAATACAAATATTACTGGTTTAATAGTTGAGTAATATTTTTTCATAAAAACATGTTGATCTTAAGGAAGCGGTCTGCAAAAAGTGCCATACCTAATATATATTCGCTTTACATTTAAAAAGCACATATAAAGATAATTTTTAAAAGAACACCTAATCATATCTTTTATTTATAAACAGTGGCATAAATACCAATATCCACATTTCTCACTTCAAAAATGGCCAATATCCCATACAAACTTCTACCCCCCCCCCCCCTTTTTAGTAAAATAAGGACTTTTGTTAAGAAATCCCACTACTATTATAAATGTGAAAATTTCTGTGTTTTAGTTTGTTACTCCTTCATTGCAATAGCTGTAATAGCTGGATGTATTTGGATGAAATTTGGAATGAAGATAGGTTATAGTCTTATAATACAAAACATACTTCAAAACTATCTCCAACAGCCACAAGTATGAGCTAGTTGTTTGGAGCTATCTTAGATGATGTTCGGTCGGTATCACCCTTTTAGTCACCTGTAATTCAACATCCAATGAAGTCTTCATTAGCTACCTGAATTATTATTTTTTCAAGACTTTTTTACATTTTCAACCATGCCGAGCAATACAGTTGACTAAAAAAAATGTATCCCCTTTTGGACCTCAGTACAATGTAGGTAATAAGATGAAAACTGTACCAGGGGTCTTCGAGGTTAAACCATAGCCAGACGGATAGACAGCTAGACTTGGAAAATTTATAAGGGTTCTTGGTAGAATACTGAACCCTCAATAAATAACTAAATGAAAAGCAAGCTTTAAAAACCCGACTGCATTTTTTGATATTGTTATTAAACCCGTTTATTGCTGCTACTATATTCTTATATATTTGAGATGGTTACATTAAGATCTTTCAAATGATACCTATATTGTAATAAATAAAAGACTTTTGTTGATATACAATTTTGTTGTTATTTCAACTCTTTAAAACTTTCAACAGTTTAGGTATCCTATGTCAACCGGGATTAGGGTTGCCATATGGAAAAATTAAATGTATGATAAAAACCTGACATCATCCTAAAAATCCTGACATTTTTTGTAACAGAGATTCGGTGTAGCTAGAACGACGCCCCGGCGGCGCGCTGCGCTGTGCGATCCTGTGGTTATACTGTATTGTGTGTGAATCTACCTTTCCCTTTCCCTCTGCCCTAAATGACGTAAACATTTGTTTGATTAGTCACGATTTTTGACCCTTTGTGCGGATTGCGGCCGGGCTTGGCAAGTGCCAGGATTTCAGGACAAGCCCATAAATTATTTACCAAAAATTAAGAATTTTTAACAAGGTTATTCAAATGGTAGCATTGATAGAATGGCTCATTATTTAATACTTATTATTGTTATTCAGTGCCGGATCACTGGCCATGATGGTTGTCTCGCCTCACAGTATTCAACCGACTTGGGAACAGCAGATGTAAGTAGGTAATTACTTATAGTTATTTTGGCTATATTTTGATGTAAAAATATTTATTTCATCAGATTATTTGACCAAGCCTTGCTCTATGTGAATTATTTAAAAACACAATCTGCTTCCTATTTATTTTATTAATTATACATAATATCAGTTAAGGTAAACTAAGTTAAACGGATAAACTAAGATTTTAGGTCACAATTTATACAAATGTTAACAAATACACGTTGATTTTAAAAATTTACAAGTATTCAAATCATCTAAATGAAACCACACCTACGTGTAAATCCACATAAGATTGAAATGATAATAGAATCAACACTAATGATAAACAATAATAAAATTCATGTGGTACACCTATTAACTTAATAAAATAATGATAAAAATACCTACACACTCCGCCAAATGCAACAAAGTAAAACAGCGAATGATTACGGCGGTGCCGTACCGTACCGATATTTCATGAGATCATCGATACAACAAAATGTAATAAATATAAAATGTGACTCACCCGTTTAAGTACTTGGCTACACAGAGACCGTGTAGGTTATCATTAATTATGTACTAACTAAAGTGATAGACGTCACACACGACACATAAGTGTCAAATATCAAATTCATTGTATATTGATAATACTAAAAATAACATTAGTCTCGGTCTAACCGTAATTTTGACAAAACATAAATTGTATTTGTATAGTTTCCACTGACAATCAATACGGTTGAGATTTCTTACATGAGAATGAAACAAAACAGAAATATATTTAATTACAGACAGGTGCTTCCATCTCTGAGATATCTTTGAAAGTATTTACTAAACTAAACAGTCTACACCACAGATTATATTGGTATTACACTGGTTTACTTACGCATTGAAGTCAATTATATGAGACCAGCTTTATATCCTTATAACGTGCCTAGACTTTATATTTCGCAAAATTATTATTTTAGTTTATAAGAATGTTATTACTGTACATGTATATAGTGTATTTTTATACCTATTAGATTAAAAATCATGTGTTTTAAATTAAATAAGAATGTTTTGAACACAAACCCTTTTTTAAATTTAATTGTTATTTTAGAGATAAACTTTTACAAAGTTGCTGCGGATTCATCATAAATAACTTTTGTGACACGGTTTTCACTTCTCTCAACGCGTTCCTGCTACTATGGAGTCTGAATACAAAAGTGATTAAATCAAGCAAAAGTGGCATCTTCTATAATAGCAGTAAGGATGAAAGTAGCGCGAAGTGGTTTGACGTTTGACAGTGTCCGACTACGTGCGCAATGGTACCGTCGTTTGGGTAGCAGGAATGCCCCCCTCTGTTGATTAAAATTTGAAACATTATTATATGCTTCTATCTAAACAAGGTCAACAGTTTTCTTTCATCTACTTCACAGTGAAAATAATTTAGAATCAGTGTGTATTATGTCTTTGTCTTCAAAAAAAGTGCTTTTTGTTCGTCATTATCTAGGATACATGCGCGAGTGTCCGCGAAAATGATCTGTACTTTGTTTTTCGCAATCACATCGTTACATGAACATGGATGACCTAAAATGCGAATACGTAAAGAAGAAAAGATGCTTTGGACTGTCGCGAGTAATGTTATCAACAGTAATTATAATGTCCTGTATATCGATTATCAACAATCGGAAACATATCTTTGCTTAACGATCGTTGAATTCCCGATCTACAAAAGTGAAAATGTGATGTGTCAAAGTGATTGTTTACGTCGCGGCGCCCAGGTGAGCGAGAGCGGCTTGTAGTAGTGGCACGGAGGGTGGCGACTGCCAATTGCAAGGCGCGCGGCGCGCGGGGATGGCGGGTCGGGAGAGCCCCGAAAGTGGCGGCTGCGAGGCGGAGCCCTCGCTACGGCTTAGTGTGCGCAAGGACCTGTTTCCAAATGTGCGCGTGCCCCGGCCGGACGCCGACGACGCTGACGACGCCGATGACTCTTCGCTACAGGATCAGCTCGACGGGGACGTGTCCTGCGTCAAGCTGGAAACCGACTTTGAGAAAAGCATAGATGAGATTGCCAACAAAAAGCTGTTGTGCAATGGTGTCCTGTCGCCGCCCGAGCGCCGCCACCGCAAGCACAAGCAGCGCTCCAGGCACAACTCACACTCACGCTCCCGCAAGGACGGCTCCGTACCTAATGGTCTCAGCCCGAAGAAAAAGAAAAAACGGTCACGCCATCGCCATTCGACTTCCAATAATGTTGTGTCATTACATGTGAAAGGTGGTAAAAACTTGGACTTGGTGAGTAGCAGCGAGTTTCGTGCTGAGGAACAGGATGATGAGGAGGAGACCTCTGCAGATGAAGTGATTAATCGTAGGGTACCAGTAATTAACGTGTTGCGACAGGGCGGCAAGCCATACAGTCATGAACTTAGTCAATTATCAACTAAAAAAAGCAAATCTAAGGACTCAGCAAAAGAGCGGCGGATTCATGCGATAACTCCTTGTAGTGGCAAACCGAGGTCCATGCTAGACATTTGTAGTTCACACACCAAAAAAAAGACAAAGAAATCTGAACCCACATATCGCAGTCAGATAGTAGACACAAACACTATCAAAATCAAAATTAAAAGAAGTAGTGGTCATGAAACTGTAAGTATTCATTAGTAATGTATTTTAAATATGGCATTTCTTAAATTCAAAGTACTATCAGCCCAATTCTATTGGGCTTATAGACCCTGACCTACCGAAGAATGGTGTCACAGTGATGTTATAAAACAATTTGTTTGACACTTCTTACCACTTGAATCATATCATCACTGTGACACAGTTCTATGGTGGGTCAGGGGTCCGATGGGCTGTAGTGCATTAACAGCAAGCTTTATCAACATGCTTTTAATTTTGACAGTTCTCCAAATGTTACCAATCTTATAGTTGACCAAATAAAGTGACATTCTGTTTTCTATTCATATGGTATCACTTTTAGAACCAAATGCTTTAGTCCACATCAAATTGTCTTCAAGAAATATGCTGAGCTAATTAAGGACTAAAATACCTAGCTATTACAATTTTATCTGTCTTAGAGTAGATGGTAAAAAAAAATTTTAGTTTGTAAGAGGTATTATTATTAGTTTATGTATTATTTAACACAATCATTGGAAAAATGCATTGATATATATATATATTTACCTAAAGCTTTTTCCTGGGCAAAAACTAAATGTCATCTGAGAAAAATCTGAACTAAGCTTTAAAAACCAGACACTTGTTTTGATATTGTGCATTTCTATTTTCCACCAAAGTGACCATGACACTTCAGAAATTAAGACCAATCTCACCATCATCAACCCCACAGGAGGTCTGAAGGAAATATGAATACATACTGACATACAGGGTTATTGGTAAGTCGACCTATTCCCGTTAGGAGGTGATAGGGGTGACTATTTGCGATAATTTTGACCCCCATATGCATTATGCAAAAGTGAACCATTTTTGAGTTATCGCGATTTTTAGTTTTTTTTTAAATTAGTCGGAAATTAAACTTGAAAAATTTATTACAAAAAAAGTATCAATTTAAATCTCTTTTTTTCTTCTGATTTACAAAAACGATTAAACACTGGTTATTTCTCAATATTAAAACAATAAAATTATCGGTCCAAATTTAAAAAAGCGAGACGTAAAACAAATTTTTTTCAATATTTTTTGCGATCGCTTTCCACTAAAATGCCTTAAAAACAAAAAAAAGGTTATAAAACTTGGCTTGCAGATTATTTTAAAAACTTAACTGTTTTCTTAGCTCTCCAAAAATGCATAACAAGTAGGAAATTATTTGAAAAAAAAATCATCACAAAGGAAGCAGGCGGAAACTAAAGTCACAAATGCCACTTCAAAAATAAAAATTAATATACATACCGAATTTAAATCAACTTTTTTTATTTGCTTTCGTACAAGATGAATTTGTTGTACTTATGCAATATTAAAAAAAATATTATCTGTACACGTCTGAGAATGCGAGGCCGAAAACTAAAAAATACATGTTTTTTTATCAAACTCCTACATAAATTACACGAAAACAGAAAAATTTACCAATACATTTGGCATGCAGATTACACATAAAACATTGACGTTTTTCCAGCTTTCTAACGAGCTATTAAAACTAACTGTTATACTCGTAAACACAAATAACAACATTAACTTATGGAAAAAGTAAGCGATTTTTAGTTTTATTTTAAGTTAGTCAGACTAATTTCAGTCAGCCAAATGTATTGGTAAATTTTTGAAGTGGCATTTGTGACTTTAGTTTCCGCCCGCTTCCTTTGTGATGATTTTTTTTTCAGTTTTTTTCCAAATAATTTCATGCCTGTTATGCTTTTTTGGAGAGCTAAGAAAACAGTTAAGATTTTAAAATAATCTGCAAGCCAAGTTTCATAACGTTTTTTTTTGTTTTTAAGGCATTTTAGTGGAAAGCGATCGCAAAAAATATTGAAGAAATTTCGTATTCCGTCTCGCTTTTTTAAATTTGGGCCGATAATTATTGTTTTAATATTGAGAAATAACCAGTGTTTAATCGTTTTTGTAAATCAGAAGAAAAAAAAAGATTTAAATTGATACTTTTTTGTAATAAATTTTTCAAGTTGAATTTCCGACTAATTTAAAAAAAAACTAAAAATTGCGATAACTCAAAAATGGTTCACTTTTGCGTAATGCATATGGGGGTCAAAATTATCGCAAATAGTCACCCCTATCACCTCCTAACGGGAATAGGTCGACTTACCAATAACCCTGTATAGTGTTTTAAACTAAGAAGTTCCATGTTTCATGCAATGTCTATTGAACTGGCAGGGTGCTTCTGGGGATTGAAGATACTATACAGACATATATAACCCCAAAACACAATACCTACCTTCTTTGGCAGTCAGGTCAAACAAGAAGAATGGCAAATATTGCCAGTAAGTTTAAGAAGTATAGTTTTCTAGCTCAACCGTTAACTAGCTTCTACCCGCTACTTATACGGGACAATTGTTATCCTTTCATTATGTCAGATAAAGATTTATCCACACATTTAGTTTTTTTTAAATATTATATTTGCAGCTAAAAAAGTTTGCTTGTCTAACAATACTATTCTGCCGTACTGTAGTACGTGTCAGTGTCATTGCTTACATGTATCGTTTGAAGGTGACGCCGACGCCAACGTCGATCGCTGACATCGGGCAGCGGAGATCGAAGAAGAAACGCGCAGCGTCGCCGGTGGCGAGCGAGAGTTCTGGCGAGGAGTACGACCCGACCCGCGGGGACTCCGCTGCCGCGGTGACCATCGCGGCGCCCAAAACCCGCCAACCGCCCACTAAGACGCGCAAATCAAACTCCACTAAAAGTAAGGCTATCTATATTCAGTTTATAGTCTCAAGGCATTCCCTACTAGTAGGGCTGCCATCATTACAGGCACTAGACTCTACTCCGGTCTCAGCCTTATTTATCCCACACATACACATTGTGCAATATCCATGGTTGTTTTTTGTTTTTTCTCTTGGGGAGAAAATTACCATAATCGCCACGCTTGGCAGGCGGGTTGGCGATCGCAGTATTTCACCGTGTTCTGAGAGGACGCTGCTGCCCATCCTCCGGTGGTTCTGGGCGTAGTTTAAGGACATACCCGGGAGACGAAGTGTTGGCAGACCTTCCACAAGGTGGACTGACGATCTGATAAAGGTCGCGGGAAACCGCTGGATGACAGCAGCAGAGGACCGATCGTTGTGGAAAACCTTGGGGAAGGCCTTTGTCCAGCAGTGGACGTCTTGCGGCTGATAATGATGATGATGATACACATTGAAATATTGCTTCATTTGGAGAACCCAAAACTATCCAGGAAAACTGAAACGTATAACAGACATAGCGGTCTCACTTATAGGGCATTCATTTAGCATAAAATATGATTCTTATTCCTAAATTCAATGAATCTTAAAGAGTTTTCTGGCTGTAACATTACAATTTACAAAGATCTAACAGTTCTACAAGACAACAGTTAGAACTCTTCAGGGGCCCTGCCAAGACGCATTACCCTAACTAGCGTAATGCATCTTGGCAGGGCCCTGTGCTTTAAATTCTACATTTTGTGTCCACACAATTGTGTTAATAATCATGTTTTTTTTAACTGTGTACATAAACTAGATTATTTATTTTAGGGAAGAAGTTTCTTTTTTAAATTTTAGAACTAATTTCCCATAAAACTAGGTAAATTATTGTATGTACTGTACAGTACCTAACTGTTAATGTACAGTTACATTCAATAATTTAGTATTAACCGAGTACTTGATTAATTTACACTTACAAGTACGTGCATGGTAACATTATACTATTTGAATCGCTGTAGCATGATTTGTACTGCATGTGTAAGTGACGAACACAAGAGTTCAGGTAGCTTGGCTAATAAATTTGACTTACTGCAGACACTCCCAAAATGTATGTGCTCTTACATATAACATTTTATAAGACAAAATGGAATGGACGGATTTTAGCACGAATATTTTCAAGTTTAATAACTCTTATATTTAGACATCATTCAGAAATGTCAAATGGAGGTCGAAATATGTATAGCGCAAAAACTTCTTAACCGTGTAACCAATTTTCATCGTCGCTGCCGTGCGAAATATAGCCTAGCAGCCTTATTTATAGTTTGTGCTTTTATTAATTCATGTTTAGGTAACGCCCATTTTAATTATATGCCGGCGAATTTAAGGTTTTTTTTTTGGTTTCGCTTATTATCTACATTAACTGTTATTGGAGTTTGTTGGAGATTTTTGATATGTTTGCTAACGTCTCTCGACAACACCATATTATTTAAATATCCCGACGACTATGATTATGTCTTTGTAAGTGGAGCATTTCGTTCTCGAACTGTTGTTTTAGTCGAAATACTGCTAAGCTTCTTATTATGGTTAACGCATTCATTAAATCTTGTTTTCACCCATGTGTCCTTACTTTATTGCAGTTCTGCCTGTTTTTTCATTTGATTTAATTTAATGAGCCGTCTAACGAGAGCTGTTCATAAGACATACACTTTGATAGATAAGGTACATTTAAAAAGACACTCAATTTCACCTCAATAATCAAGAAAACGAAATAATGCGACTTACACTAATCTATATCTATACTATCTATACTAATATCATAAAGAGGTCAAGTTTGTGACGTCGTAAGGGATAATCACTGGATCGTATGAACCATTTTTTTGATTACTATTAACAATAGAAAGCCATGTTATTTGCGAGTGTCATAGGCAATATATTAACCAAAAAAATGACCGATTAAACATAATCTTTCACCATTATCCTTGAGTAACATACGCTACGTTTTATTTTTCGCGAGGAGTCGCGAGCCTCAGCTAGTGTATTAATATAGTGGAGTTCCCGATTTTAATACTTAATAAATTCCTTCATACCTACTTGTGTTTGTCATGTAAAATATTGAATATTAATTATAAATTTAGATATTTGAGACTTTTACTTTACGTCACTGTTTTACAGACACGCTTAATGGAATACCGATGGCTTATTCTAGATCGGCTACAGCACATCTTTGCAATTTTGTGATGGAACTTTCCCAAACAAAGGCTGGAAAGTAAAATGAGATATAGCATATTGCGAAAGTGTTTATCGTTTTCTTTTCTTTCATTGTCAAAACCAACTAACAAATTGTTTGGTTGGTCTGTGCTGTGGACATGGATACGTACGGTTGAGGCCAACCGTTTTATGTATTTCACTAAGACTTTAAAATGTCTACAATATGTTGTCTTGTTTCTATACCATTGACAGTGCGGTCTGTGTTCTAATTATTTAGTAAATATATTTTTGTTACAATGTTGTAACGTGTAGTTATTATTAGTTCTCCAATCTTGTTTATTTATAGCACTTTATCTATTAGTTTCATGCTTATTTTAGTATGATACGTTCTTGCGATTCCGAGTTTTTTTTAAAGCAATATGAATTAAAGAGACATTAAACATGGTAGTGCTGTTCAAAGTAACACTATCCAAACTAAATTGTGTGTTGTGTGTTGTGTTGTATGAACCGAATTTAAACTTTTTTGATAGCTTGATAAGTATTATGTTATGTATACAGAGTGACAGGTAACTCGACCTATTCCTCGAAAGGGGCTATACTAGACCTTATTCGCAACAATTTGGTCCCAGTTAACTGGGTGTCTATTGTCACTAGTTTTCAAGTTAAATATAGTTAAATACTTCTTAAATATTTTTTTTTCCGTTTTGAATTTTGATCTAAACAGCCGATTGTAAAAAAGAAAACTATGGGAACTGAAAACGTTTTATTCTAATAACTGATGCACAAACAAATTCTTCAAACATATGAATTGAGGAAAGGTGCAAATGTTGTCCACTTTATTACAGGTTTGAATAATTAAGCTTATTAAACAAGCCAAAAGGCTCGATGTGAATTTAATTCAGAAAGCTCTTAGTTTGGTTTATTGACATTACAAACATTACATTCGTCGGGCTTTGGTTGAAACTAATGTGTCTTGTGTGTTAGAGGCATGGGGTCTTAATTGCTAGGATGGTAAGACGGCTTAACGCTGGTTCCGTGGGCTAGAGGTAGTAGTTTCCTGTGGGATGCAACGTGTTTCAGCTCTTTTGCTTCCTCGAACCTTGAGGACAGCGATTGAGGGGCTCTGATGCACGGTCCGGTTCGTATCTGGTTCAATTTTTTTTGTTGGAAATAGCGTGCCATTGCTTCCAGTACCTACTGAAACATTTGAGCCAGTTGCGACCCGAGCCGGGGAATTAATTTGTACACTGTTATGTACTGTAAAGGAAAATGATTCCTTGACCACTTTGGACAATGTCAAAGTGACGTAATCAACGTAATGGATTTATTTACAGTGTCACTATGACATAGTCCAAAGTGGTATAGGTATCAATTTCCTTGACTATATGCACCGTTTTTAATATTTGTAATAAGCCCGCAGTGGCAGGATGATTGTTGAGTGACCAATTTTGTTTTGATCTTCGATTTTACGGATGACGGTACGTCATAGCCTCATAGGCCGCTATGTCATGTTATAGCATTGCATTTAATTTTACTAAAAAAGAACTCCTTGCGACACATTCTTCTTTACTGCGGATGTTGAAAGTGTATTTTTCGAAAGAACCTTTTTGTATGGGAGTACGCACGCGCGCGGTGAATCCTCTACCAGTCTATGCAAAAATGCACTAAGCCACAAGCGAAAAATATAAGTTGTGCTAGTCCTACAGGATTGCGTAAATATACGTAAAATTAATTATAGGGACGCGACGTCGTTGTTTGAAAAATTTAGTACACGGTGAATTTTTATCGGTGATCAGGAGTTGAAAAATATTAATTACCAACCAAAATTGAATTCAATAGGTGAGGTCTCAAGGAATTACCTCACTGTTTAATTAATGTCAATTATTGATACTGTTAAAACCAATAGCCCCTGAAGACATGGTCATCCTACATTCATTATTGCAGTGAAGCGGATTCGACACGACAGATATTCATCGATAAACTTTAACTTTTGAGATGTTAGAGCGTATAACGCCCCACTCGTAGAAAGTCCCATTGTCCCTTTCGCAAAAGGTCCCGTTCGCAAAACGTCCCTCCGCATAAATATAGTCCCGTTCGCAAAACGCCCCTTTCGCAAAACGTCCCTAGCGCAAAATGACCCGTTTGCCAAACGTTCCTTTCCTCCTATTCTCTGACTAAACAAGCTTTTTCCAGACGGGACCTTTTGCGAATGGGTCATTTCGCAGACGGGACGTTTTGCGAAAGGGGCGTTATTCAGTAGAGACTTTCAGCGAAAGGGGTAAACGTCCCTTTCTCAAACCACCCCGGTTTGAGAAAGGGACGTTTTGCGAGTGGGGTATTTTACATAAGGGGGACCATTTGCAGAGAACTTCTTCTACGTGATTCTTGTACGTAACGTAATTGGTGGAGGGACGTTATGCGCCCAAACCTTTTGAGAGCCAGGTCTACCAACCTGACATGACTACAAAATGACTCAGCCAAAATCAACCAATTGCAGGTCTTGAAACCGTAACCTAACGACAGAGTTAGCGTAGTACGGAGAAATTATGATTGGTCATTTCGACATCGGAAAAACGAAAAACCCACGATTTTATCCGAACACTGATAGTTGCTATTTAAACAACAGCTACTATTGGGCATACAACGCCTAGACATTATTGGTCGTCTTTTAAGGTTGCTATGACCCTGTTTCAACAAAACTACCAAATTTCTTTGACGTTTACGTTATAACAGAAAATTATTTTCTTTTCTTGAAAATCTGTCTCATAGATTATTTTGCCAGTGTCAATATAATAAAAAAATAACAATGAACCTAATTTCCTTAACCTTCATGTCGTGCATGCCCAAGAGTTAGTAGGGTGACAATTAATTTCGATAAAGACAATTTTGAAAACATTAATTATGTATTCCATAAAAATAATGGTTGGTTTCATGTAACAATCATTAATCAATCATTTCAATCAAGTCACGTTGAACACAGGTGACCATCTAATCACGTCAAATAAAGACGTTGCGTTAGCATTCGAAGATTATTTTTCCAACATAGCATCAACATTGATGCGGAATCTGTACTCATTATATATATATATATATATAGCAGTTATATACATATAACATTTGGGAATTTTTTGCGACGCAATAGGAATATTTTGTGATCTTTCTAAAGCTTTTGATTGCGTGGAACATATGACCCTTATTTTAATATTAGAACATTTTGGATTGTCCAATAAAGCTTTAAGACTTATGTCTTCTTATCTAAGTAATAAAACTCAAACAGTTGTTGTAAATAAAACACAATCTGCTGCAGCTACAGTAAAAATAGGTGTGCCTCTAGGCTCTCTTTCAGGTCCTTTTTTATTTTTGGTTTATATAAATGACTTGCCAGCAACAGTAGACAAACTTTGTGATATTGTACTTTTTGCTGATGATACTTCACTAATTTTCAAGGTAGATAGAAAATCCGTAGACTACAAGAGGATAAACGCCACACTAGTCAAAGTACTTAATTGGTTTACTAGCAACAATTTGCTACTAAGAAAAATAATGTTTGCTTTGCCTAATGTTAAACTGGTACATTATTGTATTTTTCTAAATGACGAGTGTTTGCAAATGGTACATAAGGCAGTTTTCCTAGGCATAACATTAGATAGAAATTTGCCATGGAGTCCCCATATAGCTATTTTAGCAGGTAAACTAAGTTCGGCAGCTTTCGCCGTTAGGAAAATTAGACAACTAACCAATGTTGAGATAGCTCGCTTAGTCTATTATAGTTATTTCCATAGTGTCATGTTGTACGGTGTTTCGGGTTTGGGGTAAGGCAGCTGACCTACAAGCTATATTTGTGTTACATAAAAGGGCCATTCGTTCTATTTACAAACGGGGTAAAATGGGGGGGGTTTAGTTTTTATGGTAATTTTCTCATTTCTGGACTTAGCACTATGAAAACAGGTGTATAAGTTCTGGATTACAATTAAAAATGACCTGTGTATGCGAAATGGACTAAATTACCCCCTAAAGGCGTAAAATGGGGAGGGGGTAAATTTAGTATAGATGTTTTATCATTTCTGGACTTAGCAGTATGAAAATTGGTATATAGAGTCCTGATTACAAAAAGAAAGTAAGTAAACACATAAATATAAAATAAAAAAGGAAGAAATAGAAACGACACACAGTGTAAAATAAAAAAAAAACTGCGTAGGCAAAGATAAAGAGAGAAGAATTAGCTTTCTACATATTAGGGAGAAATTTAAAAGGGACTTTAAATTTTCCAGACTTAAAAATATGACTGGTCTTAATTTAAAATGGTCCGTATGGCGAAGTTGGCGACTTCATTGGGGGAGGGGGATTTTCATACAAAATGTACTACTAAAATGTGGAAATTTTATTGATATTTAAAATGATGTGTGGAATAAATTTGCTAAGAAGTATGCAGTACCTAACTTAAAGATTACTTATCAGGTTGTGCATTACTTATCAATATTAGTTTTTGTACTCGTCGATTAAAATCTGTGTATTAAGATTTCATAGAGAATACTGCAACGTCACTCTTTTCATCGTTGACACTTCCGAAACAACCGAAATAACCATTTCGATACAATCAAGACAACTGAAAAAAAATTGAAAGTAGAACTTCGTATTTCAATAATATGTGTCCTTGTTTAAGGAGACTCGATCCGATACAAAATTGCCAATCTATGGCGTTTCGGAACGTAGCAGCGTCGCGTCATCTGTCAAAAATCTATTTAAACCTGCTTCTGTATCCAGGGCATAAAAAAATTAAAAAAACTACGGTTTGTGATTGGCTAGTTTTTAGCCAACAGAACAGCACAGTACTGCAACAATTACGGACGCCGTAGTTTGATACAAATGTCGATGTGGTGGTGATTGTATTAATGACTTAAATTATTAATTTTAATGAACTCGTACAAAAAGTATTGTTCACAATAGTGTCATAATCAAGCTTTTTAATCTCGTACCTTACTTAGGCCACTCAGCAAGCTTCGTGGCCTAAACACGGTACTCGACTAAAAAGCTCTCTATTATAACACGATTATGAAAATAACTATTTTATGGTAGTCACTAAATCAATCGTGGCTGAAAGTGTACTTGATTTGTGTCTGAAGCCGTACTGACGTTCAAAGAGTAGATTTATTGAAGTTATATGTAGATTCAGACGGTTGATATTTTTTTTCCAAATATCTTGGATATCACAGGAAGAACTGATATAGGACGGTAGTTACTGGGGTCTGACTTTTATCCTGCTTTAAATATTGGCGTGACTTTGGCGATTTTAAGATCCCTAGGAAAAGTGCCATCTACAAGGCAATCATTGATACAATTTGAAATCGGTGTAGTAATAAGATTTTTTAAACATTTAATAAATTTAGTGCTTATTCCATTAATGCCTGTGCTTGTGTTAAGATCAAGATTGTCTATGATTTTAGTAACTTCTGCAGGAGTACACAAAATAAAGCTCGATGTTTCTCGGGGAGAGGTTATAGTACTAGGCATTGCGCTACTTGAATCATTGTGATACTCTGGCGGAATCTTATTTGCTAACTCAGTGCCAATTGTGGGAAAGAAGTCGTTGAAGTATTGACATATCATCACTTCGTCTGTTATTGTTCCTTGATCTAGGATTAGTTTCGGTGGCATACATTTTGCCTGTAATTTATTTACTGCAATTGTGTTTATAAGGTTTGTGACTCCTTAAGAGAACTTTTTAAAGAAATTAATATCTTGGCTGTAAAGTCTCAATTTATTTATGAGAATAAGATTTATGTCATTAAGAATTAAGATTCTTTCACAAAAAAACTGATATACATAATTTAAATACTAGAAATAGAAAATAAAATCGCTATTTGAAAATGGCGCGTCTGTAAAGTATATAAATCATTTGTTGGTCAATGCATTCATTTCTATAATAAATTACCTGACGTAGTTTTAAAGTTACCCTTTCCAGCACTAGCAAATGACTAAATCGTAATCGTAGTAATCTAAATTGTTAATGTCTTAAGCGTATTTAGGGTCGAGGACCATCTAACAGACAAAAATGCATGGCCTAAACCCGAAACCTGGTTAATAATAATTTGTTCAAACGCAAAAGCTTTATCCTGCTTTGTCTTCTTTAAGGACTGTTCAATTTAGTAAGCGGACATCAAAAATAGGTTCATTTTCGGATTTCTTATAACAAATATATATTTATTACGGTGAATATTTATTTACAATATTAAAATAAAGTAATATATAACATAAGAAAATAAGAATTAATTACAACGGTAAAAATTTCGGACTTTAGCCCGGATTCTTCGCATAAGTGTTTGCACATCGCTTTTGGATACTTTTCTACAAGCAGCAAACCATATGCGTTTAAATTCTGCCAATGTACTAGCTTCTCGGCCATCCTTCCTCGAGTATCTTTTTACAGTGGCCCAGTATCGCTCGATGGGGCGGAGTTCCGGGCAGTTTGGTGGGTTGTCTTCTTTCTTAACAAAATCGATGTTTTTTGAATTTAATAGCACCACGGTCTCACCGGCAAAGTGAGCACTCGCTAGATCAGGCCAAAACAAAGGGGGAATACTGTGCTTTCTATATATAGGAAGTAACCGTTTTGTCATGCATTCCTTTCTATAATTTTGCCCACTAATAGTTCCGGTTGCAAAATAAGACGTACTTTTGAGGCCACAGGAACAAATTGCCTGCCATACTAGGACTTTCTTCCCGAATTTGTCAATTTTTATGTTTTTTTCGGAATCGGGTACAATTTCTCCTACAGCCGCATTGTAATACTGGGGCCCCGGTAACGTACTGGTGTCAAATTTCACGTACGTTTCGTCGTCCATGAGAATGCATCGAGATTTATTTTGCAGCAAAATATCGTATAAATTGCGGCATCTTTTTTTGGACCGTATTTTTTGCTCGGCACTTCTCTTCGTCATTTTTTGCTTCTTATATGTCCGTATATTATTTCTTTTCTTGATATTTTGTACAGTGCCTACGCTAATACCCGCTTTTTTAGCAATTTCACGAACGAACATATACTTTTTTGATTTTAACAGCCGCACGACTTTTTCTTCGACATTTGGGTTTGCCGGGCCACTTCTCCGCCGCGATTTTGGTAAATCGTCGAGCGTATGATGCTCTCCAAATTTTTTTATGATTTGAAACACGGCTGACTTGGAACATTTAAACTCATTCGCAATTTTCCGCAGTGAAAATTGGCCTGTACACCATTTTTGCAAGAGTAATTTGCGATCTTTAATATTAATTCGCTAAAATATTTAGACAATTAAAAAAAAAATACGACACTTGGTAGACTTGTCTGCCTATCAGTATTTTTTTAGTTGAAGGATTAATATTGAATTAAGTATGTCCGCTTAGTAAATTGAACAGTCCTTAGGGGACACCGTTGATGCAGGAAAACATATCGAAACTTTTATGTGGTCGTCTTGCATCATCTTCTATAGACATAAGTAGGTGTTTCTTTTTTTTCCTTTTTCTTTTTCTCGCTCTATCTGACTCGTAAGATTTTTGGCATGTTTTCCGTCTGAACTACGCATGTTATTTGATAATATATTTAATTTATTATTTATACCTTTATAATGCTAAATAGACTAACAATAAGTAGTACCATTGTAATATCAAATATGTTTAAAAAATGTCTGTCTGCTGAGATTCTTGCGGCGTTTCTTCTCAGCAGTGGTCTTCTCTTGGGAAGCGTTGGTAGATTCTTGACGTGTAAAAGTGCCCGTGCGGCCTACTTACTGAATACATTTCTTTTATCTTTTTATCTTTAACTGCGACTGTAACGTGATCCTCATCAATTACTGAATTAGAAAAATTGGTACCTGATCACCAATTAAAATCACCATGTATATTCATTTTATTTAGTACATATTGACGGTACCTACATGTTGTTTTATAGGTAAAACTGAAAAGACTGACAGGACTAGGGTAAGTGGCACAAACAGTAAAGACAGCGGGCCGCAAAGCTTGTGGGGGGCTGCGATGCCGGAAGAAATTCTCACAAAGATATTCGAGGAAATCGTGTCGTCTCAAGGCACTTTGCCCTCAATTGTCAGGTAAGTGCTGCTTTAGTTTCTGTTTCCTCCATGTTATTGGGTATTTTTTCAAGTGTAGTGTAAGGCTCCGGCACACCAAACGTGTGGCAGCAGTGTCGCGTGGCGTAAGCTACGCGTCACCCGGCACAGTGCAGGCATGCGCCGTTCGGTGTGACGAGTAGCGGCGAGCGCGCGCGCGTTTGTAAAAAAATACAACCACTGACGCGCCACTGCTGCCGCGCCGACGCGCTGCTGCTGCTGCTGCGCCCCAGTGTGACGGTAAACATGGCGGGCGTATTTAATTAAACTTCGCGGAGCTGCGCCCGCGATACGCCTATGCGGCGCGATACGTTTTGGTGTGCCGGGTTCCGTTTGTTTTGTTGTTTTACAACTCGCGCGTGCACGCGTTCAACACGTGACGCTGCTGCCACTCGATTGGTGTGCCGGAGCCTTTACAACCGCGATATTATTGGATGTTGATATAAACAACACTGCCTTTCACTTTTACAAAACTAACATTACCATTGAATAATTTTAAAAATAGTGTGTAATTTTAAAGTCAATTTACTGTTCAATTTCAGGTTGGGCAAAGTGTGCAAGTTATGGCATAGTGTGAGCTGCAGGCCTGAGCTGTGGAAACAAGTAGATTTAGCGCAATACACGAGTGAGAAATGCAAGACCGATTACAAATTAGTTTGGCTGCTCGAAAACCGTTTATCCCACTGCCAGAGCCTCAACATAGGTAAATCTGTGGTTCTGTTCTTTAACCCAAATCAAATTGAGTTGTCAATAAATCTATACAGATTCAGATTGAATTCTGAGTACGAAATGTGTCATTGTAATATTTTGCTCCTGTATTAATCAATTTTATATGATTTGCACGAATTTGCGGGTGGACAAGACTTAGCGAGGTATAATGGAGCTTCCTATAAGTACAAATATTTTTATATGGTTTCAAAAGTTGCACAGATTACCGTAAGATACACACGCGATACTCACACTTGTACGTGTTAATTTGATATTTACGAGTAGTATAGATTGTACAAAATGCTATAGGTTTCAGATACCTACTGCGCTTTTTACTTTAAATTTTCCTAGTTTATCTTCTGTTCCCAAATATTATTATATTGCTAGCTGTCCGCGCCCGGCGTCGCCTGAGTGAGATATTTTTTCATGAAAACCTTATGAAATATACTTCTCTCAGACCTACTGAACATACGCACAAAATCTCATAAGAATCGGTCTAGCCGTTTCGGCGGAGTTTTGTTACAAACACTGTGACTCGACAATTTTATATATTAGATTCTTTCTTATCTTGTCTCTAACATTTAGTACAAAATATAAAATACTATTAATATTTAAAACACTATCTTAATATTGAATACTTAATGCCACAGCAGCGCCAAAACAAATCAAATGAAACTTAGGTGTCAGTCCCTCAGTCTACTCCGGCCAACCTTAGCGCGGCGTGTTGTTAGTGACACCCGCTCGATGGCATATTAAAAATATGATGATCGACTGCAAGATATAGAAATGGAGCGAAAGGAACACGAAAATTTTAGCTAAAATACCAGTTTTGGTATCTGAGCATTTCACTGAAATAAGCTGGAACCTATCCAAGTTTTAGGAACTTTATTGAAACCTTAATTAACCAATTTAATCAACGAACGGCGAGCCGAAAAAACAACGCGTCCGTTGCAACTTGTTTTTTGACTTGTGACGTGAAGACGCGCGCGGTATGCGTCTGGATAAACGGTTTTTTTAACGTTTAAACCGGATAATTAGAAAAAAACTTTACAAAAAGGTTCCTCCAAAAACCGGTTTATGTAAACGCACCCGAAATGAAAAGGTTTTGGGTCAAGTACATAATAAGTTTTTGAAAATTTTACCCATAACCGAGCCCTGTCAGACAGACACAAAAAGTCTAAGAACGGCACTTATGATTTGGTACTTATATATATGAGTTTTCATTTTATTCTTACTTATATTCAAATGGGATAGATGAGACGGTGTTACCAATGACTATCGTTTCACCAAATATTTAATTAACCATTAGCACGACGCGTTCTTTACTTCTTAACGCCCGGGTGGCAAGAAACAGCGGATTTTATGGACATACGTCCAAGTTGATGAGTTTTTCTTACCTCCATTCATTTTGTGTGCCAACCAATGCTGAGGGACGTGAAATTACAGCCGATTCACCATATCAGGGTCCTCTTTCGCGTCTGTTATATGTGGATCTACTAGTGCTTCAGTCAAGAACATAATTGCAGAGGAGAAACGCCGCAAGAAATTCTGGCAGGTCATATTTTGAATTATAGCATATTGACATAATGTATGTGTATATTACAGCTCAGTGGAAGGTATGCAACGTGTCGTGGGTGCTGGCGTGCCTGGCGGAGTACTGCCCGTCTCTGGTGGAGTTGAGTGTGGCGGGCTGGAGCCGGCTCACGCCCGACCAGCTGTTCGACCTGGCCCAGAGCCTGCCCAAGCTGCAGCGCTTGGATCTCTCGCTTACGGTAACACCCTTACTTTACCTGATTTCCTGCGTGCTACGTCGGTAGATCCGAACGAAACATTTTTATGAGTAAGTGGAGTTTTAAATGTGAGGTGGTTACTTGTAAATGGTATGCTAAATATTTTCTGATTCCTTATAATCTCATTCTCTTTCTAATAAAAAATATGTAGTTAATAAGATAGTATCAGAAACACCATTCAAAATCTTTTGTAACGTCATTAAATCAGTCACATCACGTCTGTACTCCAAAGATGAAAGGCGGAAATTAACTAACCTGTCGATATATTGAGGAATAGTGTGTCGCACACCAGTTAACTTGCTGAGATGGTGGACGAATTTCATTTTTATAGACTCAATGCGGGTTGAGTGGATAATGTTTTTTTTAGTAGTTCGTTTACCAGTTCGAAGCACAAAACCCCACACGCAATAACATCATAATGGCCGCGGAATGACAATCGACTGTCAAAAATAAGCCCAAGATCCCTAATTGTCGTCACTCTTTCTAAGGGAATTCCATCAATATTATATGTGAAATTAATGGCATTAAGTTTTCTAGTAAAACAAATGCACGTTTTACGTATGCAAATACTATGCATTCCGACATCGAACACTTTAAAAATAATGTTAAATCTCTTTGACTTTGAAATTAAAAGGATTAAATTAAAAGGAAGTTCGATCATTTTATTTCCAAACAAAAGTAGGCAATATATAATGAATATGAACTAATCCCACAATGTCTTTTCATAGACCAGTCCTTTGATTAAAGAAGATATTTACCATCCATCACTCGAACTCAAGGTTACTGACATCTTCTCTGTCCCGCTTATCGAAGCAAAAGTGCTTAAGTATTCCTTCCGTAAAGGTGATTATGACTCTATTTCTAGTTATTTGAGCGCAACGAATTGGTTTGACCTCTTTACTGGTGTGACAATTGACGAAGATGTTCGGCTATTCTATGACGTAATTAATAAAGCTATCAGAAATTTTGTGCCACTAAAATATATTAATAACAACAAAAGTAGGTACCCTGCATGGTATAGTAGAGCGCTCATCAAAATTATTTAAGAAAAAGCTAATGCCCATTCCAAGTGGAAGCTTTATCATAATCCACGTGATTATGCAGAGTTTTCCTTGTTGCGCAAGCGACAAAAATTAATAGAAAATGAATGTTATAAAAATTATGTTTTGAATATCCAAACTAGTATTAAGTCGGATCCCAGGCGCCTCTGGACTTTCGTTAAGGCTCGACGCAAGACGTCCACGTATCCTCGGTCTATTGAGCATGATGGTGTTATTTTCTCAGATGGTCCCGGCATTTGTGATGCATTTAGTAACTTTTTTGAATCTATGTTTCAATCTCCAGCTCCCTCTTATCCGGATGAACCTTTGGCACCGCCTTTTTGTGATGACGGAAGCATAATTAGCTCAATTCAAATGAGACCAGATACTGTCCTAAAGTGCCTCAAAAGCTTAGATGTTAACGGTGGCGCTGGCAGTGACGGCTTACCGTCGTTTTTCGTTATACACTGCGCAAAAAGTCTCTGCATCCCTCTTAGTATATTGTACAATAAATCTTTGTCTTTAGGATTATTTCCCGTTAAATGGAAGGAGGCACACATTTTACCAATACACAAAAAGGGCACCAAAACGAAAGTTTATAACTACCGGCCTATTTCGATTATAAATGTGTTTGCTAAGGTTTTTGAAAAGACGGTGCATGAGGTGATATACCCGGTCTTATCCAAAGGTATTCCTCCTCAACAGCATGGATTTTACAAGCGTCGTTCCACTACTTCCAATCTAGTAGAATTCATTAATTTTATTCTCCGCAAAATGGATCAGCGCAAGCAGGTTGACGTGATCTACACTGACTTTGAGAAGGCTTTTGATAGGGTGGATCACGTCATCCTGCTTCGCAAATTATATCGGTTAGGGCTAAGAGGTGATTTGTTCAGATGGATTAAGTCTTATATTTCCAATAGGCAACAAGCAGTTATTCTGGGAGGTTACAAATCCAACTTCATATCTATTCTGTCAGGAGTTCCCCAAGGGTCAATTTTAGGCCCGCTACTGTATGGAGTTTACCTTTACGACATCTACACGGTTTTCTGCAGTTCTAAGTTTCTTTTATTCGCGGATGACAAAAAAATATTTATTGATATAAACATGATTGAGGACTGTTCAACGCTACAAAATGATCTTAATCGGTTATCGGAATACTACAAAGCTAACAGAATTAATATAAATAAATCTAAGTGTGTACAGATTTCTTTCACGCGTAGTCCTCATCCTATCCGTTTTGTGTATAGTATTGATGGACATTCTTTGGAACGTGTCTCCTCTACTCGCGACTTGGGATTGATCCTCGACTCTAAGCTTACATTTGAGAAGCATGTTGAAAATGTAGTTAACCGTGCATACAGAAGCTTGGGTTTTGTCATGCGTGTATGTAAGCCATTCAAGGACGTCTCTTGTTTAAAAGTGGTTTATGCTGCTTACGTTCGTAGCACTCTAGAGTATGCCAGCACAATCTGGTCACCTCAATACATTACATATGTTGAAATGGTCGAACGTATTCAACGAATTTTTATTAGACATCTTAATTTTATATCAAGAGCGAGGAACCTCAGTTATGAGTCTGCCTGTAAGCGGTATGGCCTGCTTAGCTTACACGAGCGTCGGCAACTATCGGACATGAGTCTGCTGCATGACATTGCCAATGCCCGGTTAGACAATCCAGCGCTTACTGCGGAACTTACTTTTAATACGCCATTCTTTCGTACTCGTCACTCTAACAGTATTCTGTTTCACGTTCCTTTTGTCCACACCAAATACGCCCAAAATTCCCCCATGTTACGTTTAGCTAATTTATATAACAAAAAGTTTAACCATTTAGATCTATTTTTCCTGTCAAAAACATCTTTTAAATCAGCAGTTATTAATAGTTTCCGTTCGTGAGCCTTACACACACACACACACACACACACACACACACACACACACACACACACACACACACACACACACACACATACACACACACACACACACACACACACACACACACACACACACACACACACACACACACACACACACACACACACACACACACACACACACACGTACAATCTGATTTTTTTGTCTTATCTTTATTTTTTGCTGTGGCACTGTACACATACCTACTATTTTATAGCACATACCTGTACGTAGCTGTTACGATGTCTTTATTTACTTACAACTAAACAACTTGCATGTATATATCTGTAGTTGTTGTTCTTGATGTATTGCTCATAGGTGGATGTCTGTAATTGGCACTGTTATCTTGTTAATTTACTGCTTTTATGAATTGTAATGTGCTGTTGATATCCTTAATAAATAAATAAATAAATAAATAAATAGTAAAACCACGGCAATCCTAAAATAAATTTGACACGCGAAGTCCGTACACTTGCGTACGTTACGGACACTTTTTGTTTGTAGGTATGTCAATTCCACAGGTTCATTTAGTCATTGTATAGGTATAAAACACTTTGCACTTTCAATGAGCAGTAACCTAGGAGGGAACTCATTGACTCTGCAATTACCTTTCGCTGTTACCTTTCGTTCTTAAGGTGGTAAAAAAGAGGCATGTTTCCCCTTTCTGACTGATGGCATAGGATGACGTCCGTTTGCCAGCTGTTTATAATGAGCAGAGATCGGACAAATGGGCGTCATTACTCGAAATAATGTGGACATGACTCCAAAGATTTTAATTAAACAAATAACATTACATTAATTGATTACTGACCATTAAAATAAATTCGATTCTTTGAAAGACAGTAATAAATACATAATACAAAGACTTGTTATACAGTAATTAATATAAATGTTCTCTAGGTACATTTTTCCTTTTCACGGCTAAAATAAACTTTCGAGGTGAATAGCTCCTTTCGCAATCCGCGGATGTTAATGGAGCAAACTTAAGTAGATTAACATTAATAGCCACTCCTCACATCTTTCTATTATTTATTTATTACCGTCTTGCAAAGGAACAAAATTAATTATAGGGTAACTAACATCGAAATATAATAAATATAGAAGAGTAACACCGAACAAACTTGACGTTGAAATACGTCCCATTTCCTCTACTCTTGAAACGTTTGAGAAGACGCCATTAGTGTAGAGGTTGTATATATTTTCACCCATAAGAAAACTTTGATTAGTTAAACTGCTATGAAAAAAGATATTTTTTTGGTCTATATTTTTTCTCGTTATGGCTACTCAAACACGCTATAAAATGACACATCTGACATTTTGCTGAACTTGGATGGTTTAATGCAGAAGTGATCCGTAATTTAAATAAGTTAAGGTGTATACTTTATTTAATACAGAAATAAATAATGTTTTAGTAAATACTTATTCTTAAAAATATAATATTTAGTAGGCAATAAATAAGGATATTATATACGGATATAATATAATAGTACATTATTATAATAGGTAAATCAATTTTTTTTAAGATGACGCATGGCGGTATTTCATCGTACCTAATTTAAATAAAACAAGTTGCAGTAACTAAGTATTACCTACTAAGGGTTGTCGCAGACATAACCGCTCGGCAACGGATCGGCATCGCCTCGCCTCATTCATACAAGGCGAGGCGATGCCGTTACGGTGCTGATTAGTCTGCGTTGCAGTAGGGAGTTACTGTACGGTACTGTGCAATTTGGAACCGCTGAGCATTTCAAAAAATGTCTCCCAGTTTTTGAAACTAAAAAGTCAGTTTCTTCAAAATGGATATTGCATATCCTACAATGTTTGCTGGGAAGCCACGTTTCATCGCGTTTTTCTAAACGAACTGCAGCTATCCAAGCAAAACGTTTTTCTTAATTTCTAAGAAAACTTTAAGAATTCATTAATCTTTAATATTATAATTATTTCAGAACTTATATTGCATAACATCGGCCATGTCCATTTTGTAAGGAAACTATTTAATTGTAATTACTTACTAATGGAATTAAATTACATCCTTTTTAGGGTCCGTGCGACTCCTACACCAATTTACGATGCACGTCGGCATCATTGTTGCTATATTTTATCTTATTTATCAGTTATTTATAATTATTTTACAAAACTATAATGACAACCATTTGACACTGTAGTGTAGGGTATGTCTTTTCTTGTGGCTATCAATTAGAGGGTAGTTCCAAGTCGGGTGTTGAGCGTGTGACGCAGATGAATATAATCATAGAACCAGCTCGGTGTTTGATTTCGGCCTGCTTCCCTATACTTCAGTGGCCAACGAGGATTCGGGATATAGTTAGCGCGTGTGATACGTCAGTGTGCGGAACAATGTCCATCGGGAAGATTAAGGAATTTTGTGTGTCAGACGGAAATTGGTCGTTATACGTCGAACGACTGGAAATGTACTTTAAAGTGAACAGTATCGAGGAGGACATGTGGTTACCGACATTAATTGCCGTCATCGGCGAGGAGACATATGAATTGCTAAGTAATTTAACGAGTCCAAAGAAGCCAGCGGACTTAAAATACAAAGATGTGGTTGAGGTGTTACGTAAGCACTTACAACCGAAGCGGTCGGTAATGGCGGAGCGATATCGTTTCCGTCAAAGAAGGCAAGGCGTGGAAGAGAATATTTCGCGATACATAACGGGACTAAAGCAAATGTCAAAGTACTGCGAGTTTGCGGCAACATTGGAAATTAATTTGCGGGACCAATTTGTGTGCGGCATAAGAAGTGAGGTTATTCGACAACGGCTGTTCGCGGAGGAGGATTTGAGTTATGAAGATGCGATCAAACTCGCGAGCGCACTAGAAGCCGCTGAGCGGGACGCGGCGGCGGTGGAGCACGCGGTCGGGAGCGGCGGCGCGGGCGGCGCGGAGACCCTGCACGCGCTGCAGGCGCGGCCGGCGCGCGCGGCCCGGCCAGGCCCGAGGGGCGCGTGGGGCCGCCCGGCAGCGGCGCCCTCGGCAGCGGCGGCGGCACTGTGTTCGGTGTGTGGGGCACATGATCATGTCAGTGGAGCCTGTCGGTTCAAAAACTTTGTGTGTCGGCTATGCGGTAACAAGGGGCATCTCAAACGGATGTGCCCAGAGCGCGCGGGTTACGCGGCTAGAAATAAGGGGGGCCAGAATATGCACCACGTTGACGCGGCGGCGGCGGCTCAGCAGGCGGAAGACGCGGCATCGAGCGACTCCGAGCTGGAGGAGGAGCTGCACCAGCTGTGCCTAAGGGACTACAGACCGGTGAGCATGTCGTTATCCGTAGATGAGGTTCCCTTGAAGATGGAAGTGGATACTGGATCAGCAGTCTCGTGTATTAGCCAGGCTACATATTTAAAATATTTTTCTCATAGACAGATTGAGAACTGTGAAGTTGTTTTAAATTTTTATGATGGCTCTAAAATTAAACCGTTAGGTATTATTAGACCAACAGTATCATTTAAAAATAATGAAAAACAATTGGAGTTATTTGTAATCAAAGGAGGTTCGACCTCCTTACTAGGACGCCACTGGCTCTCAGAGTTAGGTATTAATGTGCTGGAAATACCGAAGCCGAATTTGGTATCACATAATTTTAAAATAAACTGTAACGATTTATCTGTGTTGATTGACAGGTATAAGGAGCTATTTAGTGGGGGGCTGGGGCGGTTTACGGGCGGCAAAGCGACGTTGCGGGTGCGGGAGGGCGCGGTCCCGGTTTTCTGTCGGGCGCGGCCGCTGCCCTACTCGATCAAGGATCAGGTGGACTCTCAGCTGGATGACATGCTCCGCGAAGGGGTCATCGAACCGGTGGAGACGTCGGACTGGGCGACGCCGTTAGTACCGGTAAGGAAGTCGGACGGAGGTCTTCGTATCTGCGCTGATTATAAAATTACCTTAAACCCTGCCTTGCTGGTCGATAGGTATCCGCTGCCTAGAATAGAAGACTTGTTGGTAGGACTAAACGGGGCTCAAGTATTCTCAAAGATAGACCTGTCCCAAGCCTATAATCAGATCGAATTAGACGACTCAAAGGAGTTCACGGTTATAAATACTCACAGAGGTTTATTCAAATACAATCGGCTAGTATTTGGTCTAGCATCAAGTCCTGGTATTTTCCAGCGAATAATGTCAAACATTCTCAGTGACATTCCTAATGTCGAAGTCTTCTTGGATGACGTCATAGTTGCTACTACAGGCATAAGTGAGCATATTACAACCTTGGAAAGATTATTTAGTCGCTTGCAAAGTCACGGGCTCAAGCTAAAAAGGAGCAAGTGCTCGTTCTTAGTCGACGAAGTTAAGTACCTAGGCCATATTATATCTAAGGAGGGCTTAAAAGTTGATCCCGCGAAAGTAGAAGCAATAGTTAATATTCCACGCCCCACTAACGTTAACGAACTACGGTCGTTTTTGGGCTTAGTGAATTTTTATGCAAAGTTTATTAGAAACATTAGTACAGTTTTGGCACCATTATACCAATTGTTAAAGAAAAGTGCGACTTGGAATTGGAATTCGAGTTGCGAAGAATCCTTTAAAACCATTAAATATATTTTAGTTAGCGCGGATGTATTGGCCCATTACGATCCAAGTAAAAAGTTGACCCTCACGTCGGACGCGTCGTCGCGGGGAGTGGCGGGGGTGCTCAGCCAGCCGGGGCCGGGGGGCGAGGAGCGCCCCGTTGCATACGTGTCGCGGTCGCTTACGGATGCGGAAAAGAATTACTCTCAAATAGATAAAGAGGCCCTAGCGATAATTTTCTGCTTGGAAAAATTACATCAATATTTGTACGGTAGACGATTTACTTTGCGCACTGATCACAAGCCGCTTGTAAGCATATTCGGCCCTAAGCACGGGGTCCCGGCGATGGCTGCCAGCCGTCTGCAACGATGGGCTATTAAAATGTCCGCGTATTCGTATGACATCGAGTACGTGAACACGAAGCTCAACGGTGCCGATGGGCTGTCGCGCCTGCCGCTGCCGCTGCCGGGCTCGTCGCGAACTCCGGCGGTGCCGGAACAGACATATTTACATTTCGCTCAGGATGCTATGTCGTTAGATTTTAGTACTGTTAAAAAACTTACTGCGCGTGACCCAATTTTAAGTAGAATTCTAGCTTACGTGCGGGACGGATGGCCAGCGGAAAATGATATTAAAACATTACAACCTTACTTTACGCGCAAAAACGAACTGTATGAGGAGTTAGGATGTGTAATGTGGGGCCACAGGGTAGTTGTGCCTGAGGGTTGTCGGGGCAAAGTGTTAGAAGAGCTGCACGGGTGCCATATGGGCATTGTGAAAACAAAGGCAATGGCTCGGAGTTACGTGTGGTGGCCGGGCCTGGACGAGGCACTGGAGGCGCACTGCCGTGCCTGCTCTGTGTGCGCCGCTGAGGCGGACGCGCCGGCGCGCCATGCGCCGTGCTTGTGGCCTTGGCCGGCCAAACCGTGGTCGCGCATACACGTCGATTTTTTGGGTCCAATCTTTGGTAATAGTACATTGTGCATCAAGGGTAGTATGAAGGGAATTACTAACGAGAGTGTTAGAAGCCCGACGCCGAAGGCGGAGGGCTTTTAATGACTCGAGTTAGTAATCCCCTTACTGCCTGTGATACACACAATGGTTTTCATCACATTTGCGAGGAAAAAAACAAAGAGAAAACACTTTAACTCTGCAAAATATAAAGAAATAACTTTTGACGGACGGGAACGTCAATGGAAACGATTTTTTTTTTTGTGACCACAGACACTGCGTTTAGTTTCGACCTGGATTCGAGCCAGATTTAGCCAATTTGATAAAAATGTATAATTACTAAAATTAATGATAAATGTTGATATAAACTTGAAATAGGTATAAAAATAATGAAGTTTAATGAAGCATATAGGTTTTGTGTAATGTAAGTTAGTCTATAGCTATTTTTTAAAGATGAAATTAGAAACCGATTTAATTTTTGGCTGAAAATTAAACCTCCTTAGTCAGAAATTATGTACGAAAGAGTTGCAAATTTTAAAAAGAAAGTCATTACTCCCTAGGGATGACAAACTCGCCATAATTCCCGCGGGAACAATTTAGGCCATTGTCCTTCTGTATACAGACATGGAATAACACCATTTACGAGCAAGTGTGATGAAAAATATATTTAATAATTGTCGACGCTAGAACGAAATGGTTGGAAGTGTTTGAAGTGCCTAGCACGGCCGCGCCTCATTCAATAGATAGATTAAGTGAGACGTTCGCTAGATGGGGTTTGCCCAGGCAACTAGTTTCAGATAACGGCCCGCCTTTTACAAGCGCTGAATTTTCGGCATTCCTATCCAAATTAGGAATACAACATACTTTTACAGCCCCTTATCACCCTGCGTCCAATGGCGCGGCGGAAAATGCGGTGCGCACTATTAAACGGGTAATAAAAAAAGCGGTTAGACAAAATAAAAAAATAGGGCTGTCCATATATACATTTTTGCTTTATTACCGCAGCACCGAGCACTGTACTACGGGGGAGAGCCCAGCGTCGTTAATGCTAGGCAGGAAAATACGTACTAGGTTAGACGTTCTTCGGCCAGATTGTACAACCAAAGTGCACGACGCGCAGAGACTACAAGCGGGCAGTAGCGGGCATTCTGAGTCTACTTTAAAGTCAGGAGAGGAAGTGTGGGTGCGCCAGTATCACCGGGGCCACAAGTGGTTGCCGGGGAAAATTTCGCAGCGGTTAGGTAGTAGGAACTACACAGTTGTGGATGATTTAGGAAAAACCTCACATAGGCACATTGACCAGCTAAGGCAGCGGCCAAGAAGTTCTTTAATTTGCCCAACCAATCAGACAGATCGAAACCCTTCGGAAGGTTCCGGGAGGGAGTCGCGAGTCATCCAGCCTGAGAGTCCAGCAAGATCTACACCTCCGGCGGCAGTCGGCATAAGTACAAGCCCCGCGGTTGCATCTGGCGGGAGCCTGAGCGTAGGGGAGGGCGGGGACGAGGCTCCGGGGGCGGCCGACCTGACCCCGCAGGTATCAACTCCGTCACGTCCTTTGCCGTCTCAGGTTAGGCCGATACGTAAGTGCCGTATCGATAATCCAGCACGTTACAGACTGTAATTACTAATTACGAATAAAATAAAATTGTTGGTTCGTATGACAAATCCATACTTATTTATTAAAATGTGAAAGTGTGTACATTTGTCCGTCTTTCACGCTTCAACCAATGAACGTATCGAGGTGAAACTTGGCACACATATTGGCTGGGTCGTGAAAATGGGACATAGGATAGTTAGTCTAAATTGTTAGTATACCAAAGTGTAATAATTAATTATAAGCATATTGAATTATGTATATACCATTAGAATAAGGGTGGAGGTGTGTAGTGTAGGGTATGTCTTTTCTTGTGGCTATCAATTAGAGGGTAGTTCCAAGTCGGGTGTTGAGCGTGTGACGCAGATGAATATAATCATAGAACCAGCTCGGTGTTTGATTTCGGCCTGCTTCCCTATACTTCAGACACAATAACTCAAAGCCTACTGGAAGCCGGTTGAGCACCAAGTATTAGCTCCGCCCATTTCAGCGCTAAGTATGTGGAACACTTTTTGAGTGACAGTTATCCTTCTATAATTATTATATTTCGATGGTAACTAATCAATTAATGTAATTTAATTTGTTTAATTAAAATCTTTGGAGTCATGTCCACATTATTGCGAGTAATGACGCCATTTTGTCCGGTCTCTGATAATGAGGCACGTAATAAAAAACTTAATATACGCCCTACGCGACTTCTCATGAACTAACGTGAAAATACTTAGGGTTGGCATTGAAAATGCCTGTGGGTGTTGTAGCGTTTTCAATCTATGAAGAAGCGATTCTTTAACAAGACTGACAGCGGAATATTTTAACAATACTTATAGTTCGTGGCATACAACACGCAGCAAAACATAAATATCTATAACTGGGTACACTCCATAACGTGCATTTGATGATTTAAGCAGTTAGTAGACGTTTATTGACGCATTGCGTTCGCACGCTTGTTCCCATAATAAAATCGTCTCCGCTGTCTGTGCGTTTGTTTTGCTGTAAGTAATGGTATAATATAAGGTGTTGGTGTGTTGCAGTCGGAGACGGGCGGGTCGAGCACGTGTCTCTCGGCGGCGTCGGTGGCACGCGTGGCGGCCGGCGTGGGCGACCGACTCACGCACCTCACGCTCGCCAACAACAAGTTCACGGCGCTGCCGCAGATACTGGGCTCCATCGCGGTACGCCTCGAAAACAACATTCTTACGTTACTATAAATGTGTAAAAGAGTATAGCTTACAGTCATCATGAAATAGTCTTTAGCATCCTAAGTTCCAAATATATCGCAAATCGCAATACATCTTTATTCATAAAGGCAAAAATATACATGACAATATATACGCGGTTGTTTTGTTGTGATAATAATTTAATTAAAACGATCATCATAGTTAATTAAGTTTTTGCGAGAATGGGATTATACCTAAGCATGCAAATGCATATCGATCATAAGTTAAGCTGACTCAGGTACCAAATAGATGTGTAATAAAAGTGATAAACCACTCGACGCCTGATGCTCGATGTCATCAAAATATTATTAATATTATTATAAATAAATGTTGACACCGTATTGTAATATTTGGGAAGGCTGCGATTTAAAAAAAGAAGTCTCTAGTTTTTGAAATTAAATAATCCGATTCATGAAAATGGACTCTGCAAATCCTGAAATGTTTGCTAGGCATCAAATTTTCGCTTCCACCCAAGCCAGACGGCGTTCTTATTGTTTTGGAAATCTTAAAAAGATCGTATTAGTTACTTGTTATTTAAACTAACGATAGTAAAGATTACATAAAATTCATTCGAAGTAGTTGCTTGTAAATCACATTTTTCAAAAATATATTGCATAACATGGCCATATTATTTTAGTATGGGAATATTTAAATTACAATGTACTAATGAAAATACATATCACTTTGTTTTGCATCTGTGTTGGTCCTGTGCCAATTCACAATGCATCTTGGCATTATGCAGTATTATTTAAATAGATTGATTTTTGTTGTAATTATAAACAACTGTTTGACACTACGTTAGAAAGTCGACTGATAGACGGTTCGGCACTAAGTATTAGCTCTACCCCCGCCGGCACTAAGTCAGTGGGGTCGATTTTTAGCGTCAGTTACACTTCCATACTTATTATTTCGATGGTTTAAACTCATTAAACCACTTGTAAACAGCGGCAAGAGATGGAGCTTCATCGTGAAAGGCCAATCGAAGTCTATCATAACTTTCTTGTAGACTAAATGTTATCGAAAGCCACAAAAAAACCGGTCCGCGAAAACGTTCTCGCGTTAAATTCATGCTAACGAGACATAGATAAATAATTTGCCACCAAATCGTAAGACAAATGACAATTGAATTAAATACATACTCTATTATCAAATTTATCAATGTAATGCCAATGCAAAGAGTTAAATTTTCTTAATTTAAACTTTTTTTTTATTGTATTGTTTCAAGTGGCCAGGGGCTTTCAAATCCACGATTATGCGCAGATTAAACAATTCTGCAAAAATTCTGTTTCTAAAAGCTACTTTGCAAATCCAAGAATACACAAAATCCAGAGTAAATGTGTTCTTGAAACTTTTTTCAACACGGCAAAATTTACAAACTGCGAAAATTGGGATTACGAGCGGTGTAATTTTTTCAATTTACTTTGGAATATCGGCACTTGGGCAAATGTTGTTTACTTGTATACGGGAGTCTGCAATAGAATTGCAAACTCTTCAATTTTGAAGTGCAGAGTTAAAATTTCAAGAACAGTAATACGAAATATAGTTTGCAAATCCACACTGCATTTAATTCTTAGAGTAGGATCATTTTTGAAGAAGTAGAATGCAAGCAGCAAATCATGTAACAGTTGGGGTGACAACGTTTTCAGAGGGGTTTGACCCTGCCGAATACGGATCTGCCTGTCGCCATTCCGAAATTTGAACCGGAAGTACGCTATACCGGAAAAACCCATACAATAAAAATCGTCGTACATTTAATAAATCGATGTTCCGGTGCCCTAAAAAAGGTTCGATTATTATGGTTTTTGATATGCTGTTTTGTAACGGACCACATAGTCATGGTAACCCAAATTGTTCGACCCCCCAACTCTGTTTTTTCTCTGCCATCTTGGAAAAACAGTCACTGTTTTCGGTTTTATGCCTTTACAGTCGTTAAAGTTCATTCTAGTGCTATAGTAGCCCTCAACCAAAGTGACGACCGGGGCCATAAAAGTCCGGGCGTGGGCCGTAAACCTCGACGGACGTAGTGAGGGTAACGTATAGATAACGAAAAGGTTTAAACGTCGATGAAATGAATATAATAGGTCGGGGCATAAGTATTTTCGTATTTTTCATACAAAGAAAAAAAAATTTTTATTGGTATATATTTTTTTTTTTTTATAATATGTATGTGCCGTTTTGATCGATGACTTGTTGCCATCTTGTGGGTAGTGCCATGATCCCATTGCTGTAGAAATTTTGAGATTTTTGACTAAAAATGTCTGCCAGGTAGTTTTCACAGTGTTCTTTTGAGGTTAGCTTTATGCTTCCTAAAGAGTTCTGAAGTGATCAAAACAGGTGGAAATCTGATGGAGCAAGGTCAGGGCTATACGGAGGATGCATCAACACATCCCAGCCAAGCTCTCTCAATGTTTGCTGCGTGGTTATAGATGAGTGCGGTCTGGCGTTATCATGATGGAACACTACGCCCTTCCTGTTCACCAGCTCCAGCCGGTTTTTCACAAGGGCTCCTTTTAACCTCATCAGTTGGTGACAGTAGAGGTCAGAATCAATAGTTTTACCCAGTGGCAAAAGTTCATAGTGGACGATTCCTTTCCAATCCCACCATACACACAGCATCACTTTGTTCCGAGTCAGGCAGGGCTTTGCCACGGTCTGTGGGGCTTGTCCGTGCTTCGACTACGATCTTTTTCGCACATTCGTATCGTAAGTGACCCATTTTTCATCACCTGTAATCAACCGTTTAAGAAATGGTTCGGAATTGTTACGTTTCAACAAAGAATCACAAATGGAAACACGTTGCATTAGGTTTCTCTCAGTGAGATCATGTGGTACCCAAATGTCAAGTTTTTTCTTGTATCCAAACTGTTTTATGATCAACATCTCTCATCTCAGTTCTTCAGCAATGTCGTAGCTACTTATATGTCGATCTTGCTCCACTTTTTCAAAGATGGCACTGATTTTATCTGTGACAGGGCGTCCAGAGCGAACCTCATCTTTCACGCTAAAATTTCCAGACTTGGAACGCTTAAACCACATTTGTGCTAATCTTATTGATACCGTATTAGGTCCGTAAACAGCACAAATTTTATTCGCTGCGTTCGTCGCATTTTTAAAACTTTAAAATGTAACGAATTTCTCCGCACATACGTTCATTGTGATTGCTTGAAAAATAATTGAAAAACAGCGGGAACTATTATTTATATTTTTTTATTGCATCTTCAGAATGTCAACATTTAATGGTATTAAAACCAGCCAGTTACATTCAGTACAGCCAGAGAGGTTTAATAACTAATAACACATTCAAAATACGAAAATACTTTTGCCCCGACCTAATATTTTGTTGAGTTTCTGTATTATTGCCTATTTATTTAATTATTATGGTTTTTAAAAATAAGATGTTTTGAGCTAGTTTCTAATGAGATAATTAGTCAACAATTACCTAAATTGTGTTGACCATAATCATGTGTAATGACACATCATTATGCAAACTGATTAAACACCGAATGCGGTGTTTAATCAGTTTGCATAATGATGGGTAATTATCGAGTTTTACATTTAATTTCCGACTTTTAACCGATTAGGTAATTAGACTTGTTGATATAAAATCAATAGTCTTGTAAGGTATACGTCATTCGTGTCAATGTTGTAAATATTGCCACTTTTAATAATATATTATTCAATTCATTCATAAGAACCGTGTTTTAAATTATCACTCAATTCTATCGACATCCCGTTTTGTGCGTTTTCTACCTGCTTTACGGTCCCGAGCACGGGTCGAGCAACAATGGATAACTGATAACGCGAGCTCAAGGGTTTTATGGTCCCGGTCGTCACTTTGGTTGAGGGCTACTGTAGCAAAACTTTTAGGTTGAAAGATTTTCCCAGGACCCCTAAGGATGAACATATCTATGGGGTCACGAATGGCTACTTTTTTCTAGTTTTTCTTTTGTATTTACGTTTTAGTGCATTTTAGCGCAAACTGTAGTGTGGAAAATAAAATACGTTTGAAGAGTGGGATTTGTGGAGTGCAGAGTTCTGTGGGCCTCAGTTCTACAAACTTTCAGTAATGCCCTTGTAATTTGGATTTTGGAGTTTTTAAATATTTGTTTTTTTACATTATTAGACTTGTTGTTATCTAGCCGTGTCGCTTCATGGAGTATATAGTAATTGTCTATTTTTCGGTTTAGGCATGTTCACAAAATTAACCGTTTACATAATGGACACTTCGGTTCTAGGTCCATTTGTGTCACTGGACATTTTGCGACGACCCGGTACGAAGAGGGAGGTTGCACGAAATTTATTTTTCATCACACTTGCTCGTAAATGGTGTTATTCCATGCCTGTATACAGAAGGACAATGGCCTAAATTGTTCCCGCGGGAATTATGGCGAGTTTGTCATCCCTAGGGAGTAATGACTTTCTTTTTAAAATTTGCAACTCTTTCGTACATCATTTCTGACTAAGGAGGTTTAATTTTCAGCCAAAAATTAAATCGGTTTCTAAATAGACTAACTTACATTACACAAAACCTACACGCTTCATTAAACTTCATTATTTTTATATCTGTGGTAGAGGTCACAAAAAAATATCGTTTCCATTTACGTTCCCGTTCGTCAAAAGTTATTTCTTTATATTTTGCAGAGTTAAAGTGTGTGTGTTTTTTTTTCCTCGCAAATGTGATGAAAACCATTGTGTGTATCACAGGCAGTAAGGGGATTACTAACTCGAGTCATTAAAAGCCCTCCGCCTTCGGCGTCGGGCTTCTAACACTCTCGTTAGTAATTCCCTTCATACTACCCTTGATGCACAATGTACTAAAATATGTAAATATTGTATATTGTCTAGGGGACACGGTTTCTGTAGGAGAATGTATCGAAACTGTGGTGGTTGTCTTGCACTGTCATAGGAAAGTATATATATATTTTTTAATATATATACATATTTTATATAATTTATTTTTTTATTACTACTACTTATTACTCCCTATGAAAATTCTTAGTTTTGACACATTTTCTTGCACAAGCTACGCTTGAATGTTTTTTATTTTTATTTTTATTTTGTTAAATTCATTGTTTTATATCATGCTAGGTTAAGCTTTATAATTGTATAATATCATAAGTAGTACCTATTTTAAAAAACGACTGACTGTTGAGTTTCTTGCGGCGTTTCTTCTCAGCAGTGGTCTCTTGCGAAGCGCTGGTAGATTTTGACGTGTAAAAGTGCCCGTGCGGCCTAATTACTGAATAAACATCTTTAATCTTTAATCTTTATTACAACTTTGTCAGCGTAATTTAAATGTATTATTATGGATCTGGTGAAACTACCTGGGTTTTCGTGTTGACTTCGGAATCCCTTCAAAGTATCCAATATATTATAGACTTATCTTGTGCCGAAATTCATCGTGCAGTGGTGATTATGATATTAAATGTTAAACTTTCTCACCCCCATTAATATTATAAATCATAAAGTGTTTGTTGCATAATTTGGTCCCGTCTTTACGGTTCGACGCCTCAAGTGATCTATGTGTCATACGGACACGGATAGTTTATATTATAGCGTATATAGATACGACATGGACACAGAATACTTTTCATCCCGGTAAAAATAGACAATTCCGAGCGATAAGCGTACAGAGTTGCGGACGTATTGTAAATTGTTGTGTTTATTTAGCTATTTAACGCTCTGTTTGATGGTGACAGGCGCATTGCCCAAACCTGGAGGTGCTGGATATATCGGGAGCGCGCGCCACGTCGCATCCCGCCGCCGTGCCCCTCGAGTCCCTGCAGAAGGGCTGCCCCAAGATGCGGGTGTTCCGCGCGGCCAACGCGCAGCTCGTCCTCGCCTCCGCCACCACTTCACAACAAGTACGATTACAGGGAATACAAAACTCGGGATATCGGCAAATATCAACACGTACACTTTTGCTACCGATTTAAAGGTAGATTCACCAGAGCTGCGATGAAATGAACGAACGTAACGCATGGTTTATTTTTCCTTTGATTTGTCACAGCGTTTTCTTAATCGGTTTTTTTAAACGTCCTGTAGCTCGAGTACAAAGTACCCAGCGCTTTACTCAACAAATTGTATGTGCATTGACTTTTTTTTTATGCCGTTGTAATTGATGTGCTGTCTCCTCACAATAGTCCTCACAGTTCGGTAGTATTTACTTATTTTACACAGCACTATTTGATCCATTCATGGCAGCTCTTGTGAAACGACCTCAAGTGCTGAAACAAGTTCAATGTGGCAACAAGTGTGCAGGTTAATGATGAATGTTAAAAAAATAAAAATGAATAGGCCAAATTCTCGAAAAGGGCGGCCTCTTCCATATGACACAAGACGTGACTAACCGGGCGTGTCAGTTTAATAGATAAATCTTAGGAATAAATGAATTCAATAAACATTCTTAGGCGACCAAGGAAGTGCTTTACCAATTTTAATGACATCTACACTTAATATTATAAAGATAAAACATTTGTATTTTAGTATGTTTTTAACAACGAATAAACTCGAAAACTACTGGACCGATTTCAAAAATTATTTCTCCATTCAAACACTACAGTTTCCCTGAGTAACATAAATATACTACTTTTTATACGGGAAAAATGAACGGTTCCCTTGGGATGACAAAAATACGGATTCTACGCGGACGAAGTCGCTGGCAGAAGCTAGTTTCCTTCTATAGTATAAAGTAGTACTTCTGTAAGGCTTGAAACCCGGAGAAGCCATTGAAATCCACTGCCGTGAAGTTTGGGAGGCCACGCGATGACTGTTCATCAGCGTTGTTGGTTCTATGCGAAACCGACTTTTAGCAGTAACCTAATAAAGGCAAGCGGTGGAAACACAAAGGTTGGTTGCTAAAATATTTGTTAAAACGTTATTGTTAAAGAAAGAAAGAAAAAGAAATTGTGGAAAGAAGTCGTCTCTGCCTACCCCTCTGGGAAAGAGGAGTGAGTTAATGTCTATATGTATGTATTTTTAAGTTTTATAAAGCACAGTTTTTTGATATTTTATTTGATTGTAAATTAAATTCTATCATTACCTATCCGCTTACCATTCATTGTTTTAAAGATGTTTTTGAAAGTTTGAATTTCAGTGGCGTTTCGTTCCACGACCATGTAGTACTCGAATTTACTCGTATTTAGCTTCTCTATAGCCGCTAGCAGATTATCGGATTATCTGCAATAAATACTTCATATCATATTCTTATAGTAAATCATGTCAGTTGGTAATGTTGGTATTAACAACAAGTTGTGTGCTGTTTTATGTGCGTGACGAGGGGCAACTGTGCTCAATAATGCCAACCCGACGGAACGAGCGCGAGATGATCATTTCCCGACCAAAATAAGATATGAAGCATTTGACAGGACTCTTCTTACCCTCCTACGTCAGGATTCAATTAGTACTGTTTTGATTGTTACTGTGGTCACGTTTAACAACAGCCACTATGCTTTATTGGTCGTTACAATAGGGTTGCTATTGTCACATTTCAATACCGAAAAATGGTGGCAGCCGTGTAACACAACCAAGTAAGAATGATAAGTTAGTGGCTCAACAATCGCGTCTAATTGTGATTTCTAAAAGCTTCGGTGGCGTGCTTTGGAAGGATTAAATTGTTCGCAGTACTTCTCAGGGCTTCTTCACCTTTCGTGGGATCTCGTGAATCGCATATGAGTATGAAATAAGAGCATAAAATAAAAATACAGATGTATAGTAAGTATATTATAGTAATATTATTATAAAATAATATTATAAATGCGACAGTCTGTCAGTCTGTTACGCTTTTACGGCGAAACTGCTAAACTAATTTTTGTGATTTTATGATAGGATACTTATCATCCTAAGAGGAAATTTCAATTCGAGAAACTAGTCTTGACAACTCAAATGTTCTTGCTATAGTAATTCATAAAAGTGAATACACAATGCAATGGGGCATTTGCTACATAACTGGTATAGAATACCTTATGGCATTGCGTACGTCTTTTGTACACTAAGTGTATCTTTTGTGCAATGAAGATTAAATCAATAAAATAAATAGTTAAGTTAGATTCACAATCTTTTTGGGGTGGTCAGCCAGAAAGGTTTGAGTATCTATGATATAAACCAGCGTATTTTCAATATGCATGGGTTGATGAGGATTGTCTAAGTGCAATACTTGTTTAATTAGTGGGTAGAAACCGGCAAAATTATAATTACAATTTCTGCTAAAAGAAGGGAGCCTAGTTAGTGTCGATAGTTAAACATCGATTTTTCTACATTATTATTTTTCTATTAATTCTGGCAACACTATCTGTGCAACAAGCGTCTCGAACAAAAATATCTACTTTAGGATCGGCATAAAATGTTACTTTGAATAGCGGTAGCCGAGTTCAACACAAGCAACGGAATGGTACGTGGTAAATAGTTCGTTATTTGAGTTTATGGAATATCGACGCATTTATATCGATGGTAGTGCAATGAAAATGTAAATGTTTGTTGAGAATGTGAGTGTGTCGCAGATGGAGGCAGCCGGCTGGACGCTGCTCGAGGAGCTCTCGATCGCGGCGGACACGGCGACGGAGCGCGTGGGCATGGGTGACTATCGGCTGGGCGACGAGGCGCTGGCGCGGTTGGTGCGCGGCGCCACGCGTCTGCGCCTGCTCGACCTGCGCGGCCTGCAGCGCCTCTCCGACTCGGGGCTCGTGCGCGTGCCCGCCTGGGACCTGCAGCATCTCTTCCTCGGAGGTCGGCCTTCATCGATCATTGATCATCATCAAATCTACATTTTCAACTTTTAAACTGTGAAAAGTTCAAGAAACAATCGTAACATAATACCTATTATTTATTTTGAAGGTTTTATTAAATTAGAACAGGTATAACGCGCAACTCAATGCACAAATATATATCTATTTCCATTGAAGTAGTTCTGGAATACATAAAGTCGCCGTCAATAAAACTTGTGAACGATGTATACAAATTAGAACTGTTTGACACATAACCTCATATATACCTAGCGTGTTTTTAATATAAATAAAGTTAAGTTTCAAATTAAGTTTAAGATTAAATATCTTAAACTTAATTTGAAAATAATTATCTAGTGTATAAATCATTGCAAAGACCTCACGTTGATCTTTAAAAGTACGTGATTATAGAGTAATCATGGTGAATTGGTTCGTTTGGTTTTGTTTACATCTTTTACAAGTTCTATTGACGGCGACTTTACTGTTTTTCATTCATTTAGAACCAAGTAGTATATTATTCAACATTGAACTCAAAAATATCTGACACGTCTCTATTACTAGAGAGAACCATAAGAGCGTGTCAGATATATAAACGGAATGTTGAATTATATATTATTGCTGGTGACTGTCCCATTGAAGTTGGTACTATTGTTACGAAACTTAAGACAAAATAATTATTTCAATGAAACATCTAAAATGGTGAACCAGCTGGCATATTGCCTAACGAACTTGCAATCGCAATCGAATTCAAAAGGAAACAATTGTTTCTTTTTTTATGCAGAAAAACCTTCGATTTTCAAAATGAAAACTATTGCCAATGCGAGTGCGTTAGGCCTCTGACCATTAATGGAGATTGACGATCTGGTCCACGTGTCCGTAAAACGTACTTTTATCACAAAAGTTACAATTTAATGGTACTCGATACTGGATTATCGTAAAATAACAAGATATAGATAACTTTCTTTAACTCTTTTAATTAAAACTTATTTTTTCGTTTATGATCGCTTGGTTGGAACAACCAGAACTTGAATGAAATTTAATTTTACCTTATGTGATTTTGTCACACAAATCATCTCATTAGAAATCCACTATAAAGTCGTCGTTTCTAATTACCAATTCTGTAATTTTAAAACAAAATATAACGATTCCGGTTTATGTCCGGTCATTTTCTTTCACCCAGTTTCTTCTACAAACTGATAGCACTATCCATAGGCACAAACTATAATGAGTGTGTGTGTTGGTTTGGTTTTATTCAGTCTGGTCAGAGGTAATGCAAGTCTCGCTGTAGTTGTAGGACACCAAATTTGATAAAGCTTATATTGCAGGTTGCAACGTAACGCGCAAAAGCAGCTCGTGCCTGGAACTGATCTGCGAGAAGTGGTCGCACAGCCTGCTGGAGCTGGACCTGTCGTGCGCCTCCGCAGAGCGCGCGCTCGACGCCGCCGTGTGCGCGCTGGCCGACGCGCCACGGAGCAACCTCAAGTAACATATACCATATTCATTATACAGTGTGTGGCCCAAAACCGGGGATAATATTAAAAACAGGGGCTCTATAGATCACCGGTAATTACATTTGACCATTATGGTCTTACCTAATTAAAATCAAAACTTAACTTTCAGTTTTTTTCTAACATACTTAATCGCAAATTCAATGTAATGCAAACACCGCTAAATGTACCGCGTGTTGTCAATGGCACCCTGTACTCAGAAATACCCCGTACCAAGTGACTAAGCGACGATATCGCGACGGGAAAATACATTACCTACGATTTTTCTTATTTGAATTTGGTTTGCTTTTTCTATCTGGGTACTAGCCATGCGCGAATGACTTAAGCGCGCGGTATAACATTCAAACTACACAGTGTTAACCGAGCAACATCGAACGATAACGTGCGGTTCAACTTTTACTGAGTAGAAAAATTAATAGCGGCCTGTTCAGAGCAAATATGAGTATAGATGAATTAACGAGAGCATGGAATTGCATATGTAGTAGTATTGTATGTTTACAGGCATTCTATATTTGAATTTTCTATTTTCTCGTACTATCAGCATAAAAAGAGATTTGTTATATATTGAAGAAGTAAATACCAAAATATTGTCAGTGTCAAATTGTGAATATTATTTACGTTGTGCATATATTTTTATGTCTGATTTTATTGTATTCTCACAATTATCAGAATAATTTTGTGTCAGCCCGTACGACTAAGAGCATCGAAATATAATAAGTATAGAAGGATAACTGTCACTCAAAAAGTGTTCCACATACTTAGTGCTGAAATGGGCGGAGCTAATACTTGGTGCTCAACCGGCTTCCAGTAGGCTTTGAGTTATTGTGTCAAATGGTTGTCATTATAGTTTTGTAAAATAATTATAAATAACTGATAAATAAGATAAACTATAGCAACAACTATGCCGACGTGCATCGTAAATTGGTCTAGGCGTCGCACGGACCCTAAAAAGGATGTAATTTCATTCCATTAGTAAGTAATTACTATTAAATAATTTCCTTACAAAATGGACATGGCCGATGTTATGCAATATAAGTTCTGAAATAATTATAATATTAAAGATTAATGTTTTTTTTTAGTTTTCCTAGTAATGAAGAAAAACGTTTTGCTTGGATAGCTGCAGTGCGCGCGATGAAACGTGGCTTCCCAGCAAACATTGTAGGATACGCAGTATCCATTTTGAAGAAACTGACTTTTTAGTTTCAAAAAGTGGGAGACATTTTTTGAAATGCTCAGCGGTTCCAAATTGCACAGTACCGTACAGTAACTCCCTACTGCAACGCAGACTAATCAGCATCGTAACGGCATCGCCTCGCCTTGTATGAATGAGGCGAGGCGATGCCGATCCATTGCCGAGCGGTTATGTCTGCGACAACCCTTAGTAGGTAATACTTAGGTTAGAGTTGTTCATACATGTATAAAAAAAAACTTATTTAAGTCGGCGCTCCACCAAGTTCCTTTTATTCCTTTATCTAATAACAGTATGTGTTCCAAAAATCAGATCAAAAGACGCACATTTAGAGGTCGCGCAGAATTGAACGAAAAATATTTATATCGTAATAAGTACCTAATAATCCGATTATGAGTTTGTGACCTTGGTTAGCGACACTACAGCGGCAATACCATTTTATTCAATACTGCAGAACTCTGTACACTCCGCGTAGAAATGAGGTCCTATTACTGTGATGCAATAAAAACTCAGCAGCCGAGAGACGACTACCTCGAGTTACTTAAGCCTTTGCCATATTTTCCTTGGGGGGGGCAGGATCAGCTGCTGAAGTGAAGTTTCGCGCACCCGATGCCTTACACCAGGCTCGGTGGATGGCAAAAGCTATTTATTGCCTGAAAATATATCTTTTTCAGGAGCTATTCACTCTTACCGCACGAGAAACAGGATCCATCACGGAATTGAGCCGGTTTGTGAGTCTCGTTTATGGACGTTATTGGAACAAAGCCCCATTGGCAGAAAGAGCTCCTCTAAACGACGTAAATCTCCTCGCACTAATAAAAAAATACCCGAATCAGACTGTCAGCAACACTGCACTGAAAGCATTACGTCGCCACGTTTGGTATCTTTCAGAACATTTAATTGGACTTTCTTTGTTCGATTCCCGAGTAAGTCTCGAGTCCAAGAGAGAAATGGTACAAAAGTATGCAGAAACCACCTAAACGAAAGGCTTTAAAGAGACTAGATGGCAAAAATGTTGATCCTTATAGCCCGTTACAATCTTTTTTCACCCAACGGACCGCGACTTTGTTTGACTTATTGATCAATAATGGACGAGAAAAATCAGCAGCATTTTTGGTCAAAGATCCCTCGGAATGGCCTACCGATGAAGTTTACACTGAAATGAAGGAGAACGTTTGCCAAATGAAAGTAGTAAATGACTGTGCAAAGACAGAATTGCATTAATCCAGAAATTTAATTCCAGTATTACAAAAAATGAACAGCAGAAGCAGTATCTCCTGCGTGTGGTAGATCTACACAGGAAAAAAATCCCTATGGCTTCCAAATCCAACATTGTAAACATGTGTTTGGGAAATAAAGATACAAACTGATTATCTTTATCTTATCTATAATTGTAATACATTATAATTCATAAATAAAAAAACATCATCACAGAGAAATTTTGTTTCCATATAAATCCCATATAAAAAAAATGTCAAATCTGCGCGACCCCTAATTATTATTAGTTTTGGCCCAAATTTTGCAGAGGGGTACCTAGGGCGTTATGGAACAAGAAGAACCTGGTGGAACACCAACATTCGAAACTTTTTTTTTTGGACCACCCTAACTTAGGTACTGCAACTTGTTTTATTTAAATTAGGTACGATCAAATACCGCCTTGCCTCATCTTTAAAAATCATGATTTACCTATTATAATAATGTACTATTATATTATATCCGTATATAATATCGTTATTTATTGCCTACTAAATATTATATTTTTAAGAATAAATATTTACTAAAACATTATTTATTGCTATATAAATAAAGTATACACCTTAACTTATTTAAATTACGGATCACTTCTGCATTAAACCATCCAAGTTCAGCAAAATGTCAGATGTGTAATTTTATAGCGTGTTTGAGTAGCCATAACGAGAAAAAATATAGACCAATCAAATCTCTTGTCATAGCAGTTTAACTAATCAAAGTTTTCTTATGGGTGAAAATATATACAACCTCTACACTAATGGCGTCTACTCAAACGTTTCAAGCGTAGAGGAGATGGGACGTATTTCAACGTCGAGTTTGTTCGGTGTTACTCTTCCATACTTATTATATTTCGATGACTAAGAGTAAGTTATTTTTTTTTTCAAAAAATATGGCAGTGAGTAATTTTGGTCCGATTGAGAGTCAAAGTAAGCAAATTATTTTCAAGTGTTATAAATATTTTGAACTTGAACTGAAGAAAAATTTAAATTAGTTAGTTGAAAAAGCTACAGGTGTTTGTCTCTCTACTGTTTTTAACATTGTGTCTGAGAGCGATAGTGAGAAATTTGCATCAACAAAGAAATTCACCTCCCCGAGAAATAAAAAGTTACGTACTTGTCCGTCATCAGCAGTAGACGATTTTGATCAAGAAGTCATCCGGAGAACTATATACAATTTTCATCTGTCCCATAAGCAATTTCCAACTCCACTCTGTGTTAAAATCCGATATCCGATCCGATTACAAATTTGGCATTTCCAAGGTGGAAATGCCAAATTTGTAATCGGATGACTTCTTGATCAAAATCGTCTACTGCTGATGACGGACAAGTACGTAACTTTTTATTTCTCGGGGAGGTGAATTTCTTTGTTGATGCAAATTTCTCACTATCGATCTCAGACACAATGTTAAAAACAGTAGAGAGACAAACACCTGTAGCTTTTTCAACTAACTAATTTAAATTTTTCTTCAGTTCAAGTTCAAAATATTTATAACACTTGAAAATAATTTGCTTACTTTGACTCTCAATCGGACCAAAATTACTCACTGCCATATTTTTCGAAAAAAAAAATAACTTACTCTTAGTCATCGAAATATAATAAGTATGGAAGAGTAACACCGAACAAACTTGACGTTGAAATACGTCCCATTTCCTCTACGCTTGAAACGTTTGAGTAGACGCCATTAGTGTAGAGGTTGTATACAGGGTGTTAGGCAGAAGGTTGGACAAACTTCAGGGACTAACTCTGTAGGTCATACTCATCAACTTTTATTATGGGACCAACATCCAAATTGCGAAAAAAAAAACACCTGTTCCATACATTTCGGCTGTTTAGATCTCAAAGTTTGTTTGGAAAAGCTGTTTTTTTTCGCAATTTTGGATGTTGGTCCCATAATAAAAGTTGATGAGTATGACCTACAGAGTTAGTCCCTGAAGTTTGTCCAACCTTCTGCCTAACACCCTGTATATTTTCACCCATAAGAAAACTTTGATTAGTTAAACTGCTATGACAAGAGATTTGATTGGTCTATATTTTTTCTCGTTATGGCTACTCAAACACGCTATAAAATTACACATCTGACATTTTGCTGAACTTGGATGGTTTAATGCAGAAGTGATCCATAATTTAAATAAGTTAAGGTGTATACTTTATTTATACAGCAATAAATAATGTTTTAGTAAATATTTATTCTTAAAAATATAATATTTAATCGTACCTAATTTAAATAAAACAAGTTGCAGTACCTAAGTATTACCTACTAAGGGTGGTCGCAGACATAACCGCTCGGCAACGGATCGGCATCGCCTCGCCTCATTCATACAAGGCGAGGCGATGCCGTTACGGCGCTGATTAGTCTGCGTTGCGGTAGGGAGTTTCATACAAATGATACTGAACGGCTCGAGTTGATAGGGTGACGATCCCTTTCCGAGTTGATATGTGTGCTGTGACCTTAAAACACATATTGTTATTTTTTTTATAAAATTTCATAAAATGAATGTCGAGGTGTGTGTGGCTATTCAACATAGTAAAACTGCACTTTCGGAATATAATATTAATATAGTCGATTATAGGAAAACTAAAAAAAAACATTAATCTTTAATATTATAATTATTTCAGAACTTATATTGCATAACATCGGCCATGTCCATTTTGTAAGGAAATTATTTAATAGTAATTACTTACTAATGGAATGAAATAACATCCTTTTTAGGGTCCGTGCGACTCCTAGACCAATTTACGATGCACGTCGGCATCGTTGTTGCTATAGTTTATCTTATTTATCAGTTATTTATAATTATTTTACAAAACTATAATGACAACCATTTGACACAATAACTCAAAGCCTACTGGAAGCCGGTTGAGCACCAAGTATTAGCTCCGCCCATTTCAGCACTAAGTATGTGGAACACTTTTTGAGTGACAGTTATCCTTCTATACTTATTATATTTCGATGGTATAAACGGAATATTCTGCCTATACATTCTAAGCCTCTAAGAAGTTCTTTATATCTAGCACGAAGTTTTCGCTGGAAATGGTAAATCAAATTTGTCTCACACTGAGTATACGCTTACTTGAATATATATGTTTTTAAATTTAAATCCAGTATCTTTTAACTTTTTAATGTATGTATTTGCACTCAAATTTTAATTTAGATAGATTTTTGTATGTTTTTGTACATATCAAAACAAGAATGACAAACGTCTAGTAGTCTTAAGTAGCAAGAAAAGTGACTGAAGAGGTTGACGTTAGGATTCCGTAGCTACTGCACTACTGATCAGGTCAAGTATGGACGTAACATATTAGAAAGAAAATTTCGTTATTAGAAAGAAAATTGATACATTTAAAACTCGTAATGTATAAACGTTTCTTGATACAAGTGTGACTTCTGTTATTGGCTTTTTTGTGTAATCTTTCAGTACTGTCAAATCGTTTTTGCTTCCGCTATAACGATGTATCCATAATCACTACGGAGTATAACAATGAAGCCGGCCATACAATCCTAGAGTTTCTTTTTGGGACCAGGTCAATTCGTGTTGTTTGTTTAATTTGTGCCCCGATATTTATAAATGTTTACGTGCGTTTGACACATAATCACATATTTCAACGTGCATGTGTACTTTAGAAATAGTTATTTAGCCTTTCGAAACCCGAGCTTGTTTGGACAGCGTCAGCTGGCTCCCCTGGGAGCCCCTTCTTAATTTAATAATATTACATAATTATCCTAAACAAGTGTAATAAGTATGACCTTTCTTTTGCTTTTAGTCGCTAATAATTAAATCTTCATCTGAGTCGTCGCAAGTATTGATAATAATATGATCTGAACTTCGATCCGATAAAGAAACATAATAACAAAATGTACAGAATTCGATTATCTTAGCTATTACAAGCCGAGATTTGCAAGATTTTAAAAGACCTAACCTAACGAAGGAACCTAAACTGACACTTGCATTTCGTAATGAACTTCAAATTTACAGGAACAGTTTAAAGTGTGCTCCGCCTTGCTCAAGGCACAACCTCGCTCGTCGGAATATGGATTGTGTGGCATTTTGTACCATCGTCTCGAGTCTCGTCTGAGACTCTCTCACGTCGTGATTGCCATACAACATACAACCTACTTGCCATATGTCAATCAGGTTGCTGTTATTATGTTTGACATCGATGATCGATCGTTGTTTCTAAATTGAGATTCATATCGGCAGTCTTCCTAAGTCTATACCTACGCTCATGTTCAGCGTCTTTTTGCTGTTTACAGAGTTAGTGTATCCATCGAATACATATTCTCCCTGGGTAGTTTTTAGTCGTATCAACTTCTTTTTTTTCTTTTAGACAGTGCATTTTTTGTTCGAAAAATAGATTCCGAGTCCTTAATTTTTCCGAAAATGATATATTGCATGCCCCAATATGTATAGTTTTAGAGAAATGCTGCTTCAATTTCCCCCCCTCCCGCTACTAACCGCGCGGTGGCTCTCGATGGCTCCCGACCTCCCGGCCCAACCATACTTAAGACTAGCTAACAGTCAACTGTGCCAAGTTTCAGCGCATAGTCCCAAGTGCAAGTCGTCGTGCACTAATAAATACTCTAGCTAAAACTAGGCTCATATCTATACGATTCAAATAGGTAAAAAATGAATAGAATCTAGGATGTAAAAGTAAATTGTACAACAAGGGCATAAAAGAAAACATTTTATCCAAGACTTATGGTATCCATCCGAGCCGGTAGGCGAGGTTGGATAATTAAGTCGAGGATAAAATGGATTTTAAGACAGAGTTCTACACTCTGCTTTTCACTTCGATTGCGAGGAAATAAAACAGTAATAATGTAAAAAAGCTTACATGAATGAGAATGTATTGACTTGATTGCCGCTTCTCCAAACATTGAAATTTTCATACGTTTTAAACTAAATTTTGTTGGATTTAGGTGGCAATGTCTGTTCAATAAGTTCTTTTGCATTATTTCTATTGGTGTGTTAGGTTTTCTTGAGCTCTATTTCCTCTTCACTAAATTCCGTACAACCAAAAGTTTTGCAAAGAAAACAACTGCCTAATTAATAATCCAAAACTAAAGACAAAAACGCCTTTCCCGCCACTGTATTTGCTTTTACTTTTAATTTTCTGCATGGGAGTTTTGACTTAGGTCGAACGCTATACTGCCAAGTCATACATTGGTTTTGTAGTATTTTTGTTGATAATGTTTTTTTTTTCAGTTTTAAATTTCTTTTTTGTTAGATGCAACATACATGGCAAATAAATTAAAGTAAATGTTTTATAATAACAAGTTTTTGTAATTTGTAATGCAGTTACCTCGTCTATGTGGCTGTAGGGCTTAATTGTCTTAATCTAGATGACGAAAACACTTTGTGCACTAGTGCATAAAATGCTATTTAATGCAACCTATACCCAGCATAAAGAAGGACTTGACGAGCATGAGAAGTGAAAAGAACTTCATCAGCTTTAATAATGCGGTACAATATTTCCTGTGACGCATCGTTTTCAAGATGTAAAGAAACACAAAAAAACCAGACCTTCTTTGTGCTTTGTTGAGGTTTTCTATAAAACGTTCCGTTTGCTGGTGACATAAACAAGCAATAATATTGTGATAAATTAAAATTGTGATAAATCATAACGAATTATTATTGAATAATCTTTCTATGTAAAAGCAAAACCACACATTTTGTAATTTTCTATTGTGATGCAAAATGCTCCGACATGTCTTTATAATAATTTTCCAGTTTATCCGTCATACTACCGTAAAACATTCCCTATGAAAAACATTTACTTCTTGAAAGGTCTTTCAAATGTTAAAAAAACAAGGTTTAGTTCAACCTGTCTGGCATCGTTTGTACTTGGACGTCCACTTCCAGTAGACCGATGATTCATCGGCGATGAGAGGAGCCTATGAAATGTAGGCGTCTTGAAATGTTGAGAAAACACTGGTACAACCTTTGTACGCCGCTGTCGCAAGCGACACAACACTGAACGGCGACGTTCAGCGGGAGGTCTTCTATCGATATAACGATACAGTTCGCGAGCACGATTTAAATTGATTTCTTTATGGCCTATGCATAACATTATATCGTAATATTCCGAGTTAGACAACATCGTCATATTGGTTTTTTTTTTTTAATATTTCAGTAAAAGGCGAAGTCATTTTAGAATATCGATAAGATGATTTTAAATTGAAAACATATTTATTTCCCGTCTTGAAGTTTTATAATGCCATTACTTAAGCATAATGAATGACATTCCTAATATTGAGATAGCAAACCTTTGTGGATGAAAAACAGAAATAACCATAGTTGACAATTAACAACAAAATAGACAGGCCTCTCTGTTAAATAATTTATGCCGATTCCGGTTTCCTAACATGACATCTTAACCTACGGTTGTCAATATTTTTGTTCTTGATAATTTATTATATTTTTACGGGGAATTTTGTAACACGTTGTATACGTGTCTATACTAAAATTCTGCAAAATACGTTATAATCACGGCGTGTAAGTTAGTCGGTTCATAAGTTCTCTCACTGAGATTTATCACAATTTAAAAATCAATAAAAGAAGTTTCATATACCTGTAGTACATCAATCAAAACCTTATTTAAAAAGAATAAAAAGAAGCGTATTTTGTTTTCTTTTCTAACCTGGACCACTCCAGTCCGGAAAAAAGTAGCAGCACATAATATGGTTTTTATTTTCATTTCGTGTCAATTTTTCAACAGTGCATTTCGTTATAGTAATCTGAAGATACTTTTCAATAAAATCAAAAATAACAATCGTAAAAATGAACGGGCGATTTCAAGTTTTCGGCTTTTACATTACATCTTACCTAAAACTTTTAGAACAGCGTCTTCTGAGAGAATTTGTGAGGTGTTTGTCAAGAACATAGTTTTTTCTTTAAGTTTGATGAGCTAATTTATACCTTATTAAAGTGCCTTTTGATCAGTAGTTAACTTTTTTGATTTGACTTGCCTTTAAGGTAGTTACGTGGAATTTCAACATTAGTGTATTTGCCATTTTTACAGAAATTTGTCTTCCATAGAATAACCGCTGTCAGAGGTTAGATTGGAGAGACTTCCTTACTTGCCTTGATGTACGAGCTTTAAGCTTTCCCATTCGGGGCAGGAAAGCATGGGTGAAATTACGCACGATGACGATACTGATAACGGCTACAACTTTTGTATGAATTCTCATTTTAAGTCGAATTTTTCGTGACAAATATGTAGTGTTGTGTGTGTGAGCTGGTGAATACACCAGACTTTTATCTTTTAATTCTGATACAAATGCATTCCAGGCAACACCGGTCAATCTTCATGTCTTTTCGAATCGACCTTGCGATTTCATATCACTTTGCAGCAATTCGAAAACATACCAAATTGGTGCTGCATAAGCTGGTTTTTGAGTGTCATTAAGGAAATAATACTGGTCTCTGAACATACCCAGAGATGAGAGGCTACACAATATTAAACAAAAAAGTGTCTTGGTTAACAAACAGGAACCTTAAAAGCGTTTTCAAAAAATGATTTTTTCAGAAAAGTCGAGTTTGTTTTAATCGGTGCCGGCCGTGAATGTTAACTGATCGTATCGGAAATTGCGACGACTATGTGGAGTTAGTATTAGTTCCTATAAATATACATTAATTACACTTTTTTTATTACTATTAAAAACAAACTTATTTGTGACAGAACTTATGGACCAACTAGGTAGTCTGAGCAAATTCTATTTATCTATTATCTTACAGTAATATTATATTTATTTATTTTTACCTACATACACCGTGTTTTTTTTGATTTACGATAACTTTAAGGGAACGTTCTTTAGGTCAAACAAAGTTAATTTCCCGAAGACAGACAAATGATAAGTCTAACGGTGCTAAAGATATTTAATTTTTAAATTTAATCATTTAATCACGTTAAACTGGCGTAAAAGGCTCTTAATTGATAACAACAATTTTCTTTTAATACTTATGAGTAAAGAGTTTCCAATTGTTAGGTTTGTATACGCCTCAATTTAAAGTGACAATCTTGTACCTGTCAAGTGTTATCTTTACTTGTGTGTGTATGTCACGCCAACATAGACGTATTTGACACTGATTATTAGTTAACTCTAAAGGCCCTTTTGGTCATTCTGACCAAAGATAAAAGATTTCATTATTTTGTTCTAAACTGAAAAAAAATTTTTTTTTGGAATATTTAAAAATCTTATCTACCAATTAGTTTCTATGGATATACCTAGTAATATGCCGAAGTTATCGTAAATAAAAAAAAACACGGTGTATAGATAATTAGCTGTTACCCGCGACTCCGCCCGCGCAGAAAAATAAAACGTAGCCTATGTTACTCAGGAATAATGTAGCATTCTAATGAAAAATATTTTTTGGAATCGGCCCAGTACTTTTTAAGTTTATTCGTTACAAACATACAAAAATACCAAAATACAGTTCTTTCCTCTTTACAAGGTTAGTGTAGATAAACAATATACAGAGTGTTACCGGCATGAGGGCTTTCCTTGATATAGAGTAACAATGGGCAACTCCTTAAAGTACCTATATGCTTATTTTAATTAAAACATAAAAAAATAGTACACACTTGTTTTCTAACAAAAAATAAATTGCAAGCAATGTACACTGTGCCATACTGTGCATTAAAGTTGATTAGTAAAGTCACGTGACCAAACTAAAACTTTTCTTTAAGACCAAAATCGAGGAAAGAATAGGTAAAATTAGTTCTGTCCTTTACTCTCGCCTTGGTTACGAATGGAGGGAGAAAGAGTGTCTTGGAGCCCTTTAATTATTCGGGTGATTACGATACTTACACAAAGCTCCAATACGTTGATGGTTAGAATCTACGAAGTTAAATTGCAGCGTTACGTTAGTTAACTTCGACTTATTTATTACCTGCAAATTATTACTTATACAACATATTATCATTAGTTAAAGCAGAAGTCCTCAAGCCAGTAACACACTGTTTAGTATAGAAATAATAACGAATACATATGTATTCCTTACATAAAATACTCTTAAACGTAATGCGAAAGTAATGATCGAAGATATAAATAAGCAATTAAAAATACCTCACTTGAGTAGTACGTGATTATGGAGTAATGAAAAAGTGGTCCGTTTGGTTTTTTTTTACATCTTTGCCCTTTCAAATTGACAACGACTTAACCAGTTGATCGATGAAATTGATGATTGAGATGCCTTTTAGAATCTGTTATAAATCGTTTCAGTGCAATCATATCAATAAACCTTCAAAGCATACAATCGACATCTAAAAGTAGTAGTACAATAACTTTATTCGAATAAAGTTCAACCTGCAGATATGAACGGATTATGAAACGGTCAGCAAATAAGCTAGTGGTGTGTCAGTAAGTCTTAAAGGTCTGCCCACCACATCGTACCACACCATGACGGTACTAGGAAGGTATCAGGCCCGTAAGGTAATTAGTATTAAAATGTTGGTCTGTGACGCAACCCTCTAGTGGGTATAGTCTCACACTTCTCAATACAAATAATATATTTTTGTCTGTCACGTTCCTACTACGGTCATAGTGCGGTCACGGTATGATTCCGTGTAGTGGGCAAAAACCTTAACTCGTCAGTTATCCGACCTTTCGCAGTAAGCGCAGGAAATGTCTCGTACAGTGAGGCAACGCACCGCATTCTGAAAAAATCGAGATTGCACCTTTATATAATTATATATAACGTAATTTATGTTTGTTAACACATTTTATTGCTTTAAAATATATTTCACCTGTAAAAGGAAAGAGGGGTCTACCACTTAAATCGAAATCTCTTACCATCTGTTTACATCGGGGGTTAAAAAAAGATAAATAAAAATTCAAATCCAGTAAATTATTCGGTAAATGTTTTATGTACTACATTAAATCTATTTGTGTGTTCCTTCTCTGCGGCACTATGTTTTTTTTGTCAGTCAGTGTTAGACATATGAATGTAGACAAAGTAGGATGACGTGACCCGCTCCAATCATCCGTATTATGAATCCTTATTGTTACTGTTTTCTCTATCAACAGAACTTTAAACCTATGCGGATCATCAGTGTCACTGGAACCCGTGAAGAAAGTCCTGATGCGATGCTCTCAGCTAGAATCCCTGAATCTGGCAGCGTGCCGCGCTCTGCCGCGTGGCATGAAGCGCTTCTACGCCGGTGAAGAACTGCTCCAGCTCAAGCGCAGCCTCGATCCTGCCGCAAAACCCACAGACAACTCCGACGCCGAAACTACTAAAAAGAAACAAAAGAAACCTCAAATCCAACCCGACGATACCAACTCCGGCAAAACACCCAAACACGACGAACCCGAAAAGTCAACCGCCAAAACAGAAGTCAAGTCCCCGAACAAGTCTTCCTCCACCGTTTTCCAGGAACCCCAAAGGGTGCCCGAACATAATCTAACTTTCGATAAGAAAGATTCAGAATCGACTAGGTGTTCCCCGGATAGCAAGCCCGAATCGTCGACGTTCAAAGATGTGTGCGAACCCTCAGGTACAGCTACAGAAGGCAAACGCCCCTCGAGGGATGCCACCCCGAAGCTCCTTAGCCCCGTCGTCCAATCTAAACCCGATTCTTCATCTACTCCGAGATCAGATATCGCCAAAAATAACTTAGGAAGTCCCCACTTCAGCCCTGTGCCAAAACCCGACAGTCAAGTGCAAAATAGTCCTGAAGTACAAACTGAGTCTTTTAAAGGTTCCTGGAGTTTGGGACAATTTAAAACAACCCCCACTCACAGATCTGAAGCTAGCCCGCTTAACCGCTTAGACAGCCATAACAGAGTAAAAGCGAGTAAAGTTATCGAACAATGTAGTCCGACTACGTCTTTAGAAAATAAACTCAGTCCGGAGGTTATAAGCGTCAACAAACAAGACTATAAAAATCCAAATAGCTGGAATTATGGCAATTACAGCCCCATGACCAGGCAGGACGGTCAATTCTCTTCCCAGAAGAGCCCGTATTCAGCGCAGCCGAGCCCGGCGCAGCCCAGCCCCTACTCGGCGCAGCCCAGCCCGTACTCGACGCAGCAGAGCCCGTACTCCGCCCAGCAGAGCCCGTACTCTGCGCAACCTAGTCCGGATACAAGTCAAATAGTTAAATCAGACCTTCCTAAGTCTGGCGCCTGGAATCCAGGTAATTTCAGCCCAATGCCCAAGCACCACGCTCCGTTTTCTCCGCATCCTTCTACTCATACTAGTCCCGATGCCGGCTTAGGTGTCAAGAGCGATACGCTTAGGAATAACCCCAACAAAACTCCCGGACAATACAGCCCCATGTCCGCCCGGCAGGACCGGTTGCACCAGAGCCCGTACTCGCCGCGGCCCAGTGTGGAAAACGTGGCTTACAATAATAAGAAGAGTCCTGGAGTGGGAGGTTATAGTCCTATGATGCGACAGGACTGCCACCTGCCCAGCCCGGAGGGCGGACAGACGTCGAGGCCCGTCGTAGGCGGGCGGGGGCAGGACCTTTACGGGCGCCACGTCTCGAAGCTGCCGGACATGATGCAAAGCGCGCCGCTGGCGCCGGACATGCCGAGTCCGTGGGGAATGGACAGGTTTAATCACATGAGTAACCCGAGCATCGAATCTCTAGTGTGGGGTGCAGGAGCCGGCGCGTACTCGGAGCCAGCGGCGGGCGCTCGCGGCGTGCACTCGGCGCCGCGGCTCGACAACATTCCCAGCATGCTGAATACGCCGCCCGCGCCCACGTGGCCCGGCCTGCCCTCGTTCGACTCGGGCGCGCGGCGACCCGCCAGTGACATGGACCCGTGGACGCTGGGCCAGTTCCGTGTGGAGCCGCCGCACCAGGTGCACAACACGTTCGTGGAGCAGAGCGTAAGCTTCGACGCGCTGGGGCACCTCGCGCCGCAGCCCTACCTGGGCGACGGGTTCGCCGGCTCGCGCCTCGACTGACGCGCCGGCCGCGCCGCCCCCCTCCCGCGTGGGCGACGCGACCCGCTCGCGTATGTACACACGTTGAACAATTATCTTGTAGAGATTGTAAATAAGATTATCTTTTATAGACGTAAGTTTTACAAAGGTAGGAATGCATTGAAATTATTTTGCAGCCTATGATAAGATGAGAGCTGAATATTTTAAGTATAATTAATTAATTCAATTTAGATGTTGGTTATACACTGAGCTAGATTTTAGAGTGATTTTCTATTACGATACCAAAATCTTTTATTTATTGTTAAGACACCGAAGCGATATTCTGTTTCACCAATCCAACTGGAATGCGGCAGGTTACGATAACATTTTGACAATCTGCTGGTACTGACGCTTTGAATTTGTTATATTATATTATAACACAAGCTTTTACAATTTTTGATATAAATTATATATGTTTAATATCTATGGTATTTAAATATATAATTCTGGGCCTTGTTAAAAGGACCCTGTTGTCTTATGTTAGTTCCTAATATTCAGAACTGCGTTAGATTTGGTATTTTCGGATCAAACTTATCTAACGTCAAGAATGTCAAATTATGAGTCTGCTATCAAACTTAACCGCATTTTAAATATTAGGAACGAGCAATATTGATATACCTCAGGAGTAGAAGGTGAAATAGTGCCTCAAAAGTTCAATTTGAGTTAGTAAAACGTTCATGGTTTCGGACAAACTGCCAACGTCGACCTAGGCGGCATATCTTGATATTTTTCTGCAATTATAGATACTATTTACTTTGAGGTTTCACATTTCTGAGAATTGGTGTTAATCTAGTTATTTATTTAATACTCTGTTACAGTACACAATGTATATTCAATAAATACAAACATTCCTTTCATTAAACAATAATATTTACCAGTTGTTTTCAGGTTGCAAAATATTATCTCTAGGCAGACACTTGTATTGTTAGGTGCGTTAGACAATGTTTTAGGGTCGTTTACTGACAGTCCTGACAACAAACCTCATAAGTTATCACGTTATCAGTTAAATTACAAATTATTATTTTATATACCAAAACAATTCATGGAATAGGTTTAATAGGCTCGTCGATTTGATATTGTATTGACCATAAGCACTTATTATAAACGTGAATTCACTGCGTCTGAGAATCTATTGCGGAAATTTTTAAATGGGTGATAATACTTTCAGGTCTCAACCAATTTGGGTAGGTATACTAAAATAAGAAAGTATAAATGAGAACTTAACCCCGGATATTCACAGTAAAAGAGTACTACCGTACAATCTGTTTGACGGAAATCAAATTCAAACAGTGTGGTTCCCCACTTTTGTAAGATAATTGCTGCTTCGGTAACTTGTGGCACATTATATATGTATTACTCTCAAGTACAGGGATACTGTTAGGTTTGTTGTTTCAGGAAGTGTTGACACTATATCACATTAAACCAGTAGATGTTATGTCGTTAATGCTCTAGCACAGCACATACTGTGATGTTAAGATCGAGCCGAACGTCTTTAGGGCAGCTATTAGTTAATTATATTACGAGTGATAAGGTTTTTGTCGTGGATTTATGAGAGGAAAAATGGACTTATCTGAAGTAGATCAGGCATCGAAGTGGGCCAGTGCCAGGCGAGTGATAGAATGTTAGTTGTAAGATACCGTCTTAGTGACAAAATAGTTTTTTATAATCCTAATTGTCGAACTAGGTTTAATGTCGTGAGCTCTCCTACTATTTCAACCATATCTATGTTGGCCTCGAATTACTAATGTCGAAAATCCGAGCGCTTCCTTCAATATGGATGGCCAAACATTTCGAACACAATAATAAAGTGGTCCTAAAGCGATAAGCTAGAAATAAAAGAAAAAATCGCATATATAATACAAGTAAGTTTTAATTAAAACAATAGAGAAGCTCTGTATATTTTACTGTTCACAAAAAAAACCACTGCGTTATTGTTAAACTCCGGTTATTGTTGCATCCCAACCTGATCCTTTCCTGTGTATAGGGTTGATCGGTGAGATTTTATTTCAATGCCCTCTTCCATTCTACCCCGCGCCAAGTATCCCTCTTTGCGACGCGATCTAGTCGCTGCTATGTAGCCACTTTCGTGCGAATTCGCTGTTATTCGTTTGTCTCACCTAAATTGCTCCTCATATCACAATGTATGTTTTATGCAACGTAGCCAGGTAATCGCTTGGTTTTCGTTTATTGATGTGGCCACACTATGCTTATTTGTTTTCGCTCAGTAAGTCGTATCGCAAATCGATGCTCGATGTAGCTTCCAGAGTGGACGAAATGTCAATGCGGTAATCTTGACATGACCATCATGGTCTATCAAGACTTAGTCATACTGACCAGTTCCATCTAATAAGTCCATTACTATCGATAATTTAATTTCTGATTAGTTAAATATAAGTATATATATTTTTTGGTAAATATTAAATTATTTCAATATATCTAATTAGTAATGAAGAGGTAAATACAATTAATATCCCAAGTCGTAAATTTTCTTAAATATCGATACGATACGAACAGCATTACCCACACTGTGGTAATATTTGTGCATTTTGAGGTTTGCCTAAATAAAAATCTACTTTAGTGCCTAGAGATCCAGACAAGACAAACGTCAGAAATAGTTCCGTTTCAGTATATCTAGTGCTACAATTTCTTACATTTCATAACAATGTCTGCACCATATACTAATGGATAGCAATTTGGCTTTGCACATTAATAACATTTGTTGTAAAGGTGTTACGTTTTATTTATTTGTCACGGCGGTATCACTCTCCTAACTGTCTGCTAGGATATCCATTGTTTATTTAATTACTGTACAGTGGTCTGTACTTGAAACAGTGTGCATCACTTCAGATATGTCCATAACAATTTGCAGTGTGTCAAGTCAAACCCTTAAAACTTGTCTGTGAATAAATACACAATTTTGTTATTTAGATTCGCATGGTCTATGTTTATTTGTGCCTTTCGGATAATAAGTGGTCACAATCCGTTATTTCGTCAGGACCCCGAAAGTATGTGAAAGAGATAGTACTTTTAGCTATCGATGTTTTCTATTGATATTTATAAACGCAACCCGAGCTGACGGATTTAGACGACGGATGGCCTCGTGCGCGGGTTCCGAAACACTACCGCGTCTTCTTGCGTTACTGCCTTTGCCTCCAAGTAGGCACACAAATTTAAAAGCAATATAAGGTAAATAACACTTTCGTTGTTAGGCAAGATTGTAGCCGCACGACAAGTATTGCCTAGCTCAAGCCTTATGAGAGCGCGTCGTTAGCGCTAAATAGATGAATAGAAGTTATTTACATTTTGTCTTCACGTTACAATATATAGAAGTAATTAATTGTAAGTACTGCCATTACAGCAATATTGTATTTTGTCGTTAAAAATGTTCAGTGTAGTAATAATATCGTCCGCGCGCGCGACGCCTCGCCGCCTCGCCGCGCGGCTCCTGCGGCGGGGCGGCGCGCGCGCGCACGCTTCGTAAACAATAAGAAACGTTGCCTTTAGTAACACGACGCGCGCTACACGTTCTACTGCCATTCAAGCAATATATATATAAGATATCGCTAATAAAAACAACACCAATTTAATTACTTAGTGCTCGTATAAGGAATTGTGTAGTATATTTTAATAAATCGCTGACTAAAATTATCACTACTGCTAGTACTGCAACGTCTGCGATGGCCGTATTGGCCGGAGGTGTGATCAATAAAACTCATTTGTTATGAAATTGATTTATCAAATCATGGTAAGATTATTTTATACATTTTATCATTATTTTATGATTATGTGAGGTTAATTACTGTATATATTAAACCTACTTTTGGATAATGCTCTTGATCTGTTTGTTCACTCGTGTGTGAATTTTATGCACTTTATATTATTTTGTATATCAGTACGACCGACGTAAGGAATGACATTGGAATTATTTAAAAAACTCATGCATTATTTCACAACAGGTTATGCTTCTTTCTTGCAAGTCCTATGTATGATCTTTGCTTTGTATTATCGTTTCGTAATTATAATAATGAAAAACTGCCAGTTTATATAAACGCAATTAATTTCAAATTTTCTAATTTTTTGTGCAACAACCAGAAGTATGAGCGTTTTAGCTACCCTGGGAAGACTATTTAAGTGTTGTGCCTGTAGATTGAATTCGTCTCGCGAACCGATAATACACATCAAGCATACTAGTACAGTTTATAAAGGCATAAAACTGGGCTGCGCTTGCTCGATGCGACCATCGCTTGAAACATGAGAACCTATAAAACATTTTAACTACTGCCAGAACTCTAACGGCTCCAGGAATACAAGCCCTAACATCTCTTGGTGATGGAATTTAGACCATGCGCAGCCACTTAACTCGTTTTATTTTATTAGTTATGTAATCATTCATTTAACATAGGATACTTTAAAAATAAATAGGACTGTTTTTTATTAAGATTAAAGAAGAAAGACCACTTTGGTGCGGACCGTTAAGCTAGGAACAAATGTTCGGACGCGTCCATCACGCAGTAAGACTACGTCCGCCTTAGTGTAGCCTTAATAAGTTATCTATTATGTAATCTAAATGCCTTACGCCTCGTGACAAAATACTAACACAGTTGTTAGCTTCAATACACGCTAGGCGCCAACTGCGCAGATCCTATCCGGCACGGTGACACGCAAGAGTAGGAGCTAAGCATACCGCCTGTCAGTGCGGACGTAGCCTAAAGTGCAAACAATCGGTGGTACGGAGAACTAGGATCTAGCTCGCTGGATGTTTTTCTTGAGCCGCGGATCGTGTACCTACATGGGGTTCAGACGCGTCCGTGCGTCAGAAGGACATTAAAAAGGAGCAACAATGCACAAAGTACGGCAGGCAGCCAGCGGCTCAGCATACGTCTGGAAGACCGAGCATATTCACATTCTAAAGTCGCCGCAGGTAGCCGCGACTGATCGATGCCTCCGATAATTTGTTCCCAGCTTCATAGTGGAATTTTTTTTTTTTTTAAATACGTCCCCAACCTGTAACGTGCTAAATATGCATACATTTAGATTAAAAAACTGCCCTATTTTTTTTTTCAAGTCCCAAGTAATTGAACACTCCATCATAGTTACTGTTTAAAACGTAGACGGATAACGAACGAAGCAAACGATACGGTGCATCCAATTAAGAATCTTGTCTTTATAGCATTAAGAAGCCACGTATTTTTGTACTGAGGTCTCGTTTGAAATATAACAATGTAGTAAATTTAGCTTAACTAAGATTAGTATTTGGCGTGGCAAAAGCAGCGAGCATTAACTTGAATTATTGATTGGTTTTGCAATAATATGTTGTAAAATAAGCTTTTATTTTCTTACCATATTTTGAGGGCAATAACAGAAATTATATTGGGTGACGTCGATTTTAGAAAACCTGAAGTTACTATTTCAATTAAAGTTCATATGTTTTTGTTGGCCGATGTATGTAAAAGCCTAAACTATGCCTACACGATTAGAATCCTTCATCAAATAGATATTGATTATGTAACCAGGCCGTAACTTGTGCTTTATATCTGAACTCTATTACGCGAAAGTTTTCTAAGTAATACTATGCGAACTTATGTGTTTTGTTTGTGCACAGTTTGTCGAATGTCGCGCACTCCAACACTGCACTTATGACCAAGACAGACTGCATCTGCATTCGAACTGCCAGCTAGCTGCAAAATTGCAGTTTGGATGCAGTTATTGTAGGGTTGGCAGAACGACTGCGGTCATAACGACATAACACTGGCTGCATAATAGTTGCACGGTTGTTATGCAAACGTCGTTCTACTTCAATTCGTCCTACTGCAGTGGAACAACATAACAATCTTGCAGCTAGCCTGCAGTTGGTGTGCAGTCGTGATGACTACGCTGAATAAAAGCGAACTGCCGCACGTTAACTGCATCTAAACTGCAATTTTGCAGCTGGCTGATAATTCAAATGCAGACTGTCATAGCCCTCACCTGCCTCATCATAAAGCGTAGCATCAGCGGCTACCGACGTCTTGCCGGTACATTTTTAAGCGGGAATAACGATGTCAGTACCTACTGATGTGACAGCGCTGTACCGACTCCAAATCAATTTACATTATGACAGGGGCACTGACTTGCCTCAAATTTGGAGTCGGTCATCGACCCTTATTTTGCTTAACCTTGCCCCCAGCAGCCGGCAGGTGGGCGGAGACGGCAGAACTTCGATTGTATGAAAAACCATACTGTTGTACCAGTAAACATTAATCTTTTCAAAGCCTTATCAAAAGTCATGCACTCTGAAGATAGGTGAAGCACGCTGTATCGCGTCTGTGTCTGTGTCTGTGTCACGTGCATTACATTTTACATTGTCAAACATGCCTGGAATGAAATGGTCTGAGCGTGTCCCTCAAACTTTGGTTGCATTTTCACGGAGACTAATGCTCGCTGCTCGCCAAGATCGTCATCATCGTCAATGTTTGGTACCTATTTTTATATTTATTTATATTCGTGAAGCAATATAATAATAATATATCGTGCTACCTACATGTTTAGATGTATTGTTATTGTCGAATGAAAATCAATTCGTGGAGTTTACAATTGAATAATGATGCAAGCCAAGTACAAAGTGCTTTTATAAGTTAAATCGTCATACGTACGAGTACGACGCGGAGGCGAGCGGCGCTCGCCCGCGGCGTCCGGCCGGCGTGGTGACAGCGTTGTGGTTAGTGTGTAATTACCACCTACTGCATATTATATCATGTATTTAAAATCCTGACAACCACCAAATATTATTTCCACTACCCACATTAGCCTTATAAATGCCTAATGAGTAACTGAAGAATATTTTATAATAAATAGTTTTATTAACTTATTACAAAATGAAAATTATTACCTATTATACATAGAATGTATAAAATATAATATTAGGTAAATTTTAATGTTAATAATCGGATAGGTATGATTGTACCTATGTATAAAGTTGACTAATATTGTTTACTTGTAAGTTCTGTTATGTAGAGATTTTTGTTTGTAATATTGTTAAACTGCTGCGTGGACTTCTTTCCCAGGTGGTCCAATTTTTATAACCTAACCAATAAAATATCGATGTGGTTGTACATTTACATTTTGAATAGAATGTGCTCTATTTACTGAACTTGTTTGGTTTAAACCCTATCCTATCCTTTTTAGACAACTTTTTATTTTAATTTCACAAAATACCTTGTCCTGCCTTGAAGTCAAATGCAGTAAGTAGGTACTTTATTAGTAGGACACATATCCCGTATTTAACTTTATAAACCAAAGTGAGTGCACGAGAAGCCATAATATTCCATTCTTCTTATTCATGCCAAAAATAGAAATGAAAATTCAAGATCCATTTAAATTTACACGTTAAGTCTTAACCAGGTGTAACTTACTGTAAATTTACCCGCTATTTTTGTTCTTTTTCTATATAAAACAAGAATTTGCTCAAATTACCACTCTCCACGTCCCCTTGCAAATAACGATCACTGCTTAGTATTAGCTTTTTTTTACCCACCCAGCCCCGCAGAATTTGGTAGTAAACATTATTCAGGTACCTACTTACGTAGATCAGAATCTTTTAAGTTGTGTGCCATTTCTAATGTCGTCTAATTATGTTGAAATTTGTTACTTTAAACAAACGTTTACGTTAAGGGTGCGGCTCCACTGAGGCGAAGACGAGCGGAGCGGACCTGTACCAATATTAACCAATAGAATCTAATCTAACGTGCGCAAGTCGCGCTCGACTTGACCGCACGCGCCTTCTATTGGTTAATATTGGCACAGCTCCGCTCGTCTCCGCATCAGAGGAGCCGCACCCTAAGGGACTATCTTAGGCATGGGAAAGAAGAATGGCCCTGTAGGTACTTTTAGGCAACAGAAAAATGCTGAGAGGCAGGTAACTAGTGGAATAGCTCGTTTATTGGGTTATATAAATATGCTAATAAAGTTCAAAGTGGGTCCAAAAGTATCTTAAAAATAGTATGTGCTTTGCCCAAATCGGTTACCACCCAGCATATTCAACCACCATTTTGAACCTTGAAGTAATGAATCCGGCAGCAGTACGCTGGTGGTAACAGATGGGTGGGATGGGTTTCTCAATAATTGAGAAATCTGATGTGTGGTTTCGGAGATATAGGTCATTTCAGATTTTCCACTTAAGGTGGAACAAGCGTGGTGGAGTGCAGTGGTACGAATTAATAATATTAAATAAGGAAATAAAGAAATAATGGTATTAGTTCTAGTTTATAATTCATTCACAAGAATCTACTTTTTTTAGATTTAATCTAAAAAAGTGGCAAAGCTTAGGTAGTTGTACCTAAATCTTATTTTTCCACTTACCATTCCTCCCACGTACACCCGCCATTCTGACTCTCACGTATATTTCAAAGTTCATCTACTAGGCAGGTACTCAACAAATCTAAACGGATCACACCGGTATTTCGCTTCCAGAGCGGAATGTAGGTACAGTAGCTCGAGCGAGCACGAACATTTACCATACGTCCGTCACGTTTCGAACGCATACCTACTATTCGAAAACGGGTTTAGCTCCGATTTTCCCGGTTGCTTGATTTGTCCCTAATTATATTTATAGCATTAAGTACATCCACGCAATAAGGATCAAGACTTCGCTCTGCTCGAGCGGCTGTCGCTTTTCTATATAGAAAAATATTTAGTAATATTGTATTATTTTTTAATGTATTTCTATAATCAATAATAATACAATTCCTATAGAACGCGTAACCTTACACTTGCGTTTCGTCTCTCATCCTAGTCTTATCTTCTGATACGACACTGCATTGATCTCTCTTATTTGGTCGCAATTCATGTTCATGTAGGTACCTACAGTAGAGTTCTTAAATAAAAGTTATAGCGTCAGCTATGCCAAGATGCACTACGTTACCCAGCATTTATATTCGTTTCGTTTTCAACCAATCGCGTCACTGGTAGATCACGTGACTTTTCATATCACGTCTTCTCCCCGTGACGCGATTGGTTTAAAAATGAAACGAATTGGAACGCTAGTTAGCGTAGTGCATCTTGGCGGAGCCCTCAGTTAGAAATTTACACGTAGATACAGAAAAGCGAAATCTGTCAGTATTCCTTTTGCCGGTATTGCTTGGCAGTCGCTCTCAAAGGTGACCATCGGGACCTAAATATACCCATCATGAAACCAATTCCAGCCAATAGGTATGAACCCTCATTTCAAGAATATATAAGTCTGCCAAGGGTTTTTCTGCCGAAACACCATGACAGACGAAATTACGTAAGCAACATCCGTGGAACCCGTATTTTGAAATTGTACAGAATACGGACATTTTAATAACTACACACTACAACATCCGTATGTTGCTTATACAGGGTGTCCCATAAATAGCACGTCACAGTGACACCGGAGATTCCCCAGCCTTTTTCAAGTTATACCAATTTAAAGATCTTTCCAATTTCTCTCCTCTTTTAACATTGCAAGTGCCCGCATTTACTGGGATAGCTTTAAATTTAGTTTTTTTTATTTGTACGCTTTCATGAATAGTTGATTAAGATGATAGTGCCCTTTACACGGCTTCACAAAATAAAAAACTCTCATGGGTAATTGTATAAGGTTCCAGTCGCGAGGCGTTCGTACAAGCCGATTATTTACGGCTTTACCAAAAATTCCTATGCATAGAGTAGGTATACAAACAAAACGTAAAACCGACACACGCCATACACCTTTTTTTGCTCCGGCTTGTCTATTTATTTACGTGACGCTTCGCCACTGTAAGGTTCTATAATAAGCTCCCAAGTAGTGTTACTCATTTATCAGTAAATAAATTTAAGAGTTACGTTAAACGTAAACTAATTTCTAAAGCTTATTATAGTATTAAAGATTATATGAATGATGACAATGCTTGGGACTGATTATTATTTTTTATTATTTTTTGCTATACAATTTTATTATTAATGACCGTGTAGACTATATACATCTCCCTGTATGGTTACCTATTATTTTAATATGACATCTGGAGACTTTACATCTCCAAAATTGATCGTGGAGACTTTCTACATCTCACTTGTTTTGTGTTTTTTTTTTAAATTATATTTAATTCTTAATTTTAATTTGACATTTGGAGACTGTTTACATCTCCGATATTGTATTATTTATTTTAATCCGACATTTGGATATATTTAATTATTATTACTACTGGGACCTGTACATCCCTGTGACATTTAAATTGTGTAGCTTAAGTTTAGTATTGTAATAAGTGATTTATTTAGAAAAAAGGCTTAACTTTCTTCTTTCTTTCTTTCTCAACAGTGGTCTCTTTGGAAGCGCTGGTAGACTCAGACTTGTAAAAGTGCCTACATGGCCTACTTACAAAACTTTTTAAAATAAAAATAAAAATAAAATAATAAGATAGAAGCATTATTATGTCAATAACTAAAGGAAAAATACTGTAATGAAATTGACTTAAATTATCATCAACATATTAATTTCAACTTTGAACACCTGCCATGACTTTTTTTTACTAGAAACGAAATGAGCAAAAAATAATAATTTTAAAACATGCGTATGTTATGCCGATTCTAAAATGGTATGACACATGATATCATAATGCAAAAAAGTAGGAATTCGAATCACTTTTCCTAATAAGGATCCCGAAACCAAACTAACAAATGAAAGGCTATTAGCCGCTTTGCAAGTTTATTATGTAAAGAATTGTATGGTAGTTATTAATTTATTGCAGAGGGTGCCCTGTGACCCAAAGTACTTCGTTACCTTGCGTTTCGTGCTATACCCTTTAATATTAAACCTCAGTTTAATAGCAGACTTTTTAGTTACTTTTTATTTTTATTGATTTGACTTATGTCATTACTTATCACTATGTTCACTGCGTCCCTGTTTTCCTGTGGTGTACCTGAACTAAATCGACTTGGCATTCCTCTGGACTTTGATTAATTTTGTGGAACTGAAACGACTACTCGGCACTCTTAACGGACACTTGATTTCACTTTGTAAAACTTTATTACGATGGCAAATCGTAATACTTCTCAGTACTCCAATAGTGAGTACGCTGATATGCATTTAATTTATGGTGAAACTAGGAGAGTTTCCACTTGAGGTAATGTTTCTTACAACGCAAGGGTGGCTGCAAGACTGTACTCGGAACGATATCCAAATCGTAGGCCGACGACTTATGAGTCCACCCTTACCACATTCATCGTGTTCAAACGCTTCTTCCGACAGATTACACGCAGCGTATTCAATTCTGTCGAAAAATGATACAGAACTGGAGGGAAAACCCAAACTTTTTTAATGAAGTACTTACCTATTATGGAGCGACGAATCGGCCTGCAAAAGGGATGGGTACGTTAACTTGCATAACATCCACAGTTGGCAAATAACTAACCCACACGAATCGAGAGAAGACCGGTCACAATACCAATTTAAAATTAATTTGTGGACCGAAATTTTATCCGAAGATGCCATTTGTGCCTTGGAGTCGCAGGGAAACAATTCGAACATTTATTGTAAAAACTAATGAAAGTTAAACCATTATCTTTGAACCTTGGTCAATCAAATGTGATTCGAATTCCTACTTTTTTTCATTATGATATCATGTGTTATACCATTTTAGAATCGGCATAACATACGCATGTTTTAATAGTACATTATGATACAAGTGTGCTAAGTTGACCATTGTATACAAGGCGCTATTGTGTGCGCACGAGCGAAAGCGAGTGCGCCACAAGAAAGCCGCGTATATTATGGTCACAGGCACACGTGTTACATACGACGTTTTTCAACACACTTGCGAAAAAAAACAAGACTCTTCATTTAGTCAAATTTTAATTAATTATTAAAACAGTTGGTAAAATTACAATTTCTTCATTTTCTTTACTTAAAGAAGACATTTTCGTTAATATTAAGCTTCACAATAATTAATCCAAATTATCTTCGTCACAGCCGTCAATTATTTACGAAAAATGGCGGGCGGCTGGCGCGTTGTTTTTTTTTCTTGCCGCGATACCGATGCGCGCGCAAGGCTAAGGCGCGAACGAGATCGGCCAACAGCCAAATTTAAAATGTAATAATTCATGTTTAAAATACAAATTACAGAAAAATTTAAATGATTTTAATGAAATTGAGTTATTTTTTAGTAATAAAGCTGATTTCACCAATTTATTGAAATAAATATGTAGATAATGTTATTTGCCGCATAAAAACTGTTTGTTGCTAAGAAAAAAAAAGGTATAACCCGACTAAATTATATCGCTTCTTCTTCGTACTTACAACTTGGTACTAGGCTACAAATGTAAATTGTTTGGGTTAATGAACTAAAGGCACTTGTGCGTAATATACTGAAAAAGCACGCGTGTTTAATATCTAGGTTTATGAGCCAAAAATCGGTGGAATAAAAAGGTCGTTTTGAGCAAGTGTATTGAAAAAGTTATTTGCTCATTTCGTTTCTAGTAAAAAAAAGTCATGGCAGGTGTTCAAAGTTGAAATTAATATGTTGATGATAATTTAAGTCAAGTTCATTACAGTATTTTTCCAACTTTTACGTTAGTTATTGACATAATAATGCTTCTATCGTCTTAATCAACTATTCATGAAAGCGTACAAATAAAAAAAACTAAATTCTAAAGCTATCCCAGTAAATGCGGGCACTTGCAATGTTAAAAGAGGAGAGAAATTGGAAAAATCTTTAAATTGGTATAACTCGAAATCGGTGCAACTTTTACTGAGGTCATGTTAGGTTGGTTCGGTTCGTCTGAGGCTGGGGAATCTCCAGTGTCACTGTGACGTGCTATTCATGGGACATCCTGTATAGTACATACATAATCTAGTCTGTCACGGTGTTTCGGCAGAAAAAGCCTTGGCAAACTTATACATTCTTGAAATGAGGGTTCATAACCATCGGCTGGAATTGGTTTCATTCTGGTAGACCAGTAAATTTCTAACTTATGTCGTAACTATTATTTCTGTATCAGATGGGCTAAAGGACGCCCACGACATTGTAAGCGCAGAATTAGTTTGCCGCTCCTTCCCCTATTTATTCCCGTTGGGGGTCGACTTTCGGAAAATCCTTCTTAATTCACCGCTAGACTTCATAAGGACGCTACGTGCCAAATTTGGAATCTCTAGACCCAGAGGTTTGGGCTACTTACCATTCCAAATTTCGAACTACGTTCCTAGGCCGTGTCCTAAAAGTGCATGACCCCTCCTTCAAATGCGGTACTAATATACGAGTAGTACGGTGACTTTCGAAACAGTCCATTTTTAAAGAGTAAATATTTGCATTTGAATTGTACTAAGCTTTTACCTTTTACGAATAAAATCAGATTGAATTTTTAAACATGTGTCAAAAAAGTAAATGTAAATATGTGTAAATGTTGTGTCATAAAGAGTATTAATATCAACTTCGAAGCAAATCACCCCCAAAATAACTTTCTACCTTTTTTCCACCCCCCTAGGGGATGAATTTCAATATAATACGAAATAAGTCTTTCATCAAGTCTGTTAAAGAATGTTTATGCGAAATTTGAAGAAGATTGGATTAAGGAATCACGTTGCCCCATACAAACTTTGCCCCGCTTTTTCACCCCCTTAGAGGTAGAATTTCGGAAAATCGTTTCTTATCGGATGCCTACGTCATACAAAGAACACACCCTCCAAGATTCAGGTCTCTACGATCAGCGGTTTAGGCTGTGTGTTGATCCGTCAGTCATTTGGTCATTCAGGACAAAGCATTTTATATTTATCAATATAAAAATGAACCCCTATTTCTCCTGGTCACGCCGTAACTTGAGAACGGCTTGACCGATATTCATCTTTTTTTAAATGTTTTCTAATACTTCGTACGTAGAAGAATCTTACATTAAAAAAAAGAAAATAGCGTGAAAATTGGGGGCAACGTTGTACGGTGAATATGTAAGACTGAGGTCAAGACAATTAGTTTTATCTCCGTTCCACTGCGAGACCACTTGAAACGAGAAGTAAGACGCCAGATAGGTGCGAGGGCGACACTGAAAGTTTTTAGATCTGGCCACTTGTAAACAGTATAATAAAAAAATAAGTTTAAATTTTGAAAATGGAATTCTTTGCCAATATTATTGAGTATGTATTTTATTCATTTGTCATTTGTTTTACGATTTGGCGGCAAATTGAAAGTTGTCTGTGTCACCTCAGCATGAATTTAACGCGACAAAATTTTCGTGCAATGATTTTTTATGAATTTCGATGTCATTTAAGTCAACAAGAAAGTTATGATAGACTACGATTGGCCTTTCACGATGAAGCCCCATCTCGTGCCACTGTTTACAGTTGGTTTAATGAGTTTAAACGTGGTCGCAATAATCTCACTGATGATCTGCGTGAGGGCCGGCCTTCTACGGCAACGACTGAAGATAACATCAGTGTTGCGCGGCGTATGATAGAGACTGAAAAAAGAGTGACCTATCAGCAGATTCGTACATGCTTGGGCATCGGTATGAGTCAAGTGCACACAATCCTCCATGAACATTTAGCGGTCAGGAAGCTTTGTGCCCGTGCCCGGTGGATACCTCATACTTAATTTGACCGAGGCCCAAAAACTCCGTCGTGTTGATTGGTGCCGTGAAATGGTTTTAAGATTTAACGGAGGTGACTCAAATGCTGTGTTCGACATACTTACGGGTGACGAAAGCTGGATTTACTGTTATGATCCCGAAACCAAAAGACAGTCTGCTCAGTGGGTGTTTCCTTCCGAGGAATTGCCAACTAAAGTGAAGAGAGGTCGAAGCGTGGGAAAAAAGATGGTAGCCTCGTTCTTCGGAAGGACAGGTCATTACGCGACAATTGTTTTAGAGGATCGAAAAACAGTTACTGCAGAGTGGTACAATAACAATTGTTTGCCACTTGTCTTGGAAAAAGTTCGGGAGAAACGACCTCGCAGTAGGATCCTCCTTCACCACGACAACGCCTCGTCACACACCGCCAGGCGAACGATCGACTATTTGGCATGTCTGTGAACCTAGCATATCAATTTCTTCCTTCTTCTTCTTTCTAGTAGCATCCACAATAGTTCTACAGTTCTACATATTTATTTTCGATAGTTCACCTTTTTTTTTCAGAAAATCGATGTTTTCAAAATGCGATGCTATTTTCACGATCCGCCTATTAGCATCTCAGCAGTTCTCGATGCCTGGGCCTTAAATACGTCAGAAAATGCATAGTTCTGTCGTCTGGAGTCAACATAGCAATAGTTCTAGCTCAAAAACGTTACACGTTAAAATCTAGATATATACTGAGATGCTGAAACATTCTAGACAGTTCTACGTAGCATCTCAGCCGTTTTCGATAGCAACGCTATAAACACGTATGAAACTGCACAGTTCTATGATTAGTACGATTAGGCGACGTCAGACGATAGATGCAATAAAGAATTTGACTTTGACTTTGACGTGGAATTACTGGGTCACCCGCCGTAGGTATAGCCCGGACCTAGCTCCTACCGCGTGCAGGTGGGCGGGCAGCTCAGTGAGCGGACGCCGGTGCGCTGCGGGGTTCCGCAGGGCTCGGGGTGCGGCCCGGTCTGCTATCTTATGCATGTAAATAGCCTAGGTAGAGTTGTACAAAACAGCACTCCCTACATGTTCGCAGACGATCTGTGCACCGTGACCGCCGGAACGGACCTTGCGGAGATGTACCACGCGGCTCAGCAGGATATAGACTCTATTGTAAAATGGTCTCATGACAATGGCATTATTTATATAATATGTTTACATAATAATTTAATTAAATGTCAATGTGTGCCAGTTGAAAGAGTGGATTGTGCTACCTATCTGGGTGTTAAAATTGATACTAAATTCTCATGGGCTTGTCATATCGATTACATCAGTATAAAGTTAAGAACACTATTAAACAAATTTTATCATCTTAGTTATAGGGTACCCCTTGGGACCTTAAAGTGTCTGTATGCACGCATTAGTTGACCCGATTTTGGGATATGCTCTTGATAGCTATGGTCTAACGTTTAAAACTTATATTAATAAATTAGAGACATTACAATTAAAATTTATAAAATTGCTTGTAAATAATAAAATTAAAGAAAAATATAAAAATGATTACCGAAAATTATTTAAAATATGTAATATTCTTCCCGTTAGTTTAAAACATAAATACCTTCTTGCCGTTAATAACCATAGCGGTCAGGAGCATCACCTATTTCGGGTTAGTCATAACTATGCCACAAGATCGGTGTCGGAGGGTAAATTTAAGGTACCAAGGATCAACAACTATTACGGAGACAGAACACTTAAAAAACGAATACCTTACACTTTAAATAGTCTACCTGAAGACATCCGATCAGAACCTAATTTACACAAATTTAAAAGGCTGCTTAAAAAACATCTACTTCATTTATTATAAAATAAATTATAAAATAATTATAAATTAAGTTAGTATTAAGGAACCAATTGTTACTATTAAGTTAAGGACTCAGCTGCAGTCAAACTGTTTGACAGTTTTGCAGACTATTTGTTAATGTTAAAAATGTTAAAAATTACAGAACATTATGTAATTTTTTGGTTAATAAATAATAAATAAATAAAAAATAAATAACCGGCTGACTTCGCCGCGGCGCCCTTAGGCGAGAGAAGGAAATCCCCAAACAGAGATTCCACGAGGAAATCCCGCCTGTATTCACAGGTGGAGATGTGACCCACAGAGAGGGGCGACGCCCCGATCTGTCTCCCCGGCCCCCTGACGGGGGCCGAGAAGAACGCTCGACTCGGCTCGTTGCTCAGCTTCAGTTGCGTCCACGATTTACTACGCGGTTAACGTATGGCGTAGGTACCGCAGGTAGGTACGATGCAGCTACAAAGCTATCAATTTATTTCACAAGATTTTTACTAGTTTCAGAGATATTATTCTATCTGATTATTTGTAATTTTCCCATATGTCCATGTCACGAAAAATCATTAATGTAATGTTTTATTTCATAAGTTTTTCAGTGGTATCTTACATAATTAGAATCATTACGAATCAGCGAAGTTTTTAAATCTTTTTGCCCGTTCACTTCAGTTTTTTTTTAAGTAATCACATGATGTTTTTTCCATAAAGTGAGAAGCAAACACTGGGACACCTGCTCTATCAGCCCTAGGCGGTTTGACGTAGGTTTCTGGGGCACCCTGTATACAAAGCAATCTGTGTTTAGATTTGACAAGTGTGTAGAGTAGGTACTGTACTCGGCTGATAATTCCAATCAACGAATATTACTTATTCGTATTTTTTTAATAGTAGTTTATGCGACATACACATTTAGGAATTTAAACACTCGCCCTTCTTCGGCTCGTTTCATTTAAACACACTTGCCTATCATTATGCACCAGTCACATTAACCCATTCATTGCCGACGCCTCATATTTTTAATCATCACGCAGTGCCGCCGCCTTCCACGCGACGACGCGAATTCGCGTCCGCGGCATTACGTTAACATTTCATGGACGCGAGTTCGCGTCCGCGGCATTACGTTAACATTTCATGGACGCGAGTTCGCGTCCGCGGCATTAGGTTGTCAAGGACGCAATTTCGCGTTTTCGGCATCGTAAGTGAAATTTTTGCGTCTAAAAACAGTTTTTGTCGAAAACGTATTCAGTATTGATGTGAAGGCCGTATACTTCAGACGTATATAAGTTTTTATGGTATTTAGTTAGATATAATAAAGAAAGGGTTTAAAGCAAGTGTTTAGAAACAAATAACTCGAGGACGCGAAGTCGCGTCCTCGGCATTACGATTACACATACATGGGACGCGAATTCGCGTCTTCGGCATCCGAGATAAGAATTATGTAAATTACAAATTCACTGAATCCAAAAACCAGCAACAGTATAATATTATACTTCATAAATAAAGTAACATTTTTGTATCAGCATTTAAGTACGTTGTTTTCTAGCAAAAAAAAACCAAATAACTCGAGGATGCGAAGTCGCGTCCTCGGCATTACGATTACACATACATGGGACGCGAATTGGCGTCTTCGGCATTGAATGGGTCTAGGTACTATAAAAAAATACCAGCAATATTCGTTGATCGGAATCTGTAGACTTGCCGGTGGTATAAAATGTAATAGGTAAAGTCGCCGTCCATTGAAGTTGTGAACGATGTAAACAAATTAGTACTGTACTGTTAGTACATAACCTCAAATACCAAGGGTGTTTGTATAAAAATAATGTATAATTAATAGTTATTTCATCTTAAACTTGCTATGAAAATAATGATCTAGTGTATAATCGTTGCAAAGACCTCACTTGATCTTTAAAAGTAGGTACATGATTATGGAGTAATCATGGTGAATTGGTTCGTTTGGTTTTGTTTACATCTTTAGCAAGTTCTATTGACGGCGACCTTAGGTATGTAGATAACTTGTGTTTATTCGTACGCGTGGATTAAATTAATGAATCGAGTTAAGGTGTTAAATTAAGCACTATTTATTAAAATAGAAATAACTTTATTGACAAAATTCGATGATCTTACCTTTACACAAAACAATTGTACAATGATCGATACACGTTTAAAGCGATAACGTTTTAAATATTAATAAGCAAGGACTACTTATTTAGTTATCAGATTAACACTAATTGTACATAGGTTCATAGGAATCTACAAAGGCATATTCAGGAAAAAGAATGAATATCACTATACCAATCAATAACAAGATTATTTAGGCACATCAACAATAGGTACAAACAAAACATAAAATTGTAAAAAAATATATAACATACCCACTTACATCTTCAGCGCGGTTAAATCTTTAGGTTCAAGATAAGTACGGACACAAAGCGAAATATGTCCTTTTTGTTACCGAAAGTTAATAACTCTGAAACCAAATTTCTTGAATTTAAACGTTAAATGTGTAATCGCGATTGAACCCTAATCTGTGTGAGACATAAACATTGTTTAGGCTTGTTAACCTACCGTATGCGGAGTGAAATCTAGACAAAGTTTGAACCTCTGTTTAAAATATTAACATCCTTACAAAGTACAAAGTTCAGTTGAATTTTGTTTAACATGTCATCTTTCAATAATTCATCATCATCATGTCAGCCGAAAGACGTCCATTGCATCATTCTGATTCTATCACGCAGAGAAACCCCGAGCATAGCCCTATCGTTTAATAATTATGGGAAAACAATAAAAAAAACCGCGGCGAAACTGACTGTAAGTAGATTGTTCAATACAAATCCCGTCTGGTCGAAAACGAAGGTCGTGGAACATTTTAGACGAAGGAGTGAGAGTCGAAGCACAGTTTATAGTATTTCAGCGCTCTATTCATTCAGAAAAATGGCTAAAAGAAAGCCCGGTTCCGGAAGACTATCCAGTTTAAGCCAGTCTACTGAGAGGAGTCGTTTACAGAAAATGACCATCGGGCGTGATGTGAATTCATATCGAGAGCTCGGGAGAAAATTCAGTCAGTTTTTAAAAACAAGCAACAAAAGCCATAGGTACCTACTATGCCCGAAAATCATAAAATGTCGAAAGTCAATTTGATCATAAATATATTTCACGTTAAAAACGACATCTTGTGCTTAATGGACGACGTATCATATTTCACATTACATTGAAAATAATTAATATTATAAACATTTTTAACAAAACTGGTTTTTTATTACGTACATTCAATATAAATTTGAAATTTGTCCAAATTTTACTCTGTATACGCTAAACAAATTATTTATACCTACTCGAATATAGTCATTATGCGATGTAAACAAATCAGTACTGTTTGACACATAAATAATTTCAATATTTCTGCAAAGCAGTTTTGATTGAAAATCCCTGTGGTTTATTTTGTCATAAACAATCCCAATATATTAGTACCTACCGGTACTGTGGGGCTTTTAGATTTGAACCAATAATATCGAAAAGTTAATCACTTTCCATGAACCACTGGTGGGATAATTTTAGTCACAGGTGAGAACTTTTGGAAATCAGTGAATATCGATAATTGAAGCTGGAATGAGATAAGGTAAGTATTCTATTTTTTAAACTATCTACTTAAAGTTTAAATTTGTTTAAATCGAAACTACCACACTACCAGTGTGTAGTTGTGATCCAGTATATCATCACATATTTGAACTTTTAACACACAAGCTTCAGTACAATTAGGTATAATAAGCCTAATTATTACGGGCTGTTGATCGTGACATTCGTGCTGGATTTATAATTCCTTGGTAAATTGTGGGAACAGCTATGTCACTGAAAAAAATAATGAGATATCAAAAATACCAACATAACAAGTCGAACAAAAGTCAAGGTTTACGACCCGACTAAGGCCGTTGGTCCACCGAACGCCATCAACGACACGACAACGATAACGATATTTTTCTGTCCGAGATCAAGATATCGTGGCGGCGATTGTTTGTCCACAGCGATGATCTCGGTGGTTCGGTCAGTTTGTTGTAGCTGTCAAAAAGCGGCCGGCGAGGGTGGACAAGTTCAAACGGCCGGGATGACGGCGCTCGGGCGACGGGCGTGCGGTGGACAGGCGGTCATAGACATATGTTAATGTTATGTATTTTTATATCCGCCATTTTGCCTTTTTATAGATTCAATTCCTCTACGAGAAGAAAAATAATTATAAATACGTACTAAGCATACCTATAGGTCTAAATTACTCTACTAAGGTAGTAGGGTTCGGTTCGATAGGTAATAAAATAAAGTTAATCAATTTAAAGCGAGAGTCGGAGAAACTACGGATTTACAAAATAACTAATATAATAACCGCGTCTAAAGCGCATCGTCGTCATGGTCATCAATAACGATTAACGGTAGGTATTTGAAACAGTTTGTTGCGGAGACCCGACGCGACATCATACACTCTAAGGCCCACATTTTGTACATGCCAGTGCTCGCAAATATATATTCTGAAATCAGACGGTAACGCAAAGAAAACCGGAGCAATTGTAATGCGACTTGTAATGTTTTGTAGGGCTATAGGGCGTGAATATATTGTTTAGGTGTTTCACTCAAAAACTACAACGAACGGGTATTATGGAACATATATTGACAAAATTTGGAGTATATGTGTCTTGGATAAGCCGCCACTTCGTTTGGTAGTTCAATAACAAAAATAAATATATCTAAGGCGGCATTCCTATCACGTAACAGAAGTTGAAAAAAATAAATTCGGGTAAACTTCTACGTCGTGTCACATTTTTAGACAGTTATTTTAAAAACATTCTAAGGTTTCTAAGCATTTTTTTTGATTATAAATATTTTCAGAAATAATTGTTCCGAATGATGCGTAAATTGTATCCCCCCCTTTATTTTGTAAAACAAGTTTATGAAAAAAAATACAAAGTAACTCTTCATATCATATCAACTAAAATTATTTTCAGCATGATTATTTCCGATTACCGAAAAACTGTACGCCTCAACAAAAGGATGTAGGTGTAGGTACCTTTTTTTTTTGTATAAACGGTTTCGGATCCCTATACTGAGCATGGTCCGGGTCTGGCCCGGTTTTTACTTGTTTGTTTGAAGTTAAGAAAATTTCACTTCGAGTGCGTAACAGCCACTAAATAGATCGCCTTGAGGCGATATTTTCCAAAATATGTGGTAATTTTTCAGGTAGGTTTTAAAAATGGCATAAAATGATGTCAGGAAAGGTGGGGTCCTCAGACTACAGTCTAACCTTTCGCAAAAATCAGCACTATTGTCACTTATTTCTACCCCCCTTTCCCCACATTCCCTTGAAAATAAATGGAAATAGTCGACCTCTAGTGTGTTCTGAAAAAGAACTAGAACTGTGGCAGCTCTTTATAATCAAGCAAGACGAATTTGACTAGCTGTATCTTATGCGAAACGCGTCATTACAAACACTTATTAATCTTATTATTAAGGTAAAAAAGGCATACATTTTTAAGACACTTTTTCTATTGCTATTCCCGATTTTTTCACTTTTCCCTTTCTGGCTATAATATTTTATAGTTCCATCAAAAAGACAAATACCTGGGAGCCTGTCTACAGCTAGACATTTCTTTAAATAAAAACAAGCCAGAAATTACATCCAAATAAATGGGTGTGGTCTGAGCTACTAGTTTTTATTTCAGTTCCGTTGTGTTGATAGGAAACAGCTCAGAAAAGATTTCAGTAGCTAAGAGTGGCAATAGTTCAACTTGTGTTATACCTAACGTCACAATTCTTCTTAATTTCACCATGCAAAAGTAAAACAGATCTTAATACCTGGACGCAATTCGGGAAGAATAACGTAATAAGTTATCTTAGAGCTAACCTTTTGTATGACTATTACCGTAAAATGGGGGTACTTTGATTTACGGGGTAACATTGGCCACCCCAAAAACTATCTTTAATATTTAATTATTCTATTAAATGTTTCATCAGGACTGAGCTACTCATACAGTTATATAATGACTTCAACAATTTAAGAAGATAACAACTAAAATAGTTATCGTTTTAAGGTCGGTCAATGTTACCCCGTAAATCAAAGTACCCCCAGTTAACCGGTATTTAAAATTTGTTCCAACGTTATAATTTAAAAGTTTTCAATAGTGGCCCATGAAATATTATTATTTTTAGTTAACAATGTAAAACAATATACACTTACTGGCAAAAAATTGGCCCACCCATCTTCTGTTCATCCAAAAGTCAACCAATATGACTTCTTAAATTAGACAGTGACGTCAACTTTACTGGACTAACAAGAAAAGGTACCAACTGTCCGGCTCCGATTTTATTGATTTTGATATATGTTAGAGAGTAGTTTAAAATAACAGACACGTAAATTTTATTAGCGGCCCAAACTCAACCTGTTGTGAGAAATTGACCTCCAAAGTACTGAAAAGTGACTAAACTCTCTTACTTGTATAGAGATATTTTAAAAAAAAAATGCAAGTTTCATAGCGGTTTGATGAAAAAATAATGAGCACGTGTTTTGTTATATCGGCTAAAACTCATATTTAATAAAAAAAACCCTTCAAAGATCATTGAAGATACACTTCCTGCGGTATTTTTTTATAATATTAGTTTTAGCCGATATAACAAAACACGTGCTCACTATTTTTTCATCTTCTTAAATATTTATAATCAAACCGCTATGAACCTTGCATTTTTTTTTAAATACGTCTATATAAGTTAGAGGGTTTAGTCACTTTTCAGTAGGTACTTTGGAGGCCAATTTCTCCCAACAGGTTGAGTTCGAGCCGCTAAAAAAAAATACGTGTCTGTTATTTTAAACTACTCTCTAACATATATCAAAATCAACAAAATCGGAGCCGGACAGTTGGGTACCTTTCCTTGTAAGTTCGATGCGACTTGTATTTTGCAGATAATTAATATTTATTTATTTATTTATTCCTTTATAAAACAGTTTTACATGTCAACAGTTCACAACAAATGAAATGAAATGTTCAGTTCATATCGCCAATAGGTCCGATATTGCGTTTAAAAATCGCGAGTCATCTCAAAGAACCCAAAAATCGTTCATAGTATGTATATTATAGCATGTCGTTTAGTTAATATGCAATTATCGTGCACACTTTTTACTATCATTTGAACGACATTTTGAACCAAGATTTTTACCTGAAGCCGCTTTCAAATTGGTTTAGTTCTCGTAATGTTACCATCCGATTTATACTCTGATTTTTCTAATATGATGCCTGCGACAGCCGTATTTCGTAATTTCAATCACTCACAAGCGATGTTTAAAAATAAGCAATTATTTTTTAAATTCATGAACTGCGTCGCTAGGTTTGTACCGACGTATTATTTATGTTAAATTAAGAAATAAGTTTAAAGTGTTTATATGAGCTGTCACAGGCATCATCTTGTACAATGATCAGAGTAGAAGAAGTTATATTTTTTGACTCTTGTATTTAAATAAAAGACGGGTGGGTCATAACGAAGAATTGCCCGCGAGTGAGCTAAGCTCGAACACGTTTCAAATACTATCGTAATCGTCATCTACGTAGAACACGTCAATGGGCGTGGAATAAAGTAGAGCTTGTTGTGGATTTGTCGTCTTTTTCTCAGTCTTGGACTTTTTATGCTTGTGTTTCCTCTCTTTTTTCTCTGATTTTTCACTTGAGTCAATTTTGTCTTTGTCTTTCGATTTCTTCTTTTTATGTTTTTTTTCCGACTGAAACAAATAAATAATAATTTGCCTGATCTTAGTTAATAAGTATGTAGGGAACAATCATGAATTTTTCACAGTTTTAACAAAAGCAAATTCATAACAAACATTTGAGTTTCTTTAGCTTTAATAGTAACCAAGCCACAATAACCAACAAACAATTATTTTTCATCTCTCCTGTTCGGAAAGTTTAATTTGAATGGGTGGGTTGAGCCGGGTGGAAAATTGCGTTTTCATCTCTAGGGTGGAAAGTATTTTTTTTTAATAGTTACGATTGGCCACGGAGTCTAAGATTATTGAGCTACGTCATAATTATTATTAAAATAAAAGATCTTCATATATCTAAACTCGGCTATACGTTAAACGATGTATTTATTACGGCCTATAGGTTCATATGAAAATCATTTTAAGACTGGTCTATTTTTTTCGCAATTACAGAAAATCAACATTTAAAATTATTCCTCTATTCTGCTGCCCGCCATAATGCCGTGATAGCATAGCATGACACTTTTTCTTTCACGTTTCGGCATGGCCATCTAGAAAATACACTACTGCCAACATTAGAAAAGTTTAATCGAGTTGGTCACGACCAAGGAGGTTGAACACCGAACATCCGTTCGAAACAAGAAATTTGACCTTTATTACGTCACGAATATATTCCATCTCTTTCTTTAGTTAGGGTAAGAATGAGATGGAAGTCATGCTCCTTGGCCGTGACCAACTCGATTTAACTTTTCTAATGTTGGCAGCATGTGTATTTTAACTTTTTTATGAATCTAGAAAAAAAAAGTTTTCGGTAGATAAAGCGGGAAACGAGATTAAATATATTTAGGTATACCGTGTCTTTTTTCCTCACAGTCGAAATGAAAAGTAGAGTGTCTAACTCGGGTGAAATGGGTCACTTTCAACCCTTGGTTATCAATCTACTATTGTTTCTAATTATATCTAGCAAAACCAAATTTAACATGCAGTTTCTTTATATGACGTCACAGTCAGAGTGCATATCGGACCTGTAAAATTAGCAGTTTAAAATGCTTGTATCGATCGTATTTCTTGGCCATTTTAATTTAAATTTCACTTTTGGTGATCTGATATAAGGTATTTTCATATTTTGCTGAGAAATGCGATTTTATAAAATCCATGCATATTATCCCTACTGTGTTGTCTTTTTATTACCTTGATATCAATCTCCTTCGCAATGTCAGGATCTTCTCCACCTTAAACAAGTAATTATGCTTAAGGCACTGCACTGCACTTTTACTTACACTTATTCTTATAAAGGTATACCGATCACGAAACGAACCTTCCGGCGAGCGCCGGGCGCTGGCGTCTCCTGCCCACAGCGGGTATTCGTTCTCCAGTGTCGCCTGGAGACTGTGGTCGCTACCCCCCACGTCCCCGCCTTCCTGCTCCTTCACGCTGACCTGGCTCTTAAACCGTTCCTCCAGCCGCACCTCATCGGCTTTGAACACATTTTGCTCACAGACTACGTCATGCACTAACGCGTTGTAATCGATATCCACGTCATCTTGTTCTATTGTCACTTTGGGATTCGTTGCTTCACTGTCACTGCAAATATAATTAAATTATAAATTGATTGGTGCTTGGTACAGTCAACTGCAATATAAACTGAGGAAATAGGGTCTCAAAATAGTATATACAAGAAATTGTAGCATAACTAAATTAAGTTTTGTGAATGTAAGTGAGTCATAATAAGTAAGCGATTACATTAATTTCGGAACTTGAAGACGAATTGACATGGCATTCAAATAGTTAAAGTCAATACTGAGGGTTATATTCGTTAGACAGACACGAGAAATAATTATAGTTTTCATTTCGACATGTTCAATTTTGACTTCCTGTTGTCTGTCTTTTGATATATCCTAGGCCCGTATTAATAAACTGATCTTAACTCTAATGTGGTAAAAGTTGTGGGTGTTCTATGGTATGACGTATCTAGTGACGGGCCTCACTGTCAAGATGAGTTTATTAATACGGCTCCTAGAGTAGCGTCAACGTTCATGTGAATTTGGGTCATTCTGGTCCGTAGGTTGTAATATTTCATTATTATTTGTTGAAGTTTCGAGTAAAGCGATAGATATGTATGTTATGGCATAGTGTATTATTATTATTTCGCTTTGACATAATGATTTGTCGTTTTGTTTCTGTGTCCCTGTTTTATTTAATATAATCATTTTCATTCGACTATCTTAATTAGCGCGACTATCTTAGTACAGACATGAATGAATAATACTTTCCCATCGTGAAAACTCGGAGCACCGGAACGACGCGTCTATGAATTATTGTATTATTAAATGAGGTGTCTGTATTAAATAAATATATTAGGTACTTTAGTTATCAGTGTGATATACGTCAAACCCCGAGTTTGACGTATATCACACTGAGATGTTTAAACCAACACGATCAAATTATATAGAGAATGGGTGTAGGTAAACCAGAGGAAATTAATCGAAATTGTTAGAGCCGTTTTCGAGAACGTGATTATGAATACAAACAAGCAATATTGCTCGTTTAATAGTATTGGATAGGATAAGAAATGATATAAATGTGTGTTTCAGTGTGTTTCATGTTTATTTGTGTAAATGAGTATGTGACGTCGCGAGTACCTCTCACTCTCATAGCCGACTTCTTGGTTGTTCAACGCCGGCGTGAGATCGTCCAAGAAGCTGCTGTCCAAAGTGCCCGCGTAGAACTCGTCGAGTGCGCCGGACGGCGACTTCGCGCCCGCCGAAGGGGTGCTTTGCTCACTGTTAACAATAGTTTCGGGTTCCGTTTCCTATACATTCTGAGAGCTTTTAACCCTTTACAAGACAAGCTTTTGGGTCAAAAAATATTTTTATAAATATTATTAGGTCCTTACTTACTTATATGTGGTTTTTTGGTCAAGACATCAAATTCGTATTACTCTGAATGCTCTGACTACCAGGGATGTTGCCATCAGGGGTGAGCCAATAGAACAGGTGGTAGAAGCAAATAACCTCGGCCTTCTTGTGGATGGCAATTTGCGCTTTGAGAGCCACATACTTAGAGTAGTGAGCAACTGCTTCTATCGCCTTAAAGTTGTATATAATATGCGTGATTACCTAAGTGTCGATTTGCGTGTCGACCTTTGTGAATCGCTCATATTATCTAGATTAAACTATTGTGATGTAGTCTATGATGGCTGCATTGTTGGTAGATCTAAGAGGGTGAGGGTGAGGGTGCAAAACGCATGCGCACGTTTTTGTTTCCGCGTCCCCCCCCGCTCCCACATCACACCCCACTTGAACGCCACAAACCTGTTGAACATGCCAGCACGCAGGCGCCTGCACTTCGCCACTCTACTGTTTGGTGTTGTACGTAGCGAGACTCCATCTTACCTTTTTAACCGGATTAAATGGTCGAGAAGTGCGCGCAAGTATAAGGCAATCGCTATCGTGCCTATACACCGGACTGCGGCTTTCAGAGGTAGTTTCAGGTTTGCGGCGTCCAAGTGCTGGAATGATCTCCCTCCTCCTATCCAAGGAGTGTCTAGCAGGTACACCTTTAAGCGCAAGCTTAAGGGCTATTTGTTGACACTCCAGAAATCTTAGTCCTCATCCAGCACTTACCTACACACATCATTATTTCAACCAGTTGCTTTTACGATTATTATTTTTAGTTTTATCTAGGCTGTATATCGGTATTTATGTATGCGTTTTATTTTTATTATTATTTTCACGTTTATTCTTCCGCTATAAGTATTATGTAAGTAGTTTACACGTATAGTATAGTATGTTTGAACAGTGCTCCGTGAGTCACCGCCGGTACTGGCTAAAAATCAGCGCTGTAGGTGTCTCACACCTCGGCATTTTGCTGAGCCAGTGTCCGTTTCACTGCCGCGAGGACACACAATTGCGTGCTATGCCTGTTACCTTTGTTTTCTTGAATCATTTGTATATTAGTGTCTTATGGTTAGTGAATAAATGTATTTCTTCTTCTTCTTCTTCTTCTTCTTCTTCTTACATATGAAATGGGCGTTTTAATACATATATGGCCAGAACTATGTATGTATGATTTGAGAACGATCAACACTGTATATGCCCAGAATTATTTTGGAAGTGTTTCGTTTTCGAATCAGCGGGGCTAGACAAGTTGCCATCGAATACGAACGCTAACGTTAGGTAATCATCTGTCACTTACAAAAATGTATGGAGTTGACGTAAGTCACGTGATATATCACGTTACAACTGACACGCTTTAATGTGATCACTATCACTCGCTCTAATCGAATAGTGGTAGTTTGACGTTTTGTCCGTCGTTACGCGGTACTATTTTGACAGGTTAAGTTCAACACGAGCACTATCACGATATAAAGGGCGGTATCCAAGGGCTATTTGGCTAGCTTTTTCATTTTTGACAACGCAAAGCGATAGCTGATCACCAAACGCTAGCGTTTGTATTCGATGGCAACTTGTCTAGCCCCGCTGGGAGCAAATAAGGGTTAATGGAAAACTAAAACATTTTTCTAATTAAAGGTGAATTAAATCTGTTTTATCACTGCCGCTAAATCTGACGTAGTTTGCGATGGATGGTTATTAACTTGGATCTCCGGCCTTATATTGTAGGTCAAAATTGCCAGAACGAAAACGTTGTAACCAAAAACGTACCGTGTTTTCTTTTACAGTAGCTGTCGAGTCGTTTCTGCAGCACTGGTGCCACAGTGGAACTCGTATGCGTAAATAACCAATGTATATAATGCGATATTTAAGTTCTCCATATTAGAATTCGTAGCCAAACACCAGATATTTTGAACAAAAGTTGTCAGTTCAAGAAAACACCAATTTCATATGTAAGGACCATAGACCTTAATCTAAATAGATTACGTAAACACCTCAATCTGTATGAAAATCCACCTGTCACTTTTATTATACCTATTGTGACATCACAAGAGTGAATTAGTGATGTGGATTCGCTGTGGTCAATAAAATAAGAATATTTATAATATTTTATTAAACCTTCGATTTAAATAAACAAGTTAATCCAAGTTACTCGTACTTACACAAATTCAAGATGCCCTGTTAAATATTTAAGCATAGAAAGTGTTTGGAAGCAAAATTGTTATTGCACTTGTAATAATTCAGGTCTTAATAACATTAACTACGATATATAAACAATAGTTATGAACAACGTTAGACGCAATTAAAGTTAAGTTAATTTAAATGAAGTGTAAGGAATCTGAATATGGCTTATCATTTTGTTTTAGCTGATAAAAAAAGACCAATTTTCGTTGCCCTCTTTTAAGTTTGGATTACTTGGAAACCTGTAACTTATAACCTATAATTATGTTATTCAGACAGAAATATTATAGTAACAAAAATAATTTACCCAAGAATCGATTACAATCATTAAGCATCGAAAGGTTGTACATCACTATTTGCTTCATTTAGGACTGTATCGTTAATTATGGGTACAGGTAAATATATAAGGATTGTTCTCTTTTTCATATATTTTTTTTACTGTTATTTATACATCGTATCGCCAAAAATTAATAATATGTACTTAGAGTCCTTTGCCAAATTTCCGGGCTTTACTATTTTAATGTGACGCATAAGGTTTTGGACAACACTGTCTCCAAAGGTTCTGGCTGCCTGATTTAAATCATTTTAGATTTTTTTAAAGAATTGGCTGAATTATCCTTATTACGTAAATCCCTCTTCATTAGAAATCTCTCGATGGGACGTATCCAAACTGTCCAGAAACAGTTTGGTTGATTGTGTTGTTTGCTTACAAACTGCACGTTTTCTTTGGCATACTACTGTAGCACAGATGAAGCATATTGAGAGCTAGCCAAGTCAGGCCAAAATAATGTTGGACATTCGTGCTTCCTTAAAAGTGGTAGTAATCTGTTTTCGAGACCTTCCTTTCGGTAGATTTCGGCATTCAAAGTTTTTTCAGTGAGAAAGGGTGTCGATATCATTTCACACTGACAAATAGCTGGCCAAACTTTTTCTTTTCCGATTATATTTTCCAAATTTTTCACAAAAACTTGCTTTTTCTGCTTTGTTAACGACTGCTCCTTCGTTTACTGTATAGTACTGTAAATTTCACGTATGTCTCATCATACATGATTATGCATTGCTTTTTCTTGCACAAAACTTCTTCATACAGCTTCCCGGCCCTTATTTTAACTGTAGACGATTTTTGAGCTGTACGTTTTGGCTGTTTTTTTTTTTTTACAGCTCTTCAAACCATTTCGTTTCTTAGCTGTTTGTATCACACCTATACTTGCATATCTTCTGGTCCAATTTAACCCTTGAAGGATCTGGTTTTCTGCCGCGGCCAGGGCGGTTTTTAAAGTATACCGTGTTCACCGAACCCCTGAATTGCATTTTGGACTGCGTGAACTCTTGCACCTTCCTCTTTAGCTAACTTTCTTTAAGTCATACCAGTTTCGGTGCACCATTTGCTGCGTTCGCGCTACAACTTTGCAACTAAAGTCAGCAATGTATCATGAATATTGAGTAATCCCACAAAGTCTTATTTTTCATAGTAAAACCACGACAAACCTTATTTAATTATTTTTAAATAGATAAAACATATTTTTATAATAAATTTTCTAGCTTATGGGAGGAAACATTTCAATTATTTGGGTCAGCTTTTTCCGTACAGTTTTTACAACTTAATACGGAACGACCAGTCAGATGTCTAGATATCGGTTTACATCCGGAGGCGATGCATGACGGTCGAACGCGGACTAAACGAAGCCGCGTGGAAAGCAGATATTTAGACTGCTTTTTGACACGCGAAGGACGTACACTCCCGTTGTCTAGTAAGATAAAGGTCTGTGATAGGGACCCAATATTTGACCCGACTTTTTTTATTGTAAACATCAGTAAAATTAAAAAAGGTTATAGTGGGAAATATATTGCCTCTGCCTTATAATGCGTAAGGGTTTTTGGGATCGAGAAAAGTCCGGTGTAAGGGCAGTTTGCACGTAAAAACGTTTTGGCTTATGCATTGCACACTGGGCGTCTCGCTCTCGTTTTTTTATTGGGCGGTACGAGGCTAAAAAAATAATAAAACCGTGCCCACGCACACACGCATACACGCACGCACAGATAGTGTGTGTGTGTGTGTGTGTGTGTGTGTGTGTGTGTGTGTGTGAGAGAGAGAGAGAGAGAGAGAGCGAGCGAGAGAGAGCTCACCTTTCAAGATGGTTGGGTCGCGTCGGCGTCACGTCGAGGCTGACGGTGGGCCGCTTGAGCAGCTCGGGGCTCACGAACTGGCTCTGCGGCCCGTGCTGCGCCTTGATGCCCATCGGGTTCAGCGACTGCGCCAACTGTACACACGCCGTTACATCATCATCAACTGTTCCCTTTCTCCTCTGGTGGAAGTACGACTTCGAATACAATATAGTCTAGGAAAACTAGATTCGAAAGTATGGAAAACTTGGCTATTCAATAACTTCAAAACTGTGTATCTTTAAAACATGAACCAAAAAAAAAGAAATTTTCATAATGTATCCTTTCATTATTATTTTGCTATGTGAAAAAAGAAGCAGACGAGCAAGCGAGTCACCTGATGGTAGGTGATCATCGACCCATAAACACCCGCAACACTAGAGGAATCACAGGTGCGCTGCCGGCCTTTGAGAAAAGAATAGGCTCGCTCATTTGATATATCACACGATATAATTTGCATATTTACACCGATTTACATATTAGTACAATATTTCAACTCGAACGGTAAAGTAGTTTCAGAGCTGTGACAGACAGAACGGACATACAGCAATTTTCAAAACAAGAAAACTATTACTCTAGACCTCCAGTAACACTAGACATCACGAGTTTGCGTCAAATCCGGTAGTTCTCATTTTTTGATGACTTGTTTATGATGTTGGCCTAATGAATAATCCAAGTTTGTGACCTCAACCGCCGAACGCAACTTTGTAAAAAAAAACGTTAATTTTCGTTACCTCCTTCGCGAAACTCTGTTCGATTTTACTCCTCGCGGACATACCATCAAGTGCAATTTGTCCACAACGAGTGAAATCGAACAGTCTCGTGTTAAATCGAGCTGTCTCGTGTAAGAGGTAACCGTGGCGAGTATTAGGAACCACAGCTCGTAAAGGTCGTTCAAAAAAATTGCCAAGATCGAAAAAATATGAATATAGAAAAGCTTTATCTCAAAACCTATTGGGTCTACACTCTACAGGAACAAATTTAGTCTCATATTGAAGCTAATTTACTCAGGTGAAGGTACAATAACCAAATTAGTCCTTTAGGGTTATAATCTCCATCTATCTCATCTGAAAAAAGTCCGAAATTTCAAAGTTTTTTAATTTTTGACATAATGCGTTCGGCGCTCGAGGTCACAAACTTGGATTATTCATTGGGCGAACCTCATAAACAAGTCAGCAAAAAATCCGGATTTGGCGCAAACTCATGATGTTTAAAGTTACTGAGGTAATAGGTTCCTTCTCTTCAAAAAAAATATATTTTCAGATAATTTCATTGAAGTAATAGCTCTCCATATTTAAAAACTATTTTGCGCTGTCTCATAGCTTTCTTCCAAGACATGCCAAATGACTTCACCGTTACATAGTTACGAGAATATCTAAACCGGTAAACCGGGTAACTGAGTTCTCGCCGGCGGGGTACAGGGGCGCGGGGGTATGACGACAGATTGAACCCAGTGAGGGGGTGGGTGCAGGCGCGCGTGGTGTGATCCACATGATGTCCAATGACTCTGGGGCTCGCTCGGCTCGCGAGGGGTTGTGGGGGGAGCTGTGCAGTGTTTAACACTTTCAGCTGGCATCGGGGTCGCGACCCATAAACATGAGTCGGGCTATACTATCTTGGTTTTTACCAATCTGGTTTTTGGATGCGCCATTCAGCAACTTTTAATTGCCTATCTGCGGCGTTATCGGGGTGCTTCGGCAAGTCTGCGGCGTTGCGAAGATGGCGTTAGTCCTGGCTGCGCTCGTGTCACGGACAGGGGTTTCATCGGGCTTGATGGGCTCTCTCGGCAGAGGGCGCGTCTTTCGGTACGGCGGCGGGCGAGCGTGGTCATGCGGATCGTTATCGGCACGGTCGAAAGACCGCCGTGCGAGGTTTTCGATAAAGTCGTCGAACTCCTGCCAGCGAAGTTCGCGCTTGATGGTGGAATTGGGCACGAAACGTGGGGCGGCAACGATGGTGAGCAGGGATTGGGACTACTGCGCATGGAGTCTCTTCCGGTTGATCTCTGAGACTAAGGCGTACCATGCGGGGGCTACATACGTTAGCCGGGACCGCACGTACGCCTTATGGATTCCCAGCTTCGTGCGCATGGGAAGGCTGCTGGCAAGAACTGGACGTAGACGCGCCCTTGTCATCTTGACTTTCTGTAGAACAGAGTATACTGCCACATGAAATCTTCTTTCGGTCAGGAAGGACGCCAGGACTTTAACGGTAAGTGGTGGAGCTGAGGAAGTCGACAGTTTGTGTAGCAGGCCTTCGTGCCACACTTTGTCGAGCACCTTTTTCATATCCAAGAGTACTGCAACGGCGTACTGCTTCCGGTTGCCCACGCCAGTGCAGTACTCTTGTAAGTTGCAGTGTAGTGGAGCGGCCGGCTCTGAAGCCGAACAGTTCAGGACGTGGATCTTTCCCAGGAGGAGTCGCTCGAACACCTTGGATAGTGAACTGAGGAGAGTTATCGGGCGGTAGTTCTCCCGTTTCTTGAGGTCTTTGCCCGGTTTGGGCAGCATCACAACCCAGCCGAGGTTCCATTCCGTTGGAAAGTGCCCCGAGCGCATGATCCCATTGAACAGACTGGTCACCGCCGCAACAGCGCGTTACGGGAGGTGACCAAGCGCCAAGTTCGTGATGAGACCAGGGCCCGGGGCTTTACGTAGCTTCGGAGAGCTCTCGTGTGCGAAGAAGTTGGGCTCCCCTTCCGCCTAGATGGGTGTCGCGAAGTAAGTCTCCAGGTCTAATGTGGACCGACAGTTCATTAAGATAAGTGACGTCATAGCGGTATACAGATGATTTTTTATTTCGATCACTAGAAAATTGATTGATAACGATAATTTAAATAAAAAAGCTTTATACTAACGTTACAAAATGAAACTGTAGGTGCCAATCATAATAGTTTCCCGCGACTCCGTCTGCGCCTACGTTCATCAGGGATAATGTAGGATTCTAATGGTGAAAGAATTTTTCACATCATTCCAGTAGTTTCGGAGCCTATTCAATTCAAACAAACAAACAATAAATCAAATCTTTCCTCTTTATAATATTAGTGTAGACAAACAAAACTGGAGCGATCGATCATTAGTATAGGGACAAATGTCGATAAATGGTTTATCGATATAGGTGCGAACTTACTATCTGTCATTTGATTAGTAGTCTGATGTGTCGTAGAAAAGTGAAGTCTTACAGCTCAAAATAGAATAGAATAGAATTGCGTGATTCACTTCGTATGAAAGTAGCGTAATAGGGTCTCTTATGGCCAATCCTGAATAAGGCTAGGTGGGTGGGTGGTTTGCGATCTGTAAAAACAAATGCATAATGAAACATGCCTATCAGCAACGCGCCCGGTGGAGGCCATTTGCAACGTTAAAAGATGGCGGATGTGTAATTTGTTTTAGTTTTTATTTTCGTCTATTTAGGTGTTCAAAGTTCTTTTTTGTTAGTGATCTGTACTTTTAATGCCTTTGTGTTGCACAGTGATAGAAGACTTGGACTTATTTCGTGTATCCTGGCCTCTTACTTCTCGTTTCAAGTGGACTCGCAGTGGTACAGAGGTTAAAACTATCTTGGCCTCTGTCCTACATATCACCGTACAACGTTGCCACCAATCTTCCTAGAGAAGATTGGGTTGTGTTTTATTACTATATTGATTTATACTTATATATACTTGACACTGGCGAAATCACTTCATAGTGGAAACGGCATATTCCCGCGGTAGTAGCTGTTCAAGCCGCCGCAGGGCAAAGAAAAAAAAAAACGCGCCCAGTGATGATTATATTTCTATGAATTTAATAGCAACGCTTGCCTCCCCGCCCGATGCACCGCTGTTTTAAAGCGTTTTAAGCCAATTATAAAAAGTCTGACTTTCAATAATAGAAACGATAAATGTATAGCAGTCAAAGGGATCCCGTTAAAATATCACACAAAAACCGTACCGTGAAATATTTGCTAGGTGCATTTGCAATACCAAACAAAAAATACACCTTGCTATACACCTTGCTATCACACGTTGCAACATATAAATGTACAAAAACAAATAGGTGTGTTGTGTATAGAGTTTGTATTATCACCAGCGGGTTGATGTTAGGTGGCACGATGGGCTTGCCGGCGCCGATCACGATGCTCGGCGACCGCTCGACGACCGCGCGGGGCTCGGTGCCCGCGCTCTGTCGCCGCTTGTTCGCCAGCCGGTCCACGAACAGGTCGTAGTGCGCCTCTTCAGAGCTCTACCAACACAACCTCTTGTCAGGGAAACGAGTTCAAAATGAAAGTGCCCAGTGGCAAGATGCCAGAGACTGACTGATTTCAAGCGGTCCAGCGGTTTCAGCTGTGCGTTGATCGCACAGTCGGTCACTTTCTTCTATTATTTAAAGTGCTGGTCACATAATTAAGGACACTTGCGTTTTTTCCCTACAATTCCCTACATATATGACTTTCAATTTTTACTTTTTTACTTTTTTTTTTAGTTCTAAACCAAAATAATTGTTATTTGTGTATTTGTATTTTTAGTTACACTTATCGTTACCCAGTAACCTAAGATTTAAATGTATGTAAAATGTATCTCTGTTAAAAACGAATCCATCATTTTATAGGGATTTGAAAAAATAAATGGTTGACGCAAATTGACCAAGAAGCGACATGTCAGGCATCATATTAGCAGTTTGCCCAATTAACATAACGCCCATAGTGCAGAACATCATAATCATCATAATAGCATTAAGTCTGTGTTTGTAGCATAATGTCCAAAATACTTTATGACAAAAAAGCTAAAACCAAGAGTAGCACATTGTGTAATCTTATGAAAAGCGGCAAGCTTTGTGGTTGACATGAGGTAATTGGCGTTTTAGACTTTTAAATATTTGTATTTTACATATAGATGAATTATCGAGAACATGGAATTGCATTTGTAATGGTTGTACCGTTTGCAAGCTAAACTCATAATGCCTTGCATATTTAAAGAAACGTTTCTATTCGCTACATATCCTTTTACCATGGACCAAATATTTTCGATCGGATTGAATGTCGGATGATACGGTGGCAATCGTAAACCGGAGTGGCCATGTTCTTTTAAAATTGCCTCTATGTGGTACTCACGAAACCGCTCTTTATTTTGTTTAATTAAATCATACAAACTGGTTTTGTACATCAACGGGCTATATGAAATGTTGTGTTCTGTCAACCAATCCATCATTTCTTGTTTAAGAGAATTTGACGTTGGAGCAAGATTCAAAAGTTTGTTATGATAGGACGCATTATCTACGATAAGTAGGTACGCTATTCGGTTTAAGGTTCGGTATTAATTTTTCTTTTAACCGTTTTTCGTAGTTGACAAAGTTCATCTGGTCATGGTAATCTCCCGGTTTTTGGTTTGCCTTAAACATTAACAAAGCGTTGGGAATAAAACCATATTTTCCTCCTGCGTGCACTATTATTAACCGCTGGCCTGTATTGATTTGTTTTTTTACACCAAATTCTGTTCCATCGGTCCAAGCCTCTCCGGACACATGTGAAGTGTGGATGGAGGTTTCACCAGTATAAACTAGTGGTCTATCTTTAGACCGATATTCCGCCATTTTGGTAAGGTAATTTATTCTTAGCAGTCGTATGTTGTGTCTTTCCATTTATATTTTTCGGTGGTCCTCGGTCTTTTTCCATTTAATTCCTAATTTATGTATTTGTTTTCGTAAGGTGGAAATTCCAAATTTGTAATCGGATCGGATATCGGATTTTAACACAGAGTGGAGTGCCTTTAAGGTTGGAAATCGCTTATGGGACAGATGAAAATTGTATATAGTTCTCCGGATGACTTCCTGATCAAAATCGTCTACTGCTGATGACGGACAAGTACGTAACTTTTTATTTCTCGGGAGGTGAATTTCTTTGTTAATGCGAATTTCACACTATTGCTCTCAGACACAATGTTATAAACAGTAGAGAGACAAACACCTGTAGCTTTTTCAACTAACTGGGCAGCGGTGTAAGGAGAATTTAATTTTTTCTTCAGTGTTACTTAAAAATATTTATAAAAGTTAAAAATAATTTGCTTACTTTGACTCTCAATCGGACAAAAATTACTCAATGCCATATTTTTTGAAAATTATGTAACTTACTCTTAGTCGTACGGACTGACACAAAATTATTCTGATAATTGTGAGAATACAATAAAATCAGACGTAAAAATATATGCACAACGTAAATAATATTCACAATTTGACACTGACATTATTTTGGTATTTACTTCTTCAATATATAACCTCTTTTTATGCTGATAGTACGAGAAAATAGAAAATTCAAATATAGAATGCCTGTAAACCAGGGATGTAACAGAGCTCCGGTTCCGCTTCCGTTAAGTCGGAACTTCCGTTTAGTTTTAAACATCCGCTTCGGTTCTGGTTCTGTTACTTCCAAAACGGCTTTAAAGGCTGATGATTCATGTTTGGAATTTTTATTATGAATAGATAGACTTAGCTTAGACCTACCCTTAACATCTCATCCACCTCCATCCAATCCACCTATCACTCGGGTTCCGCTTCCGCTTCTGGTTCCGTTAAACTAAATTTAAAACATCTGGTTCCGGTTCCGGTTCCGATATAACCACATCTGTTACATCCCTACTGTAAACATACAATACTACTACATATGCAATTCCATGCTCTCATTAATTCATCTATACTTAGACTTGTTGTTATTTAGCCATGTCGCTTTATGGTCTATATGCTAATTGTGTGTTTTACGATTTAGGCATCTTCACTAAATGGTCAATTTATATAATGGACATTTGCTTCTTGGTAAATTTTGCTTCACTTGACATTTTGCTACATAGACGATTGGGTACTGAGCCGGCGTTAGCACAAAGTTTGTACATCCTGTAAAACATATGGTTCGTTTTCAACAGTAGTTCACTGTACATCGTCGTAGTCGATGATAGTAAATTGTAATTAGCAATAAAATCGCTAAAGAACTTTTTAATTGATGGTCGAAATTGAAAAGTTATATTTGTAGGCAATTGTATGGGGAGCAAGCAAGCAAGCAACGCAAGTGTCCCTAATTAGGTGACCACCAATTTATATACAAACAGGGTGTCCCTGAAACCAACGCCAAAACTGAGAGGGCTGATAGAAGAGCTTATAGGCTATAAGATTAAGCAAATTTTACCCTTATGAAAATTTCATAGTATTCGAAATATTGGCACTTTTACAAAACTCGTGATTTTTGATACCATGAACCAGTTTTTCGGGGACTATGACTGCTAATTTAAATATTTTGGAAATCTGTTTATTGCAGCGTGTTGCCAATAAAATGTGCTATCGAATGTGTTTCAAGTTTTTTTTTAAATTATAATGATGTGGCAGTTATAAAAAAATAAGTGCAATTTTTAGATTCTTGAATTTTTCTACTGAATTTTCGATTTAATTTTATTTACAAAAACATTTACTAAACCACCCTGGCAAATAATGTTAAAAAAAAACTAATTTACTGTAGTTTTTAAAATGGTAAAACATTTACTTATTTACGCAGTAGTTTACGAGATAATGATATTTTATTTCAAAAAGAGCTCATATTGCAATCATTCCGTGGTTTGGAACCACAGTACGAATTTTGCAAAAAAAAACGATTATTTGAAGAATGTTTTGAAATTTGAACACAATTCGAAATTCGAACTCAAGCTGGTCTTCTGGTTATTGATTATTTTAGTAATATCAGTACACTTCGTTAATTCGTTTGATGTGCATCGTTTAGTTTGGTTTCTAGGGATTTTGCTTTTTTTATCTTGGACTCTTGTTTTGCCTAGTGATTTGGATTTTGTGTAAGTAATGGACTTAGCTTCGTGTATTTTGGACTCGTGTTTTGCCTGGTGATTTGGATTTTGTCTAACTAATGGACTTTGTTTCGTGTATCCTGGACTCATTTTTGCTTTGTGATTTGGATTTTGACTTGAACTTTGCTTTGTGCATCTTAGACTCGTGTTTTGCCTAGTGAATTTTATTTTGATTTAATATGGACTTGGACTTGTGTATTAAGAACAAGTGTAGTTGCGTATTGTATTTGTTGTTTATTCCAAAAATATGCCAGAAAATTATACTCCTCAAGAATATTCAAACATGCATTTGATTTATGGGGAATGCCGGGGTAACTCTAATGCTGCCGCTAGATTGTATCGTGAAAGATATACAAATATTTTAAGACATCATGACCATCGAGTATTTAGAAATGTTCACCTCGCTTACTCACTAGGCATTTTGCCTGGCAATCATGGTGGATCAGGAAGACCTTGTGCGGATTATGATGAAGAAGTTTTGCAAGCAATTCAAAACGACCCGTTTACTTCCACACGTAACATTGAACGTAGTATAGGGGTGTCAAAATCTGTTGCAAATAGAATTTTACTCCTTTATGGATATCATCCATACCACATACAACGTGTTCAAGCGTTGTTGCCCCGTGATTACCCACAGCGAGTACAGTTTTGCCAGACAATGCTGCAGAAACACAGAGAGGATCCAAATTTCATAAACAGGGTTTTATGGTCGGATGAAAGCACTTTCAAAAGAGACAGGGTTATGAATATTCACAATTTACACAGTTATACATTAGGAAACCCTCATTTAATGAGAGAAGATCGGTCGCAGTATCAATTTAAAGTGAACCTGTGGACTGGAATATTAGATGGCAAAATAATTGGCCCATTTGAATTACCAGAAAAGTTAAATGGTCAAAATTATCTGCATTTCTTAGAAAATTAGTTGCCAAATCTTCTCGAGGATGTGCCTTTAGCCACACGAAGGTCAATATGGCTACAAAATGACGGCTGTCCAGCACATTATGCACGACATGTGAGATAATATTTAAAGTAAACTTACCCACGGAGATGGATCGGGCATCTAGGTCCCATTTTATGGCCTCCTCGGTCTCCGGACCTAAATCCTCCGGATTTCTATTACTGGGATTATATCAAAGAAAAAGTTTATGACCAACCGATTAACAGTATTGCGGAGCTTAGACAACGCATTCACACAGAGGCTCAAGAAGACGTAACTAGAAGTACACGTCGCATCACTCCAGCATTTTTAAGTAGATACCGAGCTTGTCTTCAAGTAAATGGCGGGCAATTGGAACATTTAATTTAGTTTCTGTTGGTATATTACAAAAATCCAAGTGTCTATGATTCATTCATTCTTTTCTTTATATTCTTGTCAACTTGTCAACTGTTACTTCAATACAGACCGTTACGAGAAGTGTTTGCTTTTTCTTGTCCCTACCGATTCCAATAGGTTATGGGCCCAGAGCACATAATTATAAAAGTTATCCATGTCAATTTTATTTAATTATAACGATACAAGAATGGATCAGCGAAGTAAAAGAAATATTCAACTTTTTAATGGCGACCGTTATAGCACGTGGAAGTTGCGAATCAAATCACTTTTAGCCGAACTTCAAGTGTCTTCTGTTATAGAAGGGTCTGCCCCAGAAAACCCCGACGCTTTATGGACTAGAAAAAACCTCATCGCTAAAGGTACCATAATTGAATATTTAGGCGACGCATATTTGAATTTTGCTCAAGACACTGACAAAGCAAAAGACATAATTGACAATCTTGATAACACTTCACCAATTTCGATACTTTGATCACGGAATTAACTTCCGCTGGCGCCAAAATTGAGGAGATGGATAAGATCTCGCACCTGTTACTTACGTGACCGGCTGCCTATGATGGTGTCATAACTGCGTTAGAAACACTTGGCGAGGATCATTTGAATCTGGCGTCTGTTAAAACGCGCCTCCTGGACCATGAAGTCAAAATCAAGAACGAGACAGTTACCGGATTGAAAGTACTTCACACTGCGAAGGACAAATTCTCAAGTCACGTCCCTAATCATTATAGGAAGAGAAATATAGATCGAACTGACTACAAAAAGAAGAAACCTAATAACTACCTCTACCAATCCAAAGGACATCAACAATCAACAAACTCATCGCATAACATTTCCAGAATGTACTGTGATTTTTGTGGAAGGCGTAATCATTTCAAACAGGATTGCCGTTATTACAAGAAGTCACAAGCAAACGGTGGCGGCAGCAGCGCTCGCCTGAGCGCCGCCCACGCTGCCATGCCGCCGGACGACAACAACGAGGACAGTTTCGCTTTTATGTTTTCGCATTGTAAGTCATTCAAATCTAGTAAAAATAATAACGAAATTACTTTTCTTTTAGATTCGGGAGCGACGGACCACGTTGTTAATACGCGGGAGATTTTTTCCGCGTATACGCAACTTATTTCACCACTGAAGATAAATGTGGCTAAAAATGAAGCTTCCATACAGGCATTACGACGAGGTAGAATTGATGTGATCACTGACCTAGGAGTGCAAGGTTCAATCAACGATGTTTTGTATTCGCCTGAGGTCCCATATAATATACTTTCAGTAAATCGGATGCAACAAGCAGGTATGGTTATTATCTTTAATAACGAAGGAGTTCAAGTTTTCAAAAATGATAAACATATCATGTCAGGTAAAATCTGCAATAATCTGTTTAAAATAACGTTTACAATAAACTTGCGAAAGGCTTTGAATTTAAACAACAAATCTAATTTATATGAATTGTGGCACAATCGTCTCGGGCATTTAAATAAACAAAAGTTCACTAGTCTTAAAAATATGATTGATGACTATTCAATAATTGACAACATAATTCCACCTACTGACGAGTTGTGCGAGCCATGCATTCTCGGTAAACAGTCCCGACTTCCCTTTGCAAAGTCAAAACACGAACGTGCGAACAACAGACCACTTTTTATAATACATAGTGATGTTTGTGGTCCTGTAACCCCCACTACAATTGACGATAAAAATTATTTTGTAAATTTTATTGACGATTACACTCATTATACAGCTACCTACTTGATGCAAAAGCGAAAATCTTTTTAATTTTAAGGTAGTTAATTTATACTGTGACAATGGCCGAGAGAATCTGTCTAATGATTTTAAAGATTATTGTATAGGCAAGGGAATAACTTATCACCTAACTGTGCCCTGCACACCCGAACAAAATGCGGTTGCAGAACGCATGAATCGTACATCGACCGAAATGGCGCGAACCATGGTAACAAGTGCGAAGTTGGGAAAAGAGTTTTGGGGCGAGGCCATTTTAACATCCACATATTTGATAAACAGGCTACCCACCAAAGCGCTAATTGATAAAACCCCATACGAAATGTGGCATGGTATAAAACCGAAAATAAGTCACTTGAGGGTATTCAGTTCCACTGCATATGCTCATAATAAGACTAGAAAAACAAAATTTGACGAAAAGTCCATTAAATCTATTTTAGTTGGCTATGTTCCGACTAGTTATAAATTATATAATATAGAAACCAATCAATTCTTTATTGCTAGAGATATATTATTTGACGAGTCAAATTTTGGTGAATCTAGACCAATGTGCAGCAGTGAAATCCCCATGAAAATCAACAAACCGAACGAGTTGGTGGAGTTGATAAGGCCAATAAGCAGTGGTGACGAAATTTCCCCGAAAATCAACAAACCGAACGAGTTGGTGGAGTTGATAAGGCCAATAAGCAGTGGTGACGAAATTTCCCCGAAAATCAACAAACCGAACGAGTTGGTGGAGTTGATAAGGCCAATAAGCAGTGGTGACGAAATTTCCCCGAAAATCAACAAACCGAACGAGTTGGTGGAGTTGATAAGGCCAATAAGCAGTGGTGACGAAATTTCCCCGAAAATCAACAAACCGAACGAGTTGGTGGAGTTGATAAGGCCAATAAGCAGTGGTGACGAAATTTCCCCGAAAATCAACAAACCGAACGAGTTGGTGGAGTTGATAAGGCCAATAAGCAGTGGTGACGAAATTTCCCCAAAAATCAACAAACCGAGCGTGTCGGTGGAGTTGATAAGTGATAAACAAAGTGACGTCATCAACAAGTCACCTGTCACTCAACCCAATTGTTTGAGACAAAGCGAAATGGCAGATCTACACGATGTCAAATTGTTTCTTGGCATACGGATTAAAAGAATCAAAGATAATATAACTTTGGACCAAACAACATATCTACAAAATGTTTTAAACAAATTTTCTATGAATGACTGCAATCCTTCAAAGTCACCCTTTCCAAATAAATTAAACTATGACGCATTGAATAGTGATGTACAACATAATGCACCTTGTAGACAAGTCATAGGATGTCTTATGTATGCAATGCTCTGTACGCGTCCAGACTTGTGCGCAGCTGTTAGTATTCTTAGTAGATACCAAAGCAAGGGCAATGAGGAACTGTGGAAATGTTTAAAACATCTTTTAAGGTATGTCAAAGGAACTATCGATCTAAAATTGACTTATTTCAGATGTGATCATAAACAGCTAATAACCGGTTATGCGGACTCTGATTGGGGAGGCGATGAAATATATAGGAAAAGTACATCAGGATATTTATTTCAAATGTTTGATAACTGTACCGATTCATGGAGTACAAGAAAACAAAACACAGTTGCCGTCTCCTCGACAGAAGCCGAATACATGGGTTTATTTGAAGCTGTAAAAGAAGCTATTTGGATTAAATCGTTACTTAATAGTATACACATTCAAGTAACTAAGCCTATACTTATTTATGAAGACAACAATAGTTGCATTAGCATTGCTAATAATCCCACAAACCATAAAAAGTAAAAACATATCGATATCAAGTATCATTTTACTCGTGAACAAATTAATAACAATGTAATAATACTAGAAATTATTTCCACATGAAATCAACTAGCAGACATGTTTACGAAAGCGATACCGATGACAAAGTTCCATGATTTAAGAGCACGATCGAATTTAATTTAAGATTGCTTAAATGATTGATTGACTTTGTATCAATTGTTAAATGTTATTTTATTTGTTTTATTTGTTGTTTTGTGTTACATTACCTAATGTAATGTTTGATTAACTTTGATACTTTACCAAAATTGTATTAGCAATCGTAGTTATATAATAATGAAAATTCTTGAATTTTTGAGGGGGACTGTTGGTATATTACAAAAATCCAAGTGTCTATGATTCATTCATTCTTTTCTTTATATTCTTGTCAACTTGTCAACTGTTACTTCAATACAGACCGTTACGAGAAGTGTTTGCTTTTTCTTGTCCCTACCGATTCCAATAGTTTCAATAAAAATGATTCAGTTTTAGATGTTTTTATTCATTTTGGAGATAAATGGAAATCAGCATTACTTTTGTACTAAAATTGCAAATCCGTTCCTTGTGTACTAAAATAGCATTACCTCACAAAATGCTAAATACATCAGTCACTTCGATATTATTTTAGAAACTACAATAAATTTGTATTTTTTTATGTTATTTACCGGGTTGGTTTAGTACTTTTTTTCTTAAATAAAATAAAATCATAACTTCAGTAAAAAAAAATCAAGAATCTAAAAATTGCGCTTATTTTTTTTATAACTGCCACATCATTATGATTACAAAAAAAAATCTTGAAACACATTCGATAGCACATTTTATTGGCAACGACCTGCAATAAACTGATTTCCAAAATATTTAAATTAGCAGTCATAGTCCCCGAAAAACTGGTTCAAGGTATCAAAAATCACGAGTTTTATAAAAGTGCCAATATCTCGAAAACTATGAAATTTTCATAAGGGGCAAATTTGCTTATCGGCCCTCTCAGTTTTGGCGTTGGTTAATAAGAAGCTGGCTGCGATCAACGCAAACCGTTGCAACGAAATCGCTGGACTGCTTGAAAGGAGGGAATATCCTGGGGGAGCACTAAGGCGGGATTTTTAAAATGTATCCCTTAATGGCATAATATAGGGGGAGTAACGGGAAAGTAATTCTACGCGTACGAAGTCGTAGGCCTTCTCTGGCGTTTCATAATTATGGTAGTTAGACTACTTGTAAAACATACAGGGAAAGAGGGGTTTATTACGTTTAAAGTATAATAAAATAACAATTGTTTTTTGACTCACGCTAAGTAGGTAAGTACTTAGTATTATAAAATGCGAAAGTTTGTAAATGCGTGCGTGTGAGAGTTAGCACTGATCTCCTGTATTCAAGATATTATAGATTGGATGGAATAAATAATTTAGTAAATATTGCGTAAGTTTGTTACTTCTTCACGCTGAAACCGCTGAACGGGTTTGATTGAAATTAGGCACATAGTCCGAGCGGGTTGCTACTAATTGTATAATTCAAGCTCTGTTTTAACAAAAAACACATGTATATCACCTAACAATTTAATATTTTAAACTTTCACAAAAAAAGTGGTCCGAGTAAGTAACTAATTTATCTCTTATTCTAAATTCTTACCTGGAAGTCGTCTAGTGCCTTTTCAGTTTCTGCCATGTCCTTCTGGTTTCTTTGAAGTTGCTCTAATAAACTTGTTCTCTGCAGCTTCAGGAAGGGCACGCTCAGGAACTTATGGAGCAATCTCAGGCCGAACCCATTCCTCATGGACGACTCCGCGTAACGCACAGCAGCACTCCTTTACAGATAAGATAACTCAATAGTTTAAATGTTTCTCACAAATTAATTATATCACACCATATTGGATGATGGCTGTAATGACTACACTAAAATCATGCACACTTAATTAGCCTGGTTTTCTTTTCCGAAAAGCGGTGGTCATGTGGTTTGACACGTGCCAAATCAAAACCGGTCGCCAAAGGTTGCCAAACCAGGCTAATGCAAAAAAATCTGGTAGAGTACAAAAAATACATAGGTATATTACAAAAAGTATTTTATACTACCCTAAAATCTCGAATCAGGTAATTCCGAATCGTGAACTAATTGGTAATTGATAATGTCCTAATTATTGGGTCATGGTAAATCAAAAAGTAATTGTGTGATGAGCTGATGAGCGATGATGACATATAGTCTCTTTCGAAAGAGAAGGGCTCGTTTTATTAGACGAAGGTAAAAGTAATAGGGAAGGAAGGTAGGAGTTGGTTATCAGCAAGGATAGGAAATACGCCCGTCATTTTGAAAACATATCCCTGCTCCCTACAGCAGAGACTTCCTTGATATAAAATAAAAATATTACTAGGTATTTTATTTATTTATTATACAATAATGTATATGTATTCAGCGATAATGTAATGGGAAAACGCAAACAAACAGACAAACAGTATCCCAACTTCAACGATTAAATATGCCCCAATGACGTCCGTAGATTGTGAACGAACATTTTTGACGCATAAATAGGTCCTGAATTCACGGCGTTATGGACAAACAAGTAAAAACTTTTTTTTAAATGAAGTTATTTTTGATTGGCGAAAGTTTTTTTTCCCAAAACCAATCCAGTGTTATTAATTAATAATATTGTCACTGAACATAGGTATATGAATTATGGTATAATAAATGTAAAATAGCCCAGATATAATAAATATAAAATAGCCCAGGGTAAAACGCCGCAAGCATGGCACGCAGGCGTGGTGGTTCTTTTCTTCAAAAAGGGTGATAATACCCAGCTGAAGAATTATAGACCCATCACGCTCCTGAGTCATGTTTATAAGCTGTTCTCTAGTCATTACGAATCGTCTTGCTCGCAGGTTTGACGACTTTCAGCCTACCGAACAAGCCGGTTTCCGAAAAGGCTTTAGCACCATAGACCACATCGACACGCTGTGGCAGGTTATACAGAAGACCGAGGAGTATAATCAGCCACTATGCTTAGCATTTGTGGACTATGAGAAGGCCTTCGATTCGATCGAAACATGGGCTGTGCTGCAGTCTCTTCAGCGGTGCCAAATCGACTATCGGTACATCGATGTGTTAAAGTGTTTGTATAGAAACGCCACTATGTCAGTTCGCCTTCAGGACCGGAACTCGAAGCCTATCCAATTGCAGCGAGGAGTAAGACAGGGAGATGTAATATCTCCAAAACTGTTTACTGCTGCATTGGAAGACGCTTTCAAGCTTCTGGACTGGGGGGGTTTTGGCATCAGCATAAATGGCGAATACATCACTCACCTTCGATTCGCCGACGATATTGTCATCATGGCTGAGACCCTGGAGGACCTTGGTACAATGCTCGATGGCCTCAGTAGAGTCTCTCAACAAGTGGGTCTTAAAATGAACATGGACAAGACGAAAATCATGTCAAATGTCCATGTCGTACCCACTCCTGTCAAAGTTGGTGACTCTACTCTCGAAGTTGTTGACGACTATGTATACCTAGGACAAAAAATCCAGTTAGGTAAGTCCAACTTCGAAAAAGAGGTCAATCGTCGAATCCAACTCGGATGGGCAGCGATCGGTAAGCTACGCACTATCTTCTCGTCCCAAATACCACAGTGCCTCAAGACAAAAGTCTTTGATCAGTGTGTGTTGCCAGTGATGTCGTATGGATCCGAGACATGGTCGCTTACAATGGGCCTCATAAGAAGGCTCAAGGTCACTCAAAGGGCGATGGAAAGAGCTATGCTGGGTGTCTCCTTGCGAGATCGAATCAGGAATGAGGAGATTCGCAGGATAACTAAAGTAACCGATATAGCTCACCGGATTGCAAACCTTAAGTGGCAGTGGGCGGGGCACATTGCTCGTAGAACTGATGGCCGTTGGAGCGGAAAGGTTTTAGAGTGGCGACCGCGAACAAGGAGACGAAGTGTTGGCAGACCTTCCACAAGGTGGACTGACGATCTGATAAAGGTCGCGGGAAACCGCTGGATGACAGCAGCAGAGGACCGATCGTTGTGGAAAACCTTGCGGAAGGCCTTTGTCCAGCAGTGGACGTCTTGCGGCTGATAATGATGAAATGTAAAATTCCTACTACTTAATATTTTTAATTAACATCATAAGGAAGTCTCTGCTGTACGGAACAGGGTTATGTTTTCAAAATGACGGGCGTTTTCCCGATCCTTGGTTATCAGTGCGCGATTAAATCTAGTGAGACCAAATATAGGGTATGTCGGAACCTAGGCTAAACAGAACTAGAATGTTGTAGGATAGAGGATATCAAATTCAATTTCAACTGTATCTGGGCGAGCAATGTGATTCGGAACAGTTAATATTTAATTTTTGAGTATTATTATTAAGGCTCGGGCACCGCTCCGTCTACCGCTAACCTGCGTGGTTGACCGCGCTAGCGGTTTGTATAGATATATCGCGCCACGCGCCCGTCGTGCGCGGGACGCGCGCCCACGACGGTGCGGTCTGTCCGAGCCTTAAAGCCTTGGTCAAACACACGGCGCGACGCAGCGCCGCGTCCGCGCCGCGCGACCGCGGCGGCTTTAAATACATGCTAACAGGTTAGCGACGTCAAACAGACTGCGTCCCGCCGGCATCGCGCCCATGTTTGACGTCGCTAACCTGTTAGCATGTATTTAAAGCCGCCGCGGTCGCGCGGCGCGGACGCGGCGCTGCGTCGCGCCGTGTGTTTGACCAAGGCTTTATTGTGAAATACCAATTCTGATTTTTGTTTAAAACTTAAATTCCCCTTGCCTCACTTCAGGGAGTTAGATTCATAAAATGTAATAAATAATTATAACTAAAAACGACATTATGGTGCTAATATCAACACTACATGTTAAATAAGAGTATATCCGCCCCGCCGCACCCGTATATGTTCGTGCTGTGCTCAGAAACTGCTCGATGGATTTTGATGCATTTGTCATTTGAACCATTATCAGAATTGATAGTCAAATCTAGCCTTAAAGTTTCACCATGTTAGTCCGTCCGTCTATTTGTCTGTCTGCCTGTATGTCGCTCAGCTTCAGCAGAAATTACAACAGGTACAAAGTTACAATTTTGTACAACATAAACCCCCTTACTAATAAACGTTGAGTAACGGTTGTGTAGCTAAACCATGCTTTGTCCTTATCTGTCATATTCAAGTGTCACAATGATAGATAAGGACCAAGCATGGTTTAACTACACCACGGTTACTCAACGTTTATTAGTAAGGGGGAAACATCTATCAATCTAATTTATCTTATACCTTTAAACGAGCAATTCTTGTATACCACGTGTCCCAAAACTCAACGATAAGCCGGCACCAGAGGATGGAGCTGCTTATGATTAGTCGAGAAAAAATAAGGAAAAAAATATATCTTTTCCTTATTTTTTCTCGACTACTCATAAGCAGCTCCATCCTCTGGTGCCGGCTTATCGTTGAGTTTTGGGACACGTTGTATACACATATATATAAATATAATCTGCACCTCGGAAACGGCTCCAACGATTTACATGAAATTGGGGAGGATTCGATCTAGCTAACGTCGTTTTACCAAAAAAAAACAGTAATCCAGGTACTAGGTATTTATACCAAACAGTAAGATCATTGAATTTAAAAAAGTGTCAGTGCACCTCCGGCACCAATATGTAACGCAAGTGCGTTTATTCGCTGTTCATAAAATTCTTAAACAAGCCGAATAGAGCAGCGCCGCGCCGTATTTGATCCGTGAATGTCAAAACTGTAGCGATTAAAATCCGTTGGATTTCCAAATGGACAGAAAGCCAGCGCGACGCGCCTACGCGCCTCCGAATGGACCTATCGTGAAAGACAAAATTCAACGTTGGAGCACGCCACGCCGCCGCTCCAACCCAAATGGCGCCGTCATGTATGCGTTTTCTGGCTGCCATTTTCTAATAAAGAATAGAACGTAAAGAATCGGAAATAAATGGCGTAGCGTGCCCGTGAATGTGGTCAAAATTTTATTCTCTATCCAATTCTATACTCTCCATTTGTCACCGAGAGAAACGGCGCGTCAGAGTGCCTAAAGCACATTAGTCTAATTTTCTGCCACATGCTCGCAAATGTTAACCTTACCTACTGTTGTAAAATCAGACCGCGAAGATCCGAGCTCCATAGGCCGCGGCTATTTTTTTAAATAATTTATAATTTTTCAACGGCTCGGGTCGCGAGTATGTATAGATTACATTACGTACCCGGTGTTTTACTTTTTAAAACCATGTTTGGACTAGGATAACTAACTCGATACAGCCAAACACTCGTACAACCAAAATTCTTCCATATTAATTTTACTTTTTAAATGTCATAAACATACGAAGAATGTTTGATAGGTCGTTTTAAACAATTTCTATTTATATCTCAACATTCTCAGTCTCCTTTAAATAAAATAAATAAATAAACATCAGGGGACAATGTCACACAAATTGACCTTGTCACAAACTAAGCTCTAGGCTTGTATTAAGGGTTCTAGACAATGATATAATTACTTATATAGAGAAATATATACTTAAATACATAGAAAACATCCATGACTCAGGTTGGACTCTTTGGTTCTTTTTCCAAGAATTCGGCATTAAAACGGCCCAATAACTCTGCGTAATAACGGCCAGTGTTAGTCTTTCCCTTTTCCAAGTAATCAATCATAATGATTCCTTCGCCATCCCAGAAGACTATCTCCATCACCATCTCAGCCGACAAAACCGTCTTGGCCTTCTTTGGGCACGTTCACCAGTCGCCATCCATTGTTTTGATGTCTGTTTTGATTCAGGTGTATAATGATGCACCCAAGTTTCGTCCACAGTGACAAATCGACTCAAAAAAATCCGATGATTACGCTTTATCACATCCAAACACAGTTTTAAAATTAGCTTTCTTTCGCGTTTTTGTTCGCTTGTCAACAAACTTGGCACCCATCGTGCAGACAGCTTTGTCATACCCAAATCTTCATGCAGGTTTTATGTACTCGCTCAGTGGAGATTCATGTGTTTTCAGGTATTTCACGCACCTTTACTCGGCGGTCGTCGAGTACAATATTATGGACTTCTTCAACAACATCCTCACTAGTGACTTCGATTGGGCGATCAGAGCGTGGAGCATCAGATGTGCTTGAACGACCACGTTTAAAATTATTTATCCAGTTATAAACAGTCTGGAATGTAGGTGCGTTAGTGCCATGAACAGAATCAAGTTCATTTTTTATTGCAGCACTGCAACCCTTCATAAAAAAATGTTATATAACCGCACGAAATTCACATTTTTCCATAGTTGTTGAAAATTTACGAGTGATCACAGTTAAACAATGGTTCTGACAAAATCTTTTTTTTTGGATGAATTTTTGACAGTCTTCATTTGAAAGATTGTTGCCTTCCAGTGTTAATGCCATTTACCAGAAAAAAGGATTTACAAATGGTTTTTAAAAGGACTTATCAAACAGCCCTCGTACCCCTTTATCAGTGTTGCAAAATCATTGAAAACATAAGGGTTAGCACTGCACAATTTTTTTTAACATGTGCCTAGGTATATATAACCTTATTGATGCACCTTTTTAATTTAAATATTTTAAGTTTTAAAACAAAATAAAACCTATTTGCGGCCCGTTAGTAATACGAGGTTCTATTGTTTTTTTAAACTCCATCATAGGTGATTCCGTCATTTATTTGTCAATATTTATTAATGTCGTATATAATTCGTTAGTATTCAGATAAAATCATGAATTTCCTCAATGATCGCGCCGAATTTTCTTGGTTTAATAGAGAGCTGATGGCGAAATTAGGAAGTAACACGAATGCGACGCGGAAATGGTTCGTAAATTAGGTACATTATAATCATAGTTTAAATTAAGTAAAGCAAATATATCAATGTGCAATAGAAAGTAATATAATTTGATACATAAGCATATCGGGTAATAGGTTTTCTTTTAAATTAATGTTTCAGTTTTCTTCTGTTACAGATAAAAATACGATAAATTTGTGCCAGTCAGTGAACCATAAATTTTAAAGTAAGATGCATAAGATACTTGTTAAAACATATATACCTATATATGTAAGTATGGCGATTGTTGAAGTAGTCGAAGTCTATAGAAAATTTAAAGAATGTGAAAATGGTCAAAAGTTCATGAATCATGGTGATGAGGTGATCATGAATTAAATTGCACTTGCAATAGCCAAACATCAGAATTAAGAAAACTGGTAATGAAAATATCACCTCAGCAAATGGAAACTTTTTGGATTGAAGTGGTTAATGTAATTGAAAAGTATCTTGTAGTGTAGTTTATCCCTAAATAAAATGCCATTGTAAAGGCACAACATAATTTTATTTCTCGTATAAGGGCTCTTGAGATAAACCATATCAATCCAATAAATTACTGGCCAGTTGTACCTACATACTCACAATGTCAAACTATTTAAAACATGTCTTTTTGTCGTGTTGAGTTCTTAGATGGACGCCGTACTTAAATGTAAATATCTAGGAGTACTATCTCTATTCTTATAAATTATAGCTTTATAGCCTGTTTTGTTATAAAAATACACTAAGCCTGGATAAGTATCTGAAGGGTCACGTCGAATTTGAAAAAAATGGAAAGGATATATCTTGTAAGGTATGTGAGAAATACTTTAAACCGGAAAAGTTCATTTTGGATACACATCTAAAAAGTCAAGGTCATCATGAGAAAGCTGGTAATCCTGCATCTTGCTTGGATTTTGAAGCAGAAAATGTAGAAATCAAAGATTCTAAAGTTTATTGCTAGTCTTGTAATGTGTCTTAATTTCCCTCCAAATATAGTTTACAAAAGCATTGCAATAGAATAAAACACAGCAATACAAAGAATATCCAACCGGAATTCAATAAAGACTTAACAGAATTCATGACCCATTGTAATATGTATACACTGGAGCCAATTAAATAACCCCAATTTTAGAGGTTTTATTGATAATTGCTTGACGAAAAAATATGGAAATGACGTCAGCCATCCGACTGAGACTACTTTAAGGATAAATTACTTGCCAGATATATTTGAAGAAAGAAAAAAGAATAAGAAGAAATTTAAAGGACTCCTACACTTTGAGCATTGATGAGACTGAAAATCATGGAAAGAGCATCGCCAATGTCATTCTAGGGAAGTTGGACAACTGCGTCTCAAAATCTTGCATATTTGCGAGTAAAATTATAGAAACCACAAGTCACAGACTGTGTCAGATTTAGTAGTCGAGACTCTTAAAGACCTGTGGGGTAGCAATTATGAAAATATTTTTTGTAAGCTACTGATTTTAAAGACGGATGCTGCATGTTACATGATTAAGGCTACCAAAACTCTTAAAAAGGTTTTTCCGAATATGTCTCACGTAACTTGTTTAGCCCACGCATTTAACAGAGTAGCTGATACAATAAGCGCTCTATATCCAAATGTCAACAAAGTGATTGACAGTGTTAAAAAGTATTTAATAAATCGCCAAAATAATTTCACAAACTGAAAAACCAGTTTCCCTCCATCTCAAAACCCTCCGTCTGGTTATCACGAGATGGGGAACATGGCTGGACGCAGTTACCTATTATCAAAAATATTTTGCTGAAATTAAAGACATAATGAATTAATTCAACAGTCGAGCGAGATGCCGCTGCCATAGCAGTGGAGAAACATTTTTTTTGCAGTCCGAACATAAAGCACGACATTGATTTCATAGCTGACAATTTTTGTTTCTTAACAATTGCAATTGATCAATTACAAAATTTCAAGCTAACTTTAGAAGAATCTATGTGCATTGTTAATGGTGTCTTAAGAAAGATGTCCGTGTTAAAACCTCACCCCAAAGGAAAAATTGCATATATGAAGTTGAACAGTCATTAAAAAACTCCCGACTTCAGTACAGTGATAGTTATTTTAAAATTAGTTAATAATGGAGAAGCTGAAATGACAAAATATATTAACAAAAAGACCGTGGAACATTATAATTACCTGAAGTATTTACCAATTACATCTGTTGAAGTGGAGCGATCGTTTTCATATTTAAAATGGATGTACTACTGTACATCACGACAAAATTTAGCGCCAATTAACCTAGAAAAACTCTTAATAATTTATTCAGACAAGTAATGAACGTATACAAATCTGTTATTTTATCTGTAAAAATATTCTTCTAACAAAATGTTTTATATATCAATATGTCATATGTCACATTCACAATGAAATAAATATTGTGTTGTGCGCAACCCTATGACTAAGTTTAAATGGATCTGCAACACTGATAACGGGGTTTGGTCATAAACTAAAAAGGTAAACCTATTCAAGAAGCGTTTACAGCGTTTTTAAAAGTGTATCAAATAGTTAAGACTGTGTTTTTTTTAAATAAATTTCGTTCATAAACAAAATAAATTGCCGAAATACCTAACATTTTGAACCATATTTTATTCAAATTGCATTTATTACGTTTAAATTTGTGATTTTATTTAATGCTTAATTTCAGTTTCGGACTAAATCGTACCTGTTTCGAATGTAAATAAAATTGTGAGTAGGTCATTTTTGCAAGGAAATTTTGGGTTGGGTTTAATATTATTAACAATTGTGTTATATTTTCTTCCATTGTTGGTGAAAAGCACTATACAAGCCTCAGCCGGGAAGGGCGGTTGCTGGACTCGTATATAGCGCGGCCTCGACTGCGTCTCGGCTACGCTAACTCATACTCGTCCCGCAACAGCCAATTTCCCGGCCTCAGCAGTAATATACTATTAAAAGAATACTATCACGTATAAATAGATATTTCACCCGTGCGCTGGGAGGTTCACTAGCAGGGTCCGTACTTTTCACGCCGTTGACGCAAAAACGACGTCGCGCTACATAAGAGCGTGATTCCAAATGGTTTTATTATAATCAGGAGACAATGTTGTGACATTGACCTAGAAAACATCCATGACTCTGGAACTAATATTCGCGCTCATCACACAAACATCTGCACTTACCGGGATTTGAACCCAGGACCGCTAGCTTCGTAGGCAGGGTCACTAACAACTAGGCCAGCGCGTCGTCGATCGCGCTTAAGCTGTATTTATTTAACTACAATCATTTTACCGCTTCTTTTTACAATTTTTTATTTTTTACCAGTAAATACATAAACACCTGCCAATAAAAGCCGAGCATCCTGTGTAATAAATTTCGTCATTTTGACGTCATCGGCATCAAAAGTATGACCCCTGGTCACTAGTAATAAAATGTTCTGAGATACCTGGTAAGCTTGAAATGTTCTAGCGCCGACTCGATGTGGTGCGCGTGCACTTGGCGGTGGTGCTGCATGTCGCAGTGGTTTCCCAGCACCACCACAGGCAGGTCCGCGGGCACGCGCGCCAGCTCCTTCACCACGTACTCGAACGTCCTGGAGGTAGGCTTCTGTTCACATACATCCACAACAACTAAAAGCCACATTAAGCTATACAATAGGCAGGGTTGTCCTACACTTAATATAGATTAGTGAAAAAAATGCTGCCACAGGCTACAACGTAGCACTCGTATCAATTGCTTGCGGTGGATGTATATTGCCAATTTACTTAATAAATTAATTAGATTTGAATTTTAGGACTGAAACTCGAAACATTGATGACACATCGCATCATTACTTCGAAGTGATTCTACATTGTCCTGTGTTTTTAACATTACATCAAATAAGGAGCATACTGCATCTCAGAAGATGTAATGTTAGCTGTAGCCAATATGAATACTGCAAACTACGAGGGTGGGATGATAAGTACCTAGCCTAAGTAAAAAAAACTTGAATTTTGGTTTTAAAACTAATTTTATTTTTCGACATAATCTCCGTCTAGGTCTATGCACTTATTCCATCTTCGCTCTAAAGCTGTGATGCCTTCCATAAAATGATTCCTTTCGAGGCCTCCAAAATAGTCCTCTACAGCGGCTATGACGGCATCATTAGTGGCAAATTTCTGTCCACCCAAAAAAGTTTTAAGCTTCGGGAACAGATGGAAGTCGGATGGTGCCAGATCAGGCGAATAAGGTGGGTGGGGCAGCAAATCGTACTTCAATTCGCCGATTTTCGCCATGGCTTTAACACATGTGTGAACCCTGGCATTGTCTTGATGGAATATGTTTTTTTTTTTTTGCTAAGCCTGGTCGTTTTTGCTGAATACATTGATGTAGCTTATCTAAAAGGTTAGCATAGTATTCTCCATTAATGGTTTCACCTTTAGGAAGGTAATCGATCATTAAAATTCCACTAGCATCCCAAAAGACGGAAGCCATAACTTTTCCAGCCGACTTTACAGCCATAGCTTTTTTGGGGCCCGAACATCCAGATTCAGTCCATTGCTTTGATTGAATTTTTGATTCTGGCGTGTAGTGGTGAACCCATGTTTCATCTGTTGTTACAAAACGACGCAAAAAATCAGCTTTATTTTTCTGAAAACGATCCAAACATTCCTTCGAGTTTTGCACGCGGATTCTTTTTTGATCGGGCGTAAGCAATCGCGGCACCCAACGGGCGGATAACTTTTTCATATTTAATTCTTCATCTAGAATATGATGTACCCGTTCCTTTGAGATCCCTGTAGTCTCAGCTATTTCTGATAACTTCAATCGTCGATCAGCCAAAACCATATCGTGGACTTTGCAGACCATTTCTGGAGTCGTGACGCTTTTTGGACGTCCAGGGCGAGCTTCGTCTTGGACACTTGTACGGCCTCGTTTAAATTCAGCCACCCAGTTTTTTACCGTGGCGTATAATAGAGCACATTCCCCCAAAACATTCTTTAACTCATCATAAATATCTTTTCCCTTCATACCCTTCATGTAAAGAAACTTTATCACCGCTCTTTGTTCAATTTTATCCATTTTTAAAACAATCGTCGCAATAAATTTTCAAATGACAGAAAAATCTATATTTTTTTAAGCCATGAATTTCAAATTTCGAACACAGATAGCCAGAGACACACATTTTAAATTACGCTAGTTTATTTTTAAATACAACCTTTTTAAATAGCTAAGGCCAGTTACTTATCATCCCGCCCTCGTATTATATTATTACTAGAGAGCGGATTTGAAGTAGCGGTTACACGTTGAATATGGATAAGACTAGTACAAGTAGGTAAGTATATATTGCAGTGACATTGTTGACAGAAACTACCAAAAAGATGCGTAATTAATAGAAACTATTATGTTTGAACTGTATAAAACTCCTTTAATTAGAATAAAATATATTTTATTACTTATACTTTGTTGCAAGATTAACAATATTTGAAATTAATTGTCCATAAGATTGCATTGCGGTAAGTAAGTAAATAAGTAATAAGATAAATGTAAGACCAATAATCAACATAATATGTAATAAATAAAACTTTCTATCTATCTAACCAATCGCACTAGTCATATCCATATTAATCTTGTAATCGCTACTTCAAATCCGCTCTTTAACTATTACTTATCGTGTTTTTACATATAGTGAAACTACATTACAGTATTACTGCATTGTATTAAGTTCCCAGAGGCTGATCAAGGCAGGGTCATCACTGTACAATCAAAGTCATATTTAAAAATATACATGTTCCCAATTATACCAAATTTACCACAGCATTTTTTTTATTTATATGTATGATGCTCAGTGGCGTAGCGTGGGTTTTCGCCGCCCGGGGCCGACCGGAAATTCGTCGCCCCTTATTTTTAACAGACTCCAAAAAAATGGAGGTTTTCAATTTGTCGGGTTGTTTTATGTACATTTCCCGATCACTCAAAGACCGCTAAATCGATATAAATAATTATTATTTTTGATTGAATGGGTATACTTTTTAGTAGGTTCTAGTTGGTTGCATAGTCAACACGTCAGATTCTTATAATGGGATCTTGGAGAAATCGAGGGTACTCCTCAAATATTATAGGCGCACCTATAGCAATTTGGTAATTTTCATAGTAACTCTATGCATTTGCTCTTGGAAAGCACTAGGTGAAGTGGAACTGATGATGAAAACCACAGATGGCTAACGGATCTCCTTAACGGTACCTATTTTAAGGGTGGCGATAAGGTATCTCGATTAAAACAGTTGAGCTACTATGATGAAGCACATTTAGGACCATAACCATGAAGACATATCCAGAGCCTTACATAACATCACTAAAGCTCACTTCAATGAGGTCATGGGGAAATTTAACGCTTAAGTGGGAGCACAGACTTGCAGGGAATTGTTAATAGGAATGCATGTATTTAGTAGACAGAGCAATTAAGCATAATCGGAGGTTTTCGTACAACAAATTGGAAGAAGCCATCTGACGAATTTGACCAAATGAAGCGGAGAAGTCGTCTCTTCCAGACCAGAGGTTCTTTCGGAAATACATGACTTCTACAGCCAGTCGTACGCATAGTACTCGCATTGCCCCGAATTAGAGAAGAAGGATGTAAAAGCCACCTTGACCCGCCATTACATCGAGATCTGCCAGAGATCAGCTTCGACGAATTTGGCATCGCTCTCGGGCAGCGTAATGTAAAAATGGGAAAGCCCCGGGAGAACTTGGACATCGTGAACAAATTTGACGAAGCACAATCCTCGGAACAGGCTGGGTTCTGAAGGGGTTTATGGCACCGTAGACCACATTTATTTGGTAACAGTGAGGCGTATAGTGACATTTGGCCAATATTTTTTTAATTCTAATATAAGTCTAATGGTTTTAAAGATATTTAATTTTTAAATTTAATCAGTTAATCACGTTAAACTAGTGTTAAAGGCTCTTAATTGATAACAACAATTTTCTTTTAATACTTATGAGTAAAGAGTTTCCAATTGTTAGGTTTGTATACGCGTCAATCTAAAGTGACAATCTTGTACCTGTCAAGTGTTATCTTTACTTGTGTGTGTATGTCACGCCAACATGACGTATTTGACACTGATTATTAGTTAACTCTAAAGGCCCTTTTAGAATGACCAAAGATAAAAGATTTCATTATTTTGTTCTAAACTGAAAAAAAAATTTGAAAATCTAATCTAGTAATCTACCAATTAGTTTCTATGTATATACCTAGTAATATGCCGAAGTTATCGTAAATCAAAAAAAACAACGGTATATATATACATAGAAATAAATTATTAAATAAAATAAATTAAATTTGTAACCAAAGATAAGCACTTGAAAGCGTCCGCACCGTACGAGCGACAGATGTTGACTAAACTTTGACAGGCATGTAAACCTACCTTGTGCCTGTGCATCGTCCTTATCGCTGACCAATTACGTGCATTCTCTGTTTTCTAGTATTAACTCTGTTAAATAGACAAGGTATAGATAGTCAAGTGGTGAAATTATCGATTCTAATACTAAAACGTCATATAGTTTAAGCAAACAACAATATAACTTGTTCAGTTAACAACGCCATCTTGGTTGTTTCTTACGAACGTGGCATCACGTGTTCACAGGATTATAGACGTTAAGGTGTCCATGCAATTTTGCAGCTGACCGTACAATCTCATGACAGATGAGCGTGGATGCAACATGCGATGTGATTTGAGCAGTAGCCGGACCTTCCTATCCAGGGCGTCCAGCTCAGTCTGAGTCCACCTTAGTATGCCAAAGGAGAAGGAGTATGTGAGCAGCGGCATCACCCAGCCATTGAAGGCGCGCACCTTATTGCCACCCGACAAAAGACTGTTAAGAACTTGTTATTATTATTATTATTCTAAAGCTTTTGATTGCGTGGAACATATGACCCTTATGTTAAAATTAGAACATTATGGATTGTCCAATAAAGCTTTAAGCCTTATGTCTTCTTATCAAAGTGATAAAACTCAAACAGTTGTTGTAAACAAAATGCAATCTGTTGGAGCTACAGTGAAAATAGGTGTGCCTCAAGGCTCTATTTTAGGTCCTTTTTTATTTTTGGTCTACATAAATGACTTACCACCAATAGTAGATGAACTTTGCGATATTGTACTTTTTGCTGATGATACTTCACTAATTTTCAAGGTAGATAGAAAATCCGTAGACTACAGTAGGATAACACGCCACACTAGTTAAAGTACGTAATTGGTTTACTAGTAACAACTTGCTACTAAATGCTAAGAAAACTAAATGTGTTAGGTTGGCTTTGCCTAATGTTAAACCGGTAGATTCTAGTATATTTCTAAATGACGAGTGTTTGCTAATGGTAGATAAGGCGGTTTTCTTAGGCATAACAATAGATAAAAAATTGCAATGGAGTCCCCACATAGCTGCCCTGGCAGGTAAACTAAGTTCGGCCGCTTACGCCGTTAGGAAAATTAGACAACTAACTAATGTTGGGGACAGCTTGCTTAGTTTATTATGGTTATTTTCATATGCTATGGGGTAAGGCAGCTGACATCCAAACTATATATGTATTACAAAAAAGGGCCAATCGTTCTATTTACAATTTAAATTCCCGTGACTCCTTAAGAGAACGTTTTAAAGAAATTAATATCTTAACTGTAGCGTCTCAATTTATTTACGAGAATATTATTTATGTTATTAAGAATTTAGATTCTTTCACCAAAAACTCTGATATACATAATTTAAATACTAGAAATAAAAATAAAATCGCTATTCGAAAATTCCGTGTCCGTAAAGTATATACATCATTTGTTGGTCAATGCATTCATTTCTATAATAAATTACCTGACGTAGTTTTAAAGTTCACCTTTCCAGCACTTTAAAAATATTTGAAAAGGTCGTTAATGTCTAAAGCGTATTATAGGGTCGAGGACTATCTAACAGACAAAAATGCTTGGCCTAAACCCGAAACTTAGTCAATAATAATTTGTTTAAATGCAAATTTTTATTTTTTTCCTGCTGAACTACACATGTTATTTGATATTATATTTAATTTAATACTTGTAGCTTTATATAATGCTAGAATAAGTAGTACCATTGTAATATGAAATATGAAATATGTTTGACTGCTGAATGACTGACTGCTGAGTTTCTTGCGGCGTTTTTTCTCAGCAGTGGTCTCCTCTTGGGAAGCGCTGGTAGATTCTTGACGTGTAAAAGTGCCCGAGCGGCCTACTTACTGAATAAATTTATTTTATCTTTTATCTTTATCAGCCCAGACCCCTAGTCCCCGGCGGCCCCGCTATTCCTGGCTCCGGTAGCGGCCATGAAAACGGCGGGGCGGGAGGTGCTTTAGGTAATCTCCGGCAGAGACCCGGCTACCAGAAACGACGACCTTTGGCCCTGGCAACATACAACTGCCGAACATTGTTGACCGACGATAAGTTGCTGGAACTGGAGGAGGAACTGAGCAGGTTACGATGGGGAATCATAGGGTTGTCAGAAGTCCGTAGAGAGGGGGAGGACATGATAACCCTGAAGACCGGTAACTTGCTCTATTTCCGGGAGGGCGACCACCAGTCCCTGGGAGGGGTCGGGTTTATCGTCCACAAGTCCCTCGTGAACAACGTAGTGAAGATCGAAAGTGTGTCGAGCAGGGTAGCGTACCTTGTACTCAGAATGACCCAACGATATTCGTTGAGGGTCATACAGGGGTATGCTCCGACCGCGACACACTCCGACGATGAGGTGGAGGCTATGCATGAGGATGTTTCCAGAGCCATGCACAGCTCCAACACTCACTTCACGGTTGTTATGGGGGACTTCAACGCAAAGCTGGGCAAACGAGACGGTGAAGAACAGAGAGTGGGAATTTTGGAGTGGGGCGTAGGAATCACCGGGGCCACCTACTGGCCAGTTTTATGGAGAAGGAGGGACTCTGTATGATGAACTCCTTCTTCAGAAAACGTGAGCATAGGAAGTGGACCTAGATGAGCCCTGACGGTGTAACGAGGAATGAGATAGACTTTATCATGTCGACGAAAAAGCTTCAATGATGTCTCCGTGATCAGTGCGGTTAAAACCGGGAGTGATCACCGTATGGTACGAGGCTCATTGAATATCCAGTTCATGCTTGAAAGGTCTCGACTGATGAAGTCTACGCTCCGCCCGGCACCCGCTCAGCTTCAAAACCCCGAGAGCTTTCAGCTTGAACTTCAAAATCGTTTCGAGTGCCTTGGTAGCGACGTGGAAGAATACAACGACGGGTTTTTGGAAGCTGTCCAAACAGTCGGGTCTAAGTTCTTTAAGATCCGCCGTAAAAAAACCAGCAAGCTCACGGACTCCACGCTTAAGGTCATGGAGGTGAGGCGCGAAATGATTCTGCGATCCTCTGGTGACGCTTGTCGTTATCGGCAGCTCAACAGACAGATCTCGAAGTCTCTGAAGCGTGCGAATACTAAAAGTATTGAAGAGGCTATTGAGCGTAACAGAGGCTCTAAGGTGTTTACCAGAGACGTGTCTGTTGGCCAAAGCCAATTGATGAAGCTAAAGACCGACGACGGCAGAGTCATTTCATCCAAACCTGAGCTATTGGCGGAAGTTGAGTAGTTTCATGGACAGCTGTACACGACAACCCGAACACCCGTCGGAAATCTAGCTAAAGACCCGAGGGCTAGATTAACCCGACACTATACCGAAGATCTCCCCGACGTCAGCCTGTACGAGATTAGTATGGCCCGCAAACAGCTTAAGAATTGCAAAGCCCCAGGTGAGGATGGAATTACAGCCGAACTCCTGAAGGCGGGTGGTAAACCCATCCTTAGGGGACTTCAGACGCTGTTCAGCTCCGTCCTCCACGAAGGGAGAACGCCGAAAGCATGGAACAGAGGTGTGGTGGTTCTCTTCTTCAAGAAAGGTGATAAAACTTTGCTGAAGAATTATAGACCCATCTCACTTCTGAGCCATGTTTACAATCGTCTCGCGCGCAGGTTTGACGATTTCCAGCCTCCCGAACAAGCCGGTTTCCGAAAAGGATATAGTACCGTAGACCACATACATGCGTTGCAGCAGGTTATACAGAAGACCGAAGAGTATAACCTCCCCCTTTGCCTTGCATTTGTGGACTACGAGAAAGCCTTCGATTCGATCGAGACATGGGCTGTGCTGCAGTCTCTCCAGCGGTGCCAAGTTGACTACCGATATATCGAAGTGCTGAAGTGTCTGTAAGAAAACGCCACTATGTCCGTCCGTCTACAGAACCAGAGCACGAAGCCTATTCCTCTGCAGCGGGGAGTCAGACAAGGAGATGTGATCTCTCCGAAGCTGTTCACCGCTGCATTGGAGGATGCTTTTAAGATTCTGGACTGGAAAGGACGAGGCATCAACATAAATGGTGAGTACATCACTCACCTTCGATTCGCTGACGATATCGTAGTCATGGCTGAGACCATGGAGGACCTCAGTGCAATGCCCGAGTGGGCTTGAGAATGAACATGGACAAGACGACAATCATGTCCAATGTCCATGTCGCGCAAACTCCCGCGATAGTCGGAGGCTCTGCGCTCGAAGTTGTTGACGACTATATTTACCTGGGACAAACGGTCCAGTTAGGTAGGTCCAACTTTGAGAAAGAGATCCCTCGTCGTATCCGGTTCGGCTGGGCAGCGTTCGGGAAGCTTTGCAGCACCTTTTCGTCCAAATTACCGCAGTGTTTGAAGTCAAAAGTCTTTGACCAGTGTGTGTTGCCTTACGGATCTGAGACGTGAGCGCTAACAATGGGTCTCATAAGGAAGCTCAAAGTCACTCAGAGGGCTATGGAGAGGGCTATGCTCGGGGTTTCTCTGCGTGATAGAATCAGAAATAATGATATCCGCAGTAGAACTAAGGTTACCGACATAGCCCGAAGAATAGCTAAACTGAAGTGGCAGTGGGCGGGGCACATTGCTCGCAGGACTGATGGCCGATGGGGTCAGAAGGTTCTGGAGTGGCGTCCGCGGACCGGAAGACGAGCTGTAGGTAGGCCCCCAAAAAGATGGAGTGACGAACTCGTCAGGATTGCGGGACCGCGGTGGATGCGAAAACCACATGACAGGTCTGATGGGCAAGCCTTGACATGATGATAAATAAGGTAATTTTTCTATATATTTTTTATTGTCTTTGTCCTAAAAAGTATTGATTTGTCCCTTACGTCAATTGCCATTTTAACCATCGATATGGGAGGGTTGAGATGGACCTTTTGTGCCACTTCAACCATTGCTGATTTTTTGTAGCAGCCCTTTGTTTAGAGCTCACTGCAAAGGCCCGTTGCGTCCAGGAATGCCAGATGTTTTGGGAAGTGAGGAGTTGTATCTCTTGTGGATCCGTCATATGTAGCCTTAAGTAGATACTTCTGTTGCGCATTAGTGGTCCACATGAACAGAGGATGTGTAATGCTGTCTACTGTTTTTCCTGACAGAACCTGCATGTCGCGTCTTGTTACATACCCATTAGAAACAGATGTCTGTTCAATTTGCAGTGGACAGTTAGGATGCTAGTCACTGTGCAAGTATTTTCTCTTTTGAGTTGCAGAATCTCTTTGGAGAGCTTGGTACTGAACCCTTTAATTAGTAATTTCGAATGATTTTGTCCTTTTGTGGACTTCCATAGCTTGATTGCTCTAGATCTATATAGGTCACTCAGCAGTCAATAGGTTTTTCGTTTTGTGATGCCACTAAACGGCTTGGCAGCACTATTCCTAGGCAGTTACTCTGCTATTTTGTTTCCATCAATGCTAGAGTGCCCTGGTACCAGTCTAAGTATTATTTTGTTGGAGTTTCCTAGGGCATTTAGGTTTTCTTTGCAGTTTTGAACTAGTTTGGTATGTATTTCTAAGGCAGTTTATGGAGAAGTCTAAAGAGTAAAATCAGCACCTGTGTCTTGCCTTTGTGGATTACGAGAAAGCCTTCAACTCGGCATCTACAATATTTTTAACCGAAAGTCGACTTCAGTTGAACTGAGTCTTTTGCGTTTTTGAAGGTGGGTTTTTGTCATTTTAAACATTTAAATTAATAGTTATGTAAAGTTTTAATATATTCCGTATGCCGCACGGAATAATTCCCCCTACACGCTACACTACACTAACGATGATGGCGTTATCTACCAAATCCTTATTTAAAAAATCGCAAATACAAATGACTAAAATTTTTTCTCATTAATAACAAGTTAAAAATTGACCAGATGTTGGATAACAGCATTATAGATATATCACAGCAGTATTAGTCAGGTAAGTGCTTAATTACAAACCATGGTTTTGTAATATCAAGCATCAATATAACACCAGTGGCATTTTTGTAGACATCTAGGAATGTTGCATCAAGAACGGGGGTCTCGTAGCCTTCATCCTGAGCTATAGATGCTGACTGATTTTCTAATTTTAATCCAAGTGGAGATTTCTTCTTAGTTCTGCCTTTGTCTACCACCTCCCAAACTTCAACCTAAAATAATAAAAATGTTAAGTCATAAAATATCTAGTCTAATGTGCTTCCATATTGATTAAACAGTGTTTGCAATTGTAGAAAATAAAATATAATTAGGAGACCAGTCAAGTAAAAAATGTTTCTTCTGTTGATTAATACCCTCAATATTTAAATTAAAAGACTAGCATGTATAATTGAATAAAAGTATTCAAAAATAAATACCTTTGTCACCTAATCTAAATACGTACCACACTTGTATCTACTAACTGGTACCTACTTACTGATTATTTTTAGTTAGCATAACATACTAACCTTGACTATGTGATCTGTATTTTTATATGTCCAGTGAATAGGTGCTACTTGAATTTGATCAGTAGGGACATATTCCTCTATAAATGGACCCCCTTGTAGGCGTTGCAGCAAGCATGACTTACCAACATTCCTGTCCCCTTTAATCAATATTTTCACTAAAAGTAAATGAAAAACATTACTACTAAAAACTAGTCAACGTATAATGTCCTACAAGTAATCATATTTTATACTTTAACGAACACGTAAGTAACCAATCTTTATTTCCTAAAAGTTATATACACAGTTTAAATTTGTACTAACTATTAAAATGAACTCCTCTTGAAAACTTCTTCTGCAAAGAGGAGGACATGGGAACTGGTGCTGTACATCGATCATCGTTGCTTCTTGCTAATTTTTTAAGGGCGGAAAACATAACAAAATCTTTTGCAAGTTACACTATGACCAATTTTTTAGTATAGGTACTATAACCATAGATTTAGAAAAATTGTGTCTCGTAATCCTAAAAAATAAGATAGATAAATTATATTTCACTAAACTGAACTTGAAGCACTTGAACTGTTGTCGAGCACAGTTATTAAGGTGTTGTCGAGTCGTCAACAAAACTTCATTGTGACATGACATTGACATGACAGTACCTACATTAAGTTAAGGCGGCCACATACATTCGGAATTCCGTTACGGAATATCGATTCGAACTGTAATTTAAACAATTATACATTTATAAAATCTAATAGTTCGGTATTACAAGCCTACTGAAGCTCAACTGTGAGAGTAGGTAGTCAATGTAGGTGTCAACGACGATTTTCTGAGCGCGATTGCATTGTAAGTACCATCACCCACACCGTTAACTGTCCATCGGTAGACCTTATGCCTTTTGTAATACGGTACACCGATGTACAGTTAAGAATGCTACTGTTTGTATTCTACTAGGAAAAAGAAAAATCTAGGTGCATCCCCTGAACACCCAAAGACTGCAAGATATTCAATTTTATGTAAAAAGAGCTAAATTACGATACAGTCTGTTCGTTTGCCTCCTATACTATAAAAAAAACTTTAAATATGTTTATTATTATTAATATTGACTTTACTCTCATAGACTCGACATACACATGCATTGGTTTCGGTCGTGCGACGCAAACTCACAAAACTGAGCGCGTTCCGAAACGGAACTCCGAATGTACTTATTTAGTATTTTAAGTATGGACCGCAATAATGGACCGAAACCCCTTACCACTGAAAGGGTTTAAAGCGGGGTTTTTTAACAGCGCTGGTTTTACCTATGTGTTTTACATATTATTTTACTTTGGTAAGCCTTACAACGGTTTAGCACTCAAACGGCTAAAGCACTATTTCCTCCAAACGGCCCGCAACTGATCAGAACAGATTTTTTTTTATGGTATTTAAACTATACTGAATCATATAACAAAAATACCGTGATATTGTAAACTATTTATAATTATAATGTAATGATGTAAACCTTTTTCTTGAAAAAAATATACCTTGCCGAGTTTCTTACGCCGGTTCTTCTCGGGGCAAAGGTTTTATTTTTCGAACCGGTGGTAATGCTTTTTGACATTTATAGGTGCATTATATTATGCCTAAATTGAAGAATAAAGAACTTTGACTTTGACTTTGACTTTGACTTTGACTTTATACAGGATGGCCGTGAGGATTGCAAAAGATTTTAACCTCGCATTCCTGAGGTCATATCATCATCATCATCATCATCATCAGCCCGGGGGCGTCCACTGCTGGACAAAGGCCTCCCCCAAAGAGCGCCACAAGTCACGGTCTTGAGCCGCTTGCATCCAGCGGCTCCCCACGATCCTAACCAGGTCATCAGACCACCGGGTGGGAGGCCATCCAACACTCCGTCCACCGGTGCGGGGCCGCCACTCGAGAACTTTTCTTCCCCAACGGTTATCAGTTCTCCGAGCTATGTGGCCTGCCCATTGCCACTTCAGCATGCTAACTCTCTGAGCTATGTCGGTGACCTTGGTTCTCTGGCGTATTACCGTATTACGGATCATATCGCGCAAAGAAACTCCGAGCATAGCTCTTTCCATTGCACGCTGAGTGACCCTGAGCTTATTTATGAGGCCCACATTGAGGTCATAAGGAGTAATAAATTAATATTTGCTTCTCCAGTAAAACGCGCCTTAGGACGAGCTGACAACGTTTGGTAGGTTGCTATCTCTTTTTATTGTGCGAGAGACAATGTTATTCTTCTTTTGGGCATAGATTATTCAAATCATGGTTCAGATTCTTCTTTGAAATAAATCGGAGAAAGTTAATCATACCACATTTAATTAAAGAAAAAGGTTGGTTACACAAATACGTCTAGAGTAATTGTGTCGTGTCTACCTATTGATATAAGTTTAGACACGACCAAATAGAATATTGGCTTTATTCAATAATAAAATAGGACATGATAAAGAAACATAGTTGTTGATAGAATGACATAGCAACGGGCAATGTCAAACACCACGGACAATCAATATTTACAAACGCAAGGAGGCTATTATCACATTCGCCCCCTCTACGAAGAGACGTAGTCATGCATGAAGGCTGGAGGTCTGCGATCTCTGCCCGAACGCCGAAGTTGACTGATTCCTGCATCTGGAACAATGTTGGCAGGCGGGTCTTGAATGGCAGAGATTTCTTCGGATTGAGCATCATCAACTTCATCATCTGAAAGGTCATCGTCAACAGCTCGTGGTGCTGGAGCTAACGATCTATTAGAGACTGTTGTCTCTCGCCCATCAGGCAGTCTTATAAAGGAGTATTCTGGATTACCCTGCAACAATTGGTCTTCCGGTACAGCGGGGTCATACTTGGAGTTTCTTACGTGCCTTTTCATGAACACCGGTCCATGCGAATGTAGCCAAGTCGGCAAAGACTGTCCGTTTCGCGAACGGCGTGGGTGATTAAACATGCGTTCATGCGGTGTTGCGTTAGTGCTCGTACACAGGAGAGATCTAATAGAGTGCAGTGCCGGTAGCAGTGCCTTTTCCCAGTTTACTATAGCTTCATTGTTTGATTTGGGGTTTAGTTGTATCGTTCGCCACAATGAGCCGTTGAGACGTTCAATCTGTCCATTTCCCTGGGGTTTGTAGGGCGTAGTGCAGCTGCATGATGTCCCGAGGGAAGACAAGAATTGTCTAAGTTCATCCGATAAGAAAGATGTACCTCTGTCGGAGTGGATGTACGCTGGAGTACCAAAAGTGGAGAACAGGTCTTCGAGACAATTGATTACCGTTCTTGAAAATACATCTTTACACGCATAAGCGAAGGGAAAACGACTAAACTCATCAATTATTGTCAGTATATAACGGCTCTCGGCTAGATGGTATTGGTCCCTTAAAATCAATGTTCAATCTTTCAAACGCGGCTGTCGCTTTGATAAGATGTCCTTGATATTTCATGTAACGTGGTTTTATTTCCGCACAAGTTGGGCATGCGGCCGTCATTCGTTTTACATCCTCTACGGAGTACGGTAAGTTCTTCGATCTGACCCAATGAACCATGCGCGTAACCCCTGGATGGCATAGATTTCGGTGTAGTTCCACTAGTTTAGAATTAGAAGCGGCAGTATTTATTTGCATGCATACTCGTGAAAGTGCGTCAGCGGCGAAGTTCTGTTTCCCCGGTCGGTAGACTATATCATATTTGAAACATGAGAGCTCCAAACGCCACCTTTCGATCTTTTCGTTCTTTATTTTGTAAGAGTGTGATTGATTAAACATGAATGCGACAGATTGCTGTTCTGTAATGAGTAAGAAATGTCTTGCTATCAGGAAATGTATCCATTTTCGCAAAGCTTCGACTATGGCGCAGGCCTCTTTCTCAATCGAAGGTTGCCTTTTCTCGGAGTCGTTGAGAGTACGAGAGAAGAATGCGACAGGACGACCCTTTTGTGATAGGGTTGCTGCGATGGCAAAATCGGAAGCGTCTGTCTCAACTGAAAATATCTCAATGTCGTCGATTCCTGCTAATGCTGATTTCGATATATCAGTTTTAATGTTTTGAAAGGCAGTGATAGCTTCTTGAGATAATGAAAAAGTAGCTTCGATTAAAGGTCTGATTTTCGTAGAAAAGTTGTCGACCCACTTTGAATAGTGGGCAAAGAGACCGAGCGCTCTCTTCAGTGTAGCAGTATCAGTGGGGATTGGAAGATTCGTTAGCGGTTCCAATCGAGACTGGTCAGGCTTTATAATGTTGTTCGTGACAGTATATCCAAGCAAGTTGATTGATTCCGATTCAAATGTGCATTTGTTCATGTTTAATGTTAATTTGTATTTTTCAGCGGCCTTCATGAACATTGCAAGATTCTTGTCGTGGTCGGATTTGTCCTTACCGCAGACAGTTACGTCGTCAAGGTTACCAAAACAGTTTATCTTCGACAAAAGGTACAAAATACAACTGCACGAGGATCCGTGGGAAGGTCTCAATCCCAGGGAAGTAAGGATTTTCACAGACGGATCCAAGACTAAGTCGGGATCCGGAGCAGGTACCTTTTCGGAAGATCTAAACATACACATCTCAACGCCACTAGGAGCCCATAGCACAGTCTTCCAGACGGAATGCGTGGGCATCATTATGGCTACAGAAGCGATCGAGCAAAGGAAAGTAAAAGATCTCCCCATCCGGATACTCTCCGACAGCCGATCAGTTCTCCAAGCCCTACAGAGCTATACAACAACGTCAGGGCTAATATACGAATGTCACAACGCCCTTTCCAAGGTATGTAACATTAACCCCATCACCCTACAGTGGATACAGGAACATAGCAACATTAGCAACTCACGCGGTAACGACGCAGCCGACATACTCGCGAGAAGGGGCTCAGAAATGGAAATGATAGGTCCCGAACCATTTTTGCCCCTTCCGACCAGCTGGCTGCGAAATAAACTGCGCCGAATCACCAAGGTAAAGCACCAGCATTATTGGAGCAACCTAAACACCTGCAGGCAAAGCAAGGAAGCTCTTCCGACAGTCAATCCCGGATTGTCGCGTAAGTTACGACTGCTCAAAAGGGCCCAACTCCGACTGCTAACTGGAGCCATAACCGGCCATGCCTTATTTAACAAACAGTTGTTCAACTTAGGTGTTACAGACAGCCCCCTGTGCAGAGCATGCATGGCGGCGGAGGAAACCGCAGCCCACGCCATCATGGAATGCCCGGGGGTGGCAACATACCGGGCACGTCATCTCGGAACACCGAGATCGCTACCAGACGCCGTCGGCAACGTCAAGGGTCTGCTAGGCTTCCTGGTAGAACTGGGTTGGCAGGAGTAATACCACCAACCCCTCACGCAAAATAGGCGCAGTTTTCAAGTCGTCGAGTTGCGGAAAAGAGCCCGCCATAACCTATAACCTATAACCTATACGTCGTCAAGGTAAGCGAAGGTACCTTTAAGTTTTTCAGTGTCAAATTGTCAATTATGTATTGCAAGGTTCTTTGAAAAGCCGCCACTCCGTTCGTTACGCCAAACGGTATTCTTGTAAACTGATAGAGATTACCACAAGCTTCGAATGCAGTGTAAACTTTTTCTGTCGGTAAGATTGGGACTTGGTGGTAAGCACTTTTCAGATCGATTTGACTGTAAACGTTGTATTTTGCCAGTTTTGTTACAATAGAATCAATGCTTGGGAGAGGGTAAGCGTCTAGATCAGTAAATCTGTTGATTGTTTGCGAGTAGTCGATGACGAGGCGTTTACGGTGATGGCCTCCGCCGGCAACGAGTACTTGTGCCCTCCAGGGCGAGATACTGGGTTCGATTACTTTGTCCTTAAGTAGGTTGTTTATTTCGTTTGATCGGTCATTCTCCAGACAGCCATTTCTGTATGTCCTCGGGCTTTAAAAATATAAAACTATTGAATTTTGTATAGTTTATATTTTTTGATTGTAGAAGGTACTTGTATTGAGGTGTACATGAATTGTCAAGTTATTATTCAATACCCTTCTAGGAGAAAAAAAAACATCAATACCCCATTCTCCTAATTAACACCACGTGTCCCACTTCCGAAATACCTACCTACCCACCTACCTACCTATTTACCCCGATCATATACAAAAGGAAAGATGAATGAAAGTATTTTTATTTAATAAAAGATAAGACGTCCTCATTGCAAAAAAAATACCAAGTGTATTTATTAATTTAACACTAAGATATAAAATAAAGTAAAGATGTCCCGAGACGTGTACTAATTCACGCGCAGCTTTCATTGTTGTCCGTGCAAGGCCATTGAAGAAAGAGACAGACATCGCTAACGCATTTCGCGTGAGCCGCCAGTCGTGTCGAGACCCTCTTGAGGTAAAGACGTGTTAGTGTTGTGTGGATCGCTGACTACAAACGTAAGTATCTAATTCGCACGTTTTGGTTCTCGTAAATTCTAATTCACACGTTCACGTTTTTAAAATCAGCCAATAACTCTATAGCTCTGTAAATTATTCTATACATTAAGGACCTCAGTATTTAACAGTTACTGGATTTTGTAGTTTATCACATGTACCTACAAGAAGTTATATTTTTTTTATCAAGAATCCCTAATACACACGTCTAATTCACGCGTGAAAAGTGATCGCGTTAATTAGTTTAAGAGTACTAAAAAGCGCTTTTTGGTACATTTATAAAAGCTTTTTAATTCTAAATTCTTAAGCGAGAATTTAGAAATAAAAACTTTTATACCAGTTTAAATGAATTCACACTTTTTACAAAAAAGTAATTCCCGGAAGAATGATGGCGGGTCCCTATACTTACTACAATTTTCATAAGATAATTAATAGTACTATGATGATTAATAATACTATCTCAAACTGATATATTATTAGAGGTTCCTTTAAATCTTAACCTTATGCTCGTATCTATGTACTTAAGTGTTTGAACAATATGATCTTTAGGGGTTATTTTATTTTTTCTAGCATATTTCTCCTTTTGAAAAGTTAACAATTTTGCTAACCACGCAACCGCATTAAAAAGTTGCATTTTCTCAAAAAGTGACACTTGTCATTCTAATCATGCGACGAAAATCCTAGAGACCCGCCATCATTCTTCATATTTGTACAAATTATGTATTAAAACAACCCACAATAATTAAGCTACATACTATAGTTGAATGTCTGTATGTTATGTATAATTGTCTTATTTCCTAAAATGTAGCAAATTTATATAATTAACGCGTAGTTTTTCTAATTCGCGAGCAAGTAATTCTAATTAACGCGTAACTTTTCTAATTCGCGCGTGGGGCAAATATTAAAACCCTTCTAGTTCATTAACCGCTAATAATAATTAAGTGCCCAATAAATATTATAGTTTGAATGGTCGATATATTACTACATTTACTTAGTATACAATTTATCAAAAAGCAGGTGGAAAAAAAGGGCGGTGTTAATTAGACTGAGAACACAAGTCTGGAGAATGACCGTGATATGAAATCTTGGTTTTCTTGAGAATGCCGTCTTGAGCGTATAGCTATAGGCTTTATATCTGGCGAGAGGTTGGTGAAAACTGATGCTGGCGGGACTGACGCTTCTAAAACGTTGCAGACTTTGAGAGGTTGTTTGTCTCCTCCAAATTGAAGTACGAGTGACGAGTGCTTCCCGAGAACATCGTGCCCGATGATGATATCCGCGCATAGATCGTCGATGATGAACAGTGGATCGGTGGTGATGTTGGTACTTGTGTTCACCAATCTGGATTGTTGCATAGCATAGACCGTCGACATGTGAGACATTATTGAGTGATGCTAGAGTAATTGCTTGCTTGCAGGGCTTTTGTTTGAAGTTGATTATTCGAGCTAGGTTTTGGTCTATGAAGCTAATTGAGCTACCTACCGGTGTCGAGAAGTGCATCAGCACGATATTAATTGACTGTAATAGGTATAGTTGCTTTTCTTAGGCTTGCAGGAGCAGCGGCGGAGATGTTAGACAAGTTAGAGTAAGTAGATTGAGGTTGAAATTGTTCGTCATCTGTGGCGATAACATTAGCAGATCGTGAGTTGAGCCCAGAACTACGGCATACACTTGCAAAATGCCCTTTCTTGGAACAAAGCTGACATTCGGCGTTATACGCGGGACATCTGTTCCGCTGATGAAGATTACTGCCACCACAGAAGAAACATCGTCGTTTGGTTTGGTTAGGATAAGAACCATGCCTGTTTGGAGCGTTTGTTGCTGCTAAATTGGTCATCGGCGACTGTTCTGGAGCTTCAGAGGCAGCATTAGCATGAGCAGCTATGAACAAGGTGACACTGTAAGTTGTTGCGAAGTGCTTTCGGCAGATTCTAGGGACAGAGCCAGGTTCAAGGTTTTCTCCAGAGTGTCAGTGGAGTTTTCTAGGAGTCTTTGTTTGATTTTCTGCGATGACACCCCGGCAATGAAAGCTAAACGTAGGACATCGTTTTGGTAATCAGCTGCAGTGACATCCGTGAATATGCAGTCACGAGCGAGTACGTTTAGGGCTCTCGAATACTCAGCTACTGACTCGCCCGGCTGTTGTTTCCTTGAAATTAGTATACTTATATCGTGCTAGGGCGGTGTTTTGTCGCTTTTCATAGGCATCATTGAGCGTTTTGATGGCTTCGTCGTACGAAGTCTTTGCTTGAATAATATTGTAAATTGACGGGGAGATATGATTGACAAGGAGTTGGTACTCAAGTATTTTATCAGCTGAGGCAGCTTCCCGTGCGATGAAATTCTCGAATGAATATTTCCAATGGGCCCATTTGAGGTCAGAACCTGTCATGGAAGGTTCCACATCAAACCGTTCTGGGCGCAAATAACGTGATATAGCCGAGTTTTCTTTTCCGTCAGGCATATTTGGCGCAACAAAAAATATTATTGAATAAATTGATATAAGTTTAGACACGACCAAATAGAATATTGGCTTTATTCAATAATAAAATAGGACATGATAAAGAAACATAGTTGTTGATAGAATAACATAGCAACGGGCAATGTCAAACACCACGGACAATCAATATTTACACATCGTCTTATAGAGACGCAAGGAGGCTATTATCACACCTATCGCTCTCTGATTTGCAAGAAGAGTCGCCTTATGTTAATACTAACATTATAAGAGGCCTCGATTAAAGGGTTCGTACAAATTTAGGTGTTAGGTTTATTTTCTTTAACATAGGTAGGTACTCCTTAGATTAGGCCCAATAAATGGCTGGTCCCTTAGAAATTTCCTACTTCATTCCTCCTTCATAAATTTCATCATGACATTAATGAATAATGACTCATACTCGTATTACAATGCGAACGATTTTGTTGTAAATGATTTTAGCGCGTCAAATCTACAAATCTTCTATCTATCTACAATCTATGAATATTAATTATTCTAAGCACATTTAATTCTCCTAAAACTTCACCAAAACCAAAAAAACTGAGGGCTATCTAATCTATCTGTCTAGTTCAATGAGACCACCGGCCTTCAAAAACGGAAGTTGAAAGAAATGTTCTGTTGAGTGCTCCACGGCGTATCTCATGACGACATCAATGTGCCTTGAGGATTTAAATACTGCTGAAGTCAATAGCATCAACTCATCCGCAACGAACTTGAAATTAGTTGCTTTGTCACGGATATCAGGAGTCGTCGCCGAAATATCTATATCATCTTGGTCGCTCATTTTATGGATTAAATTTGTGGGAGTGAGCAGTTAGTGATTGATTGTTTTGACATCAGTCATTAGGAAACCCGATTGACACAGACGTCGAAGATTGATTGTCGAGTTCTAGCGTCTTCTTGCCGTAAGTAGGTATTACGGTGTTGTTTGCGGCGTAGAGTTGGAATGGCAGCGGTTGTTCTCGGGAGCCTTTTTTTCTTGTTAGCACGGAAATGTTAGCTCCGGTGTCGACCAAGAAAGTTTCAATCTGTCGATCGAGATCTTTGTTGTACGGTTAGGTAGTTGTACCGTGAAAACTTTGTTCCTGCGTTCACGCAATAGGGTCCGTCGTAAGGTGCTTGCAGAGGTTTTCTTTCGGCTTCGACTCGAACGAAAACTTTTTCACAGGACTGCTGATTGCGATGGATCAAAATTGGCTTTGTGTTGCTATGCGGCTGGTTAGGCATTGACTTCAAACTGCGCATCGTGTTTCTTAGCCGGTCGATGTAGGCGCAATCGTACGTGACCTCATCGCGCGGCGTTTGCGCTAAGAAGTCTCCGGGTAATCTGAGATTGCAGCCGTGGGTGAGTTCGGCGGCGCTCACACCGGTATCGCTTCTCATCGCGGCGCGTACTTCAAGTAACACGTCGTCGGTAGAAGTTTCACAGTAGAATAGAAAGTTGTTGCCGGGAAGAGTATTTTTTTTTATTGATTAATTACTTTGTTGTGTGAGTTCCGGTATGCTGCTATCTCTTTCTTGTGCGTTCGCGAGTTGTTGGAAATCGATAGGCGTGGGACAGCTGATCGCGTCGATGCTTGAGAGTGCATCCGCCCTTGCCTTTTCTTGCCCACGAACAAATCGGATGTCCGTCGTAAACTCGTTGATGAATAGGAGTTGTCGAGTTCTTCGTGGCGACTCGCTGTCGGGTGTCGACTTCGTGAAAGCGAACGTGAGTGGTTTGTGGTCGGTAAAAATCATCAGCTGTTTTCCCTCGAACATTTTACGGAAGTTTTTTACAGACATGTAGATCGCTAGTATTGCATTGTGTAGGTATTGATTTAGCGGCGCTTGGATCGTGGCAGCGTCCTTGACGTTTTCGCGGTAGTTAAAAGTTGAGCATACCTACCGAAAAACTTCGTAACTCGTCGATGGTTTTCGGCTTCGGGTAGGCAGTTATGATTAAGACTTTTTCTTAAGTTGGTTGAATGCCTTCGCTTGACAAGTCGAAACCGAGGAACTTGACCTTGGGCTGGCCAAATAAACATTTTGACAGGTTGATTGTGATACCGTACTCGTGGTCGAGTCGTTCGAGTACGGTGCGGAGATGTTTCTTGTGCTCTTCTTCGTCGACCGAGGCAAGTAGTAAATCGTCGACGAACGGGAACACAAAATCTAAAAAGTACTTCGTGAATGAATCGCTGAAATGTTTATCCGGCGTTCTTCAGTCCAGAAACTCAAACAAGCCGAATGGTGTTATTATGGCTGTTTTTTCCACGTCTTGATCTGTCGGTAATCCCCACAGACACGTATGTCACCGTTCTTCTTAGGTACGACATGAAGAGGAGATGACCACGGACTTTTGCTGGGTCTGCATAGTTCTTGTTCGATCATGTTTTCAAACGCCTTCTTGACTTTTTCGTAAGGGTGCGGTGCGATTGGTCGAGCTCTGCAGTGAATTGGCGGTGGTTTCGATGAAATGTTCGACGGAGTCCTTTGGGCTGAGTTTCATCGATGAAAGTCTTGTGGTACCGGGGAATTCTGCGAGTACGTTGTGATAAGACTGCTTGATGTCGATACTGCGAACTGTAGGTATGTTTGCAGTACTTATCCGTGCGTTTGTCGTTAGCAGGGTCTTGCCGTCGATTAGTCTTCGGTTTTTGACGTCGACTATGAGATGGTAATAGTTCAATAAATCGGCTCCTATGATAGGTTTCGACACTGCAGCGATTATAAATTGCCACTTGAACGGACGTCGGAGGTTGAAGTCGCTGAGTTACGAGCAAGACCGCAAGAATCGCAACACAATAGTCGCCCACGCCGCCGTTTCCAACCTCGATCCCGAAACAAGTCGCAAGGCCACAGCCGCAAGAATTCTCCCATGCTGTACTGCTACTACCACCACCGTTTCGGCATGGACGCGAAGAAATGCTCGCCACCATGCAGTTTCAAGGTGATTGATCCAGCGGAAAACTTAAAGTAACGGTGGCCCCGGTGATACCAACGTTACCGACACTTCACACCGCCTTTTTGTTACCGACAAGACAACAAAATTAACTTTCTTGGGCGACACCGGAGCTGACATTTCCGTGCTAAGAAGAAAAAAAGGCTCCCGAGAACAACCGCTGCCATTCCAACTCTACACCGCAAACAACACCGTAATACCTACTTAAGACTAGAAGACGCTAGAACTCGACAAAGATGAGGGGGTGCACTGTGGGAGTAAGCACTTAGTGATTGATTGGATTGACATCGGTTATAAGGAAACAACGGAACATGATTGACCAAGACATCGAAGTATCTTATGTTCGGAGAGGACGCGCAGAGCGACATTGATTCACCGCGACGGCCAGGAGCAAAAGAGAATGATAATTAGCCGCACGCCTCTTTTATAGTTGCGATTACTGCGCAGGTCCGACGGGCATCACGCCACTTTCACCCCATCTCGCTCTAGTCCTCTTGCTCTTGTTTTTTGTTTCATGTTTTTAGTTTTACCTCTCGCTTTTGTTTGTAAATAGTTTACCTCCTGTGTTTATTTTCTATGTGTATTATAGTGTTTAGCTTTAAGTATTTGTTTTTTGTAAATAAATTTGTTTTCATCACACTTGCTCGTAAATGGTGTTATTCCATGTCTGTATACAGAAGGACAATGGCCTAAATTGTTCCCGCGGGAATTATGGCGAGTTTGTCATCCCTAGGGAGTAATGACTTTCTTTTTAAAATTTGCAACTCTTTCGTACATAATTTCTGACTAAGGAGGTTTAATTTTCAGCCAAAAATTAAATCGGTTTCTAATTTCATCTTTAAAAATTAGCTATAGACTAACTTACATTACACAAAACCTATATGCTTCATTAAACTTCATTATTTTTATACCTATTTCAAGTTTATATCAACATTTATCATTAATTTTAGTAATTATACATTTTTATCAAATTGGCTAAATCTGGCTCGAATCCAGGTCGAAACTAAACGCAGTGTCTGTGGTCACAAAAAAAAAATCGTTTCCATTGACGTTCCCGTCCGTCAAAAGTTATTTCTTTATATTTTGCAGAGTTAAAGTGTTTTCTCTTTGTTTTTTTCCTCGCAAATGTGATGAAAACCATTGTGTGTATCACAGGCAGTAAGGGGATTACTAACTCGAGTCATTAAAAGCCCTCCGCCTTCGGCGTCGGGCTTCTAACACTCTCGTTAGTAATTCCCTTCATACTACCCTTGATGCACAATGTACTATCATTTTCATCTAAAACTTCAAAAAAATAACCTCCCGGGAACAACCGCTGCCATTCCAACTCTACGCCGCAAACAACACCGTAATACCTACTTACGGCGAGAAGACGCTAGAACTCGACAGTAAATCTTTGACGTCTGTGTCAATCGGGTTTCCTAATGACTGATGTCGAAACAATCAATCACTAACTGCTTACTCCCACAAATTCAACAAAACGAACAATGTTATACAACAAAACAAAATTTTACCCCATTATGGCGGTAATGAAAAGATTGTAAAGTTTTCTGGCAGCTGTCATCGTTTTTTTAAATTCAGAGACACACTAGAGTCCGATCCAACTATCATATTATCGTTCGATATCTTACTTACGTGCATTTGTCAAATTTGTATGCAAATTGACAATTCATTTCGAACTAAGCGTCATCTCGACTGATATTAGAATAGAGGTCAAAGCAAATTTATTTATTTTTCATAGATTGTTCGAAATTTGAATGAAACAATATTACTTATCGAAATCGATGTTATTATTTATCAATAATAACATTTTCACCTACTGTACTGATCCATAGTTCCTTATCCTTCGCGTTTATTGTAATTTTCCGCGATAGTTTCCCTATTTTTTGTTAAAAAAGAAATAAATGCAAAACAAAACTTGACTAATGGCTAAGCATTCGACGGGTCCAGAAAGGAAAAAAAAACATTTTCACAGATAAGAAATTAGTTCTAACAAAACAGTCCATTTTTATGGTGGTCATAATATGCGGTTCTTGAACGCATCATGGAGGGTTTATGATATTTGGATAAGTAGATAAAGGTGTTTTAAACTGGAGATTTATAGTACATTGTGCATCAAGGGTAGTATGAAGGGAATTACTAACGAGAGTGTTAGAAGCCCGACGCCGAAGGCGGAGGGCTTTTAATGACTCGAGTTAGTAATCCCCTTACTGCCTGTGATACACACAATGGTTTTCATCACATTTGCGAGGAAAAAAACAAAGAGAAAACACTTTAACTCTGCAAAATATAAAGAAATAACTTTTGACGGACGGGAACGTAAATGGAAACGGTTTTTTTTTTTGTGACCATAGATACTGCGTTTAGTTTCGACCTGGATTCGAGCCAGATTTAGCCAATTTGATAAAAATGTATAATTACTTAAATTAATGATAAATGTTGATATAAACTTGAAATAGGTATAAAAATAATGAAGTTTAATGAAGCGTATAGGTTTTGTGTAATGTAAGTTAGTCTATAGCTAATTTTTAAATATGAAATTAGAAACCGATTTAAATTTGGGCTGAAAATTAAACCTCCTTAGTCAGAAATTATGTACGAAAGAGTTGCAAATTTTAAAAAGAAAGTCATTACTCCCTAGGGATGACAAACTCGCCATAATTCCCGCGGGAACAATTTAGGCCATTGTCCTTCTGTATACAGGCATGGAATAACACCATTTACGAGCAAGTGTGATGAAAATTACTTTTTTTATACTGAAATGGAAATATCTCAAAAACCAAGCCGAATCCAGCCTACAATATAATGAACTATAGTTCATTTTTATCTTTAAATATGACCAGGTATACTCTGTTAAAATCTTTCGCAATCCTCCCGGGCACCGTGTATGTACTGTGTTTAAGTCTACATTACCAAGCTGCGCAGAACAGCTTGACCGCGGGCGTCTTCCGCGACATGTGATCGTAACAGAACAGAAAGTATTCAGCGACACGCGATCGGCTCCGTTCGCTTGTCGTCGTGTGCGATCGGAACCTTTCGGCCATGACCATTCTTTAGACATACCTTAATAATCTGTGATGACCATTCAGTCATCCCTCATTCTCAAAAGTGCACGCGCTGCACGCTGCATAGATAATTAGGTACAGTAGTACCCAATGATATGGCGCGTCGTGAATCTTCGTTCACGCAGAAAAGAAAGTATAGCTCCGAAGATTAACGAAATAATGATTAAAACTTACAATCAACCTAAGATCACTACAATAAGGTTCATAATACACTGCAGCTGTTAGTCCCGTCTCACTCGCAAGTCACGCCCCTCCGCACAATTACACTTCGTGCCAATTTTATATGGCTGGTGGCCATATTTCATCAAATATACATGTAATTAAAACTACAGTTTATTTAAAATGTACTTTTTATTTATAAAAATGTATACAGGGTTATTGGTAAGTCGACCTATTCCCGTTAGGAGGTGATAGGGGTGACTATTTGCGATAATTTTGACCCCCATATGCATTATGCAAAAGTGAACCATTTTTGAGTTATCGCGATTATTAGTTTTTTTTTAAATTAGTCGGAAATTCAACTTGAAAAATTTATTACAAAAAAAGTATCAATTTAAATCTTTTTTTTTCTTCTGATTTACAAAACCGATTAAACACTGGTTATTTCTCAATATTAAAACAATAACAATCGGTCCAAATTTGAAAAAGCGAGACGGAAAACGATTTTTTTTCAATATTTTTTGCGATCGCTTTCCACTAAAATGCCTTAAAAACAAAAAAAAACGTTATGAAACTTGGCTTGCAGATTATTTTAAAAACTTAACTGTTTTCTTAGCTCTCCAAAAACGCATAACAAGTAGAAAATTATTTAAAAAAAACCTGAAAAAATAATCATCACAAAGGAAGCGGGCGGAAACAAAAGTCACAAATGCAACTTCAAAAATTAAAATTAAAAAACATTCCAAATTTAAATCATACATTTTTTATTTGCTTTTGTACAAGATTAATTTGTTGTTCCTATGCAAAATGAAAAAAAATATTATCTCTACACGTTTGAGAATGCGAGGCCGAAAACTAAAAAATACATGTTTTTTTATCAAACTCCAACATAAATTACACGAAAACAGAAAAATTTACCAATACATTTGGCGTGCAGATTACACATAAAACATTGACGTTTTTCCAGCTTTCTAACGAGCTATTAAAACTAAAATGCGGGTTTTTTTTCGATAAGCCCGAAGTCCTGTCTTCATTAATCATCCTTTTAATCGTGGGTCTGCTTATACCCATCTGAAGACTTAAAAGTTTTTGCTTGCTTCTTTTTAAGGAACTCATTTTAAATCATAAAAAAGAGAACACTTTTTTTGCCACTACGTGTACTTTTGCCTGCTGCGCGTGCATTCGATCAGAAATATGGCGGCTGACTAACTACCACGCAACGCGCGCTAATATGGCGGCAGCTGTCGACCAATAGCGGTCCAGGGAAAAGACGCGCGGTGCGTGGAGCGTGCCGATTGGTCAATAGCGTTTCCCGCGCTTTGAAAATTCATCTTCTGCGCAGGTACATTGGTAAGCCATATCAGTTGGGTACTACTGTAATAATTTGACTGGGTGCGGATACGTTCGCAAGGGAACGACTGTTACCTACCGCCCGATAGTATGCGTCGACATGCTGCCGGACACGATCGGTTGTCGCCGCACCCGTTCGTATGCTTTCCCGAACCGATCCGTTGCGGGCCGTTTGGTGGATTTAGTGCTTAACCCGCTCGTTTCAATTAATTCGACTTAACTCCAAACTAGAACCACATCCCATTGAAGGAGTTAAAAATTAAGCGGTCCCGATTGCATTTCAACTAAATTGGTCTTGAACTTAATATACATTCGACTTATTATTTATTGCATGATGACCGCCACGCGCACGTCTGGCGGTCTATATGTGTTCGATGTGTGTCCTTACTTTAGGACTCCGGGCCGCTAATTAATTAATTTAAGCATTAACTTGGGCCGCAAAAACTACAATTCTCCGTCCTATAAATAGGACATAGAGCCATACATACCTTAATAATCTGTGAGCCTTACTATGTTAAACAAACTTTCTGATAAGTAGGTACCTAATCCTTTTTAACTCTGTTGCAGTCCACTCTTTTCGTTTATCGCACAATAATTTAGGTTTTGATTTATACTAATATACAGTTGTGGTCATATAATTAAGAACGATTTGAAGTTGCAGAATATATTTATCTAAATCATGACATGTGTAGTTATAATGTTCCTTCTTAAAAGTAACTAGTTATGTTTTGAAATAGCCACATGAATAGAGCAAACGGGATTAGGAATATAAAATAAAATCTCTAACTATTTCTTTTACAAATTGTATTTTTTCTCTATAGTAACAAATTCAAATAGTAATAAAGCTGGACAAATAATTAAGAACGATTTATTGAACTGCTCGAGAGTTGTATTATATGAAACTTAGACTAAATAAATCACATTAATGTGAAGTGCGTAAAGGAAAAAAAGATATTTAATACATTTTAAACAAAAACTAATATTTAGTAGCGTGTCCACGGCTTTTAATTACTGCTTTACACCGGCGAGGCATAGACTCTATCAATTTTTGACATTTCGCAAGAGAGATAGACTTCCATTCTTCTAAGAAAACGTCGTACAGCTCTCTTAAATTGCCACACTGTCGATTTGAAACCTTTTTCTTGACTTCACACCAAAGATGCTCTATTGGGTTTAGATCTGGGCTGTTAGCGGGCCAATCTAAGACAGAAACTGATTGCGATGTGAGAAATTCCTTAACGGTACGTGCAGTATGCTTTGGATCATTGTCGTGCTGGAATGTCCAAATAACCGGAAGCACGTCTTCAGCATAAGGTAACATTGTTTCTTCCAGTATATTTTTGTATTGGAATTGATCCATGTTTCCTTCTATCAACTTAACAGGTCCAACACCATGTCCAGAAAAGCACCCCCAAATTTTTACATTTCCCCCACCATGCTTTAATGTCACTTTTGTGTACTTAGGGTCGAATGCTTTATTCGGAGGTCGTCGTACATATCGTTTTCCATCAGAACATACCCTGTTTATTTTTGTCTCGTCAGAAAAAAGAACATTTTTCCACTGTCTAACTGTCCAGTTTTCATACCTTCTTGCAAATGCAAGCCGGGCTTGCCTATGACACCGTTTCAACATGGGCACCTTCCTTGCTATCCTCCCGTGCAACTTTTCTTCTACTAAACGCCTTCGAATAGTGCGTGCCGAGATTGCTGAAGGATTGTTTTCACCAAAATATTCTTTTCTCAGCTCATTAGACCCTTTAAAAGGATTTTGTTTTGCCAAACGTATGATATTTCGATCATCTCGACGACATGACTTCCTCTGTTTAGGTTCACGCGGAACATTTGAAGTAGTTTGATACGTCGCAAAGTGCTTCACAGCGTGGAAAACCATTGTTTTTGAGCATTGCAGATGGTCGGCTATCTTTTTATACGACCAATTCTTCTCGCGAAGTTTTATTATTACTTCCCTTGTAGATTTATTGCAACTTTTATTTTTCCCCATTGTTTTTCACGAAGCAATCACCTTTTAAACTCTTACAGCACTAAATGGCGCCAAAATCATACAAATAGTGACCTACCACCACAGAGTGTTCTCTATTTAAATTTGAATAAAAAAATAAACCATTCAGCGTTCTTAATTATGTGACCAGCCAGTAAGAAGTAATACTAGGTTCAGATCTAATGTAAAAAGTTTATCTATTTATTTTTTAGCCAATCATTTCTATCAGCGAATGAACCGGTAGTATGCAAAAGTTTTGCGATACAGAGAGAAATACAAAAAAATACATGCAGTTAGTTATACTTGTTAGTTGGAAAAAAACTTTCCTTTAAATAAGCGTTCTTAATTATATGACCACCACTGTATAAAAACAAAAAATCAAACATTAAAAAAAGGAAGTTTATTATATCTCACTAACACAACTTATGTTACGTTATGTATGACCCACTAGGTATTAAGTATATTGATTTATTAATTTTATCATACAGATAGAATTTATGTAATTCTTGTCATGGAAAATGAAAATTAATACACTAGTCGTTAAATATGCAAACCATTACACACCCAGCTCTAAAATATTTAGTCACTTTTCAATCTTAAAAATGAGAAGTACCCCATCAGTTATACCTATAACTAACTACATTTGAGCGTGGCTTTCAATAAATTTCAATACAACATAGGTATATTCGTGTAAATGAAATATTCCAATTGAATAGGTAAATTAGTTGATAATTGTAAGAGGATACACTAAAAAATACAATGTTTTATAGAGCAATACAGCAATGGGACGGATGTGATGATTCCTCGCTGTCGCTGCGATTGCCTCGGGGAACAGAGAGGAAGTACGGGTTTCCACGGATCATGATCGCCGCCAGGAAGGGCTGGTCGGCCGTAAACAAGACCTTTCTCACGAAACACTTCCTGGTCATCGTATTAACTGAAATGTTTATCGATAATCACTCGCAATGAACCTTTTAACCACCGCTTTCTGAAATATAAAACATCAAATATCCAGCTCATTTCGCCCAAGTCTTGTATTTAACACCAAATCTCGTGTTTTTAGCGAGTTATTATATCTTTCACAGTATTTAGAAACTATGGGCTGTGTACTATTATAGATAGGTTTGTGTAGTAATTTAGTTAGTCTGTGGTGGAACCATAGAGCTTGTGGGAGTAAGCAGTTAGTGATTGATTGTTTCGACAGTCAATCCAAAGACTACTATTGTATACTGGGATATAGACTGGCAACTCAGCGTTATTTTCTGTTCGTGTAGCAACATTGTAGTAAGTGGTACCATGCCTGTCATCTAGTTCGTGTTAATGGAACTAATACTGTGCATATGTGTGTGTAAGCATGTACGTATACATAACCACATAACATAAGCTATATTCCTTAGAATAATAACACATAGAATGATAGTTTCCTACAGCCAACCCCTCAAAAGTGTCGCACAAAATGGATTCATGTGGGCGTAATCAACGCGTACTAACACACGACAACACGCACACAAGTAAACAAATAATGTTGCTAGCGGATTACATTTCCCCCTAAACTAGGGGATTTTTTCATATAATCATTTTTGTTAAATTCGATCATTTTTTGTAGTTACTTAGTAATAATACAAACGTTTATTAACACTTATGTAATAAGAAAATGTTTTGTCTCTTTCTAATTCGCATAAAATATCATATTGCATACAATTTTATTATTAATGACCGTGGAGACTATATACATCTCCCTGTACGATTACCTATTATTTTAATATGACATCTGGAGACTTTACATCTCCAAAATTGACCGTGGAGACTTTCTACATCTCCCTTATTTTATTTTTTGTGTTTTTTTTATTTTTATAATTGTATTTAATTTTAATTTGACATCTGGAGACTCTTTACAGCTCCAAAATTGACCGTGGAGACTTTCTACATCTCCCTTGTTTTGTGTTTTTTTTTTAAATTATATTTAATTCTTAATTTAAATTTGACATTTGGAGACTGTTTACATCTCCGAAATTGTATTATTTAATTTAATCCGACATTTGGATATATTTCATTATTATTACTACTGGGACCTGTACATCCCTGTGACATTTAAATTGTGTAGCTTAAGTTTAGTATTGTAATAAGTGATTTATTTAGAAAAAAGGCTTAACTTTCTTCTTTCTTTCTTTCTCAACAGTGGTCTCTTTGGAAGCGCTGGTAGACTCAGACTTGTAAAAGTGCCTACAGGGCCTACTTACAAAACTTTATAAATAAATAAATAAATAAAATATTTTAAGTAGGTAGTTTAAATGTTCTAAGGTACTTTTTTGGCCGGTGGTTTTTTGGCGGACTAAAATCACATGCCGCCGCGATTTTTATTATGTCTGTGTCATTAAAATGTACAGAACATATTTTTGTCCTCCTAGACGGCTTCCACCAGCTTTCATTTCGATTAAACCTAATTTTTTCAATCCAACGTGCGGCAATAATCGGATTAGAAGGAAATCTTGAACGAGAAAAACAAGTAATTCAATTCGTATCACAGAATATCATAAAATAGAACAAGTACTTACTATAACAATTTAGGGGGAAAAATTTCGTTATAATGGCAACATTTTCATGTAATGTCGTTAGAAAATAATATTTTAGTGAATGTTTTACGTAAAACAACAAGTCAAAACATATTACTTACACGTGGAATGTTATTTTATAGTGTTTATTTTCTTGGTCTGAAGTGTTGTGGCACCCATTAACAATACAAATCGTCATAATCAATAAAAATCCGGGAGCTATTGACGCTGTGTGACGTGATTGCGACTGACAGGCGGCGATCGCCGAGTACACCAGAATGGTGTAGTTTAAGTCTGACGGTTTTGGTGCGCGGACTAGGTTTCTATGTGTTATTATTCTAAGCTATATTCGCCACCCCTTCAATCATCAACGGATCAATCACCAACTGCTTACTCCCACAAGCTTAATATAGGGTGGGATACGGGCACGCCCGATAAAAAAAGTCATGATGGAAACGTATGGCGAATACTAAGGTTTATTAAAATAGCCTTAATTGAAAAAATTAGGCTTAATCGAAATGAAAGCTGGTGGAAGCCGTCTAGGAGGACAAAAATATGTTCTGTACATTTTAATGACACAGACATAATAAAAATCGCGGCGGCATGTGATTTTAGTCCGCCAAAAAACCACCGGCCAAAAAAGTACCTTAGAACATTTAAACTACCTACTTAAAATATGATATTTTATGCGAATTAGAAAGAGACAAAACATTTTCTTATTACATAAGTGTTAATAAACGTTTGTATTATTACTAAGTAACTACAAAAAATGATCGAATTTAACAAAAATGATTATATGAAAAAATCCCCTAGTTTAGGGGGAAATGTAATCCGCTAGCAACATTATTTGTTTACTTGTGTGCGTGTTGTCGTGTGTTAGTACGCGTTGATTACGCCCACATGAATCCATTTTGTGCGACACTTTTGAGGGGTTGGCTGTAGGAAACTATCATTCTATGTGTTATTATTCTAAGAAAATAGCGTGCTCTTTGTCTATAAGTATTGTTTGTTGGAATAGCGTATCGCGGATCGGTGTGGACCAGAAGTTAAATATACTTATATGGAAAAGCGATAACCGACTTAAAGGTATAAGTTGGCCGCCGACTCCACGCAGCAGCAGCAGACGACGTGTCGTCGCGACACTACTGGTTTCTATGTATTTCTATGAAATTCCCTCCGTAGCGAGCGGCAAGAGGCTAGCGACGCGTCGTGGAGCGGCAGACGACACTGTCACCCAACCGCAGATCAGTCAAGTAGTGCCGCTGACGACGGAGCAACGAAACCTCGAGCGAGATTTTTCAAAATGTTTTTTCCGATTCTGAAGAAGGTAAACTAATAAACCGGGTAGCCCAACATCCCGCACTGTACTATTGTATCCACTGAATTGCGAACCTACTTTTTATAAGTAGGTACCCAGTTAGCTAGAGCATAAAAAAAACGTTAATAATATGAATTCAATTTGTATATATAAGCTTTGTTACTTCGAATGAATGAGCAATCGTTGCGGATGCAGTCTGCTGTTCTGCCATCCTAAGCCAATAGGCAGTATGTCAGATATAACTCCCGTAGCCATATCAACCTTATTACTAACCAAATAGAATTAAAACCGCTTTGGCTGTTGAATTTGGGATACGGCTTATTGGCTTAGGAGGGCAGTGTTGCCGTCTGCAGTCGGGTTCGAACTCGTAACTGCACCGACAGGACGCAACACTTGTCGTGGCGACATGACGCGACGACACGTCGTCCGCTGCTGCTGCGTGGAGTCGGCTGCCAACTTATACCTTAACGCGTGCGCGAGCGTCAACGGACAATACGTTTGGTGTCAACGATGCGTAATGGTTAGTTACTGTACAGTCAAGGGCATAAATATATATAGGTACGTTCCCTAGACGTCAAAAATATCTATACACCTTTATGCCACTGGCAATAAAGTACGTGTATACATATATTTGATGCGATGGCTGTATAGATATTAATGCCTTTGACTGTACCTACTGTGTCACGTCACATTCATACATAGATAGGTACATTCCCGCGCGGACTTTTATGTAGGCCTTTTTAATACCTCCTTATTAGATTATTAATTTTAATGTACTTATCTTAAGTTATTAGTAAGCTATGAAAGCTACCGAAAGTGCATTTTTACGATTTGTTTATAAATCATCGACTTTTTGCCACTATTTGTAAATTCAATTAGAATGCTTAAAAACAACTTACAATATTTCGGAAAAAATGTCCAAGTGAGAGTGAACATATTTAAATCCGTTGAAGTTTAACGGCCGATCCCTATATTCAACCTGCGGATAGGTAAGGCTTACTTCGGGTTAAAATTTGACATTTGCCCATACAAAATGTGTGAAATTTTAATCCGAAGTAAGCCTATCTGTCCGCGGTTTGAATATAGATAGGTTCGGCCATACATAAGAGAGCACCGAACCACTTCAAATATCTGAAACTCGTGCAGTACGATTAATTGGACTTTGACACTCGGCAATTCTCTCCCGATAAATGTTAATCGGGAGAGATCGGAAGTGCAAATGACACGAGACACATTGCTGCATATTCATAATACCATTGTGTGCCAGTCTACAATAGTAATGTTGATCATCTGCCACCATGACATATTTTTACAGTAGAATATGAATAACACAGATGTGGCTTGATCTAATTATTACATCGCATTACCAAAAAACACAAATATTAAATTAGTAAGTGTAATTCACAGATAATTTCATTAAAAGCAAATTCCTTTGAGTTTGAAAGCTAATGTTATTGCTTACATTTGTAATTATTTTATTGGTGTTAGTTTTAAAATAACTATTTATATTACTTTATTATCTAATAATGTTACTTTTAAGTACTTATTTTAGTATTTTACTATGGGAAAAAATTACCTTCTGCTGGAGTTTCTTGCGGCGCTTCTTCTCCGCAATGATGGTCTTGTCCGAAGCGCTCGTAGATTCACTCTATATTACCGACGTGTGAAAGAGCCCTCATGTGGCCAATATACTGAATAAATATTTTGAATTTAGAATAACCCGTAACATACGAGTCATGTCATAAATTTTTTATTATAATTAGTAATTTAATAATTAGAATATTAATTAAGTTTTTATACTTAGATTGATGTTTTATTATTAACTAGCTGTTGTCCTTCAGGGATAATGTAGGATTGTAATGTTTTTTTTTTCGGATGAAGAAGTTGTGGTGCCTATTCAATGCAAACAAACAAACCAACAATCAAATCTTTCCTCTTTATAATATTAGTGTTGATTATACTAAATAGGTTTGAATATTTTATGTCAGCAAGTTCTAGGGTTTTATGTACTCTATGTAAAAACACGAATCTTTACGATTAAAACCGAGATGTCCCGAGTGTCAAAGTGAAAATAATCGTACCAAACTGGTTGTTTTTTAAGAGTTTTTGTGGTAGGGTCAGGTGGGGTAAGAGCTTCAATGGGGTAAGTGCGACCAACCATACATTATTAGGAGATATTGTTCGTTGGACGGACTTGCCCCACCTTACCTTATAGTTAACGGCTAAGGAACCTTATACTACGCATGGTCGGAGATACTCTTGCCCGGTTTTATCACAATATGCCGCTGCTGGTTCAGAAAAATAAACTTTTTGGCGCTATGAGGGATGGGTTTGCCGTGTGGTTTCCGGCTTACAATAGTCCTCTCCATGCCTTCCTGTGGAAGTCGTAAGAGGCGACTAAAGGATTAAAGGCTTGCAGTTAGGCGATGGGCTTGCAACCTGTCACTAATATACATTGGTATTTTTGATTATTTTTGTATATGTTTATAGTTTGATAGATAAAATGTTGTGATAACTTGTGATGTTGTGTTGCTTTTTAACTACTTTAAAGAAAATATTATCCTATAGCTTGAGATTTGAAGTATTAATTCGATTAATTCGTGGTGCCAAATACGTTAGAGATAAATATATATATATATATTTGAGTTCCCTAATCATTATTTTACTTATTTCTTCAAAATAAGTCAACCGCCTTTCAACCGCCTACGAAAGCCCACCGAAGTGAAAAAAACAATATACCGGTTTTCTTGAATTATGAACTTTTGAGTACCAGCATCAAAAATGTATCTTGAATTGAATCATACATTAATACATGATATAGGTATATTTCTTGTAAAATTCAATTTACTAAATATTAATGCCTACTCAATAATCCATTCTAAGGAAATCTTTTTTTAAATGAACAATCCTTTCTGATAATTATAATGGTATTTCAAGTTTTTTGGGAATAGTACCAATCCCTTTCCAACAAAAAAATTATTATACAAATCGGTTGAGTCATTATTTAACAAAAAAATGTTGACTCCTAGTGGGGTAATTTTGAAAATAAAATGCCAAAAAATATATTTAATTCTTTGACAATGAATTAACAAAAAAATTAATAGGTAAATTGACACACTGATAATTATTTTCCTTAAGTTCGTAGTCCATAAAAAACATTTTTGACAGTCATTACCTCACGGGTTGTAAAAATTACCCGTGAGTATAAAAAGAGTTGCATACAGATTTATTTTCTAAACACGTGTATTTTCGAAATCCAGCATTTTTAAACAGTAAGTAATTTCATAAAGCGTTGATCAATATATCCAATTAAACACAAATGACAGTAAGTAAACATGCACAGTAGGGTTTGCAATCCGGATACCCGGCGATACCCGAAATATCCGGATATCCGTCGAAAATTTGAGCCTGATGCGACAACCCCTTGGATCCGGATATTTCGGATCCTACGGATATTACACGATGACTTTTGTAGTTACTGAACGCATTTCTAATGTAAATAACTAGCAACAGTGTTTCCTCCCACTCTCTTGCTCTGTGCTCTTGCTTTTCGGGCTGCAAGCCGTGTACGGGGTCTCGCTGTGTTTCTACAAATAAAATAAAATAAAATAAATAAAATGTTTTTATTTCAATTGTTGTAGTTTTACAAAAGTATGTGGTTGATGCCCCTTTTTAAGTATGTAAACATACTTGTGTTAAGGAACATCGCTCTTTCTTAATTGGCGTTAGAATAAAAATAAAACTAAGGGTAACAAATGGTTTTAAAATAACATGCAGAACACAGAATAATATGATGAGCATGTAGGTCGTCCACCCGCCCAAACATGGCCACAGAACTCATAATAAATATAAATATGCTTACATGACATGCAGCCACGTTATGGCAGACACACGACGTACTTCACTCATACACATACACATTGCTACACATACACACTTCCTCATTCACACACACATACACACACACAAATACGCAATACACAACAGTTTGTTAAGAGATTATTTCAGCTAATTATAAAATTCATAAAACATGTACATTTTGGGATACTTGTCAATTTGATATTAATCAAAACTAGTGATAATACAATAATTAGTGATTGCTTTTTTTCCCTTTATACCCTTTATACAATTTTATATTTTTTTATATTTTTTTATATAGTAATAGATCTTCAACTTCATTATAATTCTTTGTTTGTAACCAAGATGAGAGTGTTTTTTTGCATGCATGATATGTAAGGGGATAAATGTTTACTTGTCTATTTACAGTATCGTATAGATTAACAGAGCGGGCAGTGTATTGCCGTCTAGCATATGCAGAGTTCGTCTTGACAACTGGGGTTACATTTCTTCTTCTCCTCCCAGTTATAACGGTTGGATTATATGTTAGACGTTTATGCATGTTTAGGATAATATGTAACACATACAGTTTCCTAACTGAGAGAACACCGCACAACGCATAAAGATCGGAGGTGGGAAATCTAAGGGGCTTGAAGTGCATCACCTTAAGTAAAGATCTTTGAGCCCTTTCTAATTCAAGAAATTTTGTCTTTGAGGCACCTCCCCATAATGATATACAGTAAACTATAACAGATTGAACCAGAGAAGTATATATTTGTTTTTGTAATTTGTTTGATGCGATATGTCTTAGAGTCTTAAAAATCCAAGTAAGCTTTCTTATTCTATTCATTACCAACTCTATATGCATATGCCATGTTAAACGTTGGTCAATCATGACCCCTAGGTACTTTGTGCTTGTGACCTTTTGTATGATAGGGCAGTGACAGTTACTGTTGTTGATCATTGGAACACATGTGTGAATTTTGATTTCTAAGTTCGAATCAGGCTGTGTACTATCATATTTGGTAAAACACATGTAGTTTGTTTTTGTAGTGTTTAACGTCAACAGATAAGAATTCAACCACATAGCAATCTTTGCCAGACCTAGTTCTGCATAGGAGTGAACTTGTTCCCATGTATCGCCATAAAACACAACCGCAGTATCATCTGCATAGGATATAACTTGGCCATTTTCTATGTTCATGGCACACAGTCTGTTGATGTAAATTAAAAATAAGGTCGGGCCTAGAACGCTACCTTGAGGCACACCAAATGTCATTTCTAATTCATTGCTAGTATATGTACCGAGTTTTACTCTCTGTTTACGGTTTTGAAGATAATCAGTCAGGAGTAGTAAAGAAGAGCCTCTAAAACCTATGCTTTCGAGAGTGTTTACAAGAATAGGGACAGAGACAGTATCAAAAGCCTTCTTAAGATCTAAAAATAATGTTAGGCATTTCTTATTATTGTCAACTTTGTCTATTATTAGTGATGTTAGTGCTTTTCAGTTGATAGTCCGGACCTAAAACCATATTGAGATTTTGAAATAATATTGTATTTGTTTAAATATTTAACTATTCGTGAATTTAGAAGTTTTTCCAATATTTTTGATAATGCCGGTAAAACAGATATAGGCCTGAAGTTGTTTGGATCGTCTCTGTTCCCATTCTTGTATACAGGAGTTACTACCGCTAGCTTAAGTGCTTCTGGGAAAATTCCCTGATTAAAGCATAGGTTTACTAGATGGGTGATAATAGGTACAACAATGCCACTAGCCATTTTCAGAAACTTACTGGAAATATTGTCCCAGCCAGGGGCGCTATCTGATTTTAAATTCATCAAGGTCATGAAAACTTCATTAGGGTCTGTCTCGAATAGTACAAACGATTGTAACTGTGATTGAGAAGACGGAGAGGGTATTTGGAATCCTGTATAACATGAACCAGATGCGGGTATTATATTATTTGCTAGAGATTTACCAATATTAGAAAAATAATTATTAACAAAATCAATTGATGCTTGTGGTGAGGGATTAATATCTAATAATTCTAAGTTTGTATTTTTGTTTTCTTTTCGGTGTGTTATATTGTTTACTGTCTTCCATATAGTTTTAGGGTTATTTCCTGCTTTTTCTAGTTGTTCCTTGTCATATTTTCGTTTCAGATTTTTTATTAATTTATTACAGAAATTCCGGTATCGCTTGTATGTTAATTTTAATGTTAGGTTTTCTGGATGACTACGCAGCTTGCGTAAATAAATAACATAAACAGTGCTTTTATTAAATTCACGTATTTATGTTAAGTATCAACCATTCGGGGGTGGAAACCCAGGGGGCTTGTTCAATGCATAAAACAATCCAGGAGGTTTCCAAACATTACAACTTTAAAGTTTGCAATAAAATAAAATAAAACCGTGAATTTATGACCATTACTAGTCCATCTATAGTGTTCTTAAATGTATATTCAATTATGTCTGTTTTACAATAACACCCACCAACTAAATTCATATCATACATTGTTTTGTTACTATACATTTTAATAATTTAGATCTTTTTGTCGCGGCAGTCGCGTCACTTGGTTACGAGCCTACCTACCCTACCTACCTAGCTAACTAGATATCTACCGTAGATGTTATTAGATTACTCGATAATTTTACGTTATATTATAAATGACTGGTGTGGTTATATTTGTCCCTACGTATATTGGTGTTTTTTAGATTACTTAAGATTTGATTAACAAGTAGGCATTTTTTTTAACAATTAGCCTTGGTAAATTCATATGTTTAAAATCTAATTGCGTCGCGGCGTCGAGCGTGTATCAAACTTTTAAGAAAACTTATTAATCAAATTATGTTTTATTTAAAACTAGGATCCGTTATATCCGAAATATCCAGATTCCCGGATCCGTCGCGTCCACAAATCCGAATTAGGTATCTGGATCTTGCAAACCCTGTTGCAAGATACTTGCAAAAACATGTTGAGGTCCAACTGTCATAACATTTCACTTTCCTTTCAATAATAATTTATTCAATAATAATTTGTCAAAACTTAGTCAATAATAATTTGTCCATATGCAAAAATACTTTTTCTGGTCCAGGGGACACCGTTGATGTAGGAAAACATATCAAAACTTTTATTCGGTCGTCTTGTCTTGCACCGTCTTATACACCGTGTTTTTTTTGATTTACGATAACTTTAAGGGAACGTTCTTTAGGTCAAACAAAGTTAATTTCCCGAAGACAGACAAATGATAAGTCTAACGGTTTTAAAGATATTTAATTTTTAAATTTAATCAGTTAATCACGTTAAACTAGTGTAAAAGGCTCTTAAGTGATAACAACAATTTTCTTTTAATACTTATGAGTAAAGAGTTTCCAATTGTTAGGTTTGTATACGCGTCAATCTAAAGTGACAAATTTGTACCTGTCAAGTGTTATCTTTTCTTGTGTGTGTATGTCACGCCAAACGTATTTGACACTGATTATTAGTTAACTCTAAAGGCCCTTTTAGAATGACCAAAGATAAAAGATTTCATTATTTTGTTCTAAAGTGAAAAAATTTTTTTTTTGCAATATTTAAAAATCTAATCTACCAATTAGTTTCTATGGATATACCTAGTAATATGCCGAAGGTATCGTAAATCAAAAAAAACACGGTGTATACACAAGTAGGTGGTTTTTTTTGGCTCCCTCTATCTCTTTCCCAAGATTTGGGGCATGTTTTCCTGCTGAACTACATGCTATTTGATATTATATTTAATTTAATATTTATTTATTTATACTTTATTTCAGGCAACAAGGCCCATATTTACAAATACCTTACAGACTAACATACATAGGTAATAATAATATAACGTAAAATTAACAAGACTACTAACACACTGTCGCCCTCGGCCACGAAATGGCCGAAATATGACACCACTCTTAAAAAATAGGTACTCTGCCGATATTAAAATATATCAATTGTAGGTACAAGGAATCTCACAAGAATCTCTCTTTATTAAAATTTATCCTTTTACGAACAATTAACACTGTTGGCGTCAACCCTGCGCGTCGCGTCGTGGCGATGTGCGCCCGCTAGGTAGGATCTTTGGCATAGACTGTAGTCATCTACAGCTACCTATAGTGACCGCCCGCCTAGTGGGCTGTCCGGCGTCTGAGCAAAGTCTCGAAGCGCCCGCTAGGCGCGTTTCTGGCAGTCAAAGTGTTAATTTAATATTTATAGCTTTATATAATGCTTAGGCTAAGTAGGACCATTGTAATATGAAATACATCGTGTCCAATATATTTGGATACCACTATGAAATATAATAAAAATAACTACACGATACCAAATGACACGAAAAGCATATTATATTAAAAATAAACAAATAACAATTACTTACAATAAATGTTTTGGAATTACTCCGCCTTTAAGTTTCCGAACCAGCCTTAAACGTTTCTCAAACCCGTCACATGCGGCACGCACTGCTTCCATAGGCATTTCATCCCAAATAATCTCGATATATTTTTTTAATTGGTCCAAATTTGATATTTTATAATTATTCAGTTTAGATAGCATATTGGGACCGAGCGCGACGACAGCGCCACGTGACAGGCGGCCATTATGGACAATATTGTCACCGCTGTCAAACAAGAAGTAAGTAAATATTGTGAAAAATATTAATGAAATCTTGTGTTATTGTACTATATTACACAATTTTGGACAATGGTAGGCAGTAACATTATTGCCAATAATATTAAAATTGTTGTTTTCAGTGAGAAATAAGCCTACTCGTGACTAAAACGGGGTTTCGTTTTTTTCTTACGGCAAATATCCACTTATTTCTTTGGTCTCGTTTCCACAATGGTCTTGGAAATTGGTAAAATTTACAGTCGCTATTCTTCTTGGTGTTATTACAATTCACAACAACACATCCTACCAGGACCATATTTTTATCTCAAAAACGATTAGAAAATGTTTACTGCAATATGGATTTGACAGTTCAAGTCAGCGACAAAAATGGCAATTTTAGCCGTAGCGAGCGCTGTGATCGTTTAGGCTACCCCCTCCACCCGCTTTGCACTCTGCCATATAAACAATTGAGATCCGGAGAGCTGGGAGGCCATTCATTCTTCGGTAAGAAATCGGTTGAATTTGCCTTACACCAGACTTGAACGCTGTTTGCGGTATGGGAAGGTGCGCCATCCTGTTGAAAAATGTAATAATCATCTCCAAACATGCGTTGCTAATTAGGAGCAACAACTTTCTCCAGTACTTCTGTTTTGTAATATTCAGCGTTGATTTTAACACCTTTATCGATGAATATCAACGGAAGTTTGCCCCGCGTACACACTGCTCCCCAAACCATTACTGAGGGGGCACCCTGAAATCTTGGAACGTATTTCTGATTCTCTGGAATATCTGCCATCTTTGCCGCCCACAACCGATCATTTTGAGCATTGTGGGATTGCTCTAAAACAAACAGTTTTTCATCTGAGAAAACGAACTCATCCTCAGCGTGACACGAAAGTATCGTTATTTGATCGCTCGGCCCTCTTTTGCTTAGACGCCTGGGAATGTCCATGAACTTTATGTTTCTTGTACGCGTAACACCCGAGATCATGTCTCAAAATGTTATGGACAGATCCTCTTGAAATATTCAAGTCGGCTGCTAGTTTTCGAATGGAGCGATGGTTTTTACGTCTAATTCGCTCCCGCACAATTTTTGAGGAGGTCTCTTTGAATCGTTTTAATGTTTTATAATTCCAAGATATTTCATCGCTTTGAAAATGTCACTAGGGCACTCGCCAGTACGGTATTTGGTAACAATTATTTCTCGAAATTGCTTCATCGTGTTTTAACTATGAATGAAATGTGGTAGACATTTGACATTACTGTATCTTGTTTCTGTAAATATATATTTCAATTGTATAAATAGAACAATTTATTTCGAGCTTCAGGTATTTTATACCAGTGCGAAACATATTGTATCCGAACTTTTTGGACACGGTGTATGTTTAAAAAATGACTGAGTCTAGACTAAGACAATAAAAAAAAAAGACGCACGCTTTTTTTTTTTTTAATTGTCTTAGTCTAGATGACGACATCGCTTTATGCACTAGTGCTTAAAATGCGATTTTATGCAGCCTATACCAAGCATAAAGAAGGACTTAGAAGGACATACTCGTATGAGAAGTGAAAAGTATATTTTGAGTCGCATGTATGAGCGTGTGTGAGTTGAACAATATTAAGGTCACAGCTCATTAGAACCTCCCGGCACCCGACCCTCACTGCGTCGCCTCGAACGGTTAGTATTCTTTATATGGATTTGAATGGGCATGCGCTCACTACACAAACTCACTAAACAACTACGTAGCGTCACCGGATCGTCTCGCTCGCGAGGTGTCCCCGTGCGGACTGCGAGTGGTCCACTCGATCATAGCTCGTTGCTCGCATGCCTGCCTCACGTGCCTGTTTACGTTAGAAGACTGCTCGGAAATTCGTTGTCCACCCGAGGGTCATTTGTCAAGTGGACGCCGAGCGACGAGGCTGTGCGGGTCGGGTGCCAGGTGGCTCTGGGTGAATATTTGGGCGTTTCAACCGCCGTCATTGTTGTCTTCAATACATTGACGAAAACCATGATAATTAACAGCAACTTTTGATGTCAAAGTCAACGGACCTGAGGGTAGTATTAATTCAATTTTAAATAATAAGACAATTAAAAAGTTTATCTTGAATAATATGCGAAGACAATAATGACGGCGGTTAAAACGCCGAATAATCACCCCTTTAATGTAATAAAATAACCTTTAATCTTATAGGGCAACACAGGTACGCGAATGTGGCGTTTCGTTCCATACGCTTCTATTGCCTCGGTAAATGGCCAGGAAGCACGGGAAACCACGGGCTACGATCGCTAGCAGGAAGGGACGATTGGCCTCAAACTCAAATTCCACATCGTCAATTAACATGGTCAGGATCACTCCTGAAATATTTGTAAGTTGACAAAAAACATTAACATGGGTTGTGTCACGAAGGCGCTGCTGTTTATAGGGTTCCGAAGTGTTATAATTATAATGTCGCATATGTATGTGAAGTATGGTGGCTGCGCCCACCGCCAGCGCCACTTAAAGATACCTTTTTCAGAGTTTTCCTCATAACTAGAATATCTTTACAAATAGCATTACGATTACTACTGACAAGAGTTTGTACATAAAATGTCCCACAAGTTTGGTGATATTCATGTTTGCTCTACGATCAATACTTTAGGAGCTACAGGGTAAAAAACCCGAACGTTGTCAACCAACTTTAATCCGTTATAAATCCTAAATCGCGCAATTTTTTGAGAAAAATCGTAATTTATCACAATGGTTTACATTTTTCCTTTTACCTTACAGTTTAACTATATTTTTCCGTAAAACGGAACGCGCAATAGGGTTTTTCTGATGGTTAAGAATTTTTTTGGGGCTATAGTTCCTTCAGTTGCTGTGGAAACAGTGTTTTCCACCTTTGGAATCGTTTATAGTAAATTAAGAAGCCGAATGGGAATTGAAAAGGCTAGGATAAATTTATTCAAGCATTACATAAGCATTAAATAAAAACAAAAAAGTAAAATTAAACAGTTTTGATTCAATCATTGACCTTTTCAAAAAATATCATTTGATTTAAACCATGATTTAAATCAAAATCGTGCCAACTCCGTCGGGTTGACATAAGAATCATCACAATCGGCCCACGCGTTTAGTCTCTATAGTGCCAAAGGAACAAATATACATATAAGAGGTAAAGCTTGTGATGTGACGTTGTAAGGGGTAATCTCTAGATCTAGAGAACCGATTTTGAAAATTCTTTTACCAATACAAAGTCACGTTATTTGTGAGTGGCTAGGTATATGTTTTATTGCCCAACGAAGTGGGCACGGGTCAGCTAGTAATATTCTAAACAGGTAAAGTTTGTGACGTTGTAAGTAATCTCTGGATCTCAAGAACCGATTTTTTTTTTTTTTTTTACCATTGCAGTGCCACGTTATTTGTTAGTGTTTAAAGACCCAAAAAAAACCTAACTAAGTAGGCATGAGAAGAGCTACTTGTTTATATTTTATTTCTTTGTAGCTCCTAAAGTATTAACCTTAGAGTAAAGATGAATATATCAAATTTTGTAGATAATTGTATGTAGAAACTTTTGTCAGAAGTAATCATAATGATATTCGTACAGATATTCGAGATATGAGCAAAAATCTGAAAAAAGAAGGTACCTTCAATCCCCTTACCCTCAGCACACCCCTCAACCTTGAGGAGTTTTAGTATAATAATCGTTATTGTCTTCATCATCATCATGTCAGCCGAAAGACGTCCACGGCTGGACATAGGCCTCCCCCAAGGCTTTCCACTCAGACCGGTCTTGTGCTTTTCGCATCCACCGCGCGCGCGCGTTATCGTCTTATAACCTCTAAATTTCATATTACCTTATTCACTAATACCCCTAATTTTCAAATTACCATTGGCTCATAATTCATAATACGTAAATGTCAAATTATCTCATTCTTAAAGTGAACGAAATTCCAAATTGACTTTGACCTAGAACGTCATATTCTCTAAATGTCTAAAGATTACTACACAATTCCTTCAAATACCGAATGACAGAACTGACAAAATATTAAATAATAACCAGAGGTCGGCGAGGGTGAGCTATTTCTATGTCATTAATGTCATGTACTTGTGACTTGTAGATATTAAACAGCTTTATTGCCTATCTGAAGAGGTTTGATATCATATATATTCAAAACTAGTTGTAACTGGTTTCACACTTAAGCGAAAAACCAAAAATAGATTAATCATATTCTGTAGGTTCTAATACAATTCATTTATTTTGATGGCGACGTAAAGCTCGTAGCAGAAAGGCAATATAAATAAAATCATTTAATTAGTTCATAATTTCACATGGGGCATATACCACAGAACTATATCGAGATAGAAGGAAAGAGTGTATGTACCTCGCGTGCTAAAAAGAGGTGCTGAGCGCCCAATTGCTCGCCGCGATGCTCAGTCCGCTCTCGACCGGTGTCCGCGTGTGACGTTTGAATATAACAACAAAATGCCCTCTTTCTCGATAATTAACTGTAAAAACACCACCAAAAAAGTAGGAGCTGTAAATCAGGATATTTCCTTTCATCGGTAAGTACTCTTTGCCCTTAAATATCTGTTATTATTTATAAAACAATTTATTTTGTTGCTCGATATTAATTTCATATAAACAGTAGCGGACGACTCTGTGTCTAATGCTACTTTTCCATTGCTGCTTTAATTTGACGCGCCAGACTTGGCATGCATTGAAAATCAGCAACGAAAATTAATACAAACCAAACTGTCGAGCACTTGTCGAGACGCGTTCAAGGTTGAATTCTCATTTTTCTGTCAAAAGTAAGATGTAGTGTTGTACCCTGCGATTTTCAATGCCGATTTCTTAATCGATTAAAATCGATTTTGAAAACAGAAAAGACGATAATTATTTTTACAAGCTTTTATTTAACTTGCAATGTATGTAAAATATGTAGATCTGTATGTATGTAAGTTTGTATGTATGTACGGGTCAAACCTTACAAATTAAATTTGACCCACTTCCTGTTAACCGAATGGGCTGAAATTTGGACCACATATGTAAACTCGATGACAATGCAATATTATAGTATCTTTGAGGTGATCTGATGATGGAGTCGGAAGGTGGCGACAGGATCTCCGCCATTCTTAACGTAGACCCGCCGTGTTAGGACTCAATAGTTTGTTATTGTTAAGCCGGTAAAGATTTTCCAAAAAAAAGTACAGTCGATAACAAAAGCTTATTTAGACCTACTACATATTATGTAGCCGTGTGATGACTGATGAAGTAGTAGGTAGTCAAAAAGAAATAGATAATAATTATAGTTAGGTATATCGATAACTTAAAAATATAGTTAGTCGAAGTCTGTTGGCTCAGTGACGCTCTTCCGTTGCGATCGATGACACGATTCGTAACGATTCTGTTTTAGTTGTGCACATCACTAAAAGACTCGCGTGACTTCAAAGTACCTACGCAAAATGTTACACGCTCGGTTCTCATATAAATTGACGAACTCTCTCCTTCTATCTCGATATAGTTCTGTGGCATATACCATTGAATGACAAGGTATGTCCATGTTATGCAAAAACTGAAAACAGCTCACCCCCGCCGAGCTTTGATAATAACTGAAATAAATGATTAAATAAGTGTTTTGAAGTTTAGGCATTATGAGACTAAGCTATTTTGAAATTCAACCATATAAAGAGTCCGGTTTATTAACAAAAAAAAATAAGACTTTCTGCAATTTAGGTATTCTGAGACCAAGTAGTTTTGAAATATGGGAATATTGATAAAAAGTCAAATGCAATTTAGTAATTATAAGCCCAAAGCGGTTCATCAAAACTACACGAATTATTTCCCCTGATTGTATTAATTTTCTTGGGTTATTTCTATCAAGTAGGGTGATTAAGTGTGCATACTACATAATTATAAACACCTATATACCATGTATATATTATTAGAATCCCACATTAATGCTTAATTAAGACGTATCACTTTTGATTACGTCTTCCGTTTCACCTGTATGTATAGGCAGATTTCTAATTAAATACATTAGCACATTATAGCTTAAAAAGTTTGCAAAAAGACGGATCAGCTCGCCGCCGCCCGTAAATTGGTGTTCGGCGTAACGCCAGTAGTAGTGCCATCTAGTGAAGCGAACGTGAAACTAACGGCGCCATCTAGTGGTGCGAACGTTAAACCAACAGCGCCATCTAGTGGTGCGAACGTTAAACTAACAGCGTTAGGCGAACATGAAACTAACAGCGCCATCTAGGGATCAGAACGTGAAACTAACAGCGACATCTAGTCGTGTGACCGTGAAACTAACAGCGCAAACTAGTAGTGCGAACGTTAAACTAACAGCGCCATCTAGTGGGGCGAACGTGAAACTAACAGGGCCATCTAGTGGTGCAAACCTAAACCTAAGCGGAATATAGTGGTGCGAACGTGAAACTAACAGCGCCATCTAAGGTGAGAATGTGAAACTAACAGCGCCATCTAGTGAAGCGAACATGAAGCTAACAGCGCCATCTAGAGGTGCGAACGTGAAACTAACAGCACCAACTAGGGGTCACAACGTGAAACTAACAGCGCCATCTAGGGGTCAGAACGTGAAACTAACAGCGCCATCTAGAGGTGAGAACGTGAAACCGACGCGCCATCTAGTGGGGTGAACGTGAAACTAACAGCGCCATCTAGGGGTCAGAACGTGAAACTAACAGCGCCATCTAGAGGTGAGAACGTGAAACCAACGCGCCATCTAGTGGGGTGAACGTGAAACTAACAGCGCCATCTAGGGGTCAGAACGTGAAACTAACAGCGCCATCTAGAGGTGAGAACGTGAAACTAACGCGCCATCTAGTGGAGTGAACGTGAAACTAACAGCGCCATCTAGTGGTGCGAACATGAAACTAACAGCGCCATCTAGAGCTGCGAACGTGAAATTAACGCACCATCTAGTGGGGCGAACGTGAAACTAACAGCGCCATCTAGGGGTCAGAACGTGAAACTAACAGCGCCATCTAGAGGTGCGAACGTGAAACTAATAGCGCCATCTAGAGGTGCGAATGTGAAACTAACAGCGCCATTTAGAGGGGTGAACGTGAAACTAACAGCGCAATCTAGTAGTGCGAACAGCGCCATCTAGTGGGGCGAACGTGAAACGAACAGCTCCATCTGGTGGTGCAAACGTGAAGCTTACAGAGCCCTCTAACGGGGAGAACTTTAAATAGAAAGCGCCATCTAGGGGTCAGAACGTGAAACTAACAGCGCCATCTAGAGGTGAGAACGTGAAACCAACGCGCCATCTAGTGGGGTGAACGTGAAACTAACAGCGCCATCTAGGGGTCAGAACGTGAAACTAACAGCGCCATCTAGAGGTGAGAACGTGAAACCAACGCGCCATCTAGTGGGGTGAACGTGAAACTAACAGCGCCATCTAGGGGTCAGAACGTGAAACTAACAGCGCCATCTAGAGGTGAGAACGTGAAACTAACGCGCCATCTAGTGGAGTGAACGTGAAACTAACAGCGCCATCTAGTGGTGCGAACATGAAACTAACAGCGCCATCTAGAGCTGCGAACGTGAAATTAACGCACCATCTAGTGGGGCGAACGTGAAACTAACAGCGCCATCTAGGGGTCAGAACGTGAAACTAACAGCGCCATCTAGAGGTGCGAACGTGAAACTAATAGCGCCATCTAGAGGTGCGAATGTGAAACTAACAGCGCCATTTAGAGGGGTGAACGTGAAACTAACAGCGCAATCTAGTAGTGCGAACAGCGCCATCTAGTGGGGCGAACGTGAAACGAACAGCTCCATCTGGTGGTGCAAACGTGAAGCTTACAGAGCCCTCTAACGGGGAGAACTTTAAATAGAAAGCGCCATCTAGTGGGGCGAACGTGAAACTAACAGCGCCATCTGGTGGTGCAAACGTGAAGCTTACAGAGCCCTCTAACGGGGAGAACTTTAAATAGAAAGCGCCATCTAGGGGTCAGAACGTGAAACTAACAGCGCCATCTAGAGGTGAGAACGTGAAACTTACGCGCCATCTAGTGGGGTGAACGTGAAACTAACAGCGCCATCTAGGGGTCAGAACGTGAAACTAACAGCGCCATCTAGAGGTGCGAACGTGAAACTAACAGCGCTATCTAGGGGTCAGAACGTGAAACTAACAGCACCATCTAGGGGTCAGAACGTGAAACTAACAGCGCCATCTAGAGGTGAGAACGTGAAACTTACGCGCCATCTAGTGGGGTGAACGTGAAACTAACAGCGCCATCTAGGGGTCAGAACGTGAAACTAACAGCACCATCTAGAGGTGAGAACGTGAAACTTACGCGCCATCTAGTGGGGTGAACGTGAAACTAACAGCGCCATCTAGAGGTGAGAACGTGAAACTTACGCGCCATCTAGTGGGGTGAACGTGAAAGTAACAGCGCCATCTAGGGGTCAGAACGTGAAACTAACAGCACCATCTAGGGGTCAGAACGTGAAACTAACAGCGCCATCTAGAGGTGAGAACGTGAAACTTACGCGCCATCTAGTGGGGCGAACGTGAAACTAACAGCGCCATCTGGTGGTGCAAACGTGAAGCTTACAGAGCCCTCTAACGGGGAGAACTTTAAATAGAAAGCGCCATCTAGTGGGGCGAACCAGATACTTACTAACAGTGCCATCTAGCGGGACGGCTTAAAATTAACAACGCCATTACAGAACTATCTAGCGTGGAGCACTTTAAATCAACAGCGCTATCAAGCTAAGTGAATATAAAACTGACAGCGCTGGATAACTTTTAAACTAGCGGACTGACCTTGAAGTTACAGCGCATTTTACCGAAAAAAATGAAAACTTCAATAAACGACAAAATGGTAGCTGCGCTTTTGAGTGGACGAAACGGAACATTTACAGGATACGTCACGGATGCCAAGATTAAGACTCAAACGAGGAGCTTTAGATGACGCCAAACTTACAATAGTAATAAATCAATTGCAGGCATTGCAGCTACTCTTTTTGCTATGCTAAGGTCGATACAATTCAATAGATACACACCAGCTTTCATTTTTTTATTTTTTTAACGTTATATCTTTTCTACTCGCGTGGTTTAATCAGCTTATAGGTATTAGAATACCACCTATAGCGCAGATAAACGAAGTGTGAAAACAATTGTATAATGAGCGTTCCCATGGCAATAATAATTCTGTATTAATTATTATAGCATTGTTATTACCATTGCACAGTTACGGTCAGTGTACACTTTACATCCTAATTTTTATAATAACATCTCTAAACTTGTTTTTACAACAGCTGAAATCATGTAGATTACAAACAACATGTTTTGAGATTATTAATTAGTTAAAGTAAAAATTACATTTCTATTCAAACCCCTAAAAGTTATTCAATATTCATCGACTTATTTATTGGTTACCATGGTTACGCTCAATATGGATATATCACAATGGCGTTTCGTTTGGTATTCAATTTTTTTATGAAAAATTATAAGGACCGTCTTCCCCTGTGGATGTCGTAAGAGGCGACTAGGGGAACTAAGGATTGTAGTGAAGTTAGGCAATGGTCGGCTGACTCATGCACCTACTTGCAACGGCCAACGATGGGGGATACGCGGGGAAGCGGGTGGCAGAGTCGGCGAGTTCAATCTCCCTTAGTTTGCCTTCTCTAAAGACAAGGGGTGTACGTGTGACTCGTACCAATAGTTATTTTCACACCACATCCTCGAAATTGCCCACTTATATATCATGCAAACCTCAGTTCAAGCATGTTATTATAACCATCGGCTAACCAGCGGGTTATAATGACATTCAGTACAATATTATAATCCAGCGCGTAATAATGAGATTTGTATGTTCCGTAGAAACCTTTGCTGTAGGTTTCTATGGAACTTATTTGAAAATTGAACTGGCCACTACAAGCCATATACGCAAAACAAAGAAAATAAAAGAAAAGCCGCTAGTGTTACAAAACGAACGGAGTGAGCAGGAGGTTGAAGTTGAAAGATTATAGTTTGAATAAAATGTCAAGCGACGAAAGCGAAAGTGATTTGAGATTTGACGTGGTTTCTAATAAGTAGCCTTGCTTTTCATGGTGAGCGAAGGTGTGAAAATAGAGTATTCTCCTTTGGGATAAAACCCTCGCTGCACCCAGTACTCCGTTCTTATTCCTGAGAGAAGTAACTCGTAACACCCTCGCTAAGCTCGGGAGTTAAATCTGTACTCCCTCGTTTGCCTAGGATTCAATATCGCGACATAAAACAGTGCTTTATCCCCTCGGTGTACAATCTACTATTATGTGACCGGAGCATAATGAGAGGCATTTGGTTTTATGAAACGAACCGAAAGGCTGTAATGTTTATGCACTCCCAGTATTTATGTTAAAAACATTGTTTTGTTTGTTTGATGTGCGAGTCGATTGTAATATTCAAGATTCACAAAATTGTATTGAAAAAGAATTTCTCACTAAATTAAATTACAAATCAACTAATTCGAAAATCACAACCAAATACGATTCCTTTTCTTCAAGAATATGTCAAAATTTGAATGTGATTAAAGTTTTGGCTACCTATACTGTAATTTTAACATTACGATGCAACCACAGATACAGGTTTACTAATATAGGTCCATTTGCTTATCGTTTCTGAACATATTACAGGGAAGTTTTGCCATGGATGTAGATCAATTTAATAATGGTTTATACGATTTATTCTGATCATAACTGTAAATCCTCAACAAGGTTTAAAAAGGAATTTAAATTCTACGGATTTCGACGAGACGAACGGTAAGTTATTTTTTAATCACCTAAAGCATGGTTCATTTAGAATTGGCACGTATAAATTAATTTAAAAAAAATGTTTCTTGAATTCTTACTTCAAAAGTTACAATCACGGTTTGTTGACAACGTTTTGATGTTTAAATGGTGCAAAAATTATAGACCTTGATCAATGCGTTTAATAGTTATCGACAATGGAACTTGAAAAAAGGAAAGTAATTGTGGACAAATACTTGGAAAATCCATCATGGTCTGGGTCGAAGATAGCTAAAGCACTAAATTTCCACAAAGTACTGTTTGTAGAATTATAAAACCATACAAGGAGACCCTGTCTTGCCGCAGAAAGACCCAGGTCAATCGTTAATCGGGTACCAGGGATAGAGAACTTAAAAAGTAAGTGTTGAGAGCTGTTGAACCAAATCCAGGGCTGTCCGATTACGATCTGTCCCGTAAATTAAAAAAAAGTCGCAGTGCTGTGAGACGGATTCGCCTTCGGGCTGGTTATAAGAGCTATAAAACTATTAAGAAGCCAAATCGCACCATGAAGCAGAACCTTCAAGTTCAAAAGCGAGCTCGCTTGTTGTATGACAAAGTTTTAACAAAATTCAAAGGGTGCTTCTTGATGGACGACGAAACCTATGTTAAACTCGATTTTAAGCAACTACCCGGTTCAAAGTATTACTTGGCTGATACTAGAGGAAATGTTGAAGAAAAATATAAATTGGAAAAATTAGCAAAAAAATACATGATATGGCAAGGGATCTGTAGTTGGGGCTTAAAGACCAACATTTTCGTTAAGGCTTCTACAATGACGTCAGATGTTTACATGAAAGAGTGCCTGCAGAAACAAGTTTTACCTTTCATTCGAAACCACCGTCTTCCTGTGAAGTTTTGGCCAGATTTAGCAAGCTGCCATTACTCAAAAAAGGTACTACAGTGGTATGAAACCAATCAGGTCGATTACGTGCCTCGTGACATGAATCCTCCAAATTGTCCACAGTTTCGACCAAATGAGAACTACTGGGCAATTATGAAAGGGAAACTCAAAAAGAGTGGCAAAATGGTCAAAGATGTAAAATCGTTGCGAATTACATAGAATCTTCAAGCCAAAAAAGTAGATAAAAGCACTGTTCAGAAGATGATGGGATCTATTACGAAAAAAGTTCGGAATTACATACATGGTTTGGACAACTGAATATTTTTAGTGTAAAATGTAAAATAATAATACATATTTTTCAATTAATAATACTAACTGTTTTATATCATTAATTATTTTAAAATTTATAACCTTGGTAATAATATGTACCAATTCTAAATGAACTATGCTTTATATTTAAAATTGTTGTTATATGGTTTATTCTTAATTTTGAAATTCCACTATTTAACCTTTGATTTGATATCCTAGTAGCATACATTAAGGTTTAATGTCGCGTGGGTTACCTTTAGTATTCGTTTTAACGAAAGCCTTAATGTAAAATATCTTGAGACGTCAATTATTTAAAATGCGTTTCTAAAATATAAAAAAAAACATTACAAATTACTGGAATAATCTAAAATTGATTAGTATGTTTATAATATTCACTGATAAAAAAGTACTTAGTATGTACTCTCAATGCTTATTTTCATATCTTGCAGGTGTGTAACTTTGAAAATTATTAAATTTCGAAACAAACTTTACAGTCAGTAGGTAGTCTTAGATCCCATGTCTTCCCCTTTAGTTATTTTTTATTAATAATTGACTAACTTTTCCTTTAAGGTGCAAATGTTTAAAAAACACTGAAACTTGCCCTTTTTAGATGCTATCATTCATGGTACCCGCTTTGCACACTATTAAGGGCTTGTTTTAAAAAGAGTGTCGTGTACCTAACTCGTTTGGTTTTTGTTTTAAATAAAGGTTAATAGTAGGTAACCAATTCCTACATTTCTCACTTCAAAAATGACCAAATTCTCAAATAAACTACCCTAATTTAACCCCGGTTTTCGAATTTTCCGTGTCTTTTTTATTTTATATCCTGTTTAACGATGTTCACGATTCTCATTTCAAAAATGACGGAACTCTCTTACAAACTTCATATCACCTCCTTAGTTAACTGTAAATTTAAATTTTCACAATTTTCACTTCAAAAATAATAAAAATCCTCTTCTATTGCTAATTTACCACCGCCCTTTACAGGGATATTGTTTTAAACCTGCCATTTTACCACCTTTGAATCATATTTTCCTATATTTTGATTTTGTTTATAAAAACAAGAGCCTAAATATACATTTCCACGTTTATTCCTTTAAATTATCAAAAACCCATACAAACTTCTACTGCCAATCTACCCGTAAGTTTTTCCAAAATTGTCATAAGCAATATTTTTAATTTATACTTAATTACAGTATAAGTAATTACCTACAGCACAACATTTTCCTCGTTTTTCACTTTAAATAAATATATACTATCGAATTTTCTACCCCCTATTTTACCACCTCAGAGGTAGTTTTTTCTGAATCGACGAAAGTTATATTTTTTATGTTTATATTGCCAATACATATAGGGAGATTATTTGCATTGAAGAGCATTTCTACCAAGTTTCAAGTACCTAAACATCATTAAAAAAAACTATACAAACTGTCCAACCCCCTTTCATCCCTCTAGGGGTTGAATTTTAAATATCAATGAAATACGTGTCTCATTATTTTCATTGCAGAGCATTTCTACCAAGTTTCAGTAAATTCGATTGTAAAAATATTTTTTCTATACAAAATTTGCACCCGCCTTTCATACCTCTAGGGATTGAATTTAAGTAATAGCTGAAATATGTGTCTCATTATTTGCATTAAAAAGCATTTCTACCAATATTCAAGTTAATTTGATCATACAAAAAAAAATTATTTAAAAGCTTTGCAATCCCCTTTTATCCCTCTAGGGGTTGAATTATAGTAATCGCTGAAATACGTGTCTCATTATTTGTATTGAAGAGCCTTTCTACCAAGTTTCAATAATTTTTTATAGATAAAAGTTAACTTTGCCACCCCTTTTTCACCCCCTTGCCCCTACAATTTCTGAAAATCCTTTCTTATCGGATGCCTACGTCACACTCTCTCTACAACATACTCTCTAAGTTTCAAGTCTCTACGATCAGCAGTATAGGGTGTGCGTTGAACTGTCAGTCAGTCAGTCATTCAGGACAAATCAATTTATATGTATAGATATAAATATAAATAGATAAATAGATATAGATAGAAGATAGACAGATATAAGATAGATAGAAGATTAGTATTAGTATTTAGTATAGAAGTATACCTAGTCGGTTCATAAGTTCTGTCACTGAGATTTATTACAATTTAAAAAATAAATAAAAGAGTTTTTTAAACCTGTAGTACATCAATCAAAACTTTATTTTATATAGAATGAAAAGAAGTGTAATTAATATTTTTTACTATTGCAATCATTTGATGAACGAGCTTTAAGCATTCCATTCGGGGCCAGAAATCACGGGTCAAAACACGCACAACCACGATACTGATAATGGCTATAACTTTCTTAAGAGTCCTCGTATTGAGACGAAATTTGCGTGACATATTGATCAGACTTTTACCTTTAAATTCTGATACAAATGTATTTACAAGCAAATAAGATCCGCTTGTACACCGGTCAATCTTCACGACTCATTAAATCGACCCTACGATTTCACATCAATTGGCAGCAATACGAAAACAAACCAAACTTTTGTTTTTGAGGGTCGTTCATAAAATAATGCTGACCTCTAAATATAGCCACAGATGAGAGGCTTCACAATATTAAATAAAAAAGATTGTTAGTTAACAAAAACTAACCTTTAAAGCGTTTTCAATAAGTGTTATTTCCAAAAACTGGTGCGTATTTTAATCGGTTTCGGCCGTGAATGTTAGAAGATAGTATCGGAAATTGCGGAAACTATGTGGAATGATTATTAATTCTTAAAAATGTATTTTAATTAAGCTTTTAACTTTTATATATTTTAAAATTAAAGAATAAACAATTGTTAGTTTTATTTGACTAAACCTTTGTGACAGAACTTAAGGACCGACATATAGATGATAGCCCGTACGATCCGTTAAGTCTTCTTAATTGCGTTAAAGCTTTTTTAGATACCTACATTATATTTTGTTGTTTATCTTTATCAATATGTTAAATTTCATGTCCCATGCGTGCCTTGTGCCACGGCGTGGATTATGGGGGGTTACTCGGAGCTTCCAAAGCGCTTGATACATATCTTTCTTATATTCTTAGTAATTGCATTCTTCTAACGTATTAACTATTAGTCAGTATTTTTTCAAGAAAAACATTTTTTAAGAAAAATACATTTATAAATGAGGACACACATTTCAAAATTGTACACCCTCATTGAACAATAAAGTAAATACTGAAGTATGATCTTCTCTTTCACGTTGTTCGCCACGGTAAACGGCCACTAGGCTCGGGACTAAGGATTACAATCGCCACCAAGAACGGCCGGTGGGCCTCAAACACAATCCCCTCCTCAAAAACCCCTTCAAACAACATGGTCAGAGACATTCCTGAAAAACATAGTAAGTAAGTAACATGATATTATCACTAACAACCATTTATTAAACCATGATCAAAGACTATGCACCTAGCAATAAAAAGGGTGTTAAACCAATTATGCGTTCCATTAGTGGTACGGTAGTACGTTCTTCTTCTTCTTCTTTGCCTCGCGGCGACTTGAAAAGCAACTACAGAAGGGATATGGCCTTTTCACAATGAATTGATTTTGCCTGTGTCAAGTATATATAAGTATATAACAATATAGCAATAAAATACAATCCAATCTACTCTAGGAAGATTGGGGGCGACGTTGTACGGTGATATGTAGGACAGAGGTCAAGATAATTTTAACCTCTGCCCCCTACGAGTCCACGAGATGTAAGATGCCAGATACACGAAATAAGTCCAAGTTTTTATTACTGTGCAAAACAAAGGCATAAAATTCGGACATATCACTATCAGAAAAGAACTTTGAACACCTAATTAGTTACACAAACATACAAAACTAAAACAAATTACACATGCGCCATCTTTTAACGTTGCAAATGGCTCCATCTACGGTGGTCGTAATACTAATATTACTTGATAGAGTATCGCACGCACAACTAGTTGTCTTTAATTTTTATTGGTTAATTAAGTCATAATTATAATTAAACAAAACAATTATGTTTCTTGCCATTCTACTAAAGTCTTCCTACTCAAAAAGCTAAGCGGAGAGAAGTCTACCCGTTACAAATTTATACAGTCACTTTTACTCGGTAATTGAACTACTTAAAGAATTAATATTATTTATTAAGTGCCAAATGAATTATCTTTCCTATTGAATTCAATTTCTCTATTGATACAGTAGATAGAGATACAAATAAAAACTATAATAAGAGACTTAATTGTTACTCCTACTTATATGACGCTTTACAATATCTTGTGGCTAGGCTAGGCCCGATACGTAGAATGACACCATATAATATTAACACTATTACCAAGACAGTATCAACGATCATCGTTAAATAATTTGTTTTTCTTAAATACTTAATGGCTAAGGACCAAAAAGTTAGACAATAGTTAAGCGTAGTTAACCATACAAACAACGAAGGAGAAAAAAGTTCCTGTGTTCGACGAAAAGTATCCCTACAATTTTATTGTATGGCTAATTTTCATGTCGCAACGGAAAAGTTTCATAGAAAATTTAATTGCGTGAGTAAGCATGCCCGACTTTTTAGACCTTACCCTATTGCGGCGTGAACAACCAAAAAGAGAAAGGTGTATTGTAATAAACACATGAACGAAATAAAATGAAATGAAGTATGCAAATGCTTTTTCTAATTCACAATATAAAAAAACCACTTTATTCATAAATCATTACACACTGCTACACTGCATTAGAAAATTCATGTAAAATGTTCAGTAAGTATCTACGGTGTTATTTTACGGTGATATTTGAACTTCCATAAGGCTTATGTGTAATTGTGTATTTTAAAAATACACAGAAGCGGCGCGTATACGCCTCGCCGTATACGCGGCGCAGGCAAGGACGCATTAAGGCGTGGAAAAGTCACAGGCGCTATCGATACTCAATTATACAGAAGAGGCGAGCGAGCGAGAGGGAGGGCGCGGATACGGCGAAGGCATACCTTTTCCGCACCTACAGGAGGCGCGCCGCAGCTTTTATCTGTATTTCAGAACTTGTCGCTTTCATACATTTTGTATGAAAAAGGTTTGAGCCGCAGCACATGCCTGCGCCACGTCTGCGCCGCGCCGCTTCTGTGTATTTCATGCCTAAGCTTTCTTTAAACCTGGTTTTCGCCCAGGCCTAAGTCTGCATGAAGTTATTTCGATTGCTTATCATTGATTCCAAGAAACTCTACTGCTAGCTTCAGTCTCCAGAAAATTTCGATAAGCACAGACACGGGACCCGTGTCTGTGTGTGTTTACACTTTCTTTGGTATATTTTTTTTAAAAATCGTTTTAGCCGATTTAACCAAACACGTGCTCATTCTTTTTTCATCTTCTTAAACATTTATAATCAAGCCACTATGAAACATGCATATTTTTTATTAAATATCACGATACACTCGCGAGCAAAAAAAATCGACTCAAGCTGTACGTTTGGGTTCTCCGCCTATTATCCTATTCAGAATATCTTTAAAAAATGATACCAAACGAAAGCTGATAATGTAACCATTAAAAAAAACAAGAACCCTGGGAATCCGCCCAGGATTTTCCAAGTTATGTCTCATTGCCTGATATGTGGATCATTTACTCGTTCCGAAACGTACGAGGTGTGCCCCTTTTGACCCTTATTAATATGGGGTAGGAGGGGGAAATGTCATCAGTCACTTATCAGAAGTTGACCGGTACACATCTCTGCTAACGCCCTTACTCGAAAACTCTGAAGAAAATGGATACCACCATGACTGAAGCCGCTCAGGTCGTGGCCTTGCTGGAAGAGGGACACGACCAACGCTTCGTGACTGACCAGCTGAATTTAAGCCAGTCAGCGGTATCCCGAGTTTACCGACGGTTTCGGCAGACTGGGGCCTTGACACGAAGACCAGGCTCTGGCCGCCGGAGGTGCACATCTGAGAGGGATGACCGCTTTATCGTCACTTCCTCTCTCAGAAATCGGCACCAGACCGGCGTTACTGTCCATCAGCATCTTCGGGATGTACGAGGGGTTACTGCCAGCGCGTGGAGAGTAAGACGAAGACTCAAGGAAGCTAACCTGACCCCAAATCGGCCCGCCACGGGCCCCAGACTGCTCTCACGTCACCACCAAGCATGCCTGGAATTTGCTCATCAACACGAAAATTGGACCATTGAGCAATGGACCCCAGTTCTTTTTTTGTGATGAGTCCAGGGTGTGCTTGAATGGCTGTGACAGACGAGGAAGAGTCTACAGGAGGCCAGGAGAACGGTACGCACAATGCTGTTTCAAGGAAACAGTTACCTATGGCCGAGGTTCCGTCATGACGTCACCATGGTGTGGGCGGGAATTTCCATCGAAGGGCGTACAGAGCTCGTTTTCTTACCTGGTGGGGGCCGTGGCGGTGGTTTGACCGCTGCCAGGTACATCACTTGCATCCTTGAAGAGCATGTTGTTCGTTTTTTATGACGAGGGGTTCGTCCTGATGCAGGATAATGCCCCTTGTCATACCGCAAGGATCACTCGAGCCTACCTTCCCGAGGTCGGCATTCCCACCATAAACTGGCCAGCCTTCAGCCCGGACCTGAATCCCATTGAACATCTCTGGGGCTACCTAAAAAGGCAAATTCGGCAGAGGGATCCAGCTCCTTCAAATGTTACGGAGCTGAAGACGGCTCTGCAGGAGGTGTGGGATGCCATCCCCCAGGAGCTTGTCGTGTTGAGCTGATAAGATCCATGAAAAACCGACTGAATGCTGTGATAAGGGCCAGGGGTATTCATTAATAAATAAAACCTTATTTTCCTTAAAATGCCTTTTATTTTACGATTTCCCTTTTATTTTGTTTTTGTTTTTTTTCATGCATCTCTGCAAAATCTGGCTCCTGTCACTTGGAAAATGGCATGATTGTTTTTTTGTTTAATCGTTACATTATCAGCTTTCATTTGATACCATTTATTTTAAGATATTCTGAATAGGTCAAGAGATACTGGGCGGAGAACCCAAACATGCAGCTTGGGTCGATATTTTTGCTCGCGAGTGTACGAGGGCCGTTCTGAAAGTTTCTAGTTGTCCCGAACCTATTAACAAAACTATACTTTTTATACTACCGATTAAATACTTTTATTTATTGCTTTCAAAACACTGGTCGAAAATAATAATAAATGTTTTACAAAGCCATTAAAAAAATGATTTTAAAAATATGTGTCATACATTGTTTCGATTTCAACATGGACGTTACAAGAGAGGAATTTCGTGTGATGATTTATTACGACTACAAAAGAGGTTTAACGTTTAAGGAGTCACATGAAAAACACAGCTTTTGGAGAATCTGCTCCTTCATTAGCGACCATTTCCTTTTAATTCCGTGAGGCAGGGAGTCCGTCAAAGATGAAGCTAGACCGGGGAGGCCGCCGACTGCAGTGACTCACGAGAATGTCATCAAAGTGGCTTATTAAAGAAAACAGAAATATTACACATAGGGAGATACAAGATGAATTGAAGATTGGATCACAAGCAGTTTCAAATATTTTGAACGATCACCTAAAAGTACGGAAAGTTTGTTCACGATGGATACCGCATTTGCTCACTGAAGATCAAAAAGCTCGGCGGGTAGATTGGTGCAAATATATGCTCGAAAAAATTTACCACGGCAAATCACAACAGGTGTCGAGCATCCTGACGATATATCGTGGATATATAGCTACGACCCACTTACCAAGCAACAATCGACGCAACGGGTGTTCGAGGAAGATGGCTTACCTACGAAAGTTGTTCGAGGTAGGACGGTCAACAAAAAAATGATCGCCGTGTTTTTTCGACGTAGTGGTCCTGTGGCAGTTATTGCTCTAGAAGACCGAAGAACTGTCACTAGTCAATGGTATACCGAAGTGTGCTTACCTCCAGCCTTCGAACAGCTCGGCGAGGATCGTCCGGAGAGCGGTACCCACGGCATTCTTTTTCACCAGGATAACGCCCCAGCTCACACTGCTGCTCGGACCCTCGAATTTTTGGCCATTTCCGGTGTACAACTATTGCCTCACCCACCATATAGCCCAGATCTCGCTCCATGCGACTTTTTCCTGTTTCCCACAATAAAGAAAACCTTGCGAGGACGAACTTTTAACGATTCCAATGATGCAGTCAATGAATTTAATCGTGTATTTTTCGACCTTCTGCAATATCGTTTTTTTTCTTGTTTCGAAGAATGCAAAAGTGCATCGAAGCTGCAGGCGAATACTTCGAAAAACTGTAAATAAATAATAAAGATATCTCTTCGTTTTTTTGAGTAGCTAGACATTTTCGGAACAGCCCTCGTATAAGTTTAGTCACTTTTCAGTACTTTGGAGGTCAATTTCTCCCAACAGGTTGAGTTTGGCCCGCTAAAAAAAATACGTGTCTGTTATTTTAAACTACTCTCTAACATATATCGAATTCAACAAAATTGGAGCCGGGCAGTTGGGTACCTATCCTTGTAAGTTTAAAAGGGGAAGGAGGAGTTTTGAATACGAGGCAAACGAAACATCAAAGTTGCGAACCAAACCAAACCTGAAAAACGACGAATTGCATAGCTTGTGCGAGGACTGGGCATTGAATGAGCAACAATGCTGACTACCTTTCACGGACAACTGCCTCTCTATAAGCGTACTCTTGGTGATTCTTCTTGATCACAAGTTACAGTTTTTATTTGATTAACTGAATTTATAAGGGGAAAGAGGACCTTTGAATACGAGGCAAAATAACGTTAAAGTTGCGAACAAACAAAACGTGAAATCCGACGTATTGCATAGCTTGTGCGAGTACTGGGCATTGAATGAGCAACAATGCAGACTTATCATTCACGGACAACTGCCTCTCCATAAGCGTTGTTCAAGATGGGTTCCGCAGAAACTAAAAAAAAATATTTTATATGGCTTTTTTAGAAGCTCTGAAAGTGCTGAGGTGGGGTGATGTCGTTAAAAATGTGTACTGCGTTAATATCAACGCTCAGTTAATTAAACGAGAATAATATTATGCTTGTTCCTTGTGGCAGTTGTGACAGCCCGGGAGGGATAGTTCTAATCAGTAAACTTGATGTTTTAACGGTTGTCTAGTTCGTTTTGTTACACAAGAAGCACCACAAGTTCATAAAAAAGAAAACACAATTTATATAGCAGCTATATAAAATATTTTTAATTTCAAAGTTCTGTATCAAAATTGTTCGCCATGGTGGGTGGTTAGGAAGTAAAGGGCGCCATGCAAAAGGGACAGAGCTAAAAACGGCTGGTCGGCAACAAATACTCGCGCGGTCTCCGGTTCGGTTCTTACGCCTAACATGAAGGCCATTCCTGTGAATTTACACCCTTATTAGACGAATTTAATTATTAGGACGTTTAAGCGAGGTAAGGTTATCATATCATAATCGAAATTACTACTTCAATCCACAGAGTTATTCTTTGACATTATTAAAAACAGGATGCGTTTTCATTCGCAGCATTACTCTGAGCTCAGCTGGTCGCCATTTGAGTGCTTGCATGTTATTTGTTGTTTTGTTACTTTATGTAACTATATTTTGTTTTTTCTCCAGTTTTTAATATGGTCTACACTACGATTCAACATATAGCTTCGGCAAGAGGAGTACAACGTAATATATTTTTTAGTTAAACCCGTGCAACAAACACCGATTTATTGATTGATCCATTATTCATCAAAATCCGCTTGGATGGTTTATGAGGACCCACATACAAACATTTATATGTATAAATATAAGAAGGTAGATAGATGTAATACTTCTGGAGTTAGCTTTAACTTTGAAATTACTTAACAACTAAAATAATGTTCATCAACTTTTATTTTAAACTTATATAAAGATGGGCAAACAAGATCAAACATAATAATAACAGAATTAACCATTCATAAATATTTAATATATATAAAAAAAATACTCTCTTACATAGGTACGTAAACACAATTAAGTAGTATTGTGCCCAAGTGACGGATCGGTATTTAACAAGTGCATTATTTATTACTCGTACAAATAAACTACTGAAAATAAAATTTGGATAGAGTCAGCAAGTGCAAAGGAAACTATAATACATTAAATTAAATACATAAAAACAAACATTTGGGGAGATATCCTGGATCCGTCACTGGTGTACTGCGTAATTATACATTCGATTAGTGCAAAAGGTATTAAAAGCCAAATGTTAATTCGGAGGAAAAATATTTTAAACGGCCGCTAAGTACAATTTGGCGTTTGAACTTAACATCATAAGCTATCTACATAACAATAGGTACAAATCTCTAATATGTTTTCTGTACGTACTAATAAAATATATTTCAAAACGGCACACTTAATACAATGAAATCTGTCAAAAGGGGGCCAATTGTAAAATTCAGACAAAAAAATTATTGACCGTGGTGAGTGGCGAGAAAGTAGGGGGTTCCGTTAACCATGATGGCTGTGAGGAAAGGCCGGTCTGCCACGAATTTAGGCATCGGCATGAAGTCCACCATGGCACTACACATTACCATGACCATCCCTGAAAAAAGCATTAAAACAAATAAACATTAATAACAGCTAACGCAGGAAGGTAAGAAATGTATTCACACAATAACTCGAGTGAAATTTACGATGTCGTTTTTTGTGCGGGAGAAATGGACATCAACGTTGCACCCCCAAACCATTTGATGTTGATTTCGAAAACTCGTTTTCATTTAAAAATAAGCAAAGATTGTATTCGGATTTTTCTGGTACGAAAGTACAGTATATTATTCTATCAACTTTCAGATAAGTGATTCTAAATGAAAACGCCCTGAAGAAATCATTACTGAACCAATAGCTCATGCATTTGCCCAAAATGTAACAATTGTCATACTCAATATGCAAACGGAATCAAGTTAACCATTTACCAGCTGATTATAGTTTTATCTTAGTTATATTTGTATATCTACACGCAAAGCAACATAACAATACCTATGTGCGCCAACAACGTAAGTTAATTGTTACCACTTTGAGCAACGTTTGTAATGTACCTACATTATGTAAAAGCACAAAAATAAGCAATATTTCTCACCTGAAGCCTTGAAGACATTGACGTATGAAATAATGTACGAAAATATGTTTATAATCAAGACTCAATCAAATTTAATGGATGTAAAAGCATTTTTTTAAACATACAATGTCATATAAGTCCTTAATATGTGTACACTTTCAAGTATCTATTCTATATTGTACGTTCTTATGTTATTATGGTATTCTCATTGGGATCATTTAATAGGTAAATCGAAATTGATTATATTTTTTCTACTAGCGCTTCGCAAGTGTCCTTACCGCTGGGAAGAAACGCCGTAATAAACTCAGCTGAATTGATTATGCTAAGTGCCAAATCAAAATGTATGTGGCCAACGTGCATGCAAAATACAAGCGACGTAAATACGCATCCCCGGACTTAAGAGACCTAGGACCCTAAGGCACTTGTTCCCCAATCTCGAAGCATGATAGGCTTAACTTTTTGTTAAGGCAAGCCAAGGTTTTAGGCTTATCGATGGCTGTGTGACTCAACCTCGTAGGTATATGATATTTGGCGAAAGTGAGATAATTATACAAACAAAACTAAGTAAAACTTCACTATTCACGTTATGACAAGGCATACAGGATGTAACGTTTTTTCTACGTGTTGGTTCGTTCTAAACCCAAACACGTACTTGGAATTGAAATATATGTTTATGACACAACCTCGTAAATAATTATTTTAGTTTGCGGCACATTTTTTGATGATTGACGCAAACAAAGTACCTACTCCTATCGTAGCTACGTACAACTATTGATACGAATAATTAATGCTGATCAATAAGTAGATGATTCTCTTATGCAAAGTATAAGGGCACTCTAGATAGAAATAGTCCGGGGACATAAAACACCAAATTAGTCCAACCTTGCATGAATTAAAAACAGAATTTTTATTTTATTAAATATGTTGAGTATAGACTGAAGAGCGTATTGAGATGTATACCGCGAAAAGTTCACCACCGCGCATGCGTTTTTTAAAAAAAAATTACGTTTATCAAATTAACTCGGCAGAAATAGTATATAACTGCAGGGCCAGGGCAAATTGGCTGTTGCGGGACGAGTATGAGTTAGCGTGCGCGCTATATAGATACGCGTCCAGCAACCGCCCTTCCCGGCTGAGGCTTGTATCGTGCTTATCTCCAACAATGCGAGAAATATAACACAATTTTTAATAATATTAAACACAGTCCCTAAATTTCCTTGAAAAATATTACCTACTCACAATTTTATTTAAATTCGAAACAGGTACGATTTAGTACGAAACTGAAATAAAGCATAAAATGAAATCACAAATTTAAACGTAATAAATACAATTTGAATAAAATATAGTTCAAATTATAATATTTATTACGCGTTTATGTTAGATATTTCGGCATTTTTTTTTATGAACGCAATTTCTTTTAAAACGTTGTTGTCCAACTATTTAAATACGCTGTGAACGCTGTTTGAATAGGTTTACCTTTTTAGTCTATGACATTAAAAAAGTAAATTAACATGGAAGAATTTTGATTGTACGAGTGTTTGGCTGTATTGAGTTACTTATCATACGAACATGTTTTTAAAAAGTAAAATTGGGTACGTAATGATAACGTAACTATATAGTAAATAATAACTTTTTTTATTTCATTTTGTCTGCACACAGATTTTTGTGGTCTCATATTACAACAGTAGGGTTAACATTTCCGAGCATGTTTGGGGAAAAAAATATTAACTGGCATGTTTGTAAGGAGTATTAGGAGAATAGATAAAGTTTTTGTTAAAGATACAACTGAAAGTTAAACTAAATTCACTTTTGTTACAATTTTAAACCTGTTATAAAAAAACCTTTAATAATTAATTAGCGTTATTCCAATATGTATATTTTGTTTTATAACGCAGTAATACAATATTAAATTTAATTATTTTATTTTGAATAGAATACCAGTTTTGTTGATATTAAATTTTCTTGGATTTAGGCGGCAATGTCTGGTGTGAGAGCATTATTTCCTCTTCACTAAATTCCGTAACACCGTCTCACAAGTTTTGCACAGAAAATAACTACCTAATTAATAGTCCAAAACTATAAACCAAAACCTCTTTCCCGCCAATGTTTTTGTTTTTTGGTTTCTTCATGAGATTTTTAACTCACTTTAATACTGCCAAGTCATACGTTGATTATGTAGTGTTTTTGTTAATAATGCTTGTTTTTAATAGTTTAAAATTTAATTTTTGTTAGATGCAACATAGAAGGCAAATAAATTAAAGTAAATGTATTCAAATAACAAGTTAATTTAATGCAGTCAGTCACCTTGTCTCTCTGGCTGTGGGGCTTAGTTGTCTTAGTCTAGATGATGACATCATTGCGATTTTACAAAATTCATATCCAGCATAAAGAAGGCCTTTACGAGCATGGGTAGTTAAATAATATATTTAAACGTTACAAACGAATGTTTTATATCAGAGTATAATCAAGTATACTAATATGGAGTTTGTGCAGTCGGTTTAATCGTAAATTTTAACAAAATACATTAAATCAATATCTTGGCAGAAACACATATCGACGGTTCTGTGACTCAACCTCGTATATAGAATATTGTCCAGTATAAACTGACACTCACTAAGTCCGTGAGTGCATACTTAGTGCGTGTCAGTTTATACTGGACATTATTCAATATACGAGGTTGAGTCACAGTACCGTCGATATGAAATCTTAAAGCACCTTAAGTTTTACAAAGTAGTGTAGAAATATAATCGTCTTACATGAATTCAATACTTATAAATTATCTACTGTCAATTTGGAATACATTTTAGCGTCGAATTAATTGTCTAATTATTTAAAAAAAGCATTATACTTGTTCAGTACAATAAATTATTATAAAATAGATTTTACGTGTTTTCGTAAAATATTTCATATACGAGGTTGAGTCACACCGACATCATTATTATGTTGGTTCCGCCACTGGGCTTTTAGGCTTCGGCGGAAAACCGGCGTTGCAAATACTTCGGACATAAAATTAAAGTTCCGTTGTTTTGGTCCATACATTTTTCATCATAATTAGTGTCAGTCAGTCTTAATGCTGAAAGTCATAACATAACATTACACGGTATTATTTTCAGCTCCGATTTATGGTAGTCTTATTTGTCATAAGTCAACGTTTAATGTCGGTTTAGCTTTGAATACGGCCATAATTAACTTTTGGTAATGCAACGATATAAATAAAATAATTATGACTTAATGCCCTAGAATATTCATTTACCGATGACTTTAAATTTATAGATGTCAATGACTTTTGAAATTTAGTCTTTAGTTATCAATAATTCAGTGTTGTGCTTTACATTTTTTAGGACTAGTGGACAATTATCGACAATCAAAAGCAGAGATATTATACAAATCAATACCGAACTTTCAAACTTCATTAGAAAAAGTTTATGAGTAACAAAGGGACCGCTAAATGCCAAAGTGCCAAATGAAATGACCATTATTTTTAACTACCAATTCGTAACGACTGCGCTGGATCACACTGATCTGATTGAAATATTGAGGAGTTAAATCGACATGACATAGCTTTAATAAGCCGTTCACAGTGCTGCTCTTAGAGTATCTTAACCAAACAATTAAAACTTTTTGTGCATCATCAATATTTACTTTAACTCCATCAAAACATAACACATAACGCCAAAACACCTTAAAATGTATACAATTCTAATAAAAATATAACGCCAGCAAGAAACCCGCCTCCTAATTATAGAATTGAGGTAAACAATTAATTTATAATTCGACTTTGAATCTTTTTATTTTTAATATACGAAGATAATGTTCGTTTCGTCGGTTTGCTTTTCTCCCAGTGGTGATTATATTGATTTGTATGCGTAACATGTACATAACGAATGACGCTGTTGGGGGAAATTAATGGTATGTTTCAGCCGTTGAAGACGCCGATGAAAAGAGTGTCTCCGCTGCCGGTGAGCAGGTAGAGGAAGGGCCGGTCGGCAACGAAGCTGAAGTTCCTCATGAAGCCGCATCGCGCCATTACGACCATGCCTGCACCAACACAACCGCTCTGATAAAACTAGTCTCTTCACACAATGCTGCTTCAAACCACACATTAGTTAAATGATGCCCGCTGTGCACGCCGTGTTAAGAGCGAACGTAGTTAATTGATTGACAATCTAATAATTTACCCAATTTCCGTAAATTGTCGGAGATGCCGAGTAGTGTCCTTTTTGGCCCGCGTTACGTTAAGGAGCAACAAGTAGGTAAACGGTTCTCAGTCTAACGATCAACATGCTTCATGTTAATATTCATAGATTCGTTATAATGCATGAAATGAACTGGAATCTATGAAATAATAAGATCGTAATTAGTCATTAATAATGATCAGATCGGCAAACTTAATTCTCGCAATTCAAAGTTTTGCTAAGAGCTCTACGATCAAAGTTAGTTAGATCAGTCGCCAGTTTACCACATCTAATAAAGTAATATTACGTTTAAACAAACACTACCGTGAGTCAGCATACGAAAACCGATGGACAGTATTAAGCCATATTTTACTGGTACACAACCTTAAAATGAAGCTGGACTCACGCTCCGGATTTTTTAAATTACGTTGTTTTTTGATTCAACTATTGGTACTTTCAACTCGCAGTCTTCACCGGATATAAGCCTCATAATATAGCTCTCCATCTGCATATTATTAATATTAAACATAGCTACTGTCCCTTTTTTAGGGTATACCAAATTTCATTAAAACACGAGCGTAAATTGCTACTTTTTAAGTACTGTACTAAGCACCAGCCATAGAAGAATGAATAGGCTACTGTAAGCTAATAAGTTGACGTTCTAGTAGATTATTATCGCAGCCGGATCGCACTCACCATGCCACTTCCTTTGTGGCGCTGGCCTGGCGCCTATAGATCAGAGCGCGGCGGGTGGGCATCCGGCTGATACCAGGACACAAAAGCCACTTGTCGCGCCAGCGTTAGACACCAGAGCGCAGGCCGGTCGGCGGTGAACTCTTGCAGCATCGGTGCCGAGCGCCTCTTGCGGACGGCCGCAACTGCTCGCCCACACACAATCACCGTTCAAAACAGCACGAACATAAGCAAAGACCCGTACCGACACCTCTTTTTCATGCGTTTTTACGGTTTCCGTGCAGTGCTTTAATACACCAAAGGAGAATGGTTTAACTTACGTTTCCGTTCAAGAGTTACCTGGTTAACGATTTTTACTAACAAAAGCCAATAAAATGGAGGGCTTGAACAAAGTAGAGTTCGGTACGTTTTTTAAATATGAGACGGTTACCTTCAGATAAAGTTGCATTCCGATTATGTCTGTCTGTATAATGGGGAAAAAGGAAGTAACCTTTAAAGTTATAAAATCAGGTGAATTTGAGTTTGAGATAGATCATGATGCAATAATTATACTTTCAATGGGAACTTTCGATATGTGGTTGCCTCGTGGTTGGATAGTTTATACTTTGCAACCAATAGTCAAAGGTTCTCAAGCATTGAAATCGGGGTAATTTAAACTAAATTGCTTGACTTTAAATGTATATCAACTTTATAGGAAAGTAAACAATAATAAATAATAACGAAAACATATGCATTAGAATTCATAGGAGTTAGGATTTTGGTTGCATAACGTAGTTCTATAATCCATGGAGTCGCCCTTTCCTAATTATTATCTAGACACGTACTGTGTAGGTTAAAGATCTCCCCGTCGCCTCTATGGCGCGATATTCGAAATAGGGACACCTGAGATAAAAGAGAGCTGTCAAAGGCAGAAGTACGACAGAACCTAAGGAGATTTTGGATAGAATCGTGTAAATAAACAACTACATGAATATTTAAATAAATGTTTTAATATGTAGTTTAAAGTTTAATTGAATAGCACCCCGCCGCCCTACTTTGACATTTGATGGAGATGGGGGGTAATAATAATAAAAAAATGTGATTGCGGCAATATAATGTGTCCAAGTATGCCATATGTCGTGCGGTGTCACGAGCAAATGCGGATACTACTTATTGTAAATTTTATCCAAGATGAAATCTTTTACAGGCTTCGTGGGATAAAGGAAATCCTTACAGATAAAGGCACTATTTTACCTAGGTTAAGGAAACAGTGGAGTCCTATACCAGAAAAATCAAACATACGGCGGCGTTTCACCCACAGTGCAATGGTATAGTTGAACCTTATAGAAAAGTATTTGGAAAGTATTTTGGTAAGATTCTGATAGGTACCTATTGCCGCTCGGGCGCCTAGGGTTGCTTGGGCCTGGGCTTGATCTTCTATTTTAGCTACCTACTTGGGCAAACTTTGATGTATGATTCCTAACCTGAAGTAAGTATAAATATTATTAGGTAAGAACTGTGAGTGGGGGTGGTTGGGGTGCTCTTCAATTAAACTTTGTAGTATACGTTATACATTTATTTTTACATTAGTGCGGTTGTATATTTACTTTACATGTTTCGATGTCGAAAGCTCAAGGGTTTCTATTGTTCTCTTTACTGTCGGTGAACGGTTCCAATCGACCTTGTTGAATATGATGTCAAAAGTCATATCATAAGAGGAGATCAAAGGGATTGGTGTGAGCATGTGCAGTTTCGAACGTCTGCGTATAATTCTAGCCTGCAAGCCACGACAGGTGTGTTACCTTACTTAGTAATGTTTGGTAAGGAGCCTTTGTTAAAGTTAGAATGCCTCTATAAACATTAACAATTTAAATCGTGTTGCTATTATTTCAGATTAAGTTTTAGCTACGAGTATGCGTAGGTTAGAGCAGGAAGTGCGTATTAGGATAGCGGCAGCGCAGCGAAGGCAAACTGTATATCAAACAGATGACCAATATGACCATCAAAAGATGACCACAACTCTGAGGTAGCATCAGACATCGCAGATGGCTGAGCTGCGTCATGGGTCGCGGAATAACCTAGTGTTAATATCTGCCAACCTTATAACTATTGGGGTGTGCATAGAATTATTTATAGTTTAGAGGACGGCGCTCACGGTTACATTATGTATAGGTACTTGGGGAATAACCTAGTGTTTACCTTGGGGTGTGCATAGGAATATTTTCAAAAGTATGTGGTCTTTATTGAACAAATACTTATTGACGGCTTGCTTTAGAATTTATTTAGCTTTTACCATAGCTAGGTGTGACATGTATATTAAAGGCCACGGCATACATTGTATGTGAGTTTCGGTATGCTGACGCAACCACAAAAATAGTAAAAAGTTCATTTAAATGTATACACCATTACATTTGGGACGGTAGGTTAATCAAATCTGCGTACACTAACTTAGGTTAACAAACAGAGGCCCTCAAACTAGGCGAAGCCTGTATCTTGGGAGACCATATATATTTTAATAACAATGCTTGAATAATAATTATAATTAATTCATAATTTTAATAGTGAGAACGTAAGAAGAAGATCGTTAGAACGTAAATTCAAGTTGTAGAAGTTCTAATAATTGTATTTCTTGAAAACATCTTCATAAACATCGTAGTCCAGAGTAAGCAACCATTCTGTTAGAATATTTTTAGCTTTGAGAATTTTACAGTCTCTGATTTGACAGAACTTTAGAACTGTATTATAAACCAATACTCTAACATAATCACCAAATCTTTTTGCAAAGTTTGAGTTGACTGAAGGGAGCTGCAATCTAAAACTTGTTTTTGTAACATTAAATTATTATAACTGGAGCTAGGAAGTATGAGAATGATGAGTGTGGAGACAAGTTTTGAGGATGAAAAGTTGCCGAATAGATATAACCTGTGCTGTGTGTAATTGTTTCCAGCTTTTTAGTGTTTTTGTAATATTTAACGTTGTTTGATGAAATCCTTGCTACCCTGTCTTAAAAGATGGTTTTATTCCCCACGTAGACAGGGATATCTAGTTTTTGTTACAAGTTTAAATGTATGTTTGTTTATTTTCGATAGACGGAGACCTCCAAGTCGCCTACTTGGCCCGACATTCGAAATAGGAACACCTGAAGATAACAGAGAGCTGTTATGGACAGAAGTCCGACAGAATCACTACTTCCACCAAACGGATCGGAACGAAGAATGATTTAATTGTCTTTAAACGATATTAAATCATGTTCACAGTATTTAAAGACTATATTACCAAGCCGCGCACAGCAACTTGACCGCGGGCGTCTTCCGCGATACGCGTACGTCGTCGCAAATATGCTGCGACGTGTGATCGGCTCCGTCATAAATAGACGTCTGTCGCCGCATCCGTACGTATCCCTCCCGATCCGATGCGATGCGAGCCGTTTGGTGGAAATCATCCTAGTACCTCTTAAAACAACCACGTGAATATTTAAATAAATGTATTTGTTGATGTGTAGGTGTAGTCACAAAGCGATCTGATAGTATAAGCTACCTAGTCATATCAAGATGTGGACGGAAAGCTTCTATTCTTATACACAGTGTTACAAAAATACCACAGGGGTTAAATGGTCCCTTGAAAAGAGTCCATTGAAAATGTTTTAAAATCTGACTTTATTATATTAAATAAAAATAAAATAATTATTCTTGAAGTGCAACTCTAAAACCAAATAACAAACAACACAGAAATTCTGTTTAATATCCCCAGAGAGACAAACAAGAATCATAAAAGACATTATAAAAATAAAAAAAGATTTTGATTAGGTAGGTGTTACAAGCTAAGTTTTGGGTTGATATTAAGGTTTTAAAATATTTATTAATACGGTATAATACGGTACCTAACCTACATAACTAGCAATAACTGTTCAGGTGGTCTGCAATCGATCAATTAGGTACAAACACCTACAATCCTTTTGTTAAAATAGTGTATGCTAATTTAGATTGAGTGAGATGTCAGCTTACTAGGGTTGACATTATTCTTGGCTTTGAAAAATATATTCATTTTTTTGGCCATTTTTATAACACGTTGTACAATAATTAGGAAATAGCGATTCCATGAATTCTAGGACCGCGGTATGCCACCAGTCCTAACCCTTGTTAATACTTTGAAAAGAGTTTCCTGCACAAATACAGATTACACTTAATATAGCTTTTCGAGGGGGTAATCTTCGCAAAATATCCGGCTCCATTTATTCCGTCTTCTACTGGGAGAGTGATACACTTTTAAGTAGAGCATTGACCATCGGCTTGGGTGATAGGTGCTATACAAGCTAAGCTGAATCCAAATCGCTCGAATCAAAAAAATATTATTATTATTATTTTAGATACTCGTACTTATTTCATTTTCTGTAAATAAGGATTTTTATAAAAAATATTCAAATATAAAAGTTAAATAACAATCTTCTTCTTCTTATAGTGCCTCTCCAACTAGTGAAGGTTGGCAGTCAGCTCCGCATATTTCTCTCGGTCTTTGGCGAGGTTGAAAATAACAATAATAATACAAATTATAAAAAAACCTAACCTACGAGTGTCGTCGGCAGCGGGGCAGGACTCATGCTACCGGAGGTTAGGGCTGGCTGCAGAGCCTCCTCACAATGCGTGCCGTGTCGAGGAGTATTGCCTTCTGTATCTGGCCCTTGACTCAGCCATCTAGCGAGAGTCTCTTGAGCAGGGACCGGAAAACCCCTTCATTCGATCAAGTCTATCGATCGGGCGACCACATCATATGCTCTCCCAAACGTTAGCGTATCCCCATCGATATGATTACCCTAATGATATGGAAACTGCTTCGAACTTCGAACTACAACCATTGAGGTTACCAATTTCGTAAGGGTTTCGGATTTAAGCATTTAACATTACGTTAGTGTTACTCTATCCATTCTCCCTCTCTGTCGACTGTTTCACAGATTCATGTGATTGGTTGGTTTCAAGCCTTAGTGTGTGGATAGCCAATCAATTTCTAAGTACCGCAAAAATATTTTTTTCTCAAACATGCTCGGAAAAAACGGTTTTCCGATTGAAAGACAAGGACGGAAAGAGCCTCATTATACTCCTAGGAGTAAAAAAACCATATGAAAACACTTCCCGTCCATGTCTATATTTTTCCTAAAAATGCTGTCAATTTGCATACAAAATCAAAAGGACCAAGACAAAAATTCCAAACAGCCAAGGGAACTGCTCGCTTTTTTAGCACAGTGCATGTGTTTCTTTTTGAATTTGCATTCCAATTTCTATGGTTAGTATTTAAAAACAATTGACAGTCGGTAACATTCGTTCATTCTGCATAATATAATTGTGAAACCGAATGTGAATTTGTTGTGCGAAATACTTACAATAAAAAATGAGCTCAAGCGACGAAAGCGACTAAATAGGTACCACACCGCCTATATTAAAATCTGAAGCTGCCTCGGTTAGGCAAAACCTGCTTCCCGCTAAATCTAAGGAAATTAAATTACTTGCTTTTTTAAAATGTATTTGTATTATTTCCTCACATGTTAGAGAAAAGCATTATGTATGCCTCGGCGGAAACGAGGATTTCCTGACTCGTATTTTAGCAGGCCTCGCTATTGCTCGGCCTGCTAAACACCTCGTCAGGAAAACCCTTACTTTCCGCGCCTAGGCAACAATGTACTAGTATGGACTGCGCGTAGTGACTAAAATTGCTTGAAGCCGTTCAATAAACACTTCATAGGAAAGGCTTACGTGGGTTTTAAGCAATTGGTAAGCACTTAGTCGAATTAATTGTATCGAATGGGATAGCTTATCATTGGGGTAAGTTAAATATATGCTTGTCCCATCGTTAGGGTTTGTAAAAACCAGTAAATTATATACCCTAACGAAAACCCTTTAAAGGGTAAGCGGTTCCGGTACCTGCCCTTAAGGTGTTGGTCGAGACTCTTCGCTATAAGACCTTTTGCCGAAACAACTATCGGGACGATGATCGTCAAGTCGACATCCCACATGGCGGTCACCTCGTGAGCCAAGCCAAGGTACTTCCTGAGCTTGTCCTTCTCGGCCTTCACGAGGTTCTCGTGATGCGGGATGTTGACGTCGACGAGCACTACCCGGCGTTGAGATCGATCTGTTAATACGATATCAGGCTTATTGGCGACAATAGTCCTCTCCGTGATGACAGATTGATCCCAATAGAGCGTAGCATGACCATTTTCGAGAACTGGCGCCGGTGTGTACTTATAGTACGGCACTTCAGACTCAACAAGACCATGTTGAAAAGCAAGTTGCCAATGGATGATCCTGGCCACGGTGAGGTTATGTCATTACAAGTACTCACCCTTGACCAAATGCGAACATCCGGAAATTATATGTGTGAGAGACTCGCCAGAGCAACGGCACGCTCGACAAATGTCGACCGTGCTACCACTCAAAATATATTTTTGGTAATTTTTCGTCATTACGAACTCGTGAGCAATTTCACACACAAAACCTTCGGTTTCCCCAAAGAGGTCACCGGACCGTGGCCAGTTCACGGACGCTAAAAAGTTTGCGTCGGGCCTTGTCAGGGCCCGATAGAAACGTCCGTGTAGTTCCTTGCTCTTCCATAAGTTCTTGCGGTTTTCAGTGCTCAACACCGTTGGTCTGCGCCTGTTCTCATCAACTTGGCAAACGGCAAAGAGAGAGGCGTGAGGTTACTGTCTACTGCAACCACATCATGATGCATCCTACATTCATTGCTAAGGAAATAATCTCTAGGATTGCACACCTCGCGGTTGTGGAGCACTTTCCGGTGTACAATCTCATAACAGATGAGCGTGGGTGCCATCTTCTTCTTTTATAGCTTCTCAGGGTTAAATCATTAACTTCATAAACAACAACTTTTGCTCGAAAACTTTTTACAAAACATAATAGATTTCCCGGAAAAACACTTTCAAGTTCTGACACTTTTTAGATCTGCAATTTGTAGTTAAATGAAATGAAATGATTTATTTATAAGAACATACACAGGTGTTATAAATATAGTATGTACATGTCAGTTTAAATACATGAAGGTGCTTAAGTCATACTGAAAGTTTCTGGATTCTGATAAATAATACTAGATAAGATGTTTATGATTAATTTATTGTTTTTCAAAGTATATTCCCTCACTATTTATACATTTTTTCATTCGTTGGAACCATTGTGTGAAGCAGTGGGTCCAATCTTCACAAGGGACCTATTCAACACCTTCTTGGAATGCATTTACCGCCGCTTCTGGGCTTGAGAATCGTAAACCTCTAAGTTTATATTTTATTCTTGGGAATAAAAAGAAGGCGCAAGGTGCGAGGTTCGGACTGTACGGCGGGTGCGCCGTCAGATCCACATTTGAAGCCTTCAAATACGCTTTCGTACTCTTAGCGGAATGTGTGGACGCATAATCGTAGTGAAGGACGACATGACTGCGAGGACGCTTTTCACGAACTTTTTCTTATACACTGGCCAAGCAATTTCTTACATACCAATCTGCAGTGACTGTTCTTTGATTTTCAAGCGGCACTGTTACATAATGTCAAGTTTTTCCGAAGAAAAACGCAACCATTTTTTGCCAATGCTCCGACTCTTCTTAAGTTTTGATGGCAGCTCTTCAAAAGGAAAGACCCATTCTGCTGACTGCATTTTTGTTTGCGGTTCAAAACAATACTCCCAGGTTTCGTCACCTGTTACAATATTATAGACCGGCAATGATTCTCCTCCATTAAACTTATGTATATTTTTTCGGCACCACCGTACTCGCAGTCGTCTCTGGTCTTCCGTTAAATCAAGCGGTATCCATCGAGTGCAAAGTTTCCGAACCTTCAGTTGTTCATGCAAAATGTTTTGCACTTGACTCATTCCTATGCCTAATACAGTACGAATTTGCTGGCAGGTTTTTTTTTTGTCTGTCTCAATTAGTTGTCGTACGGTATCGACATTAGTTTCAGTAACCGCAGTCGCCAGCCGACCTTCATCGGAGATAATCTCGTTCACGTCTAAATTCTCCGAACCATGAATATACACAGCTCCGAGATGGGGCTTGATCATTTATAAAAAATATTAAATTATAATAAATTGTACCTTTTTGACTATTAGTATTCTATATTTTGAACGTTATTATTTTACTTTATATGATTTTAAATTACTTTTAAATTATTATAACGATCTCTATTGGTGAAACGATTTTAAGTATTTATTTTATTATCTTATTAGTTTTTGACAACCATGATGAGAATACTACTAATTTTGACATATAATGCAAACTTATATTGTTTTTATTCATGAAATTAATAAACTAAACTAAAATAAACTTAAACGCCAGTTGAAGTCTCAAGCAAAAATCGTAAAAATAATTGAGCGAAAAATTTCACGACTTAGTTTCATTATAATAGCGACACACAACTCTCTGAACCCCGCCAAATTGAAAAAACAAATGACAGTCTAGTAAATTGAAAAGTAATATATTCCTAGAGAGTTCCATTTCCAAATTCTGTTATTAATTTAATTTATTGTAAGTGGCCAGTTCCAGAAACTGTCTGTATGCCCCACGTATGCTCTCCAACAATTTGGCATGAAAATCTTAATCTAACCTAAAAATAATGCTACTATTACGAGTACTATTCATAGAATTTAACAAAATATTCACTTAAACTATAATTTATAAAATGGTCGAGTAGCCAAGTGGGGTTTTAATTTTCTAGCAATGTCATTAATATTGTTACATTGTTGTATGTCCTCATTTAAAAAGTTATAAATTTGTATACCCTTATATTCAAGACTCCTTTTATAATGCACTAGCTTTTGCCCGCGACTTCGCCCACGTGGCGTGTTATAAAATAGAGATCTTTGTGTGTGTGGGTCTTTTTTCACTTCGATACGAAAAATCCGGGCAAGAGCATGTCGGACCATGCTCAGTGTACGGTTCCGAAGCCGCTAAGTTGGTACTAAAAACATAAAACCACCAACTAAGAACTAATTTTCTATTTAAAGTCATTCGGTGCCGTTTTAGATGATTTTAGTAGGTATAATCACTTTAACCGCCTGTGAAGATATTTTTAGATTTTTAGTATTTGTAGTTCTGGCTGCGTGGAGGGGGGCGGGGGGAGGGGGGTAAACACTTTGTTCTAACAAAAATTACCGCTTTAAAGCTTATATTTCATGTAAACGGATCCCTTAATAGAAAAATTGTTTGCACAAAACCCACAATATTTCACACTATGAGATAGACGAGAAAAAATAAACATCCCCGCGTTACGTGCAAGGGGACGTACAGTAAAAAATACAATATATTATAATATATTCATACATGGCGAAACTATAAGGGTTCCTAGTTTGACTACGGAACCCTAAAAAAGCGAGAGATAGAAAGTCTCGAAGTTCGATTTTCAAATTCGATACCTAGTAGGCCCAAAAAGAAACAAACAATAGAACGTTCGAACAATACACGTATAACCATAAAATTGCAAATTATCTGTCAAAAGTTTTGAATGTGATTTTACTGATGTGTGTTTTAAATCGAATTATATATTTTTTCTAGCTTTTGCCCGCGGCTTCGTCCGCGTGGCGTGTTATAAAAGAGAGGTCTTTGTGTGTGTGGGAGAAAGGTTAAAAAATGCTAAATTTTATTATTTTTAAATGAGGTTATAGTATAAGATGCTCAGTTGAATAATGAATTGTTATTAATTTTTAGATTATTAGTTTATGATAATTTGGTTCGATATAAATTTAGGAAAATACGATCAGTGGAGGCTCACCCTAAAGTACCTATAGGCTTTCGTCTGGAATTCAGAGGTGAGAATATGGATGTCAGTCGGTATGAAAGTAAAAGTTTGACCACATGAAAACTAAAAACCGACCAAGTGCGAGTCGGACTCGCGCGCGAAGAGTTCCGTACAAAATTAACAAAAAAAATCTCGTTTGTTGTATGGGGACCCCCCTATTTTTTATTTTATTCTTATTTTCAGTATTGGTTGTTATAGCGACAATAGATATACATATTCTGTGAAAATTTCAACTGACAGACAGACAACGAAGTCTCAGTAATAGGGTCCCGTTTTCACCCTTTGGATACGGAACCCTAAAAAGAGTAGCATGGAAGAGTGGTTCGGTTGGTGGGTGGCTGGTGCAACTGGGATATGGGAAATGTATTTAGGAAACATTATTTATAAAATTTCCTTATAAACAACGTTTCTGGTCTTTCTGGAGGGTAGTGCGAGAATGACCAGACTGGATGGCGAACTTACGCGGGAGCACGCCACATATAACTGACCATAGGAGAAGCAGGGCTGTCTTAAATCAACTCCTGCTAGCGAGAGTGTTTGACCCTGCGACTTATTAATGGTCATGGCGAAACATACCTTCAATGGAAATTGTAGTCTCCGAAATTCGAAAGGAAGATCATTTGGGATTAACGGTATTCGCGGTATAAATACCGTTTGTCCATTTGCAGACCCAGTTAAAATAATACCTTCGACAATATTACGATGCAAGAGCCTGACTTGAAGTCTCGTGCCGTTGCATAATTTAGGTGGTTTCAAATTCCTGAGCAACATTACTGGTGCACCGACTCGTAATCTAAGACTGTGGTATGGAAGACCAGCTGGATTAATAGTGTTCAAAAACTCAACCGGATAGTGAACAGCGTCTTCTGTATGTATAACTGTATCTACTGATTTATAAATCATTTCTTCACCTGCAAATGAATTTAGCAAAACGTCATTTATTCCGCGCCTCGCCACCGCTGTCGCCGCCCCACAACCGCCCCGCGGCCGCGACGTTTCTTGGCTGCCACTACCGCGAGCTATAAATTTCAAGCCTCTAACTCGCTTCCCGTTCCCAGGGGAATTTTTAACTTTGCATTCACTAAGGTATATGCATGTCAAATTTCAAGCATCTAACTTATGCAGTTTAGATTTTTTCATACAACATTTTTTCCCGCTAACTTAATTTTTCAAAATACAGCCATAACTAAACTTTATATTTACTAAGGTATGCATGCATGCTAGATTGAAAACTTATATATCTTACGTGATTTAGATTTTTACATACAAAAGTTTTTTCCCAATAACTCCCGTTCCCGTGGGAATTTTGCAAAATCGCGTTGCAAGTAAGCTTTACGTTCATTAGGGTACCTGCATGCCAAATTTCAATCATTTATCTTACGCGGTTTAGATTTTTCATACAAAAGGATTTTCCCGCTAATTCCTGTTCCCGTGGGAACTTCGGGAATTCCTTTCTTAGTGCACCTCTACGGCACCTAAGCTACGCCCCTTCCAAATTTCAAGTGCCTACGTTTAGCCGTTTAGGCTGTGCGTTGATATGTCAGTCAGTCAGCCAGTCAGTTTCTCCTTTTATATATTTAGAAGATATTATTTTTAGCCTCCGGTAACTGAATCTCAAAATTATATCTAGGTACATAATCTGCGTGGTCTGTTATTACTATAGCATGAAAAACTGGATTTATTTTTAACGACGAAAATGCACACTAAATACCTATATATAAATAGTTTTTAAACGAGGACATAAAACAATGTAACAATATTTATGTCTTTGCTAGAAAGTTAAAATTCTACTTGGTTACTCGACCATTTTATGACGTAAATGAATATTTTCTATGAATAATAATAGTACCATTTTTTTAAGTTCATATTAAGATTTTGCATGCCATATTGTGGCAGAGCATACGTTCATGTATTTAAACTGACATGTACATAGGTACTATATTTATAACACCTGTGTATGTTCTTGTAAATAAATAATTTCATTTCAATTTCAATTTCATTTCATTTCATTTAACTACAAATTGCAGATCTCAAAGTGTCAGCTAGGACAACAGTATAACATGAAAGTATTTTTTGGGAAACCTATTGTTTTGTAAAAAGTCTTCGAACAAAAGTTGTTGTTTATGATGTTAATGATTTAACCCTGAGTTCATTAGTGTTTTACAAATAACGCTGTATATATATATATATCGGTTATAAATCTCCGATTATGCGGGCCAAGAGTACTTTGATCATTTTGTTGTTTTTAATACTAGCACCCAGACCTCCAGAAATAACGCCAGTTTTAGATCCAGTCCGTGTACGCCGTCTTGACGTCAAAGTAATTCCGCCTTTACAGATGACGTAATCTGTCGGCCGCATTCCGTTTAGACATACTCGTTATGTACAGTCACACCACGGGATTGTTGAGCCACTTGCCACGCCACTGGTCGTATTTTGACCGTGTAATGCTAATTTGGTTTAGTCGGTTATTACTCGGCTAAATTATGATGAGTAGCAAGTGGCTTAACATTCTCGTGTTGTGACTGTACTTCGAAATAACCATTGATACTAGTCAGTGTTAGAAAACGGGCTGTAGTTTAAAACGGCGCAACCAAATAATGAAAACGCCTCATAAGCCATTCATTAGTTTCATTACGTACCCGTGAAACGAAAGAGGGCTGGTAATGTATGTTCAAATTTATGAACTATGATCAAATTAATTATTTCGGACTGTTCGTGCAACGTGCAACTGGTTGTTGTATATGCAGTTTGGGAGTTGGAACTATGCCCCAACACAAGGTTTGAATTGAAAAAAAACGTACAATAATGATAACGCGATAACTCTCAGCGATGAACAGCCAGGCTCCCAAACAAATAATAATAGTGCTCTGATTAGAGAGGTTTCGTCGCCCTATAAATTGCAACCCCTTTTCAGGGCCACCTTTTCGTCTAATAGATAAAAGTAAAACGTATAATTAGTGTCATCATATCAATCCTAGTTGGCTATCGTAACCGGTTAGATCGGATATTAGATCGCACTCACCGGACCATGTCTAGTGTGGCGCTAGCCCCGCCTATAAATCGGAGCGCGGCGGGTTTTGGTGCGGCGGCTGATACCAGGCCACAAAAGCCACCTGTCGTGCCAGCATCAGGCACCAAAGCGCAGGCTGGTCAGCGGTAAACTCTTCCGGTCCTGACCGCCTCTGAGCACACGCAACTGCCCACCCACACAACCACCATATAAAACAGCACAAACATACCGACACGTTTCATACATGTTCGGCCTGTTTCCTTGCAAAGGTCAATGAAGCCCAAAGAGCGTGGAATTGGCGAGAATGGTAAAGCAAGCAAACTTACTTCACAATTAGTTTACAATCAAGGGTTACAGATGTAGTGAATAATTGTAGGTACTTCGTTTATATTTATATCAGATATGTTCATCGAGATCATTTAATCTTATACTGAATGCCACTTTGTTAATCAAAAAATATAAATGTATAAACAAAGGTTGTATAATTGATTTTGTCAGATAACCTAACTGAGAAAGGAAGATAAATACGAACTTTTGTGTTTGGACTGTTTGGCACAGTTTCTCATCTCATCCGGGTAAAGAAATCGATTAAATGTAAATATCCGAATTTTGGGTGACTTTACCCGGTGACAATAGTTTAAGATGTAGATGGCTGCGCAACCGCTGCGCGTCTATTCTAGGCGGTAAAATCAAAATAGTATTTAACCTGTTATGGTATTGTTTTCAACTGGGCCGTAGTAAATAAGAAGAGCTATCAATACGTTGAAAATACGATAACAGGTCAAAAACGATAAAGTTTTTACCACGTTGAATAAAGGCCCTGAGCGGTAATACATCTTGTATATTGTTGCTTGCCGCTCACAGCATCTCTACCGTGATTGATAGACTGGTTAGAAAGGATTATTCCGGCCTGAGTAAAGGATATAACTCAAAAGGTGAAGTAACAATGCATAACGAACGACTCAGTGTGTTTCCCTATTCCCCGCACCCTCACACCACACGAGCCCATAGGACAGGAGTGCCGCGTGACGCTGCCGATGGTATTTAAAACAAATAGATCCAAAAGCTCTATTATATTTTCATAGCTTATTTTAAACTGGAAATGCCCTACTGAATCTCTGACAACACATACGATATGTTATTTTATTACCTAGTCGCGATTCACTTAAATTACCTGTGGCTTATACATATGTATATAAAAACGCGCTACTTAGTGGTAATTACAACTAGGTCATGCGATGGGCTAGGCAATTATTCTACTATCGTAAAACATACCGGTGCCATGACGTCACCAGTGTAACATTAGCGATATAATATCCCCACGTCATTATTCGAATATTTAGTTACGATAACAACATTATTTGTAGTGCATATTGTAACTAAATAAATGTGTCTAGTAATTCCAATACAAATAAAATAAGGTGTTAGTAATCATTTTAAATTTAACTATTGTTACTATCGAAATCATAGTTGGAGTCAAGGGGATGGGCGGGATAGGATGGACAAGTCCCAAAATGATAAGAAAGCGAACTGATGTTAAGCTACTCTACTCTCTATTATCCGGACCAAAACCAATTCACCAAGTTCAATTTAAATTACAGCAGAGTCTGAAGGAATGATATTTATTTTAGAAAATTAACATGGTCATCCATCATTTGAGTTTTGTAGGTAATATTATTGCTGAAAACAGCGCTTAAATAAAGCGATATGAGGCACGTAAAGGTCACTAAGCAAAAAATACCTTAATAAATAATACTCATACCAAAACAATCTATTTGTATAAGCCCCCACACATGTAAAGTCACCAGCAATAATATATTATCGAACATGGGCCGCAAAAATATCTGACACGTCTTTATTACTAAAGGAATAAGATCGTGTCTGATATTTTTGCGCCCAATGTTGGATAATATATTATTGCTGGTGACTGTACCGACAAATGTTTTCTGAGTAAAAATAGTTTCTATAAGTGGACAATATGCTAGTGTGAAATGAATAGGCTCTTTTTTGGGTAAGCGTGTACCACCGTTACCGTTACGAGACTGAGGCCAAACGCAAACCCATTTCCGATAAAATAAGATGTCTCAAAATTGAGAACATTTATTTTTAAGAAATGGATTCGTTGTACAATTAAGCTCCTGAATAAAGCCCTGTAGCCGTTACAGATGACTATCGGCGGGCAAACAAAATCACTATTCGACCAACCACCTTATTATATTAATATATTAGTAGGAGATCCGAATAGGAGACGACCTTTACCCAGCCGATTATTCGATAAAACGTATTTTATATAAAATTTCATGTTAAGTAATATACGGCGAATAGGTAGGCTGTTCAGTTCAGTACATAATTGAAAAAAAAAACGTTTTTTTTAAATTGCTCCGCCTTATTTATTAGACAAATTACATACTAACCGAAAGTATGAAACCTCTCGAATATGAAAACGTTAGTTTGACTATTTTTTCCTGTCATAACTATAGGCATGTACAAACAGGGAGTCGGTACCAACAATTTGCACCGGTCTGCTTATTTAATAAAATTTATACCAAAATGTAGATAATGTCATTGCGAACACCGTGTTAGGGTTGACTGTGAAAAATCAGTCTGATTCCGGTTACCGAGATTTAAAAAACGAAATATTGCTACGCATGAATACGTGCGATCGAGAGATCCCAGCGAAATATCCAGTGCGATACAAGGGGACGCAGCATTGCAGCTGCTATTTGTCAAAATCAAATAATGTCAATATTTACAAAAGTAATAATAATAATGAATAAAAATAACAATATCAGGGGACAATGTACAATTGCCCTATTCCCAAAATAATCTCTAGGCTTGTAGAACAGGTAATAGACAACCATACAAATACTTATATACTTAAATACCGAGAAAACATCTATGACTCAGGAACCAATATTCGTGCTCATCACACAAATATCTGCCCTTACCGGGATTTTAACCCAGCACCGCTAGCTTCGTAGGCGGGGTACTAGTCCCGCGCGTCGTCAATCAGAGTTTAGCATATCTAATCGTCACTATATTCTTAGATATAACTAGTGGCCCGTAAATTATAAGAATATAACTAGTGGCCCGCCTCGGCTTCGCTCGGGTGTGGTTTAGTATGTTCATTCTAGGTTAAAGTTAATACTAGTTATCATCATATCAAAATATGATATTGTCATCGTAATTATAAACAAATAGATTAGAAACATAATGTATCCAGGACTAAAACGCATCATCGAATGACTCTCCATTCTTTTTCTGTTGATTTCGTTAAACGAGAGGTAAACGTTGGTCATCTAGGCTACCACCTCAGACCTATCGTTTATTTACCTAGATTGTTTAGGTGAGCAAAGATAGAATTTTTTGCAATAATAAAACAACACGTTAATGACTCAACATTCACTGTTTATTAATAATCATTGCACTGCCTTGTATATTATTTGAACGATAGGTTCTAACCCTATTTATGGCTATTAATTAAATGAAAGAATTACCTCTTGTACTGGCTTGACTCTTGTTACTGATCTAAGACTGTTTGTCTTTTCTACTTTTCATTCTTATATTATATTATATTTATTTATTTATTTATTTAGTCATATTTATTATTATGCAAGTTTATATTCGCTTTTTTTACTATTTCCTATTATTATGATTTGTATGTCTTTACCAATCACGGGACTATGGGAGTCCCGGACCTTTGGAAGGCGTACATGGAGCCGAAGCCAACACGCAGAGGCCCTTTAGACAAGTTTAATTTAGTAAAGTTATGGGACACCAACCGGCGATTGTCCCTGAGTTCAAACTAAAGAAGTATGCTCCCACGGACAACCACCGGTCAGTGTAAAGACTATTTAAGAAGGATGGGAATACTAATAATAGGTTCTATGAATGAACTGATATGGATTGGTGAACTAGGCTATTGATGAAACTACGGCGCCTGCCTGGCCAATGCTAATTACTTTGGTTTAAATGGCAGGCGGTGACTCGCCAACTCAATGGAATGGACCTCCCGAAATAGCCACATATATATAGCAGCAGGGAGGCAACAGTTCCAGAGGGGCTAAGGGTGGAGAGGTGCTTCTGGACTTTAAACGACCATAAGGTGCCAACTCACCACTTATGCAACACATCCACCCTTCGAGCATATAGCTCTTGCGACTCCACTCTGACCGGCCAATAAAGGCAAGCCAGAGGTGAGGGTCTGTTCCTCGTCATTGCACACCGCAGCCGGCCGGTGAAGGCATGCGTGAGGTGAGGAACAGGACCTACCCTCGGGAGCACTCAGGTCCGTGGTGTCGCCACTCACCACAGCTCGCCACTAGCTGCCTTATGATTATTATTATTATCTGTTTCTTTAATTGTTGTACGTTTAGCCATGCGTTGTTTTTATTAATCTCTCAATCGCTCAAAGGTTAACTGGAAGAGATCCCTCAAAGGGATAAGTTCGCCTTTGTACATACCTTTTGTGTTTCTGTTTGTTTTTTAAGTTTGTTATTTTCTGCTTGTACAATAAAGAGTTCACATACATACATACATACATACCTCTAATTACTTCTTATATTAATAATGTCGTACCGGTCTACGGTAGACTCGAACGATATGCACATCAAATTGAAGAGCGTAAAAAATTAGCCGATCCGAGTCGACAACTTAGAGGCGGAAAATTCGTATTATTGAGTATTTTCAATATAAAAATGAATAAATTGCTTTATAATGGCATTGCAAAGTAAACATGTCAATGTCATTAATGTGGCGTTGGCGTCACGTCATCACGTGTCACAGGTGTCACAGGTTCGTATTCCGTTCTCGATTGTGACCTCTAAGGTCTAATTTCACACATCATAATTATTCATAATTATTTAAGTAAATAATCTGGTGAAATATGAGCCTACATTTTACCGAGCGAAGCCGGGTTTTCATCTTGTAATTTTATATTTCAGAATATACCTGTACAACATATTTCTACTACTCCTTAATGGGTTCAAAATGTATTGGTTTTCTGCGTTACCTCATCTTGATTGGCCAACATACAATTTGGCCATGTGAAAAACATTCTTACCTCAGGTCAATGCCAACACATTTCTATGTTTGACCCAGAGATTTATTCATGGTTACGGCAAATTCTTTTTTTTACAGGAAATTGAAGTCGTCTCGTCTTTTGGAATCATAAACGGATAAATAAATTGAACCTATTTAAATCTGATTTTTGAAAACATAATTTACAGTGTCAGCAACTTTGAATCAACGGGAATACCGTACAAAAAACTCAACCCCTTTTTTATTCCTTTAAGTGTTGACTTTCCATAAACGGCAGAAATTATATATATTTTAAATTTGGTGTAATTTACTCCTTAAATGACGTATCTCCCATAAAAACTAAAATCCAATGCGTCGACCATTAAGTCATGACATTAAAAAAAAAAAATGGCCTCATATTATAAGCCTTAATGCCAAATTTCATGTTCGTAGCTTTAAAAATGACGGACTTCCATACAATGATTAATCCCCTATTTCACCCTTCATATTACTGACTTGCGTCAGAAAACATACGTAGGTACTGTTAAAGTTTCATGTTTCTATGTTCAGTAGTTTCGGCTGGGCGTTGACGAGTGACGCGAATTCCGGTTCTCTCTTTATTAATACTATAGATAAGAACTACGTAGAATCGAAACTACAGGCTCCCGACGCGCGCTCGGCGCGTTAGATACCTACTGCCTGGAGACACACGGGGTGTTATTCTCTTAACCTTTTGAACGCCAAAGACGGCAATTCACGTCGGCAGATTTTTGTGCCGTGGACGCCAGACTGTCAGCGAGTTGTTCTAACCTTCATATATTTTGTTGCGGCATATGACGTCCGTGGCGTCACGGGCACGTAAAATAGCAATCGACCGTGGCGTTTAAAAGGTTAAATGGCGGCCAAATTCAAATGGTTTATTGCATTTCGCATTACAAGTATTTAAAGATGGAATTACAAAAAGGTATACATATGACGCCCTGCAAGGACATAGCAACATAAGACAGTAGAGCTTATTGTTAACGGTCGGTCGGTCCGCAGGACGACATGTAGCGACAAAGCCCATTTTAGCGCGTGCATTCTCAATTAGGCAGCCTTATACGTTTGATCTTATATCGACAGAAGCCATGCTGCTGACATTCACTCGTTCGTTCGACTGACCGCCGTTTTTGAGAGAACCACACCCCAGCAATATTTCGTTTCTTAAATCTCACCAATTCATTTTACACAGTCAATATCACCGTGTTCGCAATGAAATCACCTTCATTTTTGTATAAATTTTATTCAATAAACAGACCGGTGCAAATTATTAGTACCGACTCCCTGTTTATACCTGCCTACCCAATAGTTATGACGGAAAAAAAACAACCATATTTTAGAGGTTTTATACTTTCGATTAGTATGTAATTTGTATAATCAACAAGCCGGTGCAATTAAAAAAAAGTTTTTCAATGTTTAATTAATTTTATACTGGACTGATTTTTTAGCCGTATATTAAATTTAATCTAAACATATTAAATTTGATATAAAACACTTTTTATCGAATAAACAGCCCGGTGAATGTCGTCTCCTATTCGGATCTTAGGCCATCAAGGATTTTCACTGTGGAAAACTACTCGAGCCGGTTAACACGGGTTGTTATTACAATCAAATTAGACTATATTTAATGAAAAAGCACTGAAATAGAAAAAATAACAAAAAAATGCATTTTTGATGACGAGAATGAGTGGGTGGTGGAGGTCTTTCCGCTACCTGTACAGAACTCAAATCCAGCTAATATCAAGCATGCATCATCAAAATTATTATTATTAATTATAATAACTTGCAGTAATGTGTAAAACCCAATGATAAAACGTAAATGCTGTTTCTTTTTTATATAACTTGAATCAAGCTAAGTCCTAGAAAGGAAATAAGAATACTAACCCGTTGCTGCCGCGGCCTCTGCTCCCTCTTCGTTGACCTCAATGAATGCCTTCTGCACCGCTTTCGACACGTAGATTGGTTCGGTGGTTTTCATTATCTTAGTAAGGCCAGAATTGCCTTCATTAAAGATAGCTTTGATACCAAGCTGAAAAATAGATAATTGATGCAATTGACCAATTTTTAAAGGGAGTGCTTGTACTTTATTTGGATGACAAATGCATGTTTAATAATGGTGCGCTGCAATCAGTTTAAAAACTTGTTGCATAAATTTCTTGAACTACCTACGAATTGTCTAACAAATGTTTAGCATAAAAACAAAATAAGCTCAAGCTCAAATGCATCTCTTATTTTTTTCAAGGGAATTCACCGTTTTAATGCTTCCTTTTACAGAAATTAATTCTGATTATCGGTTTTAGCTGAAACTGTATAATTGGTTTGAAATAAGAGTGTCGACGGAGCTCCGCTAATGCGGAGCTCCTACTTCTGGGTGGTTTGGCCCTCCGGGCCTGCTGCAAAACTAACATAACCTAAACCTACCTAGCCCCTGCTCCACCTATCCCTTATTATTCCTCCTCGCCTTAATTCCATTTCGACATTATTATACTTCGTCATTTTTACGTTATCAGGTGGTCTTTTTTACATCTCGACATTTATATACTCCGTCAATTTTCATTTTCGACATTTTTATTTCTTGTCAATAAACATCATTTCGACATTTTTATACCTAGTCATTTTTCCTTACCGACATTAGTCGCCTAAATCCTATTTGTTCCGTTTTAATGTCTAATTGACATCTTACCTTTCAAGTGCAATGAGCGGTATTGAATATCGTAAATAGTCTATACATAGCGATATAGATAAAAGCGGAATGACAGCAATACCTCTAAATAGAATATAGGTATTCTTTTTATACCGGTAATAGATTGTCAATTATATACCGGTATTAAATAAAACCGGTTTTACAATCCCTAACTTAAACTACTATAAAAAGGCTAAGTGCTAGATAAACTGGCGTGGAGAGAGTTCCATACATTTGTTTTAAAATTTGTTTTGATGGAACCACTAACGAAACTTCTCAATGCAAAGAGACGGAAAATGCCAGCGCGGATAATAAAGTTATCGACGTTAACCTAATTAATTTAAAAACATTTAGTTCAAAAAATACAGATGTTGATATTATATAATTTTCTCGTTTTAGTAACTTTGTATCTATAAGACATATACAATAAATACGAAAAATAATTGAATTTTTATTGTCTTTATACTTCTCATAGACATTTTTGACATACAGTCAATTGTTGAAGCATTATAAGATGGCGGCTAACGCTGTGACCCCACGAGGCTGTAAACTTACATTTTTCATGAATAGCTTGAAGAGAAAAACAAATTTAAAAAAAAAACTACACCACCCTTTGCAGGACAAAAATACCTGCTGACTGAGCTGAAAGATATATCAGATATTAAAAGGTAGAATATCAAGATACCTTGGGTAACAGCACCTTCAAGTCGATTTCAGTCTCTATCTTAAACTTGGGGATGGTGACCTGTACTTTGGTGGTGAACATCTGAGTCAGCTCCTGCATCAGATCCACTTTCGTCGACAGCTTCTGGAGTAGGTCATTAATACCGTCCACTTCCTTGGGTAAGATTATTACCATACTCGCTTCTTCCCCCACGTAAGGCATCTCCAACATCTAACAGAAAGAAGCAATGTTATGTAGATTTAAACATTTCCATCATCATTTGCCTTTACCAAAATAATTTATTGAATAATTACACGATAAACATAAAATGTGTGCAACTGACAGATAGAAAGGAAAGAAAAAAAAGGTCTCATTTTCACTCATATTCTTGTATGTATGTTCATCTGCGATTTTCTCGCGCTTGACTGAACCGATTTTGATGCGGTTTTCAGAAAAGTATTTGTTACATTCTGGAGAAGGTTTGGTACACGTTTGTTGAAGTGGAACTGATGATGAAAACCAAAGATGGCCACCGGAGCTCCTAAACGTTTCCTATTTCAAGGGTGGCGATAAGATATCTCGATTAAGATAGTTACGACTATAAACGAAGAACATTTAAGTGTTTAAATATGACTATGACTTTCACACAGCGTTGCTTGCAGCGAGTTTGAAATGCCTTAAATTTACATATCAAAACAAAGTATAAAATAAAATAAACGTTTAAAAAAATGAAAAACCACGTTTAAAAAGAAGTTTCGGCTCTAAATGGCATGTTCAATTAAAATACAACACACCACCTTCAAAAACGGTAATAGCCAATAGGTCAGTCCAACTGAAGTCGGCCACCAAACCAAAAGCCGACTTCAGTTGGACTGACCTATTGGCTATTACCGTTTTTGAAGGTGGTGTGTTGTATTTTAATTGAACATATTTTTGTACCTACTTAACAACATTGCTTGTTTAAAATTAAAACCAAAAATACTTTTGCAATGACTGGCTTGGTTTTTGTTCGGAGAATATGGTCTGGATCTTATTTAACTTCTTAGATATTCAAGTCAGCGTTTTCAAATGTTTCAAAACGCCTCAAGTACTTTTTCTGCGATACAAAATTGAATACTTACTTTAAAAAAATATAACTCGGTTTGCCCCAATCCAGCCTTTTAGTATTTAAAGTATTTTAGGTATTCTGGTTTGGGGTAAGGCTGCTGACATACAAACTCTATTTGAGTAACAATAAGGGCCACTCGTTCTATTTACAATTTAAATTCCCGTGACTCCTTAAGGGAACTTTTTTAAGAAATTAATATCTTAACTGTAGTGTCTCAATTTATTTACGAGAATATTATTTATGTTATTAAGAATTTAGATTCTTTGACCCATAACTCTGATATACATAATTAAAATACTAGAAATAAAATAAAATCGCAATTCGAAAATTCCGTGTCCGTAAAGTATATAAATCATTTGTTGGTCAATGCATTCATTTCTATAATAAATTACCTGACGTAGTTTAAAGTTACCCTTTCCAGCACTTAAAAAAATATTTGAAAAGGTCGTTAATGTCTCAAGCATATTATAGGGTCGAGGACTATCTAACAGACAAAAATGCATGGCCTAAACCCGAAACTTAGTCAATAATAATTTGTTAAAATGCAAAAGCTTTATCCTGCTTTTTTATTGTCTAGGGGACACCGTTGATGCAGGAAAACATATTGAAACTTTTATGTGGTCATCTTGCACCATCTCATATACACATAAGTAGTTGATTATATTTTTTCTTTTTTCTTTCTCTCTCTATCTGTCCCGTAAGATTTTTGGCATGTTTTCCTGTTGAACTACAAATGTTATTTGTAATTATATTTAATTTAATATTTGTAGCTTTATAAAATGCTAGACTAAGTAGTACCATTGTAATATGAAATATTTAATAAAATGATTGACTGCTGAGTTTCTTGCGGCCTTTCTTCTCAGCAGTGGTCTCCTCTTGGGAAGCGCTGGTAGTTTCTTGACGCGTAAAAGTGCCGAGCGGACTACTTACTGAATAAATTTCTTTTATCTTTATCTTTTATGTTTAAATATTATAGAAGGAGTACTGTAAAAGTTTTTTCGGTGCCTTCAACACCTACTCAGAAATGATTATGGGCTCTTGGACTAATAGGATAAGCCAGCAAATGCGTGTGGTTGATGAGATGGGTAGAAGAGAATAGCTCCTACGCCTATTTATAAACAGTTTCAAGAACACAAATGACAAATACTGTCAAACGCAAGAACTTTGGTCTTATTATTTTTATTAGTGTTGGCTGGAGCCAACATCCGCAGACAGTAAAAGGGCAGAGATCTGTAGCCGCTATAGCGTTGTCCGTTTCACTGCGTCGATCTTCATAAACTGCCTAGCTGGTGATAAGGATATCAATAGCCAAGGATTTTAATATCAAATGTATATTCTGTAAACCTAGCATATTACTGTTTTCAGAACGTTGTTTTATCCAAGCTCATCTGAAAGTCCTAGTACCTATTCCTGAACGAATTAAAATTGTTTTTACTAACAACCTTCCGTTACTTATATTTAGAACAAACCACCTCCAAAATTCGTCTCGTTACGGTTCTTTACCAAAAGAATATAGCCTATATTAGTCAGTGATAAAGTAGTTTAATAAATGAAACTTTTAGAACACAACAATACCGAATTCCAACTCTAGTGACCATGACAATAAGTGTTGGTTTTCAATATAATAGGATTAATTTGAACGCGTTGTACTATAATATATTTCAACTCGAGCCGATTCAGTTTGCAACCCAGACGTATCTATTTTTAACTATCTGGCAATGCTATTGGAATTTTATTACATTTACAGTCGTTTCAGAATTTGTATTTGAACTCAAGTCATGTAAAATTGTCTGCTTCTCATTATGAAAGTTCTAAGGGATAGGGTAAGGATGTGTTAGATAATATAATATTTGAGGTAAAACGGCACTGTTCGCTATTCGAGTCAAAAAAGAAACAATTCATTTTGAAGTCAAGTTGCTGTCACATAGGTATCATTCGTACGTACTTGTAGAACAATCTTGGTCCTGAGACATCCCCTGAATAAACAAAAACACGCTTCTTTTAAGCGTTAAATTGTAGCGTTGTAGCAATTGTAGCAAAAAACAACGCAATGTAGTTTTAAATCGTTATAATTATCATTATTTTGTTTGGGAACTGAGCTAACTATACCTTTGTACCTAGCATTCAGGCCAAGCCATATTATTGTAATTAAATCTTAAAGGTCAAAAAGTTTTGCATATGAATGAACTTGATTGTATATACTAAGGTAAAGTTCTTGGCTTCTATTCAACGCTATAAAACAAGATTGCTTTTGACGTTTCCGTAATGTCTTCGTTTTGATAGCTCTTTATTAACTTGACAGTAATGGCGGCCAATAACAATATGATAACAGGTCAAAAACGATATTGTTTTGAATAGAGGCGCTGATGTAGTGCACAATAAGATCGTATTGGTTCGGAAAAGTTCGTATTCGCTTTATCAATAAGTTTATCGATGAGTATTAAAGCGGACTGAAAAAAAATACATGGAAACCGTCATCTCAGCATAGTGTATTATGTAATTGGTACGTAATGAAGCTTGTTAGGGTACGAGTGCTGAGGTTAGAGCGCGAGCTTGCGAGCGCACTAATTACAGACACGAGTACCTTAAGAGCTAATTATGAAGCATTTCATACACAACTTTTTCTAGAAGTTTAAAATGATAGTGACAGAAATAAACATTGGCTAACTTTTCTTGTATACTTTCCTTGATTTTTCTGCAAAGAAATTACTTGTCAGCAAAGTCTTTTCGTTATTTCGCGTTAATACTTTGTAAAATTTAACTGTAAAATCACACATGCACATGAAAATTTCAATAGTTCTTTACTAATCCAAGTAGTTTAATTCTGATAATTTATCATATAAAGATATACACGGTGTAACACGAGAAAACCGAATAATTTTAACAGTGTGTTCCTAAGGTCGTAAGAAACAAAAAAGATTACATGAACCCAGGTCGAAATATGATTTTAATTTTTGTTATGTTTTCATACATAATAAATTAATTATTTTTCCTACACCAGTAAATCAACACCTTAGGATAAGCTGGCAACGTTTCTTATTGTTATCTCTTTTCATTAGAAGAGGCAAGTTTATGTCATACTCATAGAGCAATTTCCTTGTCAAACAAATCGTTTCAAAGCAGGATTTACGTACAAATGCAAACGACACTTCTTACTACGTTTGCAATTGTTATCTCTTTCCATTAGAAGAGTTAAGTAACACTTGGCCGATCCAAAAGTAAGCATAATATTAACGTGACTAAATAAATTAAATAGATTTTTTTAAAGCAAAGTCTACAAAAAGTAGCCCAGAAACAGTTATTTTGAACTGTCATGGGTACTCCTTACATCAAACTAAAAACTACTGGCCACTTCATTCCGCAATCATAATGACATTAATGACATTGCGTCATTGACATTGTTGTTATTGATATAAGATTTGTACGACGGGTGATTGAGCTGGCAAGGCGCGGTTGACACACGTGATTATTTGGTGAAATTTGGAATTTTTCGCCTTTTAAAGGCATTTTGTCTGTTTAGGTTTCATAATTTGTAGCTAGTTGTACATATTTGTAGATTATTGGTAAATGTAGGTAGTTAATTTTAAACTGTAACGTTGTTGCGGGTCGCTCATTGCTCCAATATGGAAGCTTTGAGCGGCCGTGCTTCACAGGGGAGTCCGGATAATTCCGGATTCATGGATGCAGTTGGTTCTCCTACCTGTGAAACTAATTCGACTCAGGGCTCTATTTTCGAGTCTCAGTTAATGGACAGTTCACATATTTAACCATAATTATAGGCATGCAAATGTTACCTTAGTTACTAAAACGAATTTAGACTAAGTACTATTGACCATTGCTTAACAATATATATTATGTGATTCAGATGGATAGCTAAACTCAATAATAATACATTAACAATTTTTATATCAAATAAGTTTCCTTACATATTAAAAGATTAAGTATATAATTTATTTTGTAAAAAATCTCGTTTATACTGTAAAAACATTTCAGGCTCAGCCAGTAATGCAGGTTTTTTTTTTAATTTTCTGTTATTTAATGTTTTTAATTCGTTCGGCAAATTATTAAATATCTTAACACACATAACTATACAACTTTTACTCAACTTTTATAGCCTAGAAAGGCCATCAAGGACGAGCCTATTCTGTTCCCGTCGATGCCGAGTACTTACATCACTTATTTTTGTGACCTCCTTGTGTATGCAGACAAACATACTCATTTCAAATATATAAAGAGACGGAAGTGGCAACAAACCAAAATCTTTTAAACAAGGGTCTACAGGATTCATTAGGCCGCAGTCCATATAGTGCTCTAATGCATTTCTTAAGGACTGTTGAATTTACTAAGCGGACATACTTAATTCAATATTAATCCTTCAACTAACAAAATACTGATAGGCAGTGGCTGGTTATAAAATAAACATAGACAAGTCTATCAAGTGTCGTATTTTATTTGTATCATACGCTCGACGATTTACCAAAATCGCGGCGGAGAAGTGGCCCGGCAAACCCAAATGTCGAAGAAAAAGTCGTGCGGCTGTTAAAATCCAAAAAGTACATGTCCGTTCGTGAAATTGCTAAAAAAGCAGGTATTAGGGTAGGCACTGTACAAAATATCAAGAAAAGAAATAATAAACGGACATATAAGAAGCAAAAAATGCCGAAGAGAAGTGCCGAGCAAAAAATACGGTCCAAAAAAAGATGCCGCAATTTATACGATATTTTGCTGCAAAATAAATCTCGATGCATTCTCATGGACGACGAAACGCCCGTGTATTTGACACCAGTACGTTACCGGGGCCCCAGTATTACAATGCGGCTGTAGGAGAAATTTTACCCGATTCCGAAAAAAACATAAAGATTGACAAATTCGGGAAGAAAGTCCTAGTATGGCAGGCAATTTGTTCCTGTGGCCTCAAAAGTACGTCTTATTTTGCAACCGGAACTATTGGTGGGGAAATTTATAGAAAGGAATGCATCACAAAACGGCTACTTCCTATAAACTTTCGATTTAAAAAATGTATGCCACAGAACATGTTTTCGAAGTTTGTGGCATAGAAATCATATCAAATAAAATAGTCATAATCTGTCTCTATAGAACACCGTTAATCTAGCCCTAGTTTGTTCCTTGGAAAGCTAAATTGTCTTCTGCACGAGTTAACCGGCAAATATAAGTTTAAGATACACCTAATCATTGCCGGGGACTTTAATATAAACACGCTGAACAAAAATAAGATGACAAATGAATTGCAAGACCTTTCCCAAAATTATAATCTAAAACTTCATATAAACGTGCCGACACGGAAGTTATCCTGCTTGGATCAGATTCTTAGCAATATTCCAGATGCGAAAGAAACCGTGCTTCCCCTGCATCTCTCAGATCACGAAACGGCGCAATTGTTAAGATTTCCCATTGGCCAGGAAATACGTAAAAGCGCAACATTTTTCATTTATAAAAGAGATTATAGCACAGACAATATTAGAAAATTTAAGGATTGTTTACAGTGTTTGTCATGGTCGGATATCCTCAATGAAAATCAAATAAACAATGCATTTAGCGACTTTCATGAATTAGTATGTATCTGTCACTACCTATGCTTTCCTAAAATTAAAATTAAAATTTGCAGGATCAATAAACACAAACAAAAATGGATTAGCCCTGGTTTAATTCGAAGCTGTAATGTAATACAAAACGATCTCTACGGTTTAAATATTATAAAAATAAAAACCTATCAATAAAAATAAGTATTCTACATACTCTAGCATATTAAAAAAAATGCGAATATAAAGTTTATAAATAAGAGTAGAAATAAGTGTAGAGCTTCCTGGTCGGTCATAAATAGGCAAATATCTATCATTAAATGCACAGGAATCATCGATCATATTAACACGACCGAGTAAAAAAAAGATTGTCGGTCAGACAATGTTATCTCTTTTTCTGCTATACATTAATGACTTCACTGACGTAACGAAACATAAATGTATTTTGTACGCGGACGACATCACTATTATATTTACATCTGAAAAAAAACTATACAATTAAAGATCATGAGGATGAAATTAACAACACCATTGATAATGTAATAAAATGGCCTAATGAGAATAATTTGAAAATTAATCTTAATAATTCGAAACTTTTTCATTTAATAAATAATTTAATTTTAATTATATTTATAATTTAAACATAACGAAGGTAGAAGAAGCGACTGAGATAAAATTTCTAGGATTGACTATAGATGATAACTTAAATTGGAAGATGCAAATTAATAATGTAACAACTCGAATAAACAAATATGTTTACGCCCTGAAACAAATCAGAAATGTTGCAAAGGAGATCGGCGAACATCCTTAGAGTCTTGGGCCCAACCGTTACACTAATGATTTTTAGGCCGTATTGTAGATCACTATGTAGGATATTTACAGGATAAAAATTATGGGCCTGGTCTTTGGAAAAGCAGAGATATGGACGGTTTTCCATATGAACCAAAGTAAGTAGTTAAAAAAGACTTCGATGAATACTTCTGATAAGTTATATTTAAAAAAGCATCAAATAATCATAGTATAGATGTTAAGCATATGCAATATGATATTATTATAAGAACATGAATAAAAATTCCAAGGGCTACAAAATGGTTCAGAGGAGCAACCCACTGTTGTACTATCGAACCAACGGAACCCTGACCCACCATGGAACCTTGTCACAATGATTGACGTACGATTGTCGTATAGCTTCGTATGACAGTCCTAACGTCAAGCACTGTGACAAGGTTCTATGGTGGGTCAGGGTTCCGTTGGTTCGATAGTACAAGTGTAAGGATTGCCTCGTCTTCCAAAAGATGCATGCCTATAGCATTATGGCGTGTAATATCAATTCCACAGTTTATACAATGTTCCATCTTGTCAATGGACAAATAAAACACCAGTAATCACAAATCACCACAATGCAATAAAGAACACAAAACGAAGCGAATGCCACTGACATTTATAATTATTATGTTATGGAGGGTACTTCTACCCTCAATTTTTTTAAATGTCCTACTACGGCGTATTACGGTAAACAGAAATCAACAATGTTATTTATTATTGTTATATTTTAAATCCCATAAAAAAAAAGGCTGATACTTCACAAAGAGTAATTAAAAAATACGTCATTAATTATTGTTTTAGTTAGATTCCTGTAACGGCTAGGCCCACTTTCGCCTATCTCCTTTAAAAACCGCAATATTGTGTTATCGCTCTCATGTAGAGTCAATCTTACGCAATGGGCTCATAGCATGGGGTAACAGTACTGATAACATCAGAGCATTTGTAACACATAAGGACTGTTCAATTTAGTAAGCGGACATCTAAAATAGGTTCATTTTCGGATTTCTTATAACAAATATATATTTATTACGGTGAATATTTATTTACAATATTAAAATAAAGTAATATATAATGTAACACAAGAAAAAAAGAATTAATTACAACGGTAAAAATTTCGGACTTTAGCCCGGATTCTTCGCATAAGTGTTTGCACATCGCTATTGGATACTTTTCTACAAGCAGCAAACCATATGCGTTTAAATTCTGCCAATGCACTAGCTTCTCGGCCATCCTTCCTCAAGTATCTTTTTACAGTGGCTCAGTATCGCTCGATGGGGCGGAGCTCCGGGCAGTTTGGTGGGTTGTCTTCTTTCTTAACAAAATTGATGTTTTTTTAAATTTAATAGCAGCACAGTCTCACCGGCATAGTGAGCACTCGCTAGATCAGGCCAAAACAAAGGGGGAATACTGTGCTTTCTATTTATAGGAAGTAGCCGTTTTGTGATGCATTCCTTACATAAATTTCCCCACCAATAGTTCCGGTTGCAAAATAAGACGTACTTTTGAGGCCACAGGAACAAATTGCCTGCCATACTAGGACTTTCTTCCCGAATTTGTAAATATTTATGTTTTTTTCGGAATCGGGTAAAATTTCTCCTACAACCGCATTGTAATACTGGGGCCCCGGTAACGTACTGGTGTCAAATTTCACGGGCGTTTCGTCGTCCATGAGAATGCATCGAGATTTATTTTGCAGCAAAATATCGTATAAATTGCGGCATCTTTTTTTGGACCGTATTTTTTGCTCGGCACTTCTCTTCGGCATTTTTTGCTTCTTATATGTCCGTTTATTATTTCTTTTCTTCATATTTTGTACAGTGCCTACCCTAATACCTGCTTTTTTAGCAATTTCACGAACGGACATGTACTTTTTGGATTTTAACAGCCGCACGACTTTTTCTTCGATATTTGGGATTGCCGGGCCACTTCTCCGCCGCGATTTTGGTAAATCGTCGAACGTATGATGCTCTCCAATTTTTTTTTAGATTTGAAACACGGCTGACTTGGAACATTTAAACTCATTCGCAATTTTCCGCAGTGAAAATTGGTCTGTACACCATTTTTGCAAGATTAATTTGCGATCTTTAATATTAATTCGCTCCATCGTGAAAAATATCTAGACAATTAAAAAAAAAAATACGACACTTGATAGACTTGTCTATGTTTATTTTATAACCAGACACTGCCTATCAGTATTTCTTTAGTTGAAGGATTAATATTGAATTAAGTATGTCCGCTTAGTAAATTGAACAGTCCTTAGGACTTTCTTTCCGAATTTGTCAATTTTTATGGTTTTTTTGGAATCGGGTAAAATTTCTCCTACAGCCGCATTGTAATACTGGGGCCCCGGTAACGTACTGGATTTCACGTACGTTTCGTCGTCCATGAGAATGCATCGAGATTTATTTTGCAGCTAAATATCGTATATATTGCATCCTTTTTTGGACCGTATTTTTTGCTCGGCACTTCTCTTCGGCATTTTTTGCTTCTTATATGTCCGTATATTATTTCTTTTCTTGATATTTTGTACGGGTAAGTAACACGAGATATAAGAACTTATCATATAAGTCACAATATATACGCTCACTTTGTATAAATATGTTTAATATAACGTACACTTGAGATAATGAACGAAAGATATAATGTCAAAATAACTATTTCCATACAGTGTAATGTTATTAATATATAATATCAATTGATATAACAATTAAAGTGTATAATGTACATGACACCTAAGATATACAACATATATAAATCAAAAAATCTAACATCAAAAAATATAATGCACGTATAATATAAACGCCTATAACTATTTTCAGTATTACGTGGCCTTTTTAATTTTACAATCAAATTGTTTCGCATAGTTTTTTCAAGGGATGTAAAAAAAAACCTCGAAGGCTCGCTACGCTTCGCTCCCGCCTTAGCCTTCTAACCTAACCTATCCGAGTCGGTTCTGCCCAGAGAGGTCTTGCTCGCTCGCTTCGCTCGCTCACATTTATATCATACGATATTATATCTTGTAACACTTATACTAAAAGATAATATGTATTATGATCGCTATATGTCATGTATGTTATACGAACTGAAATTAGTCATTGTGAGTATTATATTAAAAATATTATATAAAATGAATATTATATGACTTGACCGTTATTCCTTATAAAAATATTGATTTTGTTATTATAGCTAACGTTCATTATATCTCGTAAACGTTAGTAACATGAAAATAGTTATTATTTAGTTATATCTCGTGTGACGCACCCATTTTGTACAGTGCCTATACTAATACCTGCTTTTTTAGCAATTTCACGAACGGACATGTACTTTTTGGATTTTAACAGCCGCACGACTTTTTCTTCGACATTTGGGTTTGCCGGGCCACTTCTCCGCCGCGATTTTGGTAAATCGTCGAGCGTATGATACAAAAAAAATACGACACTTGATAGACTTGTCTATGTTTATTTTATAACCAGCCACTGCCTATCAGTATTTTTTTAGTTGAAGGATTAATATTGAATTAAGTATGCCCGCTTAGTAAATTCAACAGTCCTTAAGAAATGCATTAGAGCACTATATGGACTGCGGCCTAATGAATCCTGTAGACCCTTGTTTAAAAGATTTTGGTTTGTTGCCACTTCCGTCTCTTTATATATTTGAAATGAGTATGTTTGTCTGCATACACAAGGAGGTCACAAAAATAAGTGATATAAGTACTCGGCACCGACGGGAACAGAATAGGCTCGTCCTTGATGGCCTTTCTAGGCTATAAAAGTTGAGTAAAAGTTGTATAGTTATGTGTGTTAAGATATTTAATAATTTGCCGAACGAATTAAAAACATTAAATAACAGAAAATTAAAAAAAAAACCTGCATTACTGGCTGAGCCTGAAATGTTTTTACAGTATAAACGAGATTTTTTACAAAATAAATTATATACTTAATCTTTTAATATGTAAGGAAACTTATTGGATATAAAAAATGTTAATGTATTATTATTAAGTTTAGCTATCCATCTGAATCACATAATATATATTGTTAAGCAATGGTCAATAGTACTTAGTCTAAATTCGTTTTAGTAACTAAGGTAACATTTGCATGCCTATAATTATGGTTAAATATGTGAACTGTCCATTAACTGAAACACCTTTTGTTATATATACACTGTTTTAAGCAAATAAATAAATATTATTATTATATTATTTAATATTATAATATTTTTTATAGAACTGTTATTACCATGGCAACGCTCATTATAGAATTGTTTTCCCGCTTCGGTTACATAGGTGGTATTTTGATACCGTTATCGATATCAAAACTAGCAGTTTACAGAACGCGAGTAGAAAAAGTAAATAATAGGTACCTGTGCATTTAATTTTTCACTCTCTCCATAGTTGAAACTTTCCTCCATGTACATCATAGGGATGTTAACAGTTGTGCCCTTGTTAACGTGGAATGGTTTGTCCTCAGTGTTCTGGGGCCTAAAAGGATACTTCCATTTTCCCTAAACACATAAAAAAAATATTTACTTCTTAAATACCTACTTATGGTAAAAAGACATGACTGAATAAAATACGAACCTTAAAATAGATGGCATTGACGAGCACAAGTCGAGTTAAACTATTCAATGCATCAGGAGAAATGAGATCCCTAATTTTTTTGTTGGTTTTGCTTTCCACCTGTTGTTACAATAAAGGAAAAATAAAGTTAGTTCTCAGCACATGAGGGTATATTGATAAATATATATATACATACCCAGTCATTGATCACTTTTGCAGACGCTTCAGAGTTTGCGAAGTTCAGTGGCTCAAGGCCAGCATCGAAAACTTTAACAGCGTCTTTTTTCAGGTCAGAGTCCAGTTCATGACCGGTTTGTAAGAAAACCTTGTTCGCCACATTCAGAGTAATTCCTTTCACTTTTTTGAATTTAGACGTAACCGACAAAAACGATGAGCGAATCTGTAAAAAAGCAACCCCGAATTTAGCGAGAAATACCTACCTACATGAAAGATACAGGCATAACTGACACGCAAAACCACATAAGTTGGAAAACGCGGCCATGTGCTTGTCCACTTCGAATTCATTTATGATTCTAGTAATTGATGTGTCCAAAACATGTTGAATTACTTATAAAATTAATTACTTATTAATTATTCCACTTTCGTGACAACTCTCGCAAGATTAGTAAGAGCATATCGCGAGATGCTGTAGATTTCTCGCCGAAAGGCCTTTACCTTCTGGTAGTTTATTAACGGTATTTTGTTACGTTCGTTACGTATTTTGATTCTTAACCCATTTTACATTTCATCCATCAATGCTACACATAGATTTCGCTACGTTACGTCAAATTTTCATTTCAGCCCAAATAATCTTGCTTGTAATTTGTTTGAAATATCCAGAAAATGCAACGAGCAAGATGAATCAGGACAGAACCGACTCAGAAAGGTTAGGTTAGAAGGACAAGGGGGGAGCAAATATCCAATAACTACCTTCTAATTAGATTGTGCTATCATCGTTATGGTTTATTATCAAACGGGCGCGGGCGGCATACGGAAAATATATAACATTTATTAACTAATAATAAAAATGTTAAATATACCCGCCGACACAAACGCGGAAAATTACTTCTTTTAGGTGGTAGTGGTTGTAGGTCAGTCCAACTGAACTTGGCTTTTGGTTAAAAGTATTGTGAGCGCCGACTTCCGTTTCATTGGAAACTTAATGTCATATACGGGACAAACGAAAATGGGAAATACCCCAAGCATGCCAATTGGAACACATTTGCCATAGTGTGTCAGTGTGACCCTTATGATAAAGACGATAGATTTTTTATAAATTCTTTCTCCTCTTTTTTAAACTATCCCGAAATTTTACCTTTAATCCTTCTTAATTACATACCTAAGCAACTTAAACAGCCCATTTTTTTGAAATAAAGCTCTAAGAATGGTTTTATTTTAAAACATAATCAAAACCCACAGGAAGTTTAATTTAAAAACATATATGGGCCCGTAAAGCTATGACCCCCGGTGAAAACATAAATAAAATTTAGTTTCGACAAGTATTAAAAAAATTACACAACTGGTAGACAATTTAAAGTTACAAATATATGCCACTTAAACATAACAGAAAGAAAATAATTACGCAGTACAGTCGAGTTCATAATTATGTATATATATGGCAGTTTGAATATGATAGATAATAAATAGACAAGGTGGTGAAGTGTATACATAATTATGAACTCGACTGCACATCACGATTTTATTAAAGAAATCATAGTCAGAGTTAATAATTATCGTTGGTAAATTACCAATAAAACACATATAATTATTGAAAATTCATTAAATATTTTTATATGTTATGATAAGGATCCATTTCGTACATTTTTGTCGCATTTGCCACTTTGATTGGAAAAAACATTAAGCTAAATTAGCTTTTTAATCTGTGTCTCAATAGCCTAAATTTCAATAGGTACAGATTTCTAAAGCTATTTGGTCTGTTTTTCAAAACTGTAGATTTTGATAAATTCATTGTTTTTTCGGGTAAAATATAAATAACTATGTTTCTGGCGTCGGGAAGTGACGACCCCACCGCCCGTTGTGTGGTAACTACTCACGGCGCAGTCAGTCAACCGACGAACGGCGGTCAAACCGTTCCGAGATGGGCGGAAGCCAAATGCCAGACACAGGACGGGCTGCAGCGTCCTGTGATACTTCCGCCCCACTGCGATCCCCAACACGCTCGCCAAGCGTGGGGATTATGGCACTAACCCCCCCTTATGGTGTACACCAAAAAACCACGGCCCCTAGTCCCCGGCGGCTCCGCTAGCCCGGCCCAAGGTAGCGGGTTCGGTAACGGCGGAGCAGGGGGTGCTAAGAATCTCCGGCAGAGATCTGGCTACCACCACCAAACGAATCTGGCCCTGGTGACACACAACTGCCGCACGCTCAGGACTGACGAGAAGATCCTAGAACTGGAAGAATGTTTGGACAAGTTACGATGGGATATCTTAGGGTTATCTGAAGTCCGAAGACAGGGAGAGGACTCGATGATCCTGAAGTCCGGTAACTTGTTCTACTACCGGGAAGGTGACGCCCTGTCACAGGGTGGTGTCGGGTTTATCGTCCGTAAGTCGCTCGTCAACAACGTGGAGTCGATCGGGAGTGTGTCGACAAGGGTGGCGTACCTGATACTCAGAATTACCAAACGGTATTCGCTGAAGGTCATCCAGGTTTACGCCCCGACTTCGACGCATTCTGACGATGAGGTGGAGGCAATGTACGAGGACATCTCGAAAGTCATCCAGACCTCTAAAACGCACTACACGGTGGTGATGGGCGACTTCAACGCGAAGTTGGGCATGAGAGAAGGCAATGAGCTGAGAGTGGGACATTTTGGTGTTGGCAGGCGAAATCCCAGGGGCGAGATTCCTTCTTCAGAAAGAAGCCACATCGCAAATGGACCTGGATTAGCCCGGACGGGTCGACAAAAAATGAGATAGACTTCATCTTGTCTACCAAACGCCACATATTCAATGATGTCTCTGTGATCAATAGGCTAAAGACTGGCAGTGATCACCGAATCGTAAGAGGCACATTGAATATCAACACAAGGCTTGAAAGATCACGACTGATGAAGTCTACGCTCCGTCCAACCCCAGTCCAATGCCAAAACCCCGAAACCTTAACCGAACTCCAAAATCGCTTCGAATGCCTAGCAGAATGCGAGTCTACGGACGATCTGAACAACGGGTTTGTACAGGCTGTCCAAGCTGCTGGGTCGAAGTTCTTTAAGACCCGCAGCAGCAAAGAACCCAAAAACTCTCAGACCACACTCTTAAGATCATGGACGAACGGAATGAAATGCGGCTGCAGTCTTCAGTGGACATGCAGAAGTACAGGGGGCTTAACAGACAAGTCTCTAAGTCATTACGGACAGACCTGCGCACCTTTAATACTTCGCGTATTAAAGATGCTATCGAGCGAAACAAGGGCTCTAAGGTGTTCGCTAGGGATTTGTCTGTTGGGCAGACCCAGTTGATGAAACTGACGACCGAAAATGGCACCGTAATTTCGTCCAAGGCCGAGATTTTGAGTGAGGTTGAGAAGTTCTACGGACAGCTGTACAAATCAACTCGACCCGTTGAAAGTTTGGCTACAGATCCCAGAGCCAAACTCACCCGACATTACACCGAAGACATCCCGGACGTCAACCTGTACGAGATCAGAATGGCCCTGAAGCAACTGAAGAACAATAAGGCGCCAGGGGACGACGGAGTTACGGCTGAGCTTCTGAGAGCGGGTGGAATGCCGATACTTAAAGTCCTCCAGAAGCTCTTTAACTGGTTTAAATATTGCTAAGGGAGCCGGGCCCGACGGGATTCCACCAATATTTATAGTGAAGTGTGCGTCAGTTCTTGTTTATCCATTATGATCTATATATAATAAGTCCCTTTCTACTGGCATCTTTCCATCGCAATGGAAAAAGGCAAAGGTTATACCTATTCACAAATCGGATGGCGATGATGTAATATCTAATTACCGACCTATCTCTATTCTGTCCTCTTTCGCAAAAATCTTTGAATCGTTAATTTGTCCGTTTATTCAAAGCCACCTAAGACTATACTTGAGTGATCAACAACATGGGTTTGTTTCCTCTAGGTCAACGTGCACAAACTTGGTCAGCTTCACTGAATTTTTAGCTAATGTAATCGATAAAGGCAGTCAGGCTGATGTCATATACACAGATTTTAGTAAGGCCTTTGAAAAAGTCTCTCATAAAATGCTGATGGATAAGTTAAACGCCTATGGTGTGTCTGGTATGTTACATACTTGGCTTAAGTCTTATTTATCTGACAGAGTATTTACGTAGTAGTCAATGGTTATCAATCTAACCTCGGCATTATAACTTCCGGCATCTCGCAGGGCTCCCACCTGGGTCCGATCCTTTTTAACCTCTTTATTAACGATATACCATGTTGTTTTCAAAATTCAGACGTATTTATGTATGCTGACGACCTTAAATTCGCTCGTCCTATTAAATCCGTAGAAGATGTGGCATATTTGCAACGTGATCTGAATGAGCTGGTTAACTGGTGTAAACATAATCAAATTCACTTAAATCACAAAAAATGTGTCCACATAAAATTCACAAGAAAACAAAAGCTGATACAATCTGAGTATTTCATTAATGATATGAAAATACAGGAAGTGGATAGTATTCGCGACCTAGGTGTCTTATTTGATAGTAAATTAACGTTTGTACCTCATACAGATCACATTGCTAAAAAGGCCTCAAAAATGATGGGTTTTGTTATTAGAACTACCAAAACATTGCGCCACTATCAAACAAAAATACTTTTATATCACAGCCTGGTCCGTAGTATCTTGGAATACTGCAGTGTAGTCTGGAGACCCCACTATGCCACACACTCACTGAGATTGGAACGCGTTCAAAAAAGATTTCTTTGGCATTTAGCATTCAGTGAGGGTGCGCTGGGCAAGAAATTAGTTTCGTACAAACTAAGACTGCAGCATTTCAAGATGGAATCCCTGGCGAAGCGAAGAACGGCACTCGACGCATTGTTTCTATTTAAAATTGTCAGAAATAAAATTGACTGTCCTCAACTACTGGGTATGATACGCTTTCGCGCTCCACCAAGAATTCCTCGCAAACCGATTACACTACTCTGTCCTCCCTTCAGGAAAACTGTCCTAGGCGGCAATTCTCCTATTCCGCGCTTATGTAAAACTGTAAACAGCTGTAGTGATGCTGTTGATATATATTTCGACTCCATTAGACAATTTAAAAAGTCCATGTCTGCCTGTACTTAATTAGTGAGTAAATCTCGAGCAACGCATGTTGTTTACCTCTATGTTTGTAAGTTTTTGTTTCTAAATCTAAATTGATAATGTTTTAACAATATATAATTTATTGTCCTTTTAAAAATTGCATGTGGTGTTTACCTTTAAGAGGATGTTACACTAGGTTTACTTTGTATTGTAAGTATCGTTATCCAAGTATTGGTGTAAACATTCGTTGGTGAACCTTAAATAAATGAAAAAAAAAAAAAAAAAAAAACTGTTATTCTCGAAGGCGGTGTTGCAGAGGCGTGGACCAGAAGTGTGGGGGTCTTGTTCTTTAAGAAAGGCGATAAAACCTTATTGAAGAACTACAGACCCATCTCACTTCTGAGCCACGCTTATAAGTTGTTTTCGAGGGTCATTACAAATCGACTCTCACGCAGATTCGACGACTTCCAGCCTCCTGAACAAGCCGGTTTCCGGAAAGGCTTTAGTACCATAGACCACATTCACACGCTGCGCCAGATTATACAGAAGACTGAAGAGTATAATCGGCCCATATGTCTAGCGTTCGTGGACTATGAGAAAGCCTTCGATTCGGTCGAGACATGGGCGGTGCTCGAGTCACTACAGCGGTGCCACATCGACTATCGATATATCGAAGTGCTGAAGTGTTTGTACAAAAATGCCACTATGTCAGTCCGGCTCCAGAATCAGAGCTCGAAACCGATTCAGTTGCAGAAAGGTGTGAGACAGGGAGATGTCATATCTCCGAAACTGTTCACCGCTGCATTGGAAGATGTCTTCAAGCTTCTGGACTGGGAAGGACTTGGCATCAACATCAACGGCGAGTACATCACTCACCTTCGATTCGCGGACGACATCGTAGTCATGGCAGAATCGCTAGAAGACTTGAGTAAGATTCTCGGAGACCTCGATAGAGTTTCCCAACGGGTGGGCCTGAAAATGAACTTGGACAAGACGAAAGTCATGTCCAATGTTCGCTTTTTGCCAATACCGGTTCACGTGGGGAATTCTCAACTTGAAGTTGTTGATCAGTACGTATACCTGGGACAAACTGTCCAACTAGGTAAATCCAACTTCAAGAAAGAGGTCGATCGCCGAATCCAACTCGGATGGGCAGCGTTCAGAAAGCTAAAGCGGATCTTCTCGTCCAAAATACCGCAGAGCCTTGTCGAAAGTCTTCGACCAGTGTGTGTTGCCAGTGATGACTTATGGATCAGAGACTTGGCCGCTGAATGTGGGCCTCATAAATAAGCTCAGGGTCACTCAGCGTGCAATGGAAAGAGCTATGCTCGGAGTTTCTTTGCGCGATATGATCCGTAATACGGTAATACGCCAGAGAACCAAGGTCACCGACATAGCTCATAGAGTTAGCATGCTGAAGTGGCAATGGGCATGCCACATAGCTCGGAGAACTGATAACCGTTGGGGAAGAAAAGTTCTCGAGTGGCGGCCCCGCACCGGTGGACGGAGTGTTGGACGGCCTCCCACCCGGTGGTCTGACGACCTGGTTAGGATCGCGGGGAGCCGCTGGATGCGAGCGGCTCAGGCCCGTGACTTGTGGCGCTCTTTGGGGGAGGACTTTGTCCAGCAGTGGACGCCCCCGGGCTGATGATGATGATGATGATGTTTAAATCAGGAATACTTCAGATCTTTTGGTCTATATACATCGGAGCTTTTTTTTACTAAAACAGATGGGGGAAAGCAAGTGATACAACTATCTGCCGCACTCAGAGATGTCAATTAAATTACTTAAATGCTTGATTAAAGTTGCTGCTGTCACTTTCTTTGCTATAGCAATAGAATAAGACAGCACGCCACTAAACAAGCATTAAATTTACTTGATGTCTCTGAGTGCGGCAGTAAACCAAATTTCAAGTTAATAGCTTCTATAGGTTATCTGCTGTGACTATACAGACAGAGAGACAGACACCAATCATTTATAATTCGTCACAAATATCAAATTGGTATACTTGCTGTACAGTCACGGGATTTAATTTGGTAGGTACCCACCTTAGGTCAAAAGTCAATCTGACATTCTACAACAATAAGGTTGAGTTTCCTAAAAGTTACAGTCACCACACGGGATTGTTGAGCCTCATAATTTAGCCATGTAATGCAAATCGGGCGTACTCGTGTGACATCGTCGTGAACGACTGATAACGAATGATGACACGTCTATATTCATTCATAATGCAATAAGGTCGAAACTTCAGTTCGATAGGGTTGAAATGTCAAGTTAAGACATTTAAATGTCTTATCGAATCGACCCTTGAAATGATATATATCAACGTGGCGTGGTGGGTCCCAAATTAAAGCTCGTGGCCCTGACCAATCATGATATATTATGATTTTTCCGCAGCTATCGTTACGTTATGTTATAACAATCGTCGCTAGGTTACTGTTTCTAGACCTGTAATTGGTTGGCTTTGGGTGTAATCACTCTATTGTCAGGTTGGCAGGCTTGGTCTTCGGGTTAGCCAACAGTTAAATAGGAAGTCAACAGCCAATAACGTTCACCATGGTGTTGACCAATGAATAGGTTGATTAATTCGTTGATAAATCACCCATAGCAACAGCCAATAACGTTCGTCATGGTGTTGACCAATGAATAGGTTGATTCATTCGTTGCTAATCGGACAAAGTCGGCTATATTCGATTGTGGTAAGAAAAATGCTACTACTGTCGTCGTCATACGTATTCGTGATTAATCGTGTAATCTCGTAAATGCTCGTGAATGCCATTATACTGCAAATTTAAATAACTTCACGATGGCATAACAAATAACTTGACATCTCTAATGACATTGATGACTTCAAGCATATTTTTCTTGAAATGGGTCCCAAATTAAAGCTCGTGACTGTACTTGCCTAACAGACCACTTACCCTCTAGAATACGCTTCGGGAAATTTTGTCTTGTATCTCATTAAGCCAAAATGGCGGGACGCGGGGGGCGACAAGTGCACCGTCATTGGCCAGTTCAAAGTCAACGAATAATCTGGTGTGCGCGTCATGGTGCGCGCCATTAGGGGTAGTGATGGGACACGCTCGAAGAAAAGATACTAAAGAATATACCTAAGTGTTCATGTCCTATAACTACAGTCGTAGCACTCGTAGCGGATAGCTGAGATAGGATTCCTGCAGTAGTGGAGCGGTGCGAGAGGGGACTAATGTTATGTTACAGAACATTCTCGCTATACGCGTGATGAATAACGAAGTAACTCTTACGATATTTACAAGGGTGTACTTAAAATGAATTGGTATAATTAATCGCTTATGAGAATATAAACCAACAAAATGAGTTACGTGTTCGAAGCGGCCAGTCCAAATAACACGTGTTGACGACAGCGATGCCGATGCCCGATTGAAGTTTCTCTAGAAAAACACATTCCTCCCGCACCGCTCCACTACCGCAAGGAAACGCAGTTGAGCACTAGACGACAGTACGATTATTTGGACTTTGACGCTTAGAAATTCTCGCCATTCATCTGTAGCACGCATGTTTGATGAAAAAATGACGTCGCTATCTAGAGTATGATTCCTAATGGTTTTATTGTAATTATTAACCATTAGTCGTCAATTATTTAATCATGTAAAAATGAGTTAAGTAATCTATTGACGCGTAGAATAATAAATACCTACTTTATACCTAAAACGTAAATGAAATTATTTGATTGAGAAGGACAGTAGCAAAAAACATCGAGAAACATTATCGTTTAGTAAATCCGTTTTTTTTTCGTATTAAAAATTAATATTATTAAATAGTCATAAATACAATTATAGTATTGGCATTCATAAATGAAAATTGCCAATATGCCATTTTTAGTAATTGTGACAAAGAAATAAATTGCTGCCGTGATCCTTATTTTGATTACGATTAAGCTGTATATTGCACTCTTGTCTCCTGATAATAAGGTTCACTAGTAGTCAGTTGACAGTGAGGGCGATATGTACATAAGTTATGTTGTGTTTATGATTTGTTTAAAATAAAGTTAAGTATTAAAATTATTTAAAACAACATACAAAACTAAACGTACTTTAACAAATGCTCAAAATTACCTCCGTTATTTTCTATACAAAAAGTTGCTCTCTAGTCGGTTTTAAACACGAGTAACGTTTTTAATACCATTGAAAGCTGATATCATTTTCGTTTTATGATCGTCTAGACTCTGGGCTTCTTCGACTTACACGCGACGTTTGACTTCACCCCACAAGAAAAAGTCACACATCGTGACGTCCGGGCTTCTGGCTGGCCATGGCACCTGAGGTGCTCCACGCCCGTTCGTTATATAGGTAGTTTCGCACTGTTATTGCGTAGTGGGGTGGAGCACCGTCATGCTGGTAGTAAAAATCTCGTAGATAGGCTATCGGAACATCTTCCATTAACTCGCTCACTACACCTTGTAACCAGGTAGGTTCCTCCCGTCAAACGGCCTTCAATAAAATAGGGCCCTAATATTTTATTCCCAATAATGCCCAACCACACGTTGGCACTAAACCTTACTTGGTGGTGATTTTCTTTAACTGTATGCAGATTACTGTATGACCAACAGTATTCGTTATGTACATTGTAAATCCAAACACGGGTGAACAGTGCTTCATCAGTCCATAAAATGTTGGCATCGGGATGACTAAGAAGCCACACACAAAACCCTCGACGTGTGGCTGGGTCCGGTTCATGAAGTTGTTGTACCGGTTGAAAATGATAAGGGTGGAGATCGACAGAATGCAGCAACTTCCACACTGCGTACTGGCTGACACCGAAACGACGTGCCGCGTCATACGTACTGGCTCTCGGGTCATGTTCGAAAAATTCGAAGATTTCATCTTCAGCTTCTAACGCCAAATGAGGTCTACCACGTCCATCAGCGTGCCGGGGGGCAGTAAATTGGCCGTATGCCAATAGTCTGCTATTGGCCGCCGAAATTGTTCGCATGTTGATGGATTTACGTATTCTTGGCTATGAAGTCGAGGTAAACTTTCGTCTCGGTACATCCTCTGGGGCTATTCCCAGTAGTCCGCACCCTGTAGTTCGCACTGCGGACTACTGGGAATAAAAATTCCCACTAGTGCGCACCTCCGGCAAGTGGTGCGAACTACTGGGATTTTTTATTTTATTGGGATTTTTTATTTTTAGTCCGCAGTGCGAATTACTGGGAAAAAAATTCCCAGTAGTTCGCAGTGCGAACTACGGGGTGCGGACTACTGGGAGTAGCCCATCCTCTGAGCCTCTCACTTTCACCGCTCAGAATGTACATACAGACCTCAGAATGTACTATCACAAACCTTAATTTCTGACCCATCTCAAGAAAAATATGCTTGAAGTCGTCAATGTCATTTGAGATGTCGAGTCATTTGTAACTTTAGGAAAGTCAACCTTAATGTTGTAGAATATCAGATTGTCTTTGGACCTAAGGTGGGTCTCAAATTTAAGTTCTCGACTGTACACCTAATCTAGGCTACCTTTTTAATAAGCATTGATTTTCGGTAAAATCGTCTATTTGCCACATTGTAACAACAAAAATAAGAGAATCTCAACTCGTAAGTATTTATTGAACCATGTTTAGGGTCTATTACTTACAAAATAAAGTTGTTTTTCTAGTGTGCTCCGTATTTTTGGATACTTCGGATGCTAAGTGTTGAGGGTGTTAAGGTACTAACGTCGGCTTGAATGTTAGCAAGTATTAGGCGTTCTTCGTTCGTGTTCTTCGGTATATTTATACAATGCGGATGGCCTGAACAATTATCTCACTGACTGAATCAGTGTTAATAAATTTGGATATTGCGGTATATTTGGAAATATTGCCTGTCACTATCTTTATGATGCAGACTGTACAGTCTGACAGTACTTTGTCACCTATCTAAATTAACTTTCACATTTTAAACTTTTTCTTTTCGATTTCGGTACAATATGATGGTCCCATAAAATTGACTCTTGTCAACGAGATGCCGAATACAAAAGTCGACAGTCGCACCTGCCTACTATGCTGTGGTGCAGATATTTTGGTGACAATATGGTTAAAATTAATCTAGCAACCTTAAAAACCTTTTTCACCTGAGCAGCTCCAACAAGAAGGTTCTGCTGTTTAAAAACAGCGAGCGCGAGACAATAGTAGATTGATAACCAAGGGTTGAAAGTGACCCATTTCACCCGAGATATTTCTGGCGCTCGAACGAAGTAAGAGCGCCAATAGTTCGAGGGGAAATGGGTAATTTCACCCGAGTTAGGCACTCTACTTTTCATTTCGACTGTGAGGAAAAAAGACACGGTATACCTAAATATATTTAATTTCGTTTCCCGCTTTATCTATTGAAAACTTTTTTTTCTAGATTCATAAAAAAGTTAAAATACACATGCTGCCAACATTAGAAAATTTAAATCGAGTTGGTCACGGCCAAGGAGCATGACTTCCATCTCATTCTTACCCTAACTAAAGAAAGAGATGGAATATATTCGTGACGTAATAAAGGTCATATTTCTTGTTTCGAACGGATGTTCGGTGTTCAACCTCCTTGTTGTATAATAAGCTCCTTGGTCGTGACCAACTCGATTAAACTTTTCTAATGTTGGCAGTAGTGTATTTTCTAGGTGGCCATGCCGAAACGTGAAAGAAAAAGTGTCATGCTATGCTATCACGGCATTATGGCGGGCAGCAGAATAGAGGAATAATTTTAAATGTTGATTTTCTGTAATTGCGAAAAAAATAGACCAGTGTTAAAATTATTTTCATATGAACCTATAGGCCGTAATAAATACATCGTTTAACGTATAGCCGAGTTTAGATATATGAAAATCTTTTATGTTTATAATATGACGTAGCTCAATTATCTTAGACTCCGTGGCCAATCGTAACTATTAAAAAAAAATTACTTTCCACCCTAGAGATGAAAACGCAATTTTCCACCCGGCTATCCACCCATTCAAATTAAACTTTCCGAACAGGAGAGATGAAAAATAACATTTTAATTCTTTTTTTAAATGCCGATGGCAGTTTGTGTTGTGGCTACTCACAACATGCGAAAGAGTTGAACTTCACTTTCAATTTCGTCGTCGTCGCCGTCAATTTCACTTCGATACGAAAAAACCGGGCAAGAGCATGTCGGACCATGCTCAGTGTAGGGTTCCGAAGCCGCTAAGTTGGTACTAAAAACATAAAACCACCAACTAAGAACTAATTTTCTATTTAAAGTCATTCGGTGCCGTTTTAGATGATTTTAGTAGGTATAATCACTTTAACCGCCTGTGAAGATATTTTTAGATTTTTAGTATTTGTAGTTCTGGCTGCGTGGAGGGGGGCGGGGGGAGGGGGGTAAACACTTTACTCTAACAAAAATTACCGCTTTAAAGCTTATATTTCATGTAAACGGATCCCTTAATAGAAAAATTGTTTGCACAAAACCCACAATATTTCACACTATGAGATAGACGAGAAAAAATAAACATCCCCGCGTTACGTGCAAGGGGACGTACAGTAAAAAATACAATATATTATAATATATTCATACATGGCGAAACTATAAGGGTTCCTAGTTTGACTACGGAACCCTAAAAAAGCGAGAGATAGAAAGTCTCGAAGTTCGATTTTCAAATTCGATACCTAGTAGGCCCAAAAAGAAACAAACAATAGAACGTTCGAACAATACACGTATAACCATAAAATTGCAAATTATCTGTCAAAAGTTTTGAATGTGATTTTACTGATGTGTGTTTTAAATCGAATTATATATTTTTTCTAGCTTTTGCCCGCGGCTTCGTCCGCGTGGCGTGTTATAAAAGAGAGGTCTTTGTGTGTGTGGGAGAAAGGTTAAAAAATGCTTAATTTTATTATTTTTAAATGAGCTTATAGTATAAGTTGCTCAGTTGAATAATAAATTGTTATACATTCTTAGATTATTACTTTATGATAATTTGGTTTGATATAAATTGTTGTTGTGTTTGTTTGTTTGTTGTTGTTTGTTGTTTGTTTGTTGTTTGTTTGTTGGTTTTGTTTGTTTGGTTTGTATTTGGTTTGATGTCAGTCGGTATGAAAGTAAAAGTTTGACCACATGAAAACTAAAAACCGGCCAAGTGCGAGTCGGACTCGCGCGCGATGAGTTCCGTACAAAATTTAAAAAAATAATCTCGTTTGTTGTATGGGGACCCCCCTATTTTTTATTATATTCTTATTTTCAGTATTGGTTGTTATAGCGACAATAGATATACATATTCTGTGAAAATTTCAACTGACAGACAAACAACGAAGTCTTAGTAATAGGGTCCCGTTTTCACCCTTTGGATACGGAACCCTAAAAAGAGTAGCATGGAAGAGTGGTTCGGTTAGTAGGTGGCTGGTGCAACCGGGATATGGGAAATGTATTTAGGAAACATTATTTATAAAATTTCCTTATAAACAACGTTTCTGGTCTTTCTGGAGGGTGGTGCGAGAATGACCAGACTGGATGGCGGACTTACGCGGGAGCACGCCACATATTACTGACCATGGGAGAAGCAGGGTTGTCTTAAATCAACTCCTGCTAGCGCGAGTGTTTGACCCTGCGACTTATTAATGGTCATGGCGAAACATACCTTCAATGGAAATTGTAGTCTCCGAAATTCGAAAGGAAGATCATTTGGGATTAACGGTATTCGCGGTATAAATACCTACCGTTTCTCCCTTTGCAGACCCAGTTAAAATAATATTATCGACAATATTACGATGCAAGACCCTGACTTGAAGTCTCGTGCCTATGCATAATTTAGGTGGTTTCAAACTCCTGAGCAACATTACTGGTGCACCGACTCGTAATCTGAGACTGTGGTATGGAGGACCAGCTGGATTAATGGTGTTCAAAAACTCAACCGGATAGTGAACAGCGTCTTCTGTATGTATAACTGTTTCTACTGATTTATAAATCACCTGCAAATGAATTTAGCAAAACATACGTGCATACATTTTCTGGTAAATTTATCAAACTGTCTTTTTCTGGGTATATGCCATTTCCTATTTTAAGTAGTATATTTAAAAAGTTGCCTGCATTGATATCCCCTTTTAAGAGCACTCGCATATTTTTAGTTAAGTTAAGAATTTCAATAGATGGCCATAATACTGATCTTTTTAAACATGCTTTGATCTCGTCTACCCGAGTTCCCCTTGGTACAACCGGTAATGTTTGTCTGAAATCTCCGGCTAACATAAGTGTCAAGCCACCCATCAGAGAGTTACTATCTCTCAAGTCTTGTAAAGTCCTATTCAACGCCTCAAAACATTTTGTATGAGCCATAGTGCTTTCATCCCAGATTATGATTTCAGCTTTACGTAAAACTTTGGCAAGATTGCTTTGCTTTGGAATATTGCAAATTGGGGTTTCCGAAATAGATAAATTAAGCGGTAACTTTAAATATGCATGTCAAATTTCAAGCATCTAACTTATGCAGTTTAGATTTTTTCATAAAATATTATTTTCCCGCTAACTTAATTTTTCAAAATACAGCCATAACTAAACTTTATATTTACTAGGGTATGCATGCATGCTAGATTAAAAACAAAAGTTTTTTCCCAATAACTCCCGTTCCCGTGGGAATTTTGCAATATCGCGTTGCAAGTAAGCTTTACGTTCATTAGGGTACCTGCATGCCAAATTTCAATCATCTATCTTACGCGGTTTAGATTTTTCATACAAAAGGATTTTCCCGCTAATTCCCGTTCTCGTGGGAATTTCGGGAATTCCTTTCTTAGTGCACCTCTACAGCACCTAAGCTACGTCCCTTCCAAATTTCAAGTGCCTACGTTTAGCCGTTTATGCTGTGCGTTGATATTTCAGTCAGTCAGTCAGTTTCTCCTTTTATATATTTAGATAATGAAATAAAGATTATATTTACAACAGAAATTCTTAGTTTATCATGTATCTACATAATTATTTTCGTTTTAACAATCTTTTATTTTGTGACATAAACCGCGGGTTATCAGATCGCATCTTTAAAAAATAGCGAGATTATTTTTATTGTTTTTGTTTATTGTTCTGTTACGCTATCTACTTTCGTACACGTTGGATATTATAAAAATACATAAATAAATATGAGTGACTCCAGGGACCAAGTTTGCCTGGAAAGTCTCGCGAAAAATCTAAAAGCGTATGTATTTTTAAGAAATGGAGACTTGCAAAGGGTGCAGACACTTTTTCGGAGACTGTACTGTTATCGTACTTTATAAAATTATCACAAACGAAGCAACTATCTACAATGTTGAATATTTACTCAATGTTGAAAACCACAATAAAGACATAAGATGACGTGCACATTGCAACCTATCCCTAACTAATTTAATTTTTGGAGACAATGTCAATAGGGCACAAATTGCCCGCTAACACTAAAAAGTTTCTTTATAAAGCTCCGGACAGCAATTTTCTCGCTTCAAACGTAAGTATTTTTTCATCACACTTGCTCGTAAATGGTGTTATTCCATGCCTGTATACAGAAGGACAATGGCCTAAATTGTTCCCGCGGGAATAATGGCGAGTTTGTCATCCCTAGGGAGTAATGACTTTCTTTTTAAAATTTGCAACTCTTTCGTACATCATTTCTGACTAAGGAGGTTTAATTTTCAGCCAAAAATTAAATCGGTGCCTAATTTCATCTTTAAAAATTAGCTATAGACTAACTTACATTACACAAAACCTAAACGCTTCATTAAACTTCATTATTTTTATACCTATTTCAAGTTTATATCAACATTTATCATTAATTTTAGTAATTATACATTTTTATCAAATTGGCTAAATCTGGCTCGAATCCAGGTCGAAACTAAACGCAGTTATTATCTGTGGTAGAGGTCACAAAAAAAATATCGTTTCCATTTACGTTCCCGTTCGTCAAAAGTTATTTCTTTATATTTTGCAGAGTTAAAGTGTTTTTCCTCGCAAATGTGATGAAAACCATTGTGTGTATCACAGTCAGTAAGGGGATTACTAACTCGAGTCGTTAAAAGCCCTCCGCCTTCGGCGTCGGGCTTCTAACACTCTCGTTAGTAATTCCCTTCATACTACCCTTGATGCACAATGTACTAATATCCGTCTTACATTAGTATAAAAATATATGAACGTAAATTTGTCACCCATTTCAACAAAAATATGCTTGAAGTCGTCAATGTCATTAAAGATGTCAAGTCACTTTTAATTTCCAAAACTGCATCAATTTTAACTTCAATTTTTAATATTGTTTGTTTTTGTTGTTTATGTTTTACCATGTAAAAAAAAAAGATGTTTATTCAGTAAGTAGGCCGCACGGGCACTTTTACACGTCAAAATCTACCAGCGCTTCGCAAGAGACCACTGCTGAGAAGAAACGCCGCAAGAAACTCAACAGTCAGTCGTTTTTTAAAATACTACTTATGATACAATTATAAAGCTTAACCTAGCATGATATAAAACAATGAATTTAACATAAAATAAAAATAAAAATAAAAAACATTCGTAGCTTGAGCAGGAAAATGTGTGAAAACTAAGAATTTTCATAGGGAGTAAGTAATAAGTAGTAGTAATAAAAATATATATATATATATATTATATACTTCCCTATGACAGTGTATTTTTTTTTACCTATGTAATATGTTTTTGCTGCTGAGATGAAAAGTAGTATGTGTCACACGAGACAAAAGCTATTTCCATCTCGCTACGCTCAGGATTCTAACCAAGTATAGAATCCTTGGCTTACTCGGGATTTAAAAACAATACTCGCAGCAAAAACCAACTTTGCTGTCTTGTTGCACAAATAACTATAGTAATCAAATCACGTTCTCGAAAACGGCTCCAACGAAATTTGCAATATAACGTCTTACGGGGGAGGGGACATCTGTTAAGTTGCATCTTCCAGAAAATTGGTCTTCCATGCGTTTTTTTGCACTATAAAATTCGCCGCTTAAGTGATGGACCAAGTGTTCATTTGATTCGTTCCTGGGTAGTGAGGTTTCGCGCAACTGGTTCGGCTAGGATTACCTCCCGGCTTGGACCGTACCTTGTCGCTCGTCAAGGTCGTCGAAAAATGTGGAAATGGTGGAAATGGTGGAAAAAGTTTACGTGAAAATGTGCGACTAAAAATTCCATCCTTTTAAAATTCAAATAATGCAACCGTTAAAAGATAATGATTTCATTACACGTAAACTAAACGAAGTTCCATATTTTGGAGTGATAAGGCCCATTTTCATTTGAATGGCTACGTAAACAAGCATAACTGCCATTGTTGGGCGCCGAGAACTCAGAATCCACGACAGAAACACCAAAAACCACTGCATTGTCTTCGGGTTACTGTTTGGTACGCTTTGTCTATTATCGGAATTAAATGTCCGATGTCAGCCAGTAAATGTGAACAGTGAGAATTATGGGCGAATGATCACAAAGTTATTTTTTCCAAAACTGCGACCTCATCCGTCGTACTCGCCACACACATGGTTCCAATAGGTTGGCGCAACCCCACATACGGCCAGAACTTCCATGTGTTTGGTTCGTGAAGATTTCCCCAAAAAACTTATCAGTCGCTATGGGGACATCCTATCCCGTCCTGATTTAAGTCCTATGGTTTTTATTATGGGGCTTCCTCAAGGGGAAACTTTTCCCCTTGAGGAAGCCCCGTAATATGGCATTAATCCGCAAACCATTAAAGATCTCAAACAAAATATTCGTCGAGACGCAATCGAACCGAGCCTATTAAACCGCGTGGCGCAAAACACTAGGCTCCGTTCGAGCAGTGTTGGCAGCTCGTGGACGACATTTAGACGACATCATCTTTAAAAACTATAATCCGCATTAGTTCTTTGCATTTTAAGACATAAATTACAACTATATATAAAATAGATTTATTTGATTTAACTTGAAAAACATAAATCTGCTCTGTAGTTTATGACGTAAAACCAATCTGAAATAGATTACATTTTTGTGTCTATAGAAATAAATCATTATTTTCCTAAGCTGTTCGGAATTGTACTTGTCGTTAACTCACTTTCATTTTGGGAATGAGAGTTCCAATCTCATGTATTTAGAAATTTGAGCATGAACCAATAAATACAACAGAAAAACATTTAGTTTTACCAAACCTATCTACTTCTAAGATTAGATGAAGACACATTATTATAATTAATAATATTAATCTTATCACATTCCTTAGATATTATAAAGATAAAGCAGTTTAAATGTTAATAAGCAATTTACCTACATTTCATTTCATTTCAGTTCAGGTTTTGATTATTAGAGAAAAATAATCCCTTAATAGGTACATACATACGTTAATACCCGCCCTTATTCCATTAAAAACTGACTTACAGTTCAAATGCCCACAATGAACATGGAACAGGGCATGTTCCTGTTTTATGCAACTATTGTGGGTTTTACAAATGGAAGGTATTCTATTTTGCCCGCCAAAGAAAGAGACCAAAATATATAAAAATGGCCTTGGAAAAGTCAGTATGGTTGAATCACATATATACTGGGCTATGAAGATAACTTAAAAACTTTCTTTAAGTTTGTTCTTACACTCACACTATAAGCTAGGAAAAAATTAAAGAATTGTTCAGAGTAGAATTGGCAACATACTTCCTTCCATATTTGCCCTTATGCTGCTGCTAAACCTGGTGGTTGCCGCTTCAGAAATCTGTTCTCCACCTTTCACTATGTCAAACCATTTATTGCCTAGCTGTTCCTACATGATTTCCATGTCAAAATTATAGAAACCATAAAAAATCTCCAAAATTGGAAGTTTAACTCTCGTGGAGAGGGTTCCATATGTAATGACGAAGTCCACTGTAATGTGACCAAGGTCGTCTTAAACTATGCTGGGGCCCTTATGGTAAGTATAGGAAGCAAATTACAAATATTTTTCTACCATGATCTCGTAGGAGAAATTGTCAGTCAAAGGACCCCCTGAGGATGGCGGCCCTGCGTATGGGCCGGCGACACTTATGGTAAAGACAGTATTGAATCTGATACATACCAAGTACGCAGTCACAACTTAAAGAGACGTAAATCAAATTTAAACTTAATTGTTCCAGTAAATTCAGAGCACATTAGCTGTGGCAGGACATACGGACAGGCAGACAGATAGTACACACTACAGTAATCCAATAATAGTTGCGATTTTTCTCTACTCCACACAATACAGTCATACCTCCTCATCGCTTTTAACACCAATAGCTGATAGAAGTTCTTTGTGGGCTGGATCAGAAGCTCCCAGAGCCAATAGGGCCAACAATATTTCTGCTGATATGGGTGAAGATACAACGCTCTTATCTTTTTCCAATTCCTGAAAACAGAATCCAATTTATACCGGGATTTTCTTCAGATGATTAGAATGACCTCCATATTTCATAATTTCAATCACTTACTAACAACTAACTCACAAGTTATGTGTTTACTGAAATTCCTCAACAGCATCGCTAGGTTTGTACCGATGTAGTATTTATGTAAAGTTAAATTAATAATAGTAATAAGTGTTTAAAAGAGCTGCCATTCTAATCATGTTAGGAAAATCTCAGTTTAGCAGTAAACATAACTAACTACCCACAAACAATACCTACTACTAAACTAGACTAGATTACATTTCCTGTCTCGGAATACATAACTTATGAGATTTACAAAAGGGTTTTTATCCATTTTTTCATAAATAAATTTTATTAAAAATATATGAGTACATAACTTACATTGCAAAACTTCAGTGAGAACTTGGCAATAGCCGAAGACAGGGCGGCCGAATCCATTTTTGACGCAGAACTAATTGGTATTATTAGAAATACAATAATTGTCAAAGCTGGAACAAGGGAGAATAAATGAAATTACACAAGAATACCAATTCGCGGCAACGGCACAGCTCGGAATAAGCAAAGCAAATGGATGCCTTTACTAGTGGTAGGCGTTCAATAAATACACCGCGAGCAAGCCGCGCCGGGCCGTGACTCATCATGGGCGTTGCCGAGGCCTTTTCCAAGGTCAGTTTTTTATCAATTGCTATAAGTTTTCATACGTTGTACCTGAATGTACCTGATAAATATATGCGAGTCCTAAAGCACAATAACTAACTACGACAAATAAGCGATAAAGGTTACAGTAACAACTTACTTAGTAAGAACGTTAACCACATCAGTAGACAAAAGGAGATGTTATCAGTAGATAAGGCACGATATACTTCAGGCATGTGAACGAGCGATTACCATTTTTAAACTACGATTTTTTTCTGTATATTATCGATTTAATAGGAAATATTTCAATCCAATTCTTGTAACAAATTTTACATTATGAGCCGGAATATGTACAACATAACATGAGTTAAGTCACTGTGTCATAATCATAAACAAGTGGTCACTCACAAATTGTGTGTAATGTTTGTAAATAAAATCGGGTAACTCCGTCTATTCAAAGAAAATATATCTTTAACACACAGTAGTAAGATTGTAATTTTACTGACTATTATAATTTTCAAGTTTGCCTTGTTACGAGACCTTTAAATCGTACCACAGAGTTGCAAGCCTTCGCCTTTTTACCGTCACGGATGGAAATCATTCCCCGCGTTCGTCTGCGGGTCGATGCATGTCATATTTTAACTTTTGAAAATTGAAGAACTGTCAAATAGGGCATTAATCATTAAGTTTACAATTTATTGCATTAGGGTGGAGTGGAATAAAGAAAAGACGCTGTATTTTATTTCATTGGTAAAGGAGCGGCCCATAATTTGACAAATTGTACTGGGATGACAGCTGTCAAAAGAGAAGTGATATGTTATGACAAACAGTACTTGGCACAATATATATATTTATTAAATCTCGTCATTATTGGGGGAACACGAAATAGTAATGCTGTAATTCAAAAAACCCGGCTAAGCTTTTTTTTTATAAGTTGCATCTCCGATGTCTAGTATGATATTAAGACTCCCAAGTTTTTTTTATTCTTCGGAACAGGGGAGGGGTAATAATATACGACAATGCAGTGCTGCAAGCCTGATTGACCTAATCAGTGGCAGCAGCATGATAAGCGACGCCTCGTACTTAAGTATATTTTATGATAGATCTCCTCAAAAAACCAAAGCTCATCAGAAAAATTATCAATTTCTTTATAACAAAACCACTGCGGCAATTAGACATTGACCTTAAAACTAAAAAAGTACCCCCTTACGAGACTTAATATATATACCGTAAAATGCTGCAATTTTGCCGTTTAAGCGCGTATTTCGTTTAAATTACGATATCTCGCATTTGCTCAGTGTTTTCTTGTTGGTAGTAATTTTCATTATTCTTGCAACCCATTTTTAATTTTTTTACTTTGGTAACTCCATTGTTGCGACGCCAGTTGTGCATCATAAGTTGGAGGGAGTGGCTGCATTTTTTTTAGTGTCCCGCAACTTTTAAAATTTTAAGTACAAGGAACGTGATTTTCGAGAAGTAGGTGCGTCCCAGGGGAAGGAAATATTGTCTATTTTCCGTAAGTTTAATATTTTCAAGAATAGGACACGATTTCATTATAATAACGTAGTAGGCAATATTGGGCAGTGTTCCGGAAACTTGAGTGACACAATTTTGCCTGGGTCTAGGGCTGTCACTAGCTGGGTTATCTAATTTATAAGTTTGATTTTATGTTATATATTTTCGATTTTGATTTTATGGTTCGTGCTTCTAGATAAGAAGAGAGGTTTGATAAAGGTTTGATGTTTCTTTAATACCAAAGCTTTCAGTTGTGTTCCTACGTTGTGATGATTATTTTTTAACTAAAAAAATACTTTTTATTTTAATTAACATTCTTTTTTTGGCACAACCCTACAGTTGCCGATATTTTTGTATGGAAAGTTCGTGGAACCTGTTACAACATTGCCTATTGCCTGTGAAAAAAAAACCATAAAGCTTATAACAATAATTTGACTGCCAGGGACAAGCACAATGTCTCATGTACACAATTAAATATTATTACAAATAGCAAAACGTTATTTATCGAGATAACCGTCTAGGCAAAGTTACGTCTTAGGCCTAAAACTTTGCCTGCCACTTTAAATGCTTGTAACTAGGAAATATTGTTTTCATCACACTTGCTCGTAAATGGTGTTATTCCATGCCTGTATACAGAAGGACAATGGCCTAAATTGTTCCCGCGGGAATTATGGCGAGTTTGTCATCCCTAGGGAGTAATGACTTTCTTTTTAAAATTTGCAACTCTTTCGTACATCATTTCTGACTAAGGAGGTTTAATTTTCAGCCAAAAATTAAATCGGTTTCTAATTTCATCTTTAAAAATTATCTATAGACTAACTTACATTACACAAAACCTAAACTTCATTAAACTTCATTATTTTTAAAACTATTTCAGGTTTATATCAACATTTATCATTAATTTTAGTAATTATACATTTTTATCAAATTGGCTAAATCTGGCTCGAATCCAGGTCGAAACTAAACGCAGTTATTATCTGTGGTAGAGGTCACAAAAAAAATATCGTTTCCATTTACGTTCACGTTCGTCAAAAGTTATTTCTTTATATTTTGCAGAGTTAAAGTGTTTTCTCTTTGTTTTTTTTCCTCGCAAATGTGATGAAAACCATTGTGTGTATCACAGGCAGTAAGGGGATTACTAACTCGAGTCATTAAAAGCCCTCCGCCTTCGGCGTCGGGCTTCTAACACTCTCGTTAGTAATTCCCTTCATACTACCCTTGATGCACAATGTACTATTTCATATCACCTACTCGGAAAGGGGACTTTTCTTCCCTGCTAGGAGGGATCAAAGTGGCACTTTTCTGTTCAAGGACATTTTGTTGCCAAATTTGATAATTGTTGTTAAGTGCGATAATTTCCTGTTGTTAAATTTGATAATTTCAGCATTTCTAGAATGTGTGAATAATTAAATTTGTTTCATCACTAAAATCTTTTATTTTCCTCAAAGGTGATGTGAAAAGCAGTATGTGTCACACGGTAGCAAAATTATTTCCACCTTGGGCGTTAACACTTGAATCCCTCACTACGCTCAGGATTCTATTTTAGAATCCCTCGCTACGCTCGGGATTCAATTGTAGAATCCTTCGCTTCGTTCAGGATTCAATGTACGCCCTCGCCTTAAATATGTCATTTTGCTCCCTTGTGACACAATCTACTAATGATTACCTACTGATGTTTGAGTCTAATTTGGCGTCTGGGTCTGTTTTCCGACTAATACTCATTAAACCACATAAGACAAATAGTTTCACAGATATAAGGAAAAAATGTCAAAATCCGTGCAAAGTTGCAGCATTTTACGGTATATATATATATTAGTCTTATCGAACTAGGTATAGTGTCCTAGGCTCCCCTACTAGAGTGGCCACGCTAATTCTGCAGAAGTCGAAAACCGTCGAAAGATTTTTCATCTCTCCTGTTCGGAAAGTTTAATTTGAATGGGTGGATAGCCGGGTGGAAAATTGCGTTTTCATCTCTAGGGTGGAAAGTAATTTTTTTTTAATAGTTACGATTGGCCACGGAGTCTAAGATAATTGAGCTACGTCATATTATTAAAATAAAAGATTTTCATATATCTAAACTCGGCTATACGTTAAACGATGTATTTATTACGGCCTATAGGTTCATATGAAAGTCATTTTAAGACTGGTCTATTTTTTTCGCAATTACAGAAAATCAACATTTAAAATTATTCCTCTATTCTGCTGCCCGCCATAATGCCGTGATAGCATAGCATGACACTTTTTCTTTCACGTTTTGGCATGGCCATCTAGAAAATACACTACTGCCAACATTAGAAAAGTTTAATCGAGTTGGTCACGACCAAGGAGCTTATTATACAACAAGGAGGTTGAACACCGAACATCCGTTCGGAACAAGAAATTTGACCTTTATTACGTCACGAATATATTCCATCTCTTTCTTTAGTTAGGGTAAGAATGAGATGGAAGTCATGCTCCTTGGCCGTGACCAACTCGATTTAACTTTTCTAATGTTGGCAGCATGTGTATTTTTACTTTTTTATGAATCTAGAAAAAAAATATCAACAGATAAAGCGGGAAACGAGATTAAATATATTTAATATATACCGTATACCGTGTCTTTTTTCCTCACAGTCGAAATGAAAAGTAGAGTGTCTAACTCGGGTGAAATTACCCATTTCCCCTCGAACTATTGGCGCTCTCTCTTCGTTCGAGCGCCAGAAATATCTCGGGTGAAATGGGTCACTTTCAACCCTTGGTTATCAATCTACTATTTTTCACTGTACAACCTAATTACGTTTTCACGCCACTGCTCGGAAATGTGGCGAAAGATGGTCTGTTCTTGGTCCCCAAAACAATCGATAGTTGTACATTGAATGAGCAGGCCTACTATGAATTTAAACAGACCAACTATTAACATTGTTGGTCTGTTCCATTGACCAATAACATCGGTCCGCTGATCACTAATTCGACCAATCAGAACACACTTTGTGCTGCATGCATATGAAATTAAATTGGCCAATGAGAAGTCGTTTTATTTTTTTAATAATATTCACCCCTTCACGGATAGGCAAAGGAATCAGATTCCATACAGCCATATATGTCTGCTTTTAATTATCTGAAATAAAGTTTTTGTCACGGTGAGAGTCGTCAGTTTAAAAAAATATTAATGTTCCCGGCAATAATATTTTGTTATCCTTTAATAATTGTCCTAACGCTAATATTAATATCTCGTTTAATTAAAGAAAAATGTATTATAAGATATTTTTTTTATTTCCTCGCAGTAGTCGTGAAAAGCACTGTGTTAAGCCTCGGCCGAAAGTGCAATAGATGGACTCGTACTTTCGAACTAACTCGTCCATCTATTGCTTACTTTCTAACCTCTACAACAATGTACAGCCGGCTGCAGAGAAAAGGATACCCCCCTGGTAAACAAATCAAACTGTTTAATAATTTCGACGAATTTCGTTGAAGACAAGATGGTCGAGTGGCTAGTCTGTCGGACTAGTGTTTCGAGGATTGCTGGATCATATCCATCTTGGGGATATTTACTTTTTGCATTTTTATATTTTTAATTATGCTATGTTATCTATTTTAAAGTATTAATTGTTAAGTATTTTAGGTAAGTATGTAAAAAAAAATAGGCATATTGTGAAAAATATACGTTTATTTATTTAAGTATATGCTATCTGCGTTACTTAAGTTAAATTATAACATAATAATAATTATGAAATCATAACCTTTTTTTATTTTCAAATAGCTTAACTACGGATTTACAGATTAATCATTATAACGAGAAAAATACATTGGGAGTTCCTAATTATAATATTACATTTGTAGGGCTTTAAAATATCGTTACAATTATATCTATGCCTAATTTTATGTTATGCGTAACCGTTATTTCTTCATTAACTTTTTACTGACATTTTATAAAATATTAGACAAGACAAGTGTTAAAGAACGGTTTGCTTATAGATATTCTTAGGAATATAATTACTTACTTACATTATATTATGTAGTTTATTAAAACTGCGAACTTGAATTGTGTGTGTGAATCACTGAGAAAGAACCAACATGCTAATCTATAAATATAGTATAGCAATTTACATCTTTCTGTTATCATCACTTATCACAATTTGTTATAATTATTTTAAGACAACTTTAAATAGAGGTGTATAGGCAACGCGTGGGGTCAGACGGTGTGTCACCTACACTTGAATGAAGAAGGAGAATTATGAATTGATAATACCAAACTTTGTTTTTTTTAAATTAACTATAGGATAAGGAACCATCAACTCGTGCCCACTTTTGTATATTTTTTAATTTTCAATTAACAATATATCCGCGTTAGTTAAAAATTAAAAAATAAACCAAAGTGGGCACTATACTACAAATGCCAAATATAATGCAAATACGAGTAAATGCTACTCGTGTATATTAATATCGAAGAGGATAGCCGTTACTTTCTATCATTTCCTGAAGCCGATTTGGCATACTTAAAACCATTTTGTTGCACGCATCACTACTTCGCATTAATTCCCAAGTTCTTTGGACCTCTTGGTCCAGATTTTTTTTTGTTTTTATTTCACTGGAATCCCAGTTTAAAACCATCTGACCCCACAAATTCTCTATCGGATTTAGGTCCGGACTTTTTGACGGCCAGTCCAAAACCGTTATTTCTTCTTGGGAAGACAGCCATTCCTGAACAAGGCGGGAGCGATGCACAGAACAATTATCCTGCACCAGGTAAATTTGGCCTACAGGATACGCAACACGCACTGACGGCAGCATCACGTCCTTCAACACCTCCAGGTATCGCTCGCTGTTCATGCGGCCGCCTATTTCGACCAGCTCGCCTGGGCCCATGGAAGACATCCATCCCCAGTAACCTGAAAACAGTCATCTTATATAATCTACTGTAACATGTAATATACGTAAAAGTCAATAGAATAGAATATATATGTATATAAAGTCTTAAACATAATATTATTGAAATGTTATTTACCTAGTGTTAATCGCCCGCTTGTCCTGAGGTCTAAAACGTTTTTAGGGTTAAACCTCTCCCCAGTTCTTCTCCATAAAATTTTTTGGCCATCCTTATCCGACTTAAAACATTTTTCGTCAGTAAATATGACTATTTCGTTTGCCCAATCGAAATTTAAATACTGAGTGGCAAAGTTTACTCTGTCGATGCGATGTGTCTCAGTAAGCTTAATTTTTCTGGCCGGTTTGTAATTATGAATACCCGCAGCATGCAGGTGTCGCCGAACTGTGCTAAGCGACACTCCATAAGTCTCAGCAGTTGAGCGTGTCGTTTTGAAGGGTGCCTCTGAGTGAACTTGCACTATGTTACGGTGTCGCTCCGATTCCTCGGTGTAAGCAACCGGGCGAGGGCCTTGGCGGGCACAGTTCACTTCACCTGTCGCTTGATACCTTTGTATCCACCTACGAACTGTATTTTTCTGCAGATATAAAAAAAAACATAAATTATTAGCAAACCAAATAAATAATCATATAGGTATAATCTCAGTAGGTATTCATATAGGTTAAATAAATAAATAAATTAAATAAATAAGCTATCGTGTAACTCTTACCGTTATTCCCATATCTCGTGCTATTTTCTTTATCGATTGCTGCTGTTCCCACAGAACAACAATCTTAGCCTTCAAAAAAGTAGTTAATCGAACCATTATAAGGATTATTAAATCGGATAATATTAGCTAGCGGAGAGATTCACACAGCGGATCGGCACAAATCGTAATAATTTGTGAAGTCATTATAAAGTTACCCGCAATCACAAAACAATAAATGCGGCAAACAATGTCGAGTAAGCAAACTAATTATTCAAATTTCAACTTTAAGTCTCTGTTTAATACAGCAGTAATCTTCGATGCCTTTATGAAATAAAATGACGGTAGATGCAACAATCAGTAACAACGATGAAAGCATATCTATCATACTAATTTCAACCTAAATAATAAATTGACGAGTGGAACATGGTGGAAGTTGCAATTTAAACCATAACGTATAAAAGATTAGATCGTTATCAAAATTGTTCGATTTAAGGAGTAATGCAATTCAAATTTTTGCCAAGATCGTCAACGGAGTCGATAGCCTAGTGGTATAAGGCGTCGCGTCGTAAGCTAATCTAGTCGCGTCGTAAGGCTAGCAGCGGCTGGAGAAGCGGGTTCGTATCCTCAATCGCACATATGAAATGAAATGTCTTTTTGAAGTTATAATTGGTATTCGGTTCGACCAGAAGCCAAATAGCAAAATAAAGAAAATTATAATATTTGAGTGGTATCGGTGGATGCTCGGGCAGAGGTGGGTGCGGGGCGGGGGAAGCTAGCCGCTCACGGCGAACGTCACGTGACGTTCGCCGTTGTGCGATAATCTTTAAAGTATTGGGGGGTCCCTTTTCTCTGACGCTGACTGTACTATACCTACATCATGATTCATGATGAACAGATTTACCGAATTTACTGTCACCGACTGAGCTATATTTATCACTGAACATACTTATAAGAATAAAATATTTAATTGTAAGAGGGTTCACAACACAATGTATTTTTTTTTTGATGTTTAATGAACACTTTGCTTACTTCTGGTTTTGTTTATTTCTGCAGTAGAGCTTTTAACATTTATTTCCGAGAGTCCTCTAAATGCAAATGTCCATAGGAGGCGTTGACCAGGTGACCAGGTCTGCCAGTTTGACAAAATTACTGCAAAAAAATAAAAATGTACTATAGTGCCCCGCCGATAAGAAGTCAATCCTGACACCTGTCATTCCAGTACAAATTATAACCTCAAACCCAAGAATAGGTTATAAATTGTACTGCGATGACAGCTGTCAGGATTGACTTCTTAATGGCCGGCCACTATACAGATGAAACGATAAAGAAAATTGATGGAGCATTTTCATCTGTAACTAGAGTCTGTCTAATGAAAGCTGAACCTGGGAAAAAGCGGCAAATTCAAAAAATCTTGATATGGTATTACCGATCAATGAAGGAATAAACGATATTGATACTTTTATTATTTTATTTATTTTGGTGGGCACAAAGGAAGAGGAAACGCGTACTATATTTTCATATATATTATTACGAGCGCTATATTTTGATGAAAAGCACTTTAGGTAAAATACGATGACTGTGACTGGAGCACATTTGGTTTTTCGAAATATATTTGACATGAAAATATAGTGATCTGCACGTGTAGCACAAGTTGTATTTTCTCGCTTGTCGCTCTGTGCGTCTCTATCGTAACAGACTAGATAGTAAGGGAGATCCGAGCGACAAACAAGTCACGAGCAACTTGTGCTAGTCGTGCTGTTGATAGATTTCATTGATACGAGAGGTTTTCGTCTGTGTCGCACACAGCATAATAAAACAATGATGATGAGGAATATTATATTCAACCTTTTTAATAAAGTAATTAGAGGTAACATTATTCTCATCACCCTTACACCTCTATCTAACGACAATTATATCTTGGAGAAGAAGCGCCGCAAGAAACTCCAGCAGATCATTTTTTCCAATCATAAAATACAATTATTCTTAAAAGTAACATTACAAGGTAGTAAAGTAATTAATAATTATTTCTAACAACACAAACTTAGTCGTTACAAATGTACGCTCAATAACATTGAGTAAATTAAAAATAGTGACTAGGAGAACAACATGACGAGGTCTCTACGTCAGGAACGATAACTAAAATAACTAACTGGAAAACAGGTTCTTGCAAGCGTGAACAGACAGGACCCCACTGACAACACCGGCCTTGTGAGGTCGCTTTTTTCCGGGAGTACTAAAGACACCGTTGTTTAATTTTCCCTCATTACTTATTCTTTTTAAAGATGAAACACTGATATCTGTAAGAAGAAAGAAAGTGTTAAATAAACAGAACACCATTTAGAAATACATTGTGTGGTTGCGCAGTACAGCCCCATTGTACAGTCCGACAGCCCTAAAAACATTTGGGTTTAGGTGAAATGAAATTGCATCGGTGAGGTTCTAATCGCAACAATCTTTTATATCTGGCCGATCAAAAATGACATTAAATAAATAGATAAGGTACTAAAGTATACACATATTTATGAAATCGACTGTACAGTGTACATTTGGTTCATAAACAACAAAATGCTGTTTGCTCCGCACACAGAAAATACATATCAAATAATATGTTTATGATATCTTTTAACTAAACACCTCCTTATTGTTTTATTGAAACTATGAGTGTCAGTTACATTAATCATCTGTCTATTAAATTAATTTAATAAAATTGTGAATGCTACGAGATTCAACATGATATAGGGACAGACAATAGGTACCTACACCTATTATACACGGTGTTACACGAGGAAACCGAATAATTTTAACAGCGTATTCCCGACATTATTTGGAGTTAAAATTGTCGTATAATGTTTGCTAGATTCAGCTTGGTTTTTGAGATATTTGCGTTTATGTTTAAAAAAGTCGTTATGAAATCTCCAGTACAAAACACCCTTACAATTGCGACGTTGCGAGCCCGCCACGTCTAAGTTGACTGTAAATTGACTTTCATTCAGAACCGTCATTAGTATGTTTACATGTCAACGTCAGCTTAATATTTTTTCTCCAAAAACGTAAAAATATCGATAAATTAATATTAATAATCCAATATTCAATTGAATGCTATGACAAAAAAAAACAAATATGAAGAAACTTTCACAAATCTTGGAACATTGTAATTACTGAAGGCAAGCCGGATCAATTTTGGATTAGATTAGTACAGCATATGATCGGGATTCGGGATGAATGGCGTACTCGAGTGCTCACCAGTGGCGGTAACAGGCTGAAGAATGGTGATAATGATGAAGCCGACGGATTAAAAGTATTCGTGCTATTACCAGTTCGTTGGAGTATCAAGTAGCAAAGTGTAAGAAAGACACCGACAGCAACGCACTGAGTACATACCAGTGGCGTAACTACAGGGTGGCAAGTCGGCAAAATGCCACGGGCCCCCAGCCCGAGAGGCCCCTCGGCCCGAGACAGCCTTCCGGCCCGAGAGGCTCGAGCCGGCTCGAGCTCGCAGCTCAGGAGTAACATGACGATTTTACTGAGAGGGCCCCATCCAATGAATTTGCCACGGGCCTCAGATGGTAAGTACTTGACGGAATCTTAATGGATGTAATATTTTTATGATATGCAGTTTATTTTTATTTGTTTATGAATGAATACCTACTGTCGACAGGAGTAGTACTAGTCTTGTTGCGAGTTAATTTTGTAAACATTTCGTTTTATTATTGTAATTACTAATTAATCTTACTTATGCAATTCATGTTATCCACAAATTATACGAAATAATACACAAAATTCTTTTATTTTATTTATTAAGTAAAAGCATACCATAGATACTTTTATTTGCATCATTTCAACCCGGGGACGTCCTCTGCTGGACGTAGGTCTCCCCCAACGACTTCCACCACGAACGGTCACACGCCTTCTGCATCTACCGGTGTCCGGCGACTTTCACCAGGTCGTCGGTCCATCTAGTAGGGGGCCGACCGACACCGCGTCTCCCGGTCCGTGGTCTGCACTCGAGAACCTTAACACCCCACCGGCCATCAGTTCTACGAGCAATGTGTCCAGCCCATTGCCACTTCAGCTTGCAGACTCTGAGAACTATGTCGGTGACTTTGGTTCTTCTAAGGATTTCTTCAATTCTGATTCTATCCCGTAGAGAAACTCCGAGCAGCTCTCTCCATAGCACGCTGAGTAACTCTGAGCTTATTTAAAAGGCTCACTGTGAGGGACCACGTCTCCGTTCCATAAGTCAATCCTTCAATTTAACATTCATTATTTCTGAAGACACTTTATAACGTCTTATGCCTAGTTTAACAACTAGATAAGGCTGACAAGATAATAAATACCAGTACAAGATAAGTAGTTTTCAGTTTGATGTAAGGAGTACCCATGACAGTTCAAAATAACTGTTTCTGGGCTACTTTTTGTAGACTTTGCTTTAAAAAAATCCATTTAATTTATTTAGTCTCAGTAATATTTTGCTTACTTTTACTGGCTTACTGCTGGTAGGCCATGGCCACTTGTTCATGTCATAATTTTTTAAACAATAATGCCTGACTCCAAGTGTTACTTAACTCTTCTAATGGAAAGAGATAACAATTGCAAACGTAGTAAGAAGTTTCGTTTACATTTGTACGTAAATCCTGCTTTGAAACGATTTGTTTGACAAGGAAATTGCTCTATGAGTATGTCTGCCTCTTCTAATGAAAAGAGATAACAATTGCAAACGTAGTAAGAAGTTTCGTTTACATTTGTACGTAAATCCTGCTTTGAAACGATTTGTTTGACAAGGAAATTGCTCTATGAGTATGTCTGCCTCTTCTAATGAAAAGAGATAACAATTGCAAACGTAGTAAGAAGTTTCGTTTGCATTTGTACGTAAATCCTGCTTTGAAACGAGTTGTTTGACAAGGAAATTGCTCTATGAGTATGTCTGCCTCTTCTAATGAAAAGAGATAACAATAAGAAACGTTGCCAGCTTATCCTAAGGTGTTGATTTACTGGTGTAGGAAAAATAATTAATTTATTATGTATGAAAACATAACAAAAATTAAAATCATATTTCGACCTGGGTTCATATAATGTTTTTTGTTTCTTACGGCCTTAGGAATACACTGTTAAAATTATTCGGTTTTCTCGTGTTACACCGTGTATAGGGAAAGACAATGATAATTTTAGTAATTACCGGTCATTGAAGATACTTCTTCCAAATATTTCGTCTGAGTCTGGCAGGCTAACTCAGTTTCCTCAACCTCTTTCAGCTGCTTTACGTTTTCCAGCACACTTTTGTCAACGTGCACGTCCAGGTTTTCTGAAACGAATTTAATTTCGTTTAATTTCTTAATCTCATCGTATAATAGACAGAAAAAGGTAAATTAAACTTAGGATTGCACATAGAGAAATAAGAAGTATCAAAATGAACATGCCGTACTAAAGCCGTACTAACCTATAAATTTGGTCACCGTAACTAAACAATTAATTTTTTGCATCAATAATGCTTTTCTTTCTTCTTGTTTTTCTTTGTACTTCTGTATAATAGTATACAGAATCTCCCAGACACCGCCTCTTATCGTCGACGGCATGATTACTCCGTATTTTTATCAATTTAGATCTCGAATTGACAAGTTTTTACAACAACAAAGTCCAAACGTCATATTAAATAGTGTTGCCAGACTCGTCAGCCAAGAAAAATCCAGGTTCAGCTTTCATTAGACAGACTCTACAGACGATTGGAAGTAGTTTGTTAATCATGTGAAACAATCAAAGCGATGATTTATTGAAGGAGGATACAATTCCTTTTATAATGGGTTCTGAGGATGATGACAGTAATGATAGAGGAGATAGTGACACTTGAATTCGAAGGAATAGAATGTTTAGAATCTGGAGGGTTGTATGTGTAAGTTTATTGTTATTACATTTTTTTTCTATCAAAACAGTAGTGGGGATAATTTAGTATGAATTATAGGTTATTTTATAAAAATATGTATGGTAAATTATCAAATATAAAGGACCAAACGTCAAAATGGGCCTTAAACTAACAGCATTGAGAGTTATGTCAATAAATAGGTCTTAAAATCTTCTTTATTTCATTATATGGGCACAAAGTAGAACTAAGATATTTGTATTTTAGTCACGGTGAGTACGAGCTACGATAAATGCATTCGGAGAATTATTCATATTCTGGAGGGTAGGTATTGAGCTATCCCAATTTAAAAAATGAAGGTCCCTACCTTCGACCGTTCCATTCATTACCGTGAAAATGATATGCATGACATACTTAGCAGGACGGGGTATCCAGGCTGAAAATGTTTGGTTGATTAGAGGCCATGTGCAATCTAGACATGTTCGAGCACGTTAGTACTACGTCTACATTCTGGTTGATAAAAATCAAACTGACACCGATGCTATCCCACACTATTACTGAGGGTGGACTGTATTACTATAGAAAAAATGAAACGCTGCCAGCGTTTCATTTTCATAACGCTGGTTTAAAAATATAACTGATGCTTCGGTTTGTTGAGTCTTCTTGGTTGATCGTGTAAACTTGTAAATGTGAATGAATTGAATCCCCAAAATATGCCATATATATTGCGGTGGCAAGGGGCGCAATTAGTGGGAGTAGTGACCAGGTGTGTCGCTAGCGTGTGGAGGCGAGCTACAGTATAGCTGTCTCATGTGTTTGTAGTGGGGAGTGTTTACTTATGTAGTGCATCTCATTTATTTACATAACTTAATCTAGCGGTACATAATGTTAAGTTTATTACAATAACAGGTAACGATAGAACACTAATTAACATAAACAATAATAAAATACACCGTGTTTTTTTTGATTTACGATAACTTTAAGGGAACGTTCTTTAGGTCAAACAAAGTTAATTTCCCGAAGACAGACAAATGATAAGTCTAACGGTTTTAAAGATATTTAATTTTTAAATTTAATCAGTTAATCACGTTAAACTAGTGTTAAAGGCTCTTAATTGATAACAACAATTTTCTTTTAATACGTATGAGTAAAGAGTTTCCAATTGTTAGGTTTGTATACGCGTCAATCTAAAGTGACTTGTACCTGTCAAGTGTTATCTTTACTTGTGTGTGTATGTCACGCCAACATAGACGTATTTGACACTGATTATTAGCTAGGTAACTCTAAAGGCCCTTTTAGAATGACCAAAGATAAAAGATTTCATTATTTTGTTCTAAACAGAAAAAAATATTTTTTTTGCAATATTTAAAAATCTAATCTACCAATTAGTTTCTATAGATATAGGTACCTAGTAATATGCCGAAGTTATCGTAAATCAAAAAAAACACGGTGTATAACAAAAAACTCCTAACTCGGTAATTCGAAAACATATACAATTCAATTTAATAACACATAAAAGGGAAAATGAAAGAAAACGAAATAATTTGTAAACATTAAAAAACTTAGCCTAACTGCCGGCAATGCTATGCGCGACAGTCTCCCCCACGTGCGTTAGCGCCATCGTTGGCGGAGCAAATTACTATAAGACGGGAACTTCTGGGCTGGGCGGCGGACAAGACCTGCGCGCGTGCGAACTTCGGCGACTCTAACGTGGCCATCTGGGCCGGGATAGGTCGTGGCGATTTCGCCTCTCGGCCAAGTTCCACGCGGCATCGTTTGGTCGACTATTATGACGATGTCGCCTACGGCAAGTTTTCTAGTGTTGTTATGTGCACTGGAGCGGGGCGATAGGGTATGTCGGTACTCGGTTATCCATCTGCGCCAAAATGAGTCCGCCAGTGCTTGCGCTTTCTTCCATGAGTGTATGGTCATGTTTTCATCAGTAAACGAGCCGAAAGGTATCATTGCGTTGGATCTCCCCAATAAGAAGTGATTGGGGGTTAACGCTTCGGCATATATGTCGGGATTGACGGGAGTGAGCGGACGCGAGTTTACATGTGCTCTGCCTCTAACATCAAAGTGTGTAGGACCTCTTCGGGTGGCGCCTGGCTTTGAAGCGTAACTTTGAGGGCGGATTTGACGCATCCAACCATCCGTTCCCAGGCGCCGCCGGCTGCTGGATTACCAGGCGGGATTTTTTTCCACGTGATGTTGCGGGTTGACGTGTATGACTTCATGGCCTCGGTTATAGTGTTGCGAGCCTCTTGAAGCTCTCGTTCCGCTCCGACGAAGTTGGTACCATTGTCTGAGTATATGATTCTAGGGGTACCTCGGCGAGCCATCATGCGACGAAGTGATAATATCATAGAAACTGCCGATAGGGAGGCGGCTAGCTCTAGATGTATGGCTCTGGTGGTGAGGCATGTGAATAGTACGCCCCACCTCTTTTCGTGTCGCCGGCCTATTGTTATAGTCATGGGGCCGAAAAGGTCGACTGCGGTTGCGGTGAATGGTGGCTGGTTAGCTTTGAGCCTCTCTGCTGGTAAGTCGCCTACGGGAACCTTGAGAGTGGTCCCTTTATAGGTCCGACACCATTGGCACTTATTGCTAATATATCGTATACTGCCTCGCAACCCGATGATGAAGTACTTCTGTTTGATCTCGTTGATGACCGTAGCGTGGTTGCCGTGGTTAAATTTCACGTGATAGTACTCGATCATGAGTTTTGTGAAGGCTTCTTTAGCGTGTAGTACTGGCACGCTGATGTCACGATCGATTCGGGAATCCAACACGATGACTCCATCTCGATTGAGTTTTACCGCGATTTTGCTGAGTGGGGATTTTTTGGGAAATGGCCGCCCAGCCTCTAAAGGTTTGATTTCTTCGCTGAATACTTCGTGTTGGCTACGCTTGATTAACAAGACTTCAGCGATCCTTGTATGATCGCAGTTCATTTCTTTATCATGTTTTCTACAAAGCAATTTGGCTTTGAATACCTCGACCACAACAAGAACACGAGCGGAAGCGTATAATAGACGTAAGTATCGCGAGAACCTATTTACTGCGGGTAAGTAACCGAATTTATTCGAAAGACTAGTTATCGTGTTAACCGTTTTGACTACGCGTTCTTCGCCGGTGGGCGTGGCCTTTTCTGTTATGGGCGTTTCTACTGGCCAGTCGCACGACTTGCCACGAATAAATTTCGGACCGAAAAACCATCTATGGTTACTGTCGAATTTGGCCGGGACGCCTTTTGTGGCGTCGTCGGCCACGTTTTGCGAGCTCGGGACCCAGCGCCAGTCTACTGGCGCAGTAGTGTCTTCTATTTCGGCTAACCTGTGAGCCACGAAGCTCTTAAACGTTCGCGGGTCAGATTTGATCCATGCCAGGACTGTACGCGAATCTGACCAATAATGTCGCTTGGTTATCTCGTAATCCGATTCCCTGGTTACCGCGTTAGCTAACCGTGTCCCTAATACACAGCTCTGTAGCTCTAGCCTCGGAATAGAGATAGTTTTAAGTGGCGCCACGCGCGCCTTGGCTGCTACCAACGTTGACGTCTTGCTTCCGTCGATGTCTTCTGACACGAAATATACGGCGGTCGCGTAAATTTTCTCGCTTGCGTCGCAAAACGTGTGTAGCTCGCCTCGGCGGCATGTCGCGGGTACGTACCTAGGTATCTCGAGTTCGCGTAATTGCTGTATGTTGCTAACGAACGATAGCCATGCGTCTCTACAGGGCTGGGGAATCGTATCGTCCCAGCCGACGCCCGTGCGCCATACTTCTTGCATTAACGCTTTCCCTAACACAGATATAGGGCTAATGTAACCTAACGGGTCGAATATCGACATTGCGCTGCTCGTAACTTGTCGCTTCGTCGGCAAAATCGTGCCGTCTAATACTTCGGGAGGCGTGTTACGTAGGTTGACGTTGAACCCTAATGTGTCGCGCTTATGGTTCCATTTCATACCTAAAGTACGTTCTACTTCGTTTCTACCTATTAACGACGTATCGTTGTCACCGGCGATCACATCGCGGATGACATTTAAATTGTTTGACGCGAAACCGCGGAGTTCGAAGGAGGCTTTTAAATTTAAATTATAGAGATCGTTGACTATTTGCCTTGCCTCGGACTCACTTTCGTCTAGTGCGATTAACATATCGTCCATGTAAGTGTTTTTAATAGTTATGTCCGCGGCTTTAGGAAACTCGTCTTTGTGCGAAGTCGCGTTTTTGTTTTTCACGTAGAGTGCGATGGTGGGTGACGATGCGGCACCGAAAATTAACCGTTTCATTCGGTATTCCTGCGGCGGATTCACTCTGTCTTCCCCCCTCCACACAAAACGTAGACTATCGCGGTCCTCTTCACGGACATCTACCCAAGTAGGAACATTTCCTTGACGTCGGCTACTACTGCTATCCTACCTTCCCGGAATCGTATGAGTACGCCGAATAATGATTAGAGTAGGTCCGGTCCGGCCAGTAACGCGTCGTTAAGGCTTTTACTGTAAGCCTTGGCAGCCGCGTCAAATACCAAACGCATTTTGTTTTTTTGTGGATGCGTGGTAGGAAAGTGCGGCAAATACCACACCCTAGGTGCGTCAGGCGGCGGGCGCGAATTTATTATTTCCGCGTAACCTTTCGCGAGAAGGTTTTCTACATGTGCGGTGTATTCTAACTTTAATTTCGTGTCCCTATCAAGCTTGCTTTCCAAGCTGTATAGCCGTCGTAACGCGTGCGCTTTGTTATCGGGAAGCGTCTCGTCGTCCGTGCGCCATAATAATCCCGCCCTGTACCTATTATCGTTAGGTATTTTTTCGCATGTCGCGTTTAACACGTCTAACGCGCGTTGGTCGGGATCGGCTTTCGGAACGCGAGATTCTATTCCTAGCGATTCGATACTAAAATGTTGTTTCATTAATGCATGCACTTCGTCTTCGTTTGAGACGGTTTTTACATGGTTAATGACTGCGAATTTGTGTCGCGGTATGGAATACTGACCGTGCAGAACCCATCCTAAACGCGTAAGCGAAGCTGCCGGCAGCGATTTCTTGCCGCTTAAAATTTGCCGCGAAACTATGAGATGCCAGTTATCCTGACCTATCAAAACCGTTGGTGTAGCTTGTTCGTAACATAACTCGTCTAGTATCTCCTTAAGATGGTCGCATTGCTCTACGATTTCGCGTGATACTTCTTGCGATGCTATGTTTAAACGATTTATAGTGTAGGCGCTCATGTTTTCTAGGTTCCTACTGCAGTATCCGCGAATGGATAGTTTTACTTTACACGATTCGGAATCGTTGACCACATGTCCGCCTACGCCTTCTATTGCTAACGGCTCTCCGGGCTCTCGCGGGGCTAGCTTGTCTGCTGTCTCTCTCTCGATGAGTGTCATGGTAGACCCTTCATCGAGAAGCGCGTGTGTATTGATTGTCCCTAGTGGACCTGACATTTCGACCGGAATGATCTTTAAATATGTATTCGATTGAGCTATGTGATTAATGCTGCTTACGTTTCCGCGCGCGATTGTAACGTTTGTACTCATGCCGTGCATTATTATTATTATTATTATTATTATTTATTTATTAAAAACAAACAACACAGTACAATAATATATCATGCCCTGCAAAACTGTTGGAACAGTTTGACTGCAGGATTGTGTCCATTAATTAAATCTGTTTTACCTTACAGTATGTCTAAATCTAAATTATCTAATATGGAAGTGACTCTAATAAAAAAATCTTGACTAGCCTCTTAAATCTACGAATATTTGGCTCCTGTCGGATATCCTCGGGCAAACTATTCAGCACATATGGCACACGTTTCCTTAAAGTTCTATCCCCAAAGTAATTATTTACTCTAGGTACTTCAAATTTGCCCGCAGATACCGACCTTGTGCCATAGTTATGACCAATCTGAGACAGGTTATGCTCTTGACTATCACGGTTATTTAAGACTAAAAGGTATTTATGTTTTACACTGACTGGAAGAATTTTACAGATTTTAAACAATTTCCGATAATCTTTATTACAGCTTTCTCTAGTTTTTTTATTTACAAGTAATTTTAAAAACCTAATTTGTAGAGATTCTAGTTTATCTAAGTGGGTTTTAAACGTGAGACCATAACTATCAAGAGCATATCCCAATATGGAATCTACTAGCGAGAAATATAAACACTTTAAGGTACTAATAGGAACTCTATAACTTAAATGATAAAATTTTCCCAATAAAGTTCTTAACTTAACACAAATATAGTCTACATGATGAGACCATGAAAAACTAACATCTATTTTCACACCTAGATACGTTACACAATTTACTTTTTCAATTGGTTTACACTGACAGTTGCCGAGGGCATCGTGAATACATTGATAGCTGTGTGTAAATAACGATGGAGCTTGATCGTCTACTCTCAAATATGGTGAATGTATTATAAGGAGTTGAGTTTTTTTAGAATTTAATAGGATACCGTTATCATGAGACCATTTAACTATTGAATCTATATCTAACTGAATCGTGCGACACATATCGGCGAGGTTGGTCCCGGCACTCACGGTACAGAGGTCGTCTGCGAACATGTAGGGTGTGCTGTGACGTATAACTCCACCTAAGCTGTTAACATGCATCAGATAGCTAACTGGCCCGCATCCAGAACCTTGCGGAACACCGCAATGAACCGTAGTCTCCTCACTGAGTGCACCACTCACTTGAACACGATAGGCGCGTGACGTTAGGTAGTCGCGGAACCATTCGTTCAGCGGCTGCCCAACACCACATTCGCCCATGCCGTGTAAAAGTGTTTCTGTATCGAGCGTATCGAATGCTTTTTTATAATCATAAAAGATCGCAATCACTATTCTCTTATTTTCTAAATGTGTATTAATCTCATTTGTGAATTTTGCTAAAAGAGTATGCGTTCCCTTACCTTTTTGAAACCCATGTTGACATCTATGTATTATATTATTACGTTGTAGGTAAGATCCAATTTGGTTCACTATACATTTTTCCATTATTTTATCTATACTGGACAAAATCGCTATAGGTCTATAATTACAAAAAACTTTGCGGTCACCCCCTTTATGTATAGGACGAATAAGTGTCTCTTTTAATTTTTCCGGAAAACTATGATTAATTACAGATAAATTTACTAAATTCGCTATGACTGGGCTCACCTTATCGACTATTAGTTTGAGGTCGGACATGCGCACGAGGTCACTCCCAGGAGCCTTTTTCATACTCATATTATTAATAAATTTTTTCACAGTTTTAGCATCAACCGGCTGCCACCTCATACTCACGTCCGATCTCTTAACATAGGTGTCTCTTTCTAGCCATTTCTCATTACAGATGTGTTTAAGTTGGCATATCTCATTAGAAAAATTAGACGCAAACTTATCACAAATTTGCTTTATGCTACCCTCTTTTTCCATGTTATTAAGTATTACACTATCTATTGATTGCTTTTTGTTTCCTAATAAATTATTAATCTTATCCCAAATTTTTTTAATATTACCATTACACTCTAAAATACTTTGCTTGTCATACTCGTTGTTACATTTATTGATAGCTTTGCTACACTTATTCCTATATTTAGTATAATCTAGTCTCTTTATCATATTTCTAGAATCATTACACCACCTTGTGTACAATTTATCTCTTTGTAAAATCATTTTCTTTAAATTATTATTTATCCAACTTTTATTGTGTCTATCACTGAAACTCCCTGAAACTTTTTGAATTTTATAACATGTATTATAAATGTTTGTAAAAATATTAGTGAAAGCCTTATACATCTCAATAGGGCACTGAATATTCAATAACTCATCAAAATTGGTTTCTAATAACTTTTCTCTTACCAAACGATTATCCAGCACCCTACGTGAGGCCGGCAGTTGAGACCGAGGCAGCTGCGATTGCGAGCCCCCAGGCGGAGTGTCATTCCAATGTAATGAGGCCGAAACATAGTAATGATCTGATACTTTATGTTTAATAACTGCAGAATCAATGTGCACCGAGGGTGCTCGGACATAAATATGATCCAAACATGACTCCACCACACTACCCATGACCACCTCTCTTCGTGTTATGTCATGTATGCATTTAGCGAAACCATGCTCTGCTAATATATTTTCATACTTTGCAACACATCTGTCATTACTATTCATAACATTTAAATTTATATCACCGCAAAAAATTACTTTTGATTTTATGGGTAATGAATCTATAACACTTGATAATTCGACAAAGAATTCTTGTATTCTATCTTGGTTCTTAAATCGCGGAGGCCTGTACATAGAAACTATGTAAATTTGCTCACCGCCTTGTTGAAGAACGACGGAGACACACTCCGCCGAGCGCATGACACTCGCGGCCGCAGCCACCTCACTCACGCGAGCCTGTAACGCCTTACGCGTGTAAACAATTACTCCACCTCCACTACGTCCCTTACGTGTATAAAAATTAACATCAAATCCATCAATATTATAAAGAGAAATCAAAGAAAAATGTACATTTGGCTCAGTTAAAACTAGTACATCTAAAAAACCCAAGTGACTATTTAACGTGACAAGAAGTTCACTGAAATGCTTTCTTAATGACCGAATATTGACATGCAAAATACATAAATCCTTGCTGCAAGTAATTTGATTTACCCAGCTGCTTAGACTTTCAGAACAAACATAGTCGACGGACAGATTAGGGATTGAGTCTATTTTATATAATTCTGCGAAAATTGTTATAAATATATAGACTTAAAACTGGTTGATAAACTACACATTAACTATTCATTATTGAGTAGATCACAAACATCACTCTCAGCTCGCACACATATGGATTTAGCGCCGTCAGACTTTTTAACCATGATCCTTCCATTATTCACCCAGATGTACTTGTACATTCCACGCAGTTGGTTTTTCGTGGTCCACAGCAGTGCTCGCGCCCCTTTCGTGAGATCTTCATTTATAAATATCCTGCTCTTCTCCGATCCACCAGTCACCATGTCGCTTGTTGACTCAGATATCTTGCGACGTTGAGCCAGCCAGCCGTCTCGAGCATGGGTGCCTGATGATTTAAACCCAACAATAATAGGCGCAGGCTTGCTGCCTGATCTAATCGGTCTCGTTCGCCTCACCCACTCGATGTCCTCACTAGTCACGTTAACCATCGCCCCAATTTTTGCCACAATCTCTCTAACATTCTCTCCCGGGAGTTGCTCAACACCCACTATCTCAATGTTGTGTTTTCGCGAAGCCTGCTCTAAATCATTAACTCTTTGCTCAATGGCGGCATTACATTTATCCAGATAAACACACTTATTGCTGACGCTCTCCAAGGTATTCTCAAGCTTGCGTATTTTTTGTTTAGACTGGTTGTGCTCAGCAATTAATGTGTCGTATTTTTCCGAAAGTACACTAAGGCTTTGGGTTATCGATTCAAGGTCCTTCTTTAATCCAGGAATGACCCCCACTTTCTTTTGTATATCTTTGAGTATTTTTGCGAAATCCTGCATTACTTCCTCTGGTTCTTCGTCCGATCGATCCTCCTCTTCACAGTTATTACACACAATTCTATTTCTTCCTTTCTTAATATCCTCTTCTAAACCTTTTACGCAGGCCCTATGAAAGGCTCCCTGGCACGGCCCTTGGCACAAAAAGTGGGACCCTCTCTTGGATAATACTTTTTTACACTTCTGGCAATCCATCTTAAAAATATGCAAACACTTATTACCCCAACCAAGCACAACAAGCTACAAGTCACGTAGCAGATAAGCAAAGCGTAGCAACACTCGTAGCAAGCGTAGGAGATGCTTGCGTCTCACTCTTAAAACCCGCTAGGGGAGCACCATGCGGCCCTAGCCTGTAGGAGTGACAAGGAGAGTCCGATGCACGCGCGGCGCTGTCTTTGCGATCACAGCTCACCAATCATGCAAGACACCAGACTACCACTTCACTGACCACAAACGAGAGCTCTTATACACTGGTCACTTCCATACGCCAATTACAGAATATACTTGCGAGGACACGTCCGCTGCCATCGGCTACGCGGGCCGCACTGTTATCACCGCTCGTTTTTGCTCCGCCATATACCTAACTTCTCTTCGCGTCTTATTTCGCAGATTTATTGTGTTGTGTGGTGTGTCGTACCGCAGTGTGAACTAACGAACACTTACCTCGTGCGTGTATAACCTGACTTAAGTGCCTAGCTGATAAGAGATAGATAAGGACATTGAAAAGTTGTAGAAAAACCCCAATAAAGTGCTTTACATATTGGACTGGCTTGAGTACTTACTTACCTACCTCAGTAAGTCCTAAACTGGTGACCCGTCGATAAAGAACATGAGCGAGAATCAAGGTGACAAAAAGGGCGCGGCCCCGCCCATTTCGCAACCATCTACAACCCAAGCGCAGAATACCGAAACTGAAATTTCTCCGAATCAGCAGGGGATTTTATTTCGTGTAGGAGTAAAGGTTCCCCCATTCTGGCCAGACCGACCAGCACTTTGGTTCGCACAGATTGAAGGTCAGTTTGTACTATCAGGAATTACATCAGACACAACCAAATTTTACTACGTCACATCACACTTAGACCACCAATTTGCAGCAGAGGTCGAGGACGTTATAACGAATCCCCCCGATGAGAATAAGTACGCAACTCTCAAGACCGAATTGATCCGCCGACTGTCCGCATCACAAGAGCAAAAAGATAAACAGCTGCTTTGGCACGAAGAGCTCGGAAGCCGGAAACCAACTCAGTTCTTACGTCAGTTAATGCATCTTGCTGGGACTAGTAAAATACCAGAAAATTTCATTAGAACGGTTTGGACCAATCGCCTTCCGGTTAACTTGCAGACCATAGTAGCTTCACATCCCGACATGCCTCTCACTAAGCTGGCGGAATTAGCTGACAAAATCCAAGATATCGCATCACCTAATTTCCAGGTCACAGAGGTCTCACCTAAGCCGTCTACGTCGTCAGCACTCACACCCTATGTTGCCCCCCCTCCCCCGTGCAACGCTATGGAAACGATGTCCTTGCAGATCGCCGAGCTTTCGAAGCAAATGGCCGCACTGACGAGCCACGTGCTCCAAAAAAGCTCCCGCCCTGATACTAGAACCTACAAAACAGGTTACAGACCAAAGCAAGCTTTGCTAGGACAGACTCGCAAAAACGGCGTGTGCTGGTACCACCGTAGATTTGGCCCACAGGCCACCAGGTGCACTCACCCCTGTGATTATCAGCCGGAAAACTAGCACGGCAGCCTGAAGTGGCCGAAAACGACTGCCCAACACGAAACGGCCGCCTATTTGTCACGGACTGGAAAACCAAGGTACAATTTCTTATCGACACAGGAAGCGATCTATGCGTCTACCCTCGATCGGAAACGAAAACCCGTCCAGCCAAAACCGACTTCCAGCTTTATGCTGCTAATGGCTCAATCATCGCAACATACGGGTACGCACACCTAGACCTGGACCTTGGATTGGGACGCACGTACCCTTGGAGATTTATAATTGCGGATGTCACAAAAGCAATCATTGGTGTTGACTTTTTATCACATTTTAACCTCGTTGTAGACTGCCGCAACCAGCGCCTATTAGATAGTATAACGTCAAACACATTGCCCGCAAAACTTGCTACATCATCATCAGACAAAATATCGTCCATAAAGACCTTTGTCGGTGAGTCAAAATATCACGAAATCCTGCGAGATTTCACCGACATCACCCGCCCACCTGGTGCTCAACGTGTAATTAGCCACAGCACCGTGCACCATATACGGACGACAGCAGGCCCGCCAGTTGTAAGTACTCCACGACGTCTTGCACCCGATAAACTCAAAATAGCAAAAGAAGAGTTTGAATCCATGCTAAATAGTGGAACCGCTCGACCTTCTGAAAGCCCATGGTCGTCGCCTTTACACTTGGCGCCAAAGAAAGACAACGGATGGCGCCCCTGCGGCGACTATAGAATGCTTAACGCGCGTACCATACCAGACCGCTATCCTATTCGTCATATACACGATTTTACTCAAAGTATAGCAGGATGTAAGGTGTTTACAACCATCGACTTAGTGAAGGCTTACAACCAAATTCCAGTCAACCCTGAAGATATACCGAAGACTGCCATTACCACGCCCTTCGGGTTATATGAGTTTCCTTTTATGACCTTTGGACTCAGAAACGCGGGTCAAACATTTCAAAGGTTCGTCGACGAGATGACCCGCGGCCTTGACTTTTGTTACACTTACCTTGACGATTTCTTGGTATACTCTACAAGTGAAGCAACACATGAAGACCACCTTCGTCAACTTTTTTCAAGGCTACGGCAGTACGGAATGGTCATAAACACGTCGAAATGCGTATTTGGGGCGTCAGAAGTCACCTTCCTTGGCTACAAAATATCAGCTGAGGGCATAAAACCACTCGAAGCCAAAGTTCAAGCCATTAAAGACTATCCAGTGCCGCACTGTTATCACCGCCGAGCAAAAACCGTGATGAATATTAGCTTGTGGTGACCTGCTTCGCATTGGTTCACGCCACAAGGTACATATTTGCATTTGATGGGCCGTCTATGTGACAAATCTAAACATCTATAACAAAGCCTAGCATTTTTCGCTATTTCCCAACGCTCGAAACTGACGCTTTTATAAAATCCTGACACGCGCTCAACCTGTGTTCGCCGTTACACAGTACGCATTTACTTCGCGAGTCTCTTTTCGGCGCGGCGTGTTGCGTTCGCGGCTTTTGAGGCGGAGTTGAGTGTTTCCTAGTGTTCGGCTTCGTAATGATCTGTGCGACGGTTCGCGGGGCGCGGGGTTCTTGCTCGTACTCGGAGCCACTGCTACTACTGCGCTCGCGTTGTCGTGTCGCGTGGCGTGACCGAGAAGATGCGAATTTACGAGCCGGCGACCTATTAGAATCTGAATAATCGTTATTAAACGCATGAACGTTAACTTTGTTTCTAGTTTGCCGACTGTGCGTTTTTTTTGCCGTATTACTAATCTCGCTTAAAAACGTAGCCATCGCGACGAGATCTGGCGTGTCGTTATTGATTGATTTATACTTTGCCCATTCGTAGCGTACTATTAAATTGAGTTTATCTACTAACTTGTTCACGAGCTCTGGCGCGTATAAATAGTTGTCCTGTCGTAAGGATTTAATCGTGGCTACTACGTTGGCTACTTGGCCCGCGAACGTAACTATATTGCTGTTGTCCTCCGCTAGGCGGGGCATACGTTTTACATTGTGGATTTCTGTTAGCACAATTTCCTCGGGATCCCCGAAGTGCCTTTCCAAGGCTTCCATAATTTCGAAGGGATCCGAAACTGTATACATAATAGCTTTAAGTTTCAGTCAGGTAGTCGTACCCGTGCTAAGCAGACGTGTATTTTTTGTACGTAGTAAAGTTAACTGATAACATTATTGTAGAAATGTGATGTGTATGGTCCAAGCGCTCAAGATATAGCGATGGCGCGTGAAGTAATTATTGACGAGTTTCTCATGTTTGTGCAGAACAAAATAATTGACTTGGATGACTTGACTATTATGCAAATTTGTGTTGCTAATTTCTCTGAGGGAGACATTGAAACGGGCAAAAATGAATTGTACAGGACATGTCCTGGAAAGGAACGAAATATCCAAAGAAAAGGAGAAGACAAAAGCAAAAAGAACGTAAAAGATGTTTTGAAACTCTTTAAGGACACTCACCCGGATCAACAGCCTATTTTCGTCGCAAAGGATCTTAATCGCCTCCCTCCTGTAACATTTGACCATATCGACGTGACACGTCTTTTAAAGGATTTAGCCTTTTTAAAAACGGAAGTCAAAGCTGTGCGTGACAATGCAGTATTAAAAACTGAATTACAGCAGTGGCAGACTGATATTTGCACTGATTTGACTGGCATTCGAAATGTGATAAATAAGACTGACTCTCCGAGTAGAAAGAAAAACCGACAACCTGACAATCGTAAAAATACAATTACACCGAAACGCCAAACAGCGGAGCCATCGCAGCCTACGTTTGTACCACACCCGCAAAATAATGTTTCGCCGGTGCTCGTGCACACGCCGCTGTATCGTGATATTGTTGAGCGCGCCCCGCGCTCGCTCATGCAGCAAGCGACTTGCGCCCGTACGCACCCTATCGCTTCGGGCGACGATGGCACATCTAAGGGCGCGAGTGCCAACCAGGCGATTGCGGTGTACCCGCCTTCTGATGACGATAATTACACTTTGGTGAATAGAAAAAAGCACAAAAAAAGTAACTTACGCGGCACTTTGCAGAGCTCTAATCGGATTCAGGCCACCGAATCAAAAGCCTCGATTTATCTCTCACGAGCCAAAATAGGTACAACTGCACAGGATATAACTGACCATATTAATGACATGAACCAGGAATGCATTTCTGTGGATCTACTGAAGCAACATCGACAAGTGGATTTTGTTTCGTTTAAAATTGTGGTACTTAGCAGTAACATCTCTAAGTTTTTAGAGCAAAACTTTTGGCCTAAGGGATTGGTATTTCGCCGCTTTAGAGATCGTTTCGCCCCTACCGAGCCCAAGTCGGCTACCGAAAAAACAAAAATCTATTAATATGGATGTACGATCAACAAAAGTCACCTTCGCTTCATTTAACTGCAAGTCTGTTAAAAGATCAGTTCACCATATACAAGACCTCTGTAAAAATGTTGACGTATTAGCGCTTCAGGAAACCTGGTTGATGCCGTATGACCTTGGTTTCATGGATGCAATAGATAACGAGTTTGGATGTTATGCGAAATCATCGGTAGACACCTCAACTGGAGTATTTAGAGGAAGGCCGTACGGAGGAGTAGCACTTATGTGGAGGAAGTCTGTCTTCAGTAATGTGTCGTTAGTTGAGTGTAATAGTGATCGTATTATAGCAGTTCGCATTCAAGCTGAAAATAGGTCATTGATAGTGTTCAGTGTGTATTTACCCTTTGATAGTAATAGGGAGGACGATTTAATCGAGTTCACACAGTGTCTGGGACTGATTAGTGCGATTGTTGGTGACAGCGACGCGGAAACCGCTTACATCTTAGGTGACTACAATGCGCATCCCAATTCGCGCTTCGGGCGGGAGCTTATGGACTTTTGCAAGGAAGAGTTATGGCTTTGCGCTGATGTAAGTATGCTGGGAGTAAACTCCGGCACGTACACGTATATATGTGAAGCAAGCGGAGCGCGCCGGTGGCTTGACCATTGTGTGACGACCTCTGCTGCGTATGACACCATAAAATCAATTAAAATTAATAACAACGTCGGTTGGTCGGACCATTTCCCTGTTATTATCGAGCTAGATATGAACGTGATAGCAGGGACCGTGGCGCTGAATCCAACAACCGCACTCAATAAAGTTCTTTGGAATAATAAAAACAAAGACCAATCATTTACGTATGGTGAATATTGTTTCAATAGATTTAAGGTGCTGAACTCTTCTAGTCATTGTATTGCCTGTGATAAAAATGTATGTATAAATATAGACGAACATAAACGTAACATAGATTGCCTATACTATCAGATTATAAATATTTTGCAGACAGCCGCCATTGTTACATCTGACTGTTCTCGGACCGGTGTGCGAAGGAGGGGTCCGGTCGTCGGTTGGAACTACCATGTCAAGGGGTTGCATGAAGTAGCAAAATTGCATTTTAAAATGTGGGTTGAGGCGGGCAGCCCTAACTCTGGATTTTATTTTGAGGCGATGAGGGAGAGCCGTAAGGCCTTTAAAAACAAACTTAAGTGGTGCCAAAATAATGAGGAAACCTTAAAAATGAACATTTTAACAGTTAACAGAGCTAAAAACAATTTCTCAAAATTTTGGAAAGTAACGAAGTCTCTTCAGCATAAACCATCTCTTCCTATCTCTGTCAATAATGTCAATGATCCTTACCTTATTGCTGATATGTTCGCGAATCATTTTAAAATAAACCCATTAAAAGTAGATTCTTTTTTAACTAGGGCTGAGCCGACACCCATGGTGGCTTGCAGTATCAGATTTACCGAGAAGGATGTCGCTAAAACAGTTCTTAAAATGAAGCGTGGCAAGTCGCCAGGGCACGACGGACTTAGCGTCGAGCATTTGTTTTACGCAAGTGATGAATTATACCGGGTGTTGTCAGATTTGTTTAATTCTTGCCTAAAATACAGCTATCTCCCCCTTGACATGATGAAAACCTTAGTTATTCCAGTGGTGAAGAACAGAACCGGGGACCTGTCTAATCTTAATAACTACCGCCCGATCTCATTGGGCACTATCGTGGGCAAGGTGTTTGAAAGACTCCTACAACCTGAATTGACAAGGGATCTGAAAATCGATGAAGCACAGTTTGGTTTCCGCCCAGGACTCTCGACGGACTCGGCAATACTGAGTCTAAAATATACAGTTAACTATTATGTTAATAGGCATACCTCCGTATACGCGTGTTTTTTAGACTTGAGTCGCGCTTTTGACCTCGTTAATTACGATATTTTATGGGGTAAGCTTCTAAATTCAGGTGTAGCTCCCGAGGTCGTGAGTGTGTTGAGGTTTTGGTACGGGAACCAAACCAACAATGTGAAATGGGGTGACTCACTGTCTAGCGATTATAGGCTAGAATGTGGTGTGCGCCAAGGTGGAATAACATCTCCGGACCTTTTTAACTTGTACGTCAACGATCTTATCGAGGGGCTCAGATGCTCCAGGGCCGGTTGCCATGTTGGTAATGTATGTGTTAACAACATGAGCTACGCGGACGATATGGTCCTTCTCAGCCCTTCGTTAAACGGCCTCGTGAAATTATTGACTATCTGTGAAAACTACGCATCTACACACGGTCTAAAATATAACGTCCTCAAGACTGAAATGCTAGTTTTCCGGTATAAGAAGGGTCCGGGAGTTGTCCCTACTGTTTGCATGAACGGAGTGCCAATTCGGGTTGTTAGGAGTTTTAAATATCTCGGTCACTTGCTACACGAACACCTGAAAGATGACGCAGATATGGAGAGGGAGCGCCGGGCTCTCGCGGTGCGCTCTAATATGCTCGCCCGTCGCTTTGCGCGTTGTTCGAGTGATGTTAAGATCAGCTTATTTAAAGCTTACTGCCAATGTTTTTACACTTGCCAGCTCTGGGTTAACTTCAGTAAGCACTCGTTCAACGCGCTAAGGGTGCAGTATAATAATGCTTTTCGCATTCTGCTGAAATTGCCACGTTTCTGTAGCGCGAAGGGTATGTTTGCGGACGCGGGGGTCCCGGACTTCTTCGCCATACTGAGGTTGAGATCGGCCGCCTGTTGGCAGAGGTTACGAGCCTCAAAAAATGAAATACTGTCGCTGATATCTGAGGATTTCAGTGACGTATTTAAAAAGTATTGGCTCAAGCTGCACCGGTCGGAGAACGGACATTTGTAAATATTATGTTTACAAATTATATTTCTTTGGCCCATTCTACTGTCCTTTTTTAAATGTTGTAATGTAAATTTATATTTTTGAAAGTTTTATTAATTTAATTTAATTTAATGTAATTATGTCAATATTGTAATATTGTATGGGTTTTTTGCCTTTAAATAAACAATTTATTATATTATATTATTATTAACTGCGATACGCGCCTCGCCTCGCAAGGCCCTGCGGATACGACTTACGTTGTTTACGTTGCTAAACATGGGCGCGCTGTCTTCGAATTCCGCCCTAAACGCTATCCACTCTGTTATGTTACCGTCAAACGTCGGAAGCTCCGGCACGGGCCTGTGTATTATCGGCGCGTATGGTGGCCGTGCGTGACAACGTTATCGTACGGCGCGCGGTTTCTATCCCTGTCTCGCGACGTATGTACTAGGACCCGGGTCCAGTGTTCGGTTCTCTACAATAGCTGGCCTATTACTGTGTTGTTGTGCTACCCAGCCTAGAACACGAGACTCCTTCATATAATCGGGAGCGACCGCGCCACTGGATGACTGCGCGGCTTCCATGCGCACAATCTCCAGTCTACTCTTGGCGGCGGCCTCAGCCCGTTGGGCTCGGTCTAGCTCGGCTTTATGCACATCCAACTCGGCTAGCAGAACTGACAGCTGACTACTTGTTTCCCGGGCGGCGGGCATACCTACTACGGTGCCCGGCGCACTCCTATTATTATCTAACGCGTCTTCCATAGGCACGGTTTCCCTTTCACTTTCGATGACGTTACCGGTCGTGTTCGAGTTGTGGTTGGTGCCCTTGCTTGTGCTTTGGGTGTCACCCGAAGTAGTGGCATCTGGTGATCTTGGCGTGTCGGGCAGAGGGCCCTGGGACCTAAGAGCCTTCTTCTCCGGGGGAGGCATCCTAATAATTAATTGCACGTGGGGGGCTTTATATTAATACCTAACAACCTAACGCGGGCGTTACTTATGAATTGACGTCACTGTAACGCCGGCGTCCTAACAACCCTAAGATGATTCACTTCACTTGATGCGGTGTTGATCCCACGATGCACAGTATCGTTCTAGCAATTTGACACCGTTAGGTTGCTAGACGAAAGCTGTGTGACTCAGCGAAAGCTGGCGTATCGACCATGCGATACTGTGACTAAAGTCACCAGGTAATGAACCGAAGCACTTAAGCCTCAAGATTCTGATGCACGACGTGTTGCGGAAACAGAGTCTATAAAAGTCTCGATGTTTCCGAATGGTGCAACAGAACGAGAACCAGGTTCACGCTGTTGTTTGTGGCACGAAGAAGTGAACCGAGAACTTAATCTCAAGGAACACCCGTACAGCGAAAGCTGCCCGAAGAAATATGATGCGGGTCCGAGAATAAAATAATCTCAAGGAACACCGTATTCTTGAACGCCTTATTTCTTGAGCACCTGGTTTCTTGGGCGCCTTGTATAAAATCCGGTCTCTGAATGACCAACTGTTGAGGGTGGGACTGTATTACTATAGAAAAAATGAAACGCTGGTTTAAAAATATAACTGATGCTTCGGTTTGTTGAGTCTTCTTGGTTGATCGTGTAAACTTGTAAATGTGAATGAATTGAATCCCCAAAATATGCCATATATATTGCGGTGGCAAGGGGCGCAATTAGTGGGAGTAGTGACCAGGTGTGTCGCTAGCGTGTGGAGGCGAGCTACAGAGTATAGCTGTCTCATGTGTTTGTAGTGGGGAGTGTTTACTTATGTAGTGCATCTCATTTATTTACATAACTTAATCTAGCGGTACATAATGTTAAGTTTATTACAATAACAGGTAACGATAGAACACTAATTAACATAAACAAACATAAAATATAACAAAAAACTCCTAACTCGGTAATTCGAAAACATATACAATTCAATTTAATAACACATAAAAGGGAAAATGAAAGAAAACGAAATAATTTGTAAACATTAAAAAACTTAGCCTAACTGCCGGCAATGCTATGCGCGACAGTGCTATTACTGTTCATGTTTGACTGGCAGACGAACAATAAGATCTTGTGCACACACAATTTCTATTATATGGTATTTAGGGTTAGGCAGGCACATACCATTTAATCATCCTGCAGGTCATTTAAATGACTTAATTATTGATGTAATGAGGTAACAAGTTGCTGTATACTCGTATATATATTTATTATTAATAAAACCATCAATTGCTCCAAAACGTATGTGTGTGTACGTATGTATTCACACACTAACCCTATCCTAATAATTCTGAATTTGTATTCTCAAAGAGGATCTGTTTTATAATAGATCCTATTTACTCTAACTTAAATATGAATATCTCAGTTCTGCAATGGAATAAGGCTTTGTGCCCATAATTATAATGAAATAAAGTAGATTTAAAGACCTATTTAATGACTTAAGTTTCAGCTCTGTTGGTTTCAGATTCAGAACCAGGCTCCATACAAAGTTGCCCATGCTCCTTTACCTTATTGCCATCAACATTTTATTTTATTAACAAAATACATTTTCTCTCAAATAATACTTGTGGTAACACATCTTCTTCTTAAATAACTATTTTGCACTACGGTATATTTCAGTTTGCAACACTTTCTACCTACCGTACTTACTGAATAATTAGGTCATCCACTATCAAGTCAACAAAATATACAGTTCTGCTGGTTTTGATCAAAATGATTTGTCTTTTATTAGTAACTTAAAATGTGGCGCAATGTCCCTCAGGTGGGGATATCGCGACGCGTCAGCCCGCGCGGATATGTTCATGGCAAGGCGTCCGACGAAGTCATCCAGGCTCTCGATCCTAAGGTCCCTCTGGATCGTGGCATTCCTCACGTAGCGAGGGGCATCTGTGATGGCGCGCAAGCACAGGTTTTGCTGACCACGCAGCTTCTTCCTGTGCGTACCACGCCGGTGCGGCGTACGTGAGGCGGGGTCTAATGTAAAGTTTGTAGACCCCGAGCTTCACACGCAGATGGAGGCTGGAACGGAGCACTGGGCGCAGCAGAAAGCTGGTTGTTCTCGCGGATGCGACGACAGTGCTGCTGTGGGGACCCATGGTTAATCTTCTATCGATCTTGATCCCCAGGTATTTCACAACTCGGGACCAAGAGATGTCTTTTCCGAGTAGGTTGAGTGGTGGGAGACGGCGGATGCACTTGCTCACGAAGATCGCCTGTGTCTTCGCCACGTTGACGGTTAGCCTCCACCTGGCTAGCCAAACTGGTAGGGCGTCGAGTTAGCGTTGCAGCTTGACGACGGCATGCTCGGGCTTAAAAGAGGATGCATAAAAGGCCGCGTCGTCTTCGTACAGGGCCAGGTGGGAACCGTCAACGACCGGTATGTCTTCGGTGTAAAGGTCGTAATATACCGGGGAGAGGCAGTTGCCCTGAGGGAGTCCAGCAGCTACTGGGCGATCTTCGGAGGTGGCGTCTTCCACCACCACTCTGAAGGTCCGGTCCGTAAGGAAGGACCGGATGATCTTCGTTAGTCTGCGCGGGGACGAGGACAGCGCGACCTTGTAGACCAGGCCTGAGTGCCAGACCCGGTCAAAGGCCTTTTCCATGTCCAGGAGGACTGTGGCCGTGTGCTCGCGTTTGTTCGCGGCGACCACCATGTGGTGCAGAACCCTGGTCAGCTGGAGCGTGGTGCTATGTTCAGCGCGAAACCCGAATTGTTCGAGACGGGGCATGATGTGGGGGACCAGTTGGGTGAGCAGCAGTTTCTCGAAAACCTTCGAGATGCACGGGAGGAGGGTGATAGGCCGATAGCTCTCAGGCTTCAATATATTCTTCCCCGGTTTGGGCAACATGATCACGTTACCCGACTTCCAGTTGGATGGGAAGTGGCCGGTGCAGAGGACTCCATTAAAAAGGTGCGTTACCGCCGCGATAGCGCGCGGCGGTAAGTGGCGGAGGGTGGCGTTTGTTATGCCGTCCGCACCGGGGGCCTTTCTGAGCTTTGTCCTCGCGATCATGCGCTTGACTTTGCCAGGGGAGAAGAAGATGGGGTCTTCGTTGAGAGCTATCGGTGGCGCGAAGTAGGATCGAAGGTGTTCTTCGACTGCTGCGATGTGGTCTGCCTCGTCGAATGGGTTCGGCTGGAACTGGCGCTCCAGGCACTCGGCGAAAATTTCGGCGCGGTCCTCGGCTCGGTAACGTGGCGTACCGTCGGCGTGTTGCAATGGACGTACAGGCGTGGGGGCTCCGCTGAGTCGGCGGCACAGACGATGGATAGAATTCCAGTCGTCCGCCGCGTCGGTCAGCGTTTCTTCCCACGACGCTGCTGTGTGCGATTGCCACCTTGACTTTGGTAGTCAGGGCGTTCAGCTTGGTCTTCATAGAGGGGCATCGACTTTCTTGCCAGCGCTTGCGGAGTCGCCTCTTGTCTCCTATCATTTGGGCGATGTGCGCTGGCAGAGGTGGTAATTTCGCCGTTGTTGGTCGTCTTTGTACTGACGGACGACGCGGTCAGAGCTTCTCGTATGCGACTGGTTAGGTCCACCGAGAATCTGTCGATGTCCGCGGCGTCAGAGAGCATCTGGTGTGGAACGGGGGCATCCATGCGCCGCGAGAACTCCTCCCAGTCTGTGGTTAGTCTAGGAGCCCTCGGGATGGTCATTGTGGGTGCCGCAGTCAGGACGAGGAGCACCAGTTGGTGGTCGGACTGGACCTCATCGTCCAGGGTCTCCTGTAGGAGCTGGCCTTGGAGTCCACGGTGCACGGTGATGTCCAGGACGTCCGGAGCGTTCGCAGATTGCTGCGGATAATGCGTAGGCATCTCCGGACCGTCCACGTGGTAGCCGTGGGCTTCAGCGGCCCCTAGCCGCCTGTCCTTTGCCCAGGCAACGGCAACCCCTCCTTTGGGCGTGAGGCAAAAGAAGAGGTTGCTGACTTCGCCGCCGGAATCTGCACTACAGCAACGGCCGCCCGGTCCGCGCCTGGATCTAGGTCGCATTGCCGAGGAGCCCGCTGTCACCCCGATGACAGTGACGAGTTCTCCAGCCGCAACACCGTTGCGCTCAGCGTCGCCCGAGCCATCGCTCGCGCCGACAGTGACGCAACCGAAGAAGCCGCGATACCCTCCCATCATTGTGGAGAAGTTTCCCAATTGGCAGCTGCACTTCAAGAAGTACAAGCTAGCCACGGGAAAATACCCGACCGCAAGATCGTTCGGGAAAGGCGTCCGCTTTCTGCCTGGCAGCGAGGAAGAGTTTAGGGCGGTACAGAAGTACCTGTCCGAACTCGAAAAAACCGAGGCCGTGCCTTGGTTTTGCTACTCGCTGCCGGCAGAACGTAGTGCCAAAGTGGCCATAAGGGGTCTCCCCAGGGACACCCCCCCGGAGGCCATACAAGAGGAGCTCGCCGAACTCGGCTACTCCCCCGAGTACGTTCGCCAGGTGCGCGCACGCTCGGGGAGGCCGGGCTGCCTCTTCTTCGCCCAACTGAAGAAGACGGCTGACTCCATCCCCCGCATTTACAGTACCAGCCAGCTGCTGGGAATGACGGGGGTCATTATTGAAGCCTGGAGAGGCAACAAGAGGCCGGCGCAGTGCCACAGGTGCCAAACCTTTCGGCACTCGTCGGTCAATTGTCACATTTGTCACCGACCCATCGCCTGCGTCCGCTGCGGTGAAGGCCACGCAGCCAAGGCCTGCCCGCGCCCTCTCTCAGAACCTGTGCAAACTGCGGGGGTGCGCACACGGCGAACAACTCGTCGTGCCCAGTGTTCCGCCGGGAGGCACGGAACACCAAAGCCGGGACCGTCGCGCGCACTGGCCTCAACGCGCCGACCGAAAGTCGGCCGACCACTGGAGAGGCGAAAGACGCAGAGAAGGACGCCCCTGCCTCCTTAATGGCGGCGGCGAATAACGGGAGTCGAGCTCCGAAACGCCGCAAACGTGGCGGGCGGAAGCGCAAGCATAAACAGGCCAGCGCCCAGCCCCCCACACAGCAACCGGAACGCTCGACTCCGAAACCTGGCCGCCCACAGTCGGTCCAGACCACCAGAGCGCACACCACGACACCTTCACCCGCCGACAACAACAACGGCGGCCAAAAGGCGACAATGAACATCTCGGCCATTATCGCGATCCTGATGAGCCTGCTGACTGCCTTGACCTCGGGGTAAGACTCGGCGGCGGCCATCGGGAAGGAGATTGCGCGTCTTTACGCCCTCAATCTCCTTCACTGGAAGGCCGACGGGCTAACCCCGCCGAAGCAGAGGCAGTTAAAGCTCGTCCTCAACGAACGCCGAATCGATGTTGCCCTAGTGTCTGAGACGATTCTCAAGGCCGGAGATCGTCTTAAGATACCGGGCTACTTTATTTACAGAAAAGAGGAGCTCACGCCCGCGGGGCGTGCCTACCGCGGCCTGGCGGTCCTCCTCAAGAGAGGACTCGTCCATCAACCCCTGCCTCCGACGACGCTCCAGTCCTTCTACGCCTTGGGCGTAGAAATCTGCTCATCCAACACGCCGTTGCGAATTTACGGATGCTACAAGCCACCCGCAGACGCGTTGGCTGTGGCCGACATCCGTCGACTGATGGATTCGCCCACCCCAACTGTGCTTGCGGGTGACTTCAACTGCAAGCACCCGGCCTGGAACTCGGCGTCCATGAACAGAAACGGCCGCTTACTGTTCGATGACGCCGAGTTAAACGGGTACAACATACTGGGTCCGGAGACCCCGACCCACTACCCCTACGCAAACACGCACATGCCCGATGTCATTGACATCATGGTGGTCAAGGGACTGGAAGTCTGGCCGTCTCAGGTCGTGCTGGACGACCACTTGATCTCCGACCACCAACCCGTCATGGCGACGTTCTCCATGGACCCTGCGAGGCGGATCCCACCGCCGCCCCGGAAGAGACAGGACTGGGAGAAGTTCGCAACTCACATTGCTGAACACTCCCCGCCCTTCCCTGTCTCGACTCCCGAGGACGTCGACCGACTGGCCGTCGAATTCGGCCTATGCGTGCAAACCGCACTGGCCGCATCCGCCACAGACGCCAGCACTGCACCGCTCCGGAAGACCCCTCCTGCGATCCTTAAAATGATCGAGGAGAAGAGAAGGCTACGCAGGCAGTACCAGCGTACCCGCTGCCCCGCCATGAAACGGCAACTCAACGCCATGGCGGAGAAGATCCGAAAGAGCCTCGCGGCTGACTCGGAAGAGACCTGGATAGAGGACGTCGAGGCTGCTGGTGACAACTGGCAGGCCGTGCACCGGCTATGCCGTCGCTTTACCGGCGGCAAAAGCGGCCCTACTCCTACTCCCATCCGCCCGCTGCTTGCCGAAGACGGCACACCCCGCTACAGAGTGGAGGACAGAGCCGAGATATTCGCGGCCCACCTCTAGCAGCAATTCTCGCCGAACCCGGACCTCAACCCCGCCCACTCTGCTGAAGTAGAGAGGCGGGTCGAGGAGCTCCTGGCAGCACCGATAGCCCTGGACGAAAACCCGGTGGTTTTCAACCCCGGCCAAGTGGAGCGAGTGGGATGCCCAGACCGCATCCCGAGCGAAGCGCTGCGTCGCCTTCCGTCGCGAGGCATTCAACGGGACGCGGCTATTCAACGGGATCATGCGGTCCGGCCACTTCCCGACGACCTGGAAACTGGGCCGGGTCATGATGCTCCCCAAGCCGGGGAAGAACGTGATGAAGCCGGAGAGCTACCGGCCCATCTTACTGCTGCCAACCGTCTCGAAAATCTTCGAGAGGATGCTCCTGGGCCATCTCGGCCGTCACATCGAGCCGAGAAAGGAACAGTTCGGTTTCAGAGCCGAACACTCGACGACCCTCCAGATCGCCAGAGTGCTGCACCACGCCGCTGTTGCTCTCAACAAACATTCGGTTGCAGTACTCCTAGATATGGAGAAGGCGTTTGATCGGGTCTGGCACCCGGGCCTGCTGGCCAAGCTCGCCGACTCCGAGACGCCCAGGCGCCTCATCAAGACCGCGGCCTCCTTCCTGGAGGGCCGCCGCTTCGAGGTGTTGGTGGACAATCACACCTCCGCCCAGCGACCAGTTGGCGCAGGAGTTCCCCAGGGGAGTGTCCTGTCACCGGTGTTATACGCAAGGTACACAGACGACATTCCCTTGGTAAACGGGACGACGCTGGCGCTGTACGCCGATGACGCCGCCTACATCGCGTCATCGATGAACCTGTCGCACGCCTCCGTCAAAGTCCAGCGCACGCTGGACGCTGTCCCGGAATGGCTTGCGAAATGGCGACTGACCGTCAACGTCGCCAAGACGCAAGCCATCGCAATCTCCAAAAAGAAGATCCTGCCGCCGAAGATATCGCTCGGCGGCCAACCCATCGACTGGGCCCCCACGGTCACATACCTGGGGGTAACGATAGACCGCCGTCTCACGATGGCCGCCCATGTCAAGGCGGCTATCAACAAGGCGCGCCAAACCCGGGCGATACTACAGCCCATACTGCGGTCCCGGCTGCCGCTGCGGGTCAAGTTAGGCGTGTATAAAGCCTATATCAGGCCACGCCTAACTTACGCCGCCGCAGCATGGTACGCGCTTGTGCCCCCCAGTAGGCGCAAGCGCCTCGAAGCCCAGCAGGCGCTCGCGCTGCGAAGGGTGGCGGACGCCCTCCGATGCGTCCGCAACGAGGTCATCCGCCGCTACCTCAACATCGACGGCGTGGAGGAGTTCGTCGGCCGTCTGAATACGAACCTATTCAGGCGGGCCGATCTGTCGCAGTGGCCGCACCTTAGGAGTCTCGCGCCCCACACAACACCGGTGGAGGACGCGAGCCAACAGCATCACGGCAGAGGACGAGGACGCAAGATGCTGGCCTTGCCGCGCGACCTAGTACGCGCGGCTACCACCTCAAGGCCAGCAAGAAGAGGAAGGAGATGACGACGACGGACGACCATCCCTCTCAATCGCCGCAGGCTGAAGTCGCCGTTAGGACCCTCCTAACCGGCTGACTTCGCCGCGGCGCCATTAGGCGAGAGAAGGAAATCCCCAACATCAGATTTCACCATAGGTAAAACCGACGACCCGCCTTTATTCACAGGCGGAGATTTGATCCCACAGAGAGGGGCGACGCCCCGATCTGTTTAACCTTTCTCCCACACACACAAAGATCTCTCTTTTATAACACGCCACGCGGACGAAGTCGCGGGCAAAAGCTAGTTTACCCTATATTTCGAATTTCACGTGTAACTGTTTCCATGACTACCTATACACTGTCCACGATAACGAGCTAGTACTAGAAAACTTAGACAGCACGTCATTGGTCAGCGATAAGGGCGATGCACGTGCACCGGGTGAGTTTACATGGCGGTCGAAGTTCAGTCAGCATCTGTCTCTTGCACGGTGCGGACGCGTTATAGTGATCTCTTTTCCATTTTTACCGGTTTAATCTGTGTCTCGGCTTGTTTACTGGACTATCTTCTGCTGTTTGAATAAATGAATACATAAGTAAATACTTATTGGGTCCTTTATTATTTAACTAAACCAGAAAAATCATAAGGGAAAGGGATATTAAAATAAATATTTCGAGCGACGGAGCATGTAAGCCGAGCATGACAGTGAGGTGCCATCGTTCACGCCCACTCTCTTTTTTTGTCCCTTTCATCTGCATACAAAAGTGCAAAAGAGAGACCGCTATACTAGCTCGTTATCGTGGACAGGGTATAATAACAAAATAAATACCTCTTCGAATATAAATATCTCATCAAAGTGATCTTCGCAAAAATGTAAATTTTTGTTTCAGTCGATAAAGAGTCAGGATCCTTTTTAGCAAGTTTTAGCCATGTATTTCGCATATTTATTTGAGTTAGCGTACCACTGGTCATTTTCCCTGCTCGTAAATTTCACTAATTCACAAGTTTACTCATAAGACAGTTTCGGTAGGTAGACAATTTAACTAGTTAGTCATTTTCCTGATTCGTCAGTTTCCTCGTTCGCTAGTTTTGCTAGCATGTCAGTTTCGTGAATTTGCCATTTTTGCTATCCGCTAGTTTTGTTATTTGTCAGCTTCACTAATCGAACAGTTTACCTATTCGTCAGTTACACTAGGTTGACCATTTAGCTAGTTAAGCATTTTCCTGATTGTTCAGTTTCCTCGTTCACTAGTTTTGCGAGGTTGTTAGTTCCGTTAATTGGCTAGTTTCCTTGTGTACTAGTTTAGTTTTTCGTTGGTAGATAGGTAGGTGGGTCAGGTTGTCATCTGCACTAGTTATTCATGTTCGCTTTATGATTGTTGCTCGCTCGTGACATATTATTTGTCTCTCCTGTCACCCTGGTCAGAGTTAATCGTGTCGTGAACGGGGTGCGGTGTGGGTAGTGATATGGTTCGGAATGGACCCCGTCTCGGAGTGAACCAAGTTGTAGGTCTTCTACAACACGTGGTAGGTGTCTTGCAACAACCAAACCACTTCATCATATATATTACAAACACTGCGTAGTGTCTACAATTTAAATGAATTTTATTCTTTGCAAAACTTGTGATGTTACGGAATTTATTGAAGAGCAAATAATGAATGCTCACACCTAACACACTAAATAGAAAAAATGCACAGGAACTTATTGAACAGACTTTGCCGCCTAAATCCAAGAAAATGTAGGTATTTGAAATTTGAGAAAATTATATAAATATGAAAAAGGGAACAAGTCTGTACACTCTCATTCATGTAAGTTTTTTTACATTATCAGTGTTGATTTCCAATTCCTTGCAATCGAAGTAAAAAGCAGAGTGTAAAATTCGAGCATAAAACCCATTTTACCCTCGACGTGACTATCCACACTCGCCGTTCCGGCTCGTGTGGCTATATGCACATCTTGGGTAATATGGCTCGTTTTATGCGCTTGTTGTACAATCTACTATTAAACTAACTCGACATATAATAATTTCAAGTGTTAAATTCGACAATGTGAACCTAACATGAATATATGACAGACACGAGGAAGTAGCAACACTGACAATCTAAACTAACTGACGAATAGGGAAAAGTAACGGGTTAAGAACATGGCGAAATAACAATATTGACAATCTAAACTAGCTGACGAACAAGGAAACTCATGAACAAGGAAACAGACAAAGAAAGAAAGTTACGGGTTAAGAATATGACGAAATAGTAAAACTGACAATCTAAACTAACTGAAGAACAAGGAAACTTGCGAACCAGGAAACCAACTTAATAGGGAAATTGACAACTTAGTGAAACTGGCAAATAAGGAAATTGACGAATTCAGAGACTGACAAATAATTAAACTTGTGAATTATTGAAATTTACGAGCAAGGAAAATGACCAGTGGTACGCTAACTCATTTATTTCACTGGGCATTCTAATCCACAATTTCCCTGGGGTCTTAATTGATGTTTTCTTGCATTCTCGGACTATACAATAACGATAATTACTATATTTTCCATGTAAACTGGTGGAAGTCATGGTTTTTATTAATAAAAGTATCGAGGTTTCGAAAGTGATATAAATGTTTATCTATATGTCAAATGCTCTCGTCAAATGTCAAATGTTTGTTTTCGGCCCGTATGACGTCACAGCACAGATAATCTATAGACTAATATGGCTGTAAGCGTTTTCGCCTGTTAACGAAAACTAAACTTTTAAAATAAAGTTTTGCGGTTTTGTAGGTCCTAAAAAAATATGGGATATTTTTTTTCGTCTAATCGGACAATAATTAATAACTTGAGACCTACTTTAAAACAGAGTCAACTAGCCTATTGTTTTATTGTTATTCGCAAATTTGATCCGTTAAAAGATTATTTTCTGTATTTCCTATGGGATTTATTAAAACTCGTGCTGTTATCGTAGCTCTGTCTAATGAAGACTACACGACACGGAAAATCGCCGAAAAAATTAAGGTTTCTCAAACTGCTGTCGTAAGTGCTTTGAAACTTAAACAAGAAACCGGTCTTAATTCCAATCGATTTCGTTCAGGTAGGCCAAAAGTCACGTCTAAAAGCGAAGACCATTTTTTTGCGTGCTGAGCAAATGCCAACGTACTCGAAATGCCTCAGAAATTCGCGAAAAATTCAACGCCACTCGAGATCAGCCAGTTTCGGTTTGGACAGTGCAGCGGCGTCTACGAAACTATGTTACGTAAACAGAATAAGGGTAAAAGGTTGCAATGGACTCGAAAACATAAAGATTGCACGCCTGAGCAGTCACTGGTCTAAAGTTTTATTTTCTGACGAATCAAAATATGAATTTTTTGGAGGGAGATGCAAGTAGCCGAACGACTGACAAAACAATGCGTGATGCCAACAGTGAAGCACGGTAGAGGATCAGTTATGGTCTGGGGATGCTTTGCGGGCGATAAAGTTGGTGATCTCGTGAGAGTCAATGGCATAATGGATAAGAAAATGTACCATAACATTTTGCAACGTCACGCTTTTCCATCCGGAAAACGAATTGTAGGCAGAGGTTTTGTTTTTCAACAAGGCAACGATCCCAAACCTACTTCAAAATTATGCAAGAACTACATTTCATCGAAAGAAAAAATAGTAGATTGTGTCACAAGGGAGCAAAATGACATATTTAAGGCGAGGGCGTACATTGAATCCTGAACGAAGCGAAGGATTTTACAATTGAATCCCGAGCGCAGCGACGGATTCTAAAATAGAATCCTGAGCGCAGTGAGGGATTCAAGTGTTAACGCCCAAGGTGGATATAATTTTGCTACCGTGTGACACATACTGCTTTTCACATCACCTATGAGGAAAATAAAAGATCTTAGTGATGAAACAAATTTAATTATTCACACATTCTAGAAATGCTGAAATTATCAAATTTAACAACGGAAATTATCGCACTTAACAGCAATTATAAAATTTGGCAACAAAATGTCCTTGAACAGAAAAGTGCCACTTTGATCCCTCCTAGCAGGGAAGAAAAGTCCCCTTTCCGAGTAGGTGATATGAAAAAAAAAATGGATTGGGCCCCTCAATCGCCTGACCTCCATCCTATTATAACTTGTTGGCTTAAAGTAATGAGAATTTTAAATTATTTTTTTTTCAATAAAATCAGTAAGTATGGATGTAAATAGTAATAGTTTATTAAAATACAATAAAACTATTATTTCAATATCTAACTACAGTATGCAAATAGGATCTTCAATTTTTCGCAACTTGGTTTTAACCCCTCGCATCATACTTTGGATCACATTCAGCTTTACTTTTTTCAATTGGCATTGTATTCTGCGTTTTAATTGTTTTGGCGATTTTGCTACCCATCCATTACTATAAACCAAAAATCCTCAATTGGACCAGCTTTAGGGACATTGGGGGGGTTTGACTCCTTGGGTACAAAATGTATGTCTCGTTCCGTCAGCCACTTCTGGGTACTTTTTGCATAGTGGGAGCTGGCTAGATCAGGCTAGAATATGTACTTTCCATCAGAATGGTATTTATTTATAAACTGACACAATCGGCAAGCACTCCCGCTGATATACTTCGGCAATGATAGCTGGTCCTGATGAATCTCTGATCACAGCCTTTGAAATTCCCTTGTCAGATATTACGACCCAGACACCTCATATTTTATTGCTAACTTGTTTTGTGACACGCCAACCTTTTGTGTAAACTTAGCCACTTTCTTCTGAACACGAGCAGGAAGGATTGAAGGTCTACCTGTTTTTGGTAAATCTTTTGTACCAACACCAAGTTCCCATCGATGGATCAGGCGGTAAATTGTAGACAAAGGGACATTTTCAGTTTTGAAGTGTGCAATCACCTCAGATTTTTCACGTCGTCCAAGAAGTTGATAGACGCGTTCACGCAAGGTTCACGCAACAACTCTCTCGCAGACATTATTTATAATAGTGTACAAATTTTTGGTTATTTAAATGAAAAAGATTGCCATTTTTGACGTATATTAAAATAAAAGAAAATCAATTTTTACTTTTTTTCTCGCCGGCCGTATCCACCGAAATAGTTCTCATTACTATAAGCCAACCCGTTATTATGGAATGAATTGGACAGGAGTGTGCGAAAAATGCGGCCAATCAAGAACAGCTATGGAAATACCTTCAGATTTGTTGGAATCAAATTTTGGCACCAACACTGCAAAAATTAATTACACGAATTATGAAATTGTGTGCGTCAGTGTTGAAAGCAAAAGGCGGATATTTTGTAGAGTCAAAGGCAAAAGCTGATATTTTCTTTATATTCTTGGTTTTAAATTAGAGGATTAGCTTTGTTTTTACTTGTAATAAAAGACTATTAAATATTTTTATAAATAAACAGTAGGAAGAGTTATGTTCCCCGATTTTTCCGGGTTTTCGTGGACCGACTTATTTTTCGTTTGAATGTAGGTAGTTTCCGATTGGTCCCGTATACATCTGGTAAAGGTCTGATGATGATGGATTAGGTAGGAGCCGCCGGCGCCGGCCCTGTTTTGGTTATCTTGCCCAAATTGTTTTATCACCGATTTTTTCACACCGTACTTATTTTTATTTAGGCTTGGTATAGGGTACCTGCGTCTTACATTACACATGTTATCAAAATACTGGCCACTTAAAAATGAAGTGTCAGTACCATGATAAATACAATCTAATCTATGCATAATCAATCAATGTCATTCTTCATTGCAAAATTGTTTCTCTAGCAATGACGGAACCAACTAATGATAGTAATAGTACATTGTGCATCAAGGGTAGTATGACGGGAATTACTAACGAGAGTGTTAGAAGCCCGACGCCGAAGGCGGAGGGCTTTTAATGACTCGAGTTAGTAATCCCCTTACTGCCTGTGATACACACAATGGTTTTCATCACATTTGCGAGGAAAAAAACAAAGAGAAAACACTTTAACTCTGCAAAATATAAAGAAATAACTTTTGACGGACGGGAACGTCAATGGAAACGATATTTTTTTTGTGACCACAGACACTGCGTTTGGTTTCGACCTGGATTCGAGCCAGATTTAGCCAATTTGATAAAAATGTATAATTACTAAAATTAATGATAAATGTTGATATAAACTTGAAATAGGTATAAAAATAATGAAGTTTAATCATAAAGGTTTTGTGTAATGTAAGTTAGTCTATAGCTAATTTTTAAAGATGAAATTAGAAACCGATTTAATTTTTGGCTGAAAATTAAACCTCCTTAGTCAGAAATGATGTACGAAAGAGTTGCAAATTTTAAAAAGAAAGTCATTACTCCCTAGGGATGACAAACTCGCCATAATTCCCGCGGGAACAATTTAGGCCATTGTCCTTCTGTATACAGGCATGGAATAACACCATTTACGAGCAAGTGTGATGAAAAATTATTTTAATCGAAAATCAAAAAGGGCACCCAGCTCTGCTCTATTATGGGCTTAAATATTATTACAGCCACACAAACAAAAATTCCATCAATTGGAAATGCGTAAATCGCACATTAGGTAGCTACGCCTCGATAACCTTAAATAAAAGTAAAAGATAGAGATAAAAAAAAGATAAAAGATGTTTATTCAGTAAGTAGGCCGCACGGGCACTTTTACACGTCAAAATCTACCAGTGCTTCGCAAGAGACCACTGCTGAGAAGAAACGCTTTTTTTAAATACTACATATGATATTATACAATTATAAAGCTTAACCTAGCATGATATAAAACAATGAATTTAACATAAAATAAAAATAAAAATAAAAAACATTCAAGCGTAGCTTGAGCAGGAAAATGTGTCAAAACTAAGAATTTTATTAGGGTAGTAATAAGTAGTAGTAATAAAAAAAATATATAAAATATATATATTTAAAAAAAAAAAACTTTCCTATGACAGTGCATTACAACCACCACATACAAAGTTTCGATACATTCTCCTACAGAAACCGTGTCCCCTAGACAATATACAATATTTACATATTTTTTATGCCTAAAGATGCGGTTCTGAGGCAAAGTGCCCATATCTGCAAGCGACATTCGAACCAAAATATACGAGATGCGGCCATACACGCGTGTAAAAAAGATGTGTGCAAAAGTATAACGCCTGTCAAGAAAGTTTTTGAAAAAAAAGTTGTGGAATTAAACGAAGCCGATCCCCACTTCAGTTCCTATGAGGAAGTAAAAAGCTCATTATACAGGGCCAGGCATAAATATCTGAAGCAAGAACATACGGAGTTCAATCAATTAGAAGATGTCAAGGTACCAGACATATTAGCCGACGATTTTCTGGTTGTAGAAGATGGAGAGACTGAAAAAATCTTAGTATTTGCAACAAAGATTGGCAAACAGTACCTATTTAGGAAAATGCGCAGGTAATAACAAAATTCAATACTTCAGCGATGGCACATTTTAAACGGCGCCCAAACCATTCGTGCAGTTATACACTGTCCATGTCGATATAAGCACAAACACAAGCAAAACCAATGTTGTACCTATATTGTTTGCCTTGCTGCCCAATAAAACTGAAAAGACTTACTGCAGATTGTTCAAGCTGCTGCGGGACGAGATGGGTGTAGTATTTCACAGAATGAAATTTGATTACGAACTCGCACAACTGAATGCCTGTGAAGCTGTTTTTCCAGACTGCCTCGTAGCAGGATGCTTCTACCACTTTAACCGAGCAGTCTGGAAGAATGCTAGAGCTGCAAAAGTAAGTACTACCGCAGAAGGCCGTACGTAAAGTACCACACTACTCGCATAGACAATGCTTTGTTTAGCGGAGCATCGAGGAAACGAAGTGATATTGTGTTCGATAGGCAGTACCGAGAGCAGTTAGAGGAACTCAGCCAGAGAGCTATAACTTCTCTTATTTTTTTAGAAAACGTAATGAAATTAAGGAAACGTATGCGATAAAATTTATTGGCACATACGTTTCCATATTCCCGGACTATCTTTTAGAATTGGTGCGGGAGCTTTGTAGGTAGCTCTACTATCAAGATTACTAAATGAATAGTGGATACAGGATGATCACATAAAGTTCACTCTATAAAAAACCCCACACCAATTCTTACACTTAAATCTCTGCGAATCGGGACTAAAGCTCCTTATTAATCTCTAGGGATTAAAGTTTTTTTTTTTTAATTTACTTTGGAAGCCCCTAAACAACCAATCACGGTGTTTGTGAATGGAGGATTAACGCCATTTTCAGTGATTGTGTATGGGCCATATTTTTGGGTGTCGAAATAACCTCAAAATGACAACTGTGCAAATATAAAAAAAAAAGGATTTAATTTCGTGAAACACGATTAATTATTACGAATATGAATCTATTTAATCATATTAAGGCCGAACTCTTTTATTATGCGTGGTCCAATTACTTTTAAAAGTTTGAATCTGTTGGCTAAATATGCAAGCATTTAAAACATCACTTTATAAAAAAACCGCGGATTTTTTTTTCCTATTTGTATTTTGAATAGATGTTCATAACTTGTATGTAGTTGTACTCGTACGTTGTTAAAAAAATTCACCAATTAATTGTGCAACTTTAGAAAATACGGACCAGAAATGTCATCATCATCATCCAGTGAAAAAGAATTAACGCCTAACTCCAGAATGGAGAAGAAAGCACAAGAGGTGATACGAAATCTTTTGCCGCCAAAATCTAGTGGCATTTATTCAAAAACATACCAAACTTTTATTGATTGGAAATGTGGGAAACAAATAACATCATTAATGTTAGATTAACGATAGTAATAATAAGATACATAATTGTTAGTTTTAATTGTTAGAAACTTTTTTATAATAAATGTTGTAATTTTGTTTAGAACGTCGTTTTTTTCCTCGCATTCAAAGTGAAAAGTAGAGTGTTTAACGCGAGACTAAACAACCATAATGACACTCGAACTACAGCCACCCTCGCTCGCAAGCTCGCTCGCGTGGCTAAACATCTCGTGTCATTATGGCTTATTTTAGTCCCTTGTTGAACAATCTACTATTATTTTTAGTTCAATATAAGTATAATAAAGACATACATTTTATTACACGTGTACTTATTCACCACAATATATAGTTTTAAGTCAATACTAATAAATTATAGATGTAACTGTGTTATATATATATATATATATATATATATATATATACAGTTGTGGACAACTAATTAGTGACACTTAGTGATGACACCGGGGTTTCTTTGCGTGACAGAATCAGAAATGATGATATCCGCAGTAGAACTAAGGTTACCGACATAGCCCTAAGAATAGCTAAACTGAAATGGCAGTGGGCGGGGCACATTGCTCGCAGGACTGATGGCCGATGGGGTCCGAAGGTTCTGGAGTGGCGTCCGCGGACCGGAAGACGAGCTGTAGGTAGGCCTCCAACAAGATGGAGTGACGACCTCGTCAGGATCGCGGGACCGCGGTGGATGCGAAAAGCACAAGACCGGTCTGAGTGGAATGCCTTAGGGGAGGCCTATGTCCAGCAGTGGACGTCTTTCGGCTGACATGATGATGATGATGATGAGTGATGACACCGAGTTTTGAATTTCATATTGCGTTTTTAGTATTTTTTTCTTAAAAAACTATTATTTTTTATTTCAATAATGGGTAGTAAAAGTTATTTTCTTTACAAAATAATATAAAATATGTACTTATTCACAAATTTTATAAATATTGTACCATAAATACAATACAAACCTTTTTTGTCAAACCCACTGGCCGGTCATATAATTAGGGACGCACGCTACTCTGTGTTCTATTTTCAAAATTTAAAAACTTGGCATGAATAATCTTTCGGTATTCTAATATTCTGTTCTTTTCGCGGCATTTAAGTAAATAATATTCCTCTTTCGAGCGTAATTTATAGAAAAAGAGATGGGTAAAAAGAAAAACTGTGATGAAACATTACGAAATATTGTTATTAACTTTGTTAAGCGTGGATGGTCTTATCGGAGGATAGGAGATCATTTAAAATGCTCTAAAAACTTTGTGTATAATGCAGTGCAACATGTTCAACGCAATAAAACTGTACGAAATGTACCCAGTCAACAAAGATCAAGAAAAACAACGCCCCAAGAGGACAGGATGATGGTAAGATTAGCAAAAGCCGATCCTTTTAAAGGCTCCGTTTCAATAAAAAGTGAATTATATGGGGCACACTTAACTGCAGGCGTGTCAGCGAGGACTGTACGACGACGGTTAGAAGAAGCGGGGCTGTTTGGAAGAATAGCTCGCAAAGTACCCTTATTAAAGAAACAACATCGTGATGCACGTCTGGCCTTTGCTCGTAAATACATTGGACTTATTCCCAGTGGCAACATGTGTTGTTCTCTGACGAGACCAAGGTCAATTTGGTATCATCAGATGGCATACATTATGTAGGACGGCCGGTAAACAGCGAAATGAATCCAAGATTCACAAAAAAACAAGTAAAACATGGCGGAGGAAACATCAAAATTTGGGGGTCATTTTCTGGACTTGGATGCGGGCCCATCCGCAAAGTTGAGGGAAATTTAGACCAGTTTCAATATAAAAGTATATTGGAAGAAACCATGTTACCTTATGCCGAGGAACACCTTCCGGTTATATGGACGTTCCAGCACGATAATGACCCGAAGCATACTGCAAGATCGGTCAAGACGTTCCTTACCAGTCAATCAGTATCGGTTCTAGACTGGCCGGCAAATAGCCCAGACCTTAACCCAATCGAACACCTTTGGCACTAGATCAAGAAAAGGGTTCCTGGTTATCGTTCCAAGTCATTAAATGAGCTTTACGAAGCCTTCAATGAAGCATGGGCTAACATTCCTGTGGAGATATGCCGCAAACTGATATCGTCCATGCCACGCCGATGTCAAGCTGACATTAAAAATAAAGGCTTTGCTACGGGTTATTAATTTATCTTTAATCTCAGTCGAGGATGGTTAAAATTCATATTTACGTACTTACTTATACGTCAGTTTTTGTTGTTATTTTTTTTTTCCGGTGTCCCTAATTAAATGTCCAGCTGTGCAATGCCTAAAAGTAACATTTGTTTGTTATTTCTTATTAAATATTTTATTTACTATACCTTGCTTTTAATTTCGTATAATTGTCTGTAGTATACAAATGTAAGTAAACACTGAAAATAAATCGAAGCGGGAAGTTACCCGATTTCGAAATTTGTAAGGGTATAACTAAATGTTCACATGTTTGCCGCAAGTGTCCCTAATTAGTTGTCCACAACTGTATATATATAATCACCACAGGTATAATGAATATAAGGAGATGGGACGTGCCGACCGATTTGTATCGAGTTCGCCTGTCGCAAGTTCGAGTCGTGTCATTGCAGAGCCTAGGCCGGGGCAATATCGATATTAAACACTTGTCGATAATAGTAGATTGTTCAACAAGGGACTAAAACAAGCCATAATGACACGAGATGTTTAGCCACGCGAGCGAGCTTGCGAGGGAGGGTGGCTGTAGTTCGAGTGTCATTATGGTTGTTTAGTCTCGCGTTAAACACTCTACTTTTCACTTTGAATGCGAGGAATAAAACGACGTTCTAAACAAAATTACAACATTTATTATAAAAAAGTTTCTAACAATTAAAACTAACAATTAGGTATCTTATTATTACTATCGTTAATCTAACATTAATGATGTTATTTGTTTCCCACATTTCCAATCAATAAAAGTTTGGTATGTTTTTGAATAAATGCCACTAGATTTTGGCGGCAAAAGATTTCGTATCACCTCTTTAACTTTCTTCTTCATTCTGGAGTTAGGCGTTTATTCTTCTTCACTGGATGATGATGATGATGACATTTCTGGTCCGTAATTTCTAAAGTTGCACAATTAATTGGTGAATTTTTTTAACAACGTACGCTAAATATAAGTTATGATATGAACATCTATTCAAAATACAAATAGTAAAAAAAAGTTCCGCGGTTTTTTTACAAAGTAATGTTTTAAATGCTTGCATATTTAGCCAACAGATTCAAACTTGGAAACCATTTTAACAGTAATTGGACCATGCATAATAAAAGAGTTCGGCCTTAATATGATTAAATAGATTCATATTCGTAATAATTAATCGTGTTTCACGAAATTAAATCCTTTTTTTTTATATATTTGCAGTTATCATTTTGAGGTTATTTCGACACCCAAAAATATGGACCATACACAATCACTGAAAATGGCGATAATCCTCCATTCACAAACACCGTGATTGGTTGTTTAGGATTATATATAGATTAATAAGGAGCTTTAGTCCCGATTCGCAGAGATTTAAGTAGCATTTTAAGAGCATGAGAAGTGAAAAATAATTAAAATAATGTCTTGTATGGTACCCATTCAAATATTCCCTGGTAGGTAGACGGCCAATGAATAACAAGTGTATTTTGGGATTAGGGTTTTTTGGGAATTATGTATTTAGGCACTAGAGTATTTTGGAACCAGGGTATTTTGGAAATCATTCATTACGCGATTCGTGTGTTTTAATACTAAAAATTAGGGTATTTTGGGATTGGTGCATTTTGCAAGTAAGTGTTTTATGAGATTCATGTTATTTGAAATTAAGTGCTACCTATTGCGAAAAGTGCATATTGAGACTGGGGCTTTCTGGGAATAGATTGTTTCGGGTTTCGTTCATTATGGGATAAGGTCTTTTTGATATTAGAGCGTATAGATTTTGAAATTAGTGCCTAACCCACCGGACTGGTCATATATACACTCTGGTGTTCTTGGCTAAAATTCGTGTTCGACACCACTCTCTGTGCCAGTGCGGTCTGGCGGACGGTACCCTTGAACACATGTTTTTCAACTGCAACCGCATTGTCACCCCGCTTTACGAAATCCTTCCCTCCAATATCCCCCGTCCTGTTAACATACATTTCCTTCTGACATTAGTCAACTCCCCTTTTGTGTTGGTGTTTGTGTAAATTTATTAAAAGTAACAGTCTATTATTGTCGTAGTTAGGCTATCAATAACAATTTTATTAATTACCTGAAATAATAAGACATCTAACCGGGCTATGGGCAGAACAGTTCCCACATAGTCAAACTCTAACAAGGCAATGGGATAGTGTCATCCCACATCCTCATTCTGGTCATATTATAAATACACCTTGTATTTTGAAATTAGTGTCTAACCCACCGGACTGTATATGACCGACGTAAATGGATGATCGTAGCCGTAATATCTTTCGGGAGCGATTTCTTGGTAAAGAACCACGGCTTAGTGGGTAAATCTGGTTGAAGTTTGCCATAATATTTTCCAACAACTAAGCGGGACGATTGCCACCGAGCGGACCAAGCATTTCACATATCTGGGAGTCATAGAGCTTTAACGTCGCGAGGAAAACATCGGTCATACAAGGAACTTCCAAACGTAATTGCCTCTTTTGCACAGAGGTCTGCAGTCTCGTTATCTATACCACTGTGACCCGGAATCCAAGCCAGTATTACTTAATTTGTCCCCGTGAGACATTTGTATAATATCCGTAATCTTTAAAGTTACTGAGAAGTTGTCACCAGCATGAAATGGTCGTTTAATTAGGTCTTGTAAACAACTCAGAGAATCTGTTAAAATAAGGGTCTTGTTCAAATGGTGAGAGTACACATAGGAAACAGCTTCTAGTAGGGCTATAGCTACCTCACCTCACCTCACCTCACCTCACCTTACCTCAGAAAACACAGAATTACCTGGAGGAACTGTGTAATTTAAAATAACTTTATACTTGGGGATCCAGACTGCAGATCCCACCAGGACTTTATCAGACAATTTGGATCGTCGGTAAAAATAGTAAGGTAGTCTGACCAATTATCATCAATCACTTTGTTAAATAATTTAATAGCACCTCACCTTACCTCAGAAAACACAGAATTACCTGGAGGAACTGTGTAATTTAAAATAACTTTATACTTGGGGATCCAGACTGCAGATCCCACCAGGACTTTATCAGACAATTTGGATCGTCGGTAAAAATAGTAAGGTAGTCTGACCAATTATCATCAATCACTTTGTTAAATAATTTAATAGCGCCTATTTGATTTTTAGAAATGCCCAGACGGAATAGTACTTTGGGCTGGAAAACAAGACTGTCATAGTTAATTTCAAAAAGGGGGTTAGATTTTTTTTGATAAACTGGAACAGAGACTTTTTTTATTTTTATTGCTATTTACAAGAAATGGAGAAACTTTGTGAACCCAATACGGAGAAACATACTCCACTTGATCAAGAGAGTCGAGGATTGGGAGACGAGGATGGGAAGATGATATTTGAAGGGTTTAAAAAATAATCTGACAGCTAAATAATGTCTTCGTAAGTAATACGGTGGATCCATACACTCCACCTGAAGTGAATTGGTTGGGAAGAGTTCATGGCTCCAGTAATTATTCTTAAACATCTCCCTTGGATTCTATCTAGCTTAGATAAGGAGAGTTTGCTACACGGTGCCAGAATAAAGCTACCATAGTCAAAATGACTTCTAATAAGGGCGTTATATAATAGTTTCTGACTATAAGGATCGTAACCCTTACCTGATAAAGCTCGGAATATATTTATGTTTTTCAAAGCTTTTTGACACGCTTTTTTTTTGACAACCAAGAGTCTAAAGAAACACCTAAGAGCTTAACCTGATTCTTAACCAACACAGATTCATCATCAATATGGATGTGAAGGTCTGGGACATCTTTTTCGAAAAAAAATGAACTACATTACGTTTTTCTGCAGATATAGTAAAACCATGGTCAGATAGCCATGTATTAAGGCACAACAATGCAGAATTCAGAAATTGGGAAGATTCTGGGAACAATTTAGAAGACGAATACAGAACAAAATCGTCAGCATACTGTAAAATTTTACAAATCAATTGACTGACGTATCTAGATCTAAGGTATAACAACTGTAAAGAATGGGACTGAGTACTGTGCCTTGTGTTAGGTCCCTCCACACAAGATGAGAGGACACAAGACTTCCATCAGATCGGACAACTATAGAGAGACCCATAAACATGTTGCAAACGAAGTTGGCAATCCTCACAGGAGTACACAGTTAGAGCATTTTCTGCCTGAGAATAGGAAGATCCACATTATCATAGCCTGCAGTGATGTCCAGGAATACGCCGACTACATGCTCTCCTCGGGAGAAAGCTAGACACATATCCGAGGTAAGGCTGTCCATGGTTCCCTACCTTTTCTGAATCCAAACTGAGTTCGTGAAATAACATTTTATTTTCCAGAATCCTAATCTGTTCTTAACTAAGTGCTCCAGGATTTTAACTTTAATACTGAAGACAACTCAATGGGCCTGTAAAAACTAGAATTAGAAGGGTCTTAACCAGGCTTCAAAATTGGAATAATAATTTGCAATTTTCAACTGTCAGGAACATTTCCTGTTAAAAATATTTTATTTCAAATTTTCAAAAATAAAGTTTTGTAGATTTAGCGCTTTGGATCAAAAAAAGAATATGGGATACCGTCTATGCCAGGTGTGGTGTCACGCAAATGGTCAAGCGCACAGCAAAGCTCATCGTAAACTCAACGCTTCGTTCATTCGATCAGATGGAGCATATAGTGAACAGAATCCGCCCAGGCCTTCCCGAAGCGGAACAAGCGGAGGGGCAAAGTAAGTAAGTAAGTAAGAAGTAAAGTCTTCGAGCCAAGATGACACATTACATGACTATTGACGTTATTGTTGACTAGAAAACAACGAAATGCTTTCAATTTTTTCCACACCATTGTGGAGGGGGCTCTAGGGGACAAGGATTCGCAAAAGGAACGCCAGCCCTGAAACTTCTTTTAGCTGAGGAAACTTTTACAATGAGCAGATACTCGTTGAAAGATAAAATATTTATCCATAGAGAGATCCTCTGCAAAAAGAAACTCAGCGAGGTTACGTTCCTTGACAATGGCAGTGCACTCAGCGTCCCACCACGCCGGTGAATAAATTTTGCGACGAGCGGTATTCTTTTAAGGAATGGAACTATCAGCTGCAGATAAGAGCTCTAGTAAACAGGGTGTAAACCTCTAAAAAATTCGCCAACGATACGTCAGGCAAATCCACAATAGACTGCATCAAGTTGCATCTGAATTTGCTCCAGTCAGCCTGAGAAACTCTGTATTTAAGAAGAGGGGCTATAGGAGATATAGGGGAGTTTATGATGGTAGTAACAATAGGTGATCGCTTCCTAGAGAATTAGGGCAGACTGTCCATAATAAGGATTGGACTAATATTGGAGATGCCAGAGTAAGATCAGGGACACTGACGTTTTGGGTAGGCGATACTCTGCGAGTAGGGGTTTTGTCATTTAAGACACAGAAGTTAACGTCATCTATGATCTCTAACAGGAATGAAGAATTCGAGTCACAAAAGTCAGATCCCTATTAAGTATGGCGGCAGTTGAAATCACCAGGAAGTTCTTGGATACGATCACGATTCGGGTGTGGAATATACAGATATACAGATATAAGATAGGTATATACAGATTCAAATGAGATATTAAGGCAGCAACTGCGACAACATTTAAATCAGGAGAGTGAGGGGAAGGGAAAATGTTACATTCCTCCTTATCAAAATAGCACAACCAGCCCAGCCATCATCTCTGTAATCTCGGAGGCAGGAGTAACCTGTCACCCTAAAAAGGGCGCCGGGCTTCAACCAGGTCTCAGAGATGGCAAGAATGACCGGAATATAATCATTTATTCGTTGAATTATTCCCTGGTTTTTTTTTGATGTTCCTGGTATTATGTTGTAATTGACCATCTTGAATAATTTATATTAATAAAAATTTAGCAGAACTAATATGACCCTGCAGGGATTCCAGAACAGTGCACGGTAAAATATCATGCACGGTAATAGTATCACGGTCAAATCTAGACGGTAAGTTTACAAGCATTTGGGAGATAAGATCCCCCAAGTTATCATTAGGAGTAACAGATGTGGTCTCTCCTAGAGCACAGCCATTGGACACAGTAGACCTTGGAGTAGAGGTAAGATCAATATGAGCCTCCATATCATAGGACTTCCCCGGTTCTGGCCTGGGTCATCATTGAACAAAAATGGTTATGCAATATGACTGGCTCTGTGAAGGAAACTGAGATGGGGTCAGGATACAGGACCACTTGCTTCATAAGCAGTGTCATAGTTCGTAATTTCAAACACTTATTAATGATGATAGATATACATTTAAGGTAATTAATCATTAGAATTACTCAACACCATTGCAGGTTTGTATTATAGTAATATTCATGAAGTCATCACAGATACTCAAGTAATGCATGTATACATGTCATAAGGAATTAAGCATCATCCGAGATTGACCTTCTGTAGAACTAATCCCACTTAGACTTTTTCTTTTCAAATATTTCTTTTCCATCTTTGTCTACCGCCGCATAGTAACCAAGTGATTCATATTTCTGTCTCATATAGGCAATGTAGCCTATTGTAAGACCGAAGCACGTGAGCCCTAGTGCCATTATCACAATATTCTGAAAAAAAAAATACGTAAAGGCAATAAATATGTCTCATCAAAGAAAAAATCAGTAAAATTTGGAGCTAGGTATTAGTAAAAGTCAACTATTCTTACAGGTTTTGCATAAAGCTCAAAATTAACAACTCTAAATGCTGTGCTTGATCTCATGGAGCGGATACCATCGCCAGGTTTTTCATTCTCTCTCTTGTTGCTGGTCATTTTGAACTTTATACTATTGATGATTGATTTCTTCTTTTTATGTAAATTGAATTTGATTCAATTCAAAAATTACATTAATGGCAATCCATTTATCAATCTCGTTCAATTCATATCGTAATAACTTGTAATTATCATCTGCGCCTCTGCGGGATGCGGAACACAGATTATTAAGGTATGTGCTGCGGAACACCGTGACTATCCGGACAATTTTCAACCCATAAATATACCTCTGACCACAGACTACTAAGAGATACTAACGTATCAGACTGCCATCTCGCGAACAAAATCTACTCAGCGTACTTTTTTGACATAATTCTTATCTCACACGACATTTCGCTGTTTTTTTAAATTCTGAATGTCGGCACTGGAACTAGTAAATAGTACGTCCAATATTTTTTACAAATAGTGATTGGTGGATCGAATTTAGGCAAAGGAACTTCTGAATAATACAGCCACATTTTTTTTTTAAATGATGGTTGGTTTTTTAATCCATACTTACGACCATAGAACCATGGACAATACTGCCTAAATATATTTATTGACCTATTCTACTCGGTAAAACCATATTGCTTTTCACATGTTGTCGTATTGTTTTTTTTTTTTTTCTTAAACAAGGGGCCCGTTGCTCCATCTATCCTAACTGGCCAGCCAGTGGCCAGTTGGGATACATTTTTTTAATCACTCGTCCCAACTTTTCAAAAACTTGTACAGTTATTCAGACAGCGCATTTTATTTACTTTTTATCTTTTAACGCATTGACTGCCACCAACGCATATATGCGTTTTCGTTACTTTAACCCAGTTATATGAGTTCACACATAAATGAGTTCTGAATTAACTGTACCTTACCTATGTTCGGAAGAGTAGAAAAAAAGCCATGTATCCCAACCGGTTGGGATAGCCAGTTGACATAGATGGAAGAACCCTAAACAAGTAAACGTTGGCAATACGATAATATGTTAAAAGTAATGTAGTTTTTCCAAATATAATTGAGCCGCTTCTAGAATACCATATTGTTTACGCCGTAGCTTATATCTATTTATGATTCGGGGTAAAGGCGCCAACGCGAATCTCGCAGATGTGTAAATAAAACCAATCCAAATATGTAATTATGTATATTTCTTAACAATATTACAATTAAAAAACTCTATATTTTAGAACAATTAAGAATTTGCGAAGTTTGCAGTGAGGACTCTGGGATCTGCTTTGACCTGGTTGGCTGCCATTCCTGTAGTCTGTTATAGGCGCCTCTGGAGATCCCACAACTGGTGCATATCTCTTCTAGAAGATATATTATGCGGTTGCTGGACCTAATGAAGAAGGTGCATATTTTATAACTTTGTACTAAGGCGCGGCTCTGTGCGACTCCACCGCTGCTTAAAATACGGAGACGGTACGGAATGGTTCTGTCGTGCGCCGTAAACGTCACGACTTAACGTTGACATTTAATTTTACAGCACGTCACTGCGATTCAGTCAGCGTATTTTGAGCAGCAGCAGTGTGGCAGGTATGCATTGAAAGGGTACCGATACGATGCGTTACTGCGATTCCGTACTGTCTCCGTATTTTAAGCAGCGGTGGGGTCGCACCTTTAGGCCAGCTTTGGGCGGTCCATAAAATAAAATAAAATACATGTTTTCACTAATAGAAGACACGAATAAAATTCAGAAATAAAAGGAAAATAACAATACCTATGTGTGACTGCACCAGTGAAACAAAATATAATTAGGTATATAAAGTAGTAGTAGTTTTAATAAAATAAGACCACTATCCGGAGTGAAATCGGCAACATGATCCAATCTTTAAACCAAAGTTCTGGTACAGTCAACGTCATATAGTTGGTAGCATCCAAAGTAGCCAAATAGTACGTTACACGTCATTATTACCGTAGTAACAAGGGCGTGTAACGAACTATTTGGCTACTTTGGATGCTACAAACTATATGACGCTGACTGTACCCGCAAAATAATATTTTATTCCAACCAAAATGAAATGTCATTCAAAATCTTTTTTGCCATGCTAATAATAATAATAATAGGTAGAAAAAACTTGCAAAAATTACCATATCAAGAAGCATGACACCGAACTTGGTACCGTTGTCTTTTTAAGCCTGGGCCACATCTGCGGGATTCGACTGTTTACTTTATGGCCGAATAGGGTGAATGTTACGGCGTATCTTTCATTCATAGTAACATGGATACTCGCGAAATCCTGCAGATGTAGCTTCAGCAGTATTAAGGCCTATTTAGATTATTTTTAGGGACTGATAAGGCTAATTTATTACCTTTTATGATGCTGTGAAATAATGAAACTTTTTATTACAAAACATACCTGGTGGCCCAGGTTTTATAAGCTTGATCCGCTTCACGTTTGTAAGTACTCGTTCTATTACGAATACGTCGTCTTGCACCGTCTGTAGATATAAAAGAAAAAATATATAACTATATAATACTATGGTCACTAGTTCCCGAAGCAGCCTCGAAGCAACTGCTGTGTCTTAAATTATACAATATTAGAAACCCGTTCATAAGAGTTTTAGATTCTTAACCAAAAACCAATTTTTATTTAAATAAAATATAGTCAATTTCATGTCGAGAACTATATTGTCATAATATTATTTCATAGTAATTAGATTAATTTAGATTAATTATTTAGATTAATTATTTTTTTACAATATTATCATTGCTCTTACTTTCATCTGGCTCAAGCGTAATAAAATGTAACTAGGTATCAAGCGTGAATGTCTGCAAAACTCTGGTAATAACGGAACCAACTTGGCTTTGTGCGACTCCACCGCTGCTTAAAATACATACCTACTTAGTACTAATTATATCTATACAATTAAATGTCAGCCAATATTTACCCCGTTTACAGACGGACGGACGGACGGACGGACGGACGGACGGACAGACGGACGGACGGACGGACGGACGGACGGACGGACAGACGGACAGACGGACGGACGGACGGAGTCATATTTAAACAATTAAATGTTCTTCGTTTTAGTCGCTTAAATATACACCCCTTAAATAAGTAGGTACCGTTAAGGAGTTCCGCTGGCCATCTTCAATTAAACTTAAATTTCAACATTTAAGCATTCGCGCATAATTTTCGCGCGTTTGTGCCCGAATATGGAGCGCCCATTAAACATTCCGTATAGGTACTTACTAATAAAATGTAATTTATCAACAAAATACCAACAGTAAGTAAGTATTGAAAATTTTAGGTCATACACCAAAAACATACCAATAAATCGGTTATTTACAGCATCAGAAATGCAGCCTAAATTTAAAGTATTATAAAAATACCATTTCTGTTTTTTCACTTTCTTTACTCGAAACAAAATGATGACAAAAGTGACATGACATGACAATTAGAAACTGACTTAACAGCTCAACAGCCACTTGGCGCCGATTTATTTATTTCGACGGCGGTAGTCTATGATCTGGGCTGGTGTAGTGACAAAAGATGGGTTAAACTGTAATATAACTCCGGAATTTGTCATCGATTTGACAGCGCGTAAGGTGAGTTTTTTTCCTATGAAGTTATAGGGCCGTGCCTCTGACAGTCTCTGAAATTTTACATTTCACGCGAGCGGTGTCCCGACCGTTTGAGCAGTTAACAAATTTAAAAAAATACGTATCTACAGTCAATGTTTCAAATAACAATAATTATTATTTTACGCCTTTTTAAAAACAAATTATGTAAAACTATGTACGTATTTCAAAATAAAAAGAAAATAATTAAATTCGTTTTGGTATATATATTTTTGCTTATTATGCAAAACGGACTGTTAATAATGCTTGAAAATAACCTTGTCATCTTAAACTTCGACTGAAAATACTGAAATACGTAGTACCTATCTCAAAATAGTTTTTTTCCCCTCTCTGAACCCGCACGTATGCCTAGCCATTAGTTTAGTCAAGTTTGGTTTCGCATTAGTATATGTCACTGACTACGATTTTAAGGCCGGCCACAAACATGCGTTTTTCGTATACGGTTTCCGCATTCGGAAAACGTATGTATGCGGCCGGCCGAGGATGTCTGAATGCAGAAAATGTATTTGCAACAAAGACCTTCATAATAGACGAACTCTGTGTGGAAGCGAGAGTGCAGCCTCTTTATGCACGAATACGAGTGCGACAGTGACAGCGAAACACGTTGACGTTGTAACCATTTTGAAAGCTAATGGTAGCCCACGGTAGCCCACTGGCGACAGCGTCTTTTAGTTTATATTAAAATATTCAGGATAATTGTATAAACGTGGTGTCAAAACCGTTAAAAACAACAATGGTGGGCTGTGCAGTACCTGATTGCGAAGTCAATCATAGGAATAATCCAAACAATGAGTCATTTTACAGGTAATTATGATCCACACATAGTCATTTTTGAACTCATATTTTCAAGGATTCCTAGGTCCAAGGAATACGGTTAGTGGTCTAATAAGTACGATATATCATGTAGTTTTGTGTTTTATGCATATTTTTAATTTTTATATGTAAAATGAAAAGATGTTGCGACCGTGAAAATTTCCATTTTTTAGGTAGTGATTGAGTGTTTGAATCACACTCATCTATCGATAAGTTATCAATATGTCGATATTTTCATTCCTTCTCATAATTATTTAAATATTATTCCGAGCGATTATAAAACGCAGCTAGGTAAATTGATCACAGTTTATTATTTATCATTAAATGCAGTGGTCCAGCCTACGACAGGACTTCAAAATTTATGTTTTTTGTGTATGATTTAATTCTTCTCTTATTTAAACTTTTTCTCTCAGGTTGATAATTACCGAGATATGGGGGGTCCGAAAGTTAGTAAATTCGGTACCTACAAGGCGTTTGAGAAATTTCGATGGGGTGAAAATTATGTCTGTATAACATTCGGTTAGTTACCTATACGTTGGTTACCTTGGGCTTGGGAATGTACATGAAAATTGTCATTTACGTGACGTTCGTCTTAAAGTTGATAAGGATACACAGATCTCAGCAAGCCAAAGAATCCTCTACTGAGCGTGACGTTCGGCTTATAGGCGACAGGGATAGACACATCTGAGAGAGCCAGAGAATCTTCTACTTCTACATGAAAGTAGGTCCGAACGTAAGTCCACAAGAACTTCTAAGTTGTGGCCAAATAAAGTGAATACTTCCACCGTTAGAAAAGTATATTATTCCAGATGAACTTGGGTTATTTTTTATTTATATTAACCGAAGCGAAGCGAGGGCGGGTCGCTAGTTTCTCTATATAAGTAACTTTATTGTTGCCTAGCGCCCATATTAAAAGCCTAGAATTTGTGTAAGACTGAAATTTATTAATTATTTACATTAAATTAGAACATTATGGATTGTCCAATAAAGCTTTAAGCCTTATGTCTTCTTATCTAAGTGATAGAACTCAAACAGTTGTTGTAAACAAAATGCAATCTGTTGGAGATACAGTGAAAATAGGTGTGCCTCAAGGCTCTATTTTAGGTCCTTTTTTATTTTTGGTCTACATAAATGACTTACCACCAATAGTAGATGAACTTTGCGATATTGTACTTTTTGCTGATGATACTTCACTAATTTTCAAGGTAGATAGAAAAACCGTAGACTACAGTAGGATAAACGCCACTCTAGTTAAAGTACATAATTGGTTTATTAGTAACAACTTGCTACTAAATGCCAAGAAAACTAAATTTGTTAGGTTCGCTTTGCCTAATGTTAAACCGGTAGATTCTAGTATTTTTCTAAATAACGAGTGTTTGCTAATGGTAGATAGGGCGGTTTTCCTAGGCATAACGATAGATAAAAATTTGCAATGGAGTCCCCACATAGCTGCACTGGCAGGTAAATTAAGTTCGGCAGCTTACGCCGTTAGGAAAATTAGACAACTAACTAATGTTGAGACAGCTCGCTTAGTTTATTATAGTTATTTTCATAGTGTTATGTCTTATGGTATTCTGGTTTGGGGTAAGGCAGCTGACATACAAACTATATTTGTGTTACAAAAAAGGGCCATTCGTTCTATTTATAATTTAAATTCCCGTGACTCATTAAGAGAACTTTTTAAAGAAATTAATATCTTAACTGTAGCGTCTCAATTTATTTACGAGAATATTATTTATGTTATTAAGAATTTAGATTCGTTCACCAAAAACTCAGATATACATAATTTAAATACTAGAAATAAAAATAAAATAGCTATTCGAAAATTCCGTGTCCGTAAAGTATATAAATCATTTGTTGGTCAATGCATTCATTTCTATAATAAATTACCTGAAGTAGTTTTAAAGTTACCCTTTCCAGCACTTCAAAAATATTTGGAAAGGTCGTTAATGTCTAAAGCGTATTATAGGGTCGAGGACTATCTAACAGACAAAAATGCATGGCCTACACCCGAAACTTAGTCAATAGTAATTTGTTCAAATGCAAAGGCTTTATCCTGCTTTTTCTTGTCTGGGGGATACCGTTGATGCAGGAAAACATATCGAAACTTTTATGTGGTCATCTTGCACCATCTCATATACACATATATGAGTAGGTAGTTGTAGTTATTTTATTTTATTATTTTCTATCTTTCTCTCCCGTAAGATTTTTGGCATGTTTTCTTGCTGAACTACTGTTATTTGATATTATATTTAATTTAATACTTGTAGCTTTATATAATGCTAGATTAAGTTGTACATACCATTGTAATATGAAATATGAAATAAGTTTAAAAAATGACTGACTGCTGAGTTTCTTGCGGCGTTTCTTCTCAGCAGTGGTCTCCTCTTGGGAAGCGCTGGTAGTATCTTGACGTGTAAAAGTGCCCGAGCGGCCTACTTACTAAATAAATTTCTTTTATCTTTTTTTTATCTTTTTAAAAATTGATTGTATGATATGTGTGTGGTAATTACCGTGAAAAGAGTATTATTATAGATAATGAAAGAATCTTGTGTTTTATTAGTGAAGAATGCTAGTTTTAAGTTCCACGCAAGATACAAACAAGTCTTATATAAGCGAGTCTTTTTCATCGATATTTTTTCGATATAACGTACGGACATCACTAAAATTACTCACACACTTGTAAAATCACGCACACGTTGACATTTCCGTTTTGGTAACGCGGGAAAAAGGGAGTCTGTTCGTCTATTACGTTAGTTATATAAAGGTCTGTGATTTGCAAACCGTATACGGTAAACGTATGTATGCAGCCGGCCTAATAATTTAAATATAGCCTGACAAGATTTTATTTAGCCTTCGCATTATTGTGGATTATCAGTGGTATTAATATTTTACTGGCAAGGAGTACTCTGACAGCAGCTATGTCGAACGTCATCGAATATCACCGATGTAAACAAGAAGACCATATTTCGCAATTATAAACGATTTTACCACAAAAATGCCGAAAAAGATTTCCAATAATGCACGAAAAAATGTTTTGAGTACAATAAAATATTTACATCTAACACAGGACGAAAGATTGCGTAGCATTCGAATAAACAATGTTTTGAAATTGGCCGTTGACATGACTGGTTGACATTTTATAGTGCGGTTGCATTAAACTGGTTCAATAGGTTTGGGTTTGCTTATTACGAATTTTTTCTTATTTATAAAAAAAAAATATTTATATAAAAAATATTTATATAAAAAATATTTATATAAAATGACAAGTCACTCCCTTCATTGCCACAAGTACAAAATAAGGTCCCACGTAAAAATTGAATTAAGGTAACTGTACGGAATTACGGAGTATTAAGGCATTTTTGACTTTGTAAGCTATTTCCAGTAAAACCTGAAATCTTAGCTAATTGAAATTGGTTTACTAGTAAAGATTGAATATCAGAGTATAGAATGTTATACAGGGTTATTGGTAAGTCAACCTATTCCCATTAGGAGGTGATAGGGGTGACTATTTGCAATAATTTTGACCCCCATATGCATTATGCAAAAGTGAACCATTTTTGAGTTATCGCAATTTTTCGTTTTTTTTTAAATTAGTCGGAAATTCAACTTGAAAAATTTATGACAAAAAAAGTATCAATTTAAATCTTTTTTTTTCTTCTGATTTGTACAAAAACAAATAAAAAAAGTTGATGTAAATTCGGTATGTTTTTAATTTTTATTTTTGAAGTGGCATTTGTGACTTTAGTTTCCGCCCGCTTCCTTTGTGATGATTTCTTTTTCAGTTTTTTCCCAAATAATTTCCTACTTGTTATGCATTTTTGGAGAGCTAAGAAAACAGTTAAGTTTTTAAAAGAATCTGCAAGCCAAGTTTCATAACGTTTTTTTTTGTTTTTAAGGCATTTTAGTGGAAAGCGATCGCAAAAAATATTGAAAAAAATTCGTATTCCGTCTCGCTTTTTTAAATTTGGTCCGATAATTATTGTTTTAATATTGAGAAATAACCAGTGTTTAATCGTTTTTGTAAATCAGAAGAAAAAAAAAGATTTAAATTAATACTTTTCTTGTAATAAATTTTTCAAGTTGAATTTCCGACTAATTTAAAAAAAAACTAAAAATCGCGATAACTCAAAAATGGTTCACTTTTGCATAATGCATATGGGGGTCAAAATTATTGCAAATAGTCACCCCTATCACCTCCTAACGGGAATAGGTCGACTTACCAATAACCCTGTATAAAAATTATATATTAAACTGTGTTTTGTATAATTAATAGTCATTTTTATGAACCTCTTAAATGTCCGTTATTACGGATTAAAAATAGTCTCTGTCGGTTATTCCGTAAATGCGTGCATGTAAATCCGGTAAATTAAGTTAATGCCCCTTTCCTGCCAAATTAATGAAGTAGGGAATATAAATTAAATAAGACGTGATCAGAAATGAAATAGTATTACATATTTGACAAAAAGATTTATTTTAATTTTAAGAGGAGACGGGGGTGAGGAGAGTTCGTCCAGAAATTTTTAGAATAAAATTAAAATGCGTATATATCGTCTTAATTTGTCGGCCTGTAATAAACCAAAACATTGAAAATCAGTGGGGCTAGACAAGTTGCCATCGAATACAAACGCTAGCGTTAGGTGATCACTGTTGATTTGCGTTGTCATAGAAACATTAATGGAATTGACGTAAGTCACGTGATATATAACTCGAAATGCGCTGTCAAAAATTAAAAATTAATAATGAGTACACGTGTCTTACGTCAATTCCATACACATTTCTATGATAATGCAAATCAACAGTGATCACCTAACGCTAGCGTTTGTATTCGATGGCAACTTGTCTAGCCCCACAGGTCGTATGATGTATAGATAGCCCTTTCCATAAGCCTATTTATCTATGTAAGTATGAGGTCAATTGTTAACAACTAAGAATTTTCATTCTCATTTAGAGTCGGAGTAGAAAAGCAGATTTGGTTGAAAACATTCCAATTTACCCCTGTCTCCCCTAATTTTGCGGGAATAAAATTAGGAATGATATCTTCCCAGTTGTCCCCAGTGGAGATGAATAGGAAAAATCTGATTCTGAATCTGAACCTAAATTTGTCCCCATTGGGACTGATTTAGATTCTTTAGGGACTAATGGGCCCTAAAACCAGAGTGTCCCCAATTTCCCCTAAGTGTACGATCATAAAAATCGGCTTTGTGTTATATATTTTAACTAAATATAACTCGGAAAATACTGAATAATCATTTGAAAACATAAGCACAACTACGCAATTATTTTAACGCAATTAGAAGCACAGCCAAAAACATTGTTAGCAATTGCGGAAGTCATAAAAGCAGATGTTTTTAAGAAGTACGTCTTTTCCACGTCCTGAAACTACTTAAATTCTATAGTAATCTATTCAGATTAGTAGATGTACTATTAAGTATATTAAAACATTTGACTTTAGCAATATAATTCAGCTATTTAGCATGAGCAATTCTTGTCGTAACTTTTTACGAAGTAGGCAAAATTGATTACTTTAGACACCGTTTTTCATAACAATGGTCCACAAAATCGTAAAACGTAATTTCATCATGTGAAAGTTTGCCAAACATCACGCTCGTAACGGCAAAGTTTGTTTGACTCTCTTATCCGAATTCCCGGTAAAACATAAAAATAAAATCCCTTTACTTTCTTTAATTGCGTAATTTTGACGCTTTTCGGGACAAGGTTGATTTTTGATGTATGTAATTGCGGCAATCAGTAAATCGACCGTAATTTACTAAATACTCACTGAATTTTCATGAAAATTTATTTACTCAGTTTGTTATGAAATTCTACACAATTATTAAAACAATTTATAATGAAAATGGTTACCCATTACTTGTAAAATCCTTAATAAAATCCGTTGCTTCACTTACGCACACGCGTCTACTTCCTATCGTCTCGGCGGTTTGACGCGGACTTACCAAAAGAGATTACGTAATAACATACCATATGTTCACATTTCGTTGACCTCTTGTTCATTTGACGTAATATTGTCCACACTTGATACGTATAATTTTTTTTTTGGAAATACTTGATAGTTTTTGGCCCTTAAGTGATAAATTCCGGAATTCCGTACGTTTACGGAATTCCGTACAGTTACCTTAATATAGACGACTTCGATAAACGTGCCATTGGTAAGGCATAAAATTCATGAATTTTATGCTGTGCGAAAACAAGTACCAAGTCTCATAAGACATTGGTTTTGCAGGGAACGGGGAGTACTTGCGTAAATTGATGCACAGTAAGGGATTCAATTTCAAATATAACAAATGCAGAAACCAACGGTCTATTTAAAGCTAAACATGTTAACTTCGATTCTATGAAAACATTTTTTAAATTCTAAAGCCTGACAAGTTCCTATTTAGCCCTGATGTAGTGTCGCTACAAACAGCTTACATATGGCAATAATACGTGTACCTACGTCATGAATAGTCGGGACAGTGTGTATTGGCATCGTGCAAGAACGAGTGAGATCTACAATTATGTACTTGTAGATTGTGAAACTATGTTTTCATGTAATCGGAAGAGCATGTCTAGTTGATAATTAAATATGAATAATTACCTATCCATCAAAATCCGATTCTAAATATTTGACATCCATATATTTATCAGATTCTGACTCCGATATATATTCTTCACATTCGTCAGTTGATGAGTCACTTTCAGGATCACCAACCTCGATTATAAATCTTTCGGTCTGTGATTTGATTATAGGAGCATTTGTTCTATATCCGCCTTCTATTCTTTTTACGTGGTCGCAGCATTTTCTTAATTTTTTTATAGTCACTTCTTAAGTAATAACAAAGTGTAAGTGAGTAAGATTAACTATTCAATAAAATTCTAAACATTGATAAATCTAAATACCTAAGAACTATTTTCAACGAGATTTAGGAAGGCATCATTCGTGATTGAAACATTTTTAGTTGCCTCTTTTGCTTTCATGATGCCCCAAATCATCTCGATGGGATTTAAATCACAGTGAGAGGACGGTAATCTTATTACTTTGGGACCATGATTTGAGAGCATCGTATCTATTTCGTATACTGGTTCGGGTTTATGACGTCTCAAAATTGTGACCAATTTATCTTTAGATGCATTTTGGGGAAATGAGATGTTATTTAAACGCAGCCACTTGGCAATGACGTGTTTTCTATCGCCAGATGTTGGAGCTTTGTTAATTTGGAAAGAATAGTACTGGGCATTATCCATTATAACTTATAAAATACGTGGGTTTACTAAGATTGGGAATTATTCTCTGCAAAGTCATAATAATCGGGTTTTTTTACCTTATCATTATATATAAGGAGTGCATGGGGAACAAATCCCGATCGTCCACAGGCATTAACAATAATATATCGTTTGCCGGTTGAAACGAATTTAGACACACCGGGTTCATTTTCGCTTTGCCAGCATTTTGCGTTGTTATTTAAGAAAAGTATGGATGTAAGTCTCGTCTAAATAAACAAGAGGTATATTTCTGTCATTGGCTTCTTTTATTTCGTGTAAATAACTTTCCCGCCAAACCACAATATCCGAACGCTCTTTCAATATGGACCGTTGGTTTCTGCACTTTTTGTATCTGAACCCCATACTGAGTATTAGCAATCGCAAGTGCTACCTCTCTCCAAGATAAGAAGAAAGGACTACGAGTTTACAGCTGATATACTACACTATGGAACAACAGAACGTGTGCTACAAAATGTACAAGAAAAAATTGTTAATTTTAAAAAAAGTGACTGTTTAGTTATAATGTGCGGAGGTAGTGACTATAACGTCACGCCATTAAACAGTATTCTAGAGCTCTTAGGAACCACTATAGAAAATTCTACACACACTAATGTGATTATCTGTGACATTCCTTTTTCCATCAATGACTACTCTGAACATTATAATAATTTTATAAATAAATTAAATTCGGCGATTTATAACAAATTTGCCAATTTGCCGCATGTATGGCTCCAACCCAGCAATGCTTATTTTGGGAAAACAGATTACCAAAATGACGGCAATAGACTAAACTATAGAGGAAAACACAAACTAGCACAATATGTAAACAGAATACTAAAAACTGTAAATGAATCATTATATAATAGTTTTATTTTTTTATGAATAACAACACTCCAAAGTCGAATAACTTGTCCACTAAGTCTTTCAATAATGCTTTAGTCACTTATAACAACATTTTTATTCTTCATCAAAATATAAATGGAATTATCAGTAAAACTGATTTATTGTGTGTTCATCTACTAGAGTTGATGGAATCCGGAAGGTTAATTGATGTTATTTGTATTACGGAGCATAACATGAAGTCAGGCGATGAGGTGCATTTGGCCATTCCTAATTATAAACTAGCCGCATGCTTCACAAGGAGCAATAGAAACGGAGGTTCTTGTATTTTGGTCCGAAGTGTTCATAAGTTTAATATTCTAGACAAAATTACCAATGCAACGATTCCAAACGTTATTGAGTGTTCAGGCGTTGAGTTAACTGAACATAAAATTATTATTATTTGTATTTATAGAATACCTAAAAATGACTCGGCTACAATAACATTGTTTCTTAGTAAACTGAATGAAATCTTAAATGAAAATTGCTACTCCAGCAAGAAAGTTGTCATCTGTGGTGATTTTAATATTGATCTGCTGAAAACTACTGCACACTCCATTGATTTCAAAAATCTATTGTTTAGTTTCAACCTTGAATTGGGAATATCTCAGGCGACTCGTTTGTGCAGCGGTACTTGCATAGACAATATTATTCATAATGTTCAGGGAAGTAGGGCTGAGGTCTTGGAACTTGCTCTTTCTGATCACACGGCACAATTGTTGAAATGTCCAGTTAAAAAAACGTGTTCAATTTCACACTGGTACATCCAGCAAATAGATTTGGGTGAACAAAATATAGCGAAATTCATAGATTGTCTCCGGAATCTCAGCTTTAGTGAAGTGTACCGAGTCAACGATCCAAATGAAGCTTTTAATGTGTTCTCAGAAACTTTTGAACTATTTTATAAACTATGTTTTCCGATTAAAAAAACCAAAATTAGCAACGTTAATAAAGCTAAATGGATAACAAAAGGTATTAAAAACTGCTGTAAACGAAAGAGAGAACTACTGTGGAAATTTAGACTATTCTCAAACCCCGAAAACAAAAGTAAGTTTAAATGTTATTCTAGTAGGCTCAAAAAAATTATTAGTTTGACGAAAAAAAATCAAAATGACAATTTCATTAAAAAATCTGTTAACAAAACAAAAGCTACTTGGAAGGTAATTAATAATTCAAAAGCGAGATACCCTATAGAAAATATAGATCAAATAAAATGTAACGGAAAAACCATAACACATCCAAAGCTGACGAATTTAGTAGTTATTTTACGGACCAAATACATTCTACTGTTCTTTCTGACACCAAAACTTATAATATAAATCGTAAACTAAAAACTGCTATTAGATGTAACGCTAACTCTTTATTTATGCATCCCACAAACCAAAATGACATAAAACTTATAATAAAGTCACTTAAAAGTACAAACAGCACTGGCTTTGATGGCATACACACCAAAATTGTACAAAGAGTGTCTGATATTATTTCTCCTATACTTAGTTACATTATTAACATGTGTATTGAGTACGGTGTTTTTCCTGATAAACTTAAGATATCAATTGTTAAACCTCTTTTTAAAAAAAGCGATAAAGATAATATGGATAATTATAGACCTATAGCATTAATACCTATTTTCGCTAAAATAATTGAGAAGGTCATATACAATAGTCTATATAACTTCTATGATAACCATAACCTATTCGCCAAGGAACAAAAAGGATTTCGTAAGAAGATGTCAATAAACATGGCTATTTTTGACTTACTTCAAAACGTAATTACAAATATGGATAAAAAAACTCCCGTATGCGCACTTTACATGGATATGTCGAAAGCATTTGATTGTGTAGATCATAGAATTCTTCTCGACAAACTTTTTAGATACGGAATTCGCGGTAATGTTCTCAGCCTACTAAACTCGTACATGAGCAATCGTAAGCAAATAACACAAATAAAAAGGTTGTCCCCAAAAACAAAAACTGAAGAAATTTATTCATCAAATTTTAGAGAAATTCGTTACGGTGTACCTCAAGGAAGTGTATTGGGGCCTTTGCTGTTTCTGATATATATTAACGATCTGCCACTAGTCACTAATCATCCAATGGTTCTCTTTGCTGATGATAGCACCGTGATATTTTCCGGACACAAAATAGAAACATATGAGTCCGATATTAACAAGACGTTGGAAACAATAATAGAATGGCTGTGTAATAATAATTTGAAAATAAATCTTAGTAAAACAAATGTTATGACATTCAAGCAAAGAATCAAATCAACTAAATTAAATATAGCTTATAAGGGATACACAATAAATGAAGCGGATGTAACAAAATTTTTAGGGCTTAACGTAGATAGCAAGTTGACATGGAAAAACCAAATTGACATTATATGTAAGAAATTAAGTAAATTTTCATACGCACTATATAGTTTGAAAAAAGTTGCTGATCAGTCAACTGTCCTAACAGCTTATCATGCGTATGTAACATCCACTTTAAGGTATGGTATCCTTTTCTGGGGTAACTCAACAAATAAAGAAAATGCATTTAAAGCCCAAAAAAAGTGCATAAGGTCGATTACTGGTATTAAGCAAAATGACTCATGCAAGCCCCATTTTATCAGATTGAAAATACTTACAATACCTTGTTTGTACATATACGAAATGATAATGTTTGTAAATTCTAATCAGCACCTTTTTAATAAATTTAGAAGTGTCCGCCTTAAAAACAAATTAAAGTCATTGCCAAGTAATACAGCATTGTTACAAAAAAGCATACTTGGAATGGCGCGCAAAATATACAACAAACTACCGCAGGATATTGTTGAAAATAAAGTGCAAGTAAGTTTTAAGACAAAGTTTAAATCGTTTCTTGTTGAAAAGGCCTATTATTCTGTGTCAGAATTTTTAAGTGATACCATTCAAATGTACTGACAAATCATTTATATTTAAATACATTATTAATATGTACGTAGGATGAGCATGTTGCATGCACATTTGTTATTATTTGATCAAATTAGGTTATACGAAATTTATTAATATATAGTTAAAATACTACGCATGCTGCATGTAAAACAATGTATATTTGTACGCCCCAAGGCACCTCATAGTGATACAAATAATAAATGTAACATCTAAATTTACCTATGTTGGACAAATAAATATTTTGAATTTGAATTTGAATTTGAATTCAAGTACTCCCTACTACCGGTAAACACAATATCTTTTTTCAATTCGGTAAGCAGACTTTTGAGAGTTGGTACAGTCAACGTCATAAATAAGTGATCATTCATGTACCTTGTCGCTTTCAATCGTTTCAAAATTTTGTATGACATTTCAAACATGACGTTAAAGTGACAAGGTACATAAATGATCACTTATTTATGACGTTGACTGTACTTGCTTTCGCACACCATAGAATGCATGAATTTTGTGCCTTATGGCACATTTGTCGCAGTCGTCTATTTATATTCTTTGTATTGGTAGTTTTTTTTTTGGTATCGATAGCAAGGGCGGTAACGGCTCATTATTATGTATATTTTTTTGGTTGTAGTACTAGAGACGCATTGAATGAAAAAATATATAATAATTAATAATTAATATACATATTTAGTGCCAAACTAACCAGTTCATTACAACCGCACTATGAATATCATACCCGTCATGTCAACAACTAATTTCAAAACATTGTTTGTTGGAATGCTGCCGAATCCTTCGTCCTTTTTCTCCCGCAACCATTTGAATGTATTTAAAATATTTGAAGCGGGGTGAAGTTTTTTGGGCATATTGATTGCAAAATCGATTTGTGCACATCGGTGACATTCAATGGCTTCCAACCTCTGTTGTCAAAAAAAACATTGCCATGAAAATAAATTAGTTCCACTGAAAATCCGCAACATAGCGAGGGCTAAATAGGAACTTGTCAGGCTTTACAAATATGAACACAAGACCAATACACACTGTACCTGACTATAAATGACGTACGCACATAATATCCATTATGTAAGCTGTTTGTTTTGGGGTCAAATAGAATCTTGCCAGGCTGTGACACCAATCTACATGTAGACTTAACTATAGTCCGTCAAAAAAGATTTGAAATTAAAAAGTGGCAGCACTGTAGCGACGTGCCTTTTTTCTTAGATTGATTTGAAAGGGACTTTTTTGACAGACTTTATACGATGGCAATAGTTTTATAATTATTATTTCTGTATGCGTGAGTCTGTAGGGCCTATTATGCGCTCTGCATTCACTCGCGAACGCAATACGTGAAAGCGCGTCAAAGAGCCGCGAACGCGCGAACTGCAACTAGGCACCACGTTCACGCGCAACTTTTGTAAATTATTAGCCCACTACCACGTTTGGTGGCTGGCTTAGAGTAGTGCCACTCCACGTCTTCCTGTGGACGTCGTAAGAGGCGACTAAGGTTTTAAAGGCTCGTAGTATTGTTAGGCGATGGGCTTGCAACCTGGCACTCTAATATACACTGGTAAACATCTTAGCCTGTTTGTGCAAAATGTGTTTATAGGTTGTTAAGAGTTGTTAGTAATTTTGTAGCTCTGCCTACCCCACTCTGGGATGAAGGTGTGACGGTATGTATATATTCTATTACGATGAATACTCGTCATCCACCGTCTTCGTTTCCTCCATTTCTTTTAATTTCGTTTTTTGCTTTTAATGTAGACCTAGTTTCATCGTCGAGCGCGCTGACTATACTGTGAACACTGTGAATGTGGGGTCTTGGAGAGTTCACGCGCAATATTGCGCAATATTGCGCAATATTGCGCGTGAATTCGCGGCGCGAATTGCGTGTGAATGTACAGCTTGCATTAGAAGTTCGCACTTTGGGTGACACACGGGCAAACAAGGTCGCTGAGCCATACCTACGTAGTGACTCGCCCGTTTGGAGCTTAATGGCATGGCCCTCGCTCTACATAAGTACATGTCACAAACTATACAGAGATTGTTTATGGTCATATATTCATGACGCCAAGATGGCAGGCAAGCGATTGTTGCACTATGGTCATTGATGCTTGTCAAATTAGGGATATATTTTAGCACTTATTCAATGAAATGATACTTATTCTCTCTTAAACTAGTTCAAATTTCTATCAATACTGATTTGGACTTATTTGGAAGTAAAGTCTAAGTTAAAATGGAGACTGATTCTGCGGTCCACGATGATGTTCACGAAGGCGCGGAAGACTCTCCTTTGGATGAGACTCAACCGACAGACGCAGGTGCCGATAGTTCAGAAGACAATGCTACCAGCCAAGAATCCGAAGCTGCAACCGTTGAAGAATCAGGTTGGTGTCTGTAGGTTTAACCACTGGCCACAGAATTTTCAATTTTCATCTACAGGCGCTATGCCGAGTGTGCGACCTGAGTGTTCTGATCGTAATTTAGTCAGTAAGATTTCGCTTGGAACGCATCAGGTGTAACACTGTAAAAGTACTGCGGCGGGGAGTCCTATGGAGCATAGCAATCTGCGATCCGCATCCTGTGTAATTAAATTTAGTATTAATGATTTTGGGTGCGGTGCTTCAGTTGCGGTATACTGCCCGTCATGTAAAAAGAATGCTGACCTTGGATGTTGTTATTTCGTAAAACGATTAGAATAGAGACTAGAATTGAGTGAACTCATCCAAGATCAGCGTTCTTTTCACGCGACGGGCATTATATATTACAGTCTATTGCGCTTGTGCGTATATTTCGTTTAACGCTTATAGAGCCTCTTAAGTATTAGGTAATGTGTCTGGTATTGTAATCAGGCTGTTGGCATTTCAACATCGCATACCAATTTTGCATTTCGCAAGTGTCATAACCTCTGTTTTCTACCTTAACATTTGTGTAAAGTCAGTCAATTATTTGTTCTCAAGGATTTTTTTCTGGATTTTAATCATTATGTGGTTCTAATGTTTTTTGTTTTTCAATGCAGCTACTAATGGAGCAGTGCCAAGTAGCAGTAGTGATGCTTTAGAGGAACCTGAAGTGGCTGCTGGTGAAGATGAAAACCAGGATATAGAAGAAGAAAGTAAATTGTTTCTTCAATCACATATTATTTTAAACCTTTTTAATTTCAGTGTGTTTAATTTTACTCTTACACTCTGTTTAATCTAAGATGAGTGCTCAAATGAGTGACAGCTCAAATAAACATGTATTACACTTTTTTCTTTAACTTTATATAAATACTACATTGATACACACCTAGTGACGTGGTTCAGGAATTTACGTTGCATGTGAGCTTAGTAAGTGATTGAAATTACGAAATACGGCTGTCACAGGACTTATCTCAGATGAAACAGAGAGTAGTGATGCTGATGATGACCATGTCCAAGGGTTTAATAAATAATAAATGTTTTTTGGTTTACCAAATGCAGAGGCGGAACCAGAAGAAATGGATATTGAAGATACTGTAACAGGAACAGTCACAGATGGACCTGTTTATGTTGGAGACAATAGTTTAGCTACACCGGTGAGCATATAATTTCGGAATTACTGACACTTATTTTCTAATTGCCCTGGTCAGAAGCCTTTAACTTTTAAACAGTAAAGTTATAGCTATGGACACCCAATTGACATTGTCAGCTTATGACATATCAGGGTCCTCGGCATTCAAAAAGTAACCCTTGTTATGTAGAAGGTTTAAAAAAAAGCCAATTTGAGAAAAATAGCATGTCTCTGTCTCATGCATGCATATTATTGTGCAGATTTAAAATGTACTAATGTATACCTAACCCTAACGTATTCTGATAGACTATTAAGCATCAACAGCTGTTACAGTATGTTTACTTTAAGTTGGGACTCTGTATTTATTGGTCTTAACTAGCAAAGCTCTATTTTCACATCTATTTTAATAATTTCGTACCTGTCTATGGTAGACTCAAACAAGATGCACATCAAATTGAAGAGCGTAAAAAATTTGCTGGTCGGAGTCTACAAGTTATAGGCGGAAAATTCGGATTATTGAGTATTTTCAATATAAAAATGAATAAATTGCTGTATAATGGCATTGCGAAGTAAACATTAATGTGGCATTGGTGTCACATCATCACGTGTCACAGGTTTGTATTCCGTTTTCCATTGTGACCGTCTAATTTCACAAATCATAGTTATTCAGGTAAATAATTTAGAACAAATCGCTGCTTAAATACAAAAGCGCCACAAATCAAAAACAAATATAGTTTGATTTAAAACTGAAAGTATATAGCATTCCGATTTCAAATGCAACACAGACACATTTTGTTTTGCGTCGCTTTTGTATTAAAGCAACGAAATATCTGCTGGTGAATGGTTTTGGATTTATTATGAGTCTACATTTTACCCGAGCGAAGCTGGGTTTTTATCTAGTAGAGTTTATAAAATCATGGATAATACTTACAGGTTAGAAAATGACAATAGCTCGGAAAGGGTGAGCTATTCTTATGTCATTAATGTCATGTGTAAATATCAATATGCATATGCCTTGAAAATAACAATTTGATTAAACTAACTCGAATCCACCAAAAATGTTAGTTATGTTGTTTTGTGAACATCCATTGACATAGAGGTATATATCAAAGATAAAAAAACTCCAAAGTCATGTCCATGTGGATATATTATGTAAAGAGGTTTGCTCTAACAGTAGTTAAAACTGCCTTCACACTTAAGTGAACTGCAATGGAGGTGTGCAAAATTGACCAAGCACATTTCTTACATTCTCATTCACTTGTTTTCATTTTAACATTGCTGTGAGACGTAAAGCTAAAGCCTAAATAACTTAATTTAATTATATATAGGACAACCACCATTAAATGACAGGGTATGTCCATATTGTCCATGTTATGCAAACTGCACCTAAGCAGCAAAAAGTCTAAAAAGCAGCTGGTGTAATAGTCCGGCAGCACTGGCATATTTTGATATCATAAGTTAAAAAAAGCTCTACAGTAGCTTTTTTTCTGCATGTGGATACAGTGTGTACTTGTAAAGCTTATAATTATTGTGTTTTGTGTCATATCTTGCCAAAGCATTTTCAGCAATTTGATGTTTTGAAGCAATTTTTAGGGTTCCGTACATGAAAAGGAAAGAACGGAAGCCTTATTGCATCACTTTGTTGTCTGTCTGTCTGTCTGTCTGGCAAGACCATTTATCTCAGGAATGCGTGGAGGTATCGAGTTGAAACCAAAACCATATACTCCGGTCTACAGTACCTTAAACTGTGAAAAAATCAAAGTTCTACATTAACGTACAAAAAAGATACGGCCATTTATGACGCATAAAACGTGTATTTCGACTAGTGATGTGCCGTTACCAGTAACTTACTCGAAGCGGGTATTTTACCACTAACGCTACCAGAAACATTACCAAAAAGCGGGAATATACGGTAACATTCAAATTTCGTATATGTAACTATATGTTTATATAATTTTAGCACCAGACTGACCCTTTTAAACTAATAATGATAAGATGGGTTCAGTAGTTTAGTATATTACCAATGTTACTGGTAAAATACTCAATATTTCCGAGTATTTTACCAATGTTACCTTGAATATTACTCTCTCTCATACTATACTGACTCATGACATTGCCGAACAGATAAGGTACAAATTACAATGCAATGAGTAAAACAGACGGAAGATGCGATGAGTTACAGAAATAATCATAGTTAGTAAGAGTATATTAACTTTTTAATTATAATTAATAAACCAAAACACCTAGGCACCCTTGCAGGGGCCTTTTCGTAACGTACCGCATATTGACGCACTACTCGGTTTACTTATTTCAAACAAATATTCCTGGTAAGGAGCTCCGCCACACCGGGCGTTTGAGAACAGTTCCCCGTCGCATGGCACTTGCGGCTAAGAACCCGCGTGTAGTCGGTCCCACATTCTATGAGCGTCTACCCGCTAAACTTAAAAATGTAACATCCGACGAAGCATTCAAACATCAGCTGAGAAACCTTTTATTGGATAATCCATTATACTCTGTCGACGAATATAATTATGCAACTTAAATTGTAAAATTATTATTGATATTTGACCTTTATTAGTTTTGTGTATTGACATCGGAAACTGACCATTTATTACTTGTTTATCATTGTTGTTTTTGGTTATTTGAGTGTTATTATATTATTGTATTATTTTAATATTATTTTATCATTTTGTATAAAATTTTTGTTGACGATATCAATGTAATTTCGTATTTTTTGACATGCAATGCATTCTATATTGTAACATTACATTGATAAATAAATAAACTAAACTAAACTAAACTAAACTAAAATTAATAAATAATACAAAATAGAAAAAATCGATTTCTATATCCGCTTCTGGTAATAATACCGGTAGCATTGGTAATTTACTGAGTATTTTAACAAAAATCGATTTCTATGTCCGCTTCTGGTAATATTACCGGTAGCATTGGTAATTTACTGAGTATTTTACCTAATGGTATTATAGTTCAAGTTCAAGTCTTACTGGTAACGAGTAAGTTACCGCCGGCACAACACTAATTTCGACACTCTCAAGGGCATCAAAATGTATAGTGTATTTCCCGTTGACCTAGAACTATGAAGTTCGGTAAGTAAAACCGGCTTTTAATACAAGTATAAGGAAAAATCTAAAATCTTAAATTCTAATTGTCTAAATTTTTGAATTGAGTTAACTGTGTCATTCGGAACATTCAAAATAAACTAAAAATTAAATAATACGAGGGCGACACTGAAAGTTTTTAGATCTGGCCACTTGTAAACAATATAATAAAAAAATAAGTTTAAATTTTGAAAATGGAACTCTTTGCCAATATTATTGAGTATGTATTTTATTCATTTGTCATTTTTTTTATGATTTGGCGGCAAATTGAAAGTTGTCTGTGTCACGTTAGCATGAATTTAACGCGAGAAAATTTTCGTGCTATGATTTTTTATGAATTTCGATGTCGTTTAAGTCAACAAGAAAGTTATGATTAGACTACGATTGGCCTTTCACGATGAAGCCCCATCTCGTGCCACTGTTTACAATTGGTTTAATGAGTTTAAACGTGGTCGCAATAATCTCACCGATGATCTGCGTGAGGGCCGGCCTTCTACGGCAACGACTGAAGATAACATCAGTGTTGTGCGGCGTATGATAGAGACTGATAAAAGAGTGACCTATCAGCAGATTCGTACTAGCTTGGGCATCGGTATGAGTCAAGTGCGCAAAATCCTCCATGAACATATAACGCTCAGGAAGCTTTGTGCCCGGTGGATACCTCATAATTTGACCGAGGCCCAAAAACTCCGTCGTGTTGATTGGTGCCGTGAAATGGTTTTAAGATTTAACGGAGGTGACTCAAATGCTGTGTTCGACATACTTACGGGTGACGAAAGCTGGATTTACTGTTATGATCCCGAAATCAAAAGACCTTCTGCTCAGTGGGTGTTTCCTTCCTAGGAGTTGCCAACTAAAGTGAAGAGAGGTCGAAGCGTGGGAAAAAAGATGGTAGCCTCGTTCTTCGGAAGGACAGGTCATTACGCGACAATTGTTTTAGAGGATCGAAAAACAGTTACTGCAGAGTGGTACACTAACAATTGTTTGCCACTTGTCTTGGAAAAAGTTTGGGAGAAACGACCGCGCAGTAGGATCCTCCTTCACCACGACAACGCCTCGTCACACACCGCCAGGCGAACGATCGACTATTTGGCGACGTCAGACATAGAATTACTGGGTCACCCGCCGTATAGCCCGGACCTCGCACCTTGCGATTTTTATTTATTCCCGAAAATAAAAATAAAACTTCGAGGAAAACGTTTTATGGACGCCGAGGAAGCTGTGGCTGCGTTTCAAAAGGCCCTCGAAGAGACCCCTAAGGACGAGTGGGCAAAGTGCTTTTGTCAGTGGTTCCATCGGATGCAGCGATGTATTGACGTCAATGGACACTATTTTGAAAAGATGGAATAAAGCTAATAACTTGCTAGTTTAATCAGTTTTTGATTTTCTAAGAACTTTCAGTTTGACCCTCGTATATCAGTATCATATCTAGGATAACTCGCGTATTGTGTAAAAAGATTTTGTGTCATCTTCCTCCAGTGCAAACTGACATAGCACCAGTATTTAACCATGTGATATAATGGATAAAAACAACAAAAAATATGAATAGTGTTTTGTTACACTCATCATCATCATCATCATCATCATCATCATCATTATCATGATCAGCCTATATTAGTTCACTGCTGGACATAGGCCTCTCCCATTGCACGCCAACGAGCACGATTGCCAGCCACTTTGCGTAGATCGTCGCTCCCCCTAGTCTGAGGGCGTCCTACACTACGTTTGCCAATTCACGGTCTCCACAAAAGAATACGATAACTCCAGCGATTATCGGTTCTGCGGCACAAATGACCTGCCCACTGCCACTTCAAGATGCTAATTGGATGGGCTACGTTGGTAACCTTAGTTTTCTGTCGGATCACCTCATTCCGCATCCGACAGGACACAATACAGAGTACAGTATAGGCGGTAGTACCGGGTGGTGCACTTGAAGTTGTTCGAGAATATGTTGCAGTTAGGTAAAAACAACTTCGAGAAAGAGGCCAACAGAAGAATACAGCCGGAGTGGTCAGCATATGAGAAATTGCGTCGAATCTTCACGTTGACTATGCCACAGTGCCTGAAGACGAAAGTCTTCAATCAGTGCGTCCTACCTGTCATGACATACGGAGCCGAAACGTGGACACTTACGATAGGGCTGGTTCACAAATTGCGCTTGGTGATAACTGACAAGAAAACTGATGACTAATGTGATTCACGCGACGATACTCAAAGGAAAATTTAAATATGAGTTAGTTCTCATTTCGAGGATTCCAATAATCCCAACGGTTATGCCTTTTGGTTTTAAACAAATTCAGTTCCCGATTCGTCTTGCCTTCGCCATGACGATTAACAAATCATAACGCCAATCCTTGACTGTTTGTTGTTTCAACTTAGAAAATCCATGTTTTTCTAATGGTCAGTTGTACGTGGCATGTTCACGTGTCGGCAAATCATCCGCTTTATTTGTTCTTGCGCCTGATAAAAAAACAAAAATTGTGTAGATCACATGGTGCTTCATTGAAGAGAGTTAACCTTTAACTGACGTGGTATATGTCTCACAGACGTCATGACTATTATTTTGAACTATGTTGCCATGACATACGAGGGCTGTTTGATAAGTACCCGTGTTTAGAAAAAAAACCATATTTTTTTTGTTTATGTATATTTATTTCTCTACGTAGTCACCTTTTCACTCTATACACTTGTTCCAGCGGTATTCTAGCTTTAATAAGCCATCCAAAAAATACGATGTTGGAAAGTCGTCGAAATAGGCCTCTGTGGCGGCGATGACCTCTTCATTTGACGCAAATCTCTTTCCGCCGAGCCATTTTTGTAGGTTTGAGAATAAAAAAAAGTCGCATGGGGCTAAGTCTGGTGAATATGGTAGATGCGGCAGCAATTCATAGAGTAATTATTCTAATTTTGCCCCTGCGATTTTGGACGAGTGAGCTGGTGCATTGTCATGGTGGAAGAACTTTTTCTTTGTTAAATGCGGTCGTTTATTCCTTAAAAAGAATCAAATTCACCCAATATATTTGCGTAGTATTGCCCTGTTATCGTTTTTACTTTTGTAAGTAATCAATATGTATAATTCTTTGCGTGTCCCAAATAACGGTCGCCATGACCTTTCCGGCAGATGGGACGGTCTTTGCTTTTTTAGGAGCTGATTCGCTCGGTAAAATCCACTGCTTTGATTGTTCTTTATTTTCTGGGGTATAGTTATGAATCCACGTTTCGTCTACAGTCATAAAACGCCGCAGAAACTCAATCGGATTGCTTTTATACTTTGCTAAACATTGCTTCGAGATAGTCATTCGGGTAAGCTTTTGTTCCTCGGTGAGCAAAGATTGCAGATACCTTTTTCATCCCTAATTTGTTTTCTAATATATATTGTACCCGCTCAATTGAAACATTAATAGTGTCAACAATTTCTCTAACCTTTATTCGGCGGTCGGCTAATACGATATTTTCTATTTTCTTGACCATCTCTTCCGTAGTCACCTCAATAGGGCGGCCTGGACGGTCTTCGTCAACTTTAAACTCGTTATACCAATATCTGATAGTTATCATAGAAGGTGTATTAGGGTGAATATTTGGGCGTTTTAACCGCCGTCATTGTTGTCTTCAATATATTGACGAAAACAATGATAATTACAAGCAACTTTTGATGTCAAAGTCAACGGACCCGGGGGTAGTATTAATTCCATTTAAAATCATAACATAATTAAAAAGTTTATCTTGAATAATATGCGAAGACAATAATGACGGCGGTTAAAACGCCGAATAATGACCCATCCTTGTAAACAGCTTGCCTTTGTACATTTATCTTATCACATGTTTTTCCTTCCAAAAACAGAAAACAAATTACAGAACGATACTGTTCTTTCTCCATATTTGCAATTAAAATCGAATTCTTACATTCAACAGCCGTTAAACGAAAAAAAACAAAAGAATGCTGTGATATATTTTTAATTTTTCCGGTCCATGAAGGATGCCCTAAAACGGTCGAATAAATATTTTCGGCCAGTGACAAGAATATTGAAAACGGGTACTTATCAAACAGCCCTCGTAAGTGTTATTTTGAAAATGCTCTGAGACCACCTCGGCAATTAAGGGTTAAACCGAGTGCATCCCATGCTGCACAATATGTACATAGTTTAATTCAATCATGTCTTGCTGACACGCGATTGATATACATGTTTTTTGTACTTTTTTATTTATTTTTGTGCTATTATCTTAAATAAAGTAGTGAACTTAATATTTCTTATGTATACTTTGTATTACTTTCATAAAATCATAAATTAAGTTCAGGTAATCTGTTACCACCATTAATTGACTGTAACGGCTCCGGCACACCAAACGCGTGGCAGGAGCGTCGCGCGTTGAACGCATGCAGGCGCGAGTTGTCAAACAACAAAACAAATGGATCCCGGCACACTAACAAGGAACGCGTTGCAGCGGCGTGCGTGCGTTGAAACTGCTATGCGCCGCTGCTGCCCGGGACAACTGGGTCAGCACGGCGCGTGACGCTCGCCGCACGCGCGCAGCTAGAGCATCTAATATCGGAGGTTTTTTCTAATACCGGTATTTTTTCGATATCGGAAATTCAAATACCGGTTTTCCGGTTTTTTTGATATTTTTTCGATATTCGTTATTTAAATAGTAAAATATCGATTTTTCCGTTACCAACATCTTTCCGGCACCTGCAAGAGGTGCAAGTTAGATTTTAAATTGTTAGAAATGAAACAACAGGCAGGATATGTAAAAATCAACATTTATTAAGCAATAAAATAAGAAATAATCACTCTCAACTCAATAATGTACTTTATATGTACTATTATCGTTTAAACTTAATATTCTTCCAAAATCCAAATAAAAAATAACTTTAAAGAACTGAACATTCTCGTTAAGTATATAAAACTAAAACAAAGTATTATTATTAATCAAAGCATTTGAGATCTTTAATCAAAAAAAAATTGTTCGTTATCTTTAATAATTGTAATATTGTATGTAATTTAAAGTAATTAGAAACATTAACTACATGAGAAACGTATTATTACTTGTGACATTTGCGAGTGTTGAGTTGAGACTGCATTAAGACAGCAGTACAAAATTAATTTCTTCTGGAGGTTTTAATATCGAAATACCGTAATAATATTGTAAGAGTTCAATATCGGTTTTGCCAGTATCGGAATTATGGTCCGATATTCCGGTTTTTCGATATTATCGAAAACTGGTATTCATGCTCTACGCGCAGCACAGGCGCGTCGCGCGTACAGCTCCGCGAAGTTGTATTAAATACGGCTCCCATTTTTACCGTCAACTGGGGCACGGCAGCAGCGGCGGTCAGTGGTTGTATTTTTTACAAACGCCCGTTTGATACGCGCGCGCGCGGCTCTACACTTCACACCGATCGCAGCTGCCACGCGTTTGGTGTGCCGGATCCTTTAGGCGGTACGAAGTTCGCCGGGTCAGCTAGTATAATAATAATAATGTAAACATAAAGGCTAATAACTTGAATTTTCATTTGTGGTGTTTACAGGGAGTTATAAGAAAAAAAACAAGCTTCAAATGCTGTGTATCAATTTGACACAAATTGGTTTGATATACTGATACTAGTGATCTGAAATGCGTACACCTATTTAACCAATTGTAAACCTCTTTCAGAGATATTGGGTGACGTGGTTAGTACAGGGACCGGAAAACCCGTTCGTTTGCTTAAGCCGTTCGAATCGATATCCCCTTCATACGATAACCCAAACGTTTCGGTAAGCCTTTCATCGGCTTAGCCGTTCATTACGATTGCCCGTTGAAGCCGGGTAACCCGATCCGTAACAACCGGTAACCGCTTACCGAATCATATAGGCTTTCGAATTAACCGCTTATCGTTCGGGTTACGGTAACCCATTCCATCCCCTCTTTTCTCGCACCGACGCGCCGCGCCGCGCACGGGTGTCATTTTCATTTCTTGTTTATTACGTGCATTGCGTACATACAAGGCTCGGAATTCGGTTTTTTTTTTAACAAGTTCGTCATAATAGCCACAGTCCCCATGCCATCCTAGTGCAGGAAGAATTTAGAAATGAATACTAAAAATAGAGGTAAGTGAGTTTACCTATTACTCCAATTTTGTAGGTAAGTACCTATGCTATTTAAGTAGGAATTTGTGTTTGTTAAGCCGCGTCCGCTGCGCCGCTTTTTTGATGTTTTTTTTAAACATCTAACATGTTTTTCGAACAGCATAGGGGCGTGGCCAAAATGTTTTTTGCTTAAAAACACATGCTGAAACATGTTTTCCGTCATGGATGGAAGACATTCCCCGCGTTCGTTTGCGGGGGAGGGGGTCATGTTTTGACTTTTGAAAGTTTTGAGTTTGAGTGAAGAACTGTCAAATAGGACACTAATTATTTAATTTACTCGTATACCTTATTTGCAATGAAGTGGAATAAAGAAAAGACGCTGTATTTTATTCAATTGGTAAAGGAGCGGCCCATAATATCACGAATTGTACTGGGATGACAGCTGTCAAAAGGAAAATGAAATGTTATGACTAGGGTTAGGACTTTTGGTGGCATATCGTGATTTTAGAATCCGTGGAGTCGCTATTTCATAATTATTATAATACTTATAACACTTTGATTTTGACGTTCAGTATTTTCACATTTAAAAATTCATTTATTCATTAAACCACTAAACCAACTTAAATTAATTTTAGAGGGGAGTGTTACAAACAAACAAATATTACCTAGTAGGTGTGGATAAACTGAACTAAAAATGTAGTTAGTTCATTTTGAAATATACTGAAGGTCAAAATCAAAGTTGCATGTAGGTATTACAATAATTAGGAATTAGCGACTCCATCGATTCCAGAACCACGATATGCTACCAAAAGTCCTAACCCTAGTTATGACAAACAATACATTGTAGGCTCCAGACTCGCAATGGACGTAGGTACCTAAACATTTTGGCGCAGCGGACACGCTTTTAGGTGAATTAATTCGAGTCAGTTCAGTAGGTCAACTTGTTTTTATTTGTGATCTAAAAACGTATGATCTTACTTATCTGCGCTTGTTTTAGGGTGCAAGCGAAGTCGCTCCCCAGACTATGCCGCCGGCCGTCTTCGGTCTTCTTTATTTGAGGCATTTTGAGGTGCGCGCGCGTGCCGCCCGTGTTTACGGGCGACAGTGCAATTATAAGTCTTACGTAGTCTTTGTAAAAACTAAAATATCTTAACAGGTTTAATCAGCGCAACAAGGGGTAACCCGTTCGCGGCTTATTGATGCCGGTAAGCGGTAAGCCGAATTAATTCAATCGAAGCGATAGCCTTTATAGCGGGTAAGCTGATTAAAAGGTTACCGAAACATGGGGGTTTGTAAAAACCAGCTTATTAAAAACCCATTCAAAAACCCAGGTTACGGTAAGCGGGTCCGGTCCCTGGGTTAGTAAGGTATAGATTAAATATTAGTATCCCAATGGTTGAAGATGACACAAAATGCGTATTCACTTAGTTTTCTACTTCATTATTACCATGAAAGATCATTTTTCATCCAGAATTTAAAGAAGATTCCCAGAAGATAAATATCTAAGTTTCTACCTTAGCAAACACCTAATATGGCACAAACTCATGCTTTAGATTGGGCGAGTGGTCCGGAAACTATATGCCAAAAACAATCAACTTTACTATTTTTGAAACCTTTAAACTGAGCGCTACCAGATTACAAGTAGCAAATGGTTTTAAACGCAGCTTGTCTTATGTAGCAAGCGGTCTAAAACGCAGCTAGTCTAAGTAGCAAGTGGTCTAAAACGCAGCTGGTCTCATGTAGCAAGTGGTCTAACAAGGAAAGGTACCCAACTGTCCGACTCCGATTTTGTTGATTTCGATAAACCTATGTTAAGAGAATAGTCTAAAATAACAGACGCGTATTTTTTTAGCTATATAAACTCAACATGTGTGAAATTGTCGTCCAAAGTACTGAAAAGTGAATAAACCCTCTAAAACCCTTCTTTTTTTAAATTGCTGGTTTCTTACTTATTTTAGACTACTCCCTAACTTATATCAAAATCAATAAAATCAGAGTCGGACAGTTCGGTACCTTTCCTTGTAACTTCGCAACAGCCGTATGTATATTCAAAATTCGAAAGTAGATAGAGCTCCGCTATAGAGGCTCCTATTTCTGGCCAGTTTGCCCTCTCGGGCATCTGAAGCTACCTTACGAACCTAAAATACCTACTATGTGTGTCTGTGTTATGATCTGCATATCGGGCCTCCTGTGATTAATTTAGATTTAATGCTACTTAGACCAGCTTAGTTTTAGACCACTTGCTAATTAGACTATTTGCAATTTGGATGACTTGATAATACTTGTTCAGATGAGTGGCTTTTTAGACCGCTTTCTGCCGTAAACGAGTTGCATTTGAGACTACATGATACCAACCAAATTTTACTTAGGTACGTCCCAAAAAAAAAGTTATACAAGGTTTATGTCTGTGGTGTATTATCAGATAAAATTCCACGTTGAATTATTATAAAAAAAAAAAACTAATATATAACTTTCATGTCAGCCGAAAGACGTCCACTGCTGGACATAGGCCTCCCCCAAGGCTTTCCACTCAGACCGGTCTTGTGCTTTTCGCATCCACCGTGTATATAACAATAAACAATTTTAATTATTTATAGTAAAATTCTTTTTGTAATGACATGTTTGAAGAGCTTGTCTTTGAGACTTATAATATTTTTCATATTTTATTATGCCTGTGACAAATGCCATTTGGCAAATTTAGTGTTGCTGCTAATTAAAATCGCTTTCGTTTGTTTCGATTACCTAAAAGGTTTATAAGGAAATGTAATTGATTCGTATTCTGTTATAAATTTCTTTATTTAATTTACCTATACCTACTATAAAATAAGGTATCAAATAAAACGCAGTGGGTATGATTAAAATCGTATCGACGGATCGATTTGGTCCAACAACGGTCCGTTTTCGGGTGAATATTTGGGCGTTTCAACCGCTGTCATTGTTGTCTTCAATATATTGACGAAAACAATGATAATTACCAGCAACTTTTGATGTCAAAGTCAACGGACCCGGGGGTAGTATTAATTCCATTTAAAATCATAAGACAATTAAGAAGTTTACCTTGAATAATATGCGAAGACAATAATGACGGCGGTTAAAACGCCGAATAATCACCCTTTCGCATATAAGGAATTAGAAGAAGTTTCATTATTTGGTTTTTCTACTCAGTATCAGATTACCATATAAAGCGTAACCGTAGCGTGAAAAAAAAATCTATAATGAGTGTTGCCATGGTAATAACAGTTCTATAATAATAATTATACCATTGTTATTACCATGGTTACGCGCATAAACTATGTCAGTGACGGTGTTTGTTGATCAATTGACTTCTCAGTTATTTTATTTATTTACTTGTCAAGAACGATTTTAACAATAACATATATGTGTAAAAATACTAAAAATATTAAATTCATTACCTACATTACCATAGCAGTATCTTAAAAAAAAGATGGTAATTAAAATTAATTGGTTCGATGGTTTTTCATAATGGCAATATGGCAGCACCACAGACTACTTAGAGATACTACGGCAGTATACACTAATAGCGTTTAGTGCATAAAATTGTCATACAAAATCTTATACTTTATTGTTCGAAGTATTAAAAAAATGTGTCAAAATCACTAAAATATTAAAATAATAAGCTTAACAAAAAGCTTTATATTTAATAGGTAATCACAAAGAAACGATAAAATAGTAATTTTATGTAACTGGTGCATAATGAAGCTTCTTAAAGCACGAGTGCTAATGATAGGCATGAGTACCTTAAGTGTATAATTATTTTAGTTCTTACAGGTATTTTCTAAATTGACAGCAACCAGTTATTATTTTAGTATTTTGGTGATTTTGACACATTTGATTTTTTGAATACTTCGAACAATAAAGTATAAGAATTTGAATGTGAATTTGTCAATGTCTATTGGTGTGGTACAGTCGACAGCATAAATAAGTGATCATTTATGTACCTTGTCACTATAACGTCGTGTTTGAAATGTCAAACAAAATTGCGAAACGATTGAAATCGACAAGGTACATAAATGATCACTTATTTATGACGTTGACTGTACCACCGTAGGATCTATCTATAAGTAGTAAGTTGCCGCCTCATTGCCATTTTGCAAAACTCTCCAACCAATTAATTATGTTGTTTTTTTTCAATTATTATTTCTTTTAAAGATACTGCTATGGTAATGTATTAATTAAATATTTTTCGTATTTTCAAACATATAAATTATTGGTAAAACCGTTCTTACAAGTAAGTAAATAAAATAATTAAGAAGTCAATTGATCAACAAACACCGTCACTGACATAGTTCATGCGCGTAACTATGGTAATAACAATGGTATAATTATTATTATAGAACTGTTATTACCATGGCAATGCTCATTATATAATTGATTTCACGCATTGGTTACGCTATAGGTAGAATTCTGATACAGTTAATGATATCAGTATTAGTTGTTTATAGTAAAGTGAGTAGAAAAAAATAACTCTAATAGTTATTAGAGTTCCAAAGGAAAGAATTCCATAGCTTTTCATAATTTAATTTTATAAATGTGTTAAACAATAGTTACTATTGTTTTAAAACGAATTTACTATAGATACGTAATTGTCTGCTCAATTAGCTTTAACAACGTTCACGTGAAATGTAAAATTTCAATCTGTCACAGGCACAATAAGACATAAAAAATAGTTATAAGCATTTCTTCATAAGGTAAATACTAAAGACAGTTTTATTTTTGTATAAATACCAATTAATAATAAAATTACATACTTACCTTGGTTATCTTGGCTTGCAGCAACAAACAATTTTTCTCTTGTAAAAATGGGATGGGCTTAGTACACACACACTGAACATCCTCGTACCAATACGCGTAGCCGGTCAATTGTGTTGAGAATATTCGAAGAATCAGATTTTGTAGGCAGATCAGTCAAGAAATGCATATTCGAAGTCTGAATACCCAGGTTACTAAATAGGTAGAATACGGAGTGACGACCTCGTCAGGATCGCGGGACCGCGGTGGATGCGAAAAGCACAAGACCGGTCTGAGTGGAAAGCCTTGGGGGAGGCCTATGTCCAGCAGTGGACGTCTTTCGGCTGACATGATGATGATGATGATGATGACACACAGTAGGTATACACAACACATAAATAAAAAGAAAGAAAAAAGATGTAACAATCGATTCTACTGGCAATTTTATTTTTACTCTATGGCTACATAATAAGATTCAGTATTGAAGTTCGTTGCAATGCACTTAGATTTTCTTATAATGCTCTTAAATTACAAGTCGTCTCCCTAAGCATATAATAACTCCTCATAAAATATTGTTGGTAAAAAAAACATACCAAATGATTCAAAATTACCATATCATTAGTGGGATTTAATCAGTCTTTGAAATTAATGTAGAAAACGGCGTACGAGACATTACATCTTTGTCTATATAGTTTTCATTTAATAAGAACATCCATCCATCGATCCATCCATCCATCCATCCATCTTAGTCCTCAGGGTTGGCAACGCATTTGCAGTCTTAGGCTTGCTGTCTTGTGAATGCGAATGTCTATGGGTCACAGTTTTCACTTACCATCAGGTGGCCTGTGTGCCAGGTTGCCTTACCTTTGCCATAAAAAAAAAACAATTACGGGAAAATGAAATAAGCAGGTGCACTAAGTTTTATCCCGCTATGAAACACCGGTAATCAAAGCGACTAACAAGGAAACCCGATCTTTTTTTTAATTATATGAATTTGTCTCTCAGTTTCTATATAAAAACGTATTAAACTTTAAATTTGTTTTTTTTTATTCCCGATTTCTTTTATTATAGATTGTCATGCAGAGTGCAACGGATGATAGTTCTCCACAAGATGAAGAGCATCAAATGGTGTCCATTATAAAAGAGGAAGGCTCAGATGAACTTGAGGTAGTTGAGGGCCAGGAAGAGTCGCCCGACCAATCAACCAGTTCTGCTACTCCAGTTGAGAGCAGAGCAGAAGAAGCTGATGGAGAAGATGGACAGATGGTGCCAGATGGTTTGTACAATTGTTTGTTTAGGCTTTTCATTGTTTGGGCAAATTGTTTTTGTGAAATGAAATTTTGTGCCCATGAATGACTTCATTTTGTTGAGGCGCAGCACAGCAGGTGTCTCCTCTTGGAAGCTGCTAGTAAATTTTGACGTGTAAGTGTACTTACTTAATAATAATACACTATTTTTAGGGTTCCGTAGCCAAATGGCAAAAAACGGAACCCTTATAGATTCGTCATGTCTGTCCGTCCGTCTGTCCGTCCGTATGTCACAGCCACTTTATTCCGTAACTATAAGAGCTATACTATGGAAACTTTGTAAGTAGATGTATTCGGTGAACCGCATTAAGATTTTCATACGAAAATAGAAAAAAAACAATAAATTTTTGGGGTTCCCCATACTTAGAACTGAAACTCAATTATTTTTTTCATCGAACCCATACGTGTCTATGGATAGGTCTTCAAAAATGATATTGAGGTTTCTAATAAAAATTCTTTCTAAACTGAATTGTTTGCGCGAGAGACGCTTCCTAAGTGGGAAAATGTGTGTCCCCCCCCCGTAACTTCTAAAATAAGGGAATGATAAATGTAAAAATAATATATGATGTAGGTACATTACCATGCAAACTCCCACCGAAAATTGGTTTGAACGAGATCTAATAATTTGTTTTTTTTTAATACGTTATAAATCGTAAACCGCATGTTACCTTTCATTCAATCAACTCCAATATAATAAAGAATAAAGAAAAACATTTATTTAGATGTATAGTGGTACGGAACCCTACGTGCGCGAGTCCGACTCGCACTTGGCCGGTTTTTTTTAAATTAATTTTAATATAAATGCCAAAATTTAAATTTATCTGATTTTATTTATTTATTATGAGATTTATGAGACAATAAAAACACCGACAAGGCAGGTCAACACGTGAGGATATCAACACGTGAGGATGTCAACACATGAAGGGGGTCGTGTTATTTCTGGGCATGGATGGGTATATAGTAGATTTATAACCAAGGGTTGAAAGTGACCCATTTTACCCGAGATATTTCTGGCGCTCGAACGAAGTGAGAGCGCCAATAGTTCGAGGGGAAATGGGTAATTTCACCCGGGTTAGACACTCTACTTTTCATTTCGACTGTGAGGAAAAAAGACACGGTATACCTAAATATATTTAATCTCGTTTCCTGCTTTATCTATAGAAAACTTTTCTTTCTAGATTCATAAAAAAGTTAAAATACACATGCTGCCAACATTAGAAAAGTTAAATCGAGTTGGTCACGGTATCCTGTCTGCCTCTATCTTATCTCGGGAACGCGTGGAGGTATCGAGTTGAAATTAAAACCATATACTCCGGTCTACAATCCTTTGAAGCTGTGAAAAAAATCAAACTTCTTCAATAACTTTAAAAAAAGAACGGCCGTTAATACCGCAAAAACTTGTATTTCGACACTCCCGAGGGCATCAAAATCTATAGGGTGTTCCCGTTGAACTAGACCTATGAAATTTGGCAAGTAACACCGCCTTTTACTTCAAGTATTGGAAAAAATTCAAAAATGTGTAAATTTTTAAATAAATCACATAAAAACGGTCTTATGCAAATGCAAGCAACGGCGGTTTAGTGCAGGGGTGTGCGGGTCGCGCATCGCGGTCGACTCCGATGGTATTTTTTATCAAGATACGTCATCTGCGCGCAAAAGCGTTCCCACCAAGGAAGTTAAATTAAAGTGCCTTGCTACCGTTGAGTTGCGCCGCAAATTTATAGCATTCGTTGAATTACTGGAACATAAATTTCGCGAATATTTTGATCTCGAAACAAACAATGTTAATATTGGTAATTATATACTTCAACGCGTAAACAATTATAAATTTGATACGCCATGTGAATGCTTTCCACATGATTATTTAAAAAAAACTGTTTATTCTGTTCTGTTTTTGTTTATTGTGTTTGTTTGTTGTTCGTGTTTACGGATTTATTATGAAAATATATACCAAATAATTAAAGATCATAAATTAATAAAACAAAATCTTTAGAGTAAGTAATTTGCAATTAATAAATATTAAAAAACTAATCGTTATCGTGTTAGTTTCGTATTGTCCGCCTGTGCCAAGCCTACCAAATTAGGTATAAATTTTAGTGCTCATTAGAACCTTAGTCTCTGTTCCGTTTCTTTACTCATGTGATAATACTTTTAATCCTAATCTTTGGCGGCGCCGTTGTGGTTCAGTTGTATGGAGGCGGACTCAATTTTAATTTATTAAAAAAAACCCAGGATTTATGAGTTATTAAAAATTAAGTACAGGGTTGGGCAGATTAAGTGTCCTAGTAGTGTATAGCTTTTTTACTTAAATATAACTAAACTTCTTATTCACTTCGTATATTTTTTTTGTTGACAATTTAACCTTCTTTATGATTTCTACACGTCAGCTTGATATATTTTGTTTTTATATTGTTTTCAACAATAGACGCGAAACGCCAGCTCGTGTGCGATTTGTACCAGAAAAAATACCGACCGTGTGAGATATTGAAGACGCTGAAACATTTAAATATCAATATAAGGTTTATATCGCGGACCGTTAAGCGATTCAAAGAAACGGGATCTTCACAAATCAGGCCCAAACCTGGGAGAAAGCCATCTGTTCGCACCAAAAACATCATTAAAAATACTCGTGAGCGTATTAGACGAAATCAAGCTCGAAGTGCAAGCAAACTTGCTAAAGATATGAAAATATCCCGTCGAACAATGAGTCGTATTTTAAAATATGATCTTGGGCTAAAGGCCAAACAAAAAATTCATGGCTTAACAGATGCCCAGAAAAAAGCTAGACTGAAAAAATGTAGGGAATTGCTAGCTTGGCACGACGGCGATGATATTATTTTTTCCGATGAAAAGATGTTCCAGTTACAAGACAGTCACAACCAACAAAACGATCGTGTCTATGGTGCTTCATTGAAGGATATTCCTGTGGACAAATTAGCCGTACAACGGTTCCAGAGTGCATCAGCTGTCATGGTATGGGGTGCGATATCGGTTTATTGATCGAGGTGTCAAAATTAACCAAGACTATTACATCCAGAACGTGTTACAAGGTCATTTGCTAGAAAATGCTCAAAAATTATATGGAACCGACTATTACTGCTTCCAACAAGATAGTGCCCCATCTCACAAAGCTAAACGCACTCAAGACTGGTGTAGAACAAATTTGACAGATTTTATACCTTGGCAAGAATGGCCTGCATCATCGCCGGATTTGAATGCTTTGGACTTTTCGATATGGGGTTACATGCTGAGCAAGATTGGGAGCACACAGGGCATGAATCTAAACTCATTCAAGCATCGATTAGTCAAGATATGGGACGAAATACCAGACGAGGTAGTGCGTGCCGCGTGCAATGCATTCTATGGAAGAATGCGTCAAGTTATTAAAGCTGATGGCGAGCGATTTGATCTTATAAATTAGTTTTTTTAAGTAAAGAGTACGCTAAAAATAAAAACGTGTTAAATTTAAAAAAATCTGTCTTGTTTTAATTTTATGGCTCTTTTTAACTAGGACACTTAATCTGCCCAACCCTGTATTTACAGTAAGACCACAATTATAACTTACGCCGGCAATCTTCGTCCACGCAGAAAGGTGCTCACTAATGCCGAAGATAAACGAACGTAAAAATCAATTCAATACAAACCTTGTTGTGTTACGCGTAAGGTAGAATATGAAATGACAGTTAAACTTGTGCTTTCTCGCTCATGGCGTCATGACTTTGCGTGGTAATAAAAAAGGTGCACTTATTTTTTATATTCTCTAATATTAATTTTCGTATTATAAACAAAAAATTGTTTGAGCATAGATAAGATTTTTTAAGATAAGAAGATAAAAATAAATCATGTTTTAGGAAATGTGGTATTGATAATTATAAATTTTACTGATATTATGTTTAATATACCAATTACTGAAAAAAAATACTAACTTCAAATCTACATTATTTAGTTTAATGCGACATAACATAAATGACAGGTGAGACAGACTTTAACAATAACATTTATAATCTATTCTAATGGAACTACTCCTTCAATGTCACTATCTGGTGTATCATCTTCGTCGTGTTCTTCTTCACTATCATCTGATGATGACGAAGAGCCAGTATAAGGTTTAAGGTTTAAAGACATTTATTCTCATATAAGATATACATCACTTCCATGAGAACATGGTTTTAATACAAAAAACATGTATTTAGCTTGGTTGTTGTCACCGCAAGAATGCAAAATCATAATATTTAAGGTAGAGAGGTACAGTATTTTTTTAAATAAAATAATGAAAGACAACAAGAATTAAGACATGCAAATATTGAACAATGCAAGTAGGTTACTATTATTAATTAGCTTTATGGGTGAACCCATTCAACTCATTAGTTAGTTTATTTACATAGACCAGAATGCCAATTTTAGTGGTTTGTTATGATATATTCAGCGAGTCCCTTTTTGAATGCGTTGAATGAGTTTACATTTTTGATGTCAGGCGGTATTTTATTGTACAGGAGCGCACCTTCAAACGGAACCGTTTTTTTACCATAATTAGTACGTATTTTAGGCAAAGCAAGGAAGCTAGCGCGGCGTTGACGAACACAGAGGTTTGGAACATTTTTTCGTTTGGTAAATAATAAATTTGTGTGAATGTTCTTATTTATTGCTTTTCTAATAAAAATACAAGTAGTGTATATGTACAGCTGTTTGATGTTCATCAATTTCGTTTCCAAGTAAATCTGGTTAGTTGGTGTTAGATGATGATAGTTAAATCAGTATTGATTATAAATTGATGAAGACCGGTGTCCAAAGCTTCTTCCACTGTCAAAAAATCATCTTCACACTTTATAGCATGATCCACTACTCGACGCCATGTTTCTACATCGATTGAAGAAAACTTTTCATGTAGTAGTTTCATCACTTCAGTAAAATTCATGTTGACGTTATGCTTGCTTACGTGACCTTTTACCTGTGCACAAATATTTTCTCTTGGGTTAAAATCGGGGTGATAAGGCGGTAACCTTAAAACTTATGGCTATGCTCCTCCATTATGGTGTCAATCGAGTACTGTATGTAATCTTTCTTGTGTCTTTTTATTATATCATACAATTCTGGTTTAAAAGTTCTGCTATCGTATGGTATATTTTTGCTACTTAGCCATTGCTGCATGTCTCCTTTTCTCGAGTTTGAATTAGGTGCTTTCTCTCATTGTGTTGCGGTATTATCTATTACAAAAACTGAATTCGGCGGAAGATTTGGTATGACCTGATTTGTTACCCACTTTTCATAGTTTTCTGTGTCCATTTTGCTGTGGTAGTCACCCGTTGATTGCGAAGATTTATACATCAACAAACCACCAGAAACAAAACCATTTGAACCACCCGCGTGAACTATGATAAGTCTTGGTCCTTTCGAAATTGTTTTTTTAATTCTTTGCCGCTTTTGTCAGCCCATGCACTTTCTTTAGCGTGTGTAGTGTGCACATAAGTTTCATCACCGTAAACTATATTCTTTCCTTCGTCTCTGTACTGTTTTATGAGTCTTAAGTATTTTATCCTTAATAGTCGCACTTCATCTTTGTCGGCTAGGATCTTTCTATTTGACTCAGCTTTATTTAATCTAAAGCTGAGCTCTCGTAACACTTTACGTAGACTTTCTCGTCCTCCGTTGAAAGAGATGTCACGCTTTAACACATCTAACAGAGATTTTATCGTTGGTACTTGCTTTTCCACGGTGTGAAAATCATAAATCTTTCGTCGTATCGTTTGATAATCAAAATCATCCAACGTTGTGCGATGTGTTTTCTTATGCCGTCCTTTTTTAGGAGTTCTGAAAGTAGGACCACTACTACTTGTTGACGCTACAGCCGTAGATTAGTATTTTTCCTTCAATATGGCGCAAACTGCCCCGTAGCTTGTGCAGTACATTCCATGACATTTTGAAAATCTTCTTTAGCGAACACTTTATTTTTAGCACTTTCGGCTTCATTTTGCGTAAATTGATGCACATTATAAACTATTTCCCTAGCGTGACTTTTGAAGGCCGCCCTCTTTTAAGGGAAGTCATTTTTATTTATTGAGAGCGATTAGCTGTAGAATAGATGAATTGAATATAAGGCCACGTAACATTTTAAATAAATACTTAATCAGCGCCAGAGGCCTTCGAACTTCCGTATATTTTAATAACCATATATTTTAAAGTAAAGGTAGGTTTGGAGTATATGTTCGTTAAATTTAAGGCGAGTGACAAATAAAGTTCCCAAGTTCCGTATGGTAGTCACACTCTTCCGCACCTCGCCGGTCAGCGTGAAAGCGCGGTGTACGGAGCGGGTCGCTCGCGAGTAGGACATGACGGCGCACTTGCTCACATTCAAGTGTAGACTGTAGTCCCTGCCCCATCGATGGATGTTATCTATATAAAGATAAAGATAACGATACGTTTATTCGCAACAATACAATATTACATCACATAAATACAAAAAAGAACAAGACAGAGAAATTGTTGCGAAACGGTCCCAACTCAGCATTCGCTAGCCGTAAAGCCAGCACTGATCTTCCGTTGGAACCGCTAGGTGAAGAGACGGAAAGTCACACTGGAGTGTGAGTTAGTACCCTAGAATGCCTTACATAGGTAGGAAGGTCGTTGATGATTATTAAAAAAAGGAGCGGACCAAGGCTGCTGCCCTGCCCAATGCCTGATTTAACTGAGTATAATTCAGATTTAGCTTTTTGATACACAACATATTGTATTCAGCCAAACAGATAGTTGGAAAAAAGTTGTAGTAAAGAATGTGAGAAGTCTGCCACAGCCATCTTTCTTAACAATATGTAATAATAAGATTTGCCGTCAATTCTAACGAAATTTGTAACTCTTGTTTTTTTTGTACGGCACTGCTTGGGCTATATTGTAATTAACGGAGACATTGAAAGCGTTAACCGCATCGTTAACATTTTTGTGTGCGTAAACGTCGCATTGCGAGAGTGATTATCGATAAAGAGTGGTTAATTCCAGAGTATTTTTTTGTTAATTAAGATTAAGTTTGTTTTCAGTTGTTTTTAATATTTATTTATATTTCTTAACTGAAAATGATAATTTTAAATATAGCAACAATGCTGATTACTGCTGTAATCAGCATTGTTGCTACGAGTTTCGCAGGCCAGTGTAATTCCTCGACGAACAATAATTAAAATATTTCAACAAAAATCAATCTACCACAACTAGTCAGTCTTTCAATACGGTAATAGGTTGAAACGCCCGTGGAATCACCCAACCCTATTGTATGTAAGCTAAGGCAGTGTTTATTTGCCTCTACACCCTTACGCTGCCCAACTACCAACCCCTCTCATCTGTTATTTCATGGCGACCCTGCCTAACGAACCAAAGAATCTGAGCAAAATTGCAAACCGAAACCAAAAAATCCGTTGCAAAATCATGGCAAGACACCAAAACAAGAAGAAACGACTAGATAGAAGAACCGAAGACCACACGAAGTCTTGTAATCCCATAGCAAATCGAGTTACCTAAAAGCGTGCCTCGAAGATTAGCAGTGTAGAAAGCAAAAGGAGACTACAAAAACATATCAGATTAAGTTTAATTGGTGTTTTTGCTTACTATTTTATGATTTAATTTGTCCAGAGCAAAATTAAGTTCTAGCGATAATTTAATTACCCATGTAAATTAATAATTTTGTAGTAGTATTGATATTATATTATCTGTATGTAATATAATAAATAAGCCATGAACTGTGCTACAAGTTTTCCTATATCTCTTAACATGTAGTGGAATTCTTAAAGTAGTTAGTAACTCTTATGATTCTTAATTTCCAGCACTGTATAAAAGTAAATAACGCCTGATAACATTAGATATTTCAACACATAATAAGATTAGCAAGTATTTTGTATTGATTGAAATACTAATTTCTTAAACAGATTTACTTTATTCCTTGATATTTATTAAGTTAATAGTGTTACTAATAAATAATTATACGTGGGTTTGGTCTTTGGAGCTATTTATTCTGGAATAAGTATCAAGCAATGTTGATACTTTTACTAATATTCACATAATTATGTATTATTATTCATAGTATTTGTTTATTTTGCTTTAGACGAGTCCAGTACAATGGATGAAGATATAGGTGGATGTGAAGGTGTAGCTAGCAGTGACGATGTTAATGATATCAGCAGCGCAGCACAGGATGCCCTGAGTACGGGAATAAGGTATGAAATTTTTAAAGAAATTAATATCTTAATATCTTAACTGTAGCGTCTCAATTTATTTATGATAATATTATTTGTGTTATTTAGAAAATTACTAAAAGTTCTGATATCCATAATTTAAATAATAGAAATAAAAATAAAATCGCTACTCCAAAATTCCGTGTCCGTAAAGTATATTAATCATTTGTTGGTCAATGCATTCTTTTCTATAATAAATTACCTGACGTACTTTTAAAGTTAACCTTTCCAGCACTTAAAAATTGCTTGAAAACGTCGTTAATGTCTAAAGCGTATTATAGGGTCGAGGATTATCTAACAGACAAAAATGCTTGGCCTAAACCTGAAACTGTTCAAATGCACAACTTTATCTTGTCTAGGGGACACCGTTGATGTAGGAAAACATATGGAAACTTATTTGGTCGTCTTACACCGTCTTATATACACAAAGTTGGTGTTATTTTTTCCTTTTCTCAGTCTATGTCTCTCCCATGATTTTTGGCATGTTTTCCTGCTAAACCTTCATAAAATGCTCAGACTAAGTAGCACCTGTGTAATATGAAATATGTTTAAAAAATGACTGACTGCCGAGTTTTTTGCGGCGTTTCTTCTCAGCAGTGGTCTGCTATTGGGAAGCGCTGGTAGATTCTTGACGTGTAAAAGTGGCCGTGCGGCCTATTTACTGCATGAATGATGAAGATCTTTTATCTCAACATGAATTGGGCATTTATTTTCCTTGGTAACCCATAGTTTCATCGAGTAATGATTCGCTGCGCTTACATAGCTTACGCTGGCTAAAAATTAAGAGATACATTAAAATAATGTACTGAAGATCTATAGTTCTTCTAAAAACCTACAAAAAATCCCGTACCATTTTTATCTTTAAAATGTTATTAAAAAATATTAGTAGGGGAACCCACGACACTAACCTAGTTCGATAAGGCTACCGGATGATTTATTTTTCGGCTGTTTAGCTCTCAAAGTTTGTACGGAACGACTGTTTTTTTTTCGCGGTTTTGATGTTGGTCCCATTATAAAAGTGGATGAGTATGACCTACAGAGTTAGTTCCTGAAGTTTGTCCAACTTTCTGCCTAACACCCTGTATATACGAGGGCGACACCGAAAGTTTTTAGATCTGGCCACTCGTAAACAATATAATAAAAAAATAAGTTTAAATTTTGAAAATGGAACTCTTTGCCAATATTATGTATTTTATTCATTTGTCATTTGTTTTACGATTTGGCGGCAAATTGAAAGTTGTTTGTGTCACGTCAGCATGAATTTAACGCGAGAAAATTTTCGTGCAATGATTTTTTATGACTTTCGATGTCATTTAAGTCAACAAGAAAGTTATGATAGACTACGATTGGCCTTTCACGATGAAGCCCCATCTCGTGCCACTGTTTACAATTGGTTTAATGAGTTAAACGTGGTCGCAATAATCTCACCGATGATCTGCGTGAGGGCCTGCCTTTTCTACGGCAACGACTGAAGATAACATCAGTGTTGTGCGGCGTATGATAGAGACTGATAAAAGAGTGACCTATCTGCAGATTCGTACAAGCTTGGGCATCGGTATGAGTCAAGTGCACAAAATCCTCCATGAACATTTAGCGATCAGGAAGCTTTGTGCCCGGTGGATACTGCAGGTAGTTTGTAATCATTATATATTGATGCATGCGGGTAGATGGACAATAAAGGAGAGGTCAGTCTTGAGCCAGCCATCGTGTTTTATTAACCTATTCAACATGGCCTAGTCGTTTTAAAAATAACCTTTATTTTGATTTGTAATGATAATTACTAACTAACGTAGAAGACGTGCTGCAGAGAAGTCGTTTGTTGTGTTGTTCGCTCGGATTTTAGACGCTTTTAACAGTTTAATATGGAATCAATTTTGCCACCGCCGCAGCCATTTTTGTATGTGAACAATTTGGAAAATGTGACGTCCGGCAATTTATCCAAAGAATGGAGAAAATGGAAGAGTTCATTTCTCATTTATTACGAAGCATGTGAGCTATCTAAGAAGGACGAGAATGTGCGTATAAATATTTTACTGCAAATAATTGGTGAACAGTGCCGCGACGTCTATACGCAGTTTAATAAAAAGTCAGATACGCTAAAGAGTGTGCTAGAAAAGTACGATGCCTTCTTATTGCCAAAGAAGAATCTAACAATTGAACGGCATATTTTTTTTACCCGTGACCAACATAATGGGGAGTCGATCGAGCAGTATTCATTTGAACTTAAAAAACTTGCCGGTACCTGCGAGTTCAAAGAATTGTTAGAGGACCTTATAAAAGACAGGCTGATTTGCGGAATCAAAGAACGCGCGCTTCGAGAACGATTACTTCGCGAGCCAGATTTGACTTTACAAAAATCGTTGGACATATGTAACGTCACTCAAGTGTCAAGGTTACATGCGGGGTCGATACAAAAGGATTCTGTAGAACATCACGCTTATACACTTAAAAATTATTGCCCAGAAGGTCAAGATGTGTTATATGATCGTAGTGATACCAATCACGTGTACTGGGTAAGCCGAAGAGGCGTACCCGCCGCCCCAGCCCCGCCGCGATAGTGTATCCGCTACAAACAAATATTTTCCTGGTTTGTAAACCAATTTAAAAGTGTATGGCAGTAACTTGCCGCTGCCGCCGCGCAGGGTGTCGCCGCCGCCGTGGCAACAACAACCCCACGGAAACCGTGGAGACGGACCCAGTGCATGGTGTTCTGGTGCTGTTCACAAAAGGATGTTTCAGCATTTTGATGATATACCAGGTGTTTGCCTCTTCGTTGACGATTTATTAATTTATGGTAAAACGAAAGAGGAACACGACATTAGACTTAAGAGAGTATTAGACAGGTGCAGGAAAATAAATTTAAAATTAAACAAAACCAAGTGTCAATTTTAGATAACAGAGATCAAGTATTTAGGATAAGTGCAAAGGTCGGCGATAAAAAATTTGCCGCGGCCAGAAAATAGCAAAGATTTGGGAAGATTTTTAGGAATGGTCAATTACGTTGGAAATTTTATACGAAATTTAGCAGATAAGAATTTTGTGCTAAGAGAATTGTTGAAAAAGAATACCGAATGGCATTGGACGGAAATACACGACAAATCATATAATGAATTAAAAGAAAGTTTAACAAAGGCGCCTGTTTTGCAATTGGGTCAATCAACTTTTTCTTGTAGCTCGTTGCCATGGTGATGTCTCCTGGGTCACTCTTTAAAACTATGATTTCAAAAGATACAAGTCCACTAAAAATCAGTTTTATTGGCCGTAACAAACCCATTCTTTTATGGGTTTTCTCCTGAGTGTGCTATTAGTATATATTATATTAGTTTTTATAAGAAACTTTATCACTGTTGTCTCCTGGCTTACGGGACAGAATAACAACAACAAAAAGTTGATCCACCCAATTATACAATTTAGATAAACCAGTAGTAATTTCGGTCGACGCCTGTCGAAATGGGTTAGGATCTTGTATACTCCAGGATAATTTACCGGTTTGCTACGCATCGCGGTCACTTACCAAAGCAGAACAGGCGTATGCACAGATAGAAAAATAGCGATAGGAAAGGGCGATGTTATAATAGAAACAGACCGTAAGCCCCTCGTCAGTATCATTAACAAGCCGATAGCAACCGCACCTGCGAGGTGCAGCGCTTGTTACTGCGTTTACAGCCTATATACTTTTAAATTGGTTTACAAACCAGGAAAATATTTGTTTGTAGCGGATACACTATCGCGGGCAGTAGAACCGTTTAGCGGGGCGGCGGGCGCGCCGCGCGATCAGTTGGACGCGCGTGTGCAGGTGTGTGCGGTGGCCCTAAGCAACCCCCTGGTAGACTCGCATTTTGTACAAATACAGAAGTCTACGCAGGAAGATTCGGACTATTCGGAGTTGCAAACACTTAGTAGGTATATTAAGGATGGGTGGCCAACACACAAGCACGAGGTAGCTGCAGAAGTTATGCCGTATTTTGGATATCGAGACGAGTTGTCTCTGGCTTACGACTTGCTGTGAAAAAGTGACATAATAATTATTCCTTCATCCATGCGAAGTGAAATGTTAAGGCGGGTTCACACTGTCCACTTAGGACTAGAAAAATGTAAGTTGAGAGTTCGCGACATTATGTTTTGGCCCAATATAAATACGCAACTAGATGACTACATAGGAAACTGTCAAGCGTGTATAACTTTTAAAAATGAAAATAGAAAAGAGACTTTAATTCCACATGAGGTACCAAACAGGGCTTGGTCAAAAGTAGGTGTTGACGTATTTCATTATAAGATCAGTAAATATTTGGTAGTAGTCGACTACTATAGTAAATACGTCGATGTTGTAGAAATAACTTCTCTGACGTCAGATAATGTTATTAAGGAACTCAAAATAATTTTTAGTCGGCAGGGTATTCCTGATGTGGTCATGACAGACAACGGACCAGAATTTAGTTCGCATAGTTTTGACGCGTTTTCGCGTTACTGGAGTTTTCACCATGTCACATCATCACCACGTTATGCTCAGTCGAACGGTCAGGTAGAACGAACAGTACAGACGATTAAGAACATGTTAAAGAAAACTCACGACGACGGGTCCGAGTTTCGGTTGGCTTTACTCGAATATATGAATACTGATGTCAGTGATAGTCAGTGATACCTTCCCCCTCAGAACTGTTAAATAGTCGCATGTTAAGAAGTGTCGTGCCTTGTTTACCTAAACTATTATTGCCGAAAATACAAAAACATGTTAAGCAAGAGTTAGAAGATCGGCAGTTAAAGCAAAAGTTATATTACGACAAAAATGCTCGTGATTTGAATACTTTTGGCCCAGATGAAAAAGTTAAAGTTAGAATTGACAAGCGTTGGGTGAGTGCTACAATATTGGCACTAAAGGGTATACGGTCATACGTGGTTAAGTTAAGTAATGGTGGCACTCTAATAAGAAATAGAAATCATCTAATAAGAGATTCACAAGAACGACCCGAATTTACTATTTCTGAAACTCCTGTGTATCCCATGCCTTACGACGATATCACAGTCCCGAGCGATAACACGGTGACTTCACCGGGCCGCGCGCTGCGCGCCGCCGGGTTCGATTCCCGTGCAGCGACCGCGCGCAGTATGGAGCCCAATCGATCATCTAACAATAATTATATTACTCTGTACGGCACGATCGGTATAATCGCGCCTGATCGGTGGGGCTACTGACATCATTGAAGATCTCCGTCATATGGTCGTAGCGGTGCATGCTGCATGTAATTAATTCTAAGTAATCATTATTATATTAATGCCCTAAATTTTTAATTATTTCGTTTAAATTTAAGTTATGAGTTAAGTACTATTAATTCATTCTTACATATAATTGATAGTAATTATAATGTTAATATTGTGTACATTTATTATTTTGAAAAAAGAGAAGTTTAAATATTGTAACTTAAATAAAAAAATGTTATCATATTTAATAATTAAATAATATACGGACTTCAACATCTAACAACCACACCCCGTTATCAGTGGTGAAAAAACATTGAAAATGCTAGGGCTGACACTACACATTAACATTACATTCATATTTTTACCGGTAGGTATAATTTGATATACCTATTTGAGGAAATCAAAATATCTACTTGTTTTATTCATAGGTATTATATATACTGTGAAGAAATTTCACTTCAAAAAGGTTTAATTTGGTTGTTGAACACTTTAATAATACTTAGCTGTCAAATTGACATTTAATTTTGTCAAAATATGTTTGATGTCATATTTCGTTTTATGTTCAGTAAAAATATGAATTTCATGGATAATCGTGCTGAATTTATTCAGTTTAAAATGGAGCTAATGGCAAAACTGGAAATAAACCGAATGCGACGCGGAAAAAATGGTTCGCAATTTTAGTAAAACTGTTCTGTGTATTTTCTTCCAATATCTATTGATTATTTTTTCCTAAATAAATTTCATTTTTTTATCCTACAGATATGATAAAATTATGCAAATGCATTATAAATTTTAAGGAAAGATGCCTAAGATTCCTGTTAAAACATGTTAATACGTATAAATATGACGATTGCTGGGATAAAGTTTGCGGAGTATTCAGAAAATTTATGACGAGTGAAAATGAATGGCTAAAAGATGGATTGTATTGCACATGCAATAACCCAACATCAGAGTTACGGAAAATGTTAATGAAAGTACCATCTCATCAAATGGAACCTTTTTGGTGTGAAGTGGTCAATGTAATTGAAAGGTATTAACTGTACTTATAGTCGGACGGTTTAGGTATTTAAATAAAGGTAAACAAAATTTACCCTCAAATGGAGAATGTCGGTAGGTACGCCAAATCGTTTGAAACTTTGTTTCAGTAAAGTTTAAAAATAAACAAACATACTACTATTTGTTTCATTCAAATAGACCCAGTAGTTTTGATTCTACGAACGTTTAAAATTTCGGACAATAATATTAAAACGCGCGATCGCCATCTTGCTACAGTGACGTCATCATTTAACAGCGGTACTCGCCCTTATATGAATGAGTAAGTTTGCAGGACTTATATCTTTTTAACCGAAATAAGTAGCCAGTTGAAATTTTCACAGAATATGTCTTATAATAAACTCTATCGTTTAATATTATAAAATGAACGATAAATCAAATCCCAAGAGGGGTCCCCATACAAGAAACATGAAAAAAACCCATTTTTTTTAGCATTTTTATTCGGATTGTATTTTTATAATGGCTTCTTATTTTGATACTATTTTAAGCTTAAATTGTAGTCTAACTTTCATAGTTTACGACTAAATAGAAATCTCAAGTAAAACTCCTACAAATATGTTACAAAACTGATTTTATCAACACGGAGGTTTAGGCGGTCACCCATTCTGTTTTAGACTACGCTTGTAGTTGCTTAACTTTGGGAGGCGAATTAAGGGCTGTATTTGTATGATGGCTTTTTATTTCGGTGTCACATTAAGCTTAAATAATAATCTAAACTCCATACTAACCTATAGTTTACGACCAAACAGTAATAAAACTTTGTGTTAAGTGCCTAGTTTAAATGAACACGATGATGTGGCGGTGATTGCTAAACTTTGGCGGTGGGCCTTTCTTTACAAATTTCGTGATAGGTATGTAGAATTAATATTGCGATAACTATAAAATATGTTTTTTTGAGTTCTGATACCTATTTTGTGTACTTATTCATTTCATCGATTTCAAATTTCGCGCGCGATCGACACCAAGTCGGCTCACTCGCGATTAGTTAAATAGGTAGGTATACATGCCTACAGCACTCGCTTCGCTAGGCTTAGACGTTGGCAAAGTTGGCATTAGTGGCCGCGAGCTGTAGCAAGTAGGTAGTGTTTTGGAACATTATTAATATGTTTTTGGTATTTTTATGTAAAATACGGTGACCCAAAATTATAGGTAAGTGCTTGATTTCCTTTTATTCTAACTTTATTTAACCAACTTGTTCGAGAAACATTACAAACTGAAAAGCCGGTCAGTGACAGACAGTTTATTTAAACTGTAGGTATGTAATACAAAACAATACATAACCATAACTACATAACCATAAGTAGTAACATCCAAACGAATTCGTAAAAATATTTCGACTTCCAAAGTTAAGCAACTAAGAGCGTAGTCTAAAACAGGATGGGTGACCGCTTAAAACATCGTGTTGATAAAATCAGTTTTGTGACATATTTGTAGCAGTTTTACTTGAGATTGCTATTTAATCGTAAACTATGAAAGTTAGACTATAACTTAAGCTTAAAGTAGCATCAAAATAATAAACCATTATAAAAATACAATTCGAATAAAAATGCTAAAAAAATTGGGTTTTTTTCATGTTTCTTGTATGGGGACCCCTCTTGGGATTTGATTTATCGTTCATTTTATAATTTTAAACGATAGAGTTTATAATAAGACATATTCTGTGAAAATTTCAACTGGCTACTTATTACGGTTAAAAAGATATAAGCCCTGTAAACTTACTCATTCATATAAGGGCGAGACCCGCGGTTAAATGATGACGTCATCACCCGTGAGCGCTCGCCGCCGGGTTTCGAGCGCAGGATACGAAGTTTAAAATTCAATATCTCGGAAACTTTTTGTCGTATCGAAATTATTTTTTTACAGTATTTTTTGTTTTTAATGGAGAATATGATAAGCCAAAAATCTCAACTGGCCGACATTCTCCATTGCTCCTCAAGCATTACACGACCAAATAATGTAGGTAAATATTAACAAGAGCACATTAGAACACTATAAAAAACTGACATATTTACCGATAACATCTGTTGAAGTAGAGCGATCGTTTTCGTATCTTAAGTGGATCTACAATAATAGGCGACAAAGTTTGACACCAAACAATTTAGAAAAACTTTTAATAATATATTCAGAAAAGTAAATGGAAGTATATAACTTACAGGTCTGTTGTTTTATTTACAAGGTTACCATCCACATATCAGATGATTAACGATATTAACAAAATGTTTCTATAATTCAGCCACAGATGTAACAAAATATAATAATAAACCAAAGTAATGTTTCATTTTAAAAAAAATTAGCGACATTTATACCGGTATGTCAAATGTACTAGACTTAAATGAATATAGTGTGACAACCCTATGATTCGATTTCAATGAATTTTCACCGCTGATAACGGGGTGTGCTAACAACACACACACTACAATAATGTTCTGTATTAGTATTTTAGTATTATTTTGTGTTTAACATAATAACCATACAGTCTGTATAATTCATTGTTATGAAGCCTTTGCTATAAGATATAAATAATATGATAGTTTTAATTAGTATTGTGTAATTATATTATTAATAAGTATGAGTCTTGTTATTGGTTGATGTATCCAATAGTTGAAACTATTACTTGTTTTCTTTTATAAAAAAAAAAAGGAAGTTGTAGGTAGTTTGTAATAATTATATATTGATGCATACGGGTAGATGGACAATAAAGGAGACGTCAGTCTTGAGCCAGCCATCGTGTTTTATTAACCTATTCAACATATACCTCATAATTTGATTGATGCCCAAAAACTCCGTCGTGTTGATTGGTGCCGTGAAATGGTTTTAAGATTTAACGGAGGTGACTCAAATGCTGTGTTCGACATACTTACGGGTGACGAAAGCTGGATTTACTGTTATGATCCCGAAACCAAAAGACCGTCTGCTCAGTGGGTGTTTCCTTCCGAGGAGTTGCCAACTGTGAAGAGAGGTCGAAACGTGGGAAAAAAAATGGTAGCCTCGTTCTTCGGAAGGACAGGTCATTACGCGACAATTGTTTTAGAGGATCGAAAAACAGTTACTGCACACTCTGCAGTACACTAACAATTGTTTGCCACTTGTCTTGGAAAAAGTTCGGGAGAAACGACCTCGCGGTAGGATCCGCGACAACGCCTCGTCACACACCGCCAGGCGAACGATCGACTATTTGGCGACGTCAGACGTGGAATTACTGGGTCACCCGCCGTATAGCCCGGACCTCGCACCTTGCGATTTTTATTTATTCCCGAAAATAAAAGAAAAACTTCGAGGAAATCGTTTTATGAACGCCGAGGAAAATGTGGCTGCGTTTCAAAAGGCCCTCGAACATATCCCTAAGGACGAGTGGGCAAAGTGCTTTTGTCAGTGGTTCCATCGGGTGCAGCGATGTATTGACGTCAATGGACACTATTTTGAAAAGATGTAATAAAGCTAATAACTTGCTAGTTTAATCAGTTTTTGATTTTCTAAGAACTTTCAGTTTGACCCTCGTGTATATATATTTTCTGTTGCGTACGTGGGGGTAGGTACTTAACTGACAGAAATGCATGGATACATCGATAATCAAAAGTAGACTTTAATAACGCACTCTCTTAAATCGTTACAAAACAATTATCGCACCATAAACTTCGAATAAGTACTCAGGTTATCGCTCAGGTCGCTCTTGTTCGCACTGTTCGCTTTCCAAGTAAAGACTGAATCACCCACAATCACATTGCTGGATCATTTCCAATCGTGTTATCTCTTTCACACGCTTCAGGTCAATTCCTTGCAACCTTCTAGTTGCCCCCACATAAATTGGCTTTGAAAGTAGTGTCTTATAGTCCTATTATTTTACGAAACCTTGACCCATCCAAATAGTAAAATTGTACAATGGTACATCTTTAAAAACGTTCATAGTAGAGTGCACAATACTGACCGTATGTTGACTGGAGAAGTCGTTTTAACCTTTCCAGTTTAATCGACTGCAATTTCCCACAAAATTATCGTTTTCAATGACAATTAACAAGTCACACGATTAATATTCAAAGTTGCGGGCTTAGTCCTGAGCGTTGAGTTTTTTTCCCATTTGTGTTTTTTTCTGTTTGTTCTCATAATTACAAAAAAACTTGTTTATTATCAGTTCAAGTACAGCTGAAGGAGGATCAGATATAACAAGCAGCAGCCAGACGGAGGCAACGATGATATCTTCCACTGCTAATGGACCGGCCCTGCTGCACTCATTCTCCATAGCGGCTCAACAGGCCCATGACAACGAGTTTGTATTCCTATTATTTTATTACATAAAATAATAGGTACCATTTATACTGGAATCGAAATTATTTTATTGGTTCCATTCCCAAAGTGTGCCAAATGGGACCCGTCCGTTCGTCCGTTCGTCCGTCTGTCCTCCTTTAAAGAGCTATATCTTTTGAACCGTAATAAATCGTTATTTTTTTTACAGAAACGTATGTATGTGTTACAAGCTTAGAATAATAACACATAGAATGATAGTTTCCTACAGCCAACCCGTCAAAAGTGTCGCACAAAATGGATTCATGTGGGCGTAATCAACGCGTACTAACACACGACAACACGCACACAAGTAAACAAATAATGTTGCTAGCGGATTACATTTCCCCCTAAACTAGGGGATTTTTTCATATAATCATTTTTGTTAAATTCGATCATTTTTTGTAGTTACTTAGTAATAATACAAACGTTTATTAACACTTATGTAATAAGAAAATGTTTTGTCTCTTTCTAATTCGCATAAAATATCATATTTTAAGTAGGTAGTTTTTAAATGTTCTAAGGTACTTTTTTGGCCGGCGGTTTTTTGGCGGACTAAAATCACATGCCGCCGCGATTTTTATTATGTCTGTGTCATTAAAATGTACAGAACATATTTTTGTCCTCCTAGACGGCTTCCACCAGCTTTCATTTCGATTAAACCTAATTTTTTCAATCCAACGTGCGGCAATAATCGGATTAGAAGGAAATCTTGAACGAGAAAAACAAGTAATTCAATTCGTATCACAGAATATCACAAAATAGAACAAGTACTTACTATAACAATTTAGGGGGAAAAATTTCGTTATAATGGCAACATTTTCATGTAATGTCGTTAGAAAATAATTTAATATTTTAGTGAATGTTTTACGTAAAACAACAAGTCAAAACATATTACTTACACGTGGAATGTTATTTTATAGTGTTTATTTTCTTGGTCTGAAGTGTTGTGGCACCCATTAACAATACAAATCGTCATAATCAATAAAAATCCGGGAGCTGTTGACGCTGTGTGACGTGATTGCGACTGACAGGCGGCGATCGCCGAGTACACCAGAATGGTGTAGTTTAAGTCTGACGGTTTTGGTGCGCGGACTAGGTTTCTATGTGTAATTATTCTAAGGTTACAAGTTTAACGAGGGGTTTTCTATAAAACAAATATCATAGGAGGGTCAATTATGTTATGATTGAGATTGTGTAATCCCTAATAAAACAAGTTATAAAATCCGGCTTAGTGTGAATCGGGCAATACCGCACCATCGGTGCGCCAATTCTACTCTCACTTGTCCGGTCCTTCGCACATCCCAGGGGTGTCTTATCGAGGTGTAAACAGGGAAAATCAATTACGCCTCATTTTTTGAATCCAGATTTTATGCAGTGTTTTTTTTTTCTACGAATCTGTTTACCGGAGTCTGCCTCCAGCAGATTTAAGTTACTCCGAATAAGTTTGTATCGTCCATTACAATATAACTATTAATTTATTTTACGATTAAATGCAATACTCACAGAAGGATTATTTTTAAATGATATAAACTAACCCCATTATACAGTAATACATACAATGGTAGTATCACACAGCCGATCGGTTAAAAATGAAGCTGAAAATGGTTTCATGAAGGCGTAATCGGCCCGTACTTCCGTGCAGTCAATTGTAAAAATATGGAAGAACGCAACATCTCAAAAATATGTTTCAATGCAGCTCATTTCAGTGGCAAAACCAGTTTAAGGTGAAATACCGGTATCCGATCCCTGGGATACCGGTATTTCACCTTAAACTGGTTTTGCCAATTCACCCCAAACCGAAATGTAAAGCGTTCTTGGTTTTGGCTACCAGTGTTTAAAACCGTTTATTGCCGATTTCGTTCCTATTGAACGAAATGAACCGGGTTTTTACGACAGAGATACAACGAATCCTTCTTTTACACTTATACATAAAATAGATGGTTTACGTATGTAGATGGTAACATCTTCCTCCATCATATATTGTACTGGCTGAATTTTTATGCACATTGCGACGGTATTCAATCTAAAGCTACAGTTCCGGCCTCTTTGTACTTATAGTCTAGGCCCGAAACTGAAAAATGCGTCTCTAAACCATTGCAGGCGGCAAATCATGTAACACTTTTGGTGACAACGTTACAGTGGCGAAGCGTCACGTAAATAAATAGACAAGCCGGAGCAAAAAGGTGTATGGCGTGTGTATTTGGTTGCCCCTTCCAGGACATAAAAAAACATACAATAACAGTCGTGTTTTAGTTCCCAAAAAGCAGTGCTAAAATGTCGAGTGCGATAACTGTTTCCACGTGCGATCCTTCCAGTTAGTGTTCACTACCTTCGCCATACATGACATCAGTGGTGTTGCAGGAACAGTTGCGTACGCACACATTAAACAAACAGGTATTATAATTTACGTTAGAAATCAAAACCCAGTAAAAAAATTCCACTTTGGAAGCGTCTCTCGCGCAAACTGTTCAGTTTAGAAAAAAATAATATTAGAAACCTCAATATCATTTTTGAAGACCTATCCATAGACACCCCACACGTATGGGTTTGATGAAAAAATAATAATTGAGATCAGTTCTAAGTATGGGGAACCCCAAAAATTTATTGTTTTTTTTCAATTTTTGTATGAAAATCTTAATGCGGTTCACCGAATACATCTACTTACAAAGTTTCGATAGTATAGCTCTTATAGTTACGGAATAAAGTGGCTGTGACATACGGACGGACAGACGGACGGACAGACATGGCGAATCTATAAGGGTTCCGTTTTTTGCCATTTGGCTACGGAACCCTAAAAAGACTTATTAAACATATACAACGCACTGTGGGAGCGCGTAGAACAACCGGTCGGACATGCGAGTGCGCGACAGTAAACTGTTTATTGCAGATAAACTGCTATTATTATGGCCTCTAAATTATAACGAAATGCTAGTATAGTGCATTTTTAGCAACATATTAATAGGGGAAAAGAATAGTCTTCCGATTATATAGCAAAAAAAAAAAAAACGCAAGATTTTTGTCAGTATTTTATTCTGGTCGCATGCAAACATCCCTTGATAAGTTTTTTATTGGTCCTGTGCTTAGGATTCACTTAAAAATGCATATTTCTTTATTACGCCTACAATTTAAAATTATATCATCTAAAGAGATTGCTATTAAATTACACAAGGCGCACTGTCGAAATAGTAAATAATTATTGTAGATATTGTTGTTATTTATAAGAAAAGAAGGTCATATTTTCATCATTTCTCCGTTATGGTTATGATATAAAAAATTACAAAAGGTTACTCATACTCTATAATTTGGGTTTCGGTTTCACTGATGAGTGGCTGCGCTTCGATCAACAGTTTTTTTTTCGTTGTCCTTTTAATGTTACTGGAGATAACCGGATCAGACCGTAAAAGTAATGCATGTATCAGATCAGTATTGCAAGCAATCCTAGATATTTTGCGTGTGTGGTGAAGTCTCACATATCGAAATATTTTATGATTGCATTCTTGTGCATCTTCCGATAATGCACCTATTGGCAGGATTGCGTTGTGTTTTATAATGTCTGCTCCATGAATTAATATTTTATGGATGGTAACGGGCATATAGTACCATCCATACAATTGCACGTATAACTCCGCAGTTTCACGTGTATAAAAACGAAACGAATCTACATTTATCGCGAGTCCTGAAGCTATGACTTGTAGTATTATGTAAAATCTTTTTAAAAGATCTACATTTAGACCCGTTATATCCGCACTAATCTGGAAGTTTGCGAAAAATCTCCGAGCAGTGTTGCCATCATTTGTGTTTCCCACGCCTTGCTTAACCATATCTATTAACAACCCCAATCTTCTTTTGAATTCATCTTGTATGTTGCGTTTTGATTGCTCTCTGACATTCTTATTTTCTCCTCTTGCTGACCAAGATTTGAATGATAAATTGTATGCTATATGTAACATACATTCAAAGCTCCTAATCCACGCATGTAAAGAGGACATGCCGAATTCAAAACAGTCTTGATTTGGTTCACGATTATAAGCTACATCGATGTCGTTCATAGCTTTTGGAGTAGCACCGCAAATAAAGCATTTCATGGCTGATGATGTATCTGTTATATCATTGCAAATTTTTGTATCAACCATCGTTAGTAACATTTTATAATTCACAACGACATTTTTGAAAACATATGGACGTATTTACCGATTCTTCGATGTTAGAACTGCATTTCTATTCGGCTGCCTGCCTTAGCAGATTTAAGAAACAAATTGCTATTTCTTTTAAATAGGCGCTTTCGAAAAATGACCTCCAATTGCAAATATCTCTAAAATTCGGCTAAGTTCGGGTAAGGTTACAATGCAGCGTATTAAAATTATCTTTAACTTATAACTTGTAATACTTAGTATCTTGGAATTGCTTGGCACATTTTTTATAATCATGACTTTCTAGTTTAATTTTACATGAATGATAAAACAGCAATTATAATTAATTATAATATGAAACACCTAGATATTATTTGTTGTGGCGATACTTAAACATATATTCTTTGTAATAAAATCAAAAAAAGGACCTCAACTACTACACAACAGTTAAAATAGTACCTAGAAGTATAGTCGAGTTTTACGGGTTTATCGGATAGTGATGTTTGTTCGAGTACTATTCACCAACAAGGCAAATAAGTGAAAAAATAATAATAAGACATGATGTTCTAAGCGTTAAAGTTTACAAAAAAGTCATTTAACAGCAAGAAAGTGAAACATTTTATTTTCAAGCATGTCCGACCGTTTGTTCTACGCGCTCCCACAGTGCAACGTGTTACAAAATACCCCTTAAAAAATATAATAAATTATCAAAGCCAAAAATATTGTCAACCCTAGTAAGCTGTCATGTCAGGGAACCGGAGTTAGCATAGATTATTTAACAGAGAGGCCTACCTACCAATTTTAATAATTGTCAACTTTAATGGTTTTTCTGTTTTTCATCCACAAAGGTTCAATACTACGATGTCATTATGCTTAAAGTACTGGCTTTAAAAAACGTCAAGACGGAATAAAAATTATGTTGTCACTTTCAAAACTTCTTATCGATATTCTACAATTGTTCCATATTTTTTTCCAAAATGACGATGTTTTCTGTCTCAGAATATTACGATATGATGTTATGCGTAGGCCATGAAGATAGCAATTTAAATCGTGCTCGCGAACTGTATCGGCAACGATTTATCGATGAAAGACCACCCGCTGAACAGCGACGGCTCAACATGTCAAGAAGTGGACGTCCAAGCACAGTCGATGCCAGGCAGGCTGAGTTAGTGTTAGAGCATTTTGAAGAAGAGCCAACCACGAGTACGAGACGAGCCGGAGCAAGATTCGGTATGAACCATGTTGCAGTTTGGCGAATTCTTCGTGACGACAACCGTCACCCTTATCATTATCGCCGTACACAGGAGCTGATACCCTCTGCTCCCAGGAGGAACTTCTGCGAGTGGTATCTAAGGCAGTTAGAGGAGAACCCTAATTTCGTAAACTATGTTATGTGGACGGATGAGGCAACTTTCACGAGGTCAGGACTTTCAAATGTGGATAACGATCACGTTTGGGCTCGCGAGAATCAACACGCTTCACGGCAGGGCAGATTCCAACATCAGTGGCGGCTGAATGTGTGGGCTGGCATTTATGACGGGCATGTCGTTGATCCCGTCATTTTGCCATCACGTCTGAACGGGGGAAACTACCTAACGTTTTTACAAACGGAATTCGAAGAGGCGATTGACGACTTTCCTGTGGCCGACAGGGTTTACTTTGACAACCAAAAGAACATGGTGTTTCAACACGATGGAGCTCCGGCTCATTTTGCTCGCGATGTGCGAGAGTATCTCAACGTTCGCTTTCCACGAAGATGGATCGGACGTGGAGGACCGGTGCTATGGCCCGCTCGTATTCCGGACATCACACCCTTGGACTTCTTCTTATGGGGTTATGTGAAGGACAGAGTCTATTTCTCCGATTGCCCAACGGTTTTCGAGATGGAGCAGCGTGTAAGATCGGTGTTCGCGTCAATAACACCAACGATGGTGCGAAATGCCACACAAGCCATATCCCGACGAGCGAGGTTGTGCATTGAGCAAGGCGGAGCTCACTTTGAGCCGTTCCTGTAAATTTGACGTTCATTAAGAAAAAGTGTTAGTTTAGGTTTCTTCGTTTAAAATCTTCCAAAACTCGTCTTGTAATATGTATCTAATCGAATTCTGTTCATTTTGTTTCTATTTACCGTTTCGCGAATTGTACTTAACATTCTGCGTAGTTTACTCTTTAATTTTACTGAAATAGGGTTAGCACATGAATGAAAAAAATAAAATGTTTTTTTTTTGGCGGTAAGTCATACAGTGGTAGTACGACTCTCAAATATTGTAAATGGACTTGTTATAAGGCACCATTTAACCCCCTTTCGGCTTTACGGGTATTTTTGTATCACCCTGTATATACAAATTCGTGCAAAAAAAATCAACGAAATGATGAAAACCCACGGCCCCGTACCCGCCTGTTAAGAAAACCATGACACGCAAAAAGCGCCAAACAATCCAAGTAAGCTATTTTCATGCAAATAAATATAGAGACCGACTGAAAACTAAATATATACAGTTGAAATTCGCTAGGTAGTAGGTATAGTTCGATACTTATTTATATTCTAGAATAATTCTGCGGGGTTCCTTAACAAAATGAGCTAAAACGTTATTATAGAAATCGCTTTTCTTTTGAATTTTACGATGTCAATGTTTTTCAATAGAAATTACCCCCAGATTAGACAGTCTTGCTTCATTTTGACTATTCTGTGTGTACGTATGAATACGCTTCAAGGCCGAAAACAACCTTTCAGCGGATGCCACCGACACAGGCAGAGTCAAAAAGATCTGACTCGAAATAAAAATCCGAGGGAAGGTGCCATTCAAAGCAGAATTACTTAAATGTAAGTAAAGATCGTATGCGTCCGTAACTGTTAATACTAGTAGAACTGTACAAAACTTTTAATTCGTTTTTCAAAGCAATTGAATCAAACAAATTTGCTTTTTATTTGGTTACTTTGGTTACTTTGGCCTCGGGAAAACATGTGATGTACTGGGCGTATTTCGGTTTATTTATCAGATCTAAGAAAGTTAAGTTGCTAAATGATGCATTGCATAGAGAATGAGAATTAATTTGACTAATAACGTTATCAATTATTTCAACAAACAAATTTCCGTATTTAGTCACGTGCGACGTCGCGATGGATCGCAATACTCCTGAATACTGTCGTAAATAGAATCAAATTGATTCAAAAACTCTTCAGAAAGCCAAGATCGAAATGAATCGATTTCCCTAATTGCGACTTCTAACTCGACTTGTTTGCTCTGCAATAAAGCATAAAGAATATTAGTCCTAGCAAAAATATCGGAAAAAACATGCAAGAGAAAAGAAAAAATTGCCTGTCTTCTAACTTACTCACAAAAGATTCGGATAATGAAATTGAATCGAGATCCCATGATTGTGCGGATCATCCAAAATATGATTGAATGTCTCAATAATTTCTAACCTGCAATTAAATATTACATTAATAATACGCCAGTGATAATGCCACCGCCTTACTGCCACTCCGGGCATACGACGATCGGAAATCTGTTTTAATGGATTTGATTGTTTTGATGACTTGTTAAAAAATCGAACAAGCCCACTAATATGGCCAAAAAACGATTTTAATTCAGAAACATGCTATAACGATCTGCTTGAAACCAAATTGACATACAACATGCATAACACTGAACAAAATGCGCCCGGGGGCACTCATTACGAGCGAGCGCCAGAACCTCACCGTACTCGCCCGAAATGACTGCAGCACCGTCAAACGATTGATCTATAAGTTTATCTTTGCACCGATATTGGTCAAGAATATCTAGCAATTTGAAGCTAAAACGTTCGTGGTACGCCTCTCTCTAACGTCGAAAAATCCAATAAATCTCTCCTCGAGCCCTGACTCTGTCAAATATCGAAATATAACACTGACCTCTGGAGTTTCGTCAATCATTATGGATACGAATTTCGCCTTGTTGACCTCACTCTTAGTCTCATCTTAAATCAGCGACGCTACGCAGTTTATGAGATCGTTTTGAATGTCACCTGATAGACCAGAAAAAACTGGACCCGAAGGAAGGAAAAAAGAACTCTGTTCAAAATAAGATTCAAAATAAGATTACTAGACGGAGTCGTACTTACTCAAACATAACAATGTCTATATAATTACGACGATTATCGGAATCGTGTTTCTCATCATGGCCACGGAAAGGCAATTCTTGCTTTCCAAGTAGTACGACCGTATCAATAAAATGTTTCATTAAATTTCGATTACGTTTCACTTTACAATTGTGAGCCTCAAAATTATTACCAAAAAAAGTTTATATTCTACTGTTACCTAACTCATGTAATAATATACAACTCCGTATATGTTTCTCGCTTTGAGCATCTTTCCTAGCTGAATTATATATATTGTTGATATCTGCAAAACCGGTTAGATTCCTAACACTGCTAGAAACGGAAAACAGCAAACATGAATAGCACAACAATTTGTTCAATTTTCAGCTGCCACTCAGCAAATTTTATTTATCATATAATTCACTGTGGAAGTGTTTGAAGAATCCATCTCTACGCCTATAATCAATTTTTATGTCTGGGCGTGCGCGTCCTAACTTGTGACATGTTTTTAATTTTCAAAGGATAACATTGAAAAACATATTAGTTCATTAAGTAGGTAATCTATAAGACAACACTCAATTTGAACGAATGACAAAAATATTTAAAAACCACGAAAATAACCTAAATTCGTTTTAAGTCCAACATGTAGGTAGTAAGGTAGTACCTTACGTAGAATGGATCCGATGATTCCAGTTCACGGTGAAAGTTCTCGGTTATAGTATTTCTCCTATTCATTTTGCGACAGGGGTGTTCCCTATCTGGGTGATACACATATTACCCTCCTCGGTAGTCGGGTAAAATTGTACTTGCCCGCTGTTTCTAATGAATTGTAAATTACAATAATTAATTGGGGACAGTAAAATAAAGGTAACTCTCATTGAATTCTGTGATCCATGTGTAATAGTAGTTTATGTGATTAGATTAAACATTAAACACGAGTGTGGGTTATGTACAAATACATAGACTACTTTCATCTACCCACAAATCATATGCCTCCATGATGCCTTCAGTAGCTGCGTATTATGACCGGCATCGCGGTGTTGTTCAGGGCCACTAACAGTTATTATTTTGACGTTAGTTAGTGGCTCTGTGCCCGAAATATCTATATAATTTTGATCGCTCATTTTATGGTTTAAATTCAACAAATCGAACCATTTTATGCTACAAAACAAAAATTAAGAATTTAGCAAGAATAACATTTTTACAGATAAGAAATTTGTTCTAACAAAACAGTCTATTTTTATGGTGGCGATAATGTGCGTTTCTTGAACGCATCATGGAGGGTTATGATATTTGGATAGATAAAATTATTTTTCTTACCCACGACACAAAGGGAGGGGTGTTTGAAATGTAATGTGTGTATCCGTGTGTCTGGCTGTGGCATCGTAGGTGCCAAAGGGATGAACAGATTCCGACCTAAGTATTTTATGCTGTATCAATAATTAGTATATGTTGTAGGTTCGGAGATGCGGACACTTCGGAGATGGAAGGCGCGGCCGACACGGTGCCATCGGTCAGCGAGAGCATGCCTCTTCTCACGGTGGCAGCAAACGGCTCGGCTTTACTCTCACCGACCACCGTACGAGGTACAACTTCTTACTATTGCATCATTGTGTTTTAACAATTTTGTCATTGACCTTTGTGTCAATGAAGTCCTTGAATTCATAGAATGTTTCAAATTCACCCCGCATACTGATACAACAAAACTGAAACAATCGACCCGGCGCGGCTCTCGAACTGTCGGCATGCTAGCATAGTTACAATTTTCAATAAACTCGCGGGATTGTAGTTGGGCAAGAGAAATAAATTTCGTTAGTTCGAAAAAGTATCTTACGTCGGTCAACTAAAGTCAAAAGTCACTTTGACAAATGTCCTAAATTTAGGACGTTGGGCCTTACGACCTTAATTATTTTTATAAACTATGTCTGAAAAATTATGCACATATTTAATGGAACTAAAAACAAAATAATTAATCTACTTTTACTTCCATAGTTCTAGCGTGATGTTAAACAGTTTTTCGACTAGCGTACTAAAACCGCTAATATTGATATCGTTTTTTTTGTAATTTGGATATATTATGTATCTAATAATAAACTACTGTCAAAAAAAAAAACAACATTCAAACTCATTTATGAAGTGTTTAAAATTGACTTTATTTTTTTCAAGATTTTTTTTTTAATACTTACGAGATAGGGACAACCTCTAATTTTACTTATTTTATGCGGAATCTAATATTGCGTAACATATATTTTTTGCAAAGAAATCCATTTGGGGCAACAGGGTAAAAATATCTTACTAATGAATATACGTAAAAATCCTTCATGATTAATTCAGAATGTGGTAAAAGCAGTCAGTATAAAACTTTTTTCTCTTTACTATTTAAATATCAACTTCACTACGCAAATACAATATTTCTAATAATTTGTTTCTAAATACAAAACGGTTTAAAAATGACTTCAATAAAACATCGACAATTTCAATTTTAATATGAGCTAATTCATTCGAATTCGAATTGAATTTGAATTTGGAGTGTACATACGCGTTCGAACATCACCGTGCCTTTTTTAATTTACCTAACGCGATGGTTGTATTGTATATTTGTCGCATTTACCGCTAACAAATTAAAAGTAAAAAATGGCGGGAAACCATAATCGTTTTTCACCTATCTTATGCGTTATGGATAAACGTAATGCGATACGCAAGGTGTTTAGGAAACGTGTCCGAACTTTGTATTTAAAAGCATATTTAGAAACAAATTATTAGAAATATTGTATTTGCGTAGTGAAGTTGATATTTAAATAGTAAAGAGAAAAAAGTTTTATACTGACTGCTTTTACCACATTCTGAATTAATCATGAAGGATTTTTACGTATATTCATTAGTAAGATATTTTTACCCTGTTGCCCCAAATGGATTTTTTTGCAAAAAATATATGTTACGCAATATTAGATTCCGCATAAAATAAGTAAAATTAGAGGTTGTCCCTATCTCGTAAGTATTAAAAAAAAAATCTTGAAAAAAATAAAGTCAATTTTAAACACTTCATAAATGAGTTTGAATGTTGTTTTTTTTTTTGACAGTAGTTTATTATTAGATACATAATATATCCAAATTACAAAGAAATCGAATCATTAGTTTGGCTACAAAAAAATAAAAACATATTTTTTTCTTTCTTCTTTTTCTTCAAAACCAAGAGCATTTTAGGGTTAAAACTTCGTAAAATTATATCTTGTAATAAGGTTAACACACGTAAGAAACCTACATTTTCAGCCAGGGGCAAATTTACATGGTAGATCGGCTAGACCCTTTAGATAATTTCGAATGATTTTTTTAAAAGTGTTTTTATTTAATATGGGTGTCAATATCTATTCCTAATAAGGTAAAATGGTTAACCACGTCTATTTTAATATTGCTGTAGATACAATTCATTAATTATTTCGGTATCTGGTATGGGTAAAATATTATTAATTTAGTTTTAACAAAGTTTATTTCCAGTTTGTGGTCGATCATCCAGTTTGTTATTATATCTAAAATAGAGCATAGCTACAAAGCTCTGCTCAAAGTCAATATGCTCTGATAAATACAAATTTATGTTTATGTTATTTTGTCGGGTAGTAAGTATTGAGTTATCATCAGCGAATAGTACACAAGGGTCGTTTATATTTTTTGGAAAATCGTTGATGTAGATTAGGAAGAGGAGACACCCAATTACACTACCTTGTGGAATTGAGGCTTCTGGTGTTATGAAGTTTGAACCCTTTTGACGATCGGCGATCACTTCTGGATTTGACCACTGCTGGATTTGACCACTTCTGGATTTGACAACTGCTGGATTTGACCACTTCTGGATTTGACCACTTCTGGATTTGACCACTTCTGGATTCGACCACTGATGGATTTGACCACGGCTGGACATGACCACTTCTATTTAACCACTTCTGGATTGGATCAAATATCAAGCTTTTAACCCCCTAAAAGCTCAATATCTCAAAAACGGCTAAACCGATTTTGATAAAAACATATCTAAGAACCACTGCTTGAAAACATGCTTTCAAAAAAAAAACCGCATCCAAATCGGTTCATCCGTTTAAGAACACACACACTTACACGTCAAACTTATAACACACCCTCGTTTTTGCGTCGGGGGTTAATAAAACAAAGTGAAAAAAAAACATTTAATAAGGAAAGAAATAAAAAGTCATCACTAGACATAAATTAAACTACCTACCCTTAGTGTAAAGTAACAAATCTCTTTGAACTCACATCAAAAACCAGCTTTTATGTATACATAAATCAAATTAAAAAATCGTCTGCGTTAACCTTCCGACATTTCAGACGCAAAAACATTCCCTCCCACGTTAACACATGTTTTAATAATAAACTCGTCGTATCAATGAATCGCAGGATAATGTTATTGATAGTTACAAATACCTAAGTATTGATACTTCCTTGAAGTACTTACTGGCCACTTATGAAAAGTTATTTTTATCTATTATTTATTGATCAAATTGATGTTTGTCATTCGTCATTGAATGGTTACATTTTACTTGAAATTCTCAATACTAGTGATTAATTGATCATGGATTCGTTAAAATTTAAACTAACAAAAAATAAAAGAGGCAAAGAAACATTATTACAGGATGAGTACAGGTATAATTTAAGTGCGTGTAACAAAAACGGAATTAGCCGATGGAGGTGTGTTCGAAGAGATGCTTGTAGTTCAACCATAACATTAAACAAAGAGAAAACCGTGATAAATAAAAAGCCAACACATGCTTGCTCGCCAAGAAAAATTGATAACGAGGTGTTATTGACTCTGAATGCATGCAAAGAGAAGGTTTGTAATAATTTCGAGCCGGTGCAAAAAATATACTAAAAAAAATTAGAACGTTTGAAAATGTACGTTAGATGATGTTGAGGATATTCACCAATTCTCGTCTATAAAAGACAAGTCTATTCGCGGCCCGTAAAACATACTTGCAATCAAAGTAACTAAATTTCAAGAAAATTGAAGACGTATGTGTTCCACGGGGTTTGGGCGAAGGATTTCTAATTTGTGAAGATGGAGTTACGGATAAGATAATATTGTTTTGTTCGAGAATCGCAAGAAAAATAATTAAAAATGTTGATTATGAAAAAAATGTATTTTGGTGACGGGACCTTTCGATGTGTGCCTACTGTATTTTATCAGTTATATACTTTGCATCTTGATCTGTGCTGATACAATGTGCTGTGCTCGAATGAAACTGCCACAAATGTCATCCCAGTAATTTATGCGTTGCTCCCTAATAAAAGTGAGGCTACATCTGAACGATTTTTAAATTGGTAAATGATAAATTGGGAGCAGTAATCGAGAATTTTAAATGCGACCATGAAATTGCGGTAATGAACGCTGTACAAACAGTTATTCCGAACTGCCAGTTAACAACCTGCTTTTATTATTTGAACAAAAATATATGGAAAAAGGCCAAGACATTAAAACTGACAGGCACCAGTGATGGACGAAAGATGGCTAGAATGACAGCCTTGTGGCCGTTGCTCCCTCATGATCGTATTTTTAACACTTGGTGTGAGTTGTTGGAACTCGTGCCAGCTACAGATGAGGCAGTTTTGTTTAAAAAGTATTGCGAGAATCAGTGGATCTCTAAATTGGATCCGAAAATATTAAGCTGTGCTTACGAACGCCACCGTACTACAAATGCGGTTGAAGCATGACACCGTCGCGTAAATTCGAGAATTACTAAAAGGCCCACATTTTTCGCGTTTGTAGCTGGTGTAAAGAAAGAGGCAACACATTATTATTTTATCATAAAAAGCAGTATGTTTCGATCCCCTCCGAAACGAAATCGGAGGCTGCGGGGACATTCACTTCGATAAAAAATTGAGGCATCTTTTGCAAGAATTAGAAAACGACTCTATTTCTAACATTAATTTCCTCAAGGAAATATTTAATTTGAAACGTTTTTGATGTGAGTTCAAAGAGATTTGTTACTTTACACTAAGGGTAGGTAGTTTATTTTATGTCTAGTGATGACTTTTTATTTCTTTTCTTATTAAATTAACATAGAAGCTTTGTTGTTTCCCTTCCACTTTTCTCTAACACGTTTTTCTTCACTTTATGTTTTATTAACCCCCGACACAAAAACGAGGGTGTGTTATAAGTTTGAGGTGTAAGTGTGTGTGTTCTTAAACGGATGAACCGATTTGGATGCGGTTTTTTTTATTTGAAAGCATGTTTTCTGAAATGAAATGAAATGAAATGAAATGAAACATTTTATTTGTTAATGGTGGGTTTACAAAGGTCTTAAAACTATACATCCATCGCCACATTATGCCAACAAACTGGCGTACAAATTTATAATTAAGTGCATTTATAATTAATTTCAATTTTAAGATTAATTCATTTTATTACAGAAGCCAATAAACATTAACTACTTACTTATCAAAGAACTCACTTACATTATAAAAACATTTTTCAGTTAACCATTGCATCACAAGTTCTAGCGGCGGTTCTAGCGGTGGTTCTTACATATGTTTTTATAAAAATCGGTTTAGCCGTTTTTGAGGTATTGAGCTTTTAGGGGGTTAAAAGCTTGACATTTGATCCAATCCAGAAGTGGTCAAATCCAGAAGTGGTCACATCCAGAAGTGGTCAAATGCAGAAGTGTTCAAATCCAGAAGTGGTCAAATCCAGAAGTTGTCGAATCCAGAAGTGGTCAAATCCAGCAGTGGTCAAATCCAGAAGTGGTCGCCGATCGTCAAAAGGGTTTGGACGAACTTTTGTTATTTTCCGTCGATTTGTTATTTGGTTACCATGGTTACGTTTAATATGGATATCAACAAAATGGCATTTCGTTTGGCATTTCAACTTTCTTGATAAATTGTCAGAACTGTTTTAGTAACTATTAATATTTGCATGAAATTTGTTAACATTTAACAATGAAATTCAAAATCTATTAACGTCAATCGGAATAATGAAAATAATGAGAATTATGTAATTTGTTAACAGAAAAATCGAAAAGAAAGTATACGAGAAAGGTTAGCGATTGTTTATTTTAGATACGAAATTTATAACTGGAGATAAAGCCACTTGACGCCGCTTGACCTTATCAGAACTGTTTTAGTAACTAATAAAATTTGCATATAATTATTTGTAAACATTTAACAGTAAAATTCACAAACTAATATCGCCAATCGAAATAATTAAAATGACTTTTGCTGACAAGTAATTTGTTACAAGAAAATCAAGGAAAGTATACTAGAAAATTTTGCTATTGTTTATTTTTGTGACTATAATTTTGAGCTTGTAGAAAAAAGTTTGTATGCAACGGTACTTAATTAGCTCTTAAGGTACTACTTGTGCCTGTCATTGGAGGACTCGCAAGCTCGCGCTCTAACCTCGGCACTGGTACCTTATGTACCAGTTATATGATAGTAGTTTATGCAACTGTATCATAATGGCTATTGAGACACAAGTGCGAGTTTATGACTTGAGGCGAAACCGATTTTTTGTAATAGATACGCATGAGTGACTCAATGGCTGATAATGAATAATTGCACACATTACTTTTTTATGAGCTCAAAGGGATATTTACTAGTAGTAAAAGAAAAAATATAATAAAAATGTTAAAACAAATTACAACGTCAAATACTAGGAGTGCATAAACATTAAAAGTAACCTACAGTGCTGTGCATTGCTGTGACGTGTGTGTCATAAGCGCTGTGTCGTGTGGGCAACGTCATCGCTTGCGATCTCAATTGCCCTACGCACCCCCTAAATACCGCTGCGCTCCTGGTACTTTATTCAACATGCCATCTCTTTATTGAATGAATGGCTTAACAAAAGCATATTTATAAAAATAATGGCTGGTGAACTTTTTTAATTTTATTCCCGCCATTTGAAGTGTGAAATAGTACATTGTGTATTAAGGGCGGTAAGTAAGGAATTACGACCGAGGCTCTAGTAGAAGCCCGAAGTCGAAGACTGAGGGCTTTCTGAGTCGAGGTTCGTAATTCCCGTACCGCCCGTGAAACATACAATGTTTTTCATCACATTTGCGAGTAAATAAATGAAATTATAGGGCAGAAAACACTTATTTATTAAAATTTATAACATGAAGCGAGATTGCAATGAAATTACTGTTTAGATTACAATTTAAAACAATTTTTCAATTTCGTGTAAACTCCTTGCTTGAACTTGCATGAACGGTGTGCTGCGCTATAAATTAAAAAAAAATTACTTACCGACCTAGGTTTTCATGAAAAAAAAAACGTCGAGGGTTTTATATGGGGCTTACGGCCCAGTTAACCTGTATGTTTAGATACTGTTTACGTGAAATTGTGATGAAATTACTGTTCAGATAACATTTTAAAACAATTTTTCAATTTCGTGTAAACTCCTTGCTTGAACTTGCATGAACGGTGTGCTGCGCTATAAAATAAAAAAAAATTACTTACCGACCTAGGTTTTCATGAAAAAAAAAAGGTCGAGGGTTTTATATGGGGCTTACGGCCCAGTTAACCTGTATGTTTAGATACTGTTTACGTGAAAGTGTGATGAAAAAGAACATTGTAAAACGTTTCATAATTAAATGTCAACGTTGCGATCACACAATGCACCTCATTGGATTACCGATAGCGATATCGTTAGCAGCACATTGTACTACGCGAGTAGAAAAATAAATATAATTGACCTGTTTAGGGGAGGAAAGCGGCGCGGGCGTGTCGTCGTCGCAGGCGGCGGCGCACATGGCGCCAGTGGTGGAGGCCGAAAGTGCCGTGAGTAGCTCCGGCGGCACCTCGAGCACGCCGCCGCTACGGCCCAACGACGCCGCGCACGCGCTCGCCACGCTTGCCAGCGCCGCGCTACACCACCACCATGATCAGGTACGTGCACTTACTTCTTCACATTTTAATTGTTCTATGCGAGATTTATTCTGCTTTTAAATCGTACCAAGTCGTCAATTAAGTCGTGTTCCTAATAAGACGAAGTATAGGGACCATGACTGACTACAAATAACAATTTCCAACATAATGATGAACGCTGTACCCCGAGCACGATCTATAGTTTTTATTAAGTTATTAAGTAACGTCGTCATAGGTACGGCTAGTGGATCACCGCCCTCGTATCCGTATTTAGTACCTGGAATTATCGATTTATCGCCCCCGAAACCCCCTGCATACTAAATTTCATGAAAATCTTCGAAGTCGTTTCCGAGATTCAGATTATATTATATAGGTATTTATATATACATTTCTTTCTTTTAAAGGTATTAATCATTCCTCGTTTAAAGGTATTAATTAGATTTCCTAGCGCGTTGACATCGGCGTCGACTTGTATCTTCATCTTAAAAGTAAAATTGAAGAATATGTTAAGTGATGTATGGTAACGTGACTCTGTTTTAGACTTTCGTGCAACGGATCGATACCGCAAAATTATAGTATCATATAAAATAGAAATCATCGTACTAAAGCTACTGAACGCGTGTTGCTTGCAACGGAACCCAAATCTTGTAATAATAAAATACATTGATCGATCACTCACTAGCTTAAGTCAGTTAAAATCGTCTCATTAAAAATACGACCGTAGTTTTACAATTTGATTTTAATACTGTATGCAGTACTCACTTCAGTATGCCACAGTTTTGAAATCCCCAAACGAAGACGTCTCACGAATAAATTTGTAAAATCAAACAGTAATAAAACTAGTTCAGTGGCTCACATGGGGGTTTCTCAATATTTTTTATACTACAACTGAGGGTCTGTTTAGGATATAAAAAAGAGACCCGCGTGTACTCTTTTACGTCGTGATAATGATAATAAAGATAATGATAAAAAAAAACATTATTTTATAGAAAATTGAATAAATATCGAAATTATGATAACTTAAATTGAAATTCTTATTCAAGTCTATATTGTTTATTCCTTTGACTAAAATGATATTTCATGTGTTGCCCGTTTTTTAAATCTCATAAATAGTGATGTGATACATCCGGTACTTACCGACAAAAATATAGGTAGGTAGGTACTTATGTTTATTGTTATGTAAGTGTCAACGCAATGAGTGGATTATCCGAGAAGTTCAAAATGATACGATACTTAGGAAGACATGCCACCTTTTCGTAGTTTTTGTTGTTGTTATAAATAAAACATTTATTTCTAATATTTTAAGGTAAATTTTATTCGATTCGAAACTCAATGCTTATCATAAAAAACTGAGAATACACTAAACCAGTAGCTTTATTATTTTTACTTAACTCAACATGTGTAACAAATAAAGTCAACAGTAACACGAGAAAACGCACTGAACACAACCTATCACTATACTAGGGAAGTAACAAATAAGAAAAACAAATGGCAATGCGCTGGCGTCACGTAAGTGTCATTTTTTTATGTTGACACTAATTGTCCAATAGTTGGTTTAAGGTTGGGTACAAAGTAGATTTTATTTGTTATCACTAGAGTTAGGACTTTTGGTGTGCAAATCGTGGTTCTAGAATCCATGGAGTCGCTATTTACTATTTATTTTAATACATGCCACTTTGATTTTGACCTTCAGTATTTTAATATTTTCGAAATTCATTTATTCATTAAACCACTACACCAATTGAGAAACTAATGCTGAAAGATATGTTACGTCACTTTAACAGAAATAAACTACTTAGCAATAACCAGTTTGGCTTTACAAGAGGTCGATTAACAATTGATGCGGCATCTGTACTCATTAAATATATATATATATATATATATATATATATATATATATATATATATATATATAACAGTTGGGAAAAATCTTGCGACGCAATAGGAATATTTTGTGATCTTTCTAAAGCTTTTGATTACGTGGAACATATGACCCTTATTTTAAAATTAGAACATTATGGATTGTCCAATAAAGCTTTAAGCCTTATGTCTTTTTATCTAAGTGATAGAACTCAAACAGTTGTTGTAAACAAAACGCAATCTGTTGGAGCTACAGTGAAAATAGGTGTGACTCAAGGCTCTATTTTAGGTCCTCTTGTTATATTTGGTCTACATAAATGACTTGCCACCAAATAGTAGATGAACTTTGCGATATTGTACTTTTTGCTGACTGATAGAAAATCCGTAGACTACAGTAGGATAAACGCCGCACTAGTTAAAGTACATGATTGGTTTACTAGTAACAACTTGCTACTAAATGCCAAGAAAAAAAATGTGTTAGGTTCGCTTTGCCTAATGTTAAACCGGTAGATTCTAGTATTTTTCTAAATGACGAGTGTTTGCTAGATAGATAAAAATTTGCAATGGAGTCCCCACATAACTGCACTGGCAGGTAAACTAAGTTCGGCAGCTTACGCCGTTAGGAAAATTAGACAACTAACTAATGTTGAGACAGCTCGCTTCGTTTATTATAGTTATTTTCATAGTGTTATGTCTTATGGTATTCTGGTTTGGGGTAAGGCAGCTGACATACAAACTATATTTGTGTTGCAAAAAAGGTCCATTCGTTCTATTTACAATTTAAATTCCCGTGACTCCTTAAGAGAACTTTTTAAAGAAATTAATGTCTTAACTGTAGCGTCTCAATTTATTTACGAGAATATTATTTATGTTATTAAGAATTTAGATTCTTTCACCAAAAACTCAGATATACATAATTTAAATACTAGAAATAAAATAAAATCGCTACGAAAATTCCGTGTCCGTAAAGTATATTAATCATTTGTTGGTCAATGCATTCATTTCTATTATAATTTACCTGAAGTAGTTTTAAAGTTACCCTTTCCAGCACTTAAAAAATATTTGAAAAGGTCGTTAATGTCTAAAGCGTATTATAGGGTCGAGGACTATCTAACAGACAAAAATGCATGGCCTACACCCGAAACTTAGTCAATAATAATTTGTTCAAATGCAAAAGCTTTATCCTGCTTTTTCTTGTCTGGGGGACACCGTTGATGCAGGAAAACATATCGAAACTTTTATGTTGTCATCTTGCACCATCTATTATACACATATATAAGTAGTTCATTCTATTTTATTTTATTTTATTATTTTCTATCTTTCTCTCCCGTAAGATTTTTGGCATGTTTTCCTGCTGAACTACTGTTATTTGATATTATATTTAATTTAATACTTGTAGCTTTATACAATGTGTGGCCCAAAACCGGGGCGAAAAATTAAAACGTAGATTCTACTCCTCAAACTACGCAACGTTTGTTTGACGACTTTGAAAAAAAACTTGCGGTTTGAATTTTATTACATTATAAAGTTAATTCGAACACGCAATGTACTATGAAATTGGTTATGTCTGTAGAGTGACTAGACTGACAGGCGATGTCAATTAGACGGAGTTTTAAGTACATTGATTATACTATTTACTTTGTTTGAAAAATGAACAATCTAAAAACTTTATGATTTTAAAAAGTTGCTAAACAAAAGTTGTCTAGTTTGAGGAGTAGAATCTACGTTTTAATTTTTCGCCCCGGTTTTGGGCCACACATTGTATAATGCTAGAATAAGTTGTACCATTGTAATATAAAATATGCCCCCCATCCCAACCCCCATTCCTATCCCCCCTAACCCCGCGGATAAGTAAACGGAGGAACGACTTTCTCCTCCGGCCTTTCAGCACTGGCTGGGGTAGTATCCGCGGGAGTCTAAATTCTAGTTGGTAATAGGGGCATTGGTGTTTTTAGCCGGTGCGAGCCCGGCAGTACATGGGCCCTCCATTCCCAGGTCTCCGGAAGGGATTTTCACCTCTGCCCCTTTTTCTTAAAAAGCAAACAAAAGCAAGGACTTTTGTCTTTGGCCCCTCAGGCGATTACCAAAAAAAAAAAAAATATAAAATATGAAATATGTTTAAAAAATGACTGACTGCTGAGATTCGTGCGGCGTTTCTTCTCAGCAGTGGTCTCCTCTTGGGAAGCACTGGTAGTATCTTGACGTGTAAAAGTGCCCGAGCGGCCTACTTACTGAATAAATTTCTTTTATCTTTTATCTTTGAATTGAAATTTTGGTATGGAGGATATCTCTGCTGTGAAAGCGTTACAAACGAGCAAATATTAGTAGGTATGGAATAACCGAACTACAAATGTATTTGGTTCATTTTGAAATACACTCACCGGTAAAAATACCCGCCTATCCGTCTTTTGTTCATACAATTGCAAGCAAATCGATTTAGCTTGCAGTGTTTTGTTGCTAATTAAATTAACCTAGGTTCAAAATGGCCACCATTTTTTTAAATGTCGTGGTTCTTTCCTTCGGGACCCAATAGATCCATATATTTGAAAGTCTTACAAAACACAATAATTTACTAAGAACAGTTAATTTATGGATCTTTTGGATTCCTTTGGAAAGAGTAGCGTCCTTTGAAAATAATACTTGTTGGCCATTTTGGACCTATATTAATTAGCAACAAAACACTTTGAGCTGAAATTAGTTCAGTATTTTTGTAGTTACTTTCTGTTTTAAGAAGTATATATTTGCTAGCAATTGTATGAACAAAAGACGGGAGGGAGGGTATTTTTTTGCCTGTGAGTGTATGACCATACTGAAGGTCAAAATCAAAGTGTCATGTAGTATAATAATTAGGAAATAGCGACTCCACGGATTTTAAAACCACGATATGCCTCCAAAATCCTAACCGTAGTTATTACCTGTTACATAATTATTATTATTTTAACGTCATGGTAATTTTTATTTTATAGGTTATTAGTAATAACACCACGAGCTGAAACAAAGAACTGGGCTTCTATTCAACACGGTAAAAACCATATCGTGTTTGAGCTGTTATCGTATTGTCACCGTTTTGATTGCTCTTATTTACTTGCCTGACGTCAAAACCATACCATAACAGGTCAAAGACGATATGTTTTTTACCATCGGGTATAGACGCCCAGCACTGTTTCTAAAAAGCTGGCCACATTATTTTTACGTTTTACATTTGTAGCTGTCATTTTAGTCTACGGAATAAAAATATACAGGGTGGTACTCGATAAACTGTACATATTTAAAGGGGTGAAATTTTAGGTTAATTTATCGGTAAAACAATTTTTTTTTTTTTTTAGCCAATGGTGTTTTTTTTACGGATTTTTAAACTTTTTAATAAATTTTGGGTAGTACACTTACTTGTGATGGTGTAACTTTTGATCTAATAGCCCAAGAAGGATAAAATAAAATGCATGGTATTGATATTAGTTAGGTTTATAATAATTAATAACAATATTAGACCAATTAAAAAAAAAAAACTGAGTAACTGCTTTTTTTGTGGAAAATTACTGCAAAAATGTCATTTTGTTTTCATAAAAACACGATTTTCTCAAAATTTTGCAGATATTTTACCACTTTTTTGTTGCTTATTATTATTCCTCGTTTAATTTTAGATCTAAAAACGTTTTCAAATTATTTCAACTAATAAAAAAAGCTAATCTAAAACTTACGAAAACAAAAGCATACATTAAAATTAAAAGTCACATTTGTGTTAAGTAACAAAATTATTTATTTAAATTAATAAAATTATCCTAATGTTGAAAAGGACGTTCCTTGTATGGAATTAAATGTTCGAAATGTCCTCCTCTTTCTTGGAGGCAAAATGTGGCCCGAACTTGAATTTGCTGTGTAGCGCGTCGGATCATCATCGGGTTATTTTTTATTTCTTGCGCAGCGCACAAAATCCTGTCGTGCAATTCGGCTTCTGTATTGACACAGGTGCGGTAAACTCTCTGTTTCATTTCACCCCACAAGAAATAATCTAGAGGTGTCATATCCGGCCACCTAGCGGGCCATCCGACGGGGCCATCCCTCCCAATCCATCTATTGGGATATTCATCATTTAAAAAATGTCTTACTCTTAGGGCCCAATGACCTGGGCATCCGTCCATTTGCAGGAATATGCGTTGTCTGACATCTAACATAACATCTTCCAAAAGTTCTGGGAGCTCGTCTCTTAGTAGGACTAAAACTCTATCGGCATTGAGGGTGTTTGGTAAGATTGTGGTCCAATAAATTGATCGTCGAGTAACGCTTTTTTTTTTGCTTATTATTATTCCTCGTTTAATTTTAGGTCTAAAAACGTTTACAACTTATTTCAACTGATAGAAAAAGCTAATCTAAAACTTACGAAAACCGAAGCATACATTTAAATAAAGTGAAGAGTTCAGCTATCTACACTAAATGTCACTTTTTACGGATCGTTCGTTGTGTGTTATTGTGCTTAATGGACATGAATCAACGAGTTTGTAGCCGTTAATAAGTTTGTATAGGTTTGTCTCTACTTGAACATGAACTTTGACGTCACAGAAAGCGCGCTAAAAGTGACGTTTTGAATCGCCCAAATCTGGTTGCAGTTTATAAGTGTTTTTTTTTATGATAGTAAAACTAAGTAAATAATTGATTAAACGTGTTAAAAGAATATACGCATACCTACACCCTTGCCACTATTTAATTACTCTGTCGTTTTCAATTTAAGTACCTGTTTTTTTTTCGGTTTGAGTCATCATGCCGCGTTTACGAGATTTTTCGCCTTTACAAATAGCCAATATGCACTATTTTTATGGATTATCCCATGGGTCTGCAAGAGCAGCGTGTATCGCTTATTTGGAACAGTATCCCGAAAGTGTCCCAAGGCCTGCCGCTCGCCACTTTCAAGAAATTCATCGCCAATTATGCAATATTGGTCTCGGCAACAATGCCCGCGTTCGCCGAGAGCAAAGAACCATAATCGATGTTGCCATAGAAGAAGCGGTTCTTAGAGACTTATACGCGGACCCGACCACAAGTCTTAGACGCTTACCATTGAGACATGGAATCTCAAAATATTCAGTGTGGAGAATTTTGAAAAAAGAAGGCCTGCACCCATTTCATTACCAACGGGTACAAAATCTAAATGTAGGTGATGCCCGGCCTAAGTGTGTCATGTCGACATGGATACTTGACAATCTCAGAAGAGATCCGGAATTCACTAGAAGAATTGTATGGATGGACGAAGCTCGATTTACTCATACGGGAATATGCAACTTTAGGAATCTACACACATGGGTCCATGACAATCCTAAATTAGTAAGACCGTCCAATTTTCAAGACCAATTTGTGATAAACGTTTGGGCAGCATTACTCGACGATCAATTTATTGGACCACAATCTTACCAAACACCCTCAATGCCGATAGATTTTTAGTCCTACTAAGAGACGAGCTCCCAGAACTCTTGGAAGATGTTATGTTAGATGTCCCCTAAGAGTAAGACATTTTTTAAATGATGAATATCCCAATAGATGGATTGGGAGGGATGGCCCCGTCGGATGGCCCGCTAGGTGGCCGGATATGACACCTCTAGATTATTTCTTGTGGGGTGAAATGAAACAGAGAGTTTACCGCACCTGTGTCAATACAGAAGCCGAATTGCACGACAGGATTTTGTGCGCTGCGCAAGAAATAAAAAATAACCCGATGATGATCCGACGCGCTACACAGCAAATTCAAGTTCGGGCCACATTTTGCCTCCAAGAAAGAGGAGGACATTTCGAACATTTAATTCCATACAAGGAACGTCCTTTTCAACATTAGGATAATTTTATTAATTTAAATAAATAATTTTGTTACTTAACACAAATGTGACTTTTAATTTTAATGTATGCTTTTGTTTTCGTAAGTTTTAGATTAGCTTTTTTTATTAGTTGAAATAATTTGAAAACGTTTTTAGATCTAAAATTAAACGAGGAATAATAACAAGCAACAAAAAAGTGGTAAAATATCTGCAAAATTTTGAGAAAATCGTGTTTTTATGAAAACAAAATGACATTTTTGCAGTAATTTTCCACAAAAAAAGCGGTTACTCAGTTTTTTTTTTTTTTTTGGTCTAATATTGTTATTAATTATTATAAACCTAACTAATATCAATACCATGCATTTTATTTTATCCTTCTTGGGCTATTAGATCAAAAGTTACACCATCACAAGTAAGTGTACTACCCAAAATTTATTAAAAAGTTTAAAAATCCGTAAAAAAAACACCATTGGCTAAAAAAAAAAAAAAAAATTGTTTTACCCATAAATTAACCTACAATTTCACCCCTTTAAATATGTACAGTTTATCGAGTACCACCCTGTATATTAAGATCTCATATTTAGTATAAGGCTTACTGGTTTTTCTTTGAGGTATATTAATACCATTCATTAAAATCGCAGTTTGATTAATATAACAAAGGTAAATTAAAAAATAAAGTTTCGGGTTTTGATGAATATACATAATAAAAATACTTGGAGGGCATTAAAATTCTACGACTTGTATTCATGTATGTATGTACAGTCTAGTGTATATGTGAGATCACAACACTTCGTTACATATTTATGGGAAGTTTCACTCAATTCATATTTTTGCACTTGACTGTATGTATGTAATACACTTTAATGTAGAATTGGGAAATACAATAACAAACAAGAGACACACAAAAAGTATGTGCAAAGCCGAATTTATCTCTTTAAAGGATCTCTTACCAATTAACCGTAGAGCGATTGGGAAATGTTTGAAAACAACAAATAGCCAAACATACAACAGTAAAAGGGACTAGGTAGGTGGTTCATAATAACGAATATTTATTAATTCATGATCAACTACATAAATACGTAATGTTTTCTTAAGCTTTCACTTAATTTTGTATCAATTTTATGTTTGCTAGTTTTGAATAGTAATTATTTATTACTTTGTAATGTTACTTACTTTTACTTCTTCTTACTTCTCCGCAATGATGGTCTTGTCCGACGCGGTTGTAGATCAACATTATATTACCCGACGTCTAAAAGAGCCCTCGTGTGGTCAATTTACTGAAGAAATGTGTTGAATTTTGAGATTTAAAGAATTTTTACTGAATATTTATTCCCAAAAACTAGTCACAGAATTGTTATGCTCTCTAAGTTCGTTATATATTTATCAAAACACGTAATAAATGTGTAAATGTAATAATAACTTAACATAATTACGGGTTTAAGTTAATTTAGCAATTTATTTTGTTTAAGAACCCGATAATATGTTTAAAAAACTGAAACTATTTAGGATAGTTTTAAATATAGATGAATTAACGAGAGCATGGAATTTCATACTAAGTATTGTATGTTTACAGGCATTCTATATTTGAATTTTCTATTTTCTCATACTATCAGCATAAAAAGAGGTTTGTTATATATTGAAGAAGTAAATACCAAAATAATGTCAGTGTCAAATTGTGAATATTATTTACGTTGTGCATATATTTTTACGTCTGATTTTATTGTATTCTCACAATTATAATTTTGTGTTAGCCCGTACGACTAAGTGTAAGTTACATAATTTTCAAAAAATATGGCAGTGATTAATTTTGGTCCGATTGAGAGTCAAAGTAAGCAAATTATTTGTAACTTATATACATATTTTGAACTTGAACTGAACAAAAAATTAAATTCCCCTTAAACCGCTGCCCAGTTAGTTGAAAAAGCTACAGGTGTTTGTCTCTCTACTGTTTATAACATGGTGTCTGAGAGCAATAGTGAGAAATTCGCATCAACAAAGATATTCACCTCCCCGAGAAATAAAAAGTTACGTACTTGTCCGTCATCAGCAGTAGACGATTTTGATCAGGAAGTCATTCGGAGAACTATATACAATTTTCATCTGTCCCATAAGCAATTTCCAACCTTAAAGGCCCTCCACTCTGTGTTAAAATATGATATAGATTACAAATTTGGCATTTCCACCTTACGAAAACAAATACAAAAATTAGAATTTAAATGGAAAAAGACTGAGGACAACCGTAAAATATTAATGGAAAGACACAACATACGACTGATAAGAATAAATTACCTTACCAAAATTGCGGAATATCGGTCTAAAGATAGACCACTAGTTTATACTGATGAAACCTACATCCACACTTCACATGTGTCCGGAGAGGCTTGGACCGATGGAACAGAATTTGGTGTATAAAAACTAATCAGCACAGGCCAGCGGTTAATAATAGTGCACGCAGGAGGAAAAGATTATTTTATTCCCAACGCTTTGTTAATGTTTAAGGTACACCAAAAAACGGGAGATTACCATGACCAGATGAACTTTGTCAACTACGAAAAATGGTTAAAAGAAAAATTAATACCGAACCTTAAACCGAATAGCGTACTTATCGTAGATAATGCGTCCTATCACAACAAACTTTTGAATCGTGCTACATCGTCAAATTCTCTTAAACAAGAAATGATGGATTGGTTGACAGATCCCAACATTTCATATAGCCCGTTGATGTACAAAACCAGTTTGTATGATTTAATTAAACAAAATAAAGAGCGGTTTCGTGAGTACCACATAGATGCAATTTTAAAAGAACATGGCCACCCTACATTCAATCCGATCGAAAATATTTGGTCCATGGTAAAAGATGTAGCGAAAAGAAACGTTTCTTTAAACATGCAAGGCATTATGAGTTTAGCAACTGAACGAATGAATACTATTACTGCTGAGGACTGGGAAAATATTTGTCGCCATGTCGAAAGTGAAGAAACAAATATCGATGTCAGGAAGGGGAAATGGATCGAATTTCAGACAATCTTATTATCAATACTTGTGACAGCTCAGATGAAGAACATGATAGCGACTAAAAGCAAAACACAGAGGACTACTATTTATTCCATTTCTTAAGGGTATGAAATTTTATTAAATTAAGAGAAAATTATTCTCCTTTTGTTGCAAACGGTACAACCACTACAAATGCAATTCCATGTTCTCGATAATTCATCTATACTCTGTAAACGCCGTTCGTAAAGAAAAGTAAACGTGGAAGATCTTTGAGATAGTAACAGTGTTGTCTGTTTAGTGTTAGGTACCCTATTTTTAACATGGTTTTAAAAAGTAAAATGATTTTCATGTAATTAAATTTTAATTTTTCTCGGCTGCTGCCATTGGACATTAATGACTGTTTTATTTTGCCTTGACCTGGAATGCAGAACTTCCCGTGCTGTTTTTGCGACAGTAAGGTAAAAAATCCGAGCATGTCGAAAAATATATACAGTTTTAAATGGAAAAGTAGCTAATAGCTTTGGGACTATATAAAAAGATTCCCTTATTAAGTAAGATTTTTATAACTTAAATTTTTGTTTGATCACTTTGTGTGTATGGTACTATAGGGTATTTCAATAAGGACCGGTTATCTTTGATTAAAAAACAAGTAGGTTTAGGTAGGTTCTTGGCAATTACTTAATTTTTGACGTGTAAAAGTGCTCGTGCGGCCTACTTACTGAATAAACATCTTTTATCTTATCTTTATTAGATTATATTTTTCTTTTATTCGAAAGCTTACTCTTAAGGCATTAATCATAAAATGCCGTTGAAGAAATACTACTTTAGTCAAATAACTCCTTTGACTTCGATCAAGCGGTTTATTTTTCCATCGCTTGACATAATGAGACGTCTATTTGTTGAATGACACTCGTTATACCTCTTCTCTTTGTCATGTAACTTGTTCGCACACACAATTATTGCACTTTATCTCACAATAAATATTTAAAGGACGTTCAATTACATAATCTTTAACGCCAGGTATTAGAATAATTACTTAATTACATAATGCATTATGTTGACGCTTAATTTCTTCTAACCCATGAAATGTTTGGATTGCATTGCCGTTTTCTTAATAACGTGAAACCATTTCAACATGCTGGTCAACTTTCGATTCATCTTGTTAAAAGCCGAACGACCAACTGATCTGTCAAAAATCTGGGCAATAGACAATTCAACATGGCTGCTATCAACCGTCAAAGATACCTTGTCCCAATTGAAAACCGTATTTGTTGATATACATATATGTAATGTGCATATTTGTTAGATGTATTTATCGTAATTTATTTAGTTATTATTTTAATTGGGATACACCTGTTGCATGAAGCTTTAAGAACCATTTGGAAGAGGTTACTCGGATCGATCCCTCAGGATAGATAAAAAAAGTTGCCATAAATTATCTTAAAGTTAAGAAATCACTCAATCATATTTTATTGGTGTAAAACCACAAATAAAAATTTAAAACATTTACCTCTCCAATATTAAAACTTAAGTACAATTCAGACAGCTGAAGTCATGTAAATTATATTTGTTTCATAAACTTTTTGCATCTTATCATTTAATTAATACATTGGTAACACACTTTTTTCTTTTAAATATTTTGTAGTAAATAGTATAACGAGGGTGGATTGAAAAGTTTTGAGCATAACCTTTAAAATAAAGACTTTTATAACAATTTTATTTCTCTAATATAGATCTTTTTGGAGACTATGCCAAAAAGATCCATTGCACTTTTGCCACCTTGCATCTAACTTTATTATTCCTTGTAAAAAAGAAAGGATCTTCAAGGTGATCGAAATATTCAGTCACAGCTTCTTGTACCTCAATATCCGTCGAAAATTTCCGTCCTGCCAAGTGTTTTTTTAGGGTCGGAAATAGATGATAATCAGAAGGGGGCCAAGTCCGGCGGATAGGGTGGATGCGGCAACAATTCAAAGTCACAGTAGTATTTGTGATATAGATTTCGCTGCAGTATGGACAGGACCATTGTTTGGTGGAACAACACTTTTTAGATATCATAACAGGTCTTTTCGTTTTAATATCTTCACGCAGATGTTGTAAGAGGGTGCAATAGTAATCAGCATTTATGGTTTTACTCTTTTTGAGATAATGATGATGAACCATGTTGACCTCTTTGTAATCCCAAAAAACTGAAGCCATTACCTTCTTCGCTGATAAAATGGCCTTTGCTTTTCAAGTCTCGTCCATAGTTAGGAAAGTCCCAAAAAAAAATTTGTTCGCCGCATTGAAACAGATCCAATCAACCCTGTGACACTGTATGGCGGGTGCGTTTGTTTATTATGATGGTGAGGATTCCCACAAACTCTGGCACACATCTTTTTTTGTAAGTACTTTATGACAGAACGGTGTTCAACTTTTTCCATTCTAAAGGAAACCGCGAACCTCGTTAAGTGATTCGATTGCAAAATTTGCAAATATGACAATAGAAAACAAAAAGATAGTGCATTATGATAAAAACTATGTAAGTCTTACGTGCCAGGATTATTTTTTCTTTTTAATTTCATTATCTACCTCAGGCTGAAAAAAATTCAATTCACCCTCGTAATTTGTCGGTAAGGTTTTCAAGGAGGTTAATTACACGTCGACACGAATATACCACGTCCACACAAACATTAATACAATTGTGGAAACTCAATATTGAGGGTATTGGATATCTAATCAATAAATTAAATGTGATGTGTTCAGCAAATATACTCCAGAGAGAAAGCTCTAGCTAATTGCCTAATAGGCGATAGTCAAATACTAAAAATACTCGGTAATAATAAATATAATGTATAGAGATTTTTTAAGTTACGCCTGTTTGACGTCGGTCTATCTTGACATAAAGCACAGATCATAGGCATTTAAAAAACACTTTCAAATGGTAAGTAGGCAAAGTAATATTTTTTATACATTATTTTAAATAAAAATAGCATTGAGTTATGAAATGCTTCGAATCATACATACATACCGTCACGCCTTCATCCCAGAGTAAGAGAGAGAGAGAGGGGTAGGCAGAGTTACAGAATTACCTACAACTCTAACAATGAGTTTCTTATAAAAGGCGCCTTAATACTTTCGGATAAAAATAAAATAACATAGTGTTTTATGGGGTACGTATTGTAATGTATAAAATTAAAATCTATACTTTTACAATGTATACGTTCAAAATATATAAAACTAAAAAATGCCCAAGTTCATATTATATATATATATAAAATCCTTAAAGTACGTCTTCCATAATGGTCAAAATACATAAAATCAAAATGCCTATGTTCACCATGTACGAGTAATGAGTATATATTCGAGACAGACTGTAGTAGACATGCATGATTGTCAATAAGTAGGTAGATACATTACTTGGTTGTTTAGCAACTGCTCCGGCGCTGCGGGAAGTCCAGCCTCCTCGCACTTGCGTATTAAATCAGAAGCACCAATGTTCTCCATCGCAGTTTCGGTTTGTAACCTAAAAAAATCTATGAATGTAATATATAAAACATTTCTCTGAAATAAAACTGGCCGAGATATTTCATTTATTTCTTTTTTTAGGTTATGTTATTTTAGGTACTAAAACCCCAATATGCCCACCCCGACTCCACGTGGTCTTGTCTGCCCTACCCTTAGAGTGTAAATAAAAAGCCGGAGGTGCGGAGGGAGAGCTGCCCTCGCCTGCTGTAGCAAATCAGAGGCACTTCGGCGACCGCAGCGCCGGAGCAGTTACGAAGCCCGACCAATAGTTCCGTGCGAGGCGCCATGGGCAATATCTCGGCCATTTTTGATTTTAGAGAAAAGATTTTCAAATAAAACACATTTATTTTAGCGTAATCTATATAATTAGTATTTTATAACTACTATGTTTTTTGCACTAAGTTTTTTCTTATTGGTAACGCTTTGGTGCAACCGGACCCACTGTCTTTCATTTACAGCACTGTCGATTATGTATTTTAACAATTATGGATTTTGAACGTATACATTGTAAAAGTATGCCTTATGTCTAATATTACTATGAACCATTATGCATTTAAAGTGTTATATATTTTGACCATTATGCATTTCAAGCTTATGTTTTTAGAACGTGTGCCAAATAACTTTATATATTTTGATACCTTATATTATATGATTTTCGGCATTTCAACTTTATGGTTTTAGACCTATATTTATTTTAAATTATAATACGTACCCCTCGTTTTTAGGTGTATCCCAATTGTAATACTTCGTGATATTATACGTTCTACTTTTTTTATGGCAATGTGAAAGCACGCGAACAAAATAAGTTTTTGTATTGATAATCCCGTCAAATGGTTGTATTATTACCAGCGATCGGAAATTCGGTTTGATATTTACCTAATTTATGGCGTTGTTTTTCAGTTGTATGGAGGCGGGTTCAATATTAATTTATTTATTATTCCGGGATTTCTGAATAGATAAATTACGCTAGCGTAAATCCATTATTAAGTATTTACAATAAATGTTTGAAAGTATTTCTATGTATAGATTACCAAATGTTATTTAATTTACCGGTAACTCTACACTAACCTAACCTAACCTAACCTAACCTAACCTAACCTAACCTAACCTAACAAAGTACGAGGAGCAAATTGACGGAACGTTTTAACATATATGTAAAATAATTTATATTAAAGTTTTGTAGAACCTCACAATCCCGGAATTTATATTATTAAAATAATATTTTCAAGAAGAAGACGCCATATTCGCTTGACTTTATCCGGGATTTTGCCAACTTTAGGTAAATATCGAACCGATTCCGATCCCTGATTATTACTGGGGTAAATGCGTCTTTTTTTTTTATGGGAATAAAACGATTTATAACTATTTTTGCGCCCTTTATAGTAGTATCCTTCATCAACTTCGTATTCCTTTAAAATATTTAAGACGCATTTATTCCTCAGTCGGAATAGGGGTGTCCGAGCTTCGAGCGTTCGCCAAATTGGATCGAGTAAATTTGCGTACCGATGGATTTTTCGAATTTAACCATCAATCTTGTTGCATGTTTGGTCGCCACTCTAGCGAACGCTTATGTGAACACTCTAGTTTATTAGCGATTTCAATTCAATTAATATTTATTTCAAATGAAAATGGACAAATTAAGTTTTTACATTTGTAACAAAATGTTGAATCATCAGCATTTATTACATTCAAAACAAGTTCTTGTGGACAATTTTATACTACATGGCCTTATTTTTTCAATTTATATTTATGAAAAAACGGGCAAAGCAAGGTTCTAAAATGGGAGGCAATCTCCGCTGCCCACGATGATTACCCGCCCCGTTCCGCCGTCACTTCCGTTGCAATTCTTGCGTCTATTGGAACCTATTTCGAAAGCTTTAGTTGTGTTCGATGAAATAACAATTTATACTACTAATGTAGTTTTAATGGTTTCTTACAGAGTATTACAGATGACATAAAGCATCATAACGATGAAGATTCTTGGTTTACTGTCGGGATTGTTAAAGGAACTACATTTACGGTAAGCTATACTGCAACTAAATAGCTTATACAGAGGAATTTAGACAAACATGATAATTTAATAAATGTATTTGTTTCAGGTACAAAATTATTTATCGGATCCAAATGTAGACTTGTCCAACTTGTCCCTAGACAATATACCGGATCTATCGGGTTACCCAACGACGCCCCTCGAACATGGAACCGCGTACAAATTCCGGCTCGCCGCTGTTAACTCATGCGGCAGGGGCGAATACAGTGAAGTGAGTGGTCGTAAAATAGGATCTATACCGTAAAGTGGGGTTACATTGATCAATTTGAATATTCTCAAAAACTTCTTTATCTTTTACTTAGGAGTTAAACAATTATTATAAACAAATTGGAACGTCGACTTGTTAAAATCTTTCGTCATGGTTAATTTAGATATGCTAACTTTAAAAAAAAAAGAAATAAAATATCTTCTTATAAGTAATTTGTACACAGTCTCAGTAGGTTGATTTACATGTAATGAATAGTATAAGTTTATATTTATTTACAATTTTTGTAGTCTCGAGGCCCTAACCGATTTTTGTAGGTGCTTGGCATGGTCCTGCAATTTATTTAAACCTAAATTTAGCAATAAGCGTTCATAACAACCAAAATTGTCGAAAATGTAGTGGAACTGTAAATAATCTAACTAACCCCACATAACTGATCAGAAAACCTAAGAATCAAAATATTTGTGATAAAATACATTGCTACATGATTGGAGTTAATGATAGGTCCATGATATAACACAAAATCCAATATTGAAGGAAAACATTTTACTGTAATACTCACTTTGTTAATTAAGAAGTTATTATAACTTATAAAATAGTAAAAAAACGTTAATTACATTTTCACATGTCAATTGTGCCGGTGACAACCACAATTATTCACTGCGTCAGAGCAACTGGGGGCAGTAACTATCGGTTTTGCCAACCTCAAAAAATTCGGACGCGTTCGGAAACAAGGATATTTGTATTTAAAAGAAAAACTAAGTTTTTATCAATGTAGCCCCATCCAAACCCTTCATGGTCAACTGAGCCCACTCACAACTCAGCCCGCGGGCTCAGTTGACCTCTAAAATATATGTTGGGGGTGACTCGGCCTATAATGTGGTTGAGTTGTCCCTCTGGCGGTAGACTGTGGTCAACTGAGCCCGCGGGCTGAGTTGACCACAGTCTACCGCCAGAGGGACAACTCAACCACAGTCTATTGCTAAGGAGACAACTCGGCCCGCAGGTTCAGTCTTTCGCTAGGGGGAAAACAGAATGTGTGTGTGTTTGTTTACAATTATATTTGGAAATTAAATAGGTACCTTTTTGTTATTTTTAACTTTCGTTTTTATAGTGGTAGTTACCACGATCAATTTTTACAAATTTGAAATAGGTGTCATATTCTAAAGATTGATCAATTTCTGCAAATAGGTAAAACTACAATCATATTTACAGTTTTGTCTTTGTTTCATGTCAGTTATATAATAATATGTACTTGAAGAGTGGCATGCGAAATTGAACAAGCTCTTAAAGCCAAAACCCGACATTTTGAAACTTCTAGTAGTTTTGCAACGCCTCATGAAAACAGACACAAATAAAGTAAGAAATAACATCGTCAGCAAAAGAAAAAATGAAGTTATCGAGGTGAATGACAAAATTAATGAAGTAGTGGAACTAGAACACAATAAAAAAAGTTCAGCTTTATGTATAGAACTTTTAAGATTCTAAAACACTTAATAAGTGATCGGGCGGAGTGATTTACGTCCACGCTGACGAAGATGCGGATATATCAATTTTGCTTCTGTTGTGTTTTCTCACCTATACTTAGTTGTACCTATATTTGCGTATGTTGGCAACACTGCGAGAGAAGATGGCTCTCGCCGATAGCGTAGCGTCACGTTTCAATACACTGATCGATTGTTCTTAAATACTAAAATATATTATTATCCGATATCTAGTGCTTTTATTGTTAAAATTAGTAACTTACCAAAACGTGATAGCAGTCCAGACAGGTGGATCATGTGTTAGTTCTACATATATCTCAACTTTCCGTTGGTTGGGTTGACCCTATAACTTTAAACTGCAGTCGACTGAGTCCGTGCGGGCTCAGTGGACCCCTTAGCCAATTTCTGGGACGAGTTGCCCCCGAGTAAATAAACGTAGTCAACTGAGCCCGCGGGCTGAGTTGTGAGTGGGCTCAGTTGACCATGAAGGGCATCCAAATAATCAAAGTAACCGCACCCCAGTTTACGGTACGGTAATATGATCTATTACTTAGTGGGTTCATATGTTCTGTTACTGAGATTTTATAAAGGAAAAAGAAGAAGTTTCTCATAAACCTCTAGGTATCAAAACTTTATTTTATATTAAAACAAAAAAACGCCTTCGAGAACGAAAAAAAATTCTTCTTACTTAATGGTAGCTATAGTCGTCGACTTCAGTTGGACTGACCTGTACCTACCATTTAGAAACAACTTATTTTTTGCGTTTTTGACAGCTGTTTTTTTGTTCTTCGTAAACATTTTATTTTATTTTATGCTTTCCAGTGATGACTTCTGAGTTGATATGAAACTTTAAGTCATTTCAAGCTCGCCGCAAGCAGCGCAATGGGAAAGTAATAGTCATATTTAAACAATGAAACGTTTTTCGTTATTGTCGCTCAACTATCTTAATCCAGGTATCTTATCGCTACCCTTGTAATAGTTACCGTTGAAGAGTTCCGGTGGCCATCTGTGGTCTTCATCATCAGTTCCATGTCACCAAATGATAAGTACTTTCTAAATGCAAATGCTGGACTTGTCACTAAAAATACTGAAATCGCTCTGTGTATGCCTATAATATTTGAGGAGTTCCCTCAATTCCTCAGGGGTCGGATTGACGGAGAAATCGGTGAAAATACATTTGAAAATACATACAGTGTAACATATAAACTCCTCCTTTTTTGAAGTCGGTTAGTAAAATAAGAATAGAAATGATCTATTCTAAACTATTGCAATTATTAGCTGTACGAGGTTGATGTATTCTCATTTGGGAGTTTTGGGACTAAAAATCATACTTCAAATCACGCACGATAATAATACTGATAACGGCCAAAACTTTTGTAAAAGATCTTGTAGAGAGTTATATGCGTGACATATTTAACAGACTTATAGCTTTTAATTTAGGATCTTATCTTATCTTATCTTTATGGTGGAGTCCTTACGGATACACTTCGACCCTGTGAGATCTTTTGTGTAATTACCCCTCTTTTAGCTCTTAATCCAATGCAGCCTCCACCCCTTCCAAAAAGCGGATAGTGGAGTGCAATGGCAGTGCCTTGAAATCATTCGGTTCTGGGTATCCACAACCGAGGATTTTCATTCTTACTCCAGCGAGGGCATCACATTCACACAATAGGTGTTTCATTGTCTCAGCCTCTTCGCCGCACATTCTACAATCTGTGTTGTCATATAGGCCCATCTTTGCTAGGAGATATTTAACCCCGAAGTGCCCGGTAAACACTCCGATAATGTATCGAAGTTGTCTTCTGCTGAGTTTCCAAAGTTTCTTGGTCCAGCTCTTGTTAACTCTTCCTATGAAGAGCTTTGCATGCCCTAAGCCTACCGTAGTTTTCCACTCTTTTTGGTGGTTTTCTAGGGCGTTGTTGTTCAGGGCTGCTTTTATAGTGCCCTGTGAGGGTGCCACAAATGGTTCAGGTCCGACGTATGCGCCCTTGGACCCTTCCCTTGCCAGCTCGTCCGCGGCTTCATTTCCGGGATAGCCTTCCTGTCCTGGAATCCACATCAGTTTCTCTTTGTTGTGTCTTCCAAGTCTGTTTAAGGCTTGGATTCCATTGTAGACTAGCTTCGAGTCTACTTTAGGCGCCGTCAGCGCCTTGAGTGCCGCTTGGCTGTCGCTTAGGATATAGATAGTTCTCTCCTGTAGAGTCCTATCAATATTCTCCTGCGCGCAGGCAATTATCGCATACAACTCCGCCTGGAAGATCGTTGCGTAGTTGCCCATACTTATGCTACTGTTGTAGTCTTTGGCATGAATGAATACCAGCCCCCGTACCGGAGCTCATCTTTGAACCATCCGTGTACCATGTCGCGTTGTCTTCCTCCGATAGGTGCAACCCATCCTTCCATTCATCCCTTGTCGGAATGTGGACATTGAAGTTCCTCCGGAATACATACTTGGGCTGCATTTTATCGCAGCCCATCGTCTGTCTGAAGCAACATTGTGTGCCATTTTAGTGTGTCTGGTTCTAGGCGCTGTGTCGTTCCACAGGCCAGCCTCTTTCAGCCTTCGCAGTGACTTGCACGCCTCAGACTGTATGGCGATATGTAGTGGTGGGAGGTTTAGTAGGACCTCCATTGCCACCGTCGGCGTCGTTCTGAACGCCCCTGTTATAGCCATGCAGGCCACCCTCTGCACTTTAGTTAGAGAGTCCTTGCATGTCCTTAGTGTTGTTCTTGGCCACCAGGCCAAGCAGCTGTACATAATTATGGGTCTTACCATCATGGTGTAGATCCACTTCAGTACTTTAGGGTTAAGGCCCCATGTCTTACCATATGCTGATCTGTACATTCCAAACACTCTCAGCGCTTTTGTTAAAGTGTTGTCTACGTGCTTTTTCCAAGTGAGTTCTTTATCTAGTATGATACCTAGATATTTTACCTCACCTGACAATTTTAGTACCTCGCCAAACAGCCTTAGCTGTTTAATATGTTTGAGGTCCCGTTTCTTAGTAAATGGAATTACTACAGTTTTGCTGGGATTGATGGATAGTTGATGACTAAAGCACCAGCTTTCCTTTTCCAAAGCTTTACCCATGATTTCCGATACTGTTTCCGGAAACTTCCCGTTTATAAGTATCACGAGATCATCTGCATACCCAACAGTGTGTAGTGGGCCAGTGTTGAGTTCCTCCAGGAGAGAGTTTACTACCAGGCTCCACAGAGTAGGTGAGAGAACCCCCCCCCCCTGAGGACATCCTTTTGTCGTTGTGGCAAATAGTACGTCTCCCAAAAGAGTTGACTTTATTAGCCTACTATTTAGCATGTTGCCTATCCATTTACATATGGTTGGTTCAATGCCGTGCCTAGCAGCTGATGTGCTTATGGCTTCGAACGTGGTCATATCAAATGCTCCCTCCCCATCAAGAAATGCCGCGAGGCAGATCTCTTTGTTCTCAAGTGCATTATCGGCCTGTATGCTTTGGCATCACTGTAATCTGCCTTGCCTGGTTTTGGCAGGTAGATTACTTTTTCAAGCCTCCATACGCGTGGGACGTGCCCGAAGGCTAAGCACGCTCTGTACAGCCTGCTTAAATGCGGAACTATTACATTCGCCCCTCTTGTAGTAGGATTGGGTATATGTCATCCGGGCCCGGCGCTTTGTACGGTTGGAAAGTGGATAGTGCCCACCGTATCTTGCTGTCATCTACTACCTTTTTGGCAGTGTCCCAATTGTATCTTGTAGTGCGTGCTGTCTGCTCTGACACACAAATTGGTACACTGTCTATTTTGCTCTCATGTAAGATGGGACCAGGAAAGTGTGTACTACACTTAACTTTCAGGGTATCAAAACCCGTTTCAGTCATCCTTCCCTTATCGTCTTTTATTGACGCTAACGGAGTTTACTTTGCTACGGCTAGTGCTTTTGAGAGCCTCATACCCTCTGGTATCGAGCCTATTTGGTTGCAGTGGTTCCGCCACGCACTCCGTTTTGCTTTTCTTACAGCTTTATTATACTCCGTGAGCTTGTGAGCGTACTTGCTAAAGTCATTAGTCGCCTTCGCGTCATTGAAGATCGCCCTAGTTTCACTTCTGATTTTGGTTATTTCAGGGTTTCACCATGGTATCTTCTTGGCTAGCACCCTTTTTTCCGGGCAGTTATTGGTCCACGCGGTGTGTAACGCCCGTACCAAGTTGTCCGCTTCAAATTCAATATCGATAATAGAATTAAGCTTACCTTTCGGATCCCTTAGTTCTACCTTTAGATCACGTTTAAAGGATGACCAGTCGGTATTCCTAGGATTTCTTTTGCGCATAGTTTCAATTGGTATTTCGGTCCGGTACCTATGATCTGAAAGTGAGATTTCATTGGAAACATGCCAAGAGTGAATATCTTCGTAAATGTGGTTAGACGCCACCGTTATGTCAATTACTTCTCCACGCCTAGCATTGACGAAAGTTGAGCTGTTCCCTTTATTCAGTAATTGTAAAGAAGAGCTCACCAGAAAATCCAGGAACTTCTCTCCCCGCTTGTTGACGTCCGAGCTACCCCAGATGACGTGGTGTGCATTGGCGTCGCAGCCGATGATCAAGTCGGTGTTCACTTAACTGCCAAATGCGACCAGACTCCGGAGTTGGGGTGTGATGGGGTCGGTCGCTTCGTATGGGAGGTAGGCAGACGATATGATGAGAGTCTTGCCTAACCTCTTCTCCTGGATCTTAATAGTGGTAAGATCCCTAGAACAGTAAGCAGTATAAGGCATGGCATTTATGCCATATTTGACATACACACAAGTCCTCATATTATTCTCGGGGCAGAGGTAATAGATAACTCCTCCCGTGCCGATTAGTCCCCTGATCTCGCCCCTGTATAAGTATGGTTCTTGAATCAGGGCTACATCGAATTTATCATTCTTTACCTGCTTCGCCAAAAGGGCTGTGGCTGCCTTATTGTGTTGCAAATTAATTTGTACGCACCTTATGCCTCCCATGGCTTGCGACGTTATTGTGGAGGCTTAGGCTTGCTGAGGTCAGCAGCCTCCGCCGGCGACTCGCGGTCCTCGGACATGGGTGATGCGGGGTTTCCGAGGTAGAGGTCACGCAGGTTCTCGGATGTCGTCACCGATACTGGTGACGCCTCCCGACCCCCACGCGGCCCTTCATCCACTCCAGCCCCTTCAACCTCGTCCACCCCGTCCGACTCCTCGCCCGCTGGCACCTCAGAAACCACGTCAGTGCGGGGAGCCTTTCCAGGATCGACGTCAGCACCCCTCTTCTCAGCATCGTCCAGAAGCTTACGCTCACGTCGATTCCCGATTTGAGTACGTAGCCGGCCTCCCGGATTACGTCCGCTGACTCCCGGTCCATCAGTATGATGCCAATGATCTTCGTTTTCCAGGCCATTTCCACCGGTTTTGGAAGATCCTTGGCATCCACGACCTTGAGGCTCATCCCCGCAATATCTCCCTCGCTTATGAGGGAGCTGAGCCACGTGGAAGACGCCTTGTCACCGCAACTGATGTGCAGGGCGCCTCCCACAATGTTCCCGAAGTTGATGTCTGGGAGCGGCTTAGGGATGATCAGGAGGAGCTGGATCACCACCCCCTATATGGCCGCCATATGACACGCCAAGATCTTCTTGGCTGGGAAGGTCGTTGGTATCACTGCTACCTTGAAACTTAAGAGTGCCTCCGCATACGACCCTACCCTCGTCCTTTTGGAGTCACCACCGGTTTTTGGTGATACCAAGCTCCTTCAGCGGTGTCGTCCCTAGATGGGCTGGCATCCAGAGGCTGGATCGCCGCAGCTTGAGCTTCCCTCTTCCTCTGCCTCCTGCTCCCTTTCTTCACACTCCCTTCCGGCTGGAAGCTTACAGGGGGTGGTTTCGGGGAGGTCAGTTTTAGAGGAAAAGGGAGGCCCTGCTTACTGCCTCCGTTACGCCGTCAGCCCCACCAGCACCTACGCCGGTCGCTCCCTTGGTGGGGAGCCCAGCACGTCCTTCCTTCATCCCCGAGGGGAGAGGTCGGCTCGCCTTTGAGGTGTTCGGCGACACTTTGGCTGTTGCCCTTGTTGGTGTGATGCGCCCTAACTGCCCCTGCGGGCCCACGTACTCTACTGTTGCCGGATCCCGCGTCCCTGTCTGCGACAGGTCGGCGTCTCACCTCACAGTCTGTCTTTGCGCTAAGCGCCTTTGCCTCACTCCTTGCGGAATTTGACAAAGATAGTTGTATAAGAAAATGAACTTTTTGTGAAATTGTATGATTCTTTTTGACCTGCACTGTACAACGTTGTCAACAACTTCGAGATAAGAGTCTCCAACATTGACACAGTGACATTTTACATGATTTTCGTCCTATCCATCGAGGATTGTACCGAGGCACTCCAGGGTCTCAGCCATGGCGACAATATCATCGGCGATGCCAAAAACCACCTCAGTCCAGAAGCTTGAAAGCGTCTTTCAATGCAGCAGGAAACAGTTTCGGAGATATTACATCTCGCTGTCTCACTCCTCGTTGCAATTGGATAGGCTTCGAGCTCCGGTCCAAAAGGCGAACTGACATAGTGTCGTTTCTATACAAACATTATGTATATTATTAATACGGTTTTTACAAGATCATTAATTGTAATTAATTAATCCTTGAGGTAATTGCGTGAGACCTCACGTATTGAATTAAATTTGGTAGGTAATTAATATATTTCTACTCCTGATCATCGATTGAAAATCATGGTGTTATAGAATGATTATTGGTTTTTAAAAATGTACAATAATTAAACTTTAAGATTTTATACATATTGAAATAAAAAAATAGACATAAGTTACTTTTTTGTCTCAACCTTAGTAACAGAACTTATTGACCGACTTGGTATACATATATGCTTGAATATCTAATCGGCTTGCTCTTTGTAGGAAAGTGCATTCAAAACGTGTTTACCTGGTTTTCCTGGTGCGCCATCAGCAATAAAGATCTCCAAGTCGGTAGAGGGCGCGCATCTATCCTGGGAGCCGCCCCAGGTTGCCGCGGAGGGCATATTCGAGTACTCAGTCTATCTAGCTGTACGGTCTAACACTCAACCTAAGGTATGTTTCTAATATAGATCAGCAACTTGATAGTCAATAAGGAAAATTATAGCGGTATGGCTACTAGACCGGGAGATAGTGACACAAAATTTTCGGTCTTCAGGGGTCTAATTACGTAATGACATTGTCATAGCGCTGGTACCGGGTGCCGAATCGTGTGCGCGTTAATCGAACGTGTCGGATAAATTACGAGTGTCGAACGATTTGATCCACAAAAAATCTCGTGTTTTCCCATAGTCGATCGAAAAAGGTGTAAGCGGTATCGTAATGCCATACTTCTCCGGTGTGGCTTAAAACCCGTCATATCGACGAAAACACATTAATTAAAATAAAAAAACAATTCAAACCTTTGTACCAGGCTATGATTTGCAAAGCTAATCACCGTCAACTGGCCATTCACGAAAATCACCATGCCATACCTTTCCAACGGTTCCAAATAGCCGCCATACCGTCGCAAAGGCGTATTTTTGTTTCTTACAAAACTATTTGTACCGCCCTATAACTTTTTTTACCAGTTCTTTGTATGATCACAAATAGAAGTCAGATAATGCCATACCTGTGGGAGGTGGCAAATGTGTACAATATTTATTCAAAACTAAGATTTTATGCGTATTTCAAACAATTTGTACCAGAATGGCACAATTATTCAAAGAACTGTTTTATAACCAGGGCCTGTATTCCCGACTGTAAAAAACATATCGTCTTTGATCTGTTATGGTATCGGTCCGACGTCAGTCGCCTTTACTGTCAAGTAAATAAAAGCTATCAAAACGGTGACAATACGATAACAGATCCAAAGCGATATTGTTTTTACCCGACTGCGGCAAAGCCCAAAAGGAGAGTTATGTGTTTGACTTGTATACAACGTGTTACAAAATACCCCGTAAAAAATATAATAAATTATCAAAGCCAAAAATATTGTCAACCCTAGTAAGCTGTCATGTCAGGGAACCGGAGTTAGCATAGATTATTCAACAGAGAGGCCTACCTACCAATTTTAATAATTGTCAACTTTAATGGTTTTTCTGTTTTTCATCCACAAAGGTTCAATACTACGATGTCATTATGCTTAAAGTACTGGCTTTAAAAAACGTCAAGACGGAATAAAAATTATGCTGTCAATTTCAAAACTTCTTATCAATATTCTACACTTGTTCCGTGTTTTTCCATATTTTTTTCCAAAATGACGATGTTTTCTTACTCAGAATATTACGATATGATGTTATGCGTAGGCCATGAAGATAGCAATTTAAATCGTGCTCGCGAACTGTATCGGCAAATATTTATCAATGGAAGACCACCCGCTGAACAGTGACGGCTACCTTCGTACCAGTGTTTTCTCAACATGTCAAGACGCCTACATTCCATAGGCTCCTTTCATCGGCCTTCTGGAAGTGGACGTCCAAGCACAGTCGATGCCAGGCAGGCTGAGTTAGTGTTAGAGCATTTTGAAGAAGAGCCAACCACGATTACGAGACGAGCCGGAGCAAGATTCGGTATGAACCATGTTGCAGTTTGGCGAATTCTTCGTGACGACAACCTCTCACCCTTATCATTATCGCCGTACACAGCTGATACCCTCTGATCTTGCTCCCAGGAGTAACTTCTGCGAGTGGTATCTGAGGCAGTTAGAGGAGAACCCTAATTTCGTAAACTATGTTATGTGGACGGATGAGGCAACTTTCACGAGGTCAGGACTTTCAAATGTGCATAACGATCACGTTTGGGCTCGCGAGAATCCACACGCTTCACGGCAGGGCAGATTCCAACATCAGTGGCGGCTGAATGTGGGCTGGCATTTATGACGGGCATGTCGTTGGTCCCGTCATTTTGCCATCACGTCTGAACGGGGGCAACTACCTAACGTTTTTACAAACGGAATTCGAAGAAGCGATTGACGACTTTCCTGAGGCCGACAGGGATTACTTTGACAACCAAAGGAACATGGTGTTTCAACACGATGGAGCTCCGGCTCATTTTGCTCGCGACGCGCGGGAGTATCTCAACGTTCGCTTTCCAGGAAGATGGATCGGACGTGGAGGACCGGTGCTATGGCCCGCTCGTACTCCGGACATCACACCCTTGGACTTCTTCTTATGGGGTTATGTGAAGTAGTCCTAGTTGTTACGTTTTGGAAACTGCATTTAATGATGGAAGCAAGAAACTTTGCACAGTGTTAGTTGGGATCAAAATAAGTGATTTTACCCGCAGCAGCAATAGTTTCACTTCTTAGGAACAGAGATGGCGCCACTTGAATTTTTCATTTTTCAAAAAATTCTACAAGCTAAATGGCAGCACCGATTTCAATAATTAGGGTGTCAATCGAAAGACAATTAAACAATCTATAATTTAAAAAAAAACCATAAAAAAAACTTTATAAATAATACATAATTTCTACCAAAAACCCCGCAATTTTGTTATTTTTTGTAGCTTTTGACCAGTTTTTTATTTATTTACATAAAAAATGTAAGAAAAGGGTATTATTTTATTTATTCACATGATTACGCTATTAATAACACATTTAATAAAAAAACTCCATGTCAATACCTTTAATATTTAGAAAGATATTTATGATTATATGCGGCAGGGCGACGGGGTCATTGACCTCGAATCCGAGCGCAACTCCAATTTTAGCCAGGAATTGATAAAAAAATATACCTTGACAATATCGAAAGCCTAAAAATTTACGTCTAGGATACTTCCAATCATGGTGCATGCTATTACTGATCATATTTATTGACGAACTAGGTACATTTTTGATTGTTTTTTGGTTAGATCCCGTCAAGCAATGTGTATTGATTAAGTGGTTTTCAAAATATTCGTACCTAGTTTTTAAAAATCTCTTCTAATGTGGCCTTTTGACCCTAGAGTTGCGTTACCGTTGTTAATTCAGTCTTATTTATCACAAGCAATTTATGATTTTCATGGCGGGCAAACTTACTTTCACTTGCGTCCATGTTTGCCCATACCCATTATTTGCTAAACTATAGCTCTTAAGGCGTTTTTGTTAAAGAATGAATATAAAGGACCATGGGCAGAAATGTCCCTCCCCACCAACAGAAATGAAACATGTCTCATTTAATAGATCTCAGCAACATTATGTATTTTTACTATGGAGACGATCACCAGATGTATGGGGTTTTCTTGGAAAACCATAATCGTATCGTATGGAATTTGTTTGAAAATGAACACATATATGGATGATTTGCCTTATTTGGCCCTTGTTTTCATTAAAAAAATCCCATTGATTTTGCTACTAAAATAAGTATTTTGTCTTTTTTTGGGTCCTTATAAACATATAGACATGCATCCCGTTACTGTTGGTGGGGGGGGACAGTGCCCATACAAATTTGCCCATTGTCCTTTAAGGCCAAAATTGTCGTTCTATCATAGTTTTATAATTCTACAAACAGTACTTTTGTGGAAATTTAGTGCTTTAGCTATCTTCGACCCAGACCATGATGGATTTTCCAAGTATTTGTCCACAATTGCTTTCCTTTTTTCAAGTTCCATTGTCGATAACTATTAAATGCATCGATCAAGGTCTATAATTTTTGCACCATTTAAACATCAAAACGTTGTCAACAAACCGTGATTGTCACTTTTGAAATAAGAATTCAAGAAACATTTTTTTTAAATTAATTTATACGTGCCAATTCTAAATGAACCATGCTTTAACTAGTAAACGGCAAAACCGATATGAATAAATTATACTTGGTTAGATTCGTCTTAACCACTAGAATGTCATAGGCTATATTAAAATTATTTAAAAGTAAAATTGGCGGCTCGAATACGATGATGCCATACTGTAACAAACGATTCTATGTCTTGCACCTTAAAAACGTGTCGAAAAATATTTTTTTTCAAGTATTGCACCAGTTTTTCGCCCTGCTAGAAAATGGCAATTATAATAACGGTCTCATAGTACAATATCATTTAATTTCCAAAATTGGCAGTTGCCAATTAAAAAGAATGTTCTTTCTTCTTAGCTCAAGTGTGACAGCCTTCCGTCCCATGGTTACAATATGGGATATTTTTTATAGGTAGAATTGTATCCAAACTACCAGAATACAATGATGCCATGCTGTAAAAAAGAGTTATACGTATTTTACAGTCGTGTTTTAAAACGTGTCGAATGAATACGTTTTTCAATTATGGCACTACTTTATCCCCCAACTGTACGGTCACATTGTATTTTGTACTTTCCAAAAATCCAAATGCCATACTGGTACAAATCGTTTTACAAAATAAAATATCCTCCTTTGCGGCGGTATGGCGGCCATTTTGAACCGTCGGAAAAGTATGGTACGGAGATTTTCGTGAAAAGCTACTCGACGGTGATTATATACTCGCATACATAAAGTCCGTGATCTCTTAGAAGAGGACTCGTGTTTCGGGTGAAATCAGACGAAATCGTGTATTAAAAATTGACTGAGTGAATTACTTTGGCTGACGGATTTATTGGCAATCCAACACCCAAAGAGTGCAGTCGTCTTTTTTGTCTTTAACTATATAGAGTAGTTAATACCTTTTAAGCTTTTAAAAAAAGTGACAATTGTAAATATTTTAATAAACTTCAACAACGGGTGATAGGAGCAACAGGGATTTCGAAATGTACATTAGGAAGAATATTAAAAGCAGCCGACCAAAAACCTCCATATATGCCCTTTGAAACGCCACAGAGAAAGAGACCGATAAAGGATTTTATATTAAATCTGGATAGTTTTCATTACGATGATATCAGGCGGATGGTTTATGATTTTCATTCTAAATTCAAAGAATTCCCTAATTTGAAAACATTGCCAGTAATAATAGAAGCGATAAATTTCATGGGCTCTACGTTCACGCTACGAAAATTCTACGAAAGTTGGGATTTAGGTATTGTAAAACCAAAGATAAACGAAAAACTTGAATGGAAAAGCATGAAGTTTAACTGAAAAGTACAAAATATATAGATAAAATTTAAAAAAATAGAATTGAAGGTAGATAAATAGTGTATATGGACGAATCGTACATACACACGTCGCACGTTAATGGGAAAGGTTGGTCAGACTCTAGCATCGCAAGGATTAAAAAGCCAATTTCCAAAGGGCAACGTCTTATTATAGCTCATGCCGGTAGTGAAAATGGCTTTATACCTGGTGCGTTGCTTACGTACAAATCAACAGACACAACAGGTGATTACTGATTACCATAAAGAGATGAATAGCGAGAAATATGAAAAATGGCTTAGAAATCAGTAGTGACAGGTTGCAGGGCCATCGCTAAAAGCCTATATTTCCTTAGTCGATGAAACGATGTAGTAGACAATGATTATCTGTGCATAAATTAGCTTGATACAAATGGAATTGTTTTCTTTTAATTAATGTGTTCTCATCGGTATGGAGGGCTGTAAGTCACACCGGAGAAGAACTAAGGCATTACACTAGCGCCCACTTCTTTTTTCATCGACTATCGGAAAATATGAGAATTTAACAAATCGTTCGACACTCTTAATTTATCCGACACGTTCGATTAAAGCCCATGCGATTGGACCCCGGTACCAGCGCTATGACCATGATTTTCCTTTTCGCCATTACGTAATTATACCCCTGACGGGTCGCCATACTTGGTGCAAATTACTGGAAATTTTGTGTCACTATCTCCCGGTCTATATTCTAAAACTGATTTATTGTAGGCTTTACTTGAACAAATTTTATTTTGTATCTGAAGTCCATGATAGTTCAAGAGACCTATTTTAATTAACATAGAAAGTGGAAGTGAACGAAGGCCCTTTCCTAAAAAACATTATCGGGAGTTTTTAGAATTGCCAACAAGCCTGAATTGAAAAATATTATATATTTAATAATGTGTTCATCCCTAAGGTATAAAACTTATTTAAGTGACCGGAGCATAATGTCTAATTATGCGCACAGTCACATACAAAGCTTTATCTACATGCATATCATAAGTTTTCTACAACATGTACAATATGGGATATGGCCTACATTTTCATAACTTTATTTTCTGTTCTTCGTAAAGTTCGATAATATAATGAACCTATGGATGTCAAAAAGTATTACCTACCAGCTTTATTCGATAATCACAACCAAATATGATTCCTTATTTTTAAAAAGATGTTCGAAAATTGAATTTGATTAAAGTTTTGGTCACCTTTACTGTAATTTAAACATTAAGATGCAACCACAGATACAGGTTTACTAATATAGGCCATTTGCTTATCGTTTCTGAACATATTATGGCAGTTATATATTAGGGAAGTTATGCCATGGATGTAGATAAAAAATGTTTTTCAGTAAGATTAAGGTTCGCTCATCATTTGTTATCAACATATACCATTTGATTATTTTTTTCGTTAAATATTAACCTACTCGGAAAGGGTTGTAAAAAAATAAAGGTTTGTTTTTCACATTTTTGGGTTCAAATGTCGCTCCGTTCCACCCTGTAGAAATAAAATACATTCACTCGTCTTTCAAATTAACCGGTATCCACCCATTGTGTAAAACGTTAATGAAATAGGGCTTGCACTCTAGTTAATGGCGCGCACCTTTAAAAGTATGAAAATGACAAAATACTTTGCAATTCCTTTCGACTAGGGCGGCAGGGCCTCTATTCCCGATGGTAAAAAACATATCGTTCTTGACCTGTTATGGTATTTTTTTGACATCATCTGCCATTACTGTCAAGTAAATAAGAGCTATCAAAACGGTGACAATACGGTTTTTACCATGATGAATAGAGGCCCTGGTCACTTAGGTGAGGTGTTTATGATATTGCAAGAGTCCCTCTATTATATGAGTATTGCATGACAATCCTAGATTTGACAAAAGGAGTCTGCTTTAGATCAACTTTTTGAATGCGCAAGGCAGCAAAACATGGCTCTAGATTTTATGTGGCGAGCGCCTTGCTGTCCGTGATCTTTCACACTTCATACTTCTGAACGTTTAAAAATAAATGTTTTGCAGATTAAATTATGAAATCAGTAGATTTTTAGGGGTTTGTATTACCTAGGAGGCATCGAAATCCCAGCTGGCCTTCGTGCGTGTGTATTGCGGCAAGTCCAACACGTGCGTGGTGCCGCAGGCTTCGCTGAGTGCGGCGCACGTGGACTCCTCCACCAAGCCCGCCATCATCTTCCGCATCGCCGCGCGCAACGAGAAGGGCTACGGGCCCGCCACGCAAGTCAGGTGGCTGCAAGGTACGCTATCACCCAAACTATACAAATACAGAGCATGAACTTTTGAACTCCTTTGTGCGTACACATAACTCCACGTCAAAAAATATTGCGCCTCCGCCCAGCCCTTATGCCCCGCTGCGCTGTCGCCTTCGCCTTACCCCTGCATTGCTGTCAGGCCTGTTACCTAAAAACATACCTACATACAATTTCTTATTGAAAGTAGTAATATTTTTATATCAAGGGACGGAACATTTAAATAATATCTGAATTGTTAAATAACATAATAAACCAGTGACATTATATCCCCAAATCGATTAAGGACAAATTTATTGCAAATTACCTTAATTTATAACCCCTTTCAAGGAATAGGTCGAGGTACATTTCAACCCGTATAAGAAACAGTATTACGGGCTGAAAGGTGTAAAAGCTGCGCCTTGATAGGTTGCTAAAAATGGCATTACACGACGAAATTCTCGACTATAATACCACTTTGCTTTGTACGTGTCTTTCGAGCTATTTCCACTTCTTGTATTTTCCTCATTTGCCAAAAGTTACTTTAATTTAACAGCGTGTATTTTCGCCCTCAAACCATTATCGTATTCGATTCCGCCCATTGGCCCAGCTGTTTGCTCAGGCGCCGCATCTATACAAAGCTCGCATACTTAAAAAAGGCACAATAGGTCTGGGGCCTGACTGCAGTCGTGAGGGAAAGTTTGCGTAAGAAGACTTTTATTTCAGGAAAGCGTAGTAGGAGTCTCAATAAGTATTTTAGACTCGGGAGGATATCAGTGACTAGGTACTTTTTCCAGTTATAACGTCATCAATTATTTGAATGAAATATAAATGTTTTCTTCAGAAACCTTCCGCGCGGGGTATAAAATTAAACGCTCTATGAGTTAATTCCAAAAATATATTATACACTTACAATTCAGCCAATTGTTTAGAAAAAACTGAAGTAATATTTTCAACCTAGTTTGGGCACTTCCTGGCAGGAAACGGCTAAATATTATATAAAAACTTGTTAAAAATCTAGTCGCTTGTAGATATACAGTAGCGGCAAAAAGTCCATCATATTCTACTTTTTTGTCATAATTTTTACATCACGCCTAATATGACCCGTATGAAAACTAAATATAATAGTCGATTAAATCCCGACTAGAAATACATATTTTGTTGCTATTATTTTCAACAAGAACTGTTTATATAGACATAATTAAAATAATAAAGTTACTGAAAATTCGATATATTGGCAAATTTAATGTAATAACAACAAAAGTACAAAAATATAACATTTTTCAACTACAAGTCTTAAATCGGAGTCAGTATAGCTCATGCAATTCACGATGGCGAGTGGGCTTTATTAGTGGTTGAACGTGTACATGCACATTGCGGTAGGGTGCGTGTCTGACGGAGCGATCAGTCGCGAGCGCGCCGTCGCTCAAGTCACTTGTGCATATTGTTTCCACGACGATAACTGCCACGAAGTACCGTCAGCATGTCATTATGTTATTTATAGTAAGGTATAATAAAGTATTTTTATTCTAACATATGCTAAAATAAAAATAGGTAATTAATTTAGAACTGTGGGGCCTATTCGTGTTTATTGCGTCCCAAAACGTGGATAAAACATTCGTAACTTTCTGACAAGTATAAGAGTGAAGGATGTTTTATCCACGTTTAGTCTCGCGATAAACACGGCCCTAATAAGCCCTCTGAAATAAATAAAAAACCTACAGATAGATTTAATTAAAATAAAATTGTACGTAATTTAAGGACAGAAAATACGAAGACATTACAAATGATACCTAGTTACATCAATTTTTTAGAAGATGCAACCAAGAAGGTCGCTGCATACATGACTAAATAGTTCGCATATCACGTCAAGAACACAAATACTATGTTGTTTTCAATGTTTTGTCTTATTTTATATTGTTTGTAGGGACGAGCAATGCACAGTGGCCTCGCGTTCATATAACAACGGTCGAAAATACCAAGATTGGAATAAAACTTAATTAGATAATACATAACGTTTTATTAGCATTGTGTATGCTCTAAAATCAATGAAATACAATCCTTCGGTAACGAACCCTTCTTTTTTTGGGGCAAACTACGTAGACCAGTGATGTAAGGATCAGATGTTAGCAAAAGTCGATTAAGCAAATCAGTGTTGCACATCACCCTGGATTTTTTTCTAGTGTTATGTTGCCTGAAGTATTTTACATCTTTATTCTTTGCTTCTGAAGCCTCTTCTGACATCTCTCCTATAGATAGAAGAGCATATTTGATGACTTCAGAACCGTGAACTAAGACCTTATGCACCGAAGCAGGAAGATAATACCAAGGGTATTCCGCTACAAGCAGTTTTGCTGTTTCTATGGCATACTCTTCGTATTTTTTAGAATTAATATTATAACCAGAGGCCAAGACTTTTAATACTACAGAACACCTGTATATTAAATCTTAGTTAATTCCTGTCATTTCCCCGGATATTTCAGGATTCTCAAAAAAAGCTCGTGCTGTGTTTCCATCGTTAGATGAACCACTACCTCCACTTTGAGGTTTGTCGATGATAAGACCTAGTTTTTCCCGAAATTGTGTTTGTATCAGCTTCTTTCTTTCGGAAGAAAGACGTTTGTCTTCTTGAGACCGCATTTGCCATTTTTTCACGGTGAGACGATAGGATACCTGGATAAAATATTCAAAAAAACGTATACAAGAGTGCAAAGGAGATAGTCCGTACTCATAACGTTCCTCATGAACTGTTTTTTGGACACACTTCTCAATATCATTCATTTCCTTAGGAGTCGCGCCGCATATAAAACATCTAGCTGCAGACATATCACAAAAAGCTGAACAAACTTTTCCATCTATCATCGTTAATTGCAGAAAGTGTTCTATAACAAAGCTTTTATCATATACCGAAACTGTAGATGGTCGTAAGCTATTATTTTTTTCTTGAATATATTTTTCTTCTTTTTGGGATAATTCCTTAGTTTGTAACGTTATATTATTATATATTAGAGTTACTTATGTGTGAGGTGACTTGACAGAGGTTCTGTCCACACTTGGTGTTGGGCCGGGACTAAAATTGACTAAAATAGAGGGTCGTGGATACTTGAGCTTAGTTCGGTACGAAAACAACTTACCAGTGTCGCACAAAATTGGTGCAGTTTACTAAATAGATAAGAAAGAAAAGGGCGCCATCTGTTTTAATCTAAACCAACAGAAAGATGTAAGTAGATAGTAATATTAAATTAGAGAGATTGAAAGTAAACAAACATGAACCTTGTCAACAGAGTTTATTAACCTGTTATTTATATCGTACAGTAAAAATTAACCAGTTACCATGCTACTACCCTCTTTCAGAGCGTCTTATACATACAGACCCACTGCACAATAGCAGGGTTATTTTATAACATACTTCCCTACTTATCAAGCGTTAACTTATAAACTATTCCTCTGTGACTGTGACAGGGCAAATGAAATCATACATCTCTACGTTCGAGCGTTTGTGTACATGTAAGTAGTATGAAACGTGTTCACCTGATGAGTAGACAGATCCACAAGTTGAGGATGAAGAAGTTCAGCGGGCGCAGCAAATCCACAGAGAAGCATGGACCGCAGCAACACCACGTAGAAAAAGACAGCGTGGCAAACACCCAGCAGAAGCAGATCCGGCAGTTGCACAGACAGGCAGGCGTGCACACAGTCAGAGAGACAGGCGGTCAGACGGGCATAGCCATACACCGCACGTCGACATAAACAGACAAGAGGAAACCCATGGAAGAAGAATCCAAGAAGGAGAAGGGCCCCACAGAAGGACCGGCTGTTTTTAGCTGCAAAGATTGTTGGCATTAGTATTTTGTATGAACATACGTTTTATACCTGCAAATAAAAACCTCAAGCACAAGAAAGTAACAGTGTGGATGACACGTTTCGTGAAACAAAATAGATTTTGTAGATAGGCAAATACACTTACCCGGTTAAAGAAGTATTAAAAGCAGCGGCGACTTTAACATGCGTTTAACCATGTTCGCCTTAGGCTTAGAAATCGTGTTCCTCCTTACATGTTTATTCTAGAACAAGAAACGACCATAAAACACCAAAATAAAAGCACCTGACAACGAGGTCGACAAAATTCTAGCACACACGAGATACTTACGTAGAAACACTTAGTATTTAACAAGGATGCATTGCGCTTACATGACGCTAAATTTACAAAATGACCATACGGCCATAGTGAGACTCTCACAGTATGTCGGTGACGTACGTGCTCACATATCTGTAGCGGTGACGAGAGTGACCAACAGATTCTTCACCTATGCGACCATTGACAAGCGTCTATGACTAAACCTAGAGGAGAATCGTATCGATCGAGACTTCGACCAGATATCGAGATCAAAATAAATTAGAGAAAACAGATCCTAACAATATTTAATTATAAATAGAACCTTCCCGAAGCGTTTTCCTAAAATAAACAAAGATTTATTTAAATGCAAAAGAAACTAGTCCTATATTATACCAAGCGGCAACACTGAGCGATCGGCGAGTCGAAATATTATCCCTTGTTGTCCAGAGATGTCGCCACTGGTTCTAAAATAACAGCATTAGACATTAATCTGTAACAAGTTTCTTTTGCAAATTTAAATCTAATTGGTCGACAAAATCTGGTAGATGCAGGTCGAGGGTTTTTCCAAATCACAATCTCGGGACTATCAGGGTTAGCGACATCTCTCATAACCAATTTAAGTGGCACATAAGAAGTAATGAACAGACTACCATCATCCTCACTACCGTCTGTGAAATTTAGTTTATAATTGGATTGACCTGTAGTGCCATCGAAACCCCATTTTCCTATTAGAACAAAGGGTATAGCCGGGTAAGCATGGCGAAACTGCCCTTAGCGAAAAAAATAATTTCCTTTTACTGGGTTATTAACCTTTACATATGTTGTGCTTTCACCAAAATTTAAGCCTCAAATCCTTCAGGTTTAAAAAAAACCGCATAAAAAGAAATAACATTTTTATTTTATTTTACCCAAAGTACTAATCCGATTTCTTTGTAATTTGGATATGTTGTATATACAATTAAGGTCGCTTTCTAAAAAAAAAATTAATGAATTATCTCTTGAAAAAATAGAAAAAAATCGAGTTAACAATTTTCAACCAAATAAAAAAAATACGTGCGAGATTGCGACAATTTCCAAATTTGCATATTTTATGTAGAATTTAATAATGTATAACATATATTTTTTTTTAATAACTAAAATCGGGATTAACAGTGTGAAAAACTTGAATTTGTACCATCCCATACATTATTTTCAAACAAAATAACTTCTACGTATTACACTATGAAGTTATATTTCCAACGCATTTTGAATTTGTAACGAGACTTATTTTACTGACAAGGAAAGGTACCCAACTGTCCGGCTTCGATTTTGTTGATTTTGATATAATGTTAGAGAGTAGTTTAAAATAACAGACACGTATTTTTTTTTAGCGGCCCAAACTCAACCTGTTGGGAGAAATTGACCTCCAAAGTACTGAAAAGTGACTAAACCCTCTAACTTATATAGAGATAGTATTTAAAAAAAAAATGCAAGTTTCATAGCGGTTTGATTATAAATGTTTAAGAAGGTGAAAAAATAATGAGCACGCGTTTTGTTGTATCGGCTAAAACTCATATTTAATAAAACAATCCCTTCAAAGATCATTGAAGATACACTTCCTGTGGTATTTTTTTATAATATTAGTTTTAGCCGATATAACAAAACACGTGCTCATTTTTTTTTTACAAGACAAAAATTTATTAACTGCAAAGAACAAGTAGTCGGTTAAAAAATACAGAACATGTATCTAAGGTAAAAATAAAATAAAATAATTACATATATATTAAAAACGAAATTAATTTTGAGACTAATTAGTGAATTCCGGCTCCATCATCGCACTCGAAAGCTCTGATCTTTCTTCTTGTGCCCCTTATTAACACGTGCTCATTATTTTTTCATCTTCTTAAACATTTATAATCAAACCGCTATGAAACTTGCATTTTTTTTAAATACTATCTCTATATAAGTTAGAGGGTTTAGTCACTTTTCAGTACTTTGGAGGTCAATTTCTCCCAACAGGTTGAGTTTGGGCCGCTAAAAAAAAATACGTGTCTGTTATTTTAAACTACTCTCTAACATATATCAAAATCAACAAAATCGGAGCCGGACAGTTGGGTACCTTTCCTTGTCAGTAAAATAAGTCTCGTTACAAATTCAAAATGCATTGGAAATATAACTTCATAGTGTAATACGTAGAAGTTATTTTGTTTGAAAATAATGTATGGGATGGTACAAATTCAAGTTTTTCACACTGTTAATCCCGATTTTAGTTATTAAAAAAAATACATGTTATACATTATTAAATTCTACATAAAATATGTAAATTTGGAAATAGTCGCAATCTCGCACGTATTTTTTTTATTTGTTTGAAAATTGTTAACTCGATTTTTTTCTATTTTTTCAAGAGATAATTCATTAATTTTTTTTTTAGAAAGCGGCCTTAATTGAATATACAACATATCCAAATTACAAAGAAATCGGATTAGTACTTTGGGTAAAATAAAATAAAACAGTTATTTCTTTTTATGCGGTTTTTTTTTTAACCTGAAGGATTTGAGGCTTAAATTTTGGTGAAAGCACTACATATGTAAAGGTTAATAACCCAGTAAAAGGAAATTATTTTTTTCGCTAAGGGCAGTTTCGCCATGCTTACCCGGCTATACCCTTTACATGGAGATTTCACCAAAATAGTTTCTACAACGGTTTTTTGTGATTCTATAACTCTAGTTGCCGTATGATCTAAAGGCTTTGCAAATCAATTTATCCGCTCATGATCTAAAAATGATTTAGCCAGTTGCTGGAAAACGTATCGGCATTTTTCAGCATTTATATTCTTTGCAGCATTATTCCATGGTTCATAAACAAAGATTCGTGAGAATAAACAATGAATTTCTTGGTCTAAAACAAATAAACAAAACATAATGTATTTGAAGGTCTAGTTTGCTTTAACACTACGACGACGTAGAACAGCTACCAGCAAGGTCCTTGGTACTCTTGGGTAAATTTAGTACTTGAATAATTTAAATTAAATCTTTAGCTATAAAATGACATATAAATTGTCGCGGGCAACGAGGGGCAACTAAACTAAAAGCTTTGATATATCTTTAAGTCAGTATTTTCATTGCTCATTTGGACGTGATGCGTAGCGGATATATTATTTTAAACTAAGACATAGAAATCATATTTATCTGCTTTGAAAATACACTAAATACCCTCTTGAATCTCCATTGTAAAAAATAACTACTTGCATACACAATTATTGCAACAATTGACCGTAAACAAATCGTTAAATATAATGCTTGCCGATAGCGATAGTCTGCATGCGTACGGCACGACAACTTCAACTGGTAGTAATTTATATTTTTTGTTGAGACACATGTCAGATCTTTTATATTTAAAAACTAGACATTCCTAACTACCCTCTTTGTAAAAAAAAAGTGTGTAAAAAGGTTATTGATTTTTTGAATTTTGCCGTCTACCGGGACTTGTGTGCAATGGTCGCTAAAGTCTTTCACTTTCTTCAAGAAGAATAGAATTTTCTCTTTATTTTTTATGCTTACCATACCCGCTCTCGCTGTCACGCACACTTTGACACGTATACAGATATGTGTTTACCACAAGTAAAGCCCACTCGCCATCATAAATTGCATGAGCTATACTTGGTACTGAAGCCTTTTGCATTTATGACTGCTTGGCATCGCCGTGGGATAGATTCGATTAAATTTGCAATAACAGGACTTGGGATTCTTTCCCACTCTTCCTTTATTTGCTCGAATTTTTGATCCAGATTAGAAGCTCTCCGCAAACTCACACGACGAACCAGCTCCTCCCACAAATGTTCTATAGGGTTCAGGTCAGGGCTTTGGCTGGGCCAGTCCAAAACCTTCACTCTTCGTTTATCGAACCATGGTTTTACAAGCTCAGATTAATGTTTAGGGTCGTTATCTTGTTGAAATAAAAATGATCTGCCGAAATTCTGGCGTGCCCAAGGTAGGAAAACGTCTTGTAATAAACTTCCTTCGTCATGATACCGTTAATTCTATGTAATGGACCAACTCCACTTGCACTAAAACAGCCCCATACCATGAGAGAGCCTCCGCCGTGCTTGATTGTAGGGAGTTGGTACTTTGGATCGTAGCGAGCATTGTCTGGACGTCGAACGTTGTTAATTCCATTGGTTCCAAATAGCAAAAACTTGGATTCGTCACTCCATATGACTTTATTCCAAATATTATCCGCAGTCCAACTAAAATGTCCTCTTACATATTTTAATCTAGCTATCCGATTCTTCTTGGAAATAAAAGGTTTCTTGACAGGACGACGAGCACGGAGTCCATTATCTATCAGACGATTTCTAACAGTGCGTATGGACATAGAAACTGAATCTCCACATGATATCTCGCGTCTTATGTCCTTTGCCGTGTGACGGGGGTTGTCTCTCGCCAATCGTAAAACTTTCCGGTCAGTCAAACGCGAGGTGCAACGTGGTCGACCAGGTATTGTGAGCTTCTTGACACATCCATGAAGCTTTTCTCGTTTTAAAACTTTCGAAATTGTAGATTGATTTAGTCCAAATTGGGTTGCTAAAGTTGATTGCGTCGTGCCATTTTCATAGCCACGTAGCTTCTTGTATTGCTACAGTTAAGTTTTTGTTCAAAATAACCGGGAAGCACGCTTAATCACAAAGAAATCAAAAAGACATCAGAATTTGGTTTTTTCGAATGAAAGGCATGTAAATAGGTCAGAAAGCTTAAATATAACCTTCTTATCTGATATTCTTTGACGCGAAGTGTAAATTTCATAAATTACTAAATTTATTGTGACAAAATAGCAATATGATAGACTTTTTGCCGCTACTGTGCATAAAACCTCAACTCTCGTACCGATACCTATAAAATACTTACTAAGACTCCTACTAAACTTTCCTTATAACAAAATCTTCATACGCGAACTTTCCCGCTGGACTGCAGTTACGACCTGAATTACAAGATGACTAAGGCACTTGGTAAAAGGACGGAACACTCACGTGTACAGTAAAAAAAACTAATATCTATACGGTCAATGCGCTAAGTTTATCAGTTGCATAAGGGCGACTCGGGATGACTTCACCCACGTTCCTTTTATGTCACCTTCCACAATTCCATATGGCCCAATATTGTGAATGGTCCACCTGATTGGTCCACATTCCTATTTGGTCACGTTCTATATGATATTTAGATAGGCAACCTTGCTGATCCGTAGTAGTTTATTTATAATTAGCTTTCCGCATGTAATTTCATCCGCGGAGAGTGGTTCACCTTTGAGATGCATAATTATTCCAAAAATAAGCCGAAACTTCTACTTTTTACTAGCTTTTATTTAACTTGCAATGTATGTATGTACGGGACAAATCTTGCAAGTTAAAGGAGACCATTCATTTTGGGCCCAAAATCAAAAGTGCCGGCCAACGAATAAAAGTATTTTTAATCTGATCAGATTATTGCTCTGAGCATTTCATTATATGACATCAAAACTCTAGAACCATCATTTGTTGGTGTTATAGATGTTCGAAAATCCTGACTTTTCATACAAAATCAAAAGTGTCGACTAACGAATATAAATGTTTTTAATCTGATCAGATTATCGCCCTAAGCATTTCATTATATGACATCAAAACTCTAGAACCATCATTTGTTGGTGTTATAGATGTTCGAAAATCCTGACTTTTCATACAAAATCAAATCAAATCTTTTCCGATGGATAAAATCCTATATTGAGAATAGAACTCAGTCTGTGGTTATGTTGGGTTATCAGTCCCAATGGAAGTCAATTAGCTCTGGAGTTCCTCAGGGTTCTCATTTAGGCCCTTTACTTTTCACGTTATACGTCAATGATATTACTAATCATATTAAAAACTCTAACATACTACTTTATGCTGACGACACAAAAATTTATAGGGTCATTAAAGATATAGGAGACTGTGACAAATTACAAAATGACCTCTCTAATTTAGTTGACTTCTGCAAAAATAATAACCTATTCCTTAATTCCAATAAATGTAACGTGATTAGTTTCTCAAGAAAGAACAGCGTAATCAATTATAACTATAAACTATCTGATAAATCCTTGAACAGAGTGACAGAGATCCGGGACCTTGGTGTAATTATGGATAGCAAGCTATCTTTCATTCCACACATCGACAAAATGCTAGCTAAGTCATATAAACAACTAGGTTTTATTTTGCGTGTAAGTAAACCATTCAAAAACCCTCTTACATACAAAATTCTTTACAATAGTTTTGTCCGCAGTCACTTAGAATTTGCCTGTTCGGTCTGGAAACCCCATTTTAATGTTCATATAGACAGGATTGAAAGACTTCAGAAAAAGTTTATTAAGTCATTGAGTTTCAGGATTGGAGAACAGTATACAAATTATAGTGACACCTGCAACCGTTTCAATATACAGAAGCTCAGTGACCGCAGAGACTTAACTGATGCCGTTCTACTTTTTAAAATAATTCACTCTCATTTGGATGCCCCGAACCTATTACACAAAATCAACTTCAGAGTTCCTCGTAAACGACAGCGCCAGTGTCGTAGAAAAGATCTTTTTTCTATACCTCGGAGTAGGACATGTTATGCTAGAAATATGTTTATTAGGCGTGCATGTAACATCTTTAACAATAATTTGAAATTAACGGACGTTGATATTTTTAATTGTTCACTTGCAACATTGAAGAACGTTTTTAAGAAAACATCCAAAAAATAGGTTACTGTCACTTAAGACCCTTTTCTTGTTCAAGATTGTTCAAGATGAAACTAAATTTCTGCATCTCAGCGAAGGAATTGTAATCGGTCGATTAAATAATTTAAACAACTGACTAGTGGTTGTTATTTTATATAATTTAATAGGGTAAGATAGTTTTACTTTTGATTATATTCTTACTTTCTTTGGATAAGCCACGTTTTTCTGCTAAGATTATCTTTAAGGAAACTATAGGTCTATATTGTGTTATTTAAGTTTGTAAATTGATGTATATGACTGTTTGTTTCTTAGCAAATAAAAAAAAAAAAATAATAATAATAATAATCTGATCAGATTAAAAATACTTTTATTCGTTGGCCGGCACTTTTGATTTTGGGCCCAAACTTGTATGAAACGTGAATGGTCTCCTTTGACCCACTTCCCGTCGACGGAATGGGCTGAAATTTGAACCACATATGTAAACCCGTTGACAATGCAATATCATGATTTCAAAGATCTGATTGGATGATGGACTCGGAAGTTGGCGACAGTATCTTCGCTATTCTTACCGTGGACCAACCGTGTTGCAACCGTTTTGCAAAAAAAGTACAGTCGGCAACACAAGCTTGTCCCAAAAATGTATTTTTTAACTGTAACTTTTTACTTCTAATAAACAGACTAGAACACAGATTTCACTTACTTACTTACCCCTTTAGGAGTAAAAGTTAGATTTCCAAGAAAGCTAATAGGTACTTGTAATTTTCGTGGTAGAAGCACCAATTTAAAATATTAAATACCCATCTTACGTTCATTTCCTTTTTCACCCTTTTTAGGTTAAATTCCAAAAACGTTGGCATCAGTAGTCTTAAGTAATTTATAAGTAGTAATCTAGGCTCTTATTTATTATTATTATTAGAGAAAGAGTCGTAGAAAGCAACACCAACTTTTTAGGAATTTGGCTTGGCTCTAAGAAACTGGATTTATTAAACTCTTTAAATTCTGATATCAGTGACATACAGTCGTGGCCCACTTATTTAGAACAGCCTATGTATTACATATAGATCTTACTAGCTTCTGCCCGCGACTTCGTCCTCGAACTTTTAATTTTTCCGGGATGAAATGTAGCTATGTGCTAATCCAGGTAAGCTATCTCCATTTCGAATTTCATCCAAATCCGTCAAGCCGCTGCAGCATGAATGAGTAACAAACGTCCATACATACTAACTTCTTCGTGTATAAAATTAGTAAATAAAGGATAAAATTGCTAAGTTTCACATCCATAGTTGAACTTTTCTATATACAACGTGTTACAAAATACCCCGTAAAAAATATAATAAATTATCAAAGCCAAAAATATTGTCAACCCTAGTAAGCTGTCATGTCAGGGAACCGGAGTTAGCATAGATTATTTAACAGAGAGGCCTACCTACCAATTTTAATAATTGTCAACTTTAATGGTTTTTCTGTTTTTCATCCACAAAGGTTCAATGAGTCCGGTTTATAATGACAACAAGAAATCGTGAAATGACTACATCGCAAAATGACAAGGTTTCAAAATGACTACATCGCAAAATGCCAAGGTTTTAAAATGACTACATCGCAAAATGACAAGGTTTCAAAATGACTACATCGTAAAATGACAAGGTTTCAAAATGACTACATCGCAAAATGACAAGGTTTCAAAATGACTACATCGTAAAATGACAAGGTTTCAAAATGACTACATCGTAAAATGACAAGGTTTCAAAATGACTACATCGCAAAATGACAAGGTTTCAAAATGACTACATCGCAAAATAACACGGTTTTAAAATGACAAGGTTTCAAAATGACAAAAAATAGCCATATAAACTTAAACTATTCACATTTTTGAAGAAAAATATATTTTTAAAACGTTTAAGCTAAAATTAGTATTAATATTTTACAGAAGATCGAAATATGGTTAAATTAGTTGTTTTGAGCGTTCCGGAGCCAAAATGGCACAAATGGAACCCTTATAGTATTTAATAGGACGTAGGTGCTATGAAGAACCACATTTCTGCAGTTCCACTCTTTCGTATCGGGTTTTTCTTTCAATTCTAATGAATTTCTCTGTAGTAACAGCTACGGAACCCGACTCGTCCGACGTGCTCTTCCCTGTTTTTTTATTAATGAAGAACGCATGTAGGTATTGATTAATGACTACATAAATGAGTGCCTAACAGTATACAAAAAAAAAACACAGAATTGAGATTGATTTATTTCTATGTAAATGCGTACACACTACTTATTCTATGACAGTGACACGACTTCAGTTTCGTAAATACCGGTTGTTTGGAAACCACGGCTGGTTTGATGATGCAGTCGGAAGGTGGCTATAGGAACTCCGCAACCAAATAAGATATCTAGCCCGTTGGATTTGTCTTAAAAATGAAAATGAAAATCTTTATTCAATTGTTAGCTCCTGTAGGCACTTTTACATGTCTTGATACGAGTAACTATATGATGGATGACTGTGCAAAAAAGTACAGTCTCAAAACTTCATAGGCACGAATACTCGAACCCGCAACTTACTACTAGCTTCGACATTATTTTCTTCAAAAAATTATGTCTTTAGTACGTGTTGATATTTCAACTTCTTAGTAAGACTCGATATGCCATTTGATAAATGTAAAAAAAACTTATACTTGACAATGTTGTCAAATAAATGACAGCGACAATTTTCAATTATTCTATTGTGTGTGGTCTGACAATTGCGACAGATAGAAAATGTTTAAAAAGGAATTAATATTTATATCTAACAATAAAAGTAATCAAGGACTATTGTACGATGGCTACCGCTACAATTTTGACACCATCATCAAAAATGGTAGCCGATGGCGTTGTGCTCGAGACCGGCAAGAGTGCAGTGCTTCGATATCCCTTGATGAAAGTCGATCAACTGTATTAAGGCAAAGTATTCACAGTTGCAAACGCAACTATGTTCAGAATCAAAGGGATGCAGTTATCAATGTCTGCAAAAAAGAGGTCTGCACAAGTATGGAACCAGTAAAAAAAATTTTTGAAAGTACTTTACTGCAGTTGGAGACAGAATCTGATAATATAATATCAGAGTTTCCTAGCTGCAGCACCGCATCGTACGAGTCAGTGAAGCATAGCTTATACGGAGCTCGCAAAAGATTCCTGAATGTGAAAAATACGGAATATTTAAATTGTAATGATGTGCAAATTCCAAAAATGATTGCCGAAGATTTTCTAGTGGCTGAGTACGAATGTGGTGCCGATGAAAAAATGTTTGTTTTTTGCACCAAATTCAGCAGGCAATGGTTGAAATCACATGGCAAACACAACAAACAGTTTTTTGGAGACGGAACGTTCAAAAGATGCCCGAAACCGTTTAGACAACTTTTTACTATCCACGTGGAGGCAGCCAGTGGAGATACGTCTAGTAACGTAGTTCCTGCAGTGTTCGCACTACTCCCAAACAAAAAACAAGAAACATATAACGCATTATTTACAATATTACGTGATGTGATAGGAATCAACATTCAAAATTATAAGTGTGATTTTGAAGTTGCCCAAATGAATGCATTTAAAACAGTATTTAAGGGCTCAAAATTGACGGGATGCTACTTCCATTACAATCAAGCCATATGGAGACACGCAAAGGACTTTAAACTGACAACCTCAAAAGAAGGCAGACAAACAGCAAGATTGACTGCGAACTTACCGCTCTTACCTGCGTCATATTTAAATGAGGTTTGGGCAACTATTGCTGAGAACGGTCCTGACTGTGAACCAATGAATAAGTTTAAAAAATATTTCCTTAAACAATGGAGTGAGATGGGGTCTATCATAGACTGTTCGACTGCGAGGCATCGCACGACCAATTGCATCGAATCATGGCACCGTCGATTAAACGTCCGAATGCCTCATAAACCTACGTTGATTTTGTTTTTGTACAACATAAAAAAAGAAGCAAAATTACAAAATATGAAACTCAAAAGATCGTTGTTTACATTGAATTGTTCTCAAAAGCGAAAATATGTGAAATTTGAAAAAATATACAATACACAATTAAAAATGCTTTCCAATCAAGAAATTTCACCAATTCAGTTTCTAAAGAGTATTACCTTGGCGAAACAAGAAATATTTTAGGTAGATGTAAGCGACATTAATAGTATTGATAATGATAATGTAAGGATCGAGCCCGAATACTCGTTTATATTTGATTTGTAAGCTATGAAGAAAAATGTTTTGTTTTATTAAAAGAGGGTTTTTAATTGTTAATAAAGGATATTTTTTGAATTAATACGTTTTTATTTATTAGCTAAATGTATATAGAGCCAGGTGATCTCGAGATCTGGGCATTATGAGATTTTGGTATTATGAGATTTTGGTATTGTGAGATCTTGGCATTATGAGATCTCAGCATTGTGAGATGTCGGCATAGTGAGTTCTCGGTATTGTGAGATCTTGGCATTGTGAGATCTCGGCATTATGAGATCTTGGCATTGTGAGATTTCGGCATTGTGCGATCTCGGCATTGTGTGATCTCGGCATTGTGAGATGTCGGCATTGTGAGTTCTCGGTATTGTGAGATCTTGGCATTGTGAGATCTCGGCATTATGAGATCTTGGCATTGTGAGATCTCGGCATTGTGCGATATCGGCATTGTGAGAACTTGACATTATAAACCGGACTCGGTTCAATACTACGATGTCATTATGCTTAAAGTACTGGCTTTAAAAAACGTCAAGACGGAATAAAAATTGTGTTGTCAATTTCAAAACTTCTTATCGATATTCTACAATTTTTCCGTGTTTTTCCATATTTTTTTCCAAAATGACGATGTTTTCTAACTCCGAATATTACGATATGATGTTATGCGTAGGCCATGAAGATAGCAATTTAAATCGTGCTCGCGAACTGTATCGGCAACTATTTATCGATGGAAGACCACCCGCTGAACAGCGACGGCTACCTTCGTACCAGTGTTTTCTCAACATGTCAAGACGCCTACATTCCATAGGCTCCTTTCATCGGCCTTCTGGAAGTGGACGTCCAAGCACAGTCGATGCCAGGCAGGCTGAGTTAGTGTTAGAGCATTTTGAAGAAGAGCCAACCACGAGTACGAGGCGAGCCGGAGCAAGATTCGGTATGAACCATGTTGCAGTTTGGCGAATTCTTCGTGACGACAACCTCTCACCCTTATCATTATCGCCGTACACAGGAGCTGATACCCTCTGATCTTGCTCCCAGGAGTAACTTCTGCGAGTGGTATCTGAGGCAGTTAGAGGAGAACCCTAATTTCGTAAACTATGTTATGTGGACGGATGAGGCAACTTTCACGAGGTCAGGACTTTCAAATGTGCATAACGATCACGTTTGGGCTCGCGAGAATTCCAACATCAGTGGCGGCTGAATGTGTGGCTGGCATTTATGACGGGCATGTCGTTGGTCCCGTCATTTTGCCATCACGTCTGAACGGGGGCAACTACCTAACGTTTTTTACAAACGGAATTCGAAGAGGCGAGAGGATTACTTTGACAACCAAAGGAACATGGTGTTTCAACACGATGGAGCTCCGGCTCATTTTGCTCGCGACGTGCGAGAGTATCTCAACGTTCGCTTTCCAAGAAGATGGATCGGACGTGGAGGACCGGTGCTATGGCCCGCTCGTACTCCGGACATCACACCCTTGGACATCTTCTTATGGGGTTATGTGAAAGACAGAGTCTATTTCTCCGATTGCCCAACGGTTTTCGAGATGGAGCAGCGTGTAAGATCGGTGTTCGCGTCAATAACACCAACGATGGTGCGAAATGCCACACAAGCCATATCCCGACGAGCGAGGTTGTGCATTGAGCAAGGCGGAGCTCACTTTGAGCCGTTCCTGTAAATTTGACGTTCATTAAGAAAAAGTGTTAGTTTAGGTTTCTTCGTTTAAAATCTTCCAAAACTCGTCTTGTAATATGTATCTAATCGAATTCTGTTCATTTTGTTTCTCTTTACCGTTTCGCGAATTGTACTTAACTTTCTGCGTAGTTTACTCTTTAATTTTACTGAAATAGGGTTAGCACATGAATGAAAAAATAATGTTTTTTTTTTGGCGGTAAGTCATACAGTGGTAGTAAGACTCTCAAATATTGTAAATGGACTTGTTATAAGGCACCATTTAACCCCTTTCGGCTTTACGGGTATTTTTGTAACACCCTGTATATGTTATTAGTAATCGGTAATCAGTAATCCTTTATTTTGTGAAACACAGGTTATTATAGGTGTTATAAATGCAATAAGAATGGACCTCTGTGATCTGCCTTACGGCGTACAAAAATAGATCAAAGTAATAATAATAATTACTACAAATGACAAACACTTCAAATGCTTATATAAAATTGTGAATAATTAAGAATACAATGTCATACTTATTTCTAATCGCAATTATGTACTAAATCCTACAAAGTTAGACTTTATCATTAAAAAACTCCTCCATTGTATGATAGATTCTTTCAATAAGTTTACATTTTAGTTTCTTTTTGAAAATGTCAAGTTCCAAGTCCTTAAGGCTATCTGGTAAGAAGTTAAAAACTTTAGTCGCGACGCCTAATATAGTTTTACGCAGAAATGCGGTTTTACCAGGCACAATATTTATTTTAAATTTGTGGCGAATAGATCTTCCATTCGAATTTGTTTTATGGGGAAATAAATTTGGATTTGATTTTACAAACACGGCAACCTCGTAAATATAAAGACTAGTTATTGTTAAAATACCTAGGGCTTTGAAATGGGCTTTACATGTATCTGTCCGTTTAATGTTGCAAACCGCACGAATGCATTTCTTCTGAGCTCTGAAAACACATTGAGTGTTAGAATTACCCCAGAATATAATGCCGTAACGTAAAATAGACTCCACGTACCCATAATATGCCAGTAAAGCAGTTTTTTGATCCGATAACATGGATACCTTCTTTAGGGCGAATACAAAATTATTGACTCTGGTGCATAAAGAATCGGTATATGGTTTCCAATTTAAATGTTCGTCGATTTCAACACCCAAAAATCTAATTACTCTTGTTTGTTCAATCCGATTTCCGTTATATTTAATTTCAATGTCTATTGAGTTAGATTTCGATTGATGGAATTGCATAAGCTTTGTCTTTTCGATGTTAATTTTTAATGAAAGGTCACGTTTTTTTACAAACCAATGTTTAAGGAGATAATTGCGCTTAACAGGACAGTTTATGATTATAGCACTATGATCAGACAGATTCAGATCGATTACCGAGCCCAATGATCCACGTATGTTAACAGCAAAATTGTCAATGCAAGTCCCGCTAGAGGGCCGTGTAGGGCTATGAATAATAAGCTTTAGATTATAATTAAGTAAAGTGTCCCGAAACATAGTTGCTGCTCGGTCTGACAAGAGTGTATTAATGTTGAAATCGCCACAAAGAACAAGTTTTTTTATTTTATTTGTGTGTTAAGATACCGAGAACCAAATCAAGGCGTCTGATAAAAAACATCAAGTCCGCGTTTGGTACTCTGTACGCACAGACAATAATCATGTCTAGAGTTGTTAGGTCAATTGCACAACATTCAAAGTGGATGTCAACAGCATATTTATTAATTTCCGACATCTCTCTGTACTCAATACCGCGTAATACATAAATAGCCGCACCACCTCTTTTGTTTTTCCTAGCATAAACAGAGGCTAGAGTATAATTTTCTGAGTGAAATAATTTTCTTTCTCCTTCTAGCATAAAATGCTCGGTAAAGCAAACAACTTCAATGGTACTTATATTATCATTTAACTGCTCTAAGCACACTGTAACTATATCTGATTTATTTAATAATCCAGCTATGTTTTGGTGTAAAATATTTACGTAATTAGTTTTATTATAACATGTATTAACGAAAAAACTGGGTCTCCTGGGATACAAATTTAAAGTCTTTATTTTCCTGGTCAACAATCAAAATTAGTCTACATAAATCTACAAATATAGTTCTAATTCCATTGTTATTGACGCGTCCGGTATATTTAGAAAACATGTTATAGTCAACTTAAATTTCGATTGCTGTCCAGCATAAACGCATATTCGTATTTTATTATGTCTGAGTACAAAAGTTCATTAAATGTTTCTACCCTCCAGTTGTACATGTTACAATAGTTTCCACAATTGAAGGTCGGTATACCTATTATAATATTTGTGTGGGTTAAGTTCACTAATAAATTTCTTATTGAAAGAACTAAATTATTATAATTATGTGTTCCTATGAAATCCTGTTCCCCCATCAATATGACACAATAGTCATTTTTATCAAAGTGTATCAATTTATTTTCTATCCCATTTAAAAGTTGATTAACTCCGACGTTTGGAGTAAGATAGTGACAAATATTGAATCTATCGTTTGAAAATCGAATCGAGGTACTCAGGAGGTTGTTATACTTATTAGAACTTATCAAACAAAGCCTATGTTTACGGTCACGATTTAAATAGCAAACCGTTGTGGCATCTGTCGGCCGCTGTATCGCTGCGTGTTGATCTACAGTGGATTCTCGACGTCCTTGACCCAGTGGCAGCTCAGCGTAGCTCTGGTCCGCGCTCAGCCGATGATCTAAATCACTTTGGTTCTCGAAGTCCTCTTTCCCGCATTGATCACTGAAAATCTTCCCTTGCCGATGCGAGATAACGTTGTCTGGTCCAACTCCAGAATCCCCGGCAGATGATGTATATCTGGGCGCATTTTGATTGGTCGTTCCAAGATTCATTTTTCTTCCAGTACTTGATGAAATGGCGCATTCTTTATCGTTTTCTTTAATTTTGTCTTCTATTACTAAGTTTCCTATATTTATATCTATCGGCTTACTACTATTTTCAATATTATTTTGTTCGAAGTCGGTAAGTTGTCCCTTTTTCTTTTTTATTGTAGTAGATTTACAAATATGAGTTAGTTTCTCAGTTTTCTTTTCATTAGTAATTATTTGTTTATTTAGTGAGTGATTTTCCGTGATTAAGTGCTCTATGTCATTTTCTGCCACTTGGAGTGTGATCTCTAAATTGGTTATTTTAATTTTTGAACCTTCTAACTCATCCTTCACACTGTACCCAGTTCCCGGGCAGCTTCGATTTAGTATGGCTGAGCAGTCTTTATCGCTAGTATCGTTCGACGATAGTGACTCAAACGAATTTTCAGTCGGAATATTGACCCTGTATTTGACACGTTCGGTTACATAATTTACAGAATTTATAGGTGTACTTAATTCCTGTCATTCGTAGATGCTGATGGCGTTATGCAATCTTCTGTTACTTTAGGACATTTATCAAATGTCCATTGGAAGGTGTCCTTCGCTTTTCTTAAGTAAAATAATTTATCTGATACTTTTGTGCATTTAAGATGGTATAATTTGTCGCATCGGGAGCAGGTTAGGAAATGCCTGTCGACAATATCTCGGTTACGCTTTGCACAGTTGGCCATTTGTACCTTATGTCCGCTGCTCCTGTGTCAGGTGTCCGCTTCGGTCCTAAGTCAGCGGCCGCGCGCGGCGGCGTGTGCGGATGACTCACCACAGTCCGTGGTGCGCGAGTCGCGGGTAATAGATAACGAAAAGACGTTAAATTAAAAAAAAAAAACTGATATCTTCTAAAGTAATAAATATTTTTGAAGACGGTTTTTTTCATTGTGTTCCACTGTTCACTCTCTACAAAACGGTATAACTTGCAGATCTAGTAGAAACTTTTTTCCAACCCTTAAGTATTTAAAATTATGGAACTGAAAAATAAGTGACTGCCTTGCGCTAGCGGTATTGGACAAACGGCGGTATTCATTTTCAATTAGAATATTTATGACGTTAATTTAAACAAGTTTCAGCAGCTAACATACATACAACATTAATTAAATCACCTCTGTTTCCCAGAGACCAGTCGTGGCAGAGATCGTAGTTCTGACAAATCTTTTTCATTTCTTCCACATACTTCATACATCGAGTCATGCGTGCACGTCGGTTTCGGGTACTTAAGATTCGATCCTTTTCCAGTATTTTTCCGATTTGTTTCGAAAAAGTATGTCTTCTTCTGACCCTTCCACTCACTCCACGCTCTGTTTATCTCTTCCATCAATCTTCTTTCATTCAACCTTTTCAAATGACCGAACCATCGAAGCATATAGATGAATTAACGAGAGCATGGAATTGCATATGTAGTAGTATTGTATGTTTACAGGCATTCTATATTTGAATTTTCTATTTTCTCGTACTATCAGCATAAAAAGAGGTTTGTTATATATTGCAGAAGTAAATACCAAAATAAGGTCAGTGTCAAATTGTGAATATTCTTTACCTTGTGCATATATTTTTACGTCTGATTTTATTGTATTCTCACAATTATCAGAATAGCACAAGTGTCAGCCCGTACGATTAAGTGTAAGTTACTTAATTTTCAAAAAATATGGCAGTGAGTAATTTTGTTCCGATTGAGAGTCAAAATAAGCAAATTATTTGTAACTTATATAAATATTTTGAACTTGAACTGAAGAAAAATTTAAATTCCCCTTACACCGCTGCCCAGTTAGTTGAAAAAGCTACAGGTGTTTGTCTCTCTACTGTTTATGACATTGTGTCTGAGAGCAATAGTGAGAAATTCGCATCAACAAAGAAATTCACCTCCCCGAGAAATAAAAAGTTACGTATTTGTCCGTCATCAGCAGTAGACGATTTTGATCAGGAAGTCATCCGGAGAACTATATACAATTTTCATCTGTCCCATAAGCAATTTCCAACCTTAAAGGCACTCCACTCTGTGTTAAAATCCGATATAGATTACAAATTTGGTATTTCCACCTTACGAAAACAAATACAAAAATTAGGATTTAAATGGAAAAAGACCGAGGACAACCGAAAAATATTAATGGAAAGACACTACATACGACTGCTAAGAATAAATTACTTTACCAAAATTGCGGAATATCGGTCTAAAGATAGACCACTAGTTTATACTGATAAAACTTACATCCACACTTCACATGTGTCCGGAGAGGCTTGGACCAATGGAACAGAATTTGGTGTAAAAAAACAAATTAGTACAGGCCAGCGGTTAATAATAGTGCACGCAGGAGGAAAAGATGGTTTTGTTCCCAACGATTTGTTAATGTTTAAGGCAAACCAAAAAACGGGAGATTACCATGACCAGATGAACTTTGTCAACTACGAAAAATGGTTAAAAGAAAAATTAATACCGAACCTTAAACCGAATAGCGTACTTATATGCGTCCTATCACAACAAACTTTTGAATCGTGCTCCAACGTCAAATTCTCTTAAACAAGAAATGATGGATTGGTTGACAGATCCCAACATTTCATATAGCCCGTTGATGGACAAAACCAGTTTGTATGATTTAATTAAACAAAATAAAGAGCGGTTTCGTGAGTACCACATAGATGCAATTTTAAAAGAACATGGCCACTCCGTTTTACTATTGCCACCGTATCACCCGACATTCAATCCGATCGAAAATGAAAAAGGATATGTAGCGAAAAGAAACGTTTATTTAAACATGCAAGGCATTATGAGTTAAGCAACTGAACGAATGAATACTATTACTGCTTTGGACTGGGAAAATATTTGTCGCCATGTCGAAAGTGAAGAAACAAATATCGATGTCAGGAAGGGGAAATGGATCGAATTTCAGACAATCTTATTATCAATACTTGTGACAGCTCAGATGACGAACATGATAGCGACTAAAAGCAAAAAACAGAGGACTACTACTTATTCCATTTCTTAAGTGAATAATTTTATTAAACAAAACAAACGGTACAACCACTACAAATGCAATTCCATGTTCTCGATAATTCATCTATACCAGGGGTTTCCAAACTTTTTTTTCTCATTGTCGCTTTCAAAAGTTAACTAGTTCTGGTAGACCCCCTACAACACATTTCTACCATATTCCCTAAACTCGGCTCGGCTCGGAGAGGTAAAATAAAAATAAATATTGTATATTTTCTTGTGTGGTATTTATTCAAGTAAAATTAATTAAAATTAAACTTAACGTAAGTTCTAAGTATAATGACAATCACAAAATAGTCATAATTTTAATGGGAGGGATGTACTTGATGGATTGACAGCAAATTATCAATAGTTCAGTTTTGTTAGGAATAATCGCAAATCACGTTCTGTGATATTCAATCTGTTCCTATTTTTTGTTAAAAGGTTTGTAACGACGCTAAAACTTTTTTCGACAAGGTATGATGAGGGAAACGCTATAAAAAGCTTTCTCGCAATTCTCCACAGTCCAGGATATTTTTCGGGTATTTCTGCCTGCAGCCAAAATGTTTGATACCCTTTTTTAAATTTCACCTTCAGCTCCTCAATAGCGCTTAGCTCAAGTAGCTCCTTTTGTAATATCACGTTCTCCACTTCCATTTCATCGAATGGATTTATGATCCATGGTGGTATTTCCATCGTCAGAATATCTTCAAATCTGATTTTGAAATCATTATGCAGGGCAATCAAATGTTGAACGTATGTCTGAATATCATCATCAAGGCATTCTACCTGTGACAAGTTTGAAAACTGGGAAAATTAGCGCCGACTAATATTTTGCTTCATTAATTTCAATTTTCCAAGAAAAGCGGAAATTACACCCTTTGTTTTTATTAAATTGAGGCTGTCCCCTTGCAATTGTAAGTTAATATCATTTTTTTTTTTGAATATCTGTCAAATATGCGATGTCTGCTTTAAACTTGATCAGGTTTTCTTTTAAATCTGGAGCTTTACTATCCAGAAACTCTTCAAAAAGTGAGTAAAATCTTGTTAAGCATGCACCTTTCGACAACCAGCGTATTTCAGTATGTAAGAGCAATCGTTGGAAGTCTTCATCATTTTCATCGCACAATTGGGCAAATAAATAAAATTATTTTATTAACGGCATTAATCACAAATTGAAGCGATTGGTGCAGTCTATCACTCAAATTTTACGCTACTATGTGTTGTCGGTGGATGACACAGTGAATTGCAGTTACCTCTGGTATAATTCTTTTAAGATGGCTTATAAACCCACGATATCGCCCGACCATGGCAGGAGCTCCATCTGTTGCCGCCGAAGTAACGTTAGTCAACGGAATCGTTTTTTTTTTTTTAAATATTGATTCACCTTTAGTGTCCGTCTTCAAAGTTTTGGCGAATAATAGCTCTTCATGAATTTCTTCATCCATAACAAGTCGAACATACGCCAATAATAATGCTTCATTACCAGGTAAAGTTGACTCGTCCAGTTGAATAGAAAAATGAGTTGTTTGCAGATAATTACACCAGAAACTTTCGATATCAGAGCTCATTTCATCAATACGTCTTTGTACAGTTTTGTTATGTCAAATGGAGATTTGTGCAGAACAGTTTTTAAAACCTCTTCAACAGCGGGTAAAATTAACTGTGCGGTTTTCCAGATTTCGCTATGAGTAATGAGATATTGTAAGATGCCCGCAAGCCATCATCGTTACTTTCAGACGTTGAAGCGAACATACTGTGCACGGTGGGTCTCATTCATATTTTTCCTTCAATGTTTGAAAATATTTCAAATCTTTACCTATTTTATCAGGATGTCACCTTCTTAGATGATCTTCGAGCTTCGATGGTTTCATAGAATCATTGCTCAAAACTTTGTTGCATAAAAAGCACATGGCAATCGCTTATCTGCGGTTGAAGGAAGAAAACCAAATTTTAAATAATCGACACTGTACTACCGACATTTAATTTTCTTCTCAGATTCCGCCATGTTTCGTATTGATCGCTGTAACACCGTAAGTTACCTGTAAGTAATTAAAAAACTTAGTTTTTGTAATCCTAACGTGGTCTTACTTAACAGGATATGACTATTTTAAGATAAGTAATATTATTATTTATTACAATGAAACAAACAAAGTTCCGAAAGCATACTCATTCTAACTATCGAAAGCAATAAATTGCTAAGATGGAATTCTATGGAATTCTATGGAAAATACTTTTAAATAACATTTTGACTCAAAACTCCGCGATTTTAATTATTTATTTATTACTTTGATGTACGTTACGAGTACGTAAAAACAGGTACAATTTATGGAAATACATTTAATTTAGTCATTTATCATTAGCAACTACAAAGAACCTGAAATATTTTCATATTCAATTATTCACAATCATGCATTTCTCATAAATATGATATCTCTCCTTTAGTGAGCCACCACACAGACGAGTAAAAAAAAAACTAATAAACTTTAACTTTTCTCGGTTATCTATTATTTTATGGAAGTAGGTAACAATGGTACTGTTCAGTACGGTATTTAAATTTTAATACGTACCTATTATACGCAAAGAAGACAAATATATTAGCTACAAAATGAGATAAGTTGCATAACAAATCGATTTTAATAGATAGACAGATAATGTACTTACTTTTCCGACACGACTCTGGCAAACAAGAACATCGATTCACTGGACTTTTCTTTTCGAAATTCCAGTAACAAATGAGTAACGTTTGTCCTTAGCATTCGTATTTATTGGTGAAGAATCGAAGAAGTCCGAACAAGCGTTGCCGACGGCGGCGGCGACAGCGACGGTGCTTCGCAAGTCTCGACTTGATCGCTTGTCGAACAGCTCGCTCGCGATTGGTTGCAGACTTGCAGTCGACAAGTTTTGGAGGCAAATGATGTAATTTTTATAAAATGACAGTTTAATTTTTCGAAATTTTAATCGCGGAGCAGCGTATTAAAGCTATCTTGTATTTATCAGTCATCCAGGCTATAAAAATAGCACAAAAAATAGTATATGTTTTCGTTCTTTACTATCGAAACCAGATACTTTTTCGTGGACCCCCACTTACGAATTGTGAACCCCCATTTTTTTTGTCACGCCAACGTATAGACCCCCGTCGAGTCTCCTGTGGACCTCTGGGGGTGGGTCCACCTGGACCACTTTGGTAACCCCTGATCTATACCCTAACGGCTAACTGTTTATTAATAATAAAATAAAAATAATTGAACCTAACATGTCCGATGACATAGAGAAATAAACTGACATACTAATTAAGAACATAACCAAAATCTTCTGAATTACGAAAGAAAATACTAATGTTACATTAATATTTGGTACGAAACCCCTTGTTTTGTAGCACTGCTTGATGGTTTTTTCGACATAGACTCGGCATCGTTCTACAGGTATAGAATTCCACGCTTCGAGTGCTGCTTCATAAACTTCGTTAATTTTTCTTTTAACCATTTTTCGTCGTTGACAAAGTTCATCTGGTCATGGTAATCTCCCGTTTTTTTGGTTTGCCTTAAACATTAACAAAGCGTTGGGAATATAACCATCTTTTCCTCCTGCGTGCACTATTATTAACCGCTGGCCTGTACTGATTTGTTTTTTTACACCAAATTCGGTTCCATCGGTCCAAGCCTCTCCGGACACATGTGAAGTGTGGATGTAGGTTTCACCAGTATAAACTAGTGGTCTATCTTTAGACCGATATTCCGCAATTTTGGTAAGGTAATTTATTCTTAGCAGTCGTATGTTGTGTCTTTCCATTAATACTTTTCGGTTGTCCTCGGTCTTTTTCCATTTAAATGCAAATTTTTGTATTTGTTTTCGTAAGGTGGAAATGCCAAATTGGTAATCTATATCGGATTTTAACACAGAGTGGAGTGCCTTTAAGGTTTTAAATTGCTTATGGGACAGATGAAAATTGTTTATAGTTCTCCGGATGACTTCCTGATCAAAATCGTCTACTGCTGATGACGGACAAATACGTAACTTTTTATTTCTCGGGGAGGTGAATATCTTTGTTGATGCGAATTTCCTCACTATTGCTCTCAGACACAATGTTATAAACAGTAGAGAGACAAACACCTGTAGCTTTTTCAACTAACTGGGCAGCGGTGTAAGGGGAATTTAAATTTTTCTTCAGTTCAAGTTCAAAATATTTATATAAGTTACAAATAATTTGCTTATTTTGACTCTCAATCGGAACAAAATTACTCACTGCCATATTTTTTGAAAATTAAGTAACTTACACTTAATCGTACGGGCTGACACAAAACTATTCTGATAATTGTGAGAATACAATAAAATCAGACGTAAAAATATATGCACAAGGTAAAGAATATTCACAATTTGACACTGACCTTATTTTGGTATTTACTTCTGCAATATATAACAAACCTCTTTTTATGCTGATAGTACGAGAAAATAGAAAATTCAAATATAGAATGCCTGTAAACATACAATACTACTACATATGCAATTCCATGCTCTCGTTAATTCATCTATATGCTTCGATGGTTCGGTCATTTGAAAAGGTTGAATGAAAGAAGATTGATGAGATAAATATAATACTGCTGATGACGGACAAGTACGTAACTTTTTATTTCTCGGGGAGGTGAATTTTTTTATTGATGCGAATTTCTCACTATTGCTCTCAGACACAATGTTATAAACAGTAGAGAGACAAACACCTGTAGCTTTTTCAACTAACTGGGCAGCGGTGTAAGGGGAATTCAATTTTTTCTTCAGTTCAAGTTCAAAATATTTATACAGGGTGGAAGAGGACCGTGGACCTTCCCGATAATGGGAGATAGTTAAGCCTTAACACTTTATTTCCCCCATACAAACTATGTGAATTTAAGCAGCCGTTTTCAAATTACAGCTGGTTAAACATTCACACAAAAAACTACTTGTTTCAACCCTAAACATATGATTGGGTCAGTGAACTTCATTGTAAACAACATTTTCATACAGGATATTATTACGTTTTTTTTGTCGTCGATGCATACTTAGACCTGCTTCCAATGCGGTAAGAAATATTGCAGGGTTTGTGAGTCTCTTTGTAGGTACATCTTAAACAACGTTTTTTTTATTTTAAATTTTGAATAAAATAACATAATAACGACCTACTAACAGCCTACTCAGCACAACTTGACACATTTCTGAAATAGCGACATGACAGACAATGAAGTATACTCAATCTTCATAAACAATTAAAGATGATAATTAGAACCTTCTTTCATCGTATCTTAGTTTCCCTAAATAGGTAAAAAGGATTTAGCTAGTTAATTGAAATTGAATTTGATTTAATTGAATAAATTGTAATTGTGCTGCTGAGTAGGCATATTTCATTCATTTTCATGCTTCAAAACGTGCATGTGAAACGTTTATCAAATAAACATTATTACGAACTACTGATTAGGTGAACTTATGAACCTCTTTGCGTTATTGTATTGGCTATCGATACATTTGATGTTAAAATGAAAATGTCATTAAATTTACCTATGTCATTCTTCAAATAACAATGCCTTTGCTAGATGCTCGTGGTTATTTGAATTTGCTTTTGTACGCGACGTGCAATAATAACGCGGCTGAAGCTTTGCGTCGATACCGAGAAACATATCCTCCACCACATCCAACTGGGCATAGGACAATTTTAAGGGCTTTGGATCATATTGCCAACAACCAGCCCGTTGTACCAGCAACAGCCCAGAACGACCAACGTGGCGGAGGCGTGTTTCGAATTGCGGCTCGACTTGAAGAAAGGGTGCTGCGTTATTTTAGAAGACATCCGAGAGCGAGTCCTAGAGTAGCGGGTCGACATTCAGAATAACCCATACTGCAGTACTTACTATTCTCAAACGTGCCAGCCTTCACCCTTACAAAATACAGAGGGTTCAAGCTCTACTCTCTCGGGATTGCCCTATCCGCGAAGCCTACTGCCGATGGTTATTACAAAAGATAGTAGAAGAGCGAGATTTCATAAGGCATATTATTTGGAGTGATGAAAGCTCGTTCACACGCAATGGAATATGGAATAGACGAAACGAACATGTGTATGCCGAGGAGAATCCTTTCGCTTATCGATTCTCGGGTCACCAGTATCGTTTGGTCTATTAACGTCTGGGCGGCGATTCACGGAGAAACTATCATAGGACCTGTGTTTCTGCCTCCAACTCTAAACAGAGACGGATACATGTCTCTTTTGAACACCGAGTTAGACAGTTATCTGGACGAATTACCACTGGCTGAAAGACAAGTCACTTGGTTCCAACAAGATGGTGCACCAGCTCATTCTGTACACGAAGTACGAATGAAATTGAACAATGAGTTTGGGGATCGCTGGATAGGCAGGTTTGGGCCGCACCGTTGGCCGCCAAGAAGCCCGGATCTCACGTGTCTTGATTTCTTCCTGTGGGGCTCTGTAAAAGATAGTGTGTACAAAACGGAATGTGACACTGCGGACGAGATGCGACGACGAATAACTGATGCCTTTAACGATCTGCGGAGAAAAAATGATGAAGAGCATATTTTGTCAAGGGTGCACCGACATACTCGGGCACGGGCTGCAGCGTGTATAAGTAATAAGCCGCGGAGGGACATTTGAACACCGAATGTGAGGGTAATTGAAGATTTTTGTAGACGTAGTGTTAGATTTTTATAACAACATGATAATGTGTAAACTAATGGTTAATAAATTTTGTAAATAATAAAAATCATTTTCATTTCGTTTTGTTTATGGATTATTTGACGTCTAGGAATCATAAGTTATCACCTTATCACTATGGCAACGTCAACGTTCGGAAATAAGCGTAGTTTCCGAGTTTTCATATTCAAGTCGTAATGGGTAGGTGTAACAGGGTTGTCACCGCAATGAAACATTAGTCAATTTGGTTTTTGTTTTAATTAGTTAATTCATCATTATTACCATCACAAATCGACTGTGTACCTCTTAATTAATGCTAAAGTTCCGGGAAGGTCCCCCGTCCCCTTCCACCCTGTATAAGTTAAAAATAATTTGCTTACTTTGACTCTCAATCGGACCAAAATTACTAACTACTATATTTTTTGATTATTATGAGAGAAGGTGATGAGCTGAGAGTGGGACATTTTGGTGTTGGCAGGCGAAATCCCAGGGGCCAGCGGTTGGCTGAATTCTTGGAGAGGGAAGGACTCTTTATGATGAATTCCTTCTTCAGAAAGAAGCCACATCGCAAATGGACCTGGATTAGCCCGGACGGGTCGACAAAAAATGAGATAGACTTCATCTTGTCTACCAAACGCCACATATTTAATGATGTCTCTGTGATCAATAGGCTAAAGACTGGCAGTGATCACCGAATCGTAAGAGGCACATTGAATATCAACACAAGGCTTGAAAGGTCACGACTGATGAAGTCTACGCTCCGTCCAACCCCAGTCCAATGCCAAAACCCCGAAACCTTCCAGCTCGAACTCCAAAATCGCTTCGAATGCCTAGCAGAATGCGAGTCTACGGACGATCTGAACAACGGGTTTGTACAGGCTGTCCAAGCTGCTGGGTCGAAGTTCTTTAAGACCCGCAGCCAGAAAAGAACCCAAAAACTCTCAGACCACACTTTTAAGATCATGGACGAACGGAATGAAATGCGGCTGCAGTCTTCAGTGGACATGCAGAAGTACAGGGGGCTTAACAGACAAGTCTCTAAGTCATTACGGACAGACCTGCGCACCTTTAATACTTCGCGTATTAAAGATGCTATCGAGCGAAACAAGGGCTCTAAGGTGTTCGCTAGGGATTTGTCTGTTGGGCAGACCCAGTTGATGAAACTGAAGACCGAAAATGGCACCGTAATTTCATCCAAGGCCGAGATTTTGAGTGAGGTTGAGAAGTTCTACGGACAGCTGTACAAATCAACTCGACCCGTTGAAAGTTTGGCTACAGATCCCAGAGCCAAACTCACCCGACATTACACCGAAGACATCCCGGACGTCAGCCTGTACGAGATCAGAATGGCCCTGAAGCAACTGAAGAACAATAAGGCGCCAGGGGACGACGGAGTTACGGCTGAGCTTCTGAGAGCGGGTGGAATGCCGATACTTAAAGTCCTCCAGAAGCTCTTTAACTCTGTTATTCTCGAAGGCGGTGTTCCAGAGGCGTGGACCAGAAGTGTAGTGGTCTTGTTCTTTAAGAAAGGCGATAAAACCTTATTGAAGAACTACAGACCCATCTCACTTCTGAGCCACGCTTATAAGTTGTTTTCAAGGGTCATTACAAATCGACTCTCACGCAGGTTCGACGACTTCCAGCCTCCTGAACAAGCCGGTTTCCGGAAAGGCTTTAGTACCATAGACCACATTCATACGCTGCGCCAGATTATACAGAAGACTGAAGAGTATAATCGGCCCTTATGTCTAGCGTTCGTGGACTATGAGAAGGCCTTCGATTCGGTCGAGACATGGGCGGTGCTCGAGTCACTACAGCGGTGCCACATCGACTATCGATATATCGAAGTGCTGAAGTGTTTGTACAAAAATGTCACTATGTCAGTCCGGCTCCAGAACCAGAGCTCGAAACCGATTCAGTTGCAGAAAGGTGTGAGACAGGGAGATGTCATATCTCCGAAACTGTTCACCGCTGCACTGGAAGATGTCTTCAAGCTTCTGGACTGGGAAGGACTTGGCATCAACATCAACGGCGAGTACATCACTCACCTTCGATTCGCGGACGACATCGTAGTCATGGCAGAATCGCTAGAAGACTTGAGTAAGATGCTCGGAGACCTCGATAGAGTTTCCCAACGGGTGGGCCTGAAAATGAACTTGGACAAGACGAAAGTCATGTCCAATGTTCGCGTTTTGCCAATACCGGTTCACGTGGGGAATTCTCAACTTGAAGTTGTTGATCAGTACGTATACCTGGGACAAACTGTCCAACTAGGTAAATCCAACTTCAAGAAAGAGGTCAATCGCCGAATCCAACTCGGATGGGCAGCGTTCAGAAAGCTAAAGCGGATCTTCTCGTCCAAAATACCGCAGAGCCTTAAGTCGAAAGTCTTCGACCAGTGTGTGTTGCCAGTGATGACTTATGGATTAGAGACTTGGCCGCTGAATGTGGGCCTCATAAATAAGCTCAGGGTCACTCAGCGTGCAATGGAAAGAACTATGCTCGGAGTTTCTTTGCGCGATATGATCCGTAATACGGTGATACGCCAGAGAACCAAGGTCACCGACATAGCTCAGAGAGTTAGCATGCTGAAGTGGCAATGGGCAGGCCACATAGCTCGGAGAACTGATAACCGTTGGGGAAGAAAAGTTCTCGAGTGGCGGCCCCGCACCGGTGGACGGAGTGTTGGACGGCCTCCCACCCGGTGGTCTGACGACCTGGTTAGGATCGCGGGGAGCCGCTGGATGCAAGCGGCTCAAGACCGTGACTTGTGGCGCTCTTTGGGGGAGGCCTTTGTCCAGCAGTGGACGCCCCCGGGCTGATGATGATGATATTTTTTGAAAATTAAGTAACTTGCTGACACAAAATTATTCTGATAATTGTGAGAATACATTAAAATCAGACGTAAAAATATATGCACAAGGTAAATAATATTCACAATTTGACACTGACATTTTGTTACTTCTGCAATATATAACAAACCTCTTTTTATGCTGATAGTACGAGAAAATAGAAAATTCAAATATAGAATGCCTGTAAACATACAATACTACTATATATGCAATTCCATGCTCTCGTTAATTTATCTATAACATATGTTGTGTAATGCAAATATTAATATAAAACTATATTGAAAAAAAAAATCACGTGCTTAATAGGTACCATGTTTTAGCAATGTCATCCAGTTCTGAGCTATTTTTAAAGTTTAATGTTCCTACCTCACAGGGAAGTTAGTTTAAATCGAAAGTTACTTCAACTGAACAGATAAACAAGCGGAAATAATTAAAGAATATTTGGTTAAAATATATTTATTTAATCTATAGATCCGTGAATGTCAAAACTGTAGCTTGTAAAAGTACTTGGCGCGGTATGTTGGATTTCCAAATCGACGGAAAGCCAGCGGGATGCGCCAACGCGCAATCCGAATGGGACTATCGTGAATGTTGAAATTCAACTTTAGGACACGCTAACCCGCGGCGCCAACCCAAATCGCGTCGTCGTGAATGCGTTCTCTGGCTGCCATTTCCTAATAAAGAATAGAAAATATAATGGCAGTTGTACCAGATGAAATGTCGCGTTGCGTGAACCAAAGATTTCCTTTGGCAGGAATGGTCCATAGGACCCGAAGATGAATTTTAGAAGTGGAGCCTCCAAGATTAATGATTGATTTGATGATGAGTGTGAACTTTATCTTTATATCTACATCGGTTAAACTACTAGGCCAAGTTTGGATTCGTTTATGGTATCATATTGACACCGCTGTTCCGAAGTAAAATATATATAAAATAAAAGAAAACTTGTGTCTCTAATTTCCTATTTCACAACGAATAATTCCATAACTTATAAACAATTATGAATATTGAAAAATAAAGAGGTGCTTTAGAGAGCCCTATTATTCGATCACTAAAAATATATGTAATGTCAAATTAAAAGGTTTCGTATGGGTGTAGTACAAAAAAACTGTTGACGGTGCTAAAATGTATATGTAAATATTCTAATTAAAATGTTACTTTGCGATCCTAGAATGATATGGATGGGTTCGCAAACATGATTAAGATGTAAATAAATATAAGTAATGGACGCAAATGCATGCTGTTTTAGGCCAATTCGTTCCATAATATCTAAGAAAATTTAACTTAATAATAATAAATGCATTGCATTAATATACGCCATAACTTTTAAACAAAGGTATTTATTACATAAAAAAGTTTAAAGTGGTCTTGGTGTTCCCTCATTTACTTCGCCGAATGTCTCTGGATCCAATCCAGCCTCATCTTGAGGGTCTCGGGGTCAGTAACACTGTAATAACTCTTTTTAACTCTATTTGAAATTTCTTGTGTTCTTACTATAGCTTGATGCAAAAAAAAAACCAATTGAATTGTACATCTTTGATTTAGTTAAAAATGATACCAAACTTGTCTTAGTACCTAAACTTAAACAGTTATTGACCTCAGATATCGCCGGGGCGGAACATTCTCCCCCCCACCTACATGAAAAATCTGCGTGGCTCCACTTCTTAAAAACATCTTAGGAACCCAAAGATTAATCCTGCCAAAGGAAATCTTTGGTTCAGAAAAAGCCTTATTTGACCTTTTTATGTCGTGTAGAAACGCAGCTAATAAAGAAGCGGAAACTTAATGGCGGCGTGTCGCGTCTCTGAAGGTGGTTAAAATATTGGTTTGCTGCCAATCACTTAATGTTAAATCCAAATAAAACTAAATGTATGAAATTCTCATCAGCAAATTCATCAAATATAAACTTAGCCTCGAATATTAAACTTAATGGTGAAACCATAGACTTTGTAAAAACAACTGTTTTTCTAGGTATTACATTAGACTCTAAATTGCAGTGGGGTTCCCACATAACTGCGTTAGCAAGTAGGTTGAGCTCCGCTGCTTTTGCAGTCAGGAGAATAAGGCAGCTTACCAATGTAGCGACGGCACGGTTGGTCTACTTCGCTTACTTTAACAGTATAATTACGTACTTATTTTGTGGGGATCGGCTGCGGATATCGGTACAGTGTTTATTTTGCAAAAAAGGGCTATTAGAGCTATTTATAACTTGGGGTCGCGTGTGTCATTGAGGGAATTCTTCAAGGAAATTGATATTCTAACACTGCCGTCGCTATATGTATTTGAAATAATCATCTTTGTTAGGAAGAATCTACACAATTTCCCAACGAACATTGATAAGCCAAAAGCAACCAGGAGCACAGGAAAGCTCAAAACCACATTTTATAGACTGGCCAGCACTTCAAAATCATTCTTAGGAAATTGTATAAAATTCTACAATAAAATTCCAAAAAGTATTACTGAACTTACTGACTCTAAATTTAAATCTGTCGTAAAACAAAAACTAATTTCCCGAGCATATTATAAAGTAAACGATTATATCATGGATAGGGATGTTTGGCGGTGAGTCGTCCGTCCTGCATGAGTAATCTACGCATAAATTTACCTACGCTTAAAAAAGGTGCACCTACTGTACAAAAATACCGTGATATTGTAAACCATCTATAATTATTATGTAATGATGTAAACCTTTGTCTTGAAAAAAATATACCTTGCCGAGTTTCTTACGCCGGTTCTTCTCGGGGCAAAGGTTTTATTTTTCGAACCGGTGGTAATGCTTTTTGACATTCATAGGTGCATTATATTATGCCTAAATTGAAGAATAAAGAACTTTGACTTTGACTTTGACTTATTACGCTAATCAAAATATGTTGTTATTAAGTCCGCCATTTAATTTTGTTATTTTCTTTTATGGTGCAATAAAGTTAAAATAAATAAATAATATACACTTCATCTGTCGCCGAAACAAACGGTGCGTCCGTGAATGCCCAGCTTTAGCGGAGACATTTTTTTTTAGGGATATCATATTGTTCTTAGTGGACCTTAGCCTTTAGCCCTCTTACCACCAAACATGGATTTCGTTAGAATGTTAATACGATGAAATACTTGTAGTATTTAGAAATGCGTTGTCTTTGGTATGATATACTATTATTAGTCCGTTTTCTATTGGGAAACAGTATACATTTACACGCTGTACATTTTGGAGTACAGCAATACCATTTGGTACGAATGTTACACCCCCACCTACGCCCAAAACGTCTGATAGCCGGTTTGAACTGCGCCGCAGGTTTCAAAGTACAGAAATGTTACCTGACTTCGTTTATAAACTGAAGATGATTAAAAATCATACTAATATTATAAAGGCGAAACTTTGTGAGTGTGTCTGTTTATTACTTCAGACTAGCACTTGGTTGGTTTTTTTTGTTAGAATTTGGTTTTATAAACCAAGTGAAATACAAAATTATGAAAATATGAGGGTTTGTTTGTATTGTGTCACTACTAAAAGTTTATTATTTTAAGGACTGCGTCATATTTTGCTACGGAACCCTAAAACACTGTTATGGGGAATTAATTGGGCATCATCTAGTTACCTGATAACGACACCAAACTTGAGTCAAACTCCTATCTAATCCGCAAGTTTTTTTTTCTGAGTGTTGGGAGTTCTGTACTTTGACAACCTGTTGCGGATTTCAAACTGGCTACTGGGCGTTTTTGGCTCAGGTGGACTTGTGTAATACCCGTACCAAATGGCATTGCTGTGTATTTGTATACCTGTCCATATAAGCATTCCCTATAGAAAACGGACTATATTTTATGAATCCTCCATTTATGCACTGGTCTAATACATCACTGTATCTGAATATTCAATAATAAACGCATCATAATAATATGATATTTTCGAGGTACATACGGTTAACCGTTAGGTTGTACTGTAATATTAAATAGTATGTACAATATTTAACAACATATATCAACTAGTAGGTACACATAACATATTTCAACTAGTCAATAAAGTCATCGCTTGTTTTAACCGTTCATTACTAAATTATCAGATAATTACCTTATTACAATGACAGGTTATGGGATTCAGTATTTTGAAAACGGCTTTTTTGGGAATGATCGGTTATAACCGCGTACCGCAACGCACCGACGCAGCAACGGTTCGGCACTGTTTTGAAAAAGCCGATCGCTAGCAGCCAACAAGGGTTATTCCTTTCTGTTCTCAACCTTTTCTTCACACTGTGAACCAGTGGGAATATTTTCCCATCCGTTAACAGTGTTAACAAGTGTGAAAATTATTTCTACTAATTCACAATGTGAACAAAAACCTATGAAAAGGTGAAAATAGCCCGCTAACAAGGTGACAGCTCGCTGCCTACGCACTGCCGGCGACGGCGGCAAAGATCAGAGGGGAAGGCGGGCGGAGAGGTACGAGCTCGAGCAGACCGCGAGCAGCGCGCCAGTTTTAAGACGTTGTCTACCGTCTACTCCGAGAGGCAAGGCAGCGAAACGCGTGCTTACTGAGAGCCATTGGCTGATTTACCTTGTTATTTCAAAATAACACGTGAATTAAGCCATCATTTCAATTACAAATTTTTGGCTATATTAGGGCAGTTCCGACGTAGCGGTGAGGTAATAATGAGTAATGATACAAATGACGTTTATGTGGTACGCAGTATTTTTTTGGTTATCCATTCGTGAACTCTTGGTTTTTATATTCGTCAAGAAAATAATCAACCGGTTTCTTTAATAACGCAGATGAGCATCCACCTATTCCCGCTGGAATGGATAAGCGGGTTTCGGACCACTATAGAAGTCAGCCTGACTCCGGTACAAGAAAAGCTGGACGGAAGGGCCGTCTTCGTGTAGTTGAATGTTAAAATTAAATTGGAATGTTACTAGAACTTATAGCTTGAATGGTTATCTTAGAAAAACTTAATTGTAAGAGCTATTCCACATTTGTATCCTATGTGACATGATAGGTCCGTGACGAGATTTGTCACAGCCAGCCAGTGGCATAACACATACAATAATATATAAAAAATCTTCGCTAAATGAAGTTGTACTTTAATATTTAATGTAATGTTTAACATGCGTTTTAATATTCTGGTAATAAATCAAATAATGTTCAGTATTTAATTCGAAATGCATGTAAGAATTTTTTTTTTTGCGTTTAAACGCACAGTCACGTGACGTTAAGTCCAGCGTGAAATTAGACCGATCTGCTCGTCTATAGAACGTGTCGCGTCGCAAATATTGTTGTAAAATATGAGTTTGCTGTAATGAACTTACACCCATTATACCCACCTAATAGATAAGCAGTGTGTTTTTTCTAACAGAACATGTTAACTTAGGCGTTCTATGGAGGATTTTCTTTCTAGTCAATAGCTAATGAATATAAGTAGTAATTGGTGTTTCTAAATAACTGTTTAACTTGATATAATCGTACGAGTTCATGTAAAAGAAAAATGAAATCATTAAAATAAAGTTCTCAGTATTAAACTTTTGTATTTTTGTACTTTTTGCATAATATCCATAGTATAATGTAATGGTAGCTGCATGCTTCCCTATTGCCTATGTTGTTACTTGTTACCCTCACCAAGCCCCCCATAGAGCTTTGTGTAACTATTGAATCTCTGAAAAAAATGTTTAGAATTTTAATTTGTGGCATGAAGAGACACACGCCGCGCCCATGCCATGGCTACGGATATAAGGTTGAGGATGAGGGGGTGATGGAATAGTAAAACCAAAGTTATGAAAACAAGTCGTGTGTCAGACGATTACTCGTACCGTACCTCGAAAGCCTTAATTCATTGTAAGGATTTCCGAGTCACGCTTAATTTCAGTTGTGCATTTTAGACTTAGCAGTTTCTAGATTCCGTTGTTTGCTATTATGTACTGTCACAGCTTATTTATTCTTTTTTTTTACATCTAGTGTCGCACTTTATTTCCATTATTGTCTGCTATTTGTTGACAATTAACACCGTGCTAGCGGTGTGTAATAATCAGCTTTATTCAATGACAATTTCAGTCACAATGAGTGGTTTTTCCTTCAGGTTCGAAGAGAAGTAGGTTTTAAGCAAGTGACGAACAAGAACAAGATTTGCAAGTGTTTCAATGGCACGATATTATTACGGTTTCAGAAAGTGTAGCAAGAAACATTTTATAATTCAGTTCTCGAGTAAAATATTAAGACTGTGTCGTTAAGTGAAATACTAGTAAAATAACATACTAAATACTGTTTTGATCATCATGTCAGCCGAAAGACGTCCACTGCTGGACATAGGCCTCCTCCAAGGCTTTCCACTCATACCGGCCTTGTGGTTTTCGCATCCACCGCGGTCCCGCGATCCTGACTGTTTTGATATATTTATTGATTTAAAAAAAACCTTTTCTACTATCCCTCGTACAGTCGCCATCAGATATATCGGAGCGGCCGAGGTACTCAAATATTTCTGAGCAGCAATAAATTTCAATAAATTATTTACGGTAAATAAGGTCAATAACATCTGAACATCCAATTCGCCATATATATATGAGCAGTGGTTTTTCAATTAAATCTGAACACACAACGAGACAATAATATCTGCCCAGACAGGGTGATCATAAATATCTGAACATTTAGGGAAAATATACCTTAAATTACTTCGCATACAGTTTAAAATTCTTTAACGTACTACGCTGGAATACATTTTCTACACAACCACCATTCGGTATTTATTCAAATGTGTCTCTTCTCTTGTAACAAGACCGTGAAGTTGCTTTTCGCAGATTTATATTTTGTATACCTACTTATTTTGTAAAAGGAAAATTCATTACATCTGTACGATTACATTTAAACTGTATCCCTAGTGCTTTAAGGTATATTTTCCTTAAATGTTCAGATATTTATGATCACCCTGTCTGTGCAGATAACTTTGACGAATTGTGCTTTCAGATATTATTGTCTCGTTGTGTGTTCAGATTTAATTGAAAAACCACTGCTCATATATTTGTGGCGAATTGGATGTTCAGATGTTATTAATCTTATTTACCGTAAAGAATTTATTAAAATTTATTGCTGCTCAGAAATATTTGAGTGCCTCGGCCGCTCCGATATATCTGATGGCGGCTGTACTATGAATAACATGTCAAAATGTAATATAAAATGTCAAACGCCCTTGGGCATTTTTCTGACTTTCTTTTTGAATGTCGACATCAGATATCGGACAGCGTCTTGAGCGGACTTTTTTGCGGCCCTGTTCCAGTCTCGCCGAAATTGCCTGTCAGAGTCGGCAGAACGGGCACTTTTCCTAAGTTTTGCTTTCAGTATGCCCAACAAAGTTCGATTGGCCGAAGATTTGGACAATTTGGTGGACTCAGTTTATTTTGGTACAAAGTTCCCTTGTTCTCGCTCATACCACTGCTACTCCTAAAAAGGGAATTGATTTTAGGCAACATTCACAGATCGCCTGCCTGATAATTTTCTTCCATTGTTAATTGTAAAATACTGAGGTCCTGGCAGTGATTCATTATACAACTTCACGTACGTTTCGTCGTCCAGTTTTACGCAAAGATTTTTCTATTAGTAACTAATATGTACTCTTGTCTTGCCCGAAATTGGCTGTTTATCGCTTCTTTTTGTCTGCCTTTACTTTTATATGTTTTCAAGTAATTTTTCGCTTAGCAAGTTGGACCATTCCCGCATATGTACAGTCAACAGCATAAATAAGTGATCATTTATGTACCTTGTCACTTTAACGTCGTGTTTGAAATATCATACAAAATTGTGAAACGATTGAAAGCGACAAGGTAAAGACACCAACCAACCACCAACCACCAACACTCACATTTTCAAGCCTAGCCAGCTTTCTGAAAGTAGTTCCTTTTATAGTACACCATTTGTCCACAATTTATTTTACCTTTTCAGGAGAAAGAACTCTCATTTTTATTTTAAAGTATTATCTTGAAAATTAAATAAATGATGGAGGTCGAAGCTAACATACAGATGTATACATTGAAAACAATTTTAATTCAGAATATGATTATTAAAATTGAAATAAACTTCTGCCAAGTTGTGTTTATACTTAACGTCTTAAAGTGTTTAAGGTTTGAACACTGATCTCAAATTGTATTGAAAGCGATTGATATGAACAGATTTTTGAATTCATGGTCGAAATTATTTATGTCTAAGGTACTGTGTTATAGTATTATCAATTAAAGAAGGACATTTAGATTAACGATGCACGGTTGCGTGTTTGTACCAAATATAAAGTTGTGGGGTCCCGCCCCATGAAAGATTGAAAACACTATTATATTCTGGCGTGAACTCGGTCATTTCGTTCGTACACCTTTTTAAAAAATATCGTAATCGGGACTAGTTGGTAAAAAAACCCATTTGTTATCACTGCGGACAAAAGGAAAGAATTCCCATATAATACAAAATAAAAATTGTGTAACCGCTGTCGATAGCTAATATTGTACTATAAGTATTAATTAAGTATCATAATAAAATATTATTAAGATAAACAACTAGATAGGTAGTTTGCAGGATATACTCCGCACAGGTGAAGTTTACTTAAACGGTAATAGATGTTTTAAAAATCATTAATGGAGAAAAACTATAGTCCACTTACCCTCTAGACTCCGCTAACAAAGGCGCCCCGTAAACCAAGCTTATGCTCAACGATCACTAACCGGTTGTCATGCCCACAAACAGTATTTTAATACGCGGCCGCCTGTTGACTTAGCAACATGCAATATTCGACTATTTACTTTGCGAATAACGTGTCAAAAATATGCCGTAAGGTGGTTAAGTTGTGTGAAAAGTGTAGCAAGACATTTAGCCTCCGAAAGAATGGAATTTCATTTCACAGGCAAGCTGTTATTACTCAAACAATTATAATTAAAAAGTGAAACATTTATTACAAAGATGGCGACGTCTTGATATCTTTCAACTGTGGTCTGTCTCTTTCTTTCACATACTGATTTTGCCAATTCCGTCTTTGTCTAATCACTGAAGTGATGTGAATGCACTGATTTCTTAGGGTTTGATACCCGTAAAATTATGATGAGATGAACTATGGTACGAAGGGCGTTTAATAAATTCTCGGTATTGGTATCTTGCAAACCTTTTTAGTAAACTTCTTAATACTGGCCGCTAAGAGTCATTCATTGACAGTAAAAAAAAGTAAATTTGAAGCCCACACGTTCTTATGTTTTTCTGCTACTGCTGAACAAACGTGCTCACCATGAGCGATTTTACAATGTTAATTAAATTGGAGCATCGAGAAGTGATAAAATTCTTGACTAAACAGGGATAAAATCAAAGGTCTATTAAACCAGAAATAGTTTTAGTTTACCGTGAGTCCGCTCCTTCATTATCTACGGTCCTCAAGTGGTCAAATGAATTAAAGCGTGGCAGGGAGAGCATGGAAGATGACCCAAAACCTGGTCGGTCTGTTGAAGCGACTTCACCAGAAAACATTCAAAAAGTGGATAAAATTATGCTGGAAGATGGTCGAGTGAAGGTTAGGTCTATAGCACTAAAAACCAATATTTCTATTGGTACAATACGTGATATTATCCACGAACATGTCCAAAGTTAGTGCGAGATGTATACACCGTTTCAGAAGCATACGCGTGTTGCTTGTTGTTCCGACTTCATTAATCTGTGTGGTGAAAACCCTGATGGTTTGCTTCATTAAATTGTTACCGGAGATGAAACTTGGGTTCATCATTATGACCCTGAGAGCAAACAAGAGTCGATGAAGTGGCACGTTAAAGAAACACCTCTTCCCAAAAATTCAAAATCGTCCCTTCAGCTGGCAAGATCATGGCGACAATATAGTGGGATCGTGAAGGGATATTATTAATAGATGATAAAGAAAATGGTTTAAATATTACAAGAGAGTACTACGCTAACATTTTACGCCAATTACGGGAAGCTATCAAAGAGAAGAGGAGAGGAAAATTGACCAAAAGAGTGCTGCTTCTTCATGACAACGCTCCTGTGCATACTGCTCATGTTGCCAAGGCTGCTGTTCTTGAATCTGGTTTCGAATCACCCGCCGTACAGTCTAGACTTGGCCCCCAGCGACTACTTTTGTTTCCCAACCTTAAAAAGGATTTTCGTGGACATCGATTTTCTAATGATGAAGCGTTGAAGGCAGCGGTGGTGTAACATTTTGACACCAAGGACAAAAATATTTTTATGAGGGGTTAAAAAAACTAATTGACAAATCTTATAAGTGTGTAAACATAGGGGGGGAATATAATTATAGAAAAATAAAAATAATACACTAATCGTATGCTTTCGTTTTCCTTCTCATACCGAGAATGTATTGAACGCCCCTCTTATAAAACGTTGCGTGCGGAACTAATTTTTATTTCTGAAATAAATTATGACATTAGTTGTACTGAAATGTATATTACCTACATATATACTTACGTATATTACTTACCTATGAACAACTACTTATATTAATAATTTAATAATTTCAGTAAACCAAATTCAAATATGCGTCAAATTGTTAAGCGTAGTAAAAAAAATCATTCTGTGCTGGCAACTTATAGCGGCAAAACTTGTATTATCGCGTAATCGCCAGGATGTGTTATTTATTGACATTAAAGTGACGTATAATAAAACATTATATGGTATATTAATGTCTAATATGGATTCACAATAAAGGTAGCACGCGATAAAGTATAGGTCTAGCTCTCAACCGCGGTTCCTGCAGTAGTGGAGCGGTGCTGGAGAAATGTGATCTTCTGGAGGAACATTCAGTCGGGCATCGGCATCGCAGTCGTCAACACGTGTTATTTGGACTGGCCGCTTCGAACACACTCGGTTTATATTCTCATACGCGATTAACAATACTATTTCAAGTAAAGTACACAATTGTAAATATAGAGTCGAAAGACCGGTCTGAGTGGAAAGCCTTGGGGGAGGCCTATGTAGGCCAGCCGTCTTTCGGCTGACATGATGACACAATTGTAAATATCGTAAGAGTTATTTCGTTATTCATAACGCGTTTAGCGAGATATTTCTATTATGTAACATGTATACTCTCCCGCACCGCTACACTACCGCAGGAAACTATCTAAGTTATCCGCTACGACTGTAGTTATAGGTGTACCAGCGATACTTTCCAAAATCATACCTTGCGTCTCAAGAGTGAAAATGAACGGTCAACATGACGAACGCGTAGATGAAGCTAAAAACCTCGGCGTCGTTCTCGATAGTAGGCTTCGATTCGAGACTCACGTTGTTCAAATCGTAAGAACATGTTTTTACCGACTCAGCATTTTATATCGTATTCGTAAACCACTTAGTGAAAAAGTGCGCATCACACTTTGCGAACCTTTAGTTCTTTAAAGATTAAATTATGGGGATTAGGTTAACGGGCCCCGGCTACAGTCAAAGACTCGTCGTCTGATAAGACGTGTCCAAAATGCTTGTTGCCGATTTTGTTATGTTATTCCTCTGAGAAGTCACATAACTCCTTATATAAACGGGGCTTCAATGCTGAATATGACTTCTCGTAGACATTTACATCTCGCTAGTCTTTTATTTCATGTAATTCATTTCAAAAAACCCGTTTTGCCAAAATCTGATTCTCCTCTTTCCATCTGAGATAGGTGGTCTCGTTATCCTTTGGAGGGCCATCTCCACAGAACCGTGCCTTTCACCGGTAGTTTTTGCTACCTTGCAAACAATTGCTGGAACAATGTTCCCCCACCTTTCAGACAATTTACATCGAAGTTTTCTTTTATTAAATGACTCAAACACTTTTTGCTTCATAAATAAATGCTCCGTATGCCTCACGGTTGCTCAGTAACGGTTTTTCTTGTTTAGGGGGAGGGTTTATGTGGTGTGTTCGTATTACGTTTCGGTGCTATTCAAACATGTCATGTCACAGTAAAGTTGCTGGCTACTAACTCGCTAATTCTCACTTCACTTTAAAAAAAAACTTTGTTTAAATTTAACTAAAAGTAGGTACAGTACCCGGCGGTAAATATTGGACATCGGCAATCATCGCATTTCCGAGCACAAACGAATGGTAATTTCCATATCCGTCAATTATTAGATTCATCGTTTATTAAAATTTGAATTTAGAACTAAGTACTTGGTTGTTGTTTTGTTTTGATGCCCGCGTGAACTATACAGAGCTGAAAACTACTTCTTAAATATCATTTAGGTACTCCTTTTCAACATTAACCAACCAACACCAACGGAATTTATACAAATATTAAAAATAAAATACTTCTTCAACCGACTTCCAAAAAAGAGGAGGTTCTTAGGTTGGACAATTAGGTATGCAACTGAAATGATTATTTATCCGATGACTGACGAAACACGAAATTTACCGGGAGACATAAAGGAAATAGAAGCAATTGTATAATCATTTATAAATATAATGCAATGCAATTTACATTGTAATATTACATTGATGAATAAATAAACTAAACTAAACCAAAGTAATTATTTATGCTTTTAGGTTGAGGAATAATATAATATGCAAAAACTGCGTAAAATTCTCAAAACCTTCCATTTCACTATCCACTATCATTGAGGTTAATATCACTGTCACTAAGTATCAGCCGTATTTATTACTAGTCTATGAGTGTAATTGTTAACACATTTCTTACATTATCATCCTCATTTTTTTAAATATGTCGGCTTGGGTACGAGATATGTATAAACATATTTCGCGTTATTGGCCTCGTAGTAGTAGATGCCATAGTACAACTTTATGTGATGTAAAATTTCACCAAACCACTCGCTTTATTATTTTTATTAAACTCAACAAGTGTTAACAAATAAAGGTCAACAGCAACAATAACACGAGGAAACGCACTATATATATACCTATGATCATATCTTATTTTAGGAGTAGAGTTTCTCTACCTAGTTGGTTTATAAGTTCTATCACTGAGATTTATTACAATAAAAAAAAAAACAAAAAGAGTTTCATAAACCTGTACCTAGTCGGTCCTTAAGTTCTGTCACAAAGGTTTAGTCAAATAAAACTAACATCTGTTTATTTTTTAATTTCAAAATATATTAATATTAAAAGCTTAAGCTTGAGCTTAATATACATTTTTAAGAACAAATAATCATTCCACATGGTTTCCGCAATTTCCGATACGATCTTCTAACATTCACGGCCGGCACCGATTAAGGTTAGTTTTTGTTAACTAACAATCTTTTTTGTTTAATATTGTGAAGCCTCTCATCTGTGGGTATATTTAGAGGTCAGCATTATTTTATTAACGTCACTCAAAATCCAGCTTATGAAGCTCGAAATTTGGTTTGTTTTCATATTGCTGCAAATTGATGTAAAATCGTAGGGTCGATTTAATGAGTCATGAAGATTGACCGGTGTATAAGCGAATCTTATTTGCTTGGAAATACATTTGTATCAGAATTTAAAGGTAAAAGTCTGATCAATATGTCACGCAAATTTCGACTCAATACGAGAACTCTTACACAAGTTATAGCCATTATCAATATCGTGGTCGTGCGTGTTTTGACCCATGATTTCCGGCCCCGAATGGAATGCTTAAAGCTCGTTCATCAAATGATTGCAATAGTAAACAATACAAATTACACTTATTTTTATTCCATATATAATAAGGTTTTGATTGATGTACTACAGGTTTATGAAACTCTTTTATTTATTTTTTAAATTGTAATAAGTCTCAGTGACAGAACTTATGAACCAACTAGGTAGAGAAACTCTACTCCTAAAATAAGATATGATCATTAAGAAAAGATAAACAATATGACCGGCTAGGTTGAACGGGTAACTTAAAGTAGCGAATAAAGTGAATTTCTTGTCATTTTATTTTTTTCTGCTACACAAATACATAAGGAGAAAGGTGTAGTTTACTAGTAAAATTACGATCTATTCAAACCGTCAATAATATTAAAAATTGCTTCGCAGGTGACTAACTTTTTAGTAGAAAATCGAAAACTATGAGAAGCCCCCATTGCTTGCTCCAGTACTTGTGCCTTCTATTAGAATGTTCGGGCTATGCCTCGCATTCTAACACCTGCACTCGTACCTTTAAAGGATTCATTATGTTGCAAAGTAACTAATGCTAATATTGCAGTTCAAGTTCTATTCCGGTAATCGTTAAAAAAATTGAAATAAAGATCGCAAACAAATACATATGCACTATACAGGGGGGTTACTAATGTCTTGCACAATTTTTTTGGCATAATTCATCATTTGGCATAGTCTTTTTTTCTGAAACCGTGTACTTTTCAGGATTGACATAAAATAAACCAAACCTAACCTATTGGGTTCTATGCAATGGTATTTTAAATAATCCTGAAAAGTACACGGTTTCAGAAAAAAAGACTATGCCAAATGATGATTGTGCGAAATGATGAATTGTGCCAAAAAAAGTTATGCCAGATGAAGGGATGCCTATACAGGGTTATTGGTAATTCGGCGTATCCACGATAGGAGGTGATAGGGGTGAATATTTATGATAATTTTAACCTCCATATGTTTTATGCAAAAGTGAACCATTTTTGAGTTATCATGTTTATTAGCTCTTTCAAAATAAGGCAACAATGAAACATCAAAATTTTATTTAAAAAAGTATCAATTTAAATCTAATTATTCTTCTGATTTATAAAAACGATGAAATACTGGTTATTTATCAATATTAAAACAACAATTATAGAACATAATTTAAAAATGCGAGATGAAAAGCGAAATTATTTCAATAGTTATTATTATTATTATTATTATTTTGTGAGTTTTTCCACTAAAATGATTTAGAAACAAAAAAAAGTTATGAAACCTGTCTTGCAGATTATCTTAAAAACATAATCGTTTTCTTAGCTCTCCAAAAATGCATAACAACAGGAGCCTCTGTCAAAAAACCTGCAAATGAAGATCACGAAGGAAGCTGGCGGAAAATCGTATAAGAACTAAACTTAAGGTTATTCTTGAAAATTTCCATAAAATTATTTATTAACTAATGGCGGCTTTAATGTAAATAAAACAATAAATACAAATTTTAAATAAAATTTGGAACCGGTAACAGTTTAGTAGTAATAACTAATATAATAAGTAACAATTAAGACATTTCATCTATCTATACATATAAAATGCTTTGTCTTGAATGACTGACTGACGAATCAACGTACAGCCTAAACCACTGATCGTAAAGACCGATAAAAAAAATCATAAATGCTTTAAAAGCGTTTTGGACTGCCCCATCGGAGTTGTTTTTTTTTTCTCTCGCAAGATGTTATCCAAATTTCGAAAATAATGGTAATCTATGGAGCAAGGACCGGGGAGTACGGTAGATGTCTTAGAGATTCCAAATGAAGATTCTCTCATTTGGTAGCCGTCTCTTGTGCAGTGTGTAGTGTAGCGTTGTCCTGAAGCAGCAGTGGCTTAGAGCGATTGACCAGTCTCGGTAGTTTAGCAGCTAAATAAATAAATAAATATAAATAATGGGAAGTCACTACGACAGCCCAAAAGTGCCACTAAAATACCGGCCTTTGGTTCATACTCTAATTTCTTCAAATTATTTTTATTACATGTGAAGGCTATGGTCGGGTTTCTATAGAAAGTGGGGCCTTACATGAAATGGGCTTGGGTTTTTTTTGTAAGTGTCTCTTATAGTGTAGAATATTTATGCTCACTATCAACATCTTAATTGTGACAGATCTCAAGTTATGAATTTTTCATGTTTTGTTTTATATGGTCTTACTCTTTTCGGGATGTATATAACTTTTTTATTTTGCCTTTTTTATATTATAACTACTGTTCGTTTTTTTTACAATTAGGTTCTTTTAATAGCGCACTGCCCTGATTTTTTCTCCACACTAAGACACGTATTAATAAACTAATCTCAACTCTAATGCTCGTCTCGAGATGCGTCAAAAATGAGAGTGTTCTATGGTTTGGCGTTTATTTTGACGTATCTTGTGACGGGCCTCTCAGTCTAGATGAGTTTATTATTTATTAATACGGCCCTTAGAGGTGCAGTCAAAGACTTAGTTACCCACCTTAGGTCCAAAGACAATCTGACAATATACAGCAATAAGGTAGAGTTTTCTTTAAGTTATAAATGACTTGGCATCTCTAATGACATTGACGTCTTCAATCAATATATTTTTTAATGGGTCATGTCATAAATGAACGTCCGTGACCGTAGGACCCCATGTTTCTGTATAGGAACAAGATAAATTCCTGTCCGTAGTTTTTAAATCTTACACCAAAACTGTCCGTTTCTACAAAATAAATGTTTCTTCGGAAAAAAAGATGTATGACATGCCTACTTACTCCTTTAAAAGTTTAAGAGGCATTGGTGTAAATTATGGCCTTGAATCATGCAAGAGAGTTCCCTTGAGCGTAAAGTACTTGTTTATTTTTGTTCCTGCTGAAGAACACTGGATCGCAAGCTAAATCCAGGAAAATTAGACCTTAGGATAATTAAATTATAATATATATAGTTATTCAAATTTAATAACAGTTTTCACACGCAAATAGCTACTTATTTCGAAACGATATCTACCAATGATTTGCACATGTTCAAACACTTTTATTATATTTCACGTACTTCTAAATTGAAAAAATAACAATCTTTATTTATAAGTAGACCCCGGTATCGGAGGTGCAAAATGGTAGCTGTCAAGTTCTTAGGGATGGGTAATCATATTTTTGATGTTGATATCGATACACGATTTTTCTATACATTAGGTTGTACACAGTTATTTTTTTTTGATCTATGATAATCATTGATCGTAAAAATATAAAGTGTACACATATTTATGAACTCGACTGTACAACAAAATATATATCTATGGTTGCTATTACTTTTCTTATGTTTCGAGTTGCAGAGCAGTGCATAAACACTCTTGTGATAAACCTTTTCAATAGAGATTAATACTGGCCACTTATACTGATAATAAATTATTTACGTCAATAGATAATCATTTATTGTAACTACACTAGTTTACTGCAAAGAATCTGATCATTCATCAAGAACATGGTATGACCTTTGGTGAATATAAAAGAGTTTATATTTTGTTTTAAATTTATTTATGAATGCTTTATGCTAAGAAGATAACTAAAACTTCTTAATGATGAAAGATTTTTTTTTGTAAATAATAAAAATGTTCAATACATGTTGGTTTTGTAATTATATAGTCCTACTTTATAGAATAAACGCTATCATTATGATATAATAAAATATCGACATATAACTATGTTTATCGACATGAAGTTAATATTTCAAAACAATGTTTACCCTTCCCTAGTAATGGCTCGAAATTGACAGCTACCATTTTGCACCTCCGATACCGGGGTCTATTTATAAGTTACAAAGGAAAACGTAGGTTGCTCAGCACCTTTGGCCAAGGCCGTATATTGTGCCTATTTCGAATATAAATAGCACAGTAGAGGAAAAATATAATATTTTGAAGGCAAAATACTCGTATGTAAATCAATGAAATTTGTTTATAACTTTATCTTGGCTATTCTTGGCATTAGAAATGAGGATCAGCCGAGACCTACCAAAATTTTGCAGTAGCAAGGAGGGTATTTGAGCTAAATCGAATGAGACCATACCCATACTTATAGGATCAATATATTGCAGGATATTAATGGTTTCTGTTGAAAAAAAAGGAAAATAATGGTTTGTGTTCGTCGATTTTGAGTAATATTTTTCTCGTCCGCAGTAGAGTGGAACCATTACCAGTCAAACCATTATAGCCACTCATTGTATTAGATGGGTATGAGGACAGTAAAAGATAAAAAGATGAAAGATGTTTATTCAGTAAGTAGGCCGCACGGGCACTTTTACACGTCAAAAATCTACCAGCGCTTCGCAAGAGACCACTGCTGAAAAGAAACGCCGCAAGAAACTCAACAGTCAGTCGTTTTTTTTTAAAATACTACTTATGATATTATACAATTATAAAGCTTAACCTAGCATTATATAAAACAATGAATTTAACATGAAACAAAAAATAAAAAATATTCAAGCGTAGTAGAGTAGCAGGAAAATGTGTCAAAACTAAGAATTTTCATAGGGAGTAATAAGAAGCTGTAATAAAAAAATTAAATATATAAATAAAATAAAAAATATATACCTTCCTATGACAGTGCAAGTCAACCACCACATACAAAGTTTCGATACATTCTCCAGATTCTCCTACAGAAACCGTGTCCCCTAGACAATATACAATATTTACATATTTTTTATGCCTATTTTATTATTCAGTTATTTAGGTGTTTAGTTAAGTTTAGGCCAAACATTTTTATCTGTTAGATAGTCCTCGACCCTATAGTAAGCTTTAGACATCAACGACTTTTTCAAGTAACTTTGGAAATGGTGACTTTAAAACTGAGTCAGGTAATTTATTATAGAAAAGAATGCATTGACCTAAAAATGATTTATAAACCTTACGGACACGAAATTTGTTAATAGCAATTTTATTTTTATTTCTTGTATTCAAATTATGTATATCACAATTCTTAACAAAAGAGTCTTGATTTTTAATGACGTGAATAATATTCTCATAAATAAATTGTGACGCTACTGTCAAGATACTAATTTCTTTAAATACTAATCTTAAGGAATCACGGGAGTTAAGGTTATATATAGCAGTCGCGAGGCGTTCGTACAAGCCGATTATTTACGGCTTTACCAAAAATTCCTATGCATAGAGTAGATATACAAACAAAACGTAAAACCGACACACGCCATACACCTTTTTTTGCTCCGGCGGAACAGACCCTCACCTCTGGCTTGCCTTTATTGGCCGGTCAGAGTGGAGTCGCAAGAGCTATATGCTCGAAGGGCGGATGTGTTGCATAAGTGGTGAGTGGGCACCTTATGGTCGTTTAAAGTCCAGAAGCACTTCTCCAACGTTAGCCCCTCTGGAACTGTTGCCTCCCTGCTGCTATATATATGTGGCTATTTAAGGAGGTCCATTCCATTGAGTTGGCGAGTCACCGCCTGCCATTTAAACCAAAGTAATTAGCATTGGCCAGGCAGGCGCCGTAGTTTCATCAATAGCCTAGTTCACCAATCCATATCAGTTCATTCATAGAACCTATTATTAGTATTCCCATCCTTCTTAAATAGTCTTTACACTAACCGGTGGTTGTCCGTAGGAGCATACTTCTTTAGTTTGAACTCAGGGACAATCGCCGGTTGGTGTCCCATAACTTTACTAAATTAAACTTGTCTAAAGGGCCTCTGCGTCTTGGCTTCGGCTCCATGTACGCCTTCCATAGGTCCGGGACTCCCATAGTCCCGTGATTGGTAAAGACGTACAAATAATAATAATAATAACAATAAAATGACGAACAATTACCGGAAATATATTCTGAGGGATGGCACGGTCGACATTTGTCGAGCGTGCCGTTGCCCCGGCGAGTCCCTCAGACATATAATTTCCGGTTGTTCGTATTTGGCGAACGGTGAGTACTTGCACAGACAAAACCTCGTGGCCAGGATCATTCATCAGCAACTTGCTCTTCAATATGGTCTTGTTGAGTCAAGTGCCGTACTATAAGTACACACCGGCGCCAGTTCTCGAAAATGGTCGTGCTACGCTCTATTGGGATCGATCTGTCATCACGGACTGGACTATTGTTGCCAATAAGCCTGTATCGTGTTATCAGATCGATCTCAACGTCGGGCAGTGCTCGTCGACGTCACCATCCCGCATAACGAGAACCTCGTGAAGGCTGAGAAGGACTAGCTCAGCAAGTACCTTGACTTGGCTCACGAGGTGACCGCCATGTGGGATGTTGACTCGACGAACATTGTCCCGATAGTTGTTTCGGCAAACGGTCTTATAGCGAAGAGTTTTGACCAACACCTTAAGAGACTCTCGCTAGATGGCTGGGTCAAGGGCCAGATACAGAAGGCAGTACTCCTCGACACTGCACGCATTGTGAGGAGTTTCCTCTCTCTGCAGCCCTAACCACCGGTAGCTTGAGCCCTGCCCCGCTGCCGGCGGCACTCGTAGGTTAGGTTTTTTATAATGTTTATTTTTTGTATTAGTATTGTTATTTTACTTTTATATTTAAATATTTATTGTAAAAAACTTAACTTGCAGAAAATTTATTAAATATCTATAATAAATACAGGTCGACACACGTAAAAAAAGCTCCGAACGACTAGTCGAGGGGATATGTTTGCGCAAGTTGTCTACTGACACACCAATAGCGTGGCAGCAAAGCGGAGCCGTCGCCCTCATCATTTTGGTCCGTAATTTGCTCGCTGCGCAGGTATGTTGCTCAGGACTCTTTTTACGTGTGTCGACTTGTAACTTACAATGACGAGGAACAGACCTTCACCTCTGGCTTGCCTTTATTGGCCTGTCATAGTGTAGTCGAAAGAGGAGCTGTTTGCTCGAAGGGCGGATGTGTTGCATAATAGGCGAGTGGGCACATTATGGTCCTTTAAACTCCAGAAGCACCTCTCCACCCTTAGCTTCTCTGGAACTGTTGCCTCGCGCTGCTATGTATATGCGGCTATTTCGGGATACCCATTCCATCGAGTTGGCGAGTCACCGCCTGCCATTTTTACCAAAGTACGAGGGGCGGCTGAAAAGTTCTAAGCCTAAGGTAGAAAAAAATTGTTCAGATTTGTTTTACTATTTTTATTTTTCAATATAATCTCCCTCTAATTCAATGCATTTATTACATTTTTTAAATAATGCTTTTAGACCGTTAAAAAAATAAGTTTTATTTTGGCTGTCGTAATGTTCCTGTATAGCCGCCTTCATCTCTTCATCACTGCCAAATCGCTTTCCCCTTAAATCTTTCTTCAAATTGCTGAATAGAAAATAATCACTAGGGGCCAGATCTGGACTGTAAGGTGGATGATCAATTTCCTCGAAGCCAGTTTCCTTCAGAGCAAGCTTGGCAACACGAGCGGTGTGAACGGGGGCGTTGTCTTGCAAAAACAAAATGCCTTTGCTCAGTTTGCCCCTTCGTTTCTCGACTATGGCTTGTCGCACTTTTCTTAATAGCTCAGCATAATAAACTGAATTTATTGTAGAGCCTTTCGCCAAATAGTCTATTAAAAGAATGCCATCGCAATCCCAGAACACGGTGGCCATTAGCTTAGACGCCGATCTTTGAACCTTGAATTTCTTTGGCGGCCTTTCACCCTTTTCGATCCACTGCATAGATTCAGACTTCGACTCTGGATCATACTGTCTGATCCATGTTTCATCAACAGTTACTATGCGGGAACAAACTTCATCTAAACCTTCTTCACATAATTCTAAAAATGCCTGAGAAGTTTGAACACGACGTTCTCTATCGAAAGCTGTGAGCATTTTCGGCACCCAACGAGCACTTACTTTTGTCATATGCAAATGTTGATGCAAAATCTCTCCAACTCTTTCTTTACTAATACCCAAGGCTTCAGCTATTTGCCAAACCTTAATTCTCCGATCCTCTAATACTAACTTTTTGACTTTTTCAGTATTTTCTTCAGTCACAACCGATATTGGCCTTCCTGTGCGAGGGTCGTCTTCGATCGACTCCCGTCCAAGTTTAAAAAGTCGACTCCATTTTTTAACAGTGGCATGAGAAGGGCCAGATTCACCGTAAATACTAGACATTTCTTCAAAAATTATTTTCGGCGATTTGTCACTTTTCGTGAGGAACTTAATGACTGCACGGTGCTCAATTTTCGTGATATGCGTTGATAATTCACACATTTAGCGTCGGATATCTCGAGATGTAATAAACAAAAGGCGATTTTTTTTTCTTTTATTTATTAACTTTTTAAATGGTCTTTTTAGTGGCCAGTATCGCTAACGCATATGCAACCTCAAAATACCTTAGGCTTAGAACTTTTCAGCCGCCCCTCGTATATAGTAGGTACTCTAGTAGTAGCATTGTCCAGGCATGCGCCGTATTTTTATCAATAGCCTAGTTTACCAATCCATATCAGGTACATTCATAGAGCATATATTATTAATGTTCCCATCCTTCTTAAATAGTCTTACACTAACCGGTCGTTGGTTGTCCGAGGGAACATGTTTGTGTAGTTTGAACTCAGGGACAGTCGCTGGTTGGTCATCACTTTACTAAATTAAACTTGTACGCCTTCCAAAGGTCCGGGGCTCCAATAGTCCCGTGAGTGGTAAAGACTCATAACATAATAATAATAATAAAGTTTTTAATAATGTTTTATTTTTGTATTAGTAAGGTTATTTTACTTTTATATTTGAATATTTATTGTAAAAAACCTAACTTATAGACAATTGAATAAATAAAATAATAAAGTAAATAATGAATAATGCGTAAGTCTTCGAGCTGCGAGGCCGTAGGCGGTAGCACAAGTTGTATTTTGTCGCTCAGTGCGTCTCTATCGGTCAAGACTAGATAGAAAGGGATATCCGAGCGACAAACAAGTCGCGGACAACATGTGCTAGCCGCGCAGGTTGCCAACGACCTACGCCACCTCTGAAAACGCTCTAAACGCCGTTAGTTAATGTTAACCTTTCCACTCTATGACATGTTAAAAGATTCTTGTAGGTACCTTCGTTGTTTTCATTCCTTAGAAACGAAAGCTTAACGGATAACCAATAACTAAACAAAAAGAAGGCCTGAAAAACTCGACTGAATTTTTTGATATCGCCGTAAATATATGTTAAAAAAATTAAAGGCCATAAAATTCACTATTTTGTTTTTATAGAATTTTATATAGGTACCCAGATGCATCAAGACAAATATAATGACGTATCATTTATCAAAATCGGTTGATCCGTTAAATAGTTCTGCTTCGCCGCAGTCCGGTAAAAAGTGATCAGTCACACATTTTATTTACAATTATCTTTTATGGTGGTTCGTACTAGAATATAGGTTAAAAAACTTAAGTAAACCCACTTCCATGTAGTTGCAACATATCTCTGTATAGACCGTTCGAAATTCTATATTTGAAATCTGACGTAAATGACATAGGTACTAGTAAGTTTATTACATTACTTATCTTTGTCTAAGGAACAATGAGTCTTTGTATGTACAGTGTGTAACAATTAGCCCGTGGGTAGGCTCATTAATCCCTAGCATATTTTTATTTTAGATGTTTTTCCACTTTGATTGTGCTGGGGGACAGTTTTTTTATTGAACGAGATTTTTGTTACACATTGTAATATTAGTTGCCGTTTTCTATGCTCCACCTCAAATCATCTAATTATTTTTGTATGTCTTCGATAATCTCAGTAAATACTACCTACATCTAGAATATTAAGCTTTTTTTTTTCAGTGTAACCGGGTGCGGGTTGCTAGCTAGTCATACTTTCACTGTGGTTCAAGGACATCGATATGATCAACAGCGAATCTGTTAAATCAACATATGTCACTAACTAACATTTGATCTCCAAAATACCAAAGTTCAAAGTAGTTAATCGGTATATGACCTATGACACTTTGGCCTTGGAGTCCAAATACATACATACATATATGAAACATTTTGAACGAACATAACCAAATCACCATCTTACATTACTTATTTGCACATTAATTTAGGAACTTATGCTCAAAAATACAAATCGAGATGTCCTCACAAACATCTGAGTTTGAATTGAGAACGTGCAATGTGCTATATCTGTTCATTTTGTAATTTCGTTTCAGACATGAAGTCGACGGGAGTGAAAAGGTCAGGCGAGGGTCGGTTACCGGGAGCGTCGCCGTCTAAACAAGCTAAGCAAATAATGCACTGATGTAAGCTCATTTAACAGGTTCGTCAGTTAGAATTAAATAGATTAATGTACAGATGACTGAGAGACTATCGTTCGATCACACACTGTACCTACTTAAGTAGCGGGTCCCTGCGAGAATTCTCGATATTACTTTCGTAAAGTTAAAGTATGTATTATTTTGTATGTAATCGGCACAGGCTTTCGTTTTTCGGCCTTTCTTTCAAAGGCGTTTTAAACTTCATGAAATCAAGTTTTATATTTAGATTAAGTACTTCGCCTACAGTTTTGAATGTGTATTGTTGACAAAGGGTAGCCGCGTTATCCTAATACAAAGCCCAGCAGATAGCATGATTGTCAAGAAAATTAAATGAAATGACGAGTTATAATATAATTTAACGTTTTAACCGTTTACCGTGTTGTTCGTCGAATAAGAGGGCAAGATTCTTACTGAAGTTTAGATAAGTCGGTGGCTAACCTTTGCGTCCTTTAAGATTATATCAATTGATGTATTGTATGTATTAATATTTTAATTCATGTACAGGAGCCTTAATAAAATAAAATAGAGTAGCTCCATGGCGGATTTATTTATCTGCACAGATGCAATAAAGTTATTTTTTCTTACAAGTACATCTAGTTTTTCTGTTTTACCCATGAGCCAATTACGCTTTTTCACTCTTGTGCAATAATTATGGTGTATTTAATGCACGAATATGCACCCAACTACCTACCTAATTTGACGCACACGATTGGAGGAATGTTCGTTTAATTAAGTAGTACCAAGTTGGTACTACCAACTTCATTAATAAGTTATCAAGTTCCCAAGTTAGGTCACGACGCGTAGCCTTGTTAACAATAGGTCGTTGCTGGTAGACTACGGCCATGAGCTTAATCACTTGGGTCCTTGATATCATCACCTTGTGTTAGGTGAATATTAGTCACTAAAAGCATCAGGTGAGTCACGTGGAGACGGTCGCACGGGGTTTACGACTGCAATCCAATAGGTAGGTGATTATTCAGAGGTTTAATAAATGAATTCGTAATTAGTATATCAACGTTATAATCCGGAAAGGAGTGATTATGTGGAATAAGAAATAACACAGGCATGCAATTTGGCTTTTATTTTAATACTTAATTACATATTATTGAGTACACTATACATTTGTTTCATTGCTATAAAATGCTATCTATTCAAAACTTCGGTAGGCATCAAAAGAAAATTCAAAATATATATAACTTTACTTTCGTTTTATAGAAAATTTCCTATATTCAAGATATTTTGCGTTTTATCATGATATTAAAGCAGTATCACTAAATTTATTATTTGGACAATTTAATTTATTTTGATGATATAGGGTCTTGAAACATTTTCAAGGCGGTAGTTTACTCCGTTACTGAAACGAGAAAATAAGAACATGTTAGTCAACGACCTCTGAAATATCTGTGGCTAGCACCTGCTGTTGACGCCAGCTGGAGTACTCACCAAAGATACTGTTCCGAAGAGCTTGTACCACCCTATAACAATATTGGAGAGGTTTAGGTCGTCTAGCATGATTTGCGCCACGCCCATGAACACCTTCTTGCCCTCGATGCGGCCGTAGTCCCCCCACACGGTGACCTGAGGAAGGCTGGCTTGTAGTACCGACAACGCTCACGCTCGTCAGACTAACATAAATATTAACGGTTACTAACTTGCAATACGCATCCTTTGAAGTTCTCTCTAAACGTAAGCGTCTGCTGATAGAGAGGGTCGAGGGTCCTGCGAGCCGTGCTTGTCTTCGCCTTGGCGACGCAGCGCTTGCCGCTCACGAGGTACACCTTCACATAGGGCGCTGGAAGTGTGCGGCTGCCCTGCCGGGCCTGTAGGCCGCGGGCGCGTATCACCTCTATCTGCCCGACACACCGACGAGTTAATACTTACAATTTATTGTTTACATATGCAAAAGGTGTACGTCAGTAAGTTTACCTCAAGAAAGCCTTTTTGGTAACACATTGAAAGCTGAACATCGCCCAGGGTGGGCGCCCCGAGCAGCTGCCGGCCCACCAACTGGCCGGGGCCAAGGCCGTCGATAAAGTCCGACAGACCCCCGCCCTCCGAAGACCCTGAGCCGCGCATTCCCGGCGACCATCTGCCAAATCGGTTATTCGATAATATCTCCTTACATTCTCTATTTTCAGCAGATCTTTCTAGCAAATACAAACATAGTTTAGATAGGGGTACAATATTATGTCAATTCGTAATTTGGTTTACCATTTCTCACTAAACACTTATCTCGCATGCAAAGGTACTTAAAAACGTATATAATTGAAAATAAAATTCAAGGGCGAAGCTAAAGAGCTGTATGTATACAGGGGGTGACTCTAACCTCTGCCTTCTGCGACATAAAAACAAATTTGCGCCAGGCGTTTTTACTTCGACGTGATTGGGCGCCAGCGCGCATAGAGCTCTCGTGCACCTTGAGCACTTGTCCCACCGTGCCGCCGACGAAAAGCGAGAAGCGAGTAGAATTAGCGATCAACTATTATTATATGTATATCGTTTATTGGCATGGGATCAATATCTTTTTTTGGAGAGAGAGTTCTCGCCGAAAGTATGAATAGCCAGCGATCTACTATTAATATGTCTGTCTCTTTTATTGACACGGATCTATATCTTTTGTTCGTTTCTTGAGACAAAATTATCTATAGCTAATCGCCGAGTTCCCTCTATGTGTCATAACATTTATTATCCGAAACTATTTTAGCATAACAGAAAGGTCTGAAAACTCTGCTTATGAAAAACCATTGCTGCATTTAGACATCGAACTTAAAACTAAAAAAAAAAGTTGTGCCAGTTTTTTCGCATTGCAGCATTGCCACTTTGTGTTCCCCCTGACGAGACTAAATAAATATTATCATCCGGTAGTCTTATCGTACTAGGTTTAGTGTCGTGTGCTCTTAGAATATTATGACAAAACATGTTTCTGCAACGATAGTTTTCGGCAATGCAATTTATTCTCATTTCATTTATGCGTAGACATGATTCGGAGCATGAAAAATATGACAATAATATTCTGCCTAAGGAAATTCTGCGTAATCAAACTACGCGAATGTAGATTTTGTGACATCAGTTAATGCGCAAAGCCTAATATGGCTGCATAGATTATGCCACAAGGCCACAAATAATTATTACTTACAAAATTATGCCACACAGAGTAAATCCTAATCGCTTCCTCACCTGCGGTGGGACAAGTGCCTTACGCGGGGTCGGGGTCGCCCCTGTATAGTAGGTATATGCCGTGTGACTAATCAGTTTATTTGGATTGTAGCAATCGATTCGCCCTATGTAATTTATATATAAAGGAGCGTTTTCACTGCGAGCATTCGGCGCGAACGTCGTGTGATGTGTAAGCCTTGTAACGGCTAATCAACCACACCACTCGGATATTCACGCGAATGCTCTCAGTGAACGCTCCTTTAGGGTTATTATGATTTTGTTTATGGCTCTTTTCGATAGAATACGTGGATTTTTAGTACCTGTGTAGGTTTTATACAAATGTAACTCTAGGTTTGCAATGGTTTGACTTAACATTTTTATTAAATTTACCAAAAAAAGTCCATATGGTAATTTACTTAACCAATGTTTAATACTGTATTCAGAATATATTTGGAATGCGAATATTGTACATACACAGTCTGTTTGTTCGGCGAGAAACGGCATTGAAAAGTAAAAGGTGATGCTGTTACATTTTAGGTACCTACTGCCTTTACTTTTGTCGAATTACACCCACTAGTACGTGAAGTTAGTACAGCACGCTGTCAGCAAGCTTCCTGTGCATCGACCTACTAAGGCCTAGTTCAATATAATTTTGGCTTGGTGATGGACTCCTTTTTCTGCACTTAGCCCGTGTATGTCGAGCCATTGTGCGTATAATTTTGGCTTTTAAAACAATCAAATATCTGGTGTCCCCCTGTTTTACCGACACCCATTTCATAGAACGTATCACTTCGCAGATTTTCGTTTCATTGAAAGTTATTTTCTGCTGAACCCGTGTTCATTTAAGATTATCTTAAACATGACTCACGAAGGTTAGGTTAGACTTGTAGCCAAACCAAGATAACCTGAAATCAACACTGGTTCAGCAGAAAAAAGCTTTTTCATATCACCTACTCGGAAAGGGGAATTTTCTTCCCTGCTAGGAGGGATCAAAGTGGCACTTTTCTGTTCAAGGACATTTTGTTGCCAAATTTGATAATTTCAGCATTTCTAGAATGTGTGAATAATTAAATTTGTTTCATCACTAAGATCTTTTATTTTCCTCATAGGTGATGTGAAAAGCAGTATGTGTCACACGGTAGCAAAATTATTTCCACCTTGGGCGTTAACACTTGAATCCCTCACTACGCTCAGGATTCTATTTTAGAATCCCTCGCTACGCTCAGGATTCAATTGTAGAATCCTTCGCTTCGTTCAGGATTCAATGTACGCCCTCGCCTTAAATATGTCATTTTGCTCCCTTGTGACACAATCTACTATTTATAAAGCGAAATTTCTGCGAAGTGATACTTTTTATGAAATGAGTGTCAGTAAAACAGCAGTAAACCCAAATATCTCTACATATATTTCGTGGAACTGTGTAATGGACAAATTTTTATGGCATGACGAACAGACAACTAAATGTATGTAAAAAATACTACTACGAATTAGGTTTATTTAAATATTTGTAATTTGAGATAACATTATCTTTATGAAAGTGCTAAATCGTATGAATAAAACAGTTTTGGGAAGACTACTTAATTAGTTCACCAATGCATAACAATTCTAATTGGAAAATCAAAGATAAGTGCTGAGCAGGTTTGTACAAGGTTTATTTTTATTATTTTATTCATATTTTGGATATTCTGGTTATAAGCACCATACACTTTTCGTTGATTTTCGAAACTACCACAGGGTCAGAATAATCACAGAAATGAAAACAAACAATGACAACATTGATACAATAGTGAAGAAAAGGGCGGTAGTCTCTCAGATGCATCGAGTGGTACAAGTCAAAGTTCCTATGTGGAAAATACTTATAAAATTGAAGGCATCTAGGAGAGTAAACTGAGAGGTGCTAGAGAGCCACTAAAGCATGGTTTTATAAGGAATAGAAATACTAATCATTTCACCTTATTAGTTGTGCGTCATTTCAATTCAAAGAAGGCGCTAGAAATAAGTTACTAAAGGTACCTACATAATTTCTGTATTACTAAGTGACCATAGACTAGTATTTTGAACCTACCTACTGGTACGTAACGGTTATGTTTTACGTATTATTATGATTTAAATACATAAGTTATAACTAGGTAAGTAAATAACATGGACCACAAAGTTAACTATGTAATCAACCTATCATAATATCAAATCAGGTCTGGACTGGACTGGACTGGACAATCAGGACTGGTAGGTACTGAAAATTTACTGACTTTTGTTCTGCAAGTTAGATATTGTGTCCTTTAGGTATTTATTAGTTAGTTGATTGCCTAAATGGCTATTATGCAATGTGTTATTAAAGTGAAACATGCATGGAAGTTGATTTGGAGGTCTGTGGTGTGAGAGGTGGTGAATGTACATCGATACGACAAAAAATCAAGATTTGTCAAATAAATGGAAATAAAAATAATTGTGCAAACATCATAGGCTTTTTTTATACCAGGCATACAAGTAATTTCCAACCACAGTCGTGCATTTTTAAGGTAGGAAGGACTTCCTGACCCCAGTAAACAGAACTTCACCTCGCTATCGACTTGGAAAGAATGCCACCAGCCTTGTGACACGAGAGAAATATAAAATAGTTAAACGTATCACATGTCAAAGGCGTGCAATGCCTAAGCGAGAGAAGACTGGTGCGTGCTGAACGTGAACAAACACAAAGAATGAAGTTAGAAACACCAACAAAGTCCGATACCATGCGCTTACAAGACGAGAGGCATACAGAGAGGGGCAGAGTAGAAGACGCGAGCAACATCAATGCGCACACAGACGAGTCAAGTGCGGCGGTATTCTGCGGGCGGCGGCTCGGGTCGGAGCGGGCGAGTGGACGAGCGAGCGACTTACGAGGATCCCTCCGAGCTAGATATGGAGGCGAGGCTGGCGGCGCACACCTCGTGCGAGCGCTGGAAGGTGGTGGTGATGGTGGCAGGCCCGGAGCGCTTGCGCCGCGCGCCGCCTTCTACGCGGACAAACGCGGCGTCAGCGGTGGACGGGGAGCCGGGCCGGGCACCGCAAGCTCGCGGGCCGAGCTGCGCGACTCCACCGCCCGCGCCGCCGACACCGGCACAACACAACGTCACAACACATTCAGTACCCTCCCCACAATCAGAGGCAACTCCTGATCATCACTCCTTTGTGCATATCAGGAGGCGCCTTTTTCCACAACTTCTTACAAACTAGTTAATCTTTGCAGCGTTGAGCACATGATCCGTGATAACGTATTGAAAATGCTTAATGAAGTAAATATTAGGTGAGTGTTGTATCTAATGGACATATTGAAAAAAAAAAAGATGTTTTATCTCCATTTGACTTACGAATGAATCATAAAATAGCTTAGTTACCTGTCTCGAATAAAGCAACTTTTTCGTTGTATAGATACGCTTGTATTTATCGACCATTCATTCCTATAATGCGGTCGGTTTCATAATGTTATAAGATGAGCTATTCTATATTTCAATTAGAAAATGGTCAGATTTTGTAACAACACTTACAAAATAAATAGTTGTTAGTAGACTTATTATAAATATTTTTTAATTAATTATAAAAATAAACTGGACTGAGAACAGCTCAAACAGGGGAATTGTTATTGTTAATTAATTAAGGTTTAGTGCATTTACCTTACAATTATGGCTTCTGAATAAGTACCTACCTACCTTATTTACCTATCATTGAATACTGTGTGTGTTGATTTAAATTGGAGTCTAAAAATAACGTTTGTTCACACATACGTGCAGAATTTGTGTCGTTGAATAAGCTCGCTTTAAGCTTTCAAGTTGAGATGTGAAACCGCTACACATAGTCGGCTGAATTTACAAAAGCAACACCGCACATTTAAACTACATTCTTGCGTAGGTACTCTGTAGGCATGCTGTGTATCAAAAGACCTAACCGTGACTAAAAACGCAGTACAACATATTGCCTAGTGGTAAATAAGAGTTTGTCGGGGTAAGGTCAGTCGCATCAAACGCCCGGCCGCACTATTGTGTCAATGTCGCCGGCGCTACGGCCGCGAACCTGTCCTCGTCGTTCTCACTGGAGGCGGAGGAGGCCCGCGATATGCCCGACGCGCCTCCCCGCATTTCTCCTGGCCCCACTTCTTCACTGCGTTGAACCGTAAACGAATTTTTTCCACGTTTACCAAACCCTAACCTCCGTTTTCGTCCTGCCGATCATTGCATTACACACTTAAATTATCAGTAACAATAAGGTAACTAATATACCCATGTATTTCGGCAAATTGCAGTTGCATGTAAATAGGTTTCGTTTTATAAAACAATAAGTAATGCGTTAAGACGAGCACATGTGTGATGGATGTGTGTGTCAGTGTGTGTGCCGGGTGCCCTAGGGTTCACCTGTGGCGGACAGCTGCGAGGTGGAGTTGCTCTTCTTGCCCATGCCGGGCCCGAAGTAGTCGCGCGGTTCGGCTTTCAACAGCACGTCGTCGCTACAAGGCTCCATTTCGCTAGCTCCACCCAGCGCCGTGTCGCTCAGACTGCCGTCTTCGCAAAGTTTTACGTTATAGTGGAAATCTTAAAAAGTATGAATCTCTGAGTAAATTATTCTGTTGTACAAATAATAGAAGTAAATGAAATATACCTACCTGTTTTTTCGTCCGGCGGCACGTCGGCGTTGCTCAAGCTGCGCCCGCGTCGCGACTCCCGCCGCTCTAGCAACTGCGGCGGGGCGACGCCGCGCCCGTTGTCGCGCCCCCCGTACTCATTACTGCGTTTCGACCCCCGACGACAAGCAGATTTACCACGTTGTTGTTTTGCAGAAGATTCGGTCGACGTTTTTTTGTGTTGATTTGCAATACGTCGTTCAGTAGTTTGTGGCGCCATCGATTGTATGGTTTCAAAGTCGGCGCGCGGCGGCATGTCGGTAGAGAACACGGCGTGCCGGGGCGGCGAGGTGGCGGTGAAATGAGTGGCGACGGGAGCGAGCGCGCGACGGGGCGAGCCGAGGTTCAGAGGAGAGAGAGCAATAGACAAAGAATTAGCCATCGTACAAAATTTTCGGTCTAAATGATCTGCTGATGCTAAAGAATATGAACGAATGCGAGCCTTTTTTATTATAGAGGGCAATGGTTTTCTGAACGACGAATCTAAGATAGGTGGAGGGGAAAGGGAGTTTGGCGAACGATATTCTTGGAAGGTTGGGGTATCATTTATGCTAACAATGCCTGGTTTTTTTGGGCATATGCTACTTAACTCGTCTTCAATACTATTGCTAGCATATTTTGAGGCGACTGCTTTCACTGCTTCGTTATCATTTGACGTAATGCTCATTTTCTTGAAAATACGACTTATTTTCCCTGGAGTTTCTGCTGTGTGTTCCGATGATTCTGATGAAAACTTAAGTGCAACTAATGAGTCCGAATGACGTCTTCGTTTGCTGGCATTTTTACTTTCAGTGTCATTGTATTCCTTATATTGATCTCTCATAACATCCAACGACTGCGTCAGGTTCTCGAGCTTGCTCTCGTAGTCGTGTTTGAGATCAAGCAACATTTGTTTCTTTTTGCCATTCCATAGGATATTATTATTATACTCGTTTAACTGTACCTGACTTTGTGAGTCACTAGACTTTAATTTAGATGGATCTGCAGCCTCTTGGCTACTTTGTTTATCGATACTAACGTGGATAGTTGTTTCAGCTATGCTCCCATCGCTATCGTACCCATGATATTGAGAACAACTCTCGTCGAGTTGGTGGACATCTGCGCTCGAACGGGGCCGCGGCGGTGAGTTTGAGCTGACGTAGTCGTTATAGAGCGCTGTGTTGCGTTCTTCAACTGGAGGCACACCTTTGAAATTTACTAAATGATCTAGACTAGGTAATTTTCTTCTAACTGCTTCCTTCGGCCTCGATAGATGGTATACATCTGCATCTATAGTTACTGCACGTCTAAAATAACATGAAATGGCCTCAGATTTACCTTGCTTAGTTTGGAATAACACTGGGCCGGGACTGTTGTACATTTTTGAGGGAAATCTTCGTTGCTCGTCGTAACGTTTATTATTGAGCAAGTTCGGTCTCGGGGCTCGCAGACCCATTTGAAATATATATTCTTTATTATTCTCAATTATTTTGTAAGTATTGGCAGGGATGGTATATTCAGGACAGCTGTGGCTTCTGTCGTATGCGAGGCGGCGAGAGTACTGTTTAGAGCAAGATCCGACTGAGCAGCTGCGCTCTAGGATGCGCCGTAGCCGGCGAGTTGGGCGCGCGCGGTGCGTGAGCGGTGCGTGTGCGGGGCCAACCGCTGGCCGGGCACGCGCGGCCCCACGCGCCGCGCCTGCCGTACCCGCCGGTAGGCACACGGGTGGTAACAAACGTGGGAGACGGTCACACTGGCGGGAGGGGAGGAACACTGGGGTAGCGCTTTCGCAAGAGGATGATGTACTATGTACAGGGAGAACGTGATTCCTGCTGTAAAGTCGATTGAAGATTATTGAGTACTAAGTATATAGACCGGAAGATACTGTCACAAAATTTCCGGTCATTTGTATGTATGGCGACCCTTCAGGAGTCGAACGATTTGTAACACAAAAGTACCCATTCATCTAAATCACCATCCCATACTTTTCCGACGGTTCCAAATGGCCGCCATACCGCCGCAAAGAATCAAATACAAATCGTTCGTCTTTCGTAATTTCTCCGACACGTTCGATTAACGCCCACGCGATTGGGCCGCCAGTACCAGTGCTATGATAGTCATTTTCCTTTTTATCATTACGTAATTAGACCCCTGAAGGGTCGCCATACTTGGAACAAATGACCGGAATTTTTGTGTCAGTATCTCCCGGTCTAATAGTAAGATGGTCCGCTTTTAGTCGCATCAGCCGGCGGCACTGAGACTGATTACCTGAGCATGCGCGTGGGCCGCGGTCTCTCGGACTGCGTGCTGAAGGCGCTGGAGGTGACGGACGCGACGGACTCGAGGTCGGAGTCTGCGGCCGCGGCGTCGGGAGATAGGCGCCGGCGCCCCGCCCAGCCACCCCCGCCGCCGCGGGCCGCCAGCTCGGAGTCAGACAGCCCCGCGTAGTGCCTCTCCCACCCTAGTTGACACCTCTCAATCACCTATTGTACTTTTTATACCTTGGCGCTAACAATTAGTCGTTTTTTTGACAAGGGGCTAAAACTCATTTTACACATTCAGCCGTGTCAGCCTGGCTTTAGTTAAGAGTGTAAAACGAGTATAACATCAACGATTATTTAAAAAGGAAACTACCATAACATTGCCACTTATTAGAATTTTAATTTTAATTTCTACTAGCAAACTAAAGTGCCTAACTATTTCGAAACATACTTTACGTCCCTTTCTAAGATACCTACCTACAGTAATGCGGGGGAAAGTGCAAAGAAAAAGCTCAAGATCATACAACAATGAAATTGCCATCCGTCCACTAGGGTTCAAGTGGACTTTTTGTACATCCAAATCCACTAATGGAGTAGAGTGGGCTTTAATGTACCTACACTTAAATCCGTTTGGAGTGGTTTACACTTTGATCCCAGCGTATTAAAAATTCAATCAATTGATTTAAATATACAATTAATATAAAGTCGACAAAGATCCATTGATGGATCCTATTGAAGTTTTTATATACCGGGATCCATTAATGGATACTTGATAAATATCCACGAGTCTCCATCAATAGATAGAATCAAGTGTTTTTAAGAAAAAAAAATCCTTTGATTGAAATAAGTGCACCTAATTGAGGACACTGATTCCTGTAACACAGGTTTATCCGGCCTAGCTCAGAAATCAGGGACTTCAATTCAATTTTTACTGTGTATTTTATGTCAATAAAACATTATTATTTGTATGTGTTTACCAATAATAATGTTATTATTATTATTTATATTTATTCCAGATATTTATTACATTTTCTGTAAGTTAAGTTTTTTACAATAAATATTTAAATATAAAAGTAAAATAACAATACTAATACAAAAAATAAACATTATAAAAAACCTAACCTACGAGTGCCGCCGGCAGTGGGGCAGGGCTCAAGCTACCGGTGGTTAGGGCTGCAGAGAGAGGAACCTCCTCACAATGCGTGCCGTGTCGACGAGTACTGCCTTCTGTACCTGGCCCTTGGCCCAGCCATCTAGCGAGAGTCTCTTAAGGTGTTGGTCAAGACTCTTCGCTATAAAACCGTTTGCCGAAACAACTATCGGGACAATGTTCGTCGAGTCAACATCCCACATGGCGGTCACCTCGTGAGCCAAGTCAAGGTACCTACTTGCTGAGCTTGTCCTTCTCAGCCTTCACGAGGTTCTCGTCATGCGGGATGGTGACGTCGACGAGCACTGCCCGACGTTGAGATCGATCTGTCAACACGATATCAGGCTTATTGGCGACAATAGTCCTGTCCGTGATGACAGATCGATCCCAATAGAGCGTAGCACGACCATTTTCGAGAACTGGCGCCGGTGTGTACTTATAGTACGGCACTTCAGACTCAACAAGACCATATTGAAGAGCAAGTTGCTGATGGATGATCCTGGCCACGAGGATATGTCTTTGCAAGTACTCACCGTTCGCCAAATGCGAACAACCGGAAATTATATGTCTGAGGGACTCGCTGGGGCAACGGCACGCTCGACAAATGTCGACCGTGCCATCCCTCAGAATATATTATTATTATTATTTGTATGTCTTTACCAATCACGGGACTATGGGAGTCCCGGACCTTTGGAAGGCGTACATGGAGCCGAAGCCAACACGCAGAGGCCCTTTAGACAAGTTTAATTTAGTAAAGTTATGGGACACCAACCGGCGATTGTCCCTGAGTTCAAACTAAAGAAGTATGCTCCCACGGACAACCACCGGTCAGTGTAAAGACTATTTAAGAAGGATGGGAATACTAATAACAGGTTCTATGAATGAACTGATATGGATTGGTGAACTAGGCTATTGATGAAACTACGGCGCCTGCCTGGCCAATGCTAATTACTTTGGTTTAAATGGCAGGCGGTGACTCGCCAACTCAATGGAATGGACCTCCCGAAATAGCCAAATATATATAGCAGCAGGGAGGCAACAGTTCCAGAGGGGCTAAGGGTGGAGAGGTGCTTCTGGACTTTAAACGACCATAAGGTGCCCACTCACCACTTATGCAACACATCCACCCTTCGAGCATATAGCTCTTGCGACTCCACTCTGACCGGCCAATAAAGGCAAGCCAGAGGTGAGGGTCTGTTCCTCGTCATTGCACACCGCAGCCGGCCGGTGAAGGCAAGCGTGAGGTGAGGAACAGGACCTACCCTCGGGAGCACTCAGGTCCGTGGTGTCGCCACTCACCACAGCTCGCCATTATTATTATTCATAGATATTTATTTAATTTTCTGCAAATTAGGTTTTTTACAATAAACATTCAAATATAAAAGTAAAATAACAATACTAATACAAAAAATATACATTATAAAAAACCTAACCTACGGGTGCCGCCGGCAGCGGGCCAGGGCTCAAGCTACCGGTGGTTAGGGCTGCAGAGAGAGGAACCTCCTCACAATGCGTGCCGTGTCGAGGAGTACTGCCTTCTGTATCTGGCCCTTGATCCAGCCATCTAGCGAGAGTCTCTTGAGGTGTTGGTCGAGACTCTTCGCTATAAGACCGTTGGCCGAAACAACTATCGGGACAATGATCGTCGAGTCAACATCCCACATGGCGGTCACCTCGTGAGCCAAGTCAAGGTACTTGCTGAGCTTGTCCTTCTCGGCCTTCACAAGGTTCTCGTCATGCGGGATGGTGACGTCAACGAGCACTGCCCGGCGTTGAGATCGATCTGCCAACACGATATCAGGCTTATTGGCGACAATAGTCCTGTCCGTGATGACAGATCGATCCCAATAGAGCGTAGCACGACCATTTTCGAGAACTGGCGCCGGTGTGTACTTATAGTACGGGACTTCAGACTCAACAAGACCATATTGAAGAGCAAGTTGCTGATGGATGATCCTGGCCACGAGGTTATGTCTGTGCAAGTACTCACCGTTCGCCAAATGCGAACAACCGGAAATTATATGTCTGAGGGACTCGCCGGTGCAACGGCACGCTCGACAAATGTCGACCGTGCCATCCCTCAGAATATATTTCCGATAATTGTTCGTCATTATGACCTCGTCAGCAATTGCACAGACAAAACCTTCGGTTTCCCCAAAGAGGTCACCGAACCGTAGCCAGTTCACGGACGCTAAAAAGTCTACGTCGGGCCTTGTTAGGGCCCGGTAGAACCGTCCGTGTAGCTCCTTGCTCTTCCATATGTTCTTGCGGTCTTCAGTGCTCAACACCGTTGGTCTGCGCCAGCTCTCGTTTGCCAAGGAGAGAGGCGTGAGGTTCCTGTCTACTGCAACCACATCACGATGCATCCCACACTCATTGCCTAGGAAATAATCCCTGAGATTGCACACCTCGTGGTTGTGGAGATTCTTAGCATTTAAAATGCCTCGACCTCCACACTTCCTCGGATTTATTAAGAGTGCAACAGAATCCATTGATGGATTCCAGAGTATTAAAAAGTGTAAACGAATCAAATGGATTTAAGTATATCTACAATAAAGCCGTTTCTACTTCATTAATGGATCCTAGTGGACGGAGGACGAAATTGGTTACCTAAGTCAGTTTTAATTTATACCTAAGCAGTAAGTTACTGTTATGTCAAGAAACTAAATTAAATTTGTTTTGTTGAATAAGTTTTGGACTAAACGCCCACTGTTGGCACAGGCCGGCTTGTTATGAGAGGATCTGGGCCTTAAACTTCACGCCGGGCTATGCGGATAGGGGAATCGGGAAGTTATTTTCTTTTATAGTTCCTAAAACTTTGTTATGATAACTGTGCTACATGTAAGTGAAAATCACAACATTTTTCTAATAATGCAAAATAATTAGATCAAAGACTTTACAAATATTTTTTTACATGTATATTTTCAATCTTTGGGTTACGTCCAGGCTATAGGTAGGTACTCATGACTGTGATAAATTCTAACTGCTGCCCTAACCACGTGACTGTTAATATTGGTCAAATGTTTTAAGCTTATATTCAACCAAGGGATAAAATTCGCTGTATGCCAACAATTAGAATTTTAGCGTTGCAGTTACGGTAGAAATGGGTTTGCATTCCAAGTATACCACCACATTTATTATAAATTGTGGCGTCCTATGGCGGGATTTGCGTGTATTGACCTTGTGGCGTGCTTCGGTAGGTGAGTGTGGCGCCAATGTGATGCGGGGCGATCCACTTACGTTCCTCGAGGTCCGCCGACACCTGCGCGCGCGCCGCTCGCTGCCCGCTCTGCAACAACGCCGCACACCACACGTGTATAGTTAGGTACACCCTCAATTTACCGGACTGGTAAAAATCCAATGGGAGAAAATATATTCTTTATAGAAATATCTTGATTTCCGACCACGTTCAAACATATGGGTCAGGCCGTAGATTTTGCCACTAATAGCGCAACGCAAAACGGTTACGCAAAATAGTTAAGGTGCATGACCTGTAATATTTAACAGACTTCACAAAACACCGGACAAGTGCGAGTCGGACGCGCCCGCCGAGGGACCGCCTAAAGACCCTGTCTTTTGTTATTTAATAAAAAATGTACCCATTTCAGATTTTTCCCTATAAGTAAAATAAACCAAATTTCAAATGCCAGCCAAATTTCATAGTTCTAGGTCAACGGGAAATACCCTATACATTTTGATTCCCTCGAGAGTTTCGAAATACACGTTTTTTGCTGCATATATGACCATATATGTTTTTACGTTAATGAAGAACTTATAATTTTTCACAGCTTCAAGGGTCTGTAGACCGGAGTATGTGGTTTTAATTATTCAACTCGATACCTACACGCATTCGTGAGATAAAGGGTCTTGACATACAGACATACGGACAGACAGAGAGACGGACAACAAAGTCGTCCTATAAGGGTTCCGTTTTTCCTTTTGAGGTACGGAACCCTAAAAAGGAGGAGCTTCTCATTTCGTCGAAATCCATTTTATTTTTTATGTATGGTACCCCAGCGAATATGTTAAGCGTTTTAGTGCGTTGTCATATTAAACTTCAAATAGACACATGACAATGTAAATGTCATTCACAATGACAAGGTTCTAAGTATGCTCAACTTTTTTATTGGGTGACTGTACGTATGTTATCTGATTACTCGAAAACGGTGGGAGTGATTTTCGAAAAAAATAAATTGTTTAGGTATATTAGGGTATTTATCATCAGTTCAAGATCTGATGATGGGATCCAAGATAAATCGAGGGCACTGCTCACTAATACGGCGGTTTTGGTTTTAGGTATTTGTAAGACCTTATGTTTACGTCGTTATTGTATTTGCGTCCTAAAAGTACCTCTTGCTGAAGAGGAACCGATGATGAAAATCAGAGATGACCACCGGATACCCGTAGTCGGGTAATATTCACAGTAGCTATGAGACTTCTTAATCAAATTAAATCGAAAAAATGTAAAAAATATATAATATTACTGTGACACAGTTCTATTATGTACCAAATACCTAATTAACGTTTTAAGATATCGGTCATTATTCAAAACCTTTTTAAGTTCGAGCGTAAATAGTTCTTTGCTGGAATGGGTTGTGTCATGCAAACACTATTAATATCATTTAAAATATAAATATGTAGAAAAGACAGAAAGTGGGGAAATAACATACATTATAAAGAAATGCGATACTCCATACTAAAGTATTGGAATTACCTAACAGTACCTACTAGTAAGCCTCAGGATTAGCGTTATAGTAGGTAGGTACAACATAAAAAACACGATTTCAAGAAGATATGGTAAAAACGGACTGAGATCACACAACATAAATGAAATAAAACGTCTTCTTCTTAATAAACCCCAAAGAAAGAAAATCACTATTTTACATAATTAGAGCCCTACAATCCATGTCAAAAGCAAAAGAAAACACCCGGAAACCGCAAAATATTGTGTGCACGCCACTCGTATCGCAAAGCGGCATAAAATAATTTTTGCGCCAACATGGCGGAAAGAAAAAGTTTATTTTTAAATGTATACAATTTAATGGTTTTTCTTAGGAAATACTACCTAAATGACATTTAAAAGGCGGCTACGTTACTAAGTATTATCAAATGAAACAGATTACCCAAATGTTTTAATTTGTTACATTTTACTGAGGCACAAGGTGCACCCATACCGAAGCGGATTCGCGTTTCTTATGAAACTTACGCAACTTTTCGTTAAAAAATATCGTGTTTAACTCTCCAAGTTAATGCATTTATTTAAAAAGATAAAAGATAAAAGAAATTTATTCAGTAAGTAGGCCGCTCGGGCACTTTTACACGTCAAGATACTACCAGCGCTTCCCAAGAGGAGACCACTGCTGAGAAGAAACGCCGCAAGAAACTCAGCAGTCAGTCATTTTTTAAACTTATTTCATATTACAATGGTATGTACAACTTAATCTAGCATTATATAAAGCTACAAGTATTAAATTAAATATAATATCAAATAACAGTAGTTCAGCAGGAAAACATGCCAAAAATCTTACGGGAGAGAAAGATAGAAAATAATAAAATAAAATAACTACAACTACCTACTTATATATGTGTATATGAGATGGTGCAAGATGACCACATAAAAGTTTCGATATGTTTTCCTGCATCAACGGTGTCCCCCCAGACAAGAAAAAGCAGGATAAAGCCTTTGCATTTGAACAAATTACTATTGACTAAGTTTCGGGTGTAGGCCATGCATTTTTGTCTGTTAGATAGTCCTCGACCCTATAATACGCTTTAGACATTAACGACCTTTTCAAATATTTTTTAAGTGCTGGAAAGGGTAACTTTAAAACTACTGCAGGTAATTTATTATAGAAATGAATGCATTGACCAACAAATGATTTATATACTTTACGGACACGGAATTTTCGAATAGCTATTTTATTTTTATTTCTAGTATTTAAATTATGTATATCTGAGTTTTTGGTGAAAGAATCTAAATTCTTAATAACATAAATAATATTCTCGTAAATAAATTGAGACGCTACAGTTAAGATATTAATTTCTTTAAAAAGTTCTCTTAAGGAGTCACGGGAATTTAAATTATAAATAGAACGAATGGCCCTTTTTTGTTACACAAATATAGTTTGTATGTCAGCTGCCTTACCCCAAACCAGATAAAAAAAAAAAAAAGATAAAAAAGATGTTTATTCAGTAATTAGGCCGCACGGGCGGGATTTAAATATCTTCAGTGGTCGCGGTTCATTATTTCTTAGGAATTATAATGCTGTGGTGGAGAAATATATATATACGTATTAATAGTCCCAAAAAAAACTAGCGGAGAGTTAGGTTATACTTAACTAGTGACCCGATCTCGATTCGCTTCGGTTTAGAATAGAATAGACTAGAATAGAATAGAAAATATTTATTCAACACACATAAGAAAAACAATGGAAAAAATTAAAGGAGAAAGGCAGACAATAATAATATGTTGAATAGGATCCCTCTCAGCATTGTGCCGCAGTTAGACTGCGGCGCTGATTTTCAGAGGGACCCTGACTTAAAACTAACCTAAATTAGACATAAAAACGGGTAACAGTAAACAAGTAACAGGTAACATTACAAACACTAGCGACAATTTTATACATAGATGAATAAATAAAAATATAATAAATTAATATTTGTTTTAAGCTTTAAAAAAACCCTTAAGAAATACGTGATTATGTGATATTATGTTTTTTGTAAAACCCGTTCAATATCCAGGATGTATTTATATTTACATAAACACCTTCCTCTTGAACCACTATCTATTGCTGTAAACTGCATTAAAATCCGTTTCGTAGCTTAAAAGATCAAAGCCTACATGTAGACAGCGGGAGCGACTTTGTTTTAGACTATGTAAAGATGTGGCAAAAACTACGGCCTGACCCATTATTGTATCATGGGCCTGACCCATAGTATCTATGGTTAGTGAGGAAGAGACGTGAGGAGCTCGATGTAAAGTGAGAGGAGCTCAAGGCCTGTACACCTGCGGTCATTCAATATAATTATATCGGAGGGGCGTGCTGACTTGCATCGAATGTGGTAGAACTTTTCCCTTGTTCCGTCTAGGTAACCGGGATTAGGTAACCAGTGATCTGTGAAGAATTTTTTTCCTCCCAGGCCACTGGTTACCTGCAAGGATTAAATTTTCCTGTGGCCTGGGAGGAACTTTTTTTCTTTACAGACAACTATCGAAAATATCAGTTTACTACAAGGAAAATTTAATCCTTGCAGGTAACCAGTGGCCTGGGAGGAAAAAAATTCTTCACAGATCACTGGTTACCTAATCCCGGTTACCTAGACGGAACAAGGGGAACTTTTGATCCAGCCATCATAGAGCTATCGAGCGACGCTCTAAATAGTCGCTGTGGCCGAAATCGGTCAGCATCGATATATATACAGGGTGGAAGAGGACCGTGGACCTTCCCGATAATGGGAGATACTTTAGCCTTATTTCCCCCATACAAACTATGTGAATGTAAGCAGCCGTTTTAAAATTACAGCCGGTTAAACATTCACACAAAAAAATAACTAACTACTTGTTTCAACCCTAAACATATGATTGGGTCTGTGAACTTAATTGTAAACAACATTTTCATACAGGATATTATTACGTTTTTTTTGTCGTGGATGCATACTTAGACCTGAAAGCGGTAAGAAATATTGCAGGGTTTGTGAGTCTCTTTGTAGGTACATCTTGAACAACTTTATTTATTTTTTCCTAAAATTATGAATAAAATAACATAATAACGACCTATTTATTTATTTATTTATTTAATGGCAACCGGTCGCAATATCGAGCAACCATTTCTGCCAATGTCAAGTTTGTATTTTACATTTACATATCAAAAAAAAATCATAAGGCAACGTTGTACGGTGATCCCCTAGCCTCCGTGAAGTGATGTAGGTAGAACTTTACGAAGACCAGATGGGATTTTCTTGGAGCAATCCTTCCAAAGGCGATACGTGTTCAAAGTTGAATACTTCATTATACTGCACATTTGAATGTTAATTTACTGCATATTAATACATCATTACTATCCATTAAACAACAAAATATGCAAAAAAATTAAAACAAATACGAAAACGACACCATCTTGTCAAATACCCAAACCATGCATGTGAAACGTGCATGTGAAACGTTTATCAAATAAACATTATTACGAACTACTGATTAGGTACTTAACTTATGAACCTCTTTGCGTTATTGTATTGGCTATCGATGCATTTGATGTTAAAATGAAAATGTCATTAAATGTACCTATGTCATTCTTCAAATAACAATGCCTTTGCTAGATGCTCGTGGTTATTTGAATTTGCTTTTATTGTACGCGACGTGCAATAATAACGCGGCTGAAGCTTTGCGTCGATACCGAGAAACATATCCTCCACCACATCCAACTGGGCATAGGACAATTTTAAGGGCTTTGGATCGTATCGCCAACAACCAGCCCGTTGTACCAGCAACAGCCCAGAACGACCAACGTGGCGGAGGCGTTGTTCGAATTGCGGCTCGACTTGAAGAAAAGGTGCTGCGTTATTTTACTTAGAAGACATCCGAGAGCGAGTTCTAGAGTAGCGGGTCGACATTTCAGAATAACCCATACTGCAGTACTTACTATTTCAGCCAGCCAGCCTTCACCCTTACAAAATACAGAGGGTTCAAGCTTTACTCCCTCGAGACTGCCCTATCCGCGAAGCCTACTGCCGATGGTTATTACAAAAGATAGTAGAAGAGCGAGATTTCATAACGCATATTATTTGGAGTGATGAAAGCTCGTTCACACGCAACGGAATATGGAATAGACGAAACGAACATGTGTATGCCGAGGAGAATCCTTTCGCTTATCGATTCTCGGGTCACCAGTATCGTTGGTCTATTAACGTCTGGGCGGCGATTCACGGAGAAACTATCATAGGACCTGTGTTTCTGCCTCCAACTCTAAACAGAGACGGATACATGTCTCTTTTGAACACCGAGTTAGACAGTTATCTGGATGAATTACCACTGGCTGAAAGACAAGTCACTTGGTTCCAACAAGATGGTGCACCAGCTCATTCTGTACACGAAGTACGAATGAAATTGAACAATGAGTTTGGGGATCGCTGGATAGGCAGGTTTGGGCCGCACCGTTGGCCGCCAAGAAGCCCGGATCTCACGTGTCTTGATTTCTTCCTGTGGGGCTCTGTAAAAGATAGTGTGTACAAAACGGAATGTGACACTGCGGACGAGATGCGACGACGAATAACTGATGCCTTTAACGATCTGCGGAGAAAAAATGATGAAGAGCATATTTTGTCAAGGGTGCACCGACATACTCGGGCACGGGCTGCAGCGTGTATAAGTAATAATCCGCGGAGGGACATTTGAACACCGAATGTGAGGGTAATTGAAGATTTTTGTAGACGTAGTGTTAGATTTTTATAACAACATGATAATGTGTAAACTAATGGTTAATATTATTGTAAATAATAAAAATCATTTTCATTTCGTTTTGTTTATAGATCACTATGGCAACGTCAACGTTCGGAAATAAGCGTAGTTTCCGAGTTTTCATATTCAAGTCGTAACTCGTAACTTAACAGGGTTGTCACTGCAATGAAAAATTAGTCAATTTGGTTTTTGTTTTAATTAGTTAATTCACCATTATTACCATCACAAATCGACTGTGTACCTCTTAATTAATGCTATAGTTCCGGGAAGCTCCCCCGTCCCCTTCCACCCTTGGTTGGGCATGAAAGCGATTATCATAACTTTATAAATGTAGTTATTCTTTATTAACCTGATGAGGTATTTGAGGCAGTTGTCGCTTTTTGGGGCTGGTGGTGGGCGTGGCGGTGGCGGATCGCGACTGGAACCGCGGTGCGTACGCGTGCGTCGGCAGGCGCGCCTCGCCGCGCTCCTCGCCAACTAGAACACGCGCTGGCTCTAGCACTCGGCACACACGACACGTTGATGGCTCTCGGAAGAAAGACCATTTTAGAACTGAGGGAACATGCGATCATTAAGATTCGTGACATGAGAGGTTAATTAATATTTCAATGCAATGTGCTCACGACTTGGATAGCGTATTAAAAGTGAGCGCGTGTGCACATCACATTTTAAGTATAGTTCTAACAGCGTGCTCGGATCGTTTTCAGATAGAATAGGACGAGGGCAGCGGAAGATGCATAAAACGAAAAATAAAGAGGAACAGAGCGAGGAAGTCGATAGTAAGTGGTAGTAAAGTGATGATGAGCGGTCGCGAAGAGAACGTGCGTGTCTCAGCGACAGTGTTCCGTGCGGGGTCTGGCCCGGTGAGGTCAGTAGGAGGGCGCCGGGCGGCACCTGTGTAGCGCCATGCGGCGTCGCGGTCGGCGGGCGGCGACAACGAGCGCCGCGGCGACTTGCTGCGCGAGCGCGACGGCCGCGCGCCCGCCGCTGCTGACTGGGACCGCGCCACGCTGTATCCGCCGCCGCCACTCTGCCACAGAAACACGATATTGCACATTGCAAATTACCTATCTTCTACATTAACAATCACTACGATCTTACGAACATATTATAAGTATTTAAATGGAAGTTAAACTTAATATTATTACCTATATAATTTATAGTAGGTAAATGTTAAAATGAAGTGCATAGGTGGAAGGGTGTGGTTGTCTTATTATTATGAATACAATTAGTGAACATGATGAAAGCAAGTGCGACTCACTCTGTCCCTAGACATGCCGGCGGCGCGCACGCGCCCTGCGGGTGACATGTCGCGTCTGCTGCAGCGTGTTCCATCCGTCTCCATGCGCTGCGTCAACAAAATGAATTGTGTAAGCGAATGCTGATGGCGGTGGAGATGTTACTAGTGTTTGTAAGTTCGTAGTGGATCTTCTAAGCGGTTTTTGTTAAGGAGTTAGGTACCTCATGCGGGGGTGGCGGGCTGGAGCTAGAAGCGAGGCTGGAGAGCGAGTGGTGCCGTCGGAGGTCGCATTCGCTGGGCGTGTCGGAGTCCGACAGCCGCGACGTGGACGTCGACGGCGGTGACAGGTGCTCGCCGTCTGCGTCTTCCTCACGGTAACGCTGATGAAGGGTGCACTATTAGTTCACGTATTCATGATCATTACTTCATTAGTCTGTGCCACTACGCCGACCCGAATACCAAATTGTTCTAAAGGGCATAATTATGATCAAGATAAATTGATGTTACGATCGAATACCTACGGGTACAAGGAGGTACGTAGGTAAAGCTTGGGATATCCAAGCCACAGATCCAAATAGTTTAGAAAAAGAAGATCACACCTATTTTAAACAGATTTAACTTTACTAACCACAGGATGATAGGTGATGTGGAAATGTAGACTTACGCTGAAGTTGGATGCTTCTTCGTGAGGTTTCAATGTGTACCAGGTCGTTTCATGGTTTATCATATTTTCTATATCCAACATTACTTCGCCAAGAAAATCGTTGGGACCATACCGGTTCAAATCCCAAACGGTAACCTGAAATGTTTTCTTGATGTTGACCATTGTCCTGTATATGGTGACAGGTAACTCGACCTGTTCTTTGAAAGGTACTATGGCTACTATTTGCTAAAAGGTACTATTTGCTAAAATTTGGTCCCTGGTAACTGGCGGGCCTTTTTCACCGGTTTTAGAATTATTATTGTGTTTTAAAACAAAACGTCTTTTGATCTAAAACTGTCAATTGTAAAAAAAAACTTCACTCTGGAAACCAAAAATGCATTTTTCTAATAGCTGATAATGAGCAAATGCTTTAAAGAAGATGCTTGGCGAAAATTCCGAAAACCTCAAATATAATAGGCTCTTAAATTACAAGTCCGTTTTTGAAAATATGTTTCATTCGAGTAGGATTACTCCAAAAAAAATGTAGAACACTTCGCGTAGAAACCACGAAAATAACTTCCTCAGTTTATATAGCTGTCCAAAAACGTGCATATGGTGTCTACTTCAGTACAATTTCGGAAAATTAAGCTTTTTAAACGGGCAGAAGGCGCGATATAATTAAGAAACATTTGTTTATCAAAACAAAAATTGTTTTTAAGTTACTGTCATTATAGTCTACTAGAGGACGCCCGCGACTTCGGACGTGTAGACTTAGTTTATTTATTATTTATTTATTTATTTATTAAATACTACTACCCGTTTCCCGCTACTCCCCCTATTTTAAACTCTTAGGGGGCGAAATTACAAAAACCCTTTCTTAGTGCGCACTTACATCATGAAAGGAACCCCTGTACCAAATATCAAGTTTCTCGGTATAGTAGTTTCGGCTGCGCGTTGATATATAATTCAGTGAGTCAGGTTTCCCTTTTATACAGGGTGTTTTTGGAAGTGTGGATCAAACGAAGCAGGTCGATAGAGGACGTCTAGACCTATCCAATTCACCCCCATGTATGTTCAGCGATACCTATTTACTAATTTCGGAGATATTGATCATTATAATCTTATTTTTTTTAACTTTCCCTTATATCCATGTAACGAAAAATTATTAATTTCATGTTTTATTTCATAAGTTTTTCAGTGGTATCTTTCATCCGAGTTAAACATCTACTTTTTATTTCCACTGAGAGGAAAATAAACAAAAATGTTTTGGGTTATTTGTCACGAAATTCGTCTTTATAGATATTGATTACAAAAATTATGAGTGTTTTGACACAACTTCAAAACGAGTTAAGAGTCAAAGAAGTCCCGAGTTATTACGTAGTGGCTGTATAATATTATTCCATGGTCTAGAAAATCGTCCAAAATGGCTGAGTGTTTGACCAATTCTTTTTTCAAATTCCGGCCTTGGTATAACATGACACAAGGGAACAATAAAACAAGGGAGCAAAATGACATATTTAAGGCGAGGCTATACATTTAATTCTGAACGAAACGAAGGATTCCACAATTGATTTTGAAATAGAATCCTGAGCGTAGGGAGCTGCAACTCACTCCACTCAAGAACAGTTGACAGACAGAATTTTAGCACCATCAATCACCAGCACCAACGACTTAATATGATTCCAAATGAAGAAGTGACATGGTATTAAACCCTGGCTGGCTTTTCAATGGATCAGGCCGCCACGACCATTCCTTTAATAGTGTACATAAATTAATCATTAACATACTTTGTCGATAAACCTTCAAATTTATTCCCCGTCTCGAGTCGCACCTGGCTCAAAGGTTCCAATATAGGCAGCATTGCCATGCTGTATTGCTAACCCACTGTTCTCTACCACTACCGGAATGTTGACCGATGACGCACGTTGCATGCCACATGAAACTACCGCCCCTAGCCCACGGAGCCGACGTTAACCCATCTGGCCGCTTACCATCCAATTAAATGCACCTCGCGCTTTCTGCTCGTTTAATTAACTTAAATTTCCAAACTTGTATTAAAATGGACAACATTTGCTTGCACTTTTTTGGAAAGCTTATGAATTGAGGAATTATTTCCGTGATTTTAACGACAAGTGTCATACATTTTTTTGGAGTAATACTCATTACGAGAAAATAATATTTACTGACTTAAGTTTAAGATTACCTTTCCCTACTACGTATTACCTATTTCTGAGATTTTTTAGATTTTCACCAAGCATCTTTCTTGAAAGCATTTGCTTTTGCTCATTCATAAGCTATTAGAAAAATGCATTTGCAAAAATGTTAGTTCCCCAGGCCCTCCTGGGGAACTAACATTTTAAGTTCCCCAGGAGGGTGAAGTATTTTTGTTACAATTGACAGGATAGATCAAAAGACGGTCTTTTCTTTTAAACAAGAAAAAAGTTAAACAACTCGAGAACCAGTGACATTAGACCCCCTGTTAACCTGGAAAAAATATTGAAAATTAGCTCCATTACGACCACTTTCAAGGAATAGGTCGAGTTACCTGTCACCCTGTATCGTAGACTATAATAGCGAGAATACTGCACGCTAAATGCTAGCTGTTGCAATCGGAATAAGTCGTACAACGTTTGGCCATGTTTATTAAAGCGCGAATATCAAACCAGGGCAGGGTAAGTTTATACTTTTATTAACAATTTCGATATAAGTAGTTACCTACAAAATATAAACACTAGAAAAAAAAAACCTAATTGCCATAAGAAAATGTCGTATCCGTAAAGTACCTTTACCGGGTGCCTCCGAACTTAGGGCTTCATATGCAACGGTCGATTCTTCTCGCTTATCTAAACTACTTTTGTTCTGCAACATTAAAAAATAACTCAAGTTTAGATAACAAATTGATGTTAAAGTCTAATTGTACAATTTGTCATTCAATAATGGCCACCACTATCTCATGGTACGGGGGCGACATTTCCTTAGTACGACGGTTAAAGGAAAATAGAGAATCGGATCGCGTACCTGCATTGAAAATTACAGCATTTTAACTTGTATGAAAAAAAATATATTTAAGTTTGACATATTGTTAACAACTTAAAGAACAAAAGAAGTTCAATTTCAGAAGTAGAAACGATCCAAGCATTCAAAGCCCCAAGGTCAGAGGTATCCTGAATAAATATTTTTTAGGTCGATGTGTTAACTTCTATAATAATTTACCGTACCGTACCGTAGCATTACAGTAACATTTTTTATAACTTAAACATGACCTACCTACCTACTTGAAAAACTCGTTGATGTTCAAATTCCAAATATTTATCAGTTTAGTTTGTGGAAAACCTTGGGGAAGGCCTTTGTCCAGCAGTGGACGTCTTGCGGCTGATAATGATGATGATGATGATCAGTTTAGGCCACACAAGGCTCTTTTACACTTCGGTCCGTAATATTGAGTGAATCTTTAGCGCTTCGGACAAGACATTGCGGAGAAGAAGCGCCGCAAGAAACTCCAGCAGAAGGTAATTTTTTCAATCATAGGTACACAATAATACAAAAAGAAAAGTTACATTTCAAGGTAATAAAGTAATTAATAATAATAATTAAAACTGGCATTTATAAATAAAATAATTACAAAATACTTATAACGTCAATAACATTGAATTAGAAATAATGATCAGGAGACCAACACGGCGAGGTCTCTACCTAGAAATGAAGGTACTTAAACTATAGGTACCTACTATAAAAAGACCCAAAAAAAATTTCTTGAAAAAATTAAGAGATGCGTTTACCCGCTCCGTCTCAATTGCTTGAACTTAAGTAGCTAGAATAATAATTCTTTTGTTTTTGTTAATTGTGCCAAATTATCGATGCTGTATACTGGCTAAGTACGTACTCGTATTTCTACTTTAAATATGTTTATGTAAGGTTTTCGCATGTAGATTTTGTATATATTTTGCCACCAACTCTAAGTATTTGTTTATCAACCTAAGAAAGGAGAGTCCCTAAAGACACTTTTGTGAGTAGTATTTGTAGATATTATCAAAAAGATGTAAAAGGATAAAGCAGGTACCCACTCTTTAAAAGAAGGACTCACTTCTAGAATACGCTTCTTTATATCGTTCATTCGTATGCCGCAGTAGACAAAAGTTTGGTTCCACCGGGGCTCCAGGGAGTTGGCGATGGTCTTTGTGCGGCGCTTGCTCTTCTCGCTCTTGTCCGGGAGGAGGAATAGTTTGACGTAGGGGCAGCGCGGTGCGCCGTCCGCGCGCAGCGACAGCCCCGCGGCCGACACCACCGTCACCACCATCTGCAGCGCGCTGATGTCGAAGTACACCTTCAGCTGGCCCACAGGAACACCGTTGTTAGTTACACTTGCTATTAAAATTTCGCGAACAACAGTTGTAAACAATTCCAGTAGAACATGTTATTTATGTTTGTAAATATAGTATACCTAGTACCTATCAATGGCATAGTAGGTACAGTCACCCAATAAAAATGTTGAGCGTACTTAGAACCTTGTCATTGTGAATGTCATTGTCATTGTCATAATGTGTGTCATTTGATGTCCTGTTTGAAATTTACTATGACAACGCACTAAAGTGCTTAACACTTTCGTTGGGGTACTGTACCTACATGGTTTAGAGCGTGGACTCGGATTTGCAACGTGTACACATCGATTCCCAAGCGGTCGCCAGGGGATATTAGCTCAACAAATAAAACCATTTCCTATAACCACTGTAAATTGAATAAGTACTCAGTTATACCTACTCAGTGGATTTGTTAGATCATTCTCCCGAACTCATTATTTCTTCGTAGTAATTTTTCCATTCGCATTTTTCCCTGAACGCGATATTACCAGTCGCCTTTTTTCCTGCGGCAGTTTATATTCACAGTCGTGTTTTTCCGCTTGCGAGTTTTATCCAGTCGCTTCTTTTCCTACCACCATATTTTCACGGTCGTGTTTTTCCCGTTCCAATTTGTCGAAGATACAGAGTCGACGGAGCTCCGCCTCCGCGGAGCTCCTATTTCTGGGTGGTGGTAACATAACCTAAACCTACCTACGAATTACGATGTAAATACTTTTGGGAAAAGTGCGACTGAGATAGAAATCGAACGGGAAAAAAACCGACTGGGAAAAAAGTCGAACAACAAAAAAAGCGACTGTAATAAAATCGAATGGTGAAAAATAAAATTAGGTAATATCGCGTTCGGGGAAAAATGCGAACGGAAAATTTAATACAAAGAAATAATGAGTTCGGGAGAATGATTTAACAAACCACTAAAACCGGCCAAGTGCGAGTCGGACTCGCGCACGTAGGGTTCCGTACCACTATACATCTAAATCAATGTTTTTCTTTGTTCTTTATTATTTATTGGAGTTGATTGAATGAAAGGTAAAATGCGGTTTACGATTTATAACGTATTAAAAAAAAACTAATTATTAGATCTCGTTCAAACCAATTTTCGGTGGAAGTTTGCATGGTAATGTACATCATATATTATTTTTACATTTATCATTCCCTTATTTTAGAAGTTACGGGGGGGGGACACACATTTTTCCACTTTGGAAGCGTCTCTCGCGCAAACTATTCAGTTTAGAAAAAAAATATATTAGAAACCTCAATATCATTTTTGAAGACCTATCCATAGATACCCCACACGTATGGGTTTGATGAATTTTTTTTATTGAGTTTCAGTTCTAAGTATGGGGAACCCCAAAAATTTAGTGTGTTTTTTCTATTTTTGTATGAAAATCTTAATGCGGTTCACCGAATACATCTACTTACAAAGTTTCAATAGTATAGCTCTTATAGTTACGGAATAAAGTGGCTGTGACATACGGACGGACAGACGGACGGACAGACATGACGAATCTATAAGGGTTCCGTTTTTTGCCATTTGGCTACGGAACCCTAAAAAGCTCTCTATTATAACACGATTATTATTTTGCACCGGGGCGTTTGGTTATCTAACTACGCCCCTAATTCACTTTTTTAGTGGTATTTAACTATTGGGAAATTACTTTCCTCAATTATCGCTACTGAAATACCGGAAAAAACTTCAGGGGGGGCTAAAACAAAGTGGGTTGGAAAATGAAACAGTTGCGAAACGATACGTACATTTGGCAAGCATATTTCGCCGAAACAAAGCTAGCCCTGTTTAAGGTATATGTTACATGTATGTATGAGTTTTTAAGTCGGAGTAAAGTGGTCACCTGTATCCGTCCGGCGACGTGAGCGTTGTGGTGCGGGCGCAGGCGCCGGCGCGCGTGCACGTCGGGCGAGCCCGGCGACGTAACCAGCACACTGGGGTTCTCGCACCCTCCCAGCACCTCCGTGTACACCTCTGAACGGTATAATAATCTCGCTAAAACAAACGCCCGCGCTCAGCCAACACGCGGACGGTACGCTATACCATCTATACCTATTAATATACCTACTTACCTACTAACCCGTAGGAAAACTCATATTATACTGTACGATTATTTCCACTTTGTCACTCGGGACCTCTCGGTTTTAATCGTAAAGGTTCGTGTTTTTACATAAAGTATATAAAATTCTAGAATTTACTCTCATAAAATATTAAAACCTACCTATTTAGATAATCTACACTAATATTATAAAGAGGAAAGGAAGGAAGGAAGAGGTTGTTATTTGTTTGTTTGCATTGAATAGGCTCCAAAACATCTGGACCGATTCGGAAAAAAACACCATTAGAATGCTAAATTATCCCTGATGAACATAGGCTATGTATTATTTATCTGCGCTTTCGGAGTCGCGGGCAACAGCTAATCTATCTATATATATAAAAATGAATTGCTGTTCTTTAGTCTCACTAAAACTCGAGAACGGCTGAACCGATTTGGCTGATTCCTTTTTGGTTGTATTCGTTATTGTCAGGGCAAGGTTTGTATGAGAGAAAAAAAAACCACCGGGAACGTCGGAAATTTGCAGCGGGCGAAGCCGCTGGCGGGTCACTACTTAGTAATAAAACATCAACAATATAGCAATAAAACAATCCAATCTTCTCTAGGAAGATTGGTGGCGACGTTGTACGGTGATATGTAGGACAGAGGCCAAGATAGTTTTAACCTCTGTACCACTGCGAGTCCACTTGAAACGAGAAGTAAGATGCCAGGATACACGAAATAAGTCCAAGTCTTCTATCACTGTGCACCACAAAGGCATTAAAAGTACAAATCACCTACAAAAAAGAACTTTGAACACCTAAATACACAAAAATAAAAACTAAAACAAATTACACACCCGCCTTCTTTTGTCGTTTCAAATGGCCTCACACATTTCTGTCATCCTCTACTAGTCTACTGTAAAAATGTCATTGTGGCAGGTGATCTACATTACTGTTTTAGACTGTTAAGTGCACACTATGATATAAAGAATATGCAGCAATGTGTCTCCTGTCATTTGCACTTCCGATGTCTCCCATTAAATGTCGAGAATTGCCGAGTGTATAAGTGCAATTAATCGTACGGTACGTATATGTCAACAAAAACTGCCCTATCAGCTGATTTAGCTTCCGCGAAGGCATCCTACCTATGCTTTGTAAGACAAGAGTGAAGCCGTCAGTGTGCGACAGCTTTACATTTCGCAGAAACTTCATACATCAAGCTTATAGGTACTATCTCGAAAACAACAAGTATTAATGAATTCACTTATCAAAGTTATTTTGGTTCTGTCTTAGATGAGATTTTTTGAGTAGCATAGTAGGTATTAACACTTTAGTCGCCTGTTTTTCAGATTTTCTTTTATATTTGGCTTTACGGGGATACGGAACACTAGCGAAATGCCACTTTTCAAGTTCAATATTTCCTGAATAGTCCCCCAAATTTAAAAATTAATAGCAACATGTACTTACATAACGATTTTTAAGACATATCCATGATGCTTGACTCGATGTTAAAATGTAATAAAAATAAAGCACTTACCTTTTCTTTACATGTACCATTCAGAGGTGTAGGTACAGGGAGGTACCCGAAAAAAACCTTTTTATTTTACAACTTTGTTGGTCTTATAAAAATTTAAGTATATCTATGCCAAATGCTTTGTAGAAACAAGATTCTCTGAGATCAACCGCGGACAGGGGTGTTACCTATTCTCTTAAAAGCGGAGGTAGGTCGGACGAGCGAAATCGCAGCGGCGAGTTTACGTAGTCCCATCCGAGCGAACAAAACACATTTTAGCGCGTGCATTCTCAATCAGGCAGCCTTATACGTTCGATAAGCCGTCCTGCCTTTTATGGATAAATTGGTACTTCATCTCATCATCATCGTATTTGTGCCAAATTAATTAGTAAGATAAAATAAATACAGTCTTTTATTTACGCCTGTATAAAATTAATACTCTGTACGCTGTAAACAATCTCATGGAAAAGGTTATGTTTTTTTACTTTTTATTTTGGATAAATTTGGTTTTTGTTTATTTATAAGTTATAAGTTTATAAACAAACAATAATAATCCTGCGGATGCCTAAACGGGAGAATAATCTTCTCTCCCGGCCCCTCAGCACTGGCTGGTGTGAGGCTCCGCGCACGATTCGCTCGTCAAATTGACACCCACCCTCCCTTTAATTATAGCAGATGTATAGGCTAAGTTACAATGGAAGAGGTCACTAAAAGAGAGCATCGCAAGGAGGTATGCTCAAGGAAAATATTATTTACAGGCAGAGCAAGACTCAAAAAAGGGTAAGCCCCACCCATAAAGATGGTGTCCACAGCCACACAAGCGGTCCAAAAAGATCTCCGACGCATCCCTTCCATTGTCGGGTAAAAGAAAGGAAGCCGTAGTCTGCCAGCATGCATGCGTCAGGATTCCCACTCCGCGACTCACCTATCTTTAAGCCTCCCCCCCCATCCCAACCCCCACTCCTATTCCCCCTTTTTGCAAAACACCGCGGATAAGGAAATGGAGGAAGGACTTTCTCCTCCGGCCTTTCAGCACTGGCTGGGGTAGTATTCGGATTCTAAATTCTAGTTGGTAAGGGGCATTGGTGTTTTTAGCCGGTGCGAGTCCGGCAGTACCTGGGCCCTCCATTCCCATGTCTCCGGAAGGGATTTTCACCTCTGCCCCTTTTCAAGTAAAAAGCAAACAAGAGCAAGGCATTTTGTCTTTGGCCCTTCAGGCGATTAAGTCCGTTTAATTGTTGGTGAACACTGCTCTCAGATGATGTTAAGTAAGTAAAGTACTATCTAGAGATTAAATTTGGTACCCTTACGTCCTTACCTTAAGTCCAAAGTCAATCTGACATTCTACAACAATAAGGATGAGTTTCCTTAAAGTTATAAATTATATCTCTTATGACATTGATGACTTCAAGCATATTTTTCTCGAAATGGGTCCCAAATTAACGCTCCTCGTGACCGTACTTACTTGAGTTGACAAAATTTTCAAACCGTTTTATGGCAATTCTTTGGGTACTTGGGGTACTTTTCCCTTACTGTAGTTCCTAAATATGTGTACACTATAGTACCTTGTCTATTTAATGTCATGTTTAAACTACCATATATGAGTTATCTCAGCGATTAAAGTGACGTGGTACTAAAGTGTACACATATTTATGAACTCGACTGTACCTAAAGCATATTTCTGAGTGTACATTCAAAATAATGGATATAAGTATCAGTGAAAAATTTGTTAATATAATTTTAGACGTTATTTAATTTTTGAAGGTTTTTCAAGGAAAAGAGCCCAAAACTACTAGTAAGTACATATAATAAGTAATCTGTTGTTTAGTAGAGTAACGGACCTTTGACAAAAGTTCCATAAGACAATTTGCGATGTCAAGCCGGGTAAGTTCTCAGGCATCAGGGATGCAATTTGAATCTTACTCCGCAACGAAAAAAAAAGAAAAACAGCTACTACGAAGGCAATCATGCAAGACGCATTTATCTAAATTGGGTGTTTTAATCGTCTCACTTGTAATAATTACAGGACATGTCCAAGATCAAATAAATATTTGTGCAACACAAATGCAATTAAGGTTGTTTTTGAGCCTAGGTTTTAAGTTTGATGATGATGCAAACCTTTATGCGTCCTCCAGGGCGCGGCGTGCGCGCGTGCCTGGGGCAGAGCGCGCGACACGAGCAGCTCAACGTGCGAGTCGTGCTTGCTGTCAGCCACTACGGCGGCTACTTCATCCGCGCTGCGGTTCTGTAGAGGCACGCCGTTCCATTGCACCACGTCGTCACCTGGCCAAAGATTACCGGTATTCAAAAGTCACAAATTACACCAGGGCCCTATCTAATAAACGTTACAATCCGAAAAGATTGTAAAATAGTGACATATTTTTAGAACTGTAGGTACGATAAAAGCCTGTTTAATAAAACAACAAAATTGTAAAAGTAACACTGCTAAATATTTGTAGATTGTAACGCGTTTAGTAAATCTCTTTATTAAAACTTTAAAATTGTAATAAATGCCTGTCCTGTAGTTTCGGATTACAATTTTGTTTTACAAATAAGTCATGGTAAGATACAATTCACAAATAAGTGTACGTTATTATAATTTAGTCGCTGTGTAGTCTATTTTATGTGTAGTTTTGTACCAAATGGACAACAACAACCAAATTACAATTTTAAGGCTCATATATGAAAATGGTCTCTGTATTGGAATTTTAGCCGACATTAGCCACTTTGTTAGACCGTAGCCGCTATCTCCAAATATTCTTGCATTGGGGAAAGCTCTCCATCCATTTCGCCATTCTTGTGCTAAGGACGAGCAGATTATTTTATTACTCTACGAGTAGCATCGTCAACAGAGCCGGGCCCCCTAGCACTTGCATGATAAAGAAACTGAATTTGGCCCACATACCACCATAATATTCATCGAATGATTTTCATCTCTATCTACAAATGCTGGTGCATTCTGGCGAGGCGCGTCCATTTGAATTAGCGAAACATGTACAATACCAGCCATTCTAGTTATATCATAAATAATCTAGGAACCTCGATACTATTTCCAGGCCGGCGGACTACTTCTCCAAATAATTTACTGACAATCGAGATAGACACGCGTTTCAGGCAGTTGTGTACAGTTCCCTTACATATACCTACCGTCTAGGCTATTATATTACAATTCTACAATAATGCAAACTTGAAACTACAATGCTGCGTTCATTAAGTAAACCATTTTTTCAGTAAAAAAAAAACAATTCCGGTCATGTAAAATCGTTTATTGAACAGGATTATGTAAAACTGTAGCTACAATTCTACAATTTTGTATTTTTTTTTACACTTTACCATTGTCCAAAAATGTCGAATTTATTGAACTGCCTATTTATAATATTGTTCCAACTGATAAAATTATCTTATCAATCGGCTGACAATTTAGTTGTGTTGAGAAAAAAGGGCCTAACACGTATCCAGTCCAGTGCTACACCTGTACCACACCATCCAGTGGCACGTATAGTGTACCGACCTATCTCGCGATACTTTCAATAACAATCTGCGTGAAGGCTGTCGAAGTTATCAAAATTCAAATGGAGAGTGCGACCGCGTTAACCCGTGTCATTGTTGCTGGTCCAGCTGGTGACATACCTGTTCGAAGCTGTCCTTCGATATCAGCGATGGATCCCTTCTTGACCTTTTCGATGACCGCGCCGCGCGAGCCATCGGGCAGGAGCCGCCCGCCCACGACCTTCAACCCCAGGATGGCGGCGGAGGAGTGACCACCGCCCTCCACCACGCTCTTGCGCAGCACCATGTGCCCGATCATGCGCGAACCGTCCGCCGACACCTGCCAGCTCAGCGGGAACTGCCGCAACGTACACTAATTAGCTGTTAGTCGATACTGATATAACTGATACTGGGTCGTAGTTGAGGTTAAGGAATGATTTAGGTACCAAGACCTAGATTAAGAACAGATCCAAATTAAACATTTTGCAATAACTTACTAAAAGCACCCATTACCTAACTAGGTATACAATTTCTAAGACGTTTGCCTAAGCTTAGAGTAAAAGCAGGCAATAAAAAACGAAATTGCAACGCAGGGAGTATGCGGCGTAACGCACAAATGCACATCGAGACTGCGCATGCGGTGGCAATGTAACCGTGCAACAGGCAAACAAACGAAAAACATTCATCCACACGTACCTTGCGCGCAAATACTGATTGTCCTTACTGACTTTAAAATAACCATGGAAGTACTTCAATGAAAATAATATGTCATCGGCATTGTGCACCATTCAGCATCCTACAAAATGTTCAAAGCCTCAGCTTTAACTCTCGAGTTATGGCGGGGTAGGTACGAGATATTTTCATTAAATATACAGTTCAGAATTGCACATATTCTGTAGAGTGCTGAATTTTACACTTTGTCAATTACATGTAAGTACCTACTGTATACGAAAATCTATCACTCTCTGCCTTAGGTATGGCACGGCGCAACAGAGCAAGGAAGGAAAAATACGGCTAATGTAATGTGCTTTACAGAGACGCTATACGCTATTTAACTAAATTGTACCTTACAGCTAAAAAATATAAATAAAACGCAATGTAACTACCAATTGAGTTTATAATCAGACCGGGGAGCGGCACTTGAGGGAAATAAAATGTGAAGCGGCTAATTTGAATATAAATCAGGTAGGTACAATGTAAGAGATTAGATTCACAAAGTACCTTAGGGCAGTCGCCCCGGTTCGAGTCTTCGCTGGAGGTGAAGGTGCTAGAGGTATCGATGCCAGAGTCTTTAGTGGCGGAGTCCTGGCTGGTCTGGCGCTCGGCCTCCCAGCGCAGCGACGCCCAGTCGTGGGGTGCGCCGGACGCGTCGCGCCCGCCCCGCGGAAATGTCGCAGCCCCCTCGTGACCGTCAAAGCGAACAGTTTTTTTTCTCCTCTCGGTAAAGCGTCGGTTGTCGGAGGCGTCTTCCCACAAGTAGGCGCTCTTATAGACAGGGCGGTCGGGGCGCGGGCCCTCATCGAGCGCGAGCGGGCGCGGGCGCAAGTAGGCGCCCTCGCCGTCGTCGCGCGCGCGCCAGCGGCAGTCCGTGACTGAGTCGAAGCTTCGCCCGCCGGCCGGCGCCGAGCGGCCTGTCTCGAACGTGCCGCGCGCCTCCGCCTCGTACGCGCCCGAAGAGTGATTACTCAAATTGTAATAATTGTTGGCTACCACGCTGGCGCTGCGCAGGTGCGGGTGTCGTAGGGTCGCGCACGCCTCTAGTTGCCCTAAGGATGACATCGTATAAATAGCAAAGGTACAATTAAGTTAATGACCCGCGTCCGCTTAACGAGTTGCACTGCGCGCCCGTGCGCGCCCGCAGCCGTCTCCATACTGCAATCGAGCTGCCTTACTTATCCACGACTTGACTAACACCATTATCCACCATGTATAATTTTTTAAATCTGACTTAATAATGGCCCTAGTCTTGGACGATAAATAAATCGATTGAAAGCGGTGATCACGCACAAGCGGAAAGAATGTGTGTTATCAGAGAATACATTAAAACAACTATTAAAAAATAAAACACACGTCCACACAGTCTAACGCTGGTACTGGTACCAATGTTACGACTTCTTTTCGCTCAAGCATGCGATTTTATTTGAACCATAAATCTTAAGACCGATTAAGAATTAAAAAAAATGATCAATTCAACCATCACCATCATTAACGGAAAGGGTTTGCAGAAATGTAAAGATGGATCTCTATATATAGGTATCAAGAAACATTTCTCGCGCTAAATTGGGGCTAAAGTTTGAAAATAAAAATTTAACTGACTGCTTCTGGTCTCTAGATTCCTTCTAAGGAACTGATCAGTTTGTAATTTTTTGGGTTTTTGGTCTCTGTATTTCTTTGTCTGTATATTTGTCGACATATTTCCATTGGAGTCAACAGAGGAGCCGCTGGATAATTTAATAATAGTAAAAAAATACTAGCACCATTTTTTCTCGCAATTAAGGCCAAAGCCAATAAATATTGTAAGGGAGAGTACCTACATTCATGTAGTGAATTAACTAATATCTTATATTCCATTATTTTCACGCTTAAAGAAGGCAATCGGCAAAGTCAGGCTAGGTGCTCCTTAAAAGTGTTACTGCTTTAAACTGCCTACATCTTTTACTGTTTAGATAAGATTAAGTACCGGGCACTTCGGGGTTAAACATCTCCTAGCAAATATGGGCCTTTATGACTAGGTACACAGATTGTAGAATGTGCGGCGAATAGGTGGAAACAATGAAACACTTATTGTGTGAATGTGATGCCCTCGCCGGAGTAAGATTGAAAATCCTCGGTTATGGCTACCCAGAACTAAGTGATTTCAAGGCACTGCCATTGCAATCCACTATCCGCTTTCTGGAGAGAGTGGAGAAAGACCCCATAGGGTCGAAGTGTATCTGCAAGGACCCCGCTATAAAGATAAGATAAAGTAGTGTTTAGATCCTGGTAAATAAAATCCTTATGTACGGTCAGCATCAAAAATTCGATTTTAAATTTTAGCGCCATCTTTACAGTCACGTAAGCAATGTCAAACAAGATTGTCAAATGTGTAGATGCGATAACGTACAAAAGTGATCAGCTAGTTTTGACGCTGACTGTAGTTTAGGATGCTTATACCTAGGACACGATGATGCAATAAGGCCTGCGGTAGGTACATACATATAAATATGTGTATCTACTGTCATTTGTGTTTTCAAGGCATGAAAAAATGTGCTGTGAAAATATGTTCGAGTATATAGTACGTATTTTTGGTTCAAACAAAACAACAGAAAATGGAGTCGTACCCATCCGTGCTTATGATACTTTTTTTATGATACCGAGGAGTTTATATTTTTGTATTCTAAGGGGTGACATATATATTATCGTAATAATTAGAATTTCATGTATCGTAAGCACGTCTAAGTAAATTCAAAGAACTTAACAGACTGGCTTTAATATAAAAGAATAGAGTTCACAAAGATAAACAGCCATCACAGTTGGTTGGTCAGAGAAGGAAGATATTAAGAATTTGCGCTCAAGAACAAACGAATACTGAGACATCTAAGATCCAGCAATATTACAACGCATAGGTAATGTTCCCAAAACGCCCTCTCACCGATAGAAACTTTTTCATTTTCTCGTTTAAGATCACCCGTCGCTGGCTCGTGGAGCTCTCGGAGCCGCTCCTATCTCTATTACCTGCAACAGTGGAGGGCGGTGAGCGCCGGGACAAGCAGGCGGCGCGGGCGCGGACGGGCGCGAGCGCACTCAGCCGCGCGGGCACTCGACAGGACACACACAACATGCACGCACTTATTCGCTTTGGGGGTTTACGTGGCACCTGAAGGACCTCTGAAAACAAACCTACGGTACTGAGTATAGTTGGGTATCGTTCAACTTGAGGTAGCTGACCATGAGACAATGGGTTAACCGTATGAACTAGGTACAAGGACAGTCGTGATGTTGTCGATGGATACACGTGTACGTAGATAAGTTTAGGTGATCAACACTAGCCGTTTCTGTAAAAATGTATCAAATTAGAATAAGCCTTAAAAATAGTTACCTGAAGGTACCGCTACTTATCTCAAACGTTATAACGTTTGAATACCTCGCACGGAACACCTTAACTTTGTCATTACGAAATTAAGCAGCCGATTTGTTTGTGTTCGTTCCGTAATATGTACTGATCGGAGGTGTAATCGGTTTCCAATTTAAACGGATCTGTAAGATGTAGATGTCGTGTTGTGTGGGTAAGTATGTAGGATGATATATAAATAAAATTAGCTTAGGTCGTCGGGATTCGTGGTGAGGTGGGCGGGTCGGGGCGGTGAGAAGGGGGCAGCGTGCGCGATTACTTACCGCGGTCGCGGTACTCGTCGTTCTCGTCGGAGACGCACTCGGGCACCTCGTCGTCGGAGGAGGAGGAGCGCGGCGGTAGCGGGTGCGCCAGTGCCTGCGGCAGCAGTTGCGCGGGCGCCGGCAGCGGCGGGTCCTCCACGCCGTACGCCGCCTTCTGGCGCGGGTGCACGAGGTGCGGGTGCGTGCGCGCCAGCCCGTCCAGCTCGCCGTAGCAGCGTTGCTCCTGCTGGCTGTACTGCCGTCGCAGCGCGCTTCCCGCCCTTTGCAGCGGCAGGTTCTCCTTTTCAGCCGCGCTGTGGGCCCGTTCCAGTTTTGGCCTCTTGTCGATCGTTGAATCAGCAGGCGACACGAGCCCGTGGAGGTCTGATTCCATGCGCCACAGCATGGCGTCTTGTCCGGCAGTTTTGTGTATCCATTGTCCGGTTTTAGATAACAGTTCTTGTTTTTTGCGACATAATATACACACCCAAATTACCTGTTGGAGCGAGGGGTGAAAAATTAGGTTTTGTAATCCTACTTCCTACTAATATTATGAATTCGAAAGTTTGTGTGTTTGTTAGTTTGTTACTTTTTCAAGCTGCTACGGCTGGCGGGATTTGGATGAAATTTAAAATGGAGATACTTATACCCTGGATTAACACATAATCTTTTTTTTATCCCGCAATATTAAAAAATCCCGAAGGAATAACTATAATCGAAATCTACGCGGACCAAGTCGAGAGCAGAACCTATTATCCACTAGTCCTACTAATACGAGCACATATGCTACTAATCCTACTATTATACATGTGAAAATGTGTGTGTTAGTTTGTTACTTCTTCACGCTACAACGGCTGGACGGATTTGGATGAATTTAGAAATTGAGATAGCTTATATTCTGGGTAAACACATCAACGCGGACGAAGTCGGAGGCAGATGCTAGTTGGTTATAAGTGTGTGATTTGTTTTGGGTAAATAGTTACCTTATTAGAGCGAAGGGTAACTTTTCCGCCGCAGCGAGCGCAGCAGCGGGTGCGGCAGTAGTGGCACGAGTGGCCAACGCCGTCGGCGAACTTGGTCTTGAGGCAGATGTGGCATGTGGCGGCCAGCTCCACCCCGGCGGCGCGCTGCAGCTCGTTGCGGGTGCGGATCGTCTGCTCCAGTACCGCCACTTCGTCTTGTTTACGTCTGCCGTGATAACGTGAACGTTACGATCAACCATTTTATCAGGTAGGTAGGTAGTTTGGGTCAAACAATTATTAACATATTTAACATAGTTACAATAAAATGAAAAATTTTACTTAAATATAAGTATATTTATCGAATATCACTTTAGGTAAATATGGTAAAGAAATATACCACTTTAAAATTTTGCTGCCAGTGGAATGATAAAAACTACAAGGGAATGATAAAATTAACAAGGGAATGATAAAAGCGACAAGGGAATGAAATATTTGGTAGTATTGAGGTCAGATGTTTTATTAAATAAAATAAAGGTTTAACCAAATTACAGTCTGGTAGCATTAATTGTTTTTTTTTTATCATCTATTAGGTTACTATACTTACCGCTTGTTTCACAATCGTCAAGTAAAGCACATTTGACAAATAAAGGCCGTAGCAGGATAAGGGAAGGAAAAGAGCCCTTTTGTGATAATGGGCTGGTTCTTTTTTCTACAGTTACTTACATCTAATAGTGAAATTGTGCCAAGATCCGTAGAAAAAAAAAACCAAATTAATTAATTACGGTTTTTCTCTAAAAAGTAAGGGAGGGTAAGTAAAAAAAAAATATTCAAAATGTTGACTTACCTGTTTTTTGCGTAAGTATTAAAGATAAAGAGTTGGGTTTTGCTTAGAACATGTATTAGATTAAACTTAACAAAATGGAAAAAAATGGTTTATTTAAGTAACTTTATTCGTTTTAGAGAAAAACCGTATTTAATTAATATGGTTATTATTTTTTTTCGACGGAACCCTTAAGAATTTTACAACCAAACTTGGCACAATTTCACTATTAGATGTAAGTAACTGTAGCAAAAAGAACCAGCTCATTATCACAAAAGGGCATTTTTCCTTCCCTTATCCTGCTACGGCCTTTAGCTCTTTCTCTTTCTTACACTTGAAAATAGACAAGGAGAATTCTAACTATAAGTGGCAGGTAAATTTACTTGTCGATTGTATAACAGGCCCGTAGTTTTGGACTTAACCATGTTAATTATTCCCATAGTTGCAATACCTACTTGGAAAAAATACTTATATAAAAACATGTTTAACAAATACTTAAGGTATAAAAATTCAATCTTCTAAGCGCAAGCTAACACGTAAAAAATCATATATACACCTTAGTTTGTAAGTTTTTTTCGGGTTTTACACGGTAACATTTCATATGTACTCTTTAGTTTGTAAGCCTTTACAGGTTTACACGGATCATAATTTCATATATACACTTGAGTTTGTAAGCCTTTTTTTGTGGTTGTTACACAGTGAAATTTCATATATACACCTTAGTTCGTAACATTCCGTTCCGTTCCTTTTATCTTTAGAAGTATATAAGCTAAGTGATTTCAACTTTCAAACTCAATTTGGCGAAGGCGACGAAGGGATGATATGCAATGCGAATCAAAGGAAAAGTTTTTCTCTCTGCGAGAAAACTTAAGAAAACTATCATTACCTTGGTCAAAAATCCAAGGGAATGAGAACCGAGAGAAAGAGAAAAAGAATGTTTCTCGTCGATTATACTGAAACTGTTATTAATATATTAATAATGATTAAATCAACCCGTGCAGTCATTCATGTAGTTTTCTTTTCTCTAAACACTATGCCAATTGCAGGAAATATTTTTTATATTAAAATATAAGTTAATGCGTTGTCTGATGAGCTCATTCCGGACGCGGTCGAAAAGCGTTATGCCGAGCATAGCGCGCTCCATATTACGCTGTGTTACCTTGAGCTTGTGGATCATCTCAGTAGTCAGTGTCCATGTCTCACATGCGTAAATCATAGCCGGTAACACGCACTGGTTAAACCCTTTTTATTTTGAGGGAAATTTTAGACTTCAACACGCAGTTCAGCTTCCCGAAAACTGCCCAACCCAACTGTATCCTTCGCTTTATATATCTGCCACCATCGATTCCCGGCCGACTCTTCTACTCCTGCACCTGCTCTAGAGGTTGTCCGTCCAATGAAATAGGGTTCAGTGTGAGATCGGCTTTCTGCATAACCTTTTAGTTAGGGAGCTGGCGAGAAAAATATCTAGGTATAATCAGCACACGTGCGTGGCAGACGTTATTAATACCCTAAGGAACATCAAGGACCTACTTGTCTGCCATCATGAAGACGCTGCGTTGTCAATTGACAGGCGTTACAAAAACGTACAAAAAAAAGGTGCGCTATATTATGCGCACATGTCTACCTCTGGGGCTGATGATCACATTGATCACAGTCATCCTGTAAATACAAAAATCGAAGAGGCAGACATCCCTCTGACTTTTATAGTATTCAATTTATTAAGTTATATTAATGATTTAAAAAACTGTATATAAAGTGCGCACTTGGCAGACTTAAATTGTTCCATTAAAAGAAAGACCACAAAAAAATAGTCTGCCAGCATTTAGCCTCTGCGTTGTGTATTGACAGCGCTTCAAAAATGTAAAAAAAACATTGCTTTATTATTTATTATGCGCACATGTCTGCCTCTTGGACTGATGTTTTGAGTTTCTCGTGAAAACCACAGACTACTAAGGGATACTAACGTGTGAAAACCAAGAAAATCGACAAGGCAGAAGGAATTTGTTAATTTTTTAAAAAATATATTGGTTCTACCAATTTTTTATATATTTTCCTGATAAGTATTTTGCCTTGAATATTATTCACAAAAACGCGTTATTTTTATTTTTACCTAGTTCCGGTCATGGAAAATAGTTATAGTTAATAGTTGTACACCAAAAAATCAGTGAGCAAAGTGCCTGCCAAATGTTTTTTCGTATGAACCGTGTGCAAATGACTTAGTAGAGCTTTATTTTTTACATTTTTACAACTCTGTCCCATGAATCCCATGATAATATAGAGCCTTAATGAATCTTTGCCTCTTCCATTTTCTTCGTTTCCAAGATGATTGTGACCATAAACCTCTGAGGCAGCCATGTACAAATGATTTAATACCCCCCTTTTTTAAGCAACTTCAATCCTCTGTAACGCGAAAACGAAGCGACATAAGACCTTAATTGTCTATGATCTAACCTGCAATCCACCTCGATGTGAAACGTGTACAAATCATATAGGTACCGAAATGATCGCCACCTCCCTAAGTATTTGCCTTTTTCATATTCATCTTGGAACCGGTTGGCAGAGACGCTTCATATACCTAGTTGCTCCAGCATGTGTTATAGGTCTTCGGCAGATTAAGATAGTTAAGCAACTATAACAAAGGACTTTTTCACTTCTCAAGCTCTTAGCACTGGTCCCACCGCCGACGATACGCGGGAAGCGAAGCAATTATATTTCTGTCTCTTTTTAATTGACACGGAATATATCTCTTTTGTTCGTTTCTTGAGCGACGGTCTTGGTAGTAAATAGTAACAATTACCTATATTGAAAAGGAGAAGTATTTATTCTGTTTTATTGAACAGACAAACACGCGTATTATTGGACCTCACCTCGTACAAAAAAAATTACAACCGAATTTAATATCGAATTAATACTAGTACCTACATAATAAACTACTTTAAAATGAAAATTAGCGCTTAAGTACTCGTAGTTACTCGTGGTTTTCAGGAATAGTTTTTGTGTTTGATTTTGTAGTAAGTGCGATGAAACCCTACACTGAGCATACATACATACTCGGTACGGAACTCTAAAAACGGCGTTTAAGTAGGTCGAACGTGCCTTCTCAATGCTTCCCGATCTATCGAATAACTCGTACACATTCGCATGCAGCACGAGTAACGCTAGGGTTCCGAGGGCTGCCTTGCAAGCTTGCAAGTCCTGTTGTTTGCGTAACCGAAGCGAGAAAACAATTCTATAATGAGCGTTGCCACGGTAAAAACAGTTCTATATTTATTAATACCTATAGCATTGTTATTACGATGATTATGATCATTCCGAATATCAGTGTTGGCTTTTAGTGTAACACTTTGAATCCTTATTGTATAATAAACCATCATATATTCACATAAATTTAAATTAAGTATATTAATTAATGACAAAATTAAATTTGACACTAATTATGTGTTAAAAATAACATTTTTATTAATTTACTAAAAATAAATAGTTAATATCCATCGATTTGTTATTTTGTTACCATGGTTACGTTCAATATGGATATCAACAAAATGGCGTTTCGTTTGGCAGTCACAAACTATTAAGGCCAATCGGAATACTAAAAATGACTTTGCTGAAGTAATATGTTAGCAGAAAAATCGAGGAAAGTATACGAGAAAAGTTAGCGATTGGTTATTTTAATCAATATTGTTTTATTGTGTAGAACGTAGTGTTATAAAGTGTCCGACACTTTCAATACTGTCCGTCCGACGTTTATGAAAATGTACTTTCGACAATAACGTGACAAATATTGACAATTGGACACATACGACATTTATAAAATAAAAATGGCTGCTCGACTTCTTTTGATATATTTATATTTATATTTAGATGACTATTATTGTCATCGGACTGCCTATTAGAAATATTAGAATTACCTACTTAATCTGTAAATCCCTTAAAGTATGTGAGCTTGAAGGCTCAATACTACTTGAACTTGTCAGTCTGGGAGATTTAATAAATAAATAACCGACCAAATTTTAATCAACTAAAATTTGACAAAAAATAACTAGAAAATGTATTTAATAAATAAATGGCCATTGTGTCAATATTAGTCGAAAATGTCTGGACATCTATCGAAAATGTCCGTCACATATGTCGACCATTTTCCAACCCTAATAGAACGACGTTTTCTTTCCTCGCATTCATAGTGAAAAGTAGGTTGTTAACTCGACCCTAAAAAACGTTTCATTTACAACGTATTTTTATAGTTTGCTAAACCGTGAAAACGGGCAACATACAATCTTCAAATTTGATGTGACTATACTAAAAGGGTGCGTAACGATCGATATAAAAATATTTTCTATTATATCAGTCGATATAACGCTCATTTGATATAATAATTAAATCATATAACAACATTTAATATATTTAAATATGATATAATTATCATTTTATATAACGATCATTTGTTCTAAAAATATTTTATATAATATGCATTAAGTATAATGCATATTTACTATAATCAACTTATGATATACTTAAAGCTAATTTCATATAAAGTACAGTTGGTATAAAAAAATATAGTAACCCCTATTGTCGAAGTTGTTGACCAAAAAAACACCCTGTATAGGTTAGGTTAGGTTAGAATTGTGTCAAGGCGCGAAGCGCCATAACTACGCGGAATAGGAGCTCCGCAAAGCGGAGCTCCGTCGACTTTGCCTCACTGTCAGCGTTGTACCAAAAAAACATGCGACAAAAAAAGTTATTCCAAAGGCGTTACAATTATTTTAAATATGGGGCAATAAAAAATAATATACCACTTGATAGTTATACAATATGATTTTTATACAAAATGATGATTATACCAAATGATGTTTATAATAAATAAACGATATACCAAATGATAATTATAGTAAATAAAAATAGATATTTTGATAATATACCAATCGTTTATTATATAAAATGAGTGATTATATCCTTTAAAATTATATCAAATGTTATTATATTAAATGAAATTATATTAATTATTTTTATACCGATCATTAGTTCATTACATTACACACCCATACTAAAAACCATAAAGCAAAATAATGAACGATAATTTATAACTGGTCAAGTGTTAGTCAGGAACGCGCAATATCTATTTTGGTAAAGCCTTAATACCAACCCGTGCCTGTCAGCAGAGCATTGCTGACGAGAAGGGCAAGGGTTTACCAAAGGAGCCATTACCTATTTTTAACCGACTGGGAGAACGAGGGTAATGATTTGTAATAGCACAGGTCAACTAGGTAATGCTGGCGGGATGAACCGGTCGCGTCGATATGTTTGTAACAGACCTTACTATTGGCATTACTTGTTAATTCTTTGTAATTAGTAGGTATAGGTCGCTTCAATATACATCATCATCATCATCATCATCAGCCCGGGGGCGTCCACTGCTGGACAAAGGCCTCCCCCAAAGAGCGCCACAAGTCACGGTCTTGAGCCGCTTGCATCCAGCGGCTCCCCGCGATCCTAACCAGGTCGTCAGACCACCGGGTGGGAGGCCGTCCAACACTCCGTCGACCGGTGCGGGGCCGCCACTCGAGAACTTTTCTTTCCCAACGGTTATCAGTTCTCCGAGCTATGTGGCCTCCCATTGCCACTTCAGCATGCTAACTCTCAATATACATTCAGATCGAAATATAGTAATACCTAGTCTCGGTGCGCGAACCCGTTTTTTACACGACTGCCCCAAAAAAGGAGTGTAATGGTTTCAGGGTTCATGTTTGTATGTATTTATGCATGTATGTAGGTATGTGAGTTTCTTTATTCCACTATAACTTCTAAATCCCTTGACCGATTTAGATGTATGAGGTATCGTTAGAATCATTACGCCATCCCAAGTAACATAGGCTATGTGACGTTGAAACGAAAACAAAATGGCGGGCTATATACGCCACATTGCGGGGCCGAGAGAAAAAAAATATCAAACCTATGAAGTGGGGTATCAAACTAAAGGGGTTTTAAAAGATGATTACAAAAAAATATATTCAACTTATGTGTTTAAAGGTTTTTACACCATAACTTCAAAACGCCTGAGCAGATTTAGATGTGTGTGGTATCCTTAGAATCATTTCACCATCCCAGGTAACAGGACACCAAAACTGTTAAAATTGACATAACAACAATGGCAAAGGTCAATTATTAACATGGGTGCCTATAGGTACGAGGGCTGTTTGATAAATCCTTTTAAAAACTATTTGTAAAACCTTTTTTCTGGTAAATCAACAACACTGGCAGGCACAATCTTTCAAATGAAGACTGTCAAAAATTCAGCAATAAAAAACAAGATTTAGTCAGTATAGCCTTTGTTTAACTGTGATCAATCGTAAATTTTCAACAACTACGGAAAAATCTGAATTTCGTGCCGTTATAAAACATTTTTTTATGAAGGGTTGCAGTGCTGCCACAATAAAAACTGAACTTGATTCTGTTCATGGCATTACGCACCAACGTTGCAGACTGTTTATAACTGGATAAATGATTTTAAACGTGGTCGGTCAAGCACATCTGATGCTCCACGCTCTGGTCGCCCAATCGAAGTCACTAGTGAGGATGTTGTTCAAGAAGTCCATAATATTGTACTCGACGACCGCCGAGTGAAGGTGCGTGAAATAGCTGAGAACACAGGCATCTCCATTAAGCGAGAACATAAAATCCTGCATGAATATTTGGGTATGATAAAGCTGTCTGCACGATGGGTGTCACGCTTGTTGACAATCGAACAAAATCGCGAAAAAAAACTAATATCAAAACTGTGTTTGGATAAAATGAAGCGTAATCCTCGGATTTTTTTGAGTCGATTTGTCACTGTGGACGATACTTGAGTCCATCATTATACACCTGAACCAAAACTACAATCAACACAATGGATGGCGACTGGTGAACGTGCCCCAAAGAAGGCCAAGACTGTTTTGTCGGCTGGGAAGGTGATGGCGACTGTCTTCTGGGATGGCGAAGGAATCATTATGATTGTTTACTTGGAAAAGGGAAAAGCTGTCACTGGCCGTTATAACGCAGAGTTATTGGACCGTTTTAATGTCGAATTGTAGGAAAAACTACCAAAATTGTCCCCCAAGAAAGTCCTCTTTCATCAAGACCATGCCCCAGTGCACACGTCAACTTTTGCAATGGTCAAAATCCACGAGTTGGGCTTCGAGCTGGTTCCGCATGCTCCGTATTCGCCGGATCTAGCTCCGTGCGATTCTTCCCTATTCTCAAATCTGAAAAGATCGCTTGGAGGGCAAACAATTTTGACAAATGAGGACTGTATCGCAGGTGTAAAAGCCTATTTTGAAGACCTTCACAAAACGTATTTTTTGGAGGGGATACAAAATTGGAAACTCCCTGGAACAAGTGTTTGGCCCTCAAAGGAGACTATGCTGAGAAATAAATGTAAATTGTTTAAATAAAAAAAAACGATTTTACTTTTTAAAACGACTTATCAAACAGCCCTCGTATACAATACACGGTGGAATTTAATCGGTGAACAGGAAGGAACCCATTTTTCTTATTCAGTAATCGATGGCGGTCACGTTTATGTAGTACTTAAGTGGATCCAAGTTTTTTTTTATCATAACTAATTTTTAAGTTGAAATAAATTTTATTTAAAATTTATTGTCACCCTACTAATGGTTTGGCATGATAACAAATCGTAACGTAGATAACAAATGGCGGCAATCATTTATTGACGTCTGATCTGTCTAGTTTCCCGCCAAAGCCAGCAAGCACTTGACGTATGTACACTTACGAGTAACTTCCCTTTAATAAAAGTAGGGTGTCCATTTATTCAGTCAGTGTACATTTTACCGATGTTAATTAAGTGTGATTAATTAGATTGTGAGCTTTATTGCACGAGATCTCTGTTTCTATGTAGATTGATGATTAAGATTTTTGGATTCCTGATCACCGATTAAATTCCGCCGTGTATATCGTATATCGACGACAATATAAAAATGAAGTCGGGTTTTAAAGCTCGCTTTTCATTTAGTTTTTATTTTTACTTGACCGATTTTTTTATTTCTATTTGGTAATTACAGTACCTATTCAGAAGGCACATAAAATAAAGTTATTTAAATATAATAATGGGTTTTTTGTTTTGAGTCTTGTTTTTCGCATATATGGCTGCTGGACTTTGGGGTCACAATGTTAGAAGAAAACAAACAGGGCCTCTATTCTAGGCCGTACGAACGATATCGTATTTGACCTGTAATGGAATCTTTTTCAACTTAACCGCCATTACTGTCAAGTAAATAAGAGCTATCAAAACGTCGACAATACGATAACAGATCAAACACGATGTGGTTTTTACGGCCGAGAATACCGGGACAGTTTGTTTTACGTCGCCGCAACCCGCTTTACGAGCTTGAAAAACCGAAAAAAACATATTTAAAATAAAATAAATTAAATAGCCTTTTATTAATTTCTCATATTTTGTTAATTTCTTAAGTAGGTATATTTATATATTATTTTTTGTTTACATGCAGATCTCAAATTTGTTCGAATTTTATATGTATAGCTTTATATCTAACTAAACGTTGATTTTACATTCCATAGAATTCTGAAGTTTCTTGGTCTTGATTAATTGATTGATGATTCTGATCATTGTTATTACAAATCTTTGGATTTTTTTTAACCTTATTTTTTCTTTGTTACAAATCAATGTTATGTGTTTTATGTACTTTTTTTTTTCTTTTCCGTCTGCCTCGCGGCGACTTGAACAGCTACTACCGCGGGAATATGGCGTTTCCACTATGAAGTGATTTCGCCAGTGTCAATAATATATAAGTATAAATCAATATAGTAATAAAACACAATCCAAGGAATAAAACAATCCAATCTTCTCTAGGAAGATTGGTGGCAACGTTGTACGGTGATATGTAGGACAGGGCCAAGATAGTTTTAACCTCTGTACCGCTGCGAGTCCACATGAAACGAGAAGTAAGAGGCCCGGATACACGAAATAAGTCCAAGTCTTCTATCACTGTGCAACACAAAGGCATTAAAACTACAAATCACTAACAATAAAGAACTTTGAACACCTAAATACACAAAAATAAAAACTAAAACAAATTACACACCCGCCATCTTTTGACGTTGCAAATGGCCTCCTTTTCTGTACTTAAATCATATTAAATACTATTGAAAATCCTAAAAAGTCAGCATGTGACAGCAGTCAGAATTCTACGGAATTAAAAATCAAGGTTTATAAAGCGTATAGTAATCATCTAAACTGTATCATATTTATAATCTCATTTTGTATTATTATAGGTATGTATTTATTTATTGCTGTAATGAGACCCCCTCTATAGGGCAAAGGCCTCCTCCAGTTTAAAATGTGAATTCACTGTTAACTAATTACATACTAATCAAGTGTGCATACGCGTCGGACCGCAAATCACACGAATTTGGTAACCTATAATTACCCTTGAGTGAACCGCTTTTTATATACATACCTACGTATGTACCCTTACAGACCAATACTATACTATACAAACGAAACAAAGAAATTCCCTCAAGGAAAAATGAGCGTGCCATCGACTAGCGATATTTTTATTAATTATCAAATCTAGTTAATTTTAGCTCGCCATACAGTTCGCTCTCTGAAGAAATTACAAGGTGAACGTTAACACGCTTGAACTAGGTTTAGATGAGGAAGGTTTCAGCTGTAGTATAATGATTAATGACACTACTTTTCAAATGACAAGCGAGCACGAGGCAATCGACTAATGCATGCAAGAAACCACCAGTGTGCTTCGCGCTGTGCTGGTGCAGTCGGCAGTATGGTACACCTTTGAGAGATGAGCGCAACAGTTCAAACACGACGTGCGGCTGACAATTATACTACACTATAGTTATAAAATCGACTGTAAATTCGCGTGTCGGCCCTAGGTACTTAGCGTCGCCGGGCTGATTGAGCCACCACTGGTACTATTACTGTTACCTACCTATTTGTCTACCATGTCGCTTAGTAATAAAAGCGTTTCAGCCAAAAGCAATGCACTTTTGCTTAAAATCTAGAACACCTATACCTATTTCACCACCTTAAGGGTAAATATAACTATATTTTCAATTACGAACAGTAGCCTAAATATCAATTTCCACATAATGTCACAATCATTCCCAAACTCTGGGTAGCTTTTTCGTAATCGCCGTAAGTATGTTATTTATTTTTATTTATAACCTAGTGAAAGATCGTCCGCGTAGACTTCGATTATAGTTATTCCCTTTGGACCATAAATTGGTTCCCATTTGCAAAACTAAATGGGAACCAACCCACAAATATTTTGCAAATGAGAACCAAACCACAGTATTCAGAATGACAGTTGACATTTTATTGCCAAATCTTTGTGGGTTGGTTCCCGTTTGCAAAACTACGTAAATTTTCCGGGATGAAAAGTAGCCTATGTGTTAATCCAGGGTATAGGTAAGCTATTTTCATTCCGAAATTCATCCAAAACCATCCAGCCGTTGCAGCGTGAAAGAGTAACAAACTTTCGCGTTTATAATATTAGTAAGGATAGTAGGATAAAATATTTTTCAACACACTTGCTCAAAACGACCTTTTTATTCCACCGATTTTTGGCTCATAAACCTAGATATTAAACACGCGTGCTTTTTCAGTATATTACGCACAAGTGCCTTTAGTTTATTAACCCAAACAATTTACATTTGTAGCCTAGTACCAAGTTGTAAGTACGAAGAAGAAGCGATATAATTTAGTCGGGTTATACCTTTTTTTTTCTTAGCAACAAACAGTTTTTATGCGGCAAATAACATTATCTACATATTTATTTCAATAAATTGGTGAAATCAGCTTTATTACTAAAAAATAACTCAATTTCATTAAAATCATTTAAATTTTTCTGTAATTTGTATTTTAAACATGAATTATTACATTTTAAATTTGGCTGTTGGCCGATCTCGTTCGCGCCTTAGCCTTGAGCGCGCATCGGTATCGCGGCAAGAAAAAAAAACAACGCGCCAGCCGCCATTTTTCGTAAATAATTGACGGCTGTGACGAAGATAGTTTGGATTAATTATTGTGAAGTTTAATATTAACGAAAATGTCTTCTTTAAGTAAAGAAAATGAAGAAATTGTAATTTTACCAACTGTTTTAATAATTAATTAAAATTTGACTAAATGAAGAGTCTTGTTTTTTTTTCGCAAGTGTGTTGAAAAACGTCGTATGTAACACGTGTGCCTGTGACCATAATATACGCGGCTTTCTTGTGGCGCACTCGCTACCGCTCGTGCGCACACAATACCGCCTTGTATACAATGGTCAACTTAGCACACTTGTATCATAATGTACTATTTCATCACACTTGTTCGTAAATGGTGTTATTCCATGCCTGTATACAGAAGGACAATGGCCTAAATTGTTCCCGCGGGAATTATGGCGAGTTTGTCATCCCTAGGGAGTAACGACTTTCTTTTTAAAATTTGCAACTCTTTCGTACATCATTTCTGACTAAGGAGGTTTAATTTTCAGCCAAAAATTAAATCGGTTTCTAATTTCATCTTTAAAAATTAGCTATAGACTAACTTACATTACACAAAACCTATACGCTTCATTAAACTTCATTATTTTTATACCTATTTCAAGTTTATATCAACATTTATCATTAATTTTAGTAATTATACATTTTTATCAAATTGGCTAAATCTGGCTCGAATCCAGGTCGAAACTAAACGCAGTTATTATCTGTGGTAGAGGTCACAAAAAAATATCGTTTCCATTTACGTTCCCGTTGGTCAAAAGTTATTTCTTTATATTTTGCAGAGTTAAAGTGTTTTTCCTCGCAAATGTGATGAAAACCATTGTGTGTATCACAGGCAGTAAGGCCCCGTTCTCACGAGCGCTTAAAAAGCGTCGCGTTATAACCCGACGTTGGCGGTATTTTAAGCTTGATTCAATTTAACGTCCAACGCCCAACGTCGAAAATCGAACAGTGTTCGATAAAAAAGCGCCGCGCTTTAAAACCGCCTTCGTGTGAATAAACACATGGTTATCAATTTGTGTCATTTCAGCGTTTTTTTAACGCGCGTTGAAAAAGCACTCGTGAGAACGGGCTCTAAGGGGATTACTAACTCGAGTCATTAAAAGCCCTCCGCCTTCGGCGTCGGGCTTCTAACACTCTCGTTAGTAATTCCCTTCATACTACCCTTGATGCACAATGTACTAAAGTTTAAACGCCCCCACACCCTTACACGTTCGACGTTCCTTGAGGCTGTAATTCCCCTACCATAAGAGATAAAACTGTTTCTAGGTTAGAGATTAGATTAGATTCAAAATTTACACGAATACTTAAACTGTAATAAATAAAACAATTTATGTATCAGATGATATTGGTGAAATGACTAGGCCTTTTAAACGAAAGCCTCTCAAGTCTCTCAGCGAACGGCGTACTAAATGTATCAACGTAATATTTGGGATATTTCTCATTTTATTTAAAAAAGTTGTGGATCCTATTTTACTCATTGGGTAACTACTTTCGATATCCGTTGAAAGTTTCTGATATCTGTTATATTTACGGAATAATCGCGTCGCTATAGGGGCGGGGCGTGGAGGGTTTACGGGAGCGAAGTATCGATTACATTAGTCATCTTCGATACGTTTTTCTTTATTAAAGCCACTTTGTACGTTTCTCTGATTCTCACTTTAAAAAAAAAGGTCAAATGAGAGTCGGACTTGCGAACCGAGAGTTCCATTTTTAAGACACCTAATATGGTTGGAAAACTCAAATCTAACGTAAATTCTTAATTTACAAACAATAAAAAGTACGAGTACATCTGTTAAAGTACCAACATTTAATTTTTTGCGGGTGGTAGGACCTTGTGCGGGGTCCGTCCGGATCGCTACCACCATCTTATCCATTAACCTACCGCCAAACAGCAGTGTTCGCATTGTTGTGTTCCGGTTTGGGGATAAGACAGCCGGTGTAATGACTAGCATAGAGGCATTCCATCTTAGTCCTCAGGGTTGGCAGCGCATTTGCAGTCTTAGACTTGCAGTCTTGTGAATGCGAATGTCTATGGGTCACAGTTTCCACTTACCATCAGGTGGCCTGTGTGCTCGTCAGCCTTCCCCATGCCATAAAAAAAAAAAAAGTAGGTTTTTATTTTTTTCTTTACCCGCAACTTCATCCTGGATGAAACTTAATAAAACATAAGGAGGATAGCTTCATCTACCTAGAAGATAGTAAAGTTAATGGCTAAGTATTTTCTAAGAGTGGTGTCACTAAAGATAGGTACTAAGAAAGTTTTAATTTTATGATAAGTAGAATTAGGTTCGAAAACACAATACGACTTTTAAAGAAAAAAAGGAGAATCTTTTTTTTCCCAAACTGGTAGCTGCAGTAAATAAGGCCTTCCTTGCAGAATAGAAGTTATAAAATTATGGTTAAATTTCATGTTACAGGTGTTAGGTAACACTAACAAGATAATGAATAAATGATTTTTAATTTTGGTCGGATGTATAAAACGTTACATCACGGGGCGTTAACGTTAGGTCAGTGACCGAATGCGCCGGCCGCATTCGTTATTAACTATGAAAAAATCGTTAACACTAGGCGGTGGCAGAATACGGCCAACCTGAATAATATAACAGCGCTATTTCTTTTGAAAATGAAAAAATGAAAAAAGATTATTTTTGTTTAAGGTACTTACATAAAATTGTGTAAAGGTCGGATCTCCTAGTAAGTAAAAGAATACCCGTGACGGGAGACCCCGCTCCTCCAGGAAAACGAGAAAACGGAATCGTTTTGGTTAGAAATTTAATATACTTTATACTTAATCATAAAATACTTTTTTTTATTACTTCGTGGTGGTGTGGTGAACAACCGTGAGATGACGCAGCTAGGAAAACGTTTACTGAGCAGTTACACTTGTTACACTTTACTTATTGTTATAACAATTGGTACAATTCAGGTAAACATGTTATAATCAAGTATTTTAATGTGATCAATCCCTCTTAGATTTCAAGATAATAATACCTTAGTTAGTTAAAAAAGACATTTAAAAAAACTTTTTAAAGGCGGTTTTTGAGTTTTGATTGTAATTTCTAATTAACTATAGTATTTATAATAAGTACTAAGCGTAGTACTAATTGTGTTGTTAACTCTTAAATGAGATCTTAGATTTAAGTTATATTAATTAATGTTTTTGTTACTCAACACGTTTTTGTACCTATTGATAAATAAATAAATAAATAACCTTAAGATCAGACACCCTTGGCAAAGCTGTAACTGTGCTTGGCAATGGTTAAAAAGTATGTGTAAAGCAAATGTATTTTTTTTACATTATGCATCGAGTACGTTATATATACTCGTAGTTATAGGACTAGTAGTACTTATAGGATTTAAAAATAATTGCTTGAATTTTAGAAACGGGTAGAGTTAGGGTTCCGAAGTCAAACTAGGAAACCTTCTAGCTTCGCCACGTCCGGACGTCCGCGGTCTAACTCAGTGATTCTTGGCACTATAAATCTATAATTTGGCATAGTAATACATTTAAATTACACTGACAAAGTTTTAAAATAAAATCTTTTAAACGTTTTTTTTTTTTGGTTCTCACTAGTTTAACTTTTAGGAGATTCGTTTGGAAATTCTGGCAACGTCAAAAAGTCACTCACGGAAAATTATAACACTTTCTACATTATTCAATTTAGTGAAATCATTTCATACATTTTTACTAAAAATAGATGCGTACAAGCAGTTAATTATACAACTAGGCCAAATTTCAAAATTTGGCATTTATAGTTTCAGAGAAAAAACTGCGTGTCATAAAGACAGGCAGTCTCACCATAAGGGTTCCTTTTTTACTACGTTGGTACGGGACCCTAAAAATGAGTACCCCTTTAATAATGAAAAGTAATTGGGAAGCCCTTTTCTCTAAATGTTTTTTTCATTAATTGCAATTTTCCAATTACGTATATTATTAGGTATTAATCCTGAAAAATTCAAGGGGTCCGAGTCAATTTGGACTCCGCACGATAGAGCTGCGCCAGCGAGATCACGATACTCGAGTTGCAGATTTGTACGTTGTGAAATGCGTCTCGTTTCGGAACACGATATGTATTTAAATCGGTGGAACAAAATCTTGAAATGCACATAATATAATATTTATCGGATCTTTTTTTTCCAGTTTTATTCAATGCTTTTAATTCACAAAATATTTTTGAGCTACTTAGATAGACTTGTAATTTATACAAATACTAGAGGACGCCCGCGACTTCGTACAGGTACAATTAGTTTCCCGCTACTCCCCCTACTTCTTCCCGCCGTTGGGGGTCGATTTACTCGAAATCCTTTCTTGCGTGCAGTAAGACCTCATACATACGGAACCTATGTACCAAATTTGGAATATTTATACTCTCAGTGGTTTGGGTATTTGCATTGCACCAAGCTTTCATGTGTCCGACGTTTTTTGAAACAAAAACTGATTAAGTTTTTAAACATGTTTCAAAATAAAATGTAATGTAAATCAAAAGCACTAAGGAGTATTGATATCAACTTCGAAGCGAATCATCCTCAAAATAACTTTTTACCCCTTTTTCACCCCCTTAAGGCATGCATTTCAATAAAATACGAATCACATCTTCGATTAATTCTGTTAAAGAATGTTTATGCAAAATTTGAAGTAGATTGGTCCAAGCAATCATCAATCATATTGTGCCATACAAACTTTGCCCCTCTTTTTCACTCCCTTGGGGGTAGTATTTGGGAAAATCCTTTCTTATCGGATGCCTACGTCATACAAAGAACACATCCTTCAAGTTTCAGGTCTCTACGTTCAGCGGTTTAGGCTGTGCGTTGATCCGTCAGTTAGTCATTCAGGACAAATCATTATTATGTATAGATAACGCAACCTTTTGTTTTTGAAAATTGAATACTGAGCAATTTATTTGTGTTTTTGTAAATCCTTTTTTAATTTAGAAAGTTACAGTTTTATTAAGTCAGTCGTCGAGATTTTGAAGTGTTAAATATAGGTAAGTACAGTCAAGGACTTTAATTGTTATCCCACTATGGAACCCTGTCGCGAAGACAGCGTCAAGTGATAGATAGAAATTAAATGGGAATTAATCGTAGGTTTTATACGACAAGGCTTCATAGTGGTTCATCAATTAAGGTCCGTGACCGTACCGTACCTACTAAAGTAAGTATTACGATTGCACGACGACTGATAACTCAATCAATCGCATACCTAGAATCTCAACTAAATAAAAGTTGGCCTTTCCAAACCAGTAATTAATAGATACCTATTTCAGACTGTACCTAGTTCACGGCGCAGGCAGCGGGGAATGTGGCGATGCACTTAATTATAAAATACCATATATCACAAACCATTTTCCGAAACTACTCTATAACTCACCTCGCTATTCGTTTTTAATTGCAATAGCACAAAGCTACCTAATTAGAACGCGTAACCAAAACGGAGGAGAGGCACTGACTGGTCCGTAAAACCCCGACAATTGTTTGAATATCAAGCACCCAACAAGCAATTTAATACAGAAAGAAGCGGACGAATCCCATTACGTATCAACCACTGTACAAGTTGAAGGATTTTATAATCAAATTATCTTATTACTTTTCTTAAAGTGATGCAGGTCGTGCGTCAGCGCTACACAGGTAGTATATTGCGTACCTACCTATATTAATTCTGAAATACTTGTAATGGTTAGGTACACTCGCAAGTGTTAGCTCTTTAAGTAGCTTACTATTAATTTTTACTATTATCATATAATTTCAAATGGGAAACGCCGACGCCCTTACGCATCGAATATATCTTAACGGTATCTTATATTTTCGTCCTAATTAAAAGAGCACTCAAATTGGGAACACGCGTTAAGGTGCAGCGGCTATCGATTATTGTTCCTAAATAAATTCGACAAGCATTCTGCAACACAATGAGAATAACAAGGGGAGGGAAGACAAGGGAAGAGGGCGATGGCGAGACAAGGTAACGCGCTGCGGCGTGCGGGCGCACCTCATGATCTCGTGCTCGCGCTGTTCCTCCTGCCGCTGGCGCAGCATGACGCCCTCGATGATGGCGCGCTCCTCGGGCGTCAGGTGGGACAGGTCCGGCATGTCGGCCATGGCTGGCGGCGGCAGGCCGCACGGTGCGCGGGCCCGCCGCGATGCGGTGCTGTGCCCGCGGCCCGACGCTTCGAGCGCCACTCCGCCCGGAGGTTTACTTAATAATGCCGGGCGGGCCAATAGAGCGCGCCCGGCGACTGACGTCAGCGAGCTTATTGATCGCAGCAGCCCTGCCCGACCCTCGCGCCCCTCGCTAGCGCCCGGCTAGGCGCTCGCTCGCGGCTGCGCGCGCACCAGGTGCACACCGACACCAAGGAATAAGTTGCCATGTTGAAAATAAACTGTATTTATATTTACTTGCTATTAATACTTAAATAAAAATCAACAGAAAAAAAAAAAACCCTATTTTCACTGTGTAATTAATTACCTATACTTGAACTTCTATTTTACAATAATGAACGGAGCAGGTGCGCGGCACCATCTCTTATGTAAACATTTCAAAGCACTTCAGTTGTAACTTGTAGTGATGCTAAAGTTTATTGAAAGATACTTGATTTTGTATGACAGTGGTTAATACAGGGTGTAACAGGAGGAGGGGATCAAACGAAGCAGGTCGATAGAGGACGTCAAGATCTATCCATTTCACATCCATTATTTAAGTTTTTGTTAAATTTTACTAACACCCTCTTTTACCACCTAACGTTGCTAAGACAATCTAAACCGTTGAATTCACAGCTGTGATTTTTATTTTATGGGTAGTCGAAAAGTTGGTCTTGAGTCTCCAGTTAGCGTGACGGTCAAAAGTATGACCAGTTTTTAATAAAATAGTTATAGCACTATCGCCGTAAACCCAAAACACCAAAGCTGACATAACATTTTTTTTACAAACCATTCCAAGAACTGCCCTAGTTATAAATCTTCTGTATACATTTAATTGGATTCAAACTACATCATTTACAATTTGGTTGATTAGGTACGTCACCAAGTTTGAAATTAATACTTTTTCCTTACGTAAAAACATGCGTGAAAAACGAAATTCAAGTATGTTGTTGACCCTGAATTTCGTCAATACGTAAAATATATACTATTGTATAATATCTTTAAATTGCCGTCTGACTTAAATGTCTTTATTAAAGTTTATTTGTGAGATAGTGAGTTTATTTAGTTCAACTCTTCAAGTTTGAACGATGTTCCGGTAAGCAGGGACTTTTAGATGTGCAAAGTAAATATATATTTTTTAAAGTATAATAATCATTTTATGGGGACAAATTAGGAAATTTAAAATGAAGGTTTTACAAACCATACTTTGTCATATAGGTATCTAATGAAAGGGCTCGTTATGAGGATCTCAAATGTATTTAGTTATTATTGTAAAATTAATAGTTTTAATTTTATTCATGAAATAAGACGAAAATTGACCATTCCTCCTAATCTCCAAAATACTGAGCCTAAAATTTTGAAATTAAAAATAATATAGTTCATTGCTATATTATTGCTGCTATAGGAAAACGAATAAAAATTATATAAAAAAATCCGTATGTACGGAACCCTCTCCACGCGAATTCAACTCGCACTTAGCCGGTTTTCGTAAATGTTATCCATCAAATCTACCCCATAGCGCGGGGTGTCGTTGGATAGGTCTTTCAAAAATATTGCGAGATTAAACCATTTTTCGATGAAGGTATCCGTATACGAAATATTAAGCTTTAAAGCGCTAAAATAAAAGTCAAGTGTCCCGTCCCCCCCCCCCCCCGTCCGACTGCAAAAACTACAAATTTACTAAAAATCAAAAATATCTTTAATGAAATGAAATATAAAGAATTTGAAGAAAGAAAGAAAAACTATCACGATTAAGTGGACTTGATTGGTTGTTGAGATACAGGCGACTAAGTTTTTATACTTACCTACTAAAATCATCTTAGAGAGCACGAAATAACTTTTAATAGAGAATTAGTTTATTTTTGTTGCTTTGAGTTTATGTAGTAACGGCTTCAGAACCATAAACTGAGCGTGATCAGACATGGGTTGCCCGGTTGTGTTTTTTAAATATATGAAAATCTAGGTGATTACTAGGAATTAACTAACCTATCTGCTTTATTGGTAGCCTATTAACTGTTCTTAGCTCGTTCAAATTATTCAAATAATATCATACTGTAATTTTTATAGGGTGCCATCTATTTGGCACTTTTTATTTTAATTTCCGAAACGTATTCGGCATAACAAGTTTGCATAATTTATTCACGCCAAATCTTAGACATACCGAAATTTAATTTTTCATAAATCTATATTATTCCAATGATTGTTTACCTGAACAGTATGTTAGCATAATATTTATAAGGCTAAATTTCATTATGCATAATGTTGTTTAGCATATCTGTAATTTAGCAGAATTTTGCATTTCTTAACCGTAGTACCATCAGAAAGTACCATTGATGGTACTACGGTGACTTATTTTGCTGTGGTACCATTGATGGTACTATTTTTTTTTTGCCGTTCTGCCATTGATGCTACAACCGAACTATCATATTGCCGTGGTACCCTTTTGATGGTAATACGGCAAAACAAATGTTCACTACTACCTTTGCGTTGCATAGGTACCTATTGAAATGCAATTATCTCAATTCGGGAAATATTTCAAGAGGTTATTAGAGAATCGCTGATAAACTAATAACCTCTTGAAATATTTCCCGAATTGAGATAATTGCATTTCAATATAACAATATATTCGCTGTGTTGGTGCCGGCCGAGAATAGCACCACCCCATCTCTTCCAGTGGGTGTCGTAAGAGGCGACTAAGGGATAAACCGGAGGATGGGCAGCAGCGTCCTCCGCGGACTTCATGGTATAACTGCGGTCGCCAACCCGCCGCCTGCCAAGCGTGGCGACTACGGCATTTTTTCCCCCCAATGGATTTACAAAAATAGCCCTGACCCCTAGTCCCCGGCGGCCCCGCTATTCCTGGCTCCGGTAGCGGCCATGGTAACGTCGGGGCGGGGGGTGCTTTAGGTAATCTCCGGCAGAGACCCGGCTACCAGAAACGACGACCTTTGGCCCTGGCAACATACAACTGCCGAACATTGCGGACCGACGATAAGTTGCTGGAACTGGAGGAGGAATTGAGCAAGTTACGATGGGGAATCATAGGTTTGTCAGAAGTCCGTAGAGAGGGGGAAGAAATGATAACCCTGAAGTCCGGTAACTTGCTCTATTTCCGGGAGGGCGACCACCAGTCCCAGGGAGGTGTCGGGTTTATCGTCCACAAGTCCCTCGTGAAGAACGTGGTGAAGATCAAGAGTACTCAGAATGACCCAACGATATTCGTTGAAGGTCGTACAGGTATATGCTCCGACCGCGACACGCTCCGACGATGAGGTGGAGGCTATGTATGAGGATGTTTCCAGAGCCATGCATAGCTTCAAAACTCACTTCATGGTTGTTATGGGGGACTTCAACGCAAAACTGGGCGAGACGGTGTAGAGCAGAGAGTGGGGAATTTTGGAGTGGGGCGTAGGAATCACCGGGGCCACCTACTGGCCAGTTTTATGGAGAAGGAGGGACTCTATATGATGAACTCCTTCTTCAGAAAACGTGAGCATAGGAAGTGGACCTGGATGAGCCCTAATGGTGTAACGAGGAATGACATAGACTTTATCATGTCGACGAAAAAGCACATATTCAATGATGTCTCCGTGATCAGTGCGCTTAAAACCAGGAGTGATCACCGTATGGTACGAGGCTCATTGAATATCCAGTTCAAGCTTGAAAGGTCTCGACTGATGAAGTCTACGCTCCGCCCGGCACCCGCTCAGCTCCAAAACCCCGAGAGCTTTCAGCTCGAACTTCAAAATCGTTTCGAGTGCCTTGGTAGCGACGTAGACGATTACAAGGACGGGTTTTTGGAAGCTGTCCAAATGGTCGGGTCTAAGTTCTTCAAGATCCGCCGTAATAAAACCAGCAAGCTCTCGGACCCCACGCTTAGGCTCATGGAGGTGAGGCGCGAGATGATTCTGCAGTCCTCTGGTGACTCAATAGACAGATCTCGAAGTCTCTGAAGCGTGATATACGCCGATTCAATACTAAAAGTATTGAAGAGGCTATTGAGCGTAACAGGGGCTCTAAGGTGTTTGCCAGGGACCTGTCTGTTGGCCAAAGCCATTTGATGAAGCTGAAGACCGACGACGGCAGAGTCATTCAAGTCATCAGCCTGTACGAGATTAGTATGACCCTCAAACAGCTTAAGAATGGCAAAGCCCCTGGTGAGGATGGAATTACAGCCGAACTCCTGAAGGCGGGTGGTAAACCCATCCTTAGGGGCCTTCAGACGCTGTTCAGCTCCGTCCTCCACGAGGGGAGAACGCCGAAAGCATGGAACAGAGGTGTGGTGGTTCTCTTCATCAAGAAAGGAGATACCTAAAACTTTGCTGAAGAATTATAGACCCATCTCACTTCTGAGCCATGTTTATAAGCTGTTTTCGAGGATCATCACAAATCGTCTCGCGCGCAGGTTTGACGATTTCCAGCCTCCCGAACAAGCCGGTTTCCGAAAAGGCTATAGTACCGTAGACCACATACATGCGTTGTGGCAGGTTATACAGAAGACCGAAGAGTGTAACCTCCCCCTTTGCCTTGCATTTTTGGACTACGAGAAAGCCTTCGATTCGATCGAGACATGGGCCGTGCTGCAGTCTCTCCAGCGGTGCCAAGTTAACTACCGATATATCGAAGTGCTGAAGTGTCTGTACGAAAACGCCACTATGTCCGTTCGACTACAGGACCAGAGCACGAAGCCTATTCCTCTGCAGCGGGGAGTCAGACAAGGAGATGTGATCTCTCCGAAGCTGTTCACCGCTGCATTGGAGGATGCTTGTAAGGTTCTGGACTGGAGAGGACGAGGCATCAACATAAACGGTGAGTACATCACTCACCTTCGATTCGCTGACGATATCGTAGTCATGGCTGATACCATGGAGGACCTCAGTGCAATGCTCGCTGACCTCAGTAGAGCTTCCGACCGAGTGGGCTTGAGAGTGAACATGGACAAGACGAAAGTCATGTCCAATGTCCATGTCGCGCCAACTCCCGTCATAGTCGGAGGCTCTGCGCTCGAAGTTGTTGACGACTATATTTACCTGGGACAAACGGTCCAGTTAGGTAGTTCCAACTTTGATTTAGAGGTCACTCGTCGTATCCGACTCGGCTGGGCAGCGTTCGGGAAACTTCGCAGCACCTTTACGTCCAAATTACCGCAGTGTTTGAAGTCAAAAGTCTTTGACCAGTGTGTGTTGCCAGTGATGAGTTACGGATCTGAGACGTAGGCGCTAACAATGGGCCTCATAAGGAAGCTCAAAGTCACTCACAGGGCTATGGAGAGGGCTATGCTCGGGGTTTCTCTGCGTGATAGAATCAGAAATGATGATATACGCAGTAAAACCCGAAGAATAGCTAAACTGAAGTGGCAGTGGGCGGGGCACATTGCACGCAGGACTGATGGCCGATGGGGTCAGAAGGTTCTGGAGTGGCGTCCGCGGACCGGAAGACGAGCTGTAGGTAGGCCTCCAACAAGATGGAGTGACGACCTCGTCAGGATCGCGGGACGGCGGTGGATGCGAAAAGCACAAGAGCGGTCTGAGTGGAAAGCCTTGGGGGAGGCCTATGTCCAGCAGTGAACGTCTTTCGGCTGACATGATAGTACCATTGATGGTACAATCTGATGGAATTTTGATAGCCCGAAATCCTGTCTGAATTTATGCCCGAAACCATAATAGCACTATTTCTTGCTTATTGTTATATTATAGTAAATGGAAAAAAAACTTAAATTTTGCATAGATACGGTATGGTAGGTGTAGGTTAGGCCAATTTGAAAAGAAAAATAGGTTTCGGCTAGGTTAGAGTTGTGTCCAGGCGCGAAGCGCCAAACTACGCGGATCGCGGTCTCCTCGCTTAAGTCATTATGAGTTTATGTTAATATTAATAAACTATACAAAAATATTTAATAATCTTACATTATTTGTTATATTACCTACATCTATAGTTTGAGGGATACTTAATGTAATGTTACACTATTTTTATAAATTCGGTGAAATAAGCTTAAATGCGGAAACTACCTTTGTGCGAAACTAATTTATGTGTAAGTCATTTTCTGTCAAATTACTATTCGGAATCCAGGAAAAATGCGTAAATCCAACGCGGCTACAATTGGATATGCGTGAAAGAATTCGGCGTCCTATGGCTCCGTCACAATCTCTTTTCATTCGTAACCAAAGCGAGAGAAAAGGACAGAAGTAATTGTATTTGATCCTCGATTTTGGTCAGACGTCAAATGGGGCTGCTGCACTATGATCACTTTTAAACAAGTCTTGTTTGGTCACGTGACTTTACTAATTAACTTTAATGCACAGTATGGCACATTGCTTGCAATTTATTTTTTGTTAGAAAACCAGTGTGTAGTATTTTTTATGTTTGAATTAAAATTGACATGTAGGTACATTAAGGAGTTGCCCATTGTTACTCCATATTAAGGAAAGCCCTCATGCCGGTAACACCCTGTATGTATATTGTTTAGCGCTTACGACTTTCTATCCGGGTCGCACGCGGATCTATCTCCATCTCGACTTTAACGCACCAAACGTAACTCTATCCCTTATGAGTTTTACAATCAGTCTTCGCTCAACTTCGCTGATCTCGCTACACGACGAACGGACCTGACATTACACTCATTGACGATCGTGCGTGAGCACGTGATGAGCGAGACGGCTGCCGCTTCGACTTCGGCGCTGGAGTGCGATGGAGATGTGGAGAACAAAAGCAAACGCAGTGGCGTGGAGTCGCATTTACTCTTGCATAATTTAAATAATAGGTATCATCAAATAACATTTTTCGAATATAATAAAAACAGCTAATAGGTACTGTTTTTCAAAGACTTATTTCTGTTTGTTTATAAATTCTCGATATCAAAATTGGTTATACCTTACAGGAGTCAATCTGATCTAATTTTGAGATTTAGATGACTGGTAATATTGAGTGTTTCCCGTTCGTCCGATCGGTTGACCGATCAGTCGTCCAACGGGATATACTTTTTCCTTTTGTCCGACGCCCTCTTTTTAAATTTTGTAGTCAGGTGAAGTAAATTTTTGTTTGTATATTTTTTGATATAAAAATCTTAGTATCTATAAATAAGAAAATCTACGTATAGGTAAGCTGCCGTCCTAAAACTAAAAGGCGGCTAAACAAAAAACTGGTGATTTTGAGTTAGTAGTATAGCGTGCGTGATAGAGTAGACAATTCTCTATCGGCGTATAGCTATACATACAGGGTGGAAGAGGACGGGGGACCTTCCCGGAACTATAGCATTAATTAAGAGGTACACAGTCGATTTGTGATGGTAATAATGATGAATTAACTAATTAAAACAAAAACCAAATTGACAAATTTTTCATTGCAGTGACAACCCTGTTACACCTACCCATTAAGACTTGAATATGAAAACTCGGAAACTACGCTTATTTCCGAACGTTGACGTTGCCATAGTGATAAGGTGATAACTTATGATTCCTAGACGTCAAATAATCCATAAACAAAACGAAATGAAAATGATTTTTATTATTTACAATAATATTAGCCATTAGTTTACACATTATCATGTTGTTATAAAAATCTAACACTACGTCTACAAAAATCTTCAATTACCCTCACATTCGGTGTTCAAATGTCCCTCCGCGGCTTATTATACACGCTGCAGCCCGTGCCCGAGTATGTCGGTGCACCCTTGACAAAATATGCTCTTCATCATTTTTTCTCCGCAGATCGTTAAAGGCATCAGTTATTCGTCGTCGCATCTCGTCCGCAGTGTCACATTCCGTTTTGTACACACTATCTTTTACAGAGCCCCACAGGAAGAAATCAAGACACGTGAGATCCGGGCTTCTTGGCGGCCAACGGTGCGGCCCAAACCTGCCTATCCAGCGATCCCCAAACTCATTGTTCAATTTCATTCGTACTTCGTGTCAGAATGAACTGGTGCACCATCTTGTTGGAACCAAGTGACTTGTCTTTCAGCCAGTGGTAATTCGTCCAGATAACTGTCTAACTCGGTGTTCAAAAGAGACATGTATCCGTCTCTGTTTAGAGTTGGAGGCAGAAACACAGGTCCTATGATAGTTTCTCCGTGAATCGCCGCCCGGACGTTAATAGACCAAAGATACTGGTGACCCGAGAATCGATAAGCGAAAGGATTCTCCGCGGCATACTAATGTTCGTTTCGTCTATTCCATATTCCGTTGCGTGTGAACGAGCTTTCATCACTCCAAATAATATGCGTTATGAAATCTCGCTCTTCTACTATCTTTTTAACCGACTTCAAAAAAAGGAGGAGGTTATACGTTCCACTGTATGTATTTTGTAATAACCATCGGCAGTAGGCTTCGCGGATAGGGCAGTCCCGAGGGAGTAGAGCTTGAACCCTCTGTATTTTGTAAGGGTGAAGGCTGGCACGTTTGAGAATAGTAAGTACTGCAGTATGGGTTATTCTGAAATGTCGACCCGCTACTCTAGAACTCGCTCTCGGATGTCTTCTAAGTAAAATAACGCAGCACCCTTTCTTCAAGTCGAGCCGCAATTCGAACAACGCCTCCGCCACGTTGGTCGTTCTGGGCTGTTGCTGGTACAACGGGCTGGTTGTTGGCGATACGATCCAAAGCCCTTAAAATTGTCCTATGCCCAAAATATAAATAAAGTTGTTCAAGATGTACCTACAAAGAGACTCACAAACCCTGCAATATTTCTTACCGCATTGGAAGCAGGTCTAAGTATGCATCCACGACAAAAAAAACGTAATAATATCCTGTATGAAAATGTTGTTTATAATTACGTTCACTGACCCAATCTTATGTTTAGGGTTGAAACAAGTAGTTTTTTGTGTGAATGTTTAACCGGCTGTAATTTGAAAACGGCTGCTTAAATTCACATAGTTTGTATGGGGGAAATAAAGTGTTAAGGTCCTCTTCCACCCTGTATATATCGTTATTTTACCGTTGTAACAAGGACGTGTAACGAACTAGTTAGCTGCTTTGGATGCTACAGACTATGTGACGCTGACTGTACACAATGACTTTTTCTTTTAATTTAACAGTTGAAAGTTAATTTTATTTTGGTTATAAGATTTAATAAAGTACTTTTCAAAATGACTGTGTATGTTTCTATTATGATTTTATGATGATCGGACAAATGGGACAACGACTTCTCACAGGTCCGATTAGTCCGACCATCGGGAAAAATGGCTCATTGGACCGATTGATCGGTGAACCGATCGGACGAGGGAAACACGCGTTATATTGTATAGTTCATCATTGTGAGGTGATGTCATCATTGTAATGAAATACTTATTGCAATCAAATATGTATATAATTGAATATTTATTTAATTATTTTATTTTATTGAAACAATAAATCCACAGTACAAATTACAATAAGGGCGTATTTCAGAAAACAGTAGATAAACTTTATGATGTACTTTTTGCTGATGATACTTCAATTTTCAAGGCAGATAGAAAGTACGTAGACTACAGTAGGATAAACGCCACACCAGTAAAAGTACTTATTTGGTTTACTATTAATATTTTACTACTAAATAGTTAAGTTCGTTTTGCCTAATGTTAAACCGGTAGATTTTAGTATTTTTCTAAATGACGAGTGTTTGCAAATGGTAGATAAGGCAGTTTTCCTATGCATAATATTTCTTTTGTACTCGTCGATTAAAATCTGTGTATTAAGATTTCATAGAGAATACTGCAACGTCACTCTTTTCATCGTTGACACTTCCGAAACAACCGAAATAACCATTTCGATACGCTCAAGACAACTGAAAAAAAAATGAAAATAGAACTTCGTATTTCAATAATAGGTGTAACTTATGTGTCCTTGTTTGGAGACTCGATCCGATACAAAATTGCCAATCTATGGCGTTTCGGAACGTAGCAGCGTCGCGTCATCTGTCAAAAGTCTATTTAAACCTGCTTCTGTATCCAGGGCATAAACAAAATAAAAAACTACGGTTTGTGATTGGCTAGTTTTTAGCCAACAGAACAGCACAGTACTGCAACAATTACGGACGCCGTGGTTTGATACAAATGTCGATGTGGTGGTGATTGTATTAATGACTTAAATTATTAATTTTAATGAACTCGTACAAAAAGTATTGTTCACAATAGTGTCATAATCAAGCTTTTTAATCTCGTACCTTACTTAGGCCACTCAGCAAGCTTCGTGGCCTAAACACTTACTCGGTACTCCACTAAAAAGCTCTCTACTATAACACGATTATGAAAATAACTATTTCACTTCTCATGCTCTTAAAATGCTACTTAAATCTCTGCGAATCGGGACTAAAGCTCCTTATTAATCTCTAGGAAATAAAGTTTTTTTTTTTAATTTACTTTGGAAACCCCTAAACAACCAATCACGGTGTTTGTGAATGGAGGATTATCGCCATTTTCGGTGATTGTGTATGGACCATATTTTTGGGTGTCGACTTAACCTCAAAATGACAACTGTGCAAATATATATAAAAAAAAGGATTTAATTTCGTGAAACACGATTAATTATTACGAATATGAATCTATTTAATCATATTAAGGCCGAACTCTTTTATTATGCATGGTCCAATTACTTTTAAAATAGTTTCCAAGTTTGAATGTTTAATGTTAAAAGATATGTTAGGTCACTTCAATAGAAATAAACTGCTTAACAGTAATCAGTTCGGCGTCACCAGAGGACGATCCACAACTGACGCAGCATCTGTACTCATTAAATATATATATAATATTTGGGAGAAATCTTGTGATGCAATAGGAATTTTTTGTGACCTTTCCAAAGCTTTCGATTGCGTAGATCATGAGACTCTTATATTAAAATTAGAACATTATGGTCTGTCAATTAATTCTCTAAATCTTATGTCTTCATATCTTAGTGATAGAACACAAACGGTTGTGGTAAACAAAACACAGTCCATGGGAGCAGCTATTAAACTAGGTGTGCCTCAGGGCTCTATATTAGGTCCTTTCTTATTTTTGGTTTATATTAATGACTTACCACGCACGGTAGATAACCTTTGTGATATTGTGCTATTTGCTGATGATACATCATTAATTTTCAAGGTAGAACGAAAATCCGTCAATTACAGTAGGATAAATGCCACGCTAGGTAAAGTACTTAATTGGTTTACTAGTAACAATTTGCTACTCAATGCTAAAAAAACTAAATGTGTTAGGTTCGCTTTGCCTAATGTTAGACCAGTAGAATCCAGTTTATTTCTAAATGATGAGTGTTTGGAAATGGTAGATAAGGCGCTTTTCTTAGGGATAACTATAGATAAAAACTTACAATGGAGTCCCCATATAGCAGTACTAGCAGGCAAATTAAGTTCGGCAGCTTATGCTGTTAGAAAAATCAGGCAACTTACCAATGTTGAGACAGCTCGCTTAGTTTATTATAGTTATTTTCATAGTGTTATGTCGTACGGTATTCTGGTTTGGGGAAAAGCTGCTGACATACAGACTATATTCGTGTTACAAAAAAGAGCCATTCGTTCTATATATAACCTTAACTCCCGTGATTCCTTAAGATTAGTATTTAAAGAAATTAGTATCTTAACAGTAGCGTCACAATTTATTTATGAGAATATAATTTATGTCATTAAAAATCAAGACTCTTTTGTTAAGAATTGTGATATACATAATTTGAATACAAGAAATAAAAATAAAAATAATAATGGTTTATAAATCATTTGTATGTCAATGCATTATTTTCTATAATAAATTACCTGACTCAGTTTTAAAGTTACCATTTCCAGTACTTAAAAGTTACTTGAAAAAGTCGTTGATGTCTAAGGCTTACTATAGGGTCGAGGACTATCTAACAGATAAAAATGCTTGGCCTAAACTTAACTAAACACCTAAATAACTGACTAATAAAATAGGCATAAAAAATATGTAAATATTGTATATTGTCTAGGGGACACGGTTTCTGTAGGAGAATGTATCGAAACTCTGTATGTGGTGGTTGTCTTGCACTGTCATAGGAAAGTATATATATATTTTTTAATATATATATATATTTTATAAAAAAAAATTTTTTTTTTTATTACTACTACTTATGAAAATTCCCTATGAAAATTCTTAGTTTTGACACATTTTCTTGCACAAGCTACGCTTGAATGTTTTTTATTTTTATTTTTATTTTATGTTAAATTCATTGTTTTATATCATGCTAGGTTAAGCTTTATAATTGTATAATATCATAAGTAGTACCTATTTTAAAAAACGACTGACTGTTGAGTTTCTTGCGGCGTTTCTTCTCAGCAGTGGTCTCTTGCGAAGCGCTGGTAGATTTTGACGTGTAAAAGTGCCCGTGCGGCCTAATTACTGAAAAAAAAAAAAAAAAAAGAATCTGTTGGCTTAATATGCAAGCATATAAAACATCACTTCACAAAAAAACCGCGGAACTTTTTTTTCCTATTTGTATTTTGAATAGATGTTCATAACTTGTATTGAGCGTACGTTGTTAAGATAGGTACCTAATTGTTAGTTTTAATTGTTAGAAACTTTTTTATAATAAATGTTGTAATTTTGTTAAGAACGTCGTTTTTTTCCTCGCATTCAAAGTGAAAAGTAGAGAGTTTAACGCGAGACTAAACAAACATAATGACACTCGAACTACAGTCACCCTCACTCGCAAGCTCGCTCGCGTGGCTAAACATCTCGTGTCATTATCTACTATTTATAATTCCACTTGCAATATTTAGAAAAAAGCTATTATTTTTTGATTTTGATTATTAATCAAACGTAACTTAACCATATGGTAATTATATAATAAATTTAATCTAAAATAGCTCCAGCATACCGACCTTGGAATTTTTGGGTGCTCCTCATCATAACAATAGATAAAAGTTGCAATGGAGTCCCCATATAGCTGTACTGGCAGGTAAACTAAGTTCAGCAGCTTAGGCCGTTAGCTACCTTACAGACTATAATTTCCAGCTTAGAATAGTGCCACTCCATGTATTTCCCGTGGAAGTCGTAAGAGGCGACTAAGGGTATTAAGTCTTGTAGCTTGTAGTATTGTTAGACGATGGGCTTGCAACCTGTCCCTTATATACAATGGTATACTTGTGCAAACTATGGTTACAGAATTAACAAGAAGTTGGGTTGGAGTTGTTAGGAATTCTGTAGCTCTGAGGCGCTACTTTGAAAATCGAAGTTCGAAGTTCCAGCTCCATCCCTTTCTCTCCATTTAGTCTCGAGTGACGTAGGAAAAGGATGGAGCTAACGTAACTTCGAACTTCGATTTTCAATGTAGGGCCTCTAGCCCACTCTGGGAATAAAAGAGTGAAGGTATGTAAATATGTACAGATATATTCACGAGAGTTGGCACGAATGGATTGACCTAAAGTAATGTCACTTGTCACTGTGAGTGGCAGTGTGAGTGCCTTTCTTATACAGGGGCCTCCTTATATTCTGTAAACACGTACCTAACACGTTCTCGTTGTTCAGGAAAAAAAAAAAAAACTGCACCAAGTATCAATGTTAATCCTTTTAGTAATTTTTGAAGTCCTTTGTATTTAAAAAAAACATACGTTTATTTTTTGACTTATTTTTATTTGTGAAGAAAGGTGATGGCGTGTTCGAATAGTAAATAATCTAAAAAGGATCAGACCGAGGAGTCCGTCGTCAACAGAGTTTTAAATTTATTTATAATATACTGTCTTATCCTGTTTTCATACCGACGCCGCAATTAACAAAATAATGGCGAAAAGTTTCACGACATCGTCATTACGCATGAAAAATGTTTATATTTTATTAATTTGTAAAATGCAAAATGCAGGCTAGATTACGAAGTAAGAACTTACATAGATAAGATTACATTGTGCTTGATAACCTTCTTATTAGAATGACACTTCACTCATTTTTTACTGTCATATAAGCGATAAACAATACTTATACCGTAATGTAATTTTATCTTATTCTCAAAATGACTACACCTACTTTTGGACGAGGAAAATCATTATCGGGACAGTCTCGAGAAATAATTTTTAACGTATTTAATTATTTTAAACAAAAAACTAAAAATGCTGAAGGTGGATTTCTAAAAATTCAAGAGTTATACAAATTAACGTCTGCGGCGACTGGGACATCAGAACGAAGTGTACAGCGAATCGTTAACTGTATCTGCAAAAATGCGACTGAGGGATCGACTTCTAATGTGTTCGTGACATCCGGTGAAAAACGATCACGTTTGTCGAAAAAATCGGAGGTGGACAATTTTGATTTAAACGTCATCCGAAGGTGTATTTACGATTTTCACAAAATACACAAAACACTACCAACTATTAAAACATTACACAAAGTTTTAAAGGAGTCGGAAGGCTTTGTAGGAAATGCTTTGCTGACATTCAAATCTAACCAGAAGTCTGGAGATTACCACAGTAATATGAATGCTACAAATTATCAAATATGGGTGAAGGAATATTTGTTACCGAACTTAAAGCCCAGAAGCGTCCTTGTCGGCGATAACGCTCCTTATCACAACGTTCAGGTGGATCGAGCTCCAGTAAAAAACTCAAATAAAAAAGAGATGCTGACCTGGTTAGATAAAAATAAAATATCATACCCAAAAAGAAATACTAAAATCGTTCTGTACAAAATAATTAAGAAACATAAAGACACAAAGAAAACTTACAAGTTAGATCAAATACTGCGAGACCACGGTCATTCTGTATTACGTCTTCCACCTTACCATCCAGATTTAAACCCAATCGAGATGTTGTGGGGGATTATAAAAGGTAAAGTAGGGACAAGGAACGTCACTTTTAATATGAACGAAGTTCAAAAACTATTCATCGATGAAGTTCATGCCGTGAAAACAGAAACGTTTCATGATACTTGGAGAAAGGCCCAAGAAACAGAGCGTTCGTACGAGTCTATGGAACACCGGCTAGACGACCTTACTGATGGTTTCATTGTTAATATAGGTGACAGCGAGGACGAAGAATCTTCAACATCTAGTAGTTCAAGTGATGCAGAGTCGGATTAACAATTTTTTAAATAAATTTTATAGTCAGGTTATGCATATGTATGTACAGTCGAGTTCATAAATATGTGTACACTTTTTTACCTACTCGAATGCGGTCGCTAACACATTCGACTAGATAAAAAGGGTACACATATTTATGAACTCGACTCGACTTACAGTCAGCGTCAAATAGTTTGTAGCAGTCAAAGTGGTCGAAAAGTTCGGTACATCATACTAAATGTATCCTATACCAAACTATTTGACCACTTTCACTGCTACAAACTATTTGACGCTGACTGCACATTAACCACAGTCAATTAATGCATTTGTACATATGAGGATAAAATATTTACATTAATGGTGTTGTTTTAATTTAAGACTGATAGATCTATCAAACCCATCAATCCCAGGACCGCTGCTTAGAAGGCAACTCCCGTTACCGCTAAGCCACAACGTGTTGTCAAAGATTTATTCATGATGAAAGTAGACCTTAGTTTACTAGATTTATCTTCATGGATGGTTTGCGTGGCACTGCAGTATACTACGTTATATATACTACGTGTTCTTGGTTTCCAAAGGTTTCTTATTTTGGCGGGTATGCCAGATTTTCTTAGACACAATTATCGTAATTACTTTTTGCATCAACCTGTATTTAATAATTATGTGATGCACACATAGACATTTTCATTCACTCGTTCAATTCATTCATGCCAACTCTCGTGAATATATCTGTATGTAGCTGACACCTTCGTTCAAAAACAGTTGATGTCATGTCGAATTGGTTTGTGTGCAAATTGACTGTAATTCTTATGATAAAATTAATATACAGGGAGTTCCAAAACTCAACGTTAACCCGCCTAAGGCTGATAGAGCAGCTGAAAAGTTATTTATCTATTTAACCCCATATTGATCATTTTATTCCGATTTTTCGTAATTTTGCCTTACGTCCATGTCACAAAAAAAACAATAATTTATTTTTTTATGTCATAACTTTTTCACTGGCATCCTACATTATTAGAATCATTACGAATCAACGTACCTAGTTTATAAAAACCTACTTATTTGCTAGTTCTCTAAATTTTTTTTAAAAATAATAACAAAGTTTGTTTCTCCTACTAAACTAGGCCCAAAACTAGAAAACGCGTCTCTAAAACAATGCAAGCGGCACATCATGTAACTCACATGACACATGTAACAGTTGGGGTGACAAAGTTATCAGAGGGTTTTGACCCTGCACAATACGGATCTCCCAGTCGCCATTCCGAAATTTGAACCGAAAGTACGGTAAACCGGAAAAGGTGTTACCCATGCGAAACCTTTCATCGTACATTTAGTACGTTGTTCCGGTAGGTACCCTAAAAAAAGTCCAATTGTAATGGTTTTTTGATATGTTGTAAAAGACTTAGACTTTTTTGATTTAGTCATGGTAACCCAATGTTTTTGTCCCTCCAGCTCTTTATCTTACTCCGCCATCTTTTTCGGTGTTATGCCTTGAATGTCCTTAAAGTTCATTCTAGTGCTAATCATGGTTATGCAATATTGTAGAATGCAAAATTTGCTAAAACTTTTGGGTACATTTTTTTCTGGGAACCCTTGGGATTCAGATATGGAATCTTCTATGGGGAGCTAGCATTAAAAATTGCTTCTTTATTTAGTTTTTCTTCCATATTTACGTTTTAGTGCATTTTAGCGCAAACTGTAGTTATGCAATATTATACACGGTGGAATTTAATCGGTGATCAGGAATCCAAAAATCTTAATTATCAATCTACATAGAAACCAATACGTGAGATCTCGTGCAATATAGCTCACAATGTAATTAATCACACTTAATTAACATCGGTAAAATGTACACTGACTGAATAAATAGACACCCTACTTTTATTGAAGGGAAGTTACTCGTAAGCAGGGAGCGAAACTTTGATGCCGGTGACAGCCGTATGACGTCAAGCTTCATACAGAGTGTTTTTATCTACATTATAGATAATCACTAACAACTTATTGGCCTCTTTAGTTTACGGATATTTTATTGACACTTGAGACGGCCAGTACTTATAAAAAGTGACACCTAACTGTCTTTGTCATATTAATCAGAAAATTGTCGTAGACAATAATAATGTATATCCGTTTAAATTAGTATTTTATATTCGTGAATTTAAGAACTGCGAATTAATGAAGAGAACCTCTTTTTACCTAAGTCTTACTTTAGGCTATATCACTGGCAGTTGTACAGAAGAAAAACTTTATTCTATAAATAAAAATTAAAAGTAATATAGTCACTAGTCATTAAGGATGGATAAAGTCATTCGGTTCCAAATTTATTACGAGACATTGCAATGGAGAGAACTGCCAACATATTGAATCATCACCTAAATACTGAAACTTCTTCGGAGTCTTCTTGAGAAGGATGAATACGATTTTACCGAGAAAGTAAGTAAGTATTATTAATAGATAGACGTATCATAATAATATATCATCTATGTCACTATTTTAATATGTCATGTATATTTTATAAAAACACCCTAGATATGTCAATTTGCGTCATAATGACGTCACCGGTATCAAAGTTTCGCTCCCTGCTCGTAAGTGTACATACGTCAAGTGCTTGCTGGCTTTGGCGGGAAACTAGACAGATCAGACGTCAATAAATGAGTGCCGCCATTTTTTTTACCAATATCTGTATTTGAAGCAATTTGTTATGAATTTGACAATGACAAATTGACAGCTTATTGCTCATTAACCGACTTCAAAAAAAGGAGGAGGTTATACGTTCCACTGTATGTATTTTTTTTTTTTTTTTTTTATGTTTTAGGTTTCTATGGCTGATAGTTTGAAAAGAGGTATTAAACTTTTCAGACTAAACCATTAAGTAGTAGGGTGACAATAAATTTGAATTAAAATTTAATTTCAACTTAAAAATTAAGTAGGTATGATAAAAAAAAACTTGGTTCCACTTAAGTAAGTACTACATAAACGTGACTGCCATCGATTACTGAATTAGAAAAATGGGTTCCTGTTAACCGATTAAATTCCACCGTGTATATCACAAAATTTTCTATAACTTTGGTTTCAAATATTTTTTCCACAACGTCCAGGAAAGAAGATATGGAATCATTTACGGAATGCTACCGTTAAACATTTCGTTTGGGTACCGGAACGCCGATTTACTAAATGAAAAGTTTTCTATGGGCTGCACCTTTTCCGGTATACCGTACTTCCGGTTCAAATTTCGGAATGGCGACAGGCAGCTGTTACATGATTTGCCACTTGCATTCTAGTTCTTCAAAAATTGTCGTGGACATTAGGTATTGCAATAATTGTTTTTTACTATGTATTGTTCACTGTTTTAACAATTTAGAAACTAAAACAATCCAAAAGATAGTTTATATTTAAGGATACTTCATGAATCCTAAAACAAAATAATTTTACATATCGAAAAGTATCGAATGATCAGAGCCATAGTCCATATGCCAAGCGCAGGAGCAGTGTAACGCTTAACCAGTGATGCCAGATTTACTGATAAAGCAGTAGATCTACCTGATTTTAGACTTATCTACTATTATACAGACTTATTTATGAAAATTTGAGAAATCTTCCTGCTTTTTTAATGTCTTGGATAAATTCAAGCTACAAACAAACATCTATTCAAAACGTGTCTGTTAGTGGTTGTTGCCTACTCTATGGCAACGTCGTCTCCACTTACTTGCCCCCATAGATGTAGGAAAACATAGATTCCGTGTAGCCAACTTTCAAGCTCACCACCTTTTTCTTCTATGTACAACACAGCTTTGTAGCCAATGCTCCATTGGTCAATTCCGGACATGTAAACCCTACTAAATGAAAGACGAATATACAGGGTTATTGGTAAGTCGACCTATTCCCGTTAGGAGGTGATAGGGGTGACTATTTGCGATAATTTTGACCCCCATATGCATTATGCAAAAGTGAACCATTTTTGAGTTATCGCGATTATTCGTTTATTTTTAAATCAGTCGGAAATTCAACTTGAAAAATTTATTACGAAAAAAGTATCAATTTAAATCTTTTTTTTCTTCTGATTTACAAAACCGACTAAACACTGGTTATTTCTCAATATTAAAACAATAACTATCGGTCCAAATTTGAAAAAGCGAGACGGAAAACGAATTTTTTTCAATATTTTTTGCGATCGCTTTCCACTAAAATGCCTTAAAAACAAAAAAAAACGTTATGAAACTTGGCTTGCAGATTATTTTAAAAACTTAACTGTTTTCTTAGCTCTCCAAAAACGCATAACAAGTAGAAAATTATTTTAAAAAAACCTGAAAAAATAATCATCACAAAGGAAGCGGGCGGAAACAAAAGTCACAAATGCAACTTCCAAAATTAAAATTAAAAAACATACCAAATTTAAATCATACATTTTTTATTTGCTTTTGTACAAGATGAATTTTTTGTTCCTATGCAAAATTTAAAAAAAAAAATCTGTACACGTTTGAGAATGCGAGGCCGAAAACTAAAAAATACATGTTTTTTTATCAAACTCCAACATAAATTAAACGAAAACAGAAAAAAATACCAATACATTCGGCGTGCAGATTACACATAAAACATTGACGTTTTTCCAGCTTTCTAACGAGCTATTAAAACTAAAATGAGTTTTGTTAAAGATTGCTGGAAAAAGTTGATCACAAAGGAAGCAACAAGGAAGTCACGTCCCAACATAACTTAAAATTAACTAACTAAATCAATGAAAACTAACTGTTATACTCGTAAACACAAATAACAACATTAACTTATGTGAGAATAAGAAATGGAGGTAGCCATTTTGAAAAAGAACTATAAAAATCCTCATTATTTTAATTTTATTGTTTATTAGTTTTAATTTTATAACTTTTTACATAAGTTAATGTTGTTATTTGTGTTTACGAGTATAACAGTTAGTTTTGATAGATTTAGTTAGTTAATTTTAAGTTTTGTTCGGACGTGACTTCCTTGTTGCTTCCTTTGTGATCAATTTTTCCAGCAATCTTTAACAAAACTCATTTTAGTTTTAATAGCTCGTTAGAAAGCTGGAAAACGTCAATGTTTTATGTGTAATCTGCACGCCAAATGTATTGATAAATTTTTCTGTTTTCGTGTAATTTATGTAGGAGTTTGATAAAAAAACATGTAGTTTTTAGTTTTCGGCCTCGCATTCTCAAACGTGTACCTACAGATTTTTTTTTTAAATTTTGCATAGGAACAACAAATTCATCTTGTACAAAAGCAAATAAAAAATGTATGATTTAAATTTGGTATGATTTTTAATTTTAATTTCTGAAGTTGCATTTGTGACTTTTGTTTCCGCCCGCTTCCTTTGTGATGATTATTTCTTCAGGTTTTTTTAAAATAATTTTCTACTTGTTATGCGTTTTTGGAGAGCTAAGAAAACAGTTAAGTTTTTAAAATAATCTGCAAGCCAAGTTTCATAACGTTTTTTTTTGTTTTTAAGGCATTTTAGTGGAAAGCTATCGCAAAAAATATTGAAAAAAATTCGTTTTCCGTCTCGCTTTTTCAAATTTGGACCGTTAATTATTGTTTTAATATTGAGAAATAACCAGTGTTTAATCGGTTTTGTAAATCAGAAGAAAAAAAAAGATTTAAATTGATACTTTTTTTGTAATAAATTTTTCAAGTTGAATTTCCGACTAACTTAAAAAAAACGAATAATCGCGATAACTCAAAAATGGTTCACTTTTGCATAATGCATATGGCGTCAAAATTATCGCAAATAGTCACCCCTATCACCTCCTAACGGGAATAGGTCGACTTACCAATAACCCTGTATAGAATAAGCGGCTAGTCGGATAAAGAATTAAGAAAAATTACTGTTGTTCTGTTCGCCCATCGGTCGGAATTTCAAAATAATACGAAGAAAATATATTAATTGGACTAGTTAACAGTGTAAAATTAAAATATAGTTAAGGTGCAATGGCCTGTGTGATCCGTGGGTGCAAATCCCGAATGAGAAACAAAGAAAATGATGCCCAAAATATAAGCTTTCACAGGTGGGTGATGTTTTACAATCTGTTGATTTTTGGCCATAATGCGGCGACTTCAAACATTAACATGGTATTACATCTTGTAATGAATACAAAGGCACTATGTGCAGCAAATGTGCATTTTTTAACGCATTTTTAGGGTTCCGTAGCCAAATGGCAAAAAACGGAACCCTTATAGATTCGTCATGTCTGTCCGTCCGTCTGTCCGTCCGTATGTCACAGCCACTTTATTCCGTAACTATAAGAGCTATACTATGGAAACATTGTAAGTAGATGTATTCGGTGAACTGCATTAAGATTTTCATACAAAAATAGAAAAAAAACAATAAATTTTTGGGGTTCCCCATACTTAGAACTGAAACTCAATTATTATTTTTTCATTAAACCCTTACGTGTGGGGTATCTATGGATAGATCTTCAAAAATGATATTGAGGTTTTTAATAAAAAAAAATCTAAACTGAATAGTTTGCGCGAGAGACGCTTCCAAAGTGGAAAAATGTGTGTCCCCCCCCCCGTAACTTCTAAAGTAAGGGAATGATAAATGTAAAAATAATATATGATGTACATTACTATGCAAACTTCCACCGAAAATTGGTTTGAACGAGATCTAATAATTAGTTTTTTTTAATACGTTATAAATCGTAAACCGCATTTTACCTTTCATTCAATCAACTCCAATAAATAATAAAGAATAAAGAAAAACATTTATTTAGATGTATAGTGGTACGGAACCCTACGTGCGCGAGTCCGACTCGCACTTGGCCGCTTTTTGATTTTCTTTCGCACGTAAACAATAGTGCGTCCAAAATTAATATCGATAAGTAAACTTTTGATATTTTGATTGAGTACATGAGTAAATATGTCTATGGGTGTGTGTTTGAATATGGTTTGAATATCAAAAACTGAATACATTGCACTAAAATAGCGATGCCAAGCAGTTAAATAGCCGATGTTTTAAATGTCGAATGTATTTTTTGGGTATGTATTTGAATGTCGAAAGTCAACATTTAAAGTTTGTTATTCTAAACATTCGGTTTTTTGCGTTATGAGTCTTTTAGACATAGGAATGGCATAATAATTGTAGATATTTGGATCTTTCGTTTTTTCATGTTCAATATTTTAACATCGCTGTTTTAATTTATCATGTATTTTTTACATACCTACATATCTATCGATCGGTAAAAGGGCCTACTATGTTTGATATTAATTTATTGTATTGTTTCAGATTTCCATGAATGGCTGAAATTTGAAGCGACCTGTGTGATTGGAATGCGATACCCCGGAACAGTCACCGACTATGTTTGAAAAAGAATTCAGTACTTAGACTCATTTATTATGAAGGCTGATTATCGACTTCAAACAGGAATGGTTGGAGATGCTCTAACAGAAATGGTTCGTCGTGGTTTCAGAAGTTGCAGTGCAATCTCACATCAAAAAAAGGTTCACAAACTGTCTCCCAATTAATTTTTGTAAGGCTTATTCATCATCACTATTAAAGATAAACGTGCTATTTTCAAATAAAAACTGTATAAACTGTCTTAATTTTTATTACACGCCAAAAAAGTTAATTAGGTACTTACTCAGTTTACTTTCCAAAATAAGGTCAATTTTCGATTGGTAATCAATCACAATTATTATTGGAAAATAGGCTTATCCTTTGCTTTTTAATTATTAATAGGTTAGGTTAGGTTAGTTTATCGTTAAATTGCACATCACTGACTGTAAACTTACGCACACTAATGCAGAGTGACATACACGAATACACCTAAAAAATGGTATGCTTTTGAATTTCAATCGAAAGCGGTCATATATATAGACGACTCTTTTTAACAAAGGGCATTTATAACGGGTGTAAAGAGTAGGTACTATTCTATTAGCCGTTTTTATACTCCCTCTATGCTTGCCGCTGCTGTCATCTCGCACGTCATTATCACCTGCGAACCCTGCCAATTGCGAAACTGGCGGTCAAGAGTCAATCCTGCCAACCAATACTGAAAATAAGAATAAAATAAAAAATAGGGGGTCCCCATACAACAAACGAGATTTTATTTGTTCATTTTGTACGGAACTCTTCGCGCGCGAGTCCGACTCGCACTTGGCCGGTTTTTGGTTTTCATGTGGTCAAACTTTCATACCGACTGACATCCACATTCTCACCTCTGAATTCCAGACGAAAGCCTATAGGTACTTTAGGGTTAGCCTCCACTGATCGTATTTTCGTAAATTTATATCAAACCAAATTATCATAAACTAATAATCTAAAAATTAATAACAATTCATTATTCAACTGAGCTACTTATACTATAACCTCATTTAAAAATAATAAAATTAAGCATTTATTAACCTTTCTCCCACACACACAAAGATCTCTCTTTTATAACACGCCACGCGGACGAAGTCGCTGGCAAAAGCTAGTCTGTATATATAGACCATTTGACATTCTATATTTGAAATTTGATATAAATTCCATACCTATTAGTTTTGTGCACAACTACATGCAAGAGGAGCTTTACTTAAGTTTTCACCTATAATATAACACAGTGTATACCTAGCTTCCAACTCGGAAATATTGGACACTACCGTGTCTACCGTAATCCTATTACTTACAAGGTTATAATCGTGTGAATGTTTACGCGGTATTGTTAATATAATGTTAATCAGCCAAAGAAGTACAATATGCTAGACACGCGTTATCATAGCAAGCAACAGCTGAAGCCCGTAGGATTACAATAATACTTACACGTTCACGGATATTGTTTCGAGGATGTAAACTAGACCCTCGTGATATTGGCACTATCACTACGGCTGTGGTCGGCGTTTATAATTACACCAAAACGGAACTTCGTCCACGGCGGCTGGCTATTTCCCATAGCATTAGGAACCACAGAATGTGCCTTTAGGCTTTAACGCAAGCCACTAGTGTCACAGCACGAAAGCTTTAGCGCAACCTCAACCTGTTGAATCTATTTTTTTTTAATTATATAAAATATTTATATTTTTGTAACAAATAAGCTCAGAAACTAGCGGGCTGATTTCAAAAATTCACCATTAGAATGCTACATTATCCCGAGTAACATAGAAGTTTTATTTTTCTGTGCGGACGGAATCGCGTGCAACAGCTAGAGTGTATATGTATATTTGGAATAGCTCGCTTAATATTACTGTCATTTGAGACGAACCCTTTTTCCTCGTGGCCAAACTAATTTGCCAAACTGGTTTGACCACGAGGAAATGCGATTCCTCGTGGCCAAACTCAAAATTGTCTTCCTCCTGTATGATATAGGGTGCAAACTCGTCGTAACACCAGGTTGCCACACCAGTGCCTTTCGACGGAGCCCTGCCTATGGCAGGGCTCCTATTTCTGAGCGATTTGCCCTTCGGGCATCTTAAGATACCTAACGAACCTAACCTACCTACTTTTGCGGAATAAAAATGATTTCTGACGAATAACCGACTAAAGCGAATAGCAGTGGTGTGACAAACAGGTGTGACCACGAGTCAGCCCCTGAATTTTGGCCAGTCTACTCTCCGTAATCCAGTTTTAATATTGGCTAACTGATGTCTGTTTCATTTTATCTATCAAACGTTTAAAATAGCGGGTGTAGACATTTGTTTAAATAATCCACAGTTTGACCACAAGGAAATTTAACTCCCCGTGGCCAAACCAGTTTGGCAAATCAGTTTGGCCACAAGGAAAAAGGTGAGACGAATCGAATGACATCTCGTATCCATCAAGCCGTTAAGGCTGCAGAGCGCGCCCAGAAATAAACTGCGAGGGTAGATTTGTGATTTTTTTGTGTTATTATTTATATTTTTAGAATCTATTTGTATAATACATATATTTCACTATGATGGCACACCGGCGAGACTAGATAACGGTGAGAGATATGTCAAAAATATAGTTTCAAATGTAAATATCACACATAAAGTTTCATAGTTTCTGATCCTAGTCGCAGTCGAGCGCAGGAGGCTTGCACTCGTCGGGCAGGTAATTAACGTGGTCGTTGTGGAACAAGGTCTTCACGCCATCCCGCCAGGGGTACTTGTGGTCGCGGCGGCGCATGTACTCGTACTCACGACACTCCGTTTTGGGCTCATCGCAGTGATTGGCATAGCAATTGAAGGCTTGAAACACGATAAGCGGGACGCATAAAAAAAAGAAGATGTACTTATATCTTTTATAAGTCTCTTTTCCGTGATGGAAGCGCGGCACGCAGGGGTTGGGCGGGATATCGGTTGGTCGGCAGTCCGCTGGCGGCACGATCTTGCGGCCCCCGCCGGGCACCGGCGGCGGGCAGCCGCAGGAACCCGACGGCGGCCGCGGCGGACAGCATAATGTGTAATTTCGGACGCTTAATCCGAACGCCTTCCGCGCATAGTTGGACATAATATTCTATTAATTCTATTACTCACTTTAAAATTCATTTAACTTGAAAATTTATAACATGTTTTTTTCTGCATTTTTAATATACTATTTTTCGTCTGTACTTGTCTGGAGCAGATGTTTTTTTGCTGTCACACAGAGACAATTGAAGGTATACTTCGTCTAATGGCCGTTCTACACGATGACTCATCATGGGCCAACGTAATGGCTGCTTTACACGTTGGCCCATCACGGGATAGGGACGGAGTATTGCGTAAGAGTGAGATGCAAGAATATGTTGCTCGCTCTAAGGTTTAAATGCGTCCCTTACGTTGGCCCATGACGGGCCATCGCGTGCAGGGCCATCAAGGACGCATTTAAGTTGGTGTCAGGTTGGTGGTCAGATCCACTATTCGAGTATGGAATATAATAAACGTCGCCTTTCTTCCACTATTTTATATACTTTCATGTAAGGTGTTAGCAGAAACCACAGGCAGGAGCACACGTAGCAACGCGGGCGCTACGCATTTCGCGGCGTAGGCGTTGTAGCGGGCTCTATTATAGTCGGTAAAACCATATTGCTTTTGACTTAACGTGAATTATTTAGGCAATACTATCAACTATTTAGATCTTATTTAAAGTCTGTCAAGAAAGTCATGACATAATCAAATGAGCATAATCGATCAAAAGAGCTAAATTACAGTATAAAATAGCATATTTTCGGGGTCGTTATTTTAGGATCGTCAACAGTGTAATTAATCGTTATAATATACGAGGGTCAAACTGAAAGTTCTTAGAAAATCAAAAACTGATTAAACTAGCAAGTTATTAGCTTTATTACATCTTTTCAAAATAGTGTCCATTGACGTTAACACATCGCTGCATCCGATGGAACCACTGACAAAAGCACTTTGCCCACTCGTCCTTAGGGGTCTCTTCGAGGGCCTTTTGAAACGCAGCCACAGCTTCCTCGGCGTCCATAAAACGTTTTCCTCGAAGATTTTCTTTTATTTTCGGGAATAAATAAAAATGGCAAGGTGCGAGGTCCGGGCTATACGGCGGGTGACCCAGTAATTCCACGTCTGACGTCGCCAAATAGTCGATTGTTCGCCTGGCGGTGTGTGACGAGGCGTTGTCGTGGTGAAGGAGGATCCTACTGCTAGGTCGTTTCTCCCGAACTTTTTCCAAAGCAAGTGGCAAACAATTGTTAGTGTACTGGAGTAACTGTTTTTCGATCCTCTAAAACAATCGTCGCGTAATGACCTGTCCTTCCGAAGAACGAGGCTACCATGTTTTTTCCCACGCTTCGACCTCTCTTCACTTTAGTTGGCAAGGAAAGGAAACACCCACTGAGCAGGCTGTCTTTTGGTTTCGGGATCATAACAGTAAATCCAGCGTTCGTCACCCGTAAGTATGTCGAACACAGCATTTGAGTCACCTCCGTTAAATCTTAAAACCATTTCACGGCACCAATCAACACGACAGAGTTTTTGGGCCTCGGTCAAATTATGAGGTATCCACCGGGCACAAAGCTTCCTGACTGCTAAATGTTCATGGAGGATTTTGTGCACTTGACTCATACCGATGCCCAAGCTAGTACGAATCTGCTGATAAGTCACTCTTTTATCAGTCTCTATCATACGCCGCACAACACTGATGTTATCTTCAGCCGTTGCCGTAGAAGGCCGGCCCTCACGCAGATCATCGGTGAGATTGTTGACTTAAATGACATCGAGTCATAAAAAATCATTGCACAAAAATTTTCTCGCGTTAAATTCATGCTGACGTGACACAGACAACTTTCAATTTACCGCCAAATCGTAAAACAAATGACAAATGAATAAAATACATACTCAATAATATTGGCAAAAAGTTCCATTTTCAAAATTTAAACTTTTTTTTTTATTATATTGTTTACAAGTGGCCAGATCTAAAAACTTTCAGTGTCGCCCTCGTAGTCTACCAGAATCTCTTGAAAACAAGGGAAATTCTAAATTAGGGCTTGCAATTCCAGGGTAACCGGATTTAAAGGTCTTGATACTTAATTTTCCACCAGTCCAATAAAAGTATGCTGTGGTGGACTCAGTCCGCGTAGAAGTCTTTATTTCTTTGGAAATTATTCCATATTCCAGGATAAAATTTAAATACTTATCTATGTCGTGAAGATGGAACAAACTGTAGAGGGACGGAACATCCCAATATTTATAATAATAATTAATAACGGTTAGTTACTTACCTACATAACCCTTAAAACCAATTTTGGACTTGCATTTCTTATTGTTTATGTATTAAGGTTAAATTAAAACAATCGTGTGCATTATGTACCTATGTTTATTAGGATTCAGTGGATAATGACATCAAAAACTTATTGACGTATAGTTGCTTAGCTAACAATACCGAACAGGTCCAAATTAATGTATACAATGAATTTTCTGAAATTTCTATTAAATATACTAAATTAACTCTTAATTCATGTTTAACCGTTGATTTACGGGGTTTGGTGGGCCCACACCTAATTTCGAGGGTGTGGACAACTGGGAATAGACCGGTTTTGTACAAGGACTGTTTGATAAGTAGTTTTAAAAAGTCATAAGTTGATAAGTAGTTTTGAAAAGACATGATGATTCATGTCAGCCGAAAGACGTCCACTGCTGGACATAGGCCTCCCCCAAGACCCCTAGTCCCCGGCGGCCCCGCTATTCCTGGCTCCGGTAGCGGCCATGGTAACGGCGGGGCGGAGGGTGCTTTAGGTAATCTCCGGCAGAGACCCGGCTACCAGAAACGGACGACCTCGTCAGGATCGCGGGACCGCGGTGGATGCGAAAAGCACAAGACCGGTCTGAGTGGAAAGCCTTGGACATTAGGAGTAAAGAAGTATTTTTTTTAAACAATTTACATTTATTTCTTAACATAGTCTCCTTTGAGGGCCAAACACTTGTTCCAGGAAGTTTCCAATTTTTTTATACCCTCCAAAAAATACGTTTTGTCAAGGTCTTTAAAATAGGCGTTTACACCTGCGATGCAGTCATCATTTGTCAAAAATGTTTGCCCTTCAAGCCATCTTTTCAGATTTGGGAATAGGTAAGAATCGCTCGGAGCTAGATCCGGCGAATACAGAGCATGCGGAACCAGCTCGAAGCCCAACTCGTGGATTTTGGCCATTGCAATAGTTGACGTGTGCACTGGGGTATTTTGTCTTGATGAAAGAGGACTTTCTTGGGGGACAATTTTGGTAGCTTTTCCAACAATTCGACATTAAAACGGTCTAATAACTCTGCGTATTAACGGCCAGTGATAGCCTTTCCCTTTTACAAGTAAACAATCATAATGATTCCTTCGCCATCCCAGAAGACAGTCGCCATCACCTTCCCAGCCAACAAAACAGTCTTGGCCTTCTTTGGGGCACGTTCACCAGTTGGCATCCATTGTTATGATTGCTGTTTTGATTCAGGTGTATAATGATGGACCCAAGATTCGTCCACAGTGACAAATCGACTCCAAAAAATCCCAGGATTACGCTTCATTATATCCAAACACAGTTTTGAAATTTGCTTTCTTTCGCGTTTTTGTTCGATTGTCAACAAACGTGGCACCCATCGTGTAGACAGCTTTGTCATACCCAAATCTTCATGCAGGATTTTATGTACTCGCTCAGTGGAGATGCCTGTGTTCTCAGCTGCTCTATTTCACGCACCTTCACTCGGCAGTCGCGTCGTCGAGTACAATATTATGGACTTCTTCAACAACATCCTCAGTAGTGACTTCGATTGGGCAACCAGAGCGTGGAGCATCAGATGTGCTTGACCGACCACGTTTAAAATCATTTATCCAGTTATAAACAGTCTGCAACGTTGGTGCGTTAGTGCCATGAACAGAATCAAGTTCAGTTTTTATAGTGGCAGCACTGCAACCCTTGAAAAAAAATATCAGATTTTTCCATTCATTCATTAAATTTAAGAGCCAGGCTCTTGTCGGTGGAGTAATTGCCATTACTCCTAGACAGGGAATATAGTGCAGTGGTTTCCCAACTTGCCTTCCGCACCGCAGTTTAATGGCCGTTTTTACTCGCCCACTAATATCTTGACAGAAATCCTTCCAGAACCCTCTTCTTCGGCTATCTGCTAGTACTGATGCCACTGCTGCCTGACACCAGGGGAATGCTTATTTAGTGGCGGCATTGACTCGCCACGTCACAGAGTCGTCCACAGTTCGATTTTTCCATAGTTGTTGAAAATTTACAAGTGATCACAGTTAAACAATGGTTATACTTACAAAAACTTGTTCCTTTTTGCAGAATTATTGACAGAATTAATTTAAAAGATTGTCCTGCCAGTGTTAATGCCATTTACCAGAAAAAATGTTTTACAAATAAATTTTAAAAGGACTTATCAAACAGCCCTCATATAATTATGCACTTTGCGAAATGTGAGGCATTTATTTTTTCCTATTTCTCATGAAAACATCATGAAGGCCACACAGCCGGTGGCAATAAATAATCCTGGAATTAAAAAGCACCTCATTATTACGATTTTTAAATGGATTTTAACGTTTTAGACATAAAACCCAAATGGAGTTAAGTAACGTTCCTGCAAATGTACAAAGGAACTTAAAGTATCAACTAGTCTAAACACGACACTAAACCAAATATCGTGTTTGATTTAAATCTTCTTGCTCACATTTTTTACAGTAAGTACACATGATTCACGATTCAGGCATTTTCCTGACAACTAACGCTATATTTGAGTAAAAACAACAAATAACTAAATTAAAAACCAGCTCTTAATACCCGACGGAATTTGATATTATTATTAAACCCGTATATTAATGCTGCTATAGTTGTATATATTTGAGATGGTCACATTAAGACCTTTCAAATGATAGCCATATTGTCTAAAAAGCCTTTGGAAGCCTTTTTTTGATGAAATAAATAATTTACATTTTACCATTGTTGTTATTTCAATTTTAACAGTTTAGTTATCCTACGTCACCCGAGATGGTAAAAGGATTCTAACGATACCACGCACAAATCGGCTCAGCCGTTTAAAAGTTATATTGGAATAAAAATCATTACACAGATACATACATGAACCCTGAAAACAATACAATCTTTTATCTGGGCAGTCGTGTAACGTTTAATATTCTACCTCTATCTATTACTGACTTCTAATTCTTAAATCGGTCATTCTCCAGAATTGTGTTCTCAGTCTAATTAACACCGCCCTTTTTTTCCACCTGCTTTTTGATAAATTTTATACTAAATGTAGTAATATATCGACCATTCAAACTATAATATTTATTGGGCACTTAATTATTATTAGCGGTTAATGAACTAGAAGGGTTTTAATATTTGCCTCACGCGCGAATTAGAAAAGTTACACGTTAATTAGAATTACTTGCTCGTGAATTAGAAAAACTACGCGTTAATTAGATAAAATTAGAATTACATGCTCGCGAATTAGAAAAACTACGCGTTAATTATATAAATTTGCTACATTTTTTAGGAAATAAATTTACCAAAAAGAGCTTTTTACTACTCTTAAACTAATTAACGCGTTCACTTTTCACGCGTGAATTAGACGTGTGTATTAGGGATTCTTGATAAAAAAAATATAACTTCTTGTAGGTACATGTGATAAACTACAAAATCCAGTAACTGTTAAATACTGAGGTCCTTAATGTATAGAATAATTTACATAGCTATAGAGTTATTGGCTGATTTTAAAAAAGTGAACGTGTGAATTAGAATTTACGAGAACCAAAACGTGCGAATTAGATACTTACGTTTGTAGTCAGCGATCCACACAACACTAACACGTCTTTACCTCAAGAGGGTCTCGACACGACTGGCGGCTCACGCGAAATGCGTTAGCGATGTCTGTCTCTTTCTTCAATGGCCTTGCACGGACAACAATGAAAGCTGCGCGTGGATTAGTACAGGTCTCGGGACATCTTTACTTTATTTTATATCTTAGTGTTACATTAATAAATACACTTGGTTTTTTTTTTGCAATGAGGACGTCTTATCTTTTATTAAATAAAAATACTTTCATTCATCTTTCCTTTTGTATATGATCGGGGTAAATAGGTATATTAGTGATTTCGGAAGTGGGACACGTGGTGTTAATTAGGAGAATGGGGTATTGATGTTTTTTTTCTCCTAGAAGGGTATTGAATATTTACTTGAAAATTCATGTACACCTCAATACAAGTACCTTCTACAATCAAAAAATATAAATTATACAAAATTCAATAGTTTTATATTTTTTAAGCCCGAGGACATACAGAAATGGCTGTCTGGAGAATGACCGAAATGCATTATGTAGGAGGATCCCTTCTACGAAACAAATAACAAAATAATAATACCTAGAATCAGCAAACTTTTACGAGTAACGGAACTTTATAGGGACAAATAAAACATGCATTTAAGGGTTGACATTTAACCTCTTTGATTAGCAAGTTAACCATTTGACCTTTTTGATTAGCGGGTTGCATGGCTATTTAATTTACTTTAATTTTATTTGCAAATTTTGTTTTTACTGTTTATCGTATTGTTATTCATTTTTAGGGTACAATAAATGAAACAAACGCAACCCTTATAGGATCACTCGTGCGTCTATCCGTCTGTCCGTCTGTCCCAGCCAATTTGCTCCGAAACTACTGGACCGATTGAGTTAAAATTTGGTACACATAATTATGTAAATTGATGACCCAAACACAGATGTGGAAAGTAAATATTTTTTACTTTCGAAATTTAATAAGGGTCATTATCGAGGGACAAATTAGGAAATTTTAAAAAGGTTGACAATCCTTACTGTGTCATATATAATAAAAGGGCTCGTTATGAGGATCTTAAAAATATTATTGTCTCCGAAACTACTGATTCAAAAAAAAAACTAGTTCTTTGCTTGTAGATTAAAGGAAAACCTATAAGAGTTCTGTCATAAAAAAATGTACGGAACCCTCTCCACGCAAGTTCAACTGGCACTTGTCCGGTTTTTGCGTAGGTAAATGTGGATTTGAATTTGAGGCCTATTTTTGTTAGTAAATAAATAAAGATACGTTACGTAATTATAACCTATCGTTAGTCGATAAAATTCAACGTTCCAACTCTATTGACGGATTTTTGCCACATATAGGTACTTATTCATGATTACAATAAAACCATTTGGAATCGCACTCAATGTAGCCGTCATTTTTGCGTCAACCAACGGCATGAAAATACGGGCCCTGGCCGTATGTAAATCGTTTATTTTTGTACTTTTTGTTTTCCATTAGATCTGGTAGACTTATAAATAATGATTTCTCTGGCCATACCCTCTCTCCCTCTCTATCTCTATCTCTATCTCTCTCTCTCTCTCTCTCTCTCTCTCTCTCTCTCTCTCTCTCTCTCTCTCTCTCTCTCTCTCTCACCGGTTTGTCACCGGATATATCACTCGTTACAACTGACACGCTGGAATGTGATTGATCACTACCCATTCATAAAGCTGACCTTATTACACGTGATACGTGATATAACGACGCACTAAGTTTTAGGTCACACCTTTTTTTTATTACGTGCATGCACTTCTGACGCAATTCGTCATTATTGCAATGGCGAGAGGGGCGGGGTAAATTGAAAGAGACCCGAAGTCTACGTTTATCCCCTTCCAACCCAAATTCGTCAGTTTTTAATTGAGTAAACAAAATAACATGCTTTTTTTACTAATCTTACGTATTTAACTCAATTTACTATAATTTTCAATTGAGTCACTTTCGTCCTCACCGTCGAATAGTGCGTTATAGCGAATTTGCCGTGATTCACCAACAATAATTCAAAAAACCAGCCGTCACAGATTAAACGGAAAACAGTCCAATAAACGAGCCCGGTAAAAAGTAAAACAACAATACAGAGAAGAGCACTATAACTCGCGCACGTAAAAACCACAATCAATGTATATAAAGACGCTATTTAAATGTCATTTAAATCGGGTTTAAGAATATTTATTTTCTCAATAAGAAGATATACAAACTTCACTTACATTGAGAATCTTAAATTACTTAATGTAATTAGTGGGTAGGTAGCATATTGACACTGCCTAGTCTCGCCCAGTCGCTCGCCCTTTTAGCGTTAGCGGGTAGATGTGCGCTATCTCACATTCTAGCCACAGACTACTAAGAGATACTAACGTATCGAGTGACGTAGAGGTTAAGCAGTGTCAATAACGAGCTCTTAATTATAACTTTATATAAATTAAACATGCATGTTATTCCAAAACACTCTTCTAACAGAAGACCTTAAAATAAAAAAAATAAAAAATGAAATTTAAATACTTAATCTACTAATTATAGTGGTTGAACATCGTTTATTATTTCTTAGCCCATTCGTTGTAGATGTTTAAAAGACACGCTATTTACGCTATTTTAGTAGTTAAAATGCAATAATGCAAAGAGTGTGTACTTAGCAATCATTTTATAATTTGTGTTCCTTGTTTGTTTTTACTTTTATTCGACCGGATATTTTTGTAATATATGTACTTTCAGGTTTTTTTTGAATATATTTAATGTTTTTGCATTTCGTACATTTATTGGTAAGCTATTATATAATTTTACTCCTTCGTAGGTAATGATTTTTTTACCATAATTCGTTCTCGTTTTGGGTATGGATACATTGTTAGCACTTCGCGTTTTTCTTTGTCTTATTTCATTATTTGTTACAAAAGATAATTGGGAGTGAACCTGTTTGTTTCTGATTTTTTGTATTAAAAAGCAGGTGTTATAAATGTACGTTTGTCTTATATTAAGTATTTTTGTTTCTCTATATACTTTGGATGTAGGTGTTAGAAAGTCGTAATTAAATAAGACTTTTATTATTTTGTTTTGCGATCTCTGTAATTCTACTAGGTTTGTTTTTGCTGCACTGCCCCAGACTTCTATCAGATAATCCAGGTGTGGTTTTACAAGGCTGTTATAGATAAGAAAACGAATGGGGCGCGGGACACAACCAATCATTCTCCTCAATGCACCAGTAAGAGAGGATATTTTAGATTTTAGTTTCTGTATATGAGGCTGCCAAGTAAGTCCCCCATCAAGTATAAGTCCTAAATACTTTTCTTGTTTACTTTGCTGTATAAATTCTCCATTTATAGTGAGCGGTGGAAAGCTTTCAATTTTTTATTTTTGGCCGAGAATATTATATACCCTGTTTTGGAAGTGTTGATTGTTAGCAGATTCTGCTGAAACCATATAAATAAGGTATCAAGATCTGATTGCGCCTGCTGGACTATGTCGTGGATTGAGTTTCCGTAGTAAAATAAACAAGTATCATCAGCATAAAGGGTGATGTCTCCATGTAGTCCCACCTCATGAATATCATTAATATAAGTTAAAAATAGCAAAGGCCCTAAAATAGAGCCCTGTGGCACACCATAGCCGATACTTTGTGATTTGCTTTCATATTCTCCTATTTTTACCACTTGCTTTCTATTTTTTAGATAGTCTTCAAAAATTTTTAGTGCTGCGTTCTGAATTCCTAGGTTTTGGAGCTTTTTTATCAATAGTGGATGACTTACAGTGTCAAACGCCTTCTTTAGGTGTAAATGATGTCAAACTTACAATTTCGTTACAAAAATGTCAATTCAGATCATGTGTTTGACTTTAATCGACTATTTCATTACAGTGACAATATTCTTCTTTAACTGGACATTAGTTTGGTTTATACCCATATGTTGACCGATTTTGGCCGACATATAAGCCCATCGTGTGCGCAAGCGGTGCCCTTATCGCTGGCCAATTACGTGCACGCATTCTAAGTTTTATATGTTCATTAAAATGTCGCGGGTTGTTATTATACCGTTTGTAACTTTTACTTAAATACAGCGCTAATTATCAGGGAAATATCCTCAGCAAAAGTTCTAAAACCTCTTCTATGTCTTTTTTTTAAATAATGGCTTCTGGTTCTGTTCAATTGGCCAACTTGCCAGTGTCGAGGTTGGATGGAGTTCGCGTAGGTATATAACTCCCGCAAGTTGACTGGAAGTCTGGATTCTGAACTCTACTGGTTTATTAGAAACTACGCAACGGCTCGGCACAAAGTTAATTAACTACATCTAAAACTACACAATATTACTAATAACTACAACAAAAACTTACGAGAGGGTGACTGCAACTGAAAGGATGAATAATATTATTTACAATTTTATATTACGAGTACAATCTGTTATTAATTTTGCAAGGACATGCACAAAAGACGAGTTAACACAAGTTAGAAGAAAGATAATATTAACTGGACGGGGAACACACTTAGCAAGGATGTCATAAAAGGATATCAGAATTCTATTGCAATTAAAAAATATATGCCCTCTATGCATTACGTAATCGATAAACATGATTACTACCACCTGGGCATCCTTATAACCGCCGTTTTATGTCACATAATCGTCAAAATCTGGCACGTTTTTTCCTCGGTACCTATTTTGAGCTCTTTAGTTTCTCCCATTCATTGCCGAAGACGCGAATTCGCGTCCCATGTATGTGTAATCGTAATGCCGAGGACGCGACTTCGCGTCCTCGAGTTATTTGTTTTTTTTGCTAGAAAACAACTGTACTTAAATGCTGATACAAAAATTTTACTTTATATATGAAGGATAATATTATATATACTGTTGCTGGTTTTTGGATTCAGTGCATTTGTAATTTACATAATTCTTATCTCGGATGCCGAAGACGCGAATTCGCGTCCCATGTATGTGTAATCGTAATGCCGAGGACGCGACTTCGCGTCCTCGAGTTATTTGATTTTGTTATGCTAGAAAACAACTGTACTTAAATGCTGATACAAAAATGTTACTTTATTTATGAAGTATAACATTATACTGTTGCTGGTTTTTGGATTCAGTGCATTTGTAATTTACATAATTCTTATCTCGGATATCATGTATGTGTAATCGTAATGACGAGGACGCGACTTCGCGTCCTCGACTTATTTGTTTCTAAACACTTGCTTTAAACCCTTTCTTTATTATATCTAACTAAATACCATAAAAAACTTATATACGTCTGAAGTATACGGCCTTCACGTCAATACTGAATACGTTTTCGACAAAAACTGTTTTTAGACGCAAAAATTTCACTTACGATGCCGAAAACGCGAAATTGCGTCCTTGACAACCTAATGCCGCGGACGCGAACTCGCGTCCATGAAATGTTAACGTAATGCCGCGGACGCGAACTCGCGTCCATGAAATGTTAACGCAATGCCGCGGACGCGAACTCGCGTCCATGAAATGTTAACGTAATGCCGCGGACGCGAACTCGCGTCCATGAAATGTTAACGCAATGCCGCGGACGCGAACTCGCGTCCATGAAATGTTAACGTAATGCCGCGGACGCGAATTCGCGTCGTCGCGTGGAAGGCGGCGGCACTGCGTGATGATTAAAAATATGAGGCGTCGGCAATGAATGGGTTATAAAGTCGCGGACACGGATCTTGGCTAAAAAGGTAGGTGAGCAAACTCTTTTATGTTCTAGCTGGCGACACTGATCGTAATGTCATCTCAATGTCAAGTGAAGCGATGTCAAGATGATGTCAAGTATGTGTCAAGTCTGTCGGAGTGTCAAGCAAGTTGAATTTGACAGTTTATCTAGCATTGGCATTGCACGTTGCACGTGTTTTGTTGTTATTTTCACGTTGTTATTTAGTTTTTTGAATCACATGATTATTATTTAATTAAACATGACTTCCAAGAAAATAGCAAAGAACCCCTCCTTGTCATATACAAGCCATCCTGATTATCGAAAACCGCCACCGATTGCTAACCCGGTAAGATAAGATAACCTTACAATTTTATAAACTTTGTTGTAAGTATTATTTACTACCCATAATATTAAAATTAATATTTTTTCAGAATTTACAATGTCTTGGCGCACCACATATAGACTCGTTCAATTTTATGGCAACAGAAGGAATAAAGGCAGCGATTGCCGACATAATTCCTCTGGAGTTTAAGTTATCAAATGGGCAGCGCATAAAATTGAGTATAAATGACGGCGCTTTTGCCAAGCCCTCGGTGCCTATAGACGTGGTGGGTGTCAAGAGCCAGAAAGTGCTTCCAACAGAATGCAGGCAAAGGGCTGCAACATACAAAGGTGAATTCAAGATTCGGATGACAATAACAATTGATGGGAAGGAGACGACTACAGATAGGTCTCTTGGAAACTTGCCTGTCATGGTAAAGGTAAGTTAAACAATTAAGTTTGCTTTTTGCTTACAAAATACAGTATCGCTTTGGGTCTATAATATGAATTTGGCTCCTTGATCAAGTTAATGTCTGCATAGAGGACTCAAAGTCATACACTGGTGAAAATAATGTTTCATGGTATAGTATTGCTACCAGTTGTATATTGATATCAAATGAATTAATTTACTAAAAGGAATAGTTGTGTTTTTAACTGATTGAACCAGAAGAAGGGTGATAAAAAAAATCGCGCATGTTTATGTATTTATTCCATTGTGACCTGTAGCCTAAATGGCTCAAACAATTTTGAAGAGTGAGAGGTTGTTACATTCATTGTGGTTGTGGGAGTGATATAAGCGCTGTTCAGACTTACTTGTCTTAAGTAATAAATAATCAACTTTATAACTTTGAAATGCATTTTTTTTGTATGAAACAGTTAATTTAAATAAATTAAATTTAAATAAATTAAAGCAATCACAGACAAATCTATGACCAAGTGAGGTCCAAAATGTTTCAGTTTACTTTATTTATGATAAAAAAGCTGTTTTAGGCAAAAAAGATTAATTTAGAGGTTAGAAAGTTGTTTACCATGTAACTCTGAACAAAGTTTAATCTATAATAATATGGATCAAAGTAATGAGGATAAAAGAATAATGATAATTAAAAATGAAAAATAAGTTAACAAGTACATCAATAAATGCAATCAGGTTATTTAAAGCTTGCTTCTATTAGTTATTGTTATTATACGTAAATGTTGCAATGCCCAATATATTATAAGCTTAACACTTTGTTGACATACTAGCTAACTTCTTTGTAGCTTCTTATGTGATAGAATATAAACGGAATGTTTATAAGCTAAAACCAAGGCAAAAGCAAGGCAAGATTGGATAAGTGTCCATTAATTAGAAGTTTACTAATGTTGTTTTTAATTTTTCCTGGTCTTTTTGTATTACATTATCATTAGTACAATGCAATAGCTGTTAGAAGGTGTCAGGTTTGTAATTGTCTCTCATGAAGTTATGAGACTCATTCACTCTTATACACTCTTTTTAAGAGTGAGTGATATAGAAGTACAAAACTGAAGCACCTTTTAATGTACTTGCATACTTTTTGACATGCAATGCAATTTATATCGTAATACATTGATGAATAAATAAACTAAATTACCTAAAGATGCTGTGCGAGGTTCATACTAATTTAAACTCTTATTAACCTTTGGTACGCTGGGACCGGCAAATCGATGTTACTCTGCGACGAAAGATGCATACTGCTGCTGGGGGATTGTGAATATTTGCATTCCAGCATACAAAATGTTAAGCCATGCCCAATCATTTCTGTAGTATTTAGAAGCACATGCAAATGTTTTGTTAAAACTTTGTTGCTAAAAATGCAAGGACGACTTACCATTCATAGAAAAATTATAACTGTGAAAGTAACCTGTTTGTCTATCTGTCTGCTTATTATGCTTAAATTGCTTAACTGATGAAACAATTTTCGTGAAATTTGGTGTCAAGATAGCGTTAAATCCCAGTGAAGTAATGGGACAGTTCCCCTGGCAACATTGATAATCAACTAACATGATTATGCCGACAGAGTCACTGGCAACTGCTAGTACTTCCAATCATAGAAAGATTATAAATATAAAAGGAATGCTGTTTGTCTGTTTGATGAACATATTGAAGAACAAATAATCATTCTACATAAATAGTAGCCGCAATTTCCAAGACGAAGTTTTAAGTTTTTAACAATCACAGCCCGCATTGATGAAATTATGCATGACTTTTCTGTAAATTACACTTTTTGAAAACGCTTAAAAGTTAGTTTTTGTTTACCAAATAACGTTTTTTGTTTATTATTATAAAACATCCTATCTCTGTGTATGTTTAAGGAACGGAATTAAAATTTATCAACAAGACTCAATTCCAGCTTATAAATGAAGCAAGAGATTTGATGTTTTCGTATTGCTGCAAATTCATGTGAAATCGTAAAGTCATCTGTCTCAAAGTGAAATGAGACATCAAGATTAACCGGTGTGTGATAAACAATCGAAATACTAGAAGTTATTTGTCTCTAAAAAGTACAGAAACAAAATATATTATAACCTTTTATTTATTATTTATATTTCTGATGTTTTAACACTGGTTGTCATTGTCCTTGTAGTGTAGTCTTTTTTGTGTGGAAATCAAGGAGCTTAGCATCGATTGTGATAATATTAATAATGTAAAAAAAAAAAATAGCAAACATTCATAAAAATATATTTATAAATGTTTTCGATTTCAAACCTTCATGCCTATTTTTTATAGAGAATATATTTATGCAGTATTTCACATTATGTTAAGAAGAGTGTAACAATTTACTTATTTTTTATGGATAGTCCAAAATCTGTCACTTGGCTGATCTGTCACCTGAAGAGCTGGTAAATCACAATGAGCATGCGGACGAATGGGGCGGCTACTTCATCATCAAGGTAATAACCTAAAACAAATATTTTAGTTAAAAGATAGATTCCTTTTGTTGTACTGTTTGTACCCAGATAGCGTGACAGTTGTCCTTGTTTTTCGGGTACATCCTGTACTTGTACAGCCAAGGCATTTTTTTATACATTTAAACATTGATTGAAGTAACAGCTACAGAATAATTACTAATGATAACGAACTTTATCACGACTAAGCACACTTGATTGCTTCCAGGGATACAGGGATCTAAAATGTTTATACCTACTAAAAATCATACAATACTGCACCAAATATTTGTTTTTTTTGGGGTAGGTATTTGTTGCGTTTGGTACAAACGAGCATAGTCCGTCATCCTATTATGGCCAGTTTTTTTAGAAACTCCTGTTAATATTTGATATTGTTTGATAATTTTTGATAATACTTAACTTATTCCAAAAGAATGCACAGATTATTTTAAAAAAACAATTATTTTAGAGCAACATGTACATATTACAAATCTATAATAGAGAGAGAAAGTCAAAGTATGTTTGTAAAAATAATTATTTTACATTTAAAATAAAAATAAAAAAAGCTAAAATATTTTGTCATGATCAAAGTTAAATAACTCTTTAATACATTTTTAATGAAAAGAAAATAATCAAAATTCATCATTATTATCCCAACAATCAGGATTACAGTGAAAAAAGGATCACTCGGTTTGATACATATAGTACTTGTTTGAATTAAAAAAAAGAACTTTTAGGTTAGAAGTAAGCAATAAATAAGTTTAACATCTTACATCGCCCGTCTGATTCAGGGTCACGAGCGGCTCGCCCGCATGCTCCTGGTTACGAGAAGGAACTACCCTGTGGCCATTAAACGCTCCGGGTGGAAGATGAGAGGCAACTTATTCTCGGACTATGGAGTATTTGTTCGCTGCGTCACATTTGATCAGACTGCAACGGTATGTATCACAGGCCGTGGTGTATCGTGTAGTTCGGGTTTTGATAAACCATCCGGTGGCCCATCTGCTCATTTGCCTTTAATGGATATAAAAACTAGGAGTATTCCATTGATGCATTTCACATATACAGGCCGGTGTTATTAATGAGAATAATGATAACTCATTATTCTCATTAATAACACCGGCATCATCTCGGCGTCGGCATCGGCATCGGCGTTCTCATTAATGAGGCATGAAAATGCTATTAATTTAATGAACATACTTTAACCTTTTAATGTTTAATCTGGTTATTGGACAGGGTGCCCTGAACATCCGAACTAGTAATGTAATAGTAAGGTGTTCACACATGGAGCACTCACGCATTTCACCCAATTTGAGTACTTTTTTATCTACGTCTACGTACTGTGGAACATTATGGTCTGTCAAATAATTCTCTAAATCTTATGTCTTTATATCTTAGTGATAGAACACAAACGGTTGTGGTAAACAAAACACAGTCCACGGGAGCAGCTATTAAACTAGGTGTGCCTCAGGGCTCTATATTAGGTCCTTTCTTATTTTTGGTTTATTTTAATGACTTATACCACGCACGGTAGATAACCTTTGTGATATTGTGCTATTTGCTGATGATACATCATTAATTTTCAAGGTAGAACGAAAAGTACTTAATTGGTTTACTAGTAACAATTTGCTACTCAATGCTAAAAAAACTAAATGTGTTAGTTTCGCTTTGCTTAATGTTAGACCAGTACAATCCAGTTTATTTCTAAATGATGAGTGTTTGGAAATGGTAGATAAGGCGCTTTTCTTAGGGATAACTATAGATAAAAACTTGCAATGGAGTCCCCATATAGCTGTACTAGCAGGTAAATTAAGTTCGGCAGGTTATGCTGTTAGAAAAATCAGGCAATTTACCAATATTGAGACAGCTCGCTTAGTTTATTATAGTTATTTTCATAGTGTTATGTCGTACGGTATTCTGGTTTGGGGAAAAGCTGCTGACATGCAGACTATATTCGTGTTACAAAAAAGAGCCATTCGTTCTATATATAACCTTAACTCCCGTGATTCCTTAAGATTAGTAGGTATTTAAAGAAATTAGTATCTTGACAGTAGCGTCACAGTTTATTTATGAGAATATTATTTATGTCATTAAAAATCAAGACTCTTTTGTTAAGAAGTGTGATATACATAATTTGAATACAAGAAATAAAAGTAACATTGCTATTAAAAAAATTCGTGTCCGTAAGGTATAGTACATTGTTGTAGATGTTAGAAAGTAAGCAATAGATGGACGAGTTAGTTCGAGTACGAGTCCATCTATTGTACTTTCGGCCGCGGCTTAACACAGTGCTTTTCAAGACTACTGCGAGGAAATAAAAAAAATCTTATAAGGCGTTTTTTAAACTGACGACTCTCACCGTGACAAAAACTTTATTTCAGGTAATTAAAAGCAGACATATATGGCTGTATGGAATCTGATTCCTTTGCCTATCCGTGAAGGGATGAATATTATTAAAAAAATAAAACGACTTCTCATTGGCCCATTTAATTTCATATGCAGCACAAAGTGTGTTCTGATTGGTCGAATTAGTGATCAGCGGACCGATGTTATTGGTCAATGGAACAGACCAACAATGTTAACATAGTTGGTCTGTTTAAATTCATAGTAGGCCTGCTGATTCAATGTACAACTATCGATTGTTTTGGGGACCAAGAACAGACCATCTTTCGCCACATTTCCGAGCAGTGGCGTGAATAGTACATTGTTGTAAAGGTTAGAAAGTAAGGGCCGACGCGTAGCGGAGGCCCTCGAAAGTACGAGTCCATCTATTGCACTTTCGGCCGAGGCTTAACACAGTGCTTTTCACGACTACTGCGAGGAAATAAAAAAAAATCTTATAATACATTTTTCTTTAATTAAACGAGATACTTATTAATATTAGCGTTAGGACAATTATTAAAGGATAACGAAATATTCTTGCCGGGAACATTAATATTTTTTTAAACTGACGACTCTCACCGTGACAAAAACTTTATTTCAGATAATTAAAAGCAGACATATATGGCTGTATGGAATCTGATTCCTTTGCCTATCCGTGAAGGGATGAATATTATTAAAAAAATAAAACTACTTCTCATTGGCCAATTTAATTTCATATGCAGCACAAAGTGTGTTCTGATTGGTCGAATTAGTGATCAGCGGATATGTTATTGGTCAATGGAACAGACCAACAATGTTAACATAGTTGGTCTGTTTAAATTCATAGTAGGCCTGCTCATTCAATATACAACTATCGATTGTTTTGGGGACCAAGAACAGACCATCTTTCGCCACATTTCCGAGCAGTGGCGTGAAAAAATCATTCGTAGGTCAATGCATTCTTTTCTATAATAAATTACCTGACTCAGTTTTAAAATTACCAATTCCAGTAACTTAAAAGTTAATTGAAAAAGTCGTTATGTCTAAAGCTATAGGGGTACTATAGGGTCGAGGACTATCTAACAGATAAAAATGCTTCGCCTAAACTTAACTAAACACCTAAATAACTGACTAATAAAATAGGCAAAAAAATATGTAAATATTGTATATTGTCTAGGGGACACGATTTCTGTAGGAGAATGTATCGAAACTTTGTATGTGGTGGTTGTCTTGCACTGTCATAGGAAAGTATATATTTTTTTTTAATATATTTTTTTTATTTTTTTTATTACTACTCCCTATGAAAATTCTTAGTTTTGACACATTTTCCTGCTCAAGCTACGCTTGAATGTTTTTATTTTTATTTTTATTTTATGTTAAATTCATTGTTTTATATCATGCTAGGTTAAACTTTATAATTGTATAATATCATAAGTAGTACCTATTTTAAAAAACGACTGACTGTTGAGTTTCTTGCGGCGTTTCTTCTCAGCAGTGGTCTCTTGCGAAGCGCTGGTAGATTTTGACGTGTAAAAGTGCCCGTGCGGCCTACTTACCTACTGAATAAACATCTTTTATCTTTTTTTATCTTTTACGAGGGCCGTTCTGAAAGTTTCTAGCTGTCCCGAACCTATTAACAAAACTTTACTTTTTATACTACCGATTAAAACCTTTTTTTATTGCCTTCAAAACACTGGCCGAAAATAATCTATATATATAAAAATTAATTGCTGTTCGTTAGTCTCACTAAAACTCGAGAACGGCTGAACCGATTTGGCTGATTCCTTTTCGGTTGTATTCGTTATTGTCAGGGCAAGGTTTGTATGAAAGAAAAAAAAACCACCGGGAATGTCGGAAATTTGCAGCGGGCGAAGCCGCTGGCGGGTCACTAGTTATAAATATTTTACAAAGACATTAAAAAAAATATTCTAAAAATATGTGTCATACATTGTTTCGATTTCAACATGAACGTTACAAGAGAGGAATTTCGTGTGATGATTTATTACGACTACAAAAGAGGTTTAACGTTTAAGGAGTCACATGAAAACTTAAAAACAGCTTTTGGAGAATCTGCTCCTTCATTAGCCACCATTTCCTTTTGGTTCTGTGAGTTTAAACGAGGCAGGAAGTCCGTCAAAGATGAAGCTAGACCGGGGAGGCCGCCGACTGCAGTGACTCACGAGAATGTCATCAAAGTGGAGTGGCTTATTAAAGAAAACAGAAATATTACACATAGGGAGATACAAGATGAACTGAAGATTGGATCATAAGCAGTTTCAAATATTATGAACGATCACCTAAAATTACGGAAAGTTTGTTCACGATGGATACCGTATTTGCTCACTGAAGATCAAAAATCTCGGCGGGTAGATTGGTGCAAATATATATATGCTCGAAAAATTTGACCACGGCAAATCACAACAGGTGTCGAGCATCCTGACGAGTGATGAATCGTGGATATATAGCTACGACCCACTTACCAAGCAACAATCGACGCAATGGGTGTTCGAGGAAGATGGCTTACCTACGAAAGTTGTTCGAGGTAGGACGGTCAACAAAAAAATGATCGCCGTGTTTTTTCGACGTAGTGGTCCTGTGGCAGTTATTCCTCTAGAACACTGAAGATCTGTCATTAGTCAATTGTATACCGAAGTGGGCTTACCTCAAGCCTTCGAACAGCTCGGCGAGGATCGTCCGAAGAGCGGTACCCGCGGCATTCTTTTTCACCAGGATAACGCCCCAGCTCACACTGGTGCTCGGACCCTCGAATTTTTGGCCATTTCCGGTGTACAACTATTGCCTCACCCACCATATAGCCCAGATCTCGCTCCGTGCGACTTTTTCCAGTTTCCCACAATAAAGAAAACCTTGCGAGGACGAACTTTTAACGACTCCAATGATGCAGTCAATGAATTTAATCGTGTATTTTTCGACCTTCCGCAAGATCGATTTTTTTCTTGTTTCGAAAGTTGGTTTCGAAGAATGCAAAAGTGCATCGAAGCTGCAAGCGAATACTTCGAAAAACTGTAATTAAATAATAAAGATATCACTTCGTTTTTTTGAGTAGCTAGATATTTTCGGAACAGCCCTCGTATGTAGTCTATACAGGGTAATTTTTTAATAGGTGCACAAATTTTATTATTAGATTCGCCATTGTTAATCAATGACACATGTTGTGTTATTTTTACTCTACCTTACCTACAGCTTGACAACCCATGTCATCATTAAGTAAACTATCACTTTAGAAGACTTTGTTCACACGTGTTCAACTGAATATTCAGTTGTTCACTACAAGCAAATGCAAACACAGTTAATTGTACATTTGTAACCTTATCTCCTGATCATAAGGTTCACTAGTAGTCAGTTAATAGTGTGGGCGATATGTACATAAGTTATGTTGCGTTTATAATTCGTTTAAAATAAGAACTACACTAAGCAGCGAAGTTATTAAAATTTATTTAAATAATATAATTACATAACTAAATGTACTTTAACAAATGTTTAAAATGACCTCCGTTATTTTCTATACGTGCACGTTTTAGCAAGTTGCTCTTTAGTCTGTCTAAAACACGAATTTCGTTTTTAATACCCTCGAATGCTCGTTCGTTTTAAGACCGTCAAGACTCTGGGCTTCTTCGACGTACACGCGACGTTTGACTTCACCCCACAAGAAAAAGTCACACATCGTGAGGTCCGAGCTTCTGGCTGGCCATGTCACCTGAGGTGCTCCACGCTCTATCCAGTGGTCTCCGTATTCGTTATTTAGGTAGTTTCGCACTGTGGTTGCGTAGTGGGGTGGAGCACCGTCATGCTGGTAATAAAAATCTCGTTGATGGGCTATCGGAACATCTTACATTAACTCGCTCACTACACCTTGTAACATATTCAGGTAGGTTCCTCCGGTCAAACGCCCTCGATATAATAGGGTCCTAATATTTTATTCAAATAATGCCCGACCACACGTTGGCATTAAACCTTACTTGGTGGTGATTTTCAACTTTATGTGAATTACTGTATGACCACCAGTGTTCGTTATGTACATTGTAAATCCCAACACGGGTGAACGGTGCTTCATCAGTCCATAAAATGTGGGCATCGGGATGACTAAGAAGCCTCTCACAAAACCCTCGACGAGTGGCTGGGTCCGGTTCATGAAGTTGTGGTACCGGTTGAAAATGATAAGGGTGGAGACCGGCAGAATGCAGCAACTTCCACACTGCGTACTGGCTGAAACCAGTAACGACGTGCCGCGTCATACGTACTGGCTCGCGGGTCATGTTCAGTAAATTCGAAGATTTCACCTTCAGCTCCCCATCCCCATCTCTTCCCGTGGGTGTCGTAAGAGGCGACTAAGGGATAAACCGGAGGATGGGCAGCAGTTCTAGATCAAAAGGTACTTGTCCTATTAAATTGGCCGTATGCCAATAGTCTGCTATTGGCGGCCAAAATTGTTCGCATATTTGGTACTGGTTTTCTAGGATTAACGTATTCTTGGAAATAAATTCGAGGTAAACTTTCGTCTCGGTACGTCCTCTGAGCCTCTCTTAAACTTTCACCGCTCAGAATGTACATACGGACCATTTCGAAATACTCAACTTTAGAGTATTCGTAAGACATCGCGAGACATTTTATCCCAGTTGAAAATAGTCTTTACTGCAAAAATTGTAGTGACATGACGCTGTCAGCTGAAGTTTCGCTATTCGAAAAACACTAATTTAATTGTTAAAAGTTTATATTATTGAGGTTTTATGATAAGTTTTTTTCTAAACCTTGATTTTTAATTCCGTAGAATTCTGACTGCTGTCACATTCTGAATTTTTAGGATTTTCAATAGTATTTAACATTGTTTAAGTACATAAAATATATAACATGGATTTGTAACAAAGAAAAATTAGGGTTAAAAAAAAGATTTGTTATGACAATGATCAGAATCATCAATCAATTAATCAAGACCAAGAAACATCAGAGTTCTATGGAATTAAAAATCTGATTTGTGTCCGCCTTTTTACCTTTTACCTTCTCATGAAGGTAAAAGAGAGATAATTTACAACAAAAAAAAATTTTGTTTTACTCTTTCCTGTCGTAATATATTATATTAACGATACAAAATCATATGTTAAAATTTGTGCGCTGATAAAATAATTATTATCTCCTGGTCACGGTATAACTTGAGAACGGCTTTACCGATTCCATGCATTTTTTAAAAATATTTTCTAATGCTTCGTAGAAGGTTCTTAAAGACTAGAATGAAAGCATCGTTAAGTATAAATACAAGTTGACAGAGGTTAATTTCAATTTAAATAATTATATTCTGAATTTAAATTGTTTTCAATGTATACATCTGAATGTCAGCTTCGACTTTCATCATTTAATTTTCAAGTGATTAGTTTAAAATAAAAAATACAAGGTCTTTCTCCTGAAAAGAGAAATTCAATTTTGGAAAATGGTGAATTTTAAAAGGAATTCAGAAAACTGGCTAAGCTCTTAAATCTGAGTGTTGGTGCGATCCAAGCTGCCATAAAAACTATGGCTAAGAGTTTACTTTAAAAGACAAACAGAAATCAAGTCGAAAACCGGATCCTTCAAACCCCCATTTTGGAAAATTATAGCATGAGTAACTTATAGCACCCAAAGGGACTATTACGAATATTTAAATACGGACCGCACTGGCCCGTACGGGCCATGCTCTGTGTTACATTTATTGCATTGGTAATAATTCTTATTATGATTCCTATTGTAATTAATATTATTGCTAAATTGATCATGACTATTGTTATTATTATGGTTCTTAATATTTTGAAACCTGCTCTTCTTATTATTGTACTTAACTTTAGGTTTCCCGGCTGCAGTGCGCTAATGCTGTGATGTACTGTTCGCCTGCACTGCATGCACCTCCGGGTGGTTCAATAGCTTGACATGTTCCTTGGAGAGCTCCGCAGACCGGCAGATGTCGACAGCCTTCTCCAGACTTAGATCCTTAATTTCAAGAAGTTTTTGCAATATCCTCTGTGCTTGTACACCAATCACGATTCTGTCCCGGAGCATTCGGTTCTTTTGTTCATCGAAATTACAGTTTTCTGCTAGTTTCCTTATCACTGTGTAAAACGCATCGAATGTCTCGCCTTCTTCTTGATTACGCTTGTTTATGTTGTAGCTGTTTATGATCTCGTTTTGGTTTGGCTTGAAGTAGTCATCAAAAATTACCATCAATTCTTCTAATTTAACCTTGTCTTTGTCAATTTTAAGTGTATTCAAATAAAAATCTTGCGCTTGAATGGCAAATGAAATTTAGTAACATTGCCGCTTTTCTTGTTACTGCCAATTTATCAAAGCCAGCAGGAAACATAAAAACACTGAAAGATTGTTTGAATCTCTGCCAACGTGGCCAACAATTCTCGATGTCGTCCAAAGACATCTCCTGTGGCATTTTACGTTCGCCTACCCAGACATTATTCACTTGGTCCACTTCCACGGGTTTTACTACGTCAGGCATTCTTAGTATTTAATATCATTCCCCGATATTATTAATATTTCGGCTGCCAAACCAAACTGACCCTGGCTACATACAATACAAAGGCTCTTTGAGATGAAGCAAGACTAGATGAGTTACAGAAGGAACTAGGACATATAAACTACGATATAGTTGGACTGAGTGAAACCAGACGAAAGGGAGAAGGTACCATGAGGCTTCAGTCAGGTGACTTGTTATACTACAGAGGTGAAGAATACTCTTCGTATGGCGGCGTGGGCTATACAGTGTGTGGCCCGAAATCGGGGCGAAAAAAGTAAATGGGGATTCTTTAGAACATTTCAATTAACTATCACAAGAATCTAATATTACAAAGTCTATAACTTTGGAGAAAACAGCCTACAAAGTTAAAAATCGTAGGTAATGTATTTTCCCGTCGCGATATCGTCGCTTGGTCACTTGGTACGCGGTATGTCTGAGTACAGGGTGCCATTGACAACACGCGGTAGATTTAGCGGTGTTTGCATTACATTGAATTTGCGATTAAGTTTGTTAGAAAAAAACTGAAAATTAAGTTTTGATTTTAATTAGGTAAGACCATTATAATGTAATTACCGGTGATCTATAGAGCCCCTGTTTTTAATATTATCCCCGGTTTTGGGCCACACACTGTATAACAAGACGCAATCTTGTGCAGCACGTAACTGAACTTTACAGCATATCAGCTCGCGTAGCGTATTCTGTCATACGAATTAACTAAGAAAAAATCATCCCGGTTTATGCACCAACCAGCTCACATAGTGACAAAGACGTAGAGGCGTTCTTGTAAGACATATCTTGCGGGTGGTAGGACCTTGTGCGGGGTCCGTCCGGATCGCTACCACCATCTTATCCATTAACCTACCGCCAAACAGCAGTGTTCGCATTGTTGTGTTCCGGTTTGGGGATAAGACAGCCGGTGTAATGACTAGCATAGAGGCATTCCATCTTAGTCCTCAGGGTTGGCAGCGCATTTGCAGTCTTAGGCTTGCAGTCTTGTGAATGCGAATGTCTATGGGTCACAGTTTCCACTTACCATCAGGTGGCCTGTGTGCTCGTCAGCCTTCCCTATGCCATAAAAAAAAAAAAAAAAAACATCCGAAGTGATCAGAAACGGACGCTCCCATTACGTTATAATCATGGGTGATTTCAATGCTATTATTGGCGCAAGACGGGAGTCAGAAACCTGCATGGGTCCACACGGAATAGGCAATCGGAACGCGAGTGGGGAAACGCTGTTAAACTATCTTGCAGCAAACAACATATTTACCATGAATGACTTGGGGTAAGCCCGAAATACGAAAAATGCAATAGATTTCGTTACCTCCAACAACAAGCACATTTTCACTGACGTCACAGTGCTCAATCGTTTCCAAACAGGCAGCGACCACCGACTTGTCCGAGGAACGATCATGTTGAACACGAAGCTGGAAAGAGCCAAATTGGTACGGAAAAAGTTTGGAAAGCTGTATATCCCAGAGGGCTCCAACGAAAAGTTTGAGAAATCTCTTGAGAAATCCTTGGAAAGAACAGCGATTGAACATTTCGAGGATGACTTTCAATTGAAATACAGCCGATTTACAAAGATGTTGACGGATACAGCAAAGGAACATTTCGTGAGAGTAACAAAACCTTCATCTTGGTTTCCAGAAAACGTGAAGAAGATGATGCAAGAACGACGTAAGATAGCGGCCGATGACTTCAACGGCGATGCACACTGTGAGCTCAATAGGAAAATTAACAAGACTCTCAGGCGTGAAATCCGTAAAAGAACACTCTTGAAATCCAACAGCTCATAATGAAAAATTGGGGTTTAAATGTGAGTAGGAAACGAGTTTAGTACCCTGAGTACCAGTGGTAACCCGACAAGCAAAATCAAGGAGATCAAGGAAATCACGGAAAGATTCTACAGTGATCTATACTCAACCTCCACATCACAGCTTACTTCTGTTGTTCCATGTGGCAGACGTGCTCCTATTAAGCGACACTACACGGAAGATATCCCAGAAATTAGTTCGTATGAAGTGAAGCAAGCACTGAAACAAACCAAGAAGTTCAAGGCTCCGGGAGAGGATGGCATTACTGTGGAACTACTAAAAGCTGGAGGCATAGTAAAAGAGTTAAGCCTGCTGTTCAACGAGGTCCTGTTCACGGGCAAAGTGTCAAAGACTGGACAAACAGAATTGTTGTGCTCTTCCATAAAAAAGGTGATAACGCCCTATTTAAAAACTATCGCCCTGTCTCTCTTCGAAGGCAGGTGTACAAATTATTCTCCAGAATCCTGACTACACGCTTAACACAAATACCGGACGAACATCATCTCAGGGAGCAGTCAGGATTTAGAAAGGGCTTTGGAGCAATTGACCACATCTTCATAATTCGGCAGGTCATCCAAAAGTCCGAAGAATACAACAGGCCACTCTATCTAACCTACGTCGATTATGAAAAAGCTTTCGACACCATAGAACACTGGGTGGTCACGAATCGCTACATCGATGTCACATAGACTACCGATATATACAGATCCTGAAGAGCTTGTACAGGTCGGCGACATTGACAGTACAGCTGAAAGAGCCAACAGGTCCCATACCAGTCCAAAGAAGAGTCCGACAAGGAGACGTTATATCCCCTAAGCTATTCACCAACGCTATGGAGGATATCTTCAAAACATTGGACTGGAGTGGGAGTACACGTACCTAGGATAGGTGATAAAGCTCGGTCGGGACTCGATGGTGGCAGAGATAAAGAGAAGGATACAGTTGGGTTGGGCAGCTTTCGGGAATTTGAACTGCGTATTGAAGTCCAAAATTCCCCAATCGCTCAAAACGAAAGTGTTTGACCAGTGGATGTTATCGGCTATGACGTACGCATGTGAGATATGGACACTGACTACTGGGAGGATCTACAAACTCAAGGTGGCACAGCGTAACATGGAGCGCTCTATGCTCGGCATAATAATCTGCGACCGAGTCCGGAACGAGCTCATCAGACAACGCACGCAAGTGATCGACGTGGGCCACCGAGTCGCCAAGTTAAAGTGGACTTGGGCCGGGCATGTGTGCCGACGACACGACGAGCGATGAAGCAAGCGCCTTCTCGAGTGGAGATCCCGGCTTGGCAGGAGAAGTGTGGGCAGACCACCTGCCCGTTGGTCCGATGACATTAACGAGACAGCAGGCCGAGTCTGAACAAGGGAAACGGATAACCGTTCTAGATGGACGAAAATTGGACAGGCGGGCCCTAAGGTGGGCGAATACACGTTGATGAAGAAGATTATTAATATTAGTGCTTCCAGCCCACATGGGCGGCTATGCAGTTTCTAGGCTGCCTTGTTGTATCCTAACGACTGCGCCATGTATTATTGTTAATAAAAGATGGTTTATTCGTTCTTCTAGTGTATATTTATAGTAATCACTTTGTACCTACTTAATATTAAAATATGCAGAGCTACAACAGGACACAAAGATGACAAATAGAGAGAGCGAGAGGGTTGGCGATAGCCAAGACTAGGATTGCCAGCTTAAGGCTGCGTTCCATTAGGTACACAAACATCGTCATCATTATCATCATCATCATCATGTCAGCTGAAAGACGTCCACAGCTGGACATAGGCCTCCCCACGGTTCTCCACTCAGACCGGTCTTGTGCTTTTCGCATCCACCGCGCGTTACAGAAACAATTCAATTTAATTCTTAGGCATTAAAAATGATCAAATTACACATAATATCATGTTTTGGAATAACAATTAACAATAAATAAAAGCAATGGAACCATAACGAAATGGCTCACGTGAACTCGACGACCGCCAAACGCAAAAAGTGTCATGGCCGGGGTAAGAAGGGTATGTTCGAAAAAAAATTGACGGTTCTTAGTGTTACCAACAGTACTATTTATTAAGATGACTCTTAGGCCTTTCGGCTTTAGAATTAATAGTGTACATATTCATCGAGGGACTAAAATCGACAATGATGTGATTTTTTTTGCCACCCGAGCGAAGCACATACCTTGATTGGGTAAATAAATATAATTAAGGAGAAATTAAAACGAAATGCATGTTGCAACACTATGTTTTTACTTTCTCTGTACAAATGCGGAAAGAGACTACCCAGTTTGTGAGGTTATAGGTAACCTAATTTGTTAGGTTTCCTAGGGGAAACCTAACAAATTAACGGGACACAGACAACTTTTCCGAAATGGAGACTGAGGTCTGCCACAAATAGCCTGTTGCTTATGTTGTCGGAGAGGGCGGTGGAGTCGCAAGTTGGCTCGACACGAGCTTCACGACCAACCACTTCCACCGCCATTGCTTCGCTGTCTCCGACAAAATAACCAACATGTAGTTGGCGGTTTGTGGTTTTCCAAGAAAACGTAAAAGAATAAGTACTTTAGTACTTAGAGACCAAATGAATGTATCAATTTAATCCGCTATACTTACGAGTACATACGTTTTTATTGGTAAGTTTAGAGCATTAGAGGTGAAAATAGTAGATTGTTCGAGTATAGCGAGAGCGCCACTATTTCGATTGTGAAATATATTTCACCCGAGTTAAACACTACTTTTCACAGCGACTATGAGAAAACTTGGTACGTAATAAAACTTATAAAACTAAGACTTAGTATTAACAGAAGTTTCAGTACCCACATGACATGATAAAAGATGGTCCGAGCACACGCTTTGAATTGGGTCTTAATGGTCCATACACAAACAATTGAAAAATGTTAGTAAGTTTTTTTTAACAATCTTACTACATTGAGGCTTTTTAGGTTTCTGCTACTGCACAGGTCCACATCTACATACTCCTATTCCAAATCACTTTTCTTTCCTAGGGTTGACATACATCACTTTCACCCCGCTTCTAAGATAAACAATGGCCTACTTTCAGGGTATGAGACCTGAGAAATATGTTTACCTGCATCTAACTTACTGTGTTTTCTTTTCTGCATCTACATTAATTTGGTGCGAGTTATTCTATACAATAAGAAGGATTTGATTCTCAATTTAAAATTTATCATAAATAAATTTAGAACTTCGAAATATAATCTACTTATACATATCGTGTAATCGTTTCAGAACAATGTGCTGCACTTTCTACAGAATGGCACTTGCAAGTTGATGTTCTCTTACCGCAAGGTGATGTACTATGCGCCGTTACTACTGATCATGAAGTGTCTGGTGGATTGGCCGGACCACGCGATCTACCGGACGCTGCTACACGGGAAGAAAAATGACTTATACTATGTAAAGTAAGAGAACCGAAATGTTATAACTTTATATTTTAATTGCATTTATAACTTTCTATACCTCATCAAACTATTGAGGTCTCAACAAATATACATACATAAAATCAAGCCTTCATTCCCAGAGTGGGGTAGGCAGAACTACAGAATTACCAACAACTCTAAAAATTGGTTGATAATTCTGTAACCACATTTTGCACAATTAGGCTAAGATGTTTACCAGTGAATTAGTGACAGGTTGCAAGCCCATCACCTTACAGCACTACAAGCCTTCATTCCCTTAGTCGCCTCTTACGATATCCAAGAGAAAACATGGAGTAGCACTATTCTAACCCGGCAACCACCTAACGTTTTATTGAACAATAAACCTTTTACTCGTATTGTTAATGATCCATACCAAGAGACAAAAGATCGTAAAAAGAACGGGAAACGACTCCATCCGTTCTTGCGGCAAGTCTATCTGTCATATTTCACTTTTGAATATTGCCCTTTCATCATTGTTGTAAATGGTTAGTGATCTCGGCCCAGAATATATATTTGTTCCATTCGGCGTCGAGGCCCTTGGTCCGTGGGGTCCTACCGCTCAAAGCCTCTTCAAAGAAATTTCGAAGAGGCTCATTGACGGGCTCAGTCACGGAAGATCGAAGAGCTGGCAGTTTCCTCGCTCAACGCATAAGTTTAACTATCTAGCGAGGAAATGCTGCCAGCATTATCGGGACAATGGCGCAGGGCCCAGTAATTAACATCCCATGTTATAGTCATTAAGTATTAAGTACTGATTTTCATACTTACAAACTATTTAAGACTTACACTCGTAAAGTATGTTGTGATTCATATCGCTGCAAAATAAACGAACCCTCCACTACTAATATTAGGTTTTGTACTAAGTAATCAAGTAACACCAAACATACATTTTTTTAACAGCTCCAGCTAACATTTACCACAGAAATGCAGCCATTGTAGGTAGGACACCAATAACAACATGTTAAGTATCAACTTTCTTTATACAATCCGTATTCTTGCTAATAAAATATTATTATATTCTAATATTTATTAGTATTCTAATATGTATTATACCCTGTCTATTTAACAGAGTTAACAAAGCGTTGTCTCTGTTGCACTTTTGTATGAAAATGAAAGGGACAAGAAACTGCCAGTGGGCGTCAACAAACGCACGTCGATGGCGGGCTCGGCTTATATGCCGCCTGTTGTTAAAATATTCGTAATATTTCTCGTTATTTTTGTTTGTAGTTAGAGGCATCTCAAATAATTAACTTACTGATAATATGACATTGTCATGTCATGTTAATTCATCTATAAATCCTAATTATTTAATTTAAAGTAGTAGATAATAATATTTAAATATGTGCAGTGGGACGTATAGTACAGGCCATACAGTTCGATAAACAAGCCGAGTCACAGGTTAAACGGGAAACAGTCCAATAAACGAGCCAGGTAAAAATTTGTAACCAAGGATAAGCGCTTGAAAGCGTCCGCACCGTACGAGCGACAGATGTTGACTAAACTTTGACAGGCATGTAAACCTACCTTGTGCCTGTGCATCGTCCTTATCGCTGACCAATTACGTGCATTCTCTGTTATCTAGTATTAACTCTGTTAAATAGACAAGGTATAGTTTCGAATGATGTAATTGATTTAACCTAGTTGTAAAATGAAAAAATAGTACATAGTGTCTGAAAATTGAATAGTACCTATATTAACTATGCAAACAAATTTTATATGGTTATCGATATACTCGTATTTAGAAAATTTCTTGGTGGAATTTCTGAGTGGAGTGCAGGAAAGAGACACACACCTCTTGAAAAAGGATCACTATAGGTCGCTGTCAGAGTAGTCCATAATCTACTAAGCATAGGGAATATTATCTTAGCGCCATCTAGGGCTGAGTAATTAATAATTACTCGTCGTCTAGATGGCCGCTAAGTGACTATTAAGCGTTACCTGACATTTCGTAACTAAACTACGATGGAAAAAAAAGATCTTTCAGCATTTTTCAACCTTAATAACTTAACAAGAATAATTAAGTAACTTAACTTTTGTGCTACTATCAAAACTATGTCACGGCATTTTTAATTCGTAAGGTGCAACCAATTATGAGGTTATTTTTATTCTAGTAGTTAATAGAGCGTATTAATAAATTAATCTTGACTGTGAGGCCCGTCACAAGATACGTCAAGTAAACGCCAAACCATAGAACAGTCATTTTTAACGCATCCTGAGACGAGCATTATAAACACTGATTTTTAATTCCGTAGAATTCTGACGTTTCTTGGTCTTACCAGACTACAAAATATTCCTAAAGTCAGTGGTGCAATGAATTCATATAAAAAATATGTAGAATATGACTTCTATGATTTAGATATTTGAATTTAAAATTTAGTATTAATTTATTAATAAATACCAAGTAATTTTAATTTAAAATTGCAAAATTTGTGCAAAATATTTTGTTTAATTTTGATCAGAGGAAAAAGTAAATAGTTGTTGGTATCATTCTGAATTTCTGATCATTGTCATATATTATAAACCTTCGGAGTTAAATTATTTTTGATCGTCATTGTTTTGTATTTATATCGTTAAAATATTTTTGGAAAAAACGTAGACTATAAAATGACAGTTGTCAACTGTCATTCGTTCCGCCAAACTAATTGGGAGAGGAACTAAAAACTCTGCGTAGATGGCGACACAAGCGACCCTGCTCTATTGCGTTTGTTAGCTCTGGCTGTCAGAAGTGATCTCGGGAATTCTCGATATTTACAGTGAAAATGTATTCATTTATGACTGTGGTGCAGTTAAAAAATGAATTGCGACAGAGAAATGCCTCTGTAGCTGGTAAAAAAGCTGATTTGATCGAAAGGTACGCAAAAACAATATTTGAGGTTATGAATATTAAATTAGCTTTTATATGGTTATTTGCTTTATTAATGCTACGCTTTTTGTTCTAGATTGGAAGCGTATCACCGAAATTTTAATTTTGGTGCAGACCCTGGTCCTTGTGACGATCCTAGGTATGAGTGTCCGCCTGTGTCGTGCTTTAAGGACATCAATGCCGATTCGCCCATTCCACCTTTGGATAGGCACGAAATTCAGGGATATTTTGAAAAATTTAATGCCCGGAATAAAGGCAAAGATATGTACGAGTCTCGTTGCCTGTTAACCGCTCGATATGCTTCGGTCGGAGCTAGTACTTACTTTCAGGGGCAGTGTAAAGCCCAAATGAAGAAAGTTACTTACTTAGTGAATGTAAAAGTGTCGAAAGAAGGTAATATCGAACAGGCGAACTGCGAGTGTGCTGCCGGCAGTGGTATTGAAGCTCATTGCAAGCATGTGTCTGTTCTATTATGTGCAGTGGAAGATATGTACAGAACTAAAACCATTATTGTACATCAAGTGACAACACAAAAGCTCATGACATTTAAAAGACCTCATAAGGTATTTTATAGGTCACCTATTCAGGCACAAAATTTACCAATGAGCAGGCCAAGAAAACAAGCTGTAAATTTTAATCCACTCAAGAAAGAGGATATCATGGAGAATTATGAAGATTATGTCCACAATTTGGCCATTAACTTTGGGAAATCAATAATGCCCATTCTCCAAACAATTAAACCAGCTAATCCTTATGCTGTCGAGTGGGATCATAGCTACTACACCAACCAAAATGAAAAAGAGTTGTTGCTAGAAAAGTTACTTTTAAAAAATGTGACACCAGAGCAAATTGCAAATACGGAAAAAGCTACTAAGCTGCAGCACAAGTCACAAAAATGGCACAACCTTCGTTGTTGCAGACTAACTTCAAGCAAATTTCATGTAGCTTGCCATGCTACAACAGGCAAGCATCATTTGATTGAAAGAATAATGAATCCAAGGGCTATTCACACCAGAGCTATCACTCATGGTAAAATCCATGAAAGCACCGCTATAGCTAAATATGAGGAATACTTTGGATTGAAAGTAGAGAAAACTGGACTGCACATATCGGAGCAGTTTCCGTTTCTGGCAGCTTCACCAGATGGTCTCTTGGGCGATGAGACGGTCATTGAAGTTAAATGCCCCTATGCTGCAAGGTATATGCCTGTACTTGCTGTCACAGTTCCATACCTTGAAGATATTGATGGTGTACTTCATTTGAAAAGAAATCATCCATATTTTTACCAAATACAGGGACAGCTATATTGCTCAAACAGAAAGTATTGTAATTTGATAATATATACTTTTAAAGAAATAAAAGTCATTTTTTTGAAGCGAGACGATTGCTTCATTATTGAAATGGTTTCAAAGTTAGTTAATTTTTTTGAAAACCATTTAAAACAAGAGATCATAAATAAATATTATTACAGAAATTATGATTTAATAAAACCATAAAATAAGATTTTTGTTTTATTTATTTTCGCTCATTCTCTTAAAACCATAATTGCAAAATATCAAATTACTAAACTAAACTTAACACAATCATTTCATTATGCTCTCTCTAAAATTACAACACATAGTACAAATAAAAAAGATTTTACCTGCAATTGGAATGTAACTGTGATCCATATCACTTTTTAAAATCTTGTATGTTTTAGTGAGGCCAATTAAGCGTTCAATGTGCACTCTTTTACTAGCTAGATTCCTATCTTTTAAAACTGTTAAACCTGGTAACTGTGCTTTACCCTTTAAAAATGTAGGTATATTAACAGCAACATTTTTGTGTGCAAACATGTCCTGAATATTAAATCCGCGATCTGCTAAGATGCAGTCACCACTTTCACATTTACTAATTAAATTGCTTCTCTCCACTGTTTGCCTGTCACTCACAGACCCAGCATATGCAGGAGAACAGTATGATAACAATCCCCCTGGTGTACCTCCAACAAGAACTTTAAGAGTATTTGCATGCTTGTAGCTACTCCATGACGCTTGTTGAGAAGTCGGATTTTTAGGTTTCTGGACATGAAATTCGGTCCCATCTAAAATCACCCTTATATTTGTGTTATAATTTTTAAAGTGTTCAGGCATATAATACTGTACTAAGTCTTTACTTGGCCATGTGTTGAGTTTTGTCCATAGTTGATACATAAAATTTATCCAGGTAATAAATATATTTGACACCGTAGTAGTACTTACATTAAAAAATCTGCTTAATTCAAAAATACATTTATTTTGTCTTAATTTCATCATTGTTAAAAAGAACTGATCTTCAGTGCCGAGCAAAATAACAGAACTACCATAATACTGTATTTTATGGGCCATAGGACTCAAAGTGGAGTATACAAAAAAGAACTTCTTGTAAGACTCAAAGCCGGTATAAAATTGAATCGCTTTATCATCATTTTTGAATCTATGTATTGTTCCAAACACGTGTTCCATGTCAATTTGCGTCTCTTTAGATGAGAATTTAGGATTATTTAAAATGGGCACTGTAAAATCATTTATATCCGCACTGATTTCTATTTCACTGGCAACGTCCATGAAGTTTGGCACTTTACTTCCTCGATTTATTGATGGGTTGTGGCTTGTTGTTGGAGTTACAGTTTCTTCTACGTCCATGAAGTGTGGCATAGTTCTTTCTTCATTTATTGATGGTTGGCGGCTTGTTGATGGAGTTACAGTTTCTTCAAACTGTAACTTTTTCTGAGACCTCGTCTCAAGTCGCTGCTGACGGGCTATTGCACTTGGTGTATCTAATTTTGAAACGCTGAATGAAAATATTGAAGGTACGGCGGTTTTCCTTAGGAATCTCGCTTTCGGCTCGTAATCTGAAAGAAAGTTACCATTGCTTTAAAGTTTTGATGCTTGGCTTTAAATTACGAAAATCGAAAATAAATTAAGAATGAATTAAGTAACTTACTTGTGTATATACTTTGTCCGTAATAGTCATCTGATGTAAAATGCATGGAACATAAACGCGATGAGTCTTTTGCTTTAAAGTTTTTGATTCTTAACGCTTTCTCCCAAGCTTTTCTACGCTTTCGGTCTTTAGGGAAAGCGTGAACGCCTTTATTTTTGCAGTTTAGAGCACTACACAGGGTCATTTTAAATGAAAAAAATCTTAATAATTGTAATCTCACGATGTTATTAACATAAAATGTATGGGATTTGACAGATGACAAGTTGAGATTAAGCATTGTCTATTGTGCGACACCTGGCGGGATAAAACGGCAGTTTTTCTCCTCATTACGACGCTTTAGGCTGTTCATGCATGTCCTTTGCCATTCCCTTTGGGATACATTGGATGTACTTGCAACATATTAAATATAATATTCTAAATCTTTGTTCTAATCTAATCTAGATACGTAGGTTAATGATTTGTTTAATGATGGAATAGCTACAAATTCAAATGAAGACCAAAAACGTCATTCTGTCAAAAACCTTAACAATGAAAAAAATGTTTGTTACTCCTGAAACGTCAGAATGTGATTGCTGTCAGTTGGCTGTCAGAGTTCTACGGAATTAAAAATCAGGGTTTAGTTGAGATCAGCTCATGACATATCTCCTCGTTCTTCTCTTCTGTGATCTGTGGTCCAGCCATTGCAGCGTGAAGGAGTAACAAAATAACACACCAACTTCTGCACTTATAATATTAGTAGAAGTATTAGGATACTCATATTAGTAGGAAAAGCGGATAATAGCTTCTGCCCGCGTCTTCGTCCGCTTAGATGTCGATGATAATTATTCCTTTAGGAACTTTTAAATTTTCTGGAATGAAAAGTAGCTTATGTGTTAATCCAGGGTATAAGCTATCACCGATTTCAAATTTCATCCAACTCCGACCTGCCATCGTCGAGCGTGAAGAAGTAACAAACACACACACATAAACTTTCGCATTTATAATATTAGTAGGATACTAATGTGACACTTTAACGTAGATAATATCTATTGTTCGCTTGTGTATCATGTAACTTGCAAAAATATCAAACGTTTCGTTTCGTCTCACTTCAATGTCGGCTATTACCTACGAGTATATATCACAATATGTTAGGATTTTTTTATATTTTTTTTATTTAGAAATGTACTTAAGATTAAAAGTAGTCGGTAAGAACATTTAATTGTGAATTATAAACAAGATTCGTTCATTCGGTGAGTGAGTAAACGTAAGATATAGATGAATTATCGAGAACATGGAATTGCATTTGTAGTGGTTGTACCGTTTGCAACAAAAGGAGAATAATTTTCTCTTAATTTAATAAAATGACATACACTTAACAAATGGAATAAGTAAAGTAGTAGTCCTCTGTTTTTTGCTTTTGATCGCTATCATGTTCTTCATCTGAGCTGTCACAAGTATTGATAATAAGATTGTCTGAAATACGATCCATTTCCCCTTCCTGACATCGATATTTATTTTCTTCAATTTCGACATGGCGACAAATATTTTCCCAGTCCTCAGCAGTAATAGTATTCATTCGTTCAGTTGCTAAACTCATAATGCCTTGCATGTTTAAAGAAACGTTTCTTTTCGCTATATATCCTTTTACCATGGACCAAATATTTACGATCGGATTGAATGTCGAGTGATACGGTGGCAATCGTAAAACGGAGTGGCCATGTTCCTTTAAAATTACATCTATGTGGTACTCACGAAACCGCTCTTTATTTTGTTTAATTAAATCATACAAACTGTGTTGTGTTGTGAAATGTTGTGTTCTGTCAACCAATCCATCATTTCTTGTTTAAGATAATTTGACGTTAGAGCACGATTCAAAAGTTTGTTGTGATAGGACGCATTATCTACGATAAGTACGCTATTCGGTAAGGTTCGATATCAATTTTTCTTTTAAACATTTTTCGTAGTTGATAAAGTTCATCTGGTCATGGTAATCTCCCATTTTTTGGTTTGCCTTAAACATTAACAAAGCGTTGGGAATAAAACCATATTTTCCTCCTGCGTGCACTATTATTAACCGCTGGCCTGTACTGATTTGTTTTTTTACACCAAATTTTGTTCCATCGGTCCATGGCTCTCTGAACACATGTGCAGTGTGGATGTAGGTTTCATCAGTATAAACTAGTGGTCTATCTTTAGACCGATATTCCGCCATTTTGGTAAGGTAATTTATTCTTAGCAGTCGTATGTTGTGTCTTCCCATTAATATTTTTCGGTTGTCCTCGGTCTTTTTCCATTTAAATCCTAATTTTTGATTTGTTTTCTTAAGGTGGAAATGCCAAATTTGTAATCTATATCGGATTTTAACACAGAGTGGAGTGCCTTTAAGGTTGGAAATTGCTTATGGGACAGATGAAAATTGTATACAGTTCTCCGGATGACTTCCTGATCAAAATCGTCTACTGCTGATGACGGACAAGTACGTAACTTTTTATTTCTCGGGGAGGTGAATTTCTTTGTTGATGCGAATTTCTCACTATTGCTCTCAGACACAATGTTATAAACAGTAGAGAGACAAACACACCTGTAGCTTTTTCAACTAACTGGGCAGCGGTGTAAGGGGAATTTAAATTTTTCTTCAGTGCAAGTTCAAAATATTTATAACAGTTAAAAATTATTTGCTTACTTTGACTCTCAATCGGACCAAAATTACTCACTGCCATATTTTTTGAAAATTATGTAACCTACACTTAGTCGTACGGGCTGACACAAAATTATTCTGATAATTGTGAGAATACAATAAAATCACACGTAAAAATATATGCAGAACGTAAATAATATTCACAATTTGACACTTACATTATTTTAGTATTTACTTATACTACTTTATATAACAAACCTTTTTTTATGCTGATAGTACGAGAAAATAGAAAATTCAAATATAGAATGCCTCTAAACATACTATACTACTACATATGCAATTACATGCTCTCGTTAATTCATCTATACTGTAAAACGGAAAAAAACCGTCGTGGTCGTGGCTGCGCTGGCTTGGGCATAAATTTTCAATAAATAAAAAATATCAATGGCAAGGCACGCGAGAACTCAGGCAACCTGACGGTGAGCGGGATCTGAGACCCATTAGTCATTTGGAATCTCAAGACTACAATCTCAAAATTGCAATCCTAAGATCTCAAATGCGTTTCCAACCCTGAGGACTGAAGAGGAATGCCTCTATGCTAGTAATTTCACCGGTTGTCTTATCCCCACACCGGAACAGCAAATGAACACTACTGCTTGGCGGTGGATTAATGGATAAGATGGTGGTAGCGATCCGGACGGAACCTACACAAGGGGTAGGCCCTTGTGTAGGGTCCGTCCGGATCGCTACCATCGCTACCACTATCACCAGACTTTTTTTAAGTCATTGATAGTAGCCGGAACAAATGTCACAAAATACGAGTGCCTAGTGTTTCCTTGACGTGTTGTCTTCTCAAGAAAACGTGGAGTTCGGAATAAAAATCAACGGCTTGCTAGTTAACAACTTAAGTTATGCGGACAACACTATTCTTATTGCAGCGTCGGAGCTCGATTTGCAAGCAATTGTGAATAAGATTAACGAGAACAGCGAGGAAGCCGGTATATCAATAAACATAAACAAGACGAAGTTCATGGTAGTCTGAAGAAACCCGGATTTGAGTCAGAAAACAGCTAGAGCAGGCACGACAGTACAGTCAGTGTCATATAGTTTGTAGCATCCAAAGTAGCCAAATAGTTCGTTACACGCCCTTGTTACTACGGTAATAATGACGTGTAACGTACTATTTGGCTGCTTGCCCAAGCCAATTCATGGGCTTGGGTAAGTGAAGCATGGGAATCCGACCAAGAAAACAAGACTAGCCACTTTTAATAATATGAGGAAAGTTCTGTGTTGCCGTAGACTGAACATAAAGCTCTGAGTCAGGCTACTCCTATGTTAAATCTGTCGTCATGTACGGCTGCGCACCATGGACCTTGAAAGAAGATACAACAAGATGCCTACAGGCGTTTAAGATGTGGTGCTACCGTCGCACATTAGTCAGAAGGCCAGGAACGAAACCGTGCTCCGGCGCGTTTATATGTCCCGGAAAATGGTGCCATCTATCAAAAGACGCAAGATAGAGTATCTCGGCCACGTGCTTAGGAACGACAGATACATGCTGCTGCAGTTGATCATGATGGGCAAAGTGGAGGGAAAGAGACGCGATAGGTCAAGGAAGAAATCGTGCTTCAGAAACGAGCTGCGGATAGGGATGAGTACAAGAAGCTGACGGCCAACCTTCAAGATGTATGTGGCATTGGGAGAAGAAGAAGAAGTGTTTTCTTGCACGTGGACGGCACGCCCCGCTTGTTAATTGCGTTAATTTATGAAAAAAATACTAGTGGGTCATAGATTGAAAAACTTGTTAAATTTAAACAAATTTAAACATTAAATACCAAAATATTGCTCCTTGAGGTTTTAACATCAAATAATATATTACTTCCTATGCGGTACGTTCTTAGGAAGGCCTAAATCTAAATTAATGCTGGCTCTATACGAACACCTACACTTATACCTAATTCCACCTATAAGGCGAGGAAATCTCAAGACAATGTTCGGTCAGTTGACCGAAAGCACAAAAAGCTACCAATAAAATCTCCCTCATACGCTAATTTATTTCTAGGTTTAAGTGATGACGAAATGATTAACTCACCATTAAAAGATGAAAGTACATTTCATAATCGTAGTAGTAGCCTCCCAAATCTTATGTTTATTATGGATAACTCACTGGTTGTAGAATAAAGAACCCAAGTATGGAGTTATCAAGCGCACACACAGAAATTGCGAAGTTAAATATTGAGAATACCGATAAACAAAAACAAAATGATAATTTAAAGAAAAAAATGAATTTGTACATCCAGTTGCTAAACGAAGATCCCTCAAAGAAGACTGATAGTTTGATGACTCAAAATATAAGTGTAGAACATAGTATACCGAACTATGAAAACAAAATTAAGAAATTAGAAACTGAAATTACGACATTAAATAATAAGATAATAAATCTTCAAATTAAATTGAGTAAGGCTCTTTCATCCAACATTGAACGAAAACGTAAATCTGACGCGCTGCTAAGCAAAGAAGTGACTCTTTCTGAGATACAACACTCAACTGCGACACTGCAAAGGACTATAAAGCAATTAGAAGAGCAAATTTATAAGAAAAAAAATACGGAATCCAGCTTTAACATATCAAGAAACCTCACCTTACATAAGGAAACTGAATCTCTAATCGAGAAAACGGAGAGTCAGCCTACTAAAAATAAGCCGAAGTTGATGCTTTTGTCTGATTTTCATGGTTCTGAAACCTCTCTCATAAATTGGGAGGAATGACTACGACTCTACGGCTGACATTATTTATCACGGAACTATCGAAAGTGTCCTTGAAAATGATCGTGCAAAAATAAACAACTTCAAAAAAAGTGACTGTCTAATAATCATGTGCGGTGGATCTGACTACAGGGTGACAGGAAATTCGCCGTATTCCTTGACAGGGGTTATTCTACAGCTCATTTGTAATGATTTAAGTCCAGTCAACCAGGGGTCAAAACTCATTGGTTTTCGAGTTTTTCACGTTTTTAGGTAAAAAAACCCGCCTTTCGAACTTAAACTAGTAATTTTGTAAAAACTTCTTTATTTAGAAATAAAAAAAAAAACATTTTTCGAATAGCCAATGCACCACTGATTACGAAAAATAAAAATAAATGCCAAAAAATGCCAAATTTTGCAAATAAAAGGATTTGAAGTTAGAAGTTCAAGTAATTATTTTCCAAATTTTGTAACATTTTAAAGCATAATTTAAAAAAAAAGTACGACACTTCGCGTACAAATTACAGGAATAATTTTCTTAATTCATAAGCTTTCTAAAAAGATACAATTTATGACATTTTAATATTAATTTTATTTAAAATTTTACAATTAACAATAATAGCAGAAATGTTTGCGGTTATAAGCTCCATCGTTTTAACCAAAAAACACGGGATGCGTTGTAGTAAAATGAATTTAGAACACAGTTCTCTTTTTTAAATTCAGCTATGGGCTTAGTGTCCTATTTTAAATAAATTTTCTTTTTAAAAACCTAAGGTGCGTTTCATTTTTAAATTAAGAGCATCTCAAATCGTTCTCTTTTTTAAATTCAGCTAATGTCTTACGACGTTCTATTTAAAAAAAAAAATGCTTTTTAAAAACAAAGTGCGTTCCATTTTCAAATTTCGAGCACCTCAAAGTTTTTGAGTGACCTACGTAGGTAATCAGTTAGTTTCAACTTTCTTTTCAATTCGGACGATATTGATAATTAAGCTTCTTTCTCAAATGGCTGCTTACCAATTCGAAGAATACGCAGATATCGTTTATTGTTACGGACTCTGCGATGGAGACGCCGCTGCAGCTAGAAGAGAATACCAACGTCGTTACCCTAACCGCCGTTTACCTCACGTAAGTGTGTTTGGTTCATCGTACCGTCTTATTCGGGAAAGAGGATCAGTGCAACGCCGCCAAGCTGACGCTGGAAGACCTCGAAATGATCCTGCTGAAGAAGAAGAAATCCTTCAGTGCTTCCAGGCAGACGGCACTACTTTGACGAGAAATGTGGCTAACCAGCTCGGTATGTCGCACCACACCTTCCAAGGTGTGGTTTACACTGCACTCAGCTCGGCAGTACCCGTATCATTACACTCCAGTACACGCTATTGAAGAGGGAGACCCAGCGAGAAGGATAGATTTTTGCAGATTCTTAATTAATGCAGATATCGAAGATCCCGAGTACCTGAAGAGAATTTTGTGGACAGATGAATCCAATTTCGACCGTAACGGGATAACAAACTACCACAATCTGCACTTTTGGGCTCCCAAAGGTCAAAACCCAAAAAAATCAAGAGAAGGAGCTCACCAGCAAAGATTTTCTTTGAACGTGTAATCGTCAGAGGTCGGAATTCTCGTAGCACTTTCGAGCTGTCATAGGGACTTCTCGTCTATCGACTTCCGATATCCATGTGTATATCGATAAATACATAATACAATATTTATAATATGATTACGAGCAGAAGTAAACTACAGGCGCTCTTATCGCGAATGAGCGATCTCTTCGAGATGACCTTTGGACAACAGCTTTTTGGAAATTATAAATAGGAATTAAAATAATAATATTTAATTGTTTCTTTTAAAATAATTTGTGTATTTCGTATGCGTTTTAAACATTTTTCGAAAGAAATTGCATCAAGAATTGCTACCAATTATTTTCATTGCAAATTTCTAATTCAAATTTTTAGCTAATCAAAAGTTATCTGAAAAATATCCCTCGTTAGCGATAAGCCCGCCTGTTGTTTACCTCTACTTTAAGTATTCTTTAATATGTTGTGTTCTATAATGTATCGATAAAAAATATATATCAGGAAGTCGATAAACGAGAAGTCCCTATGACAGCTCAAAAATGCTACGAAAATTCCGGCCTCTGGGAATCGTGCACGACAATTTGATCGGACCTTTCTTTCTGCCAGCACGATTGACCGGCATCGCATATGAAATTTTTTTGAGGGATGAGCTACCGACGCTACTTGAAGATGTGCCGCTTGCAACAAGAAGGAACATGATTTACCAACAGGATGGCTGCCCCGCTCACTATTATCGGGGCGTACGACAGTGGATGGATCAGAAATACCCAAGAAGATGGATTGGTCGAGGCAGCCCAACCCCTTGGCCAGCCAGAAGCCCGGATTTAACTCCATGTGAATTCTACATCTGGGGTCACATGAAGGCGTTGGTCTACGATAAACCGATACGTAACGTAGAAGAGTTAAGACAAAAAATGTAGAGGCGGCACAGACAATGAAAGATGGGCATTCGAGGCGAGTAACAATCACTGAAGTACGAAAAAGGCTTCGTGCTTGCATTCGAAACCAGAGCAAACAGTTCGAGCAAAATTTGTGATGTAATTGATATTAGTTTTTAAGATTAAAGTTTATTTGATAGTGAAACTGTTTTTTTCCTCATTTTATCCTAACCTTGCTTAATCACTTATCAAAGTATCACTTAAGACTTAAGACAGACACTGAAGGCAAAAAACCCCACGAATTCGAGACACAAACAAATTAAATTAATTAAACTAATGACCCTTTGTTTGTGTCACCAAAGGCAATCTGCTGTGCCTTCTACATCAAGAAGATAAGTTAAGATAAGAAACAGAAGACAAAGTAAGCCCTCGGAGGATCTAAAACGATACAAACAAACCCATTAGAGTCAAGTACGCTAAGTAAAGTCTTCTAGCTGTTCTGCTATTATTATTATTAATTGTATTAAAATGTCATAAATTGTACCTTTTTAGAAAGCTTATGAATTAAGCAAATTATTCCTGTAATTTTTACGCGAAGTGTCATACTTTTTTTTTTAGCTATGCTTTAAAATGTCACAAAATTTGGAAAATAATTGCTTGAACTTCTAACTTCAAATCCTTTTATTTGAAAAAAAAATTTTTTTTTATTTCTAAGTGACGAAGAGGAGGGTATTTTTAAATAAAATCTAAAAACGTGAATAACTCGAAAACCGAAACAGGGGTCAAATGAGTTTTGACCCCTGGTTAACTGGACTTAAATCATTACAAATGAGCTGTAGAATAACCCCTTTCAAGGAATACGGATTTATGAGAATAAAGAAATTATGAGCGCTTTAGATGACTTTATACAAAATTGTAGTCATACGAATATAGTAATTTGCGATATTCCTTACAGTGTTAATAAATATGCTGAGGAATATAATAACTTTGTAAGCAAATTTAACTCTGCTTTGCATAAGAAATTTAGAAAGCTCTCATATGTTTGGCTCCAAGCTGGAGATTACTTGTCAGGTGGCTAAACTTTAGAGGGAAAAACAAATTAGCTAAAAGTTTAAACACAAATTTAATACGTGTAAATAATGCTTTTTACAATAGTATGAATTTATTATGAAAAATGCACCTCCAAGACCACTCCGTAATGACCTTATTGTCTATGATAGTATTTATGTATTGCATCAAAACATCAATGGCATTATAACGAAATCTGACACTTAGTCTACATATACAAGAATTGGAGGACATAGGCAAGTCAGTTGATGTCATTTGCGCCACGGAACACTATTTACTCTATATTTTCTCAAGAGAAAATAGGAATGGTGGATCCTGCATTTTTATTAAGAACGTCCACAAATATCATAATTTAAGTGACATTAATAATCTTTCATTATCAAATGTATTAGAATGCTCAGGAATCGAATTAATTGATCATAAAATTATTATTATATGCATACAGGGTGGAAGAGCACCGTGGACCTTCCCGATAATGGGAGATAGTTTAGCCTTAACACTTTATTTCCCCCATACAAACTATGTGAATTTAAGCAGCCGTTTTCAAATTACAGCCGGTTAAACATTCACACAAAAAACTACTTGTTTCAACCCTAAACATATGATTGGGTCAGTGAACTTAATTGTAAACAATATTTTCATACAGAATATTATTACGTTTTTTTTGTTGTGGATGTATACTTAGACCTGCTTCCAATGCGGTAAGAAATATTGCAGGGTTTGTGAGTCTCTTTGTAGGTACATCTTGAACAACTTTATTTATTTTTTCCTAAAATTATGAATAATATAACATAATAACGACCTACTAACAGCCTACTAAGCACAACTTGACACATTTCTGAAATAGCGACATTGACAGACAATGAAGTATACTCAATCTTCATAAACAATTAAAGATGATAATTAGAACCTTCTTTCATCGTATCTTAGTTTCCCTAAATTGATAAATAGGTTTTAGCTACTTAATTGAAATTAAATTTGATTTAATTGAATAAGATGAAATTGTGCTGCTGAGTAGGCATATTTCATTCATTTTCATGCTTCAAAACGTGCATGTGAAACGTTTATCAATGTCATTAAATTTACCTATGTCATTCTTCAAATAAAAATGCCTTTGCTAGATGCTCGTGGTTATTTGAATTTGCTTTTATTGTACGCGACGTGCAATAATAACGCGGCTGAAGCTTTGCGTCGATACCGAGAAACATATCCTCCACCACATCCAACTGGGCATAGGACAATTTTAAGGGCTTTGGATCGTATCGCCAACAACCAGCCCGTTGTACCAGCAACAGCCCAGAACGACCAACGTGGCGGAGGCGTTGTTCGAATTGCGGCTCGACTTGAAGAAAGGGTGCTGCGTTATTTTAGAAGACATCCGAGAGCGAATTCTAGAGTAGCGGGTCGACATTTCAGAATAACCCATACTGCAGTACTTACTATTCTCAAACGTGCCAGCCTTCACCCTTACAAAATACAGAGGGTTCAAGCTCTACTCCCTCGGGACTGCCCTATCCGCGAAGCCTACTGCCGATGGTTATTACAAAATATAGTAGATGAGCGAGATTTCATAAGGCATATTATTTGGAGTGATGAAAGCTCGTTCACACGCAACGGAATATGGAATAGACGAAACGAACATGTGTATGCCGAGGAGAATCCTTTCGCTTATCGATTCTCGGGTCACCAGTATCGTTGGTCTAGGGCGGCGATTCACGGAGAAACTATCATAGGACCTGTGTTTCTGCCTCCAACTCTAAACAGAGACGGATACATGTCTCTTTTGAACACCGAGTTAGACAGTTATCTGGACGAATTACCACTGGCTGAAAGACAAGTCACTTGGTTCCAACAAGATGGTGCACCAGCTCATTCTGTACACGAAGTACGAATGAAATTGAAAAATGAGTTTGGGGATCGCTGGATAGGCAGGTTTGGGCCGCACCGTTGGCCGCCAAGAAGCCCGGGTCTCACGTGTCTTGATTTCTTCCTGTCGGGCTCTGTAAAAGATAGTGTGTACAAAACGGATTGTGTCACTGCGGACGAGATGCGACGACGAATAACTGATGCCTTTAACGATCTGCGGAGAAAAAATGATGAAGAGCATATTTTGTCAAGGGTGCACCGACATACTCGGGCACGGGCTGCAGCGTGTATAAGTAATAAGCCGCGGAGGGACATTTGAACACCGAATGTGAGGGTAATTGAAGATTTTTGTAGACGTAGTGTTAGATTTTTATAACAACATGATAATGTGTAAACTAATGGTTAATAAATTTTGTAAATAATAAAAATCATTTTCATTTCGTTTTGTTTATGGATTATTTGACGTCTAGGAATCATAAGTTATCACCTTGTCACTATGGCAAAGTCAACGTTCGGAAATAAGCGTAGTTTCCGAGTTTTCATATTCAAGTCGTAACTCGTAACTTAACAGGGTTGTCACCGCAATGAAAAATTAGTCAATTTGGTTTTTGTTTTATTTAGTTAATTCATCATTATTACCATCACAAATCGACTGTGTACCTCTTAATTAATGCTATAGTTCCGGGAAGGTCCCCCGTCCCCTTCCACCCTGTATATAGAGTTCCAAAAAATAACAATCATAGTATAAGAATATTTTTGAAAAATTAAATGTTATATTAAATAATGTATGTTATAAAAGGGAAAAGATGTGGCGATTTTAATATTGATATGCCAAAAAGGACGACGCAATCGCTAGAATTTAAAAATTTGGTTCTAAGCTTTAATCTAAGATTTCAAATAACTGTACCAACTAGACTATCCAGCAACACTTGTATCGACAACATCATACACAAAGTGCGAGGCAGCACAGCTAAAGTGACCCTGTCAGATCACACAGTACAGCTGTTGAAGTGCCCGGTTAAGAAAACATGTATTCTTCCATATTGGTACAAAAATCAAAGGGACTTAAGTCCCGAAAATATAAAAAAGTAATTAGAATATCTACAAAAATTAAATTTTAATGGACTGTTTATGGCAAATACTGCTAATGAGGCATATGACTGTTTCGCTGACTTATTCGAATTATTATTCAATTTGTGTTTCCCATTCAAAAAGATTAAAATTACGTCAACAAAGAGACCAAAATGGATAACTAAAGGAATAAAAATAAGTTTTAAACGAAAACATGATTTACTTTGGAAATACCGACTCTCTAAAGATAATAAAATTTACAACAAAGTCGCTTTTAAAGATTATACGAAATTATTAAAAAGAATTATAAAACTAACCCAAAAAGCCCAAAATTACTACCCTATATAAAACAATAGAGTAATAAGACAAAAGCGTCGTGGAATATTACTAACAAAACTAAATCAAACCAACCAAAAGAATATATTTTGCAAATTAAATCTGACGGGACAATTATAAATAACCCTAACATTGCTGATCAATTTAATCGCAACTTTATAGACCAAATTAACTTAAATTCGAACAATATTCATAATAACTTTAATTATAAGAACACATTGACATGTAATTTGACTATTTTTTTATTTATGAAACCAACAAACGCAGATGATATTAAAATAATAATAAAGGCCATGGCAGGGTAAGGGAACATCTTGTGCCTTAATAGCTTTTCCGCTTGATTTTTTTTCTGATGATAGGTCATGGCGATAGTAAATGCTACACTAAATTTCAGCATTCTCCTCTGCTTATTTTTGAAGAAAATAAATAAATAAGAAAAATTAATTTTCGTAAATATCTCCAGTTTAATAGAACGAATAATTTCGTGCTTCATACATATAATGCACTTAACTAAAACACATAATATGTCACTATAAGCCGCATGACATTCCATACAGAAAAATAAAAATAAATGTGTTGACATTTTTCATTATTTTTTTTGTTACTTATAAGTTAGAGACACCTCCAGTTTTTTTACTAATAATAGCACTTTTGGTTAACTACAACATATTTTTATTTCGAGCTTCTAGCATTGGTGCATCAAAACAAAATTATTAAAAAAGGTGGTATGTCCCATTGACGTAATTAAAACTAAATTAAATTAAACCTTCTTGCAATTGTGTATGTATGAAATGTAACTGGCCAGTGACCAGGCCTGGTACGTAATACTGTTTCCAAATTCGAAATTATGATGTTGGACATTCTTTTGACACATCGACAAATATAATATTTATTGTGAACAGAATAAACGAATTATCCTGCCGTAGGTACGAACATAGAAATAAAATAACATGAATTTATATTCAATTTGCCTTCTGAAAGTAAAAACACAAATACAGGATTCAGTGTACTTTGAATGCTATAACGACGTTGTTTCGCTGGAAGAGGTTAGTATCATATTTTCTAAAATTACTGAAATATTTAGTCTCGATCTTATTGATCATAAAATCTAATTAAATTAAATGTTTCAGATCATTCGGTTGAAGTCGAAGATCTGCGAGCTACGCCTTCCTTCACATATTTTTCGAGATTTGTTTTTAAATATTATAAAGGATTTAAGTTTAAATATATTAATCTCCAAGAAGACGAAGTCGTGTATATGGGAGTATGTACGGATTGTGGCATTTCCAGTAACCTGGAAGTCGATGAAGATTATAGTACCGCCGAAATGGACGTGGATTTTTTTTTTTGTCAAGTGTGTGCAGGAAACTGCTTCATAAAGTGTGGCTGCGGTATTCGCTGTAATTGTATTGAAGTTGCACAAATACGCTCTAAACGCAAGTAGTTTATTATAATAATCTAATCAAGTAGAAAAAATTGAAAAAAATTGCCATTACAACCAATAAATAGTACAGAAATCATTGACTTTCCGGAATTGACAGAACAACAACTAATATTATTTTTTACCGGTATATACCAAATGGGTCAAGCTATGTCGTATTTGGGTGAAATGATTCTGGAGGATGGAACTGTCAACATGCAATTCGTAAAAGACCAATCTAACATATTAAAAATTCAAGTCCAGTCCAGACACATGTCCAGAAAACGTTATCGTTGTTTTGTCGAATATATTCCAAATTGCAATGAAATAGACGGTATTAAGAGTTTCTTCTGTGAGTGTGCTTCCGGTTTACGTACAGTCAGCTGCTGCTCCCATATTGCTGCGATTGTGTATTATTTATCACATGGTAGGTTTTTAAATAAAATACCAAGACCAGCCGAGAAACTGAGCAATCTGTTTAAAAATGGCTTAAGTATTGTTATTAATGAAAATAGTGAAGAGGACGATTGAGTCGAGCCTTTTTTTTGATACGATGCACCAATGCTAGAAGCTCGAAATAAAAATATGTTGTAGTTAACCAAAAGTGCTATTATTAGTAAAAAAACTGGAGGTGTCTCTAACTTATAAATAAAAATAAAAAAAAATTGAAAAATGTCAACACATTTATTTTTATTTTTCTGTATGGAATGTCATGCGGCTTATAGTGACATATTATGTGTTTTAGTTAAGTGCATTATATGTATGAAGCACGAAATTATTCGTTCTATTAAACTGGAGATATTTACGAAAATTAATTTTTCTTATTTATTTATTTTCTTCAAAAATAAGCAGAGGAGAATGCTGAAATTTAGTGTAGCATTTACTATCGCCATGACCTATCATCAGAAAAAAAATCAAGCGGAAAAGCTATTAAGGCACAAGATGTTCCCTTACCCTGCCATGGCCTTCCATAAATAATAAATCAAGTACTGGCTATGACCATATAAGTACAAAGGTGGTGAAAGAAGTTTCGGACATTATTTCACCTTAAAAAGGGGGCCAGAAAAGACTTGGAGAGCTGAAGACCAGTTGCACTCATCCCCATATTTTCAAAAGTAATTGAAAAAGTAATTTATAATAGTATATATAACTACTTTGAAATTAATAACCTTTTTGCTCAAGAACAGAAAGGTTTCTGTAAGGAGAATTCTATAAATAAAGGTTGAACACGCCAAAACTGGGGCACACAAAGATCAATACTTAATAATTTTAACAATAAATAACTACATTATATTTTTCACATTTTATTGACAAATTTAATGAAGTTTAAAATAATATTTCCTATTTCAGTTATTGTCTACACAGTAAGCCATACTTCTAACTTTCCTACGCACACGGCTCATAAGATTTTGCACCATCTCATTAGGACACCGTTTCGACGCCCATGTCCATATTTTTTGTAGCTCAGAGACCGATTTTACTTCTCCGCCTTTCTTATTTAAAATTCCCTTCATTATACTCCAGTACTCTTCAACAGGCCGGAGTTCTGGACTATTTGGCGGGTTGCATACTTTGGGTACCACCACGGTCCCCTTTGCGTCGTTCCATTCCACCACTGGTTTTGCGTAATGGGAACTGGCTAAATCTGACCAAAACAGCGGTGGAGAGTCGTGCTTCCTTATGAAAGGCAGCAAACGTTTCTGTAAACACTCTTTTTGATAAATATCGCTGTTTGTTGTCCCGGTGGTAATAAACGAACTACTTTTTTTTCCGCAGCTACATATTGCCTGCCAAAGGAGGTATTTTTTTGGGAATTTAGACCGTTTTTTAACTTACATTCTTCAGGAGCGTTCTTCTGTTTCGAGTCTCGATCTGGTGCGGCCTGGGCTTTATAACTTCTTAGTCCTGCCCTACGTTTTACTTTTTGAACATAGGACTGAGACATTTTCACTTTTTTGGCCACATCACGAGATGAAATCTTAGGATTTGAGGCATAAATCCTTACAACACTCTCGTCCTTTTTTTTATTCTTGACTCCCTGCAACCCACCACTTCCTGGCTTTCGATCTATTGTAAAGCGTTCACGAAATCTTTTTAATACGCGACAAACTGTAGATTGAGGACATTTCAGTCTTTTCGCGATATCTCTGTAGCTTAGCATTGAATTTTCTACATATTCGTGCAAAATGCGTTCGCGTTGTTGATGTTGTTTGCTCGACATTTTGACAACGAATAAATATTAGAAAAAAATCTATGAACTTTATTATAGGTCAGTTCCTTGTGATCAGATAGGTGTCCAAAAAGTTTGTATAACTCAATTTTTTGCGTAACAATAGCCGATTTTACATGGCCCCGTTTTGGCGTGTTCAATCTTTATGGCGATTTATGATCTATTAAAAATATTTTTGTCTAATGTTGATAAACGAATTCCAGTTTCAGCTTTATACATGGATATGACAAAAGCTTTCGATTTTGTCAATCATGATATACTTTTAGATAAATTATATACTTATGGCATACGAGGTAATATAAACAATTTAATTAAATCATACTTAAGTAACCGAAAACAAATCATACAAATAAATAGATTGTGTTAATTCAAAAGCAGAAATTACTTATACATCAAAAATCAGACAAATTCATTATGGCGTGTCACAGGGCATTGTTTTGGGTCCTTTATTATTCTTAGTTTATATTAACGATTTGCCAAAAGCGATAAAATCCCCTATGGTTCTCTATTGCTGACGATAATACAGTAATTTTCACTGGTATACGCTCAGAAACCAATGAATGTGAAATAAACGACTCACTGCAAAAAATAATTGTTAACTAGTAACAATTTGAAAATCAATTTAGGAAAAACCAAAACTATGACATTCCAACAAAGAATGAACATTGTACGTACTTTGAATATAGCTTATAAGGAACAACGGATTGACCAAACTGACGTAACAACATTTTTAGGATTGAATCTAGACCATAAGTTGACTTGGTAAAATCAAACTGACATTATATGTAAGAAACTAAATCAATTTTCTTTTGCTTTATTTAATCTGTGAAAACTTGTCAATGAGTCAGTGGTGTTAACCTCATACCATGCTTATGTAACATCTGTCAGATATGGTATTATATTCTGGGCCAATTCAACTGGTAGAGTAATTATATTTAAAGCGCAAAAAAAATGCATAGGTCTTTATGTGGCATTAATAATCTTGACTCATGTAAACTACATTTTCAAAGATTACGTATATAAACTTTTCTTAGTTTATATATATCTGAAATGATAATTTTTGTTAGATGTAACCTACACTTATTTCCAAAGCTTTAACAGTTTACGACTTAGGAAAAAAAATGGAGTAGTGCCCTCTAAAACTGCTTTACTGCGCAAGAGCATACTCGGAATGGCCCCTAGATTATATAATAAAGTACCTGATGAGTTAATGGAAATAGAAAATTTATCAGAGTTTAAAAAACAATTATTTAAATTCCTAGTGGAAAAAGCGTTCTACTCTATTAATGAATTTATATCTAGTAATTACTATTAGTTAATAAGAATTGCATGTTTATCTTATTTAACTGAAAAACAATTTGTATGCCTTGCGGTTCAACATAGTGATACAATTTTGCTACTAATAACCTCATGTCCTACCTGTGTTGGAACAAATAAATCAATTTGAATTTAAATTTGTGAATTTATTTAATGCTTAATTTCAGTTTCGTACTAAATTGTACCTGTTTCGAATGTAAAATTGTGAGTAGGTAATATTTGCAAGGATATTTTGGGACTGTGTTTAATATTATTAACAATTGTGTTATATTTTGTCCATTGTTGGAGAAAAACACTGTACAAGCCTCAGCCGGGAAGGGCTCGACTGCGTCTCGGCCACTCTACCTCATACTCGTCCCGCAACAGCCAATTTCCCGGCCTCCTAATGTACTATTATCGAAACAGTGGGTTAAACAATAACATAAAAATAATAAATTACCCTAATTGGCCGACGACGCACTGACAAATCTTCTTGAGTTGTGGGCGGTGGTGAAAAAAAAAGCGGGTTCGATCACCGTATACAACAATCAGCGACCATAGTACTAACCACTAGGCTATACATATTGTTTGTTGATTCGCGCGTCAAAATATTGTTTATATACGGCAAATTTTCACTGCACGTGGGTGTAACGACTAAACCGCAAATCATATATTTAACTGAGTCCAAATAGGTCCATCTAGGAGCTAGGCGGTGCCACAAACAGTCACACAGATACACACGTTAAGCTCTTTGATTCGGAGGTTAAAAACACAATTGTTTTTTTTCTTTTAACAAGGGGCCGAAACGGCGGAGGTATAAAATATAATTTTAATCAACTGTATTTACGCCCAACCCCGCCCGCGGTCAAGCCGCTATCGCGTCGGGATCAATACGACTTCCTGTGCTAAGTTTAACATCGATCGATTGTGGGGTTGAACCGTAACGACGGCGGAACCGGATTAGTAAGGATCTTAAAACACGATTTTATTTCTTTATTTACATAAAAATAAATTTCATCTATTAAAATAAAAAACAAAAAATGTTCTTGTTCTCAGTTGCATTCAAAACATGCTTCGCGAACTGCATGAGGAGGGCTTGGACACGAGCGGGGAGTGCCGCGCGTACCTGGGGCGCATGTTCCGCGCGCGCCTCGTTGCCCTGCCGCCCTGGGCCTCCGACGACGAGGCCGCCGAGTTCCTGCTGCGCCGCTGCCTCCTCATACACCTCAAGGAACCCCGCGACAAGTTCAATGCGCTGGTCTACATGACGCACAAGTTGTATGATGTCGTACAGAACAAGTGTAAGGTGAATACGTTTCGATGATAATAAAATCACTAGTTGAAATATACGATTAAGGTCAACGAATTGACCATCATACTTCATCGCATACATTTGATCGAAAAGTTGGTGTTTAATTTTCTTGTTTTTTCAGTCAGCTTATCGATATCTAACTCATTGATAAATCAATTTGAATGCGAACTTATTCAACAAAATACGGTATCGTATGATTGTGCACTACATTTGTCTGCACTTGCTTTAAACCAGTCTTTAAGCTTATAACTAAAATTACAAAATGTTAGTAAGTGTTGCGTAAAAGTAAGAAATAAACGAAGGTCGAGGCTTTAATACATCGCCCAGTTTAATTAGGCTTTACGTACAACGTATCTATCTCGGCTTAACCAGCTAAGCTATAATTTGTTACCTAGGTGGAGGGCGCGGACGCCGTGATGGTGCAGGAGCTGCAGCTGGGCGGGCACCTGTACCTGCAGGTGCTAAAGGAGCGGCTGGAGGGGCTGCTCACCTCTGTCAAGTACAACCTCATCAAACGCGCGCAGGCGGGCAAAAGGATTACCATGAACCCGGTAAGCAACGTCTTACGAGGAGGACACAGACTTGTTTCACGATCAAGGAGGGTGCGTACGTTCCACGCCGCAAATGTCATAATCCGAGATTTAAAGATGTTATTTTTATTACTTTTTTTCTTTCGACCACGAGTTAGGTGATGCAGAGACAGCCGTGGTAACTACCTCCGAATGTGTTGGGTTAAGCCTGTTTAGGACACCTTTTCTAGTCCCCTCCCCGGATTGGGGGAAGCAGGGCCTCTCTAAATAGAGTTGCTTCGTCGCCCAGGGTGCTGCCGAATCACACTGTTAACCCGTGCAGTGCAAAGCGACCACTCTCCCTAAACCGCCTACGTGCAGACATCAGACAAAGCCTGGCTGGCATCATAGCCAGACCTCTCTACCTCTGTCCATCGCCGCAGGACTTTTACAGATCGGAGTCCATTGTCGGAAGCCAAGTCATTTGCGCAGGATATATTATAGTGCACTAAGCATTACATAATGCCAGTGTTCGCGCAAACACAGGTGCACTCTTATCTCCAACTCCCTATACCCAATGGAACGGGGGACCGCTACAATCAGAGAGAGATAGAGACGTTTGCGTTAGCAAGGCCTCTAAACGCTGACCCGAGACTAAAACTTTCGGGCCCTACAGCTGGCCAGGAGCGCCAGACGATCTCAACGGGAGGCTTCCGCTATGAAGGAGTGGTGGGGATCAAGGAAGAGGACACTACTGCCACGGGGAAGGGGGAAATGTGGTAGTAGCAGCTCGAGCAGTCCGGGGGCGCATCCCCGTAGTGGCTCTTTACCAGGTACCACATAGATATCTGGTAAAGAGCCCCCCTCGTGGACTAAAATGCATGCATAATAATACATTGTGCATCAAGGGTAGTATGAAGGGAATTACTAACGAGAGTGTTAGAAGCCCGACGCCGGAGGCGGAGGGCTTTTAATGACTCGAGTTAGTAATCCCCTTACTACCTGTGATACACACAATGGTTTTCATCACATTTGCGAGGAAAAAAAACAAAGAGAAAACACTTTAACTCTGCAAAATACAAAGAAATAACTTTTGACGAACGGGAACGTAAATGGAAACGATATTTTTTTACTGACCTCTACCACAGATAATAACTGCGTTTAGTTTCGACCTGGATTCGAGCCAGATTTAGCCAATTTGATAAAAATGTATAATTACTAAAATTAATGATAAATGTTGATATAAACTTGAAATAGGTATAAAAATAATGAAGTTTAATGAAGCGTATAGGTTTTGTGTAATGTAAGTTAGTCTATAGCTAATTTTTAAAGATGAAATTAGAAACCGATTTAATTTTTGGCTGAAAATTAAACCTCCTTAGTCAGAAATGATGTACGAAAGAGTTGCAAATTTTAAAAAGAAAGTCATTACTCCCTAGGGAGTAATGACAAACTCGCCATTATTCCCGCGGGAACAATTTAGGCCATTGTCCTTCTGTATACAGGCATGGAATAACACCATATACGAGCAAGTGTGATGAAAAAAACATTTAAGAATCAGAGTAGTATAGGCGACAAACTTAACGAAACCGAAACAGCTACGTTTATGTAATTGTAAAGTGTCTGTGTACAGAAAATGGAGACTATATTTGAATTTGGACGTAACTTCCCTTAATTCTCTTCACCCATACAAAGACTTTCGTAAAGTTTTTCACGTAAGTATGATAATTATATTTTTTATTATTAAGAAATTGTTGGTGACATCTGGACCGTGTTATTTGTAGTGATAGATGTTATTGTGACTGTGACATTTCTTGGAAGATTTGATGGAATCTAATTATGAATCCGAGTTTACCTGTGTTAAAGAATATATGTATTTTGTAGTGGTTTTAATTTGATTCACCCATGTGAATCAAATTAAAACCACTACAAAATACATATATTGAACTTTGAATGAACTTTATAATTATACTCCTATGAGTATAATTATAAAGTTCATTCATAACAGATGTGCACTGTAAAATCGTAGCGTAACTTTGCCCACTTGCTTTAGAACCGTGGCACTGCGTTGCGTTGCTGTTACAACTGTTACAACCGAATTATGGTAATTTGACTATCCAAACGCATCGCCTTCGTTGAACTTTACCAATACAAGATGAACCAGTACCTTTATTAAGAACTGATTAAAACATTTATCATATAGCATAGATTTATGGTAATGTATGTACAAGGCAAAGGCAGCGAAGTAGATTCAAACCAAAATAAAAAACTAAAGTGAGTTAGTCCCTTGTTTTCCCAGAAAGAGCTGCAGGTGCTACTTCGCGCAGCGGGCAGCCTCGAGCAGAAGATGGAGACTTTCTTGGCGACAGGCAACGCGCCCTCGAACCACGTGTCGCTGCCGCAGTACAAGGGGCTCACCATCGTCGCTGAGAACATCAACCGTATGCGATACATGTCGCACTTTAAGTGAGCTAAATTCATGGAAGTTACTCAATCTTATGGTCCATTTAAATTTGATTTGAATGAGCAACTGGTTTAAGTGTGCAACTGACTCGGATTTTGGGTTGCCAGACGTCCAGATAAAGGCGACCATAGATTTTACAAAAAAGACGGACGTTAGACATCTATTTAGTTTGGTTCCGAATAATCAACGTGAATATAAAGACACCTGTGTTTGTGATCATCAGAGGGCGGAATTGCTCATGGCAAAAATCAAATGTCAATAGAGTTGGAACGTTGAATTTTATCGACTATCGAATAAACTGATATTATATTCACCAAGCATATCTTTATTTAATAAAAAAACTAAACCTTAAATCCATAAGCAAACAATAATAGACTTCATATGAATATTACGAATATCATTTTAATAAAAGACAACATAAAACGATAATTTTAAAAACTAATTATCTTAGTACTGCATTATTAAAACTACCTAAGTTTCAATAATACAACCTAAGGATTCAAATCAGCTGTGAACTAATTTTCATCGCATAAAACCGTATCGTAATCTACGTCTGCGCTAATGACGTTTTCCTCGTCTTCTCTGTAATAATACATGACAGTCATATTTTTTACATGTGATCAGCTTGCATACTGGTTCTGTTTTGCATTGTAAATCCATTTATACGTAGACAAACGTGAATTAGTTGCAAATAGACTAGTGGCAGAAATGACAGTTAACTGCCATGCAATTTACTTTTAATCTAACCAAAGAGGTCAAATGGTCAAATAGCTAATCAAAGAGGTTAATGTTATAGTCAGAAATGTAAATGGTGACTGAACTTATCGATACCTGAAAATGTCGATAAAATTCAACGTTCCAACTCTATTGACGTTTGATTTTTGCCATGAGCTATTCCGCCCTCTGGTGATCATACATTAAAATTACCATTAAAAAAAAGCGGCCAAGTGCGAGTCGGACTCGCGCACGTAGGGTTCCGTACCACTATACATCTAAATAAATGTTTTTCTTTATTCTTTATTATATTGGAGTTGATTGAATGAAAGGTAAAATGCGGTTTACGATTTATAAACGTATTAAAAAAAAACTAATTATTAGATCTCGTTCAAACCAACTTTCGGTGGAAGTTTGCATAGTAATGTACATCATATGCGTAATGCGTCTCTCGCGCAAACTATTCAGTTTAAAAATATATATATATTAGAAACCTCAATATCATTTTTGAAGACCTATCCATAGATACCCCACACGTATGGGTTTGATGAAAAATAAAATTGAGTTTCAGTTCTAAGTATGGGGAACCCCAAAAATGTATTGTTTTTTTTCTATTTTTGTATGAAAATCTTAATGCGTTTCACCGAATACATCTACTTACAAAGTTTCCATAGTATAGCTCTTATAGGTACGGAATAAAGTGGCTGTGACATACGGACGGACAGACGGATGTCTGTCCAGACATGACGAATCTATAAGGGTTCCGTTTTTTGCCATTTGGCTACGGAACCCTAAAAAGAGTGGGTTTGCCCCGTTTGTAAATGCGGTACGTTTCTCCTTTCTCTCTTTCGGCGTTTCTTCTCAGCAGTGGTCTCTTCTTGTTTAGCGCTGGTAGATTAATGACGTGTAAAAGTGACCGTGCGTCCTGCTTACTGAATAAGTCAAAGTCAAATCATTTAATGGCAAAACCACAAGCTATATTTACAACAAAAAAGGTCACATTTAAATATTTAATCAAAATTTCAATTGTAAATTACCCATGAACATTCCTTATTACTATAAAAAGCTTTTTCACTCAGCTCCACGTATTTGGCTACCTCAAAGATGTACGGACCGGGAACCGTGAGTATTGTCAGCCTTATTAAGTGCTCCTTGGTTGACGAAAAACGATGGATTTTAGCTAAAATTCTCAAGGCGTTGTTCTTCAAAACAAACAAAGACCACAAAAATCAATTCCGTACGGTAGAATGGGGATATGCATAGTAAGCCATGCCGAGATTATCTTGCGATAATATAGGGTCGATTCGAGACAGAGCGAATACTGCCCACGCTAACTTACACTTCAAACCCTAAATACCATGTAACGTATGCAAAATGAAATCTGGACAAAGTTTGAACCTCTGTTTAAAATACCTATTAAATTCCTTAAAAAAGTACAAAAGTGAGTTGTCTTTTGTTTAACAACTCATCTTCTAATAATTACGACAAATTTCAAAGACGTAGGATTATTTTAAAAATAATTTGGCAATTCGAGAAAAAATGTGTTCACGTAAACCATGCTCTATTCGTTATCAGTACAAGTGCGCAGGATTGCCTTTTAGTAAGAAGCTTTCACAGTGGATTTGTCCGAGTTGTGTCACTGATTTCTGTGTTGCATGCAATGGGAGCTTAACGGGTACAAAAAGCTCAGTATGCACCGAGGCGACTTGTGTGGGTGTATTTCATCACTTATGTGTCAACCTGGATGTTAACCTGGCTACACCAGCAGGTTGCAAATGGCCGAATTGCATTGCGAAGCTACCTAGAGGCGATAATAACTAATGACACACCCGTAAGAGCCACTAATGACGCCGGTAAAAAAACAGTGTTGCCTGCGAAGACGCTTCAACAGTCTACGCCCCCCAAGTCGTTGATTGCTTTCTGTAAGCCTTCCGGGCCGCTGCCCCCGCTGGCATCACACATTGAAACTAAGTTTCACTCACTGATCATCAAGTTTAATTACACTTTAAAACAAGAGCTTATCTCATATTTATTCCACAAAACGGCACATGTAACTTCAACACGACATGAAGTTTGGCTTCGGTGAAAGTGCCGCTGACACCATGGTTAGCAGATCTTCGTGCAGCACGTGTAGATGGTGATGCATGGGCAGCATGGGCCGCAGCATCCGCCGCAGCAACCTCCACAGCAACCTCCGCACATGGTTATTGTTTGAGACGAGTACAGTAGTACACCAAAAAATGGAGAGCTAACACAGTTGATACGATCTGAGATTGGACTAGCGTTAACTTACGAAAAGGTTCTGATGAAACACAGGAAGCGGCTTAAAAACGGGCTAATGAGTTTAACTATTTGGATCTTCACCAACATAACACCATTACTAACACCAGTGGCAACACCTTGGACCTTATTTACAGAAACTTTTCTCTTGATTCACAAAGATCGTCCAGTCATTTAAAAAAAGAAGATATTTACCATCCATGACTCGAAGTCAAGGTTACAGACATCTTCTCTGTCCCGCCTATCGAAGCAAAAGTGCTTAAGTATTCCGTCCGAGAAAGTGACTTTATTTCTAGTTATTTCAACGCAACGAATTGGTTTGAGCTCTTTACTGGTGTGACAATTGACGAAGATGTTCAGTTATTCTATGATGTAATTAATAAAGCTATCAGAAATTGTGCGCCTTTAAAATATATTAATAACAACAAAAACATGGTATAGTAAAGCGCTCATCAAAATTATTAAAGAAAATGCCAATGCCCATTCCAAGTGGAAGCTTTATCATAATCCACGTGATTATGCAGAGTTTTCATTGTTGCGCAAGCGACAAAAATTAATAGACGATTAATGTTATAAAAATTATGTTGTGAATATCCAATCTAGTATTGGATCCCGGATCCCGGGTGCCTCTGGACTTTCGTTAGAGCTCGACGTAAGACGTCCTCGTATCCTCGGTCTCTTGAGCATGATGGTGTTATTTTCTGATGGTCCCGGCATTTGTGATGCATTTAGTAACTTTTTTGAATCTATGTTTCAATCTCCAGCTCCCTCTTATCCGGATGAACCTTTGGCACCGCCTTTTTGTGATGACGGAAGCATAATTAGCTCAACTCAAATTAGACCTGATCCTGTACTAAAGTGCATTAAAAGCTTAGATGTTAACGGTGGCGCAGGCAGGGACGGCTTACAGTCGTTTTTCATTGTACACTGCGCAAGAACTCTCTGCCTCCCTCTTACAATTTTTTTTTCTTTAGGATTATTTACCGATAAATTAAAGGAGGCACACATTTTAATCTTGTTGTGTGTGTCGCCGCAAAATAGATCAGCTCAAGCAGGTTGACGTGATCTAACGTTTCAAGTGTCCTCGTGACATTTCGCTCCAAGTCGGAATAAGTGCTACCAGACACAATTTCACAGCTATCATCCGCGAAAATTATATAGAACAGTCACCCAGTCAGACTTGTCGGACATCGCGTACTTTGTTTGTGCGTGTAATAAAAGAAAATAGTAAATATTTTGATTACCTGAAATAAGCCTGTCCGGTTATTTCACCCCTTTAAACCCTGCGGCTAGTGAATTTTCAGCACGGTATTTATAATGCAAGGTATCACCAAACCGAAGAGGCTTCTTGTGATTTAGTTTACAACATCTCGTTGACATGAACATAACACAGTGGCCTATGAATAAAATTGGTTGACTGTACATATTACAGCAGGGCCTATGACATGCAGCAGCCAATCTTTTGGAGTATGTTGTATATTTTTGTTTAAAATCGGCGGCAAGCGACCTGTATCCAATTTGTCACCCTCATACACTTTGCACGCGTGTCAGATTGTATGCGATGAATTGTACAATGTAACCTGTTGAACCGACCGGTGCTCCCAGGGCAATCCACCGCGGCTCCTTCTTCATGGAGATGCGCACGACGGAGGCGCGGCAGCTGTTGCCGGACGCGTGGGGCTTCGTGTGCCCCGTGCACACGCCCGATGGCGCGCCCTGCGGCCTGCTCAACCACCTCACCATGTCCGCGCAGGTGGGTACACCTGCCCACACACAAATGCCATTTTACCCAAGTTAACGACTGCACTTTGTATAGGATTGATGTAAATTGTAGTGCCGTTGTTCAAACGTTTTTGTGGTATTTGTGTTCAGGCCTTATTATTGAGTCTTGCTATCTCTCTCTCTCCCTCTCGCTCTCTCCTGGTTGACTTTGTATCACTGTGTGTCGGCTCCGTAATAAATAACATCAGTTAATATAATCCAGTGTTTTATTGGGAATACGACAAATTGGCGACGAGAAACAACGAACCACGCATCTGTGGATATATTAATCAAGATAAGAAGTGTAAAAATAAAAGAAATACGATTGAAATTAAAATCACAAAAGAAGCATCAGTGTGAAGTTAGCCAGGATTGCAACCGCCGCGCCGGTAACGGCGATATACTCGCACTCATATAGACTAACGTGAAGTTACTGCAAGACGCGGTGAAGCCGGTGAACATTCTAAGTCAATCAACATCTTTTTGTTAAAAACGATGAATAAATATTCAATAACAAATGTCTACAGTGGAGGAAAATGTGGAAAACTCAGACGAAGATTATAAGGAAATAGATGAAAGTAATGACAATGATAGTGATACTACTACTACACGGAACGTTGACATTAACAAAAAATCTTGGATATATAAGTTAAGTAAGTCGGAGTTACAGAAAACTTTGCATCAACTACAAATTAATTTCCAGCCGGAGGCTACCAGTCAAGATTTACGAAAAATCCTAAGCAATTTTTGTGATAAAAAACGACAAACAGAACGTCATAATAAGATGACCAACTACAATATACCAGTTTTTGACGGAAATAACTGGGAATGTTTCGAACAACAATTAGAGTGCGTAATTAAACTTAATGACATATCTGATGAGAAAAAAGTTCCGTTGTTGCTGACAAAATTATCGCCACAAGTATTTGAAACACTTTCCTGTCTCTGTGCACCTACGAAACCGATAAAATCCAAATTTGAAGACTTAATTGATAAACTAAAAACAAAATATATAAAAAAACAATCAATTGCTCTGGAAAGGGTGGAATTTCGAAACAGAAACCAATCAACAACAGAAAGCATTGAAGATTATGTCTTGGCATTAAGAAAAATTGGGGGAAAATGTAAATTTGCGGATTTAGACGACCAAATTAAAGAAAAACTAATAGATGGTGTTCATTCAAAGTTAATTAAATTCGAATTACTTAAAAGTGACATGTCTAAAACTCTTGAAGAAATGGTGAATTTAGCTAGGACTGTAGAAGTAGCACTAACTCAGACTAAAGGAAGTTCAAATGAAGCAAATACAACTGAAATGTTCTACTATGGAAAATCAATGAAAAGGACTAGCAGCAATCAACGTGAATACAGCGGGAATAGGACCAATTGGGATAGAAAACCACCATCAAAAAATGAAGACAGGAAGGCAGAAAAATGTTTTTGTTGTGGCAACACTAATCACAAGAAATCAGAGTGCCGACTTATAAAAAAATACTGTTCGGAATGTGGAAAACAGGGGCACATCTACAAAGTATGTCCACAAAATACCAGGTACAGTCGAGCATATTTACTAGAACAAGAAGATTCGGCCGCCACAAAAACAATGGTTCCAGAAGATGATGCAGGGTCACTCAGTGGATTGTTCCAAGAAGAAAATATATATGCAGTTAATGTAAGTAAAGTGCCCCCACATTACATTAGGGTTGAAATTGAAGGTATACCTCTAGATTTTCAGTTGGATACAGGTTCAGATGTAACGGTCTTACCATTTAAAGATAAAAATGATTTCTTCTCGACCAAGACAATTAGTGATTGTAATGTAAAATTTAGAAATTTCGACCAAACAATATCAGAACCAATAGGTCTGTTGGAAAATATAAAGGTTACATACAATAATCAACATAGAAAATTAAATGTATTTGTTGCAAAAGATAATGTGCCCCGAATAATAGGTAGAGATTGGTTGAAGGAGCTAGGGCTTTGGCCACCCAAAATAGAAACTAATGCACTACAAGTCGATGATAATTGTAAAATTTCAGAAGCCGAACAACATGTAAAAGAAAAGTACGCAGAAGTATTCGAAGATGGTTGGGGAAACTTCAAGGGTGAAACAATTAAGTTAAAATTAAAACACGACACCCAGCCGAAATTTCATCCAGTCAGACGGATACCTTTTGCACTCAAAGACAAGGTAAAATTAGAAATAGAGAGATTACAAAAAAATGGAAGAATAGAACCAGTGGAACACAGTCAGTGGGGTACCCCTGTGGTACCAATTATAAAGGCTGATGGTTCTGTTCGTCTTTGTGGTGATTACAAGGTTACATTAAACCCGCATCTAGAAGTTGATCATTTTCCATTACCGCATATAGAGGAAATATTAGATACATTAAAAGAAGGAGAATACTTCTGCGAACTAGATTTAAAGGAGGCCTATCTCCAGGCCCCTCTTGATGAACAATCACAGGAATTAACAACTATTGTAACTGAAGTAGGTACTTACAAATATAAATATCTACCTTATGGTGTTAGTACTGGACCAGGTTCTTTTCAAAGATTAATGTATAATAAGTTGGCAGACATTCCAAATACCATAGTATTTATTGACAACATTTATATAGTAGGCAATAGTATATCAGAGACTAGAGACATATTGTGTAAAATACTAAGCAAGTTGCAAGAATGTGAATTTAAATTGAAGTTAGAAAAATGTAAACTCTTCAAAAAAAGTATTGATGTTTTTGGGTTTAGAATAACAAAAAATGAAATAAGCATTATTAAGTCCAATATTGATCCATTATTAAAAGCAAGCCCGCCAACAAACATTACTATGCTGCGTTCATTTTTAGGAAAAATTAATTACTATTCGAGATTCCTGAAGAATATGGCTTCAGTACTAACTCCACTGTATGAATGCACACAGAAAAATAAGTTTGTGTGGTCAAAGGAGTGTGATGATTCATTTAAAGAAATCAAAAATAAGCTAGCTTCGGTACAGAATCTTAAACATTATAATCCAAATTTACCATTAATATTGTCATGCGATGCGTCCCACACTGGGTTAGCCGCTGTATTGTCAAATAGATGTTATAATGGTGTGGTCAAACCAATAGCATATGCTAGTAAAAAATTAAATTCTACGGAGCAGAAGTACTCTGCTATCGACAAAGAGGCAATGGCAATTATTTTTGGTATAACGAAATTTTATAACTACACTTATGGCCGACCATTCGAATTAGAAACTGATAATGCAGCTTTAGTTAGAATATTCGGTCCAAATAAAGGCATTCCTAAAATGGCAGCTAAAAGACTACAGCATTATGCTATTTTTTTATCAGCATTTAACTATAAAATAAAGCATGTCAAAACAAATTTAAACCCAGCAGATTTTTTATCACGGGCCACATCTGAAAATACTGAGGATCATTTAGATTTGAATCCACTTTGTATGGAGGCAGAAGAAAGTATTAACAATCACATACAACAGTCAGACTTAGAAAACTTAGACTGGAAAATCATACTCAATGCTACAAGAATAGACCTAATATTATCAAAAGTTATTAGACATAATGTAGATGGCTGGCCTGACAAAAAGAATGTGGATAGGGAGTTGTTACCTTATTTCAATAAGAAAAATGAGATAAGTCATGATAGAGGTTGTCTTTTCTGGGGCTACCGGATAATTGTTCCCCAGTCTTTAAGAAAATTACTCCTAGTAGAACTGCACCGCAGCCATTTTGGTACGGTGCGTATGAAACAGATTGCCCGTTCATATTTCTGGTGGCCTGGTATAGATTCTGATATAGAAAGCATAACAAATAGCTGTATCACATGTTTATCTAATAGAAATAACCCTACAAAGGGTCCCCAAAAGTCATGGCCAGTAGCACCAACAGTGTGGTACCGAATTCATGCGGATTATTTAGGACCATACTATAATAAAATGTATTTAGTGGTTATTGACAGCTACTCAAAGTGGCCGGAAGTTATAGAAATGAACACAATTAACGCCTCCCGAACCATTGAAGTTTTTAAAACTTTATTTGCAAGGTTTGGTTATCCTGTACACTTGGTAACTGACAATGGCCCATCATTTGCGAGTCTAGAATTTAAAAATTATTGCTTGTTAACTAACATTAAGCATACCTTTTCACCACCATACCACCCAGCCACAAATGGTGCAGCAGAAAGATTCGTAGAAATATTCAAAACACATGTAACAAAAATTAAAGAAAGTGGCAACACCATCAATGCTGCAATTAATTTATTTCTTTTTGATTACCGAAACATACCGCACAGCACAACGGGTGTCACGCCAGCTAAATTAATGCTAGGTAGAGAGTTAAGATCTAGGTTTTCTTTATTAAGACCACCACCAATAATGGAAAAATCACTTGAAATGTTAGAAAAACAAAGAAACATAGCATCAGGCTCTAGAACAGTTAAGTTTTTAGTAGGGGAGAAGGTTATGGTTAAAGATTATAGAAAAGATCACAAGCCGTGGATCCTTGGAACGATTATTGAGGAGTCTGTACCGGACACCACTTATATTGTTGAGGTGGAAGGGTGTAAATGGAAAAGACATGTAAACCAACTAATAAACTGCAATAACAGTTTATTAGAAGACTGAACTTTAACAGTCATTCGTAGGACTTCGTCTTGATCTGAACTTGGTGTGATGCCAAGAATTGAGATTGTTAGTAGTATTAGTATGTGATAACTAAGTTAGGTTTTATAGCTAGAAATACATATGTTATAAAATTGTATTGTTGTATAGTAGTGTTGTTATTGTATTGTTGTTTGTTGTTAGCCATTCGTAGGACTTCGTTAGATGTGCACGATAGGTGTGATGCCAAGAATGAGCTAACATACCTACATTTTGTATTTATTGGAATCCTCCAACATATACGTATATTAAGTTGTTGTAAGATATGAGATATAGATATCCATACATTTTGTAAAGGGGGAGGAATAGCAGATATGTGTGTCAGTTCTGGTGGTGGAGAGTGTGGTATTTGTGTTCAGGCCTTATTATTGAGTCTTGCTATCTCTCTCTCTCCCTCTCGCTCTCTCCTGGTTGACTTTGTATCACTGTGTGTCGGCTCCGTAATGAATAACATCAGTTAATATAATCCAGTGTTTTATTGGGAATACGACAGTTTTGATAGATTTCTAGACAGTCGCTAAATTTTCGTAGAAAGAAACTTGGCTTGGCCCGCTGATCGTTGTCTGTAACTTCTAAACTACAGTCTACAGCAACAAATCCCTTGCCCATTTCGAATATTTAAACCAAGGATAGATTTCGTTACAAAATGCCCCATATGGCACATGTTGAATTTTAACCTGAAATGACTAAATCTATCCACATTTCAAATATTCAAATCTTAACCTGAAATGTTAAATCTCCACATTTTGAACATTCAATTAAATTCATTATATTTATTTCAGTCTCTGTGTCCATATGAGTGTTAGAAATACTTAATCTTACAAATTAATATCTTACCATGGCATCAATGAATTAAAAAATTACAAATTCAATAATCATCACCAAAAACAGAAATATTTTGAAAATTATAATAAGAAATATAGAATGTCGAATTATTTTAAATTTTGATTGTTCATTTAATATTAAATATTACGCGTCTGTCACCCATATGCAAAAAAAGGGCAATATTATCAATAAGGTAATTACGAACATTAGCCAACATTGGGCTTATTTAATAATTCAATTTCTTTATTCCGCCTTCACAATTCCTTAAATATAGGCATTAGAGCTTGTAAAATATATTTAAGCCTAATGTTGCTAAGATATTGTTGTTTGACGGAGTACATGTATGACTCCTAGGCATGGCTCCCGTACTGACTGGGTTAATGTTGTGCGATAAGATCCTTTCGACGCATTTTGAAGTTTGAGCATGGTCATATTATTTATTTATACACTTAATCGTTGCCTTCATGTTAATTTTGAGGTAATAATCTCTATTTAATATTTTATGTTTTTATGAAAAGCACGTTCGGTGAAAATACAATGAGACAGACAAGTTGTCACTATATTATTATGTTTTTAGAAATTTTCTAGAGGTCAATAGTGTAGTGATGTATTGATAGGTTTGATTGATTCATTAGTTAAGAGAGGTTTTTACCTATTTAAAATATTTCGAAAGGCTCTTTGTTCTAAAATGCATAACATACCTATTAAAATCGCTACGACAGGATCGCGCCGTGTTAAATCCCTATTTGTGGAATGAAAGGGGTAAAACTTCAAAGTTTTGCAATTAGTGTTTTGGAGCAACCCGCCTAGGTGCGCTTGACGGAAGCTCGACGCCTTCTCAAGGTCCGCCGGGCACGCAATTTTGCGCTGCGTAGACATCGCGCCACTTAGATGTCGCGCCCTCTGAATGCCAAACCATTAGTTAAGAACTTTTCAGTAGGAAAATAATGTGACGTCTAATTAAGCTATAAAAGTAAGCTGAGCGTCCATCAGAGAGTCATGTCATGAGATTCGCTTTTTATGGAACTTATTGTCAGAACAAACCGTACCACAAATCATAACAGTTCAAAATTTCAGTTCAAAACGTTTATATTGAGTCATATTGTATTTACAAACTTGTTAAATTCAATTCATCACGTGTATAGCGAGACAGTTCTCTTACGTCACATGTATCCCCTCGCGCACCGCTCCACTACCGCAGTAACCTAGTCAGTTATGCGCTAAATTCATAAGAACTGTAGGGTTCATACAGTCATTGGTTGTTATGAATTAAAATACTTTATTATTTCTGACGTATTTGTTATTTGATCCGTGCTCGCCACGCAACGCTAATTCAGACAGTTACCAACACATCCCAACTCGTTAAAAAAATGCAATTCAATTTACTCAAATACAATTTTCTGTCCCTGTTCTCCGTTGGAAAAGTACCTTCAAAATTACCATTCCGACATATAATATGATATTGATGATGAGTAGTTATATATTCAACCTTTTTAAGTAACTAATTAGAGGTAACATTTCATCACTAACTAAAGACAATAACAGTCCTAACTTTAAGGTCGTTGGCAGTTTGAATATGAACAGACTGTTATTAAAATAATTTTATTTGTATGTTTAGGTGACACAAAATCCGGATGCGAAGCAAGTAGAACTACTGCCGCACGTGTTGGAGAGATGCGGTAAGTTCAATCGAATTTGTCTGTATTTAGAGGTAATTTTCCAAAAGCTAGAAGTAGAATTAGGAAGGTGGGAAATAAATTTAAGAGGCTCTAAATTTATTTCCCGCCTTCCTAATTCTACTTCCAAGGTTTCGGAACCGTTGATCTCTGAAATCCCCTTTCTGATTACGTACATACAGCAACAGCAGCTGTAAAGTTTTATGAGGTAGAGGCATTCTATCTCGGTCCTCTGGGTCGGCAACGTATTTGAGGTCTTAGGATTGCAGTTCTGAGATTGTTGTCTTGATGTCTCAGATCCCACTTACCATCAGGTGGCCTGAGTGCTCGCGTGTCGACTAATTCCCATAAAAAAAGGTAGGGCCCTAACGGCAGCACTGGCAACATACAAATACAAACGTTGGATTCTATTTGTTCTAGACAAACGGACATAAGTCCGTAAGTCCGTATTCTAATCCTGTCATCTGAATGGCGTTGAATGTAAAAAATAACGTTCAAGTGCGAGACTATAAATTTATTTGTTTCCCACATTTCCAATCAATAAAAGTTTGGTATGTTTTTGAATAAATGCCACTAGATTTTGGCAGCAAAAGACTTCGTATCACTTCTTTTGCTTTCTTCTCCATTCTGGAGTTAGGCGTTAATTCTTCTTCACTGGATGATGATGATGACATTTCTGGTCCGTAATTTCTAAAGTTGCACAATTAATTGGTGAAATTTTTTAACAACGTACGCTCAATACAAGTTATGAACATTTATTCAAAATACAAATAGGAAAAAAATAATCCGCGGTTGTTTTGTAAAGTGATGTTTTAAATGCTTGCATATTTAGCCAACAGATTCAAACTTGGAAACCATTTTAAAAGTAATTGGACCACGCATAATAAGAGAGTTCGGCCTTAATATGATTAACTAGATTCATATTCGTAATAATTAATCGTGTTTCACGAAATTAAATCCTTTTTTTTAATATATTTGCACAGTTATCATTTTGAGGTTATTTCGGCACCCAAAAATATGGTCCATACACAATCACTGAAAATGGCGATAATCCTCCATTCACAAACACCGTGATTGGTTGTTTAGGGGCTTCCAAAGTAAATTAAAAAAAAATACTTTAATCCCTACAGATTAATAAGGAGCTTTAGTCCCGATTTGCAGAGATTTAAGTAGCATTTTAAGAGCATGAGAAGTGAAAATAAATAATCAATCACTACAAAAAAACGACGTCGGTACCCTAAGATAACGAGGTTTAGTAATAAACATTCCATCGATTTGAGAACCTCCTCCTGTTTTGAATTCGGTTAAAAATATAATCTTGATTTGTCGTAATTGTCAGTTTTGTTACCAGGAAATGTGTTTAAATGGATTTTGGTAACAAGATTGACAACGAGAAACAAATTTTAGGGGACATATCGGAAATTAAAAAAAAAACTTTTTCAATTTGATGGCCCCAACAAACGTGCATATTTATTCCAAACTCTGAGGAGGAAAAATAAATATGGTGCAATTTTTTTGAAACTCCCCATCCAATTTGCCCATTGCGAAAATGAGTGCAGCTTGCGCCACTTGTCGTCGACATTCGTTAACAATAGTTTTGTTTTGATTCATATGGAAATCATAACAGAATTTAATTTAACTTTATTTCGTACTGTAGATGGCGCTCGTTCCTGTAAAGTATGCTTCGAATTCCATAGAGAAAATGAATACAGCTTACGCCATCTGTCGGCAGATTGCCAAAGTACCTAATTTTGTTAATAACGTGAAGACTGTTGAATTCGATAACTTTGTTATACTTTTTATGAAACATAGATAATAACATGATACATTTTATTCAACCTAAAACTTAAAGAGGTTACATGTTTAAAATTACATATTTCACAGAGTCAGGCAAGTGCTTAAAGAATTATGCATTTTATGGTAGATTAAAATTCATCGTTCTAAAAATAGATAGAAGGTGCGACGGTATTTTTGCTGACAGCGAGAGTTAAAATCACAGGCAGCCTAGAGCTCTACTCAAGGCGGTACACAATAATGCTTTTCGCGTGTTATGGTATTATTTTTAACTCAGCAGCTATTACTGTCGCGTAAATAAGTAAGAGCCATCGTAACGTAGACGATACAATAACACGTCAAAAGCCATATTGTAAAAGCCATAATCGTGTTTGACCTGTTATGTACTATTTTTAACTCGGTCGCCGTTACTGTCAAGTAAATAACAGCTATCAAAACGTTTCCAGTACGATAACATGTCAAATACGATATGGCTGTTAGCGCGCGATATTAGCACGTAAATAAGTAGTATATGTAACATAAATACACATCAATTCGCGACTTTGGACTATGCCAAACAATGAACCTGTGCGCGTAGTATGGCTGCGTCTATATCGAGTGTCAAATGTGGATAAAGTATTCGTCAATGTCGTACTTATTTACGTGTCAAAAGGTGACCGATGCCTTATCCAAACTGCAATGTGCAAATCAAGCACGTGTGATATGAAACCCCATTTGCTATAATAGTTTTACATTGTTTTTCCAACTCCCTTTTAGACTGCAGTTCCAGTAACTATAAGACTGTTTTATTTATTTTTTATTCATCTTAATAACTGAAAAAGGTTACATGTTTAGCATGTATGTAAGCAAGTTATAGACCTACGCCAAATTTCAATTTAATAGGTTCAGTAGAGTCTGCGAACACATACAGACACTTTATACCAGTATACAAAATAGTATTGTAAGTTTTGGAAATACGTAATGTACTGGACACTACTTGAAGGCTTTATTTACAGTCCTTCGATTTTTCAGGAATGGAACCTATTAGTACAATAGCCAACACGCCGCTCTCCGAGGACAAGTACAAATACCCGGTGTTTGTGGACGGTCGCTTGGTGGGGTACTTCGCAGAGGACACCGTGCTCAAGTCCACGGCGCACCTGAGGACGCTCAAGGCCAAAGGCGAGGACGTGCCCATCAGCACCGAGATCGTCGTCATACCTAAGAAACAGGTGCTGGTTTTATAAATCTCTCGATTCAACTCGTACATAGAGTAGCGGTGCGCTCTAACTCAGAAGTAGCTGTCAATCAAGCAACTATCACTTTAATACGCTCCTGCGAAGGTAGTAAAATGTACAGAACTTTCTGAGTATGACTGTACTCATATGTATTTCTATGGCAGCTGGACCTAAATGGTTTCTGATGTATATTTGAACTTACCGAGTGACTGTTAGACCGCCTATAAACAGCGCTCTACTGTAGACGTGCGCGCAGTACCCGGGCGTGTTCCTGTTCACGACGGAGGCGCGCATGATGCGGCCTGTGATCAACCTCGCCACCGGCCAGCTCGAGCTGATCGGCACGCTGGAGCAGCTCTACCTGGACATCGCCATCACGCAGCAGGAGATATACAAAGGTGTGTGTGAAGTCATGCAGGCTATTTCACAGTGGCGAAGCGTCACGTAAATAAATAGACAAGCCGGAGCAAAAAAAGGTGTATGTATGGCGTGTGTTGTGTACGTGTTTGCCCCTTCCATTAATTAAAAAAAAACGTACCATAGATGTCATCTTTTAGTTCCCAAAAAGCAGTGCTGAAGTAAGTGCGGTAACTGTTTCTACGTGCGATCCTTGCAGTTAGTGTTCACCACCTTCGCCATACATGACATCACTGGTATTACATGAACAGTGTATGTCAAGTATGACAAAAGTGGCTTTGAAAAAAGCCGTTAGTTGCGTACGCACACATTAAACACACAGACAATATAGTTAATTTACGTTAGAAATCAAAACACAGTAAAAATTAGCTTGCTAATACCTATCATGCAAAATAAAAAGTTGTCCTTTGTTAAAAACAAAACAAAAATAAACCAAATTAAATACATGCACCGCAGGTCTGCACACAGAAACCAAAAAAAAGACTTAATTAAACATATATTTACAAATTCGTGCAACAAAATCAACCGAATAAAGAAAACCCACAGCCCGCGGCATGCGCCGTCCGTACCCGCCTTCCTGTACCTATTAAGAAAACCATGACACGCATACGCATAAAGCGCTAAACAATCCAAGTAAACCTAAACTAAGTTCATGCAAATAAATATAGAAACCGATTGAAAACTCAATATAATTATATACACTTGAAATACGCTAGGTACAGTTCGATACTTATTTATATTCAAGAATAATTCTGCGGGGTTTTTTAACAAAATGAGCTAATACGTTATCATAGATTGTGGGCCTCAAAGTTATTACCAAAAAAAGTTTCTATTCTACTGTTACCGAACTCATGTAATAATATACAACTCCGTATATGTTTCTCGCTTTGAACATGTTTCTTAGCTGAATTATATATATTGTTGATATCTGCAAAACCGGTTCGATTCCAAACAGCAAACACGAATAGCAAAACAATTTGTTTAATTTGCAGCTGCCAGTCAGCCAATTGTATTTATCATATAGGTAATTCACTATGGAAGTGTTTGAAGAATCCATCTCTACGCTTATAATCAGTTTTTAGGTCTGGGCGAGCGCGTCCTAACTTAATGACATGTTTTTTATTTTCAAAGGATAACCTTGAAAAACATGTTAGCTCATTAAGTAGGTAATCTGTAAGACAACACTCAATTTGAACCAATGCGGCCATATTTAGTACCTACTTTGAGTACCTACAGACAGACAAAAATATTGAAAAACCACGATTATAACCTAAATTAGATTTGGGTAAAACCTATAGGTACCTAACGTATTAAAAATAGAATAGAAACACCAACCTCCGTCGTCGTGAACAAAAACAAATAATCCAAACAGTAGGTAACTACAAACAAATCATTACAGCACATGAACACACGAACGAAACGAACACTTAGCGAGCTAAATTTCACTAGTTACTTGAATCATAAAACACTAAATAAATAGGTAATTCAAAACAACTTTCACAAGAATTACCTACACTGTATCTTTGCGCGACGACGCGAACTAAAGTAATGGCGTCGCGTAATATTGCGTAATGAAAAAAGGATGCAAAATATTATTAAAGTTTGAAGGTCGTAGGTGGCGGCGACGGCGTCCTCGAGAAAAGAAAGTGACGCGTGCCATACACTTAAAGTTGAAAATGGTTTGAAATAAGCCGGCGCCCGATTGTGGACTAGAGCGGTCTCTCACTCTGATTTTTATTGTTTTCTCACGTGCGGCCGTGTCTGTGTGTGAGTTCGAAGCGCTAGAAAAATGTTTGAATGTGTTACTTCAAGTGCGGCAAAGGTCGACCGCAGGACTTGTAATAATTTTGTGGGTGTAAGTTCGCGCGCAGTGAAATGTAACTGCGCGTGTGTACGAATATATTGTTATTGTTTCTTTCTTGTAGGTAAGTGAATATGTGCGAGCGAGTATTACTGCGATAGATTTCGGCTTTGTAAATAAATTGCGTTTTGGTTATGCATCGTATTATGAAGATGGTAATGCAAGGTAAAGCTATAGTATACCGGGTTATTTTCGGTTTTACGTTTTGTTTGTATACCTACTCTATGCATAGGAATTTTTGGTAAAGCCGTAAATAATCGGCTTGTACGAACGCCTCGCGACTGCTATTTCATATTTTACCACAGTGCTGCCCCTGAAAGTGTTAAGAAGGCGTTACGTCGCATATGCATTCCAATGATATCAATTAGTAACCCTAACGGTAATTATCTTTAGATAGAGGATCAAATAGTAATGGGAATAATGTGGTCTATAATAATTATTTAAAAGCAAGCTTACAAATATGTATTTTCATCATCATCACCATCGTATTATACGTCCGAATAGTAATTTTGAAGGTACTATTCGGCGTATACTTAAGTTGGCAATGAGTCGCCTGAGCGACCATGCGCGAGGCGATTCGGCTCGCTCTAATAAAGCTCATAAACCTAATTATTTGTCATTTAGTAAACCTTCTGGGTTCAAGTCGATGTTTTTTTTTCATCAGAAAATAACGGGGCACGAATGTTGCTCCAATAAAGAATCAAATTATTATTTTAAATTTTCACAATTTAACATATGTGTTTATCTAAGGTTATAATTTCACCAATTAAGAATTTTAATATGTATTGAGAAGACATTCTAACTGGTATTAAGTTACTTAAATTTTAATATAAGCCGTTCTATAAGTTCAGTACAAAGAGCGTATTGTAGAGAAACCAATCGCGACCCTCCCAACCGTTAGACAATTCTAAGGCTTGTTGAGTTGTTCAAAAAACATTTTCGGTCCAGCCCAGAGCGCACCATCTCGAGCCAACTGCCAGGACAACCAAGACGTCGTTCACGAATTAGGGAAAATGGCGCTACAGTTACTGTAACTGGAGATCGGTATTTGGAAATTTTGAATCATTTCTTCTTTCCAACATTACGCAGAAAACGCATACCTTTGAATTCAGTATGGCTTCAACAAGATGGGGCTTCAAGTCACTTTGCAAAACCCTGCGTACAAAATTCGGTCAAAAACATATTTCGAGGAATGCCTCCAATCGTTGACCTCCAACGTCACCAGATCTTACTGTCCCATACATGTCCCACTTCTTTTTGTGGAAAAATTGTAACCAAGAAATTTACAAAATCAAACCCCGCAACAAGGACGAATTCAAAGGTTCAATCATCGGAAGTATGGAAGCCATACGCTAGGCGAAATTACGAGCCGCAATGAGTAACGTTTTAATCTGATGCATAACGCGCATTAATAAGCGTGGTGAACACTAGAATCAAGTATATTTTTAAAAACTAATGTTAAGCCAGTTTTTAGTTTTATAGTTATACTGATGTGTTAAATAGGAATAAGTCACATCGAATTTTATTTGGGGATTAAACACTCTGCGAAATCTTTCGAAATATTTATAGGTCTACCGAAAAATCAAATTTATACCTTGCAACTCCAGGGTAAAAGGATAAGGGGTTGATACGTGTTTTTCCACCAGTTTATTTAAAAATATTATGTGGTTAACTCCGTCTGCTTCCATTTTCCAGTATGAAATTATAATATTACGTATGTGCAATTAACTATCTTACGTATCTTTTATATTTCCCTGAAAATAATGTAGTATAAATGTCGATCGGTTTCGGCTGAAGTAAGGATATTAGAGCAAGCTATGGTTCACTTTACTTTATTGTAAGTACAGTCACACATAAAATTGATTATCTGAATATGCCTCAAAATCCACCCGCAAGATTTGTCATACATATAAGTAGATGCATGTGTAGTGATTAATCAAACGACGTTGTTTTTAATCTGACAAATTCTAGGACGTGATATTCGCTGGATGCAGAGCGAGGGGTGGGGGACGCGACAACGACCGCAGCGCGCAACATACCTAAAACGGGAACTAATTCATGGCGGCGAATTGCAATACTTCTCTTTACTGGTCTTCTAAAAGTATTCTTTGTGATTGCCGTAGTATAAACATAGTATGATTTTTTTAACTGGGACAGTTAGGAGAACACCGAAGCCATAGGAGATACTGGGAAATTATCATAAGAACCATTAGTAATTTTTCTGTAAAAATGAATTTTATATTTTTAGACATCGTCTTTTATTGGTCCTAATATTTACTACATACATACATACATACATAAAATCACGCCTGTTTCCCAGAGGGGTAGGCAGAGACGACTTCTTTCCACCTGCTACGATCCTGACTTCGCTTCTTCCACATTCATACATCGAGTCTTGCACGCACGTCGGTTTCGGGTACTTAAGATTCGGCCCTTTTCCATTATGTCTCCGATTTGATTCGTAAAAGTACGCCTAGGGCGGCCTCTTCCGACCCTTCCACTCACTTTCGCTCTGTATATCTCTTTCGTCAATCTTCTTTCATCCATCCTTTCCAAATGACCGAACCATCGAAGCATGCCCTTTTAAATCTTAGTCACTACCTACATCTTCTTTTAGTCCACATTTCTCTCTGACCTTTTCATTCCTTACTCTATCAATCAGTTTCACACCACACATACTACGCAAAGAGCGCATTTCAACTGCATTTATACGACTTTCATGCTTGTCCTGCCACACCCAACATTCACTACCATACATCAGAGTAGGGACCAGTACTCCATTGTGAACAGCCAGTCGCGCTTTTTGTGAAACCCCTCTGCCCACAAAGGAGTTCAGGGCCCCATTAATTTGATTTCCCGCATTCACCCTCCTCTCGACATAATATTTACTATAGTTCACTTAATTATTTTTTTATCAAGCTCAACTCAGTCTCAACTTAAGATCATCTAATAAACTAAGTAGGTGCGCGCATGTGTGTGTGTGAGTGTCTACCCTATGCAACAACCTTGATAAAGTTCTTTGTTTGAGAGTACGAGTAGTCAAGTTTATTTAACCATTTGAAAATTTTAGATAACAATTAATTAACGGAGCGGGATTTAATGCTACAATGTCTGGCAAGTCTATTGTATATACTGAGATGCCCGTCTCAAGACACGCCAAGAATGGCATTGATCTCTGACTGACGTGTGGCGACCTAGCGACATATAAGGATGTAAAAAAATTGGGAGGCGTTTGCAAAATGATGTTTTGGTGTTAGGGATGGGTGCTTTAAAGAGTCATTTCTGCAAAAGGGCGCGGTAGCCTGGAGAGTGAGTGATAACTCACTCGCGTGAGTGGGTACTCGGGGCTACTCGCATCATCATAAGCTGGCGAACGCTCAGTGCTCCTGCTTATGTATAAGGAACGACTGTGGATTAAAGGCGAAACTTTCTCGCCATTACTTTCAATAAGCGTAAGCGATAGCGTTATAAATTAGTTTTAAAAGATCTCTGTCAGCAGCGTTACGTATAACCTTCATAAGTTCATAACGTAAATCAGTTTCCTAACTCTCGCTTCTATGGAACACGGATTCTATGTGTAACTACAGGACGCCCGCGACTTTGTACGCGTTGAATTAGTTTCCCGCTAATCCCCCTATGTTAACCCCTTAGGGGTGAATTTCCAAAAATCCTTTCTTTTTGCTCACTTACATCATGAAAGGAACGTCTGTACCAAATTTCAAGTTTCTAGGTACTGTCGTTTCGGCTGTGCGTTAATATATAAGTCAGTGCGTCAGGTTTTGCCTTTTATATAATATATACCATCAAGGTTTGCTATCTCAATACTAGGATGTCATTATGCTTAAACACTGGCTTCAAAATGACGATGTTTTCTAACTCTGAATATTACGATATGATTTTATGCGTAGGCCATGAAGATACCAATTTAAATCGTGCTTACGAACTGTATCGATGGAAGACCCCCCGCTGAACAGCGACGGCTACCTTCGTACTAGTGTTTTCTCAATATGTCAAGACGCCTACATTCCATAGGATCCTTTCATTAGTCTACTGGTGGTGCACGCCCAAGCACAGTCGATGCCAGGCAGGTTAAATTAGTGGAAGAGCATATTGAAGAAGAGCCAACCACGAGTACGAGACGAGCCAGAGCTAGATTCGGTGTTAACCATGTTGCAGTTTGGCGAATTCACCGTGACGACAATCGACACCCTTGTCACTATCGCCGTACACAGGAACTGATACCCTCTGAACTTGCACCGAGGAAGAATATCGTAAACTATGTTCTTTAGACAGACGAGGCAACATTCACGAGGTCAGGACTTTCAAATGTGCACAACGCGCAACGATCACGTTTGGGCTATCGAGAATCCACACGCTTCACGGCAGGGCAGGTACCAACACTAGTGGCGGCTGAATGTGTTGGCGTGCATTTATGACGGGCATGTCATCGTTCCCGTCATTTTGCCATCACGTCTGACCGGTGGCAACTACCTAACGTTTTTACAAACGGAATTCGAAGAGGCGATCGACGTGCACAAATTTTAACATATGATTTTGTATCGTTAATATAATATATTACGACAGCCAAACGAGTAAAAATCAAAAAAAATAACTGAATATTATCTCTCTTGTGGACACAAAGTCACACTAGAAAATCAGTTTTGACAAACCATAACAATAAAAACCTTTTGTACAATTAAACTAGTTTTTTTCGAATAGCGAAACTTCTGCTGACAGCGTCATGTCACGACTATTTTTGCAGTAAAGGTAATTTTCAACTGGGATAAAATGTCTCGCGATGTCTTACGAATACTCTAAAGTTGAGTATTTCGAAATGGTCCGTATGTACATTCTAAGCGGGGAATAAGTTTAAGAGAGGCTCAGAGGATGTAACGACACGAAAGTTTACCTCGACTTCATAGCCAAGGATACGTAAATCCACCAGTACTTAGAATTTTTCACGCCAATAGCAGACAATTAGCATACGGCCAATTTACTACCCGGGTGAATATTTGGGCGTTTTAACCGCCGTCATTGTTGTCTTCAATATATTGATGAAAACAATGGTAATTACCAGCAACTTTTGATGTCAAAGTCAACGGACCCGGGGGTAATATTAATTCAATTTAAAATCATAAGATAATTATAAAGTTTACTTTGAATAATATGCGAAGACAATAATGACGGCGGTTAAAACGCCGAATAATCACCCACCCCCCGGCACGCTGATGGACGTGGTAGACCTCATTTGGCGTTGGAAGCTGAAGATGAAATCTTCGAATTTTTCAAACATGACCCGAGAGCCAGTACGTATGACGCGGCATGTCGTTTCGGTGTCAGCCAGTACGCAGTGTGGAAGTTGCTGCATTCTACCAGTCTCCAGTCTTATCATTTTCAACCGGTACAACAACTTCATGAACCGGACCCAGCCGCTCGTCGAGAGTTTTGTGAGTGGATTCTTAGTCATCCCGATGCCAACATTATATGGCCTGACGAAGTACTGTTCAGCCGTGTTGGGATTTACAATGTACATAACGAACACTGGTTAAATCACCACCAAGTAAGGTTTAGTGTCAGCGTGTGGTCGGGCATTATTGGAAATAAAATATTAGGACCCTATTTTATCGAAGGCCGTTTGACGGTGGAACCTACCTGGATATGTTACAAGGTGTAGTGAGCGAGTTAATGGAAGATGTTCCGATAGCCTATCTACGAGATTTTTACTACCAGCATGACGGTGCTCCATCCCACTACGCAACAGCAGTGCGAAACTACCCAAATAACGAATACGGAGACAACTGGATAGGGCGTGGAGCACCTCAGGTGCCATAGCCAGCCAGAAGCCCGGACCTCACGATGTGTGACTTTTTCTTGTGGGGTGAAGTCAAACGTCGCGTGTAAGTCGAAGAAGCCCAGAGTCTAGACGATATTAAAACGAAAATAATATTAGCATTCTATGGTATTAGAAACGAAACCGTTTTTTAGACAGACTAAAGAACAACTTTCTAAAACGTGCACCGCTTTGTATAGAAAATAACGGAGGTCATTTTGAGTACGTTTACTTTTTTATTTGTATTTTTTAAATAATTTTTGCTCTGCTGGGTGTGGTTATTATTTTAAACAAATTATAAACACAACATAACTTATGTACAATAATGTACATATCGCCCACACTGTTAACTGACTACTAGTGAACCTTATTATCAGGAGATAAGGTTACATGTGTACAATTAACTGTGTTTGCATTTGCCTTTAGTGAACAACTGAATATTCAATTGAACACGTATAAACGAAGTCTTTTATAGTGATCGTTTACTTAATGATGACATGGGTTGTCAAGCTGTAGCTATACGATACACTGTATTGCTATTCGAAATTTGAAATTCATGTATTATCAAACCGCGATTAGTATACACTTCGGAAGTACCGTTAGCACAAAAGTACATATAATGAATAAATATAATTAATTATAAGTCAATCTATGATATCTTCATAGTTTAACTGCAGACACTTATAGATAAAAGTTTCACAAAGAATTGCTTCATCATAATCATTGAGTTCGTATAAAAACTCTACCTATTCTTGGTAAATGCTGTGTCATTTGTTTTATAAAAAAAATAAAGTCATAATAAATGTCTGACAACTCAATGTCATTATTTTCCACATAATTTTCATGTTACCGGTTACCGAATCGCTGTACGTGTCGAAAATAAATTTGTGTAGTATATGTATAATATGAATCGTGGCAAAGTGTTAAACGGTCGGTGCCGAGAAATCATCTTCAATGTATTAAACTCGCTGCTTTGGCATCACCTGTGCGTTCGATCACCTTTGCTTTGTGAGAGAATAACACACCTGTTAGATGTGAACGGTGCATATTTAACACTATTTGGCACACTAATTATCTATTTTGTTTTTTCTGTGCCAGGTGATGATACGGACACTCCTGAAGACGAGGGTGTTATGAATTAATAAATTTTGATAGTGTTCCTAAATTTAATTATTACACTATTTGTATTTTTTAAAAGTAGGTTAATATAATTATTTTTTTCCCAAGGTTTAAACTTCTTGGTACAGAAATATGCATTTTCATTTATCTGCACACTCTACCATTGACAATGTCATTTCATGTATTAATTCAGAAACGACATATGTGCTCGATTGTATTCTAATCGCGGTTTGATAATACAGCTTATCAGACAACAAGCCCCTCTCCTACTGATATTCTAAATTTGAAATTTCATTTATTAACTTACCTAACAACACTCCCGTCTCCTCGCGCCCCTGCATTAGACGGTCCATGAATGTTGTTAAGTTAGTGGAATCATTTAATCGGCAATATCTCTAATGTTTTTTAAGCTATAGTAAAAATTACATGTGTTATTGATTAACAATAGCGAAGCAAATTTTAAAATATGTGCACCTATTTAAAAATTACCCTGTCTATTACTAGCTTCTGCCCGCGATTTCGTCCGCGTAGATTTCGAATATCGTTATTCCCTCGGGAACTTAAATTTTCTGGGATGAAAGGTAACCCATGTGTTAATCCAGGGTATAAGCTATCTTCATTTCAAATTTCATCCAAATCCGTCCAGCTGTTGCAGCGTGAAAGAGTAAGAAACATCCATCCATACATACAAACATTCGCGTTTATAATATTAGTAAGGATGTAGATTGAAAATAAAAAAAATCGTCTATTAATATTCCCAAGTATTTTATTGACGGGATAAGAAAGAACACGGGATAAGAGATTATTGTCTTATTGCTTGCAGGCAAGACTACACACATGGAGTTATCGAAGTCTGCTTTCATGAGTAATTTGGCGCAACTAGTACCCATGCCAGATTGCAACCAATCGCCTCGGTAAGTCGATCACTGTATCATTATCACCAGTGATGGCAGATTCCAGCATTTTTGGTGCTAGGGTTGACAGTAGTCAGTAGTCTAACCAAGAATCAAATAAAATCAAAGCCATTCGGAACTAAGTAATTACGTAGATATTGTTGGTAATATAACAAATTCACAAAAAAACTTGATTCAAGTCCGCCTGTTATCTACCGCTATTCTTAAGTTTTATGTTCTGTATTGTTTGCATCTTTTTTTGAGGTGTGCTGTGCATTAAAGAGTGTATTAAATACTATGAAGAAATCGAAAATACAGAAAAAAAAAAATTTATTATTTAGTTTTAACTGATTAAGTAAAAAAAAACTGTTTAATTTTCAACGACAACATGGTATCACATTATTTTAAACGTCAATCATATTCAGAGATCAGACAAATGGGCGTCATTACTCGCAATATGTGGACATGACTCCAAAGATAATAATTAAATAAATTAAATTACATTGATTAATTACTTACCTTGATCTTGATCATGTGCAGAATAGTTATAAATAAATAATACAAAGACGTGAGGAGTGGCCATTAATATCAACCTACTTAAGTTTGCTGCATTAACATCCGTGGACTGCGAATGGAGCTTTCCACCTCATAAGTTTGTTTTAACCTTGAAACGGAAGTAACTAACCACGAGTTTAAAAAAAATAAAAATTACTGTTTATTTGTTAAATCTACACTATCAATCAATTTATTATTTTGTTTAATTAAATATTTGCAGTCATGTCCATAATATTGAGAGCAACGACGCCCATATTCCGATCTCGGACCATATTATACACCTCGACAAACCTAGGTCACTGTCGTGTGTCATTATACCGATATTCCTGAAAAATCTACGATCACTGATTATCGACTATGACTGTGACCTATTAGTGCAAAATAGAAAGAAAAAAACACAACTAAAATGTCTTTTTAAGTAATGATAAAATTTAGTTTAATGCCGAGCTTAGGAATGCACTATACAGTACCTTCACCTCAGGGCTCGTCTGCATTCAACACACAAAAGGACTGTACATACTTAAAGTCTTAAATTACAATACTAACACAAGTTTGGCTTTGCTATATATATATATATATATATATATATATATATATATATATATATATATATATATATATATATATATATATATATATATATATATATATATATATATATATATATATATATATATAACACAAGTTTATTTTACGAAAGGAAATAAATGTCTGTCATACAACAGAATGTTGCGTAGTGATATTTTTATTCGAAAATAAACTTTGATGCAGAGTTGGTAGTGACCCTGTCTACGAAACTAGCGATGCCGCCCGGTTTTGGTTTTTGGTAAAGAAAAACATTTGTGTGATGACTGAGGATCTTGGCAAGATCCGGAATGAGTTGGAAATTATTTTAAGTATGTGATTAGGTTTACGAAAGCTTTTTATGTTATTTTAGACAATAGGTGGCTTTGAAGGTTCCAATTACAAAAAGCTGCAGTACCTTGACTATTCTTAAAAATATTCCAAGCTTATCAATATTTTACAGGATTTACTTTATCAGTCTTCATCCTGGGCTCTCAGTCTGACAATAGCTCCAGTGCGAATCTCGCTTAACTTTAGAAAGATCAATGTTTGTAAACCTAGTTCGTACACTCCCATGTATAGCATCAAGTTTTAAAATAATCTGAGCTATTGAGATTTAAGTATCAGGGTAACCTTACACAGATAAGCTGTGTGTTGGTACAAGACAGCAGTAAGCTTCATACTTAGAGAAATACATACTTTATACATATTCAAAGTACACGCACTTATCACATACATTTTAAATACGAATGAACGATACTTGCCCTCAGCAATATGTACCAGTGCCAGATGGGCAAGCAGACCATGGGCACGCCGATCCACACGTGGGGCACCAACGCCGAGACCAAGCTGTACCGGCTGCAGACGCCGGCCACTCCGCTCTTCCGGCCCGCGCACCACGACCGCATCGGCCTGGACGACTACCCCTGCGGGACCAACGCCATCGTCGCAGTCATCTCGTACACGGTGAGTACCCAGTACCGTGTGCAGGTTTAAGCCTAGCAGCCACATTAGCTGGACGTTAATGGACGTTTTTCAGGAGTTCTACCCGCGATTATTGTTGTAATCTAAGCTGTAAGCACTACGTTGTACAGTTATCTCATGAGATACTAGTAGGTTCGACATAAACCCGCAAGGGCATTGTGTGCTTCCCAACAACCTAAATTATATTCAGTAATACGTATGTAGTCATACGTACTTAATAATTAAATCACCTAGTACATCAATGCATGATGTTCCACGTTACCCAAATACCCATATGTTTTTTATACATAGAATCAATCGTGCAACGACAATATGTCGTGCGGCGTAACACACTCTTCACTACTTAACATTACGTACTCGTATATACTGAAGCAATGGTGAGACGTGAAATAAACTGGTCGGGAGCATTTCCCTTACTTGGGATACACCTAAAAACAGGTCGCTTTTTCATTTTTTCGAAAAAATAGACTTTGGAATTGAATTTAAAGTATAATTTGCATGATTTAGTGTTATTGTTATTTATAATTATGTACCGATTAAGAAAAGTAACCTACAACGTCACAATGGTTAAGCTCCTTGAAAAGACGTTTATTTTATAACTGTGCTCTGATTATTAACCGACTTCAAAAAAAGGAAGAGGTTCTCAATTCGTCGGGATATTTTAAGTTCAGCGCACCGTTAGGTAACGTTATTTTAAATCAATATGAACAAAATAAATTATACATGTATTATATTTATTATTTTATGTTGTATTTTTTACCTGACTTCAATCTACACAACATTTCCTGCATGACCCTTCTCCTGGGAATGGGTCTGCCGAATTGAATACAACTTATTCAATTTGTTGGTATGGGATTCAATACTTTTATCACAGTATTACAATCCCTACAGTAGGACTTTAATGCCGGCCGATTCCACCGCCCGTGTAGGTACTTACGCTGTCAAACACGCCTATGCAAGGGTTGTCACAAAATGGATCATAACCCTCCTTTTTGCTTCGCCGTAGTCGGGTAAAAATAAAATAAAATAATTATGTAACCATTTATCAGACTAAACAAGTTTTACAAACAGGATAAAAAAAAACATTCTTTGTTTAAATCAGGTGTATCCCATTTGAAAACACTCGTAAATAAACAAGTATACTATGTATAATATATATGCATACGTCGTACTCCAGCGGACATTTTGCGATCACGTCATTTGGTAAGGTTTACAAGTATTTAGTATTTATTACCTAGTATTTGTACTATGCAATTACAAGTATCTTAGTAGCTAATGCAATACGTTAGATTTTTGGCATATTTTCCTGCTGAACTACGCATGTTATTTGATATTATATTTAATAAAATATTTATAGCTTTATATAATGCTTGACAAAGTAGTAACTAAGTCTTGAAATATGTTGAAAAAATTACTAACTGCTGAGTTTCTTGGGACGTTTCTTCTCAGCAGTGATCTCTTGGGTAGCACTGGTACATTCTTGACGTGTAAAAGTGCACGTGGGGCCTACTTACTAAATAAGTATATTTTATCTTTATCTTTAGTCGAACTAGTCGAGTATACTGACGTGATTCATTTTTAATCAAAAACTACATTTTAGATTGAATAGTATGTATACACCGTTTTTTATCAGTTTAGAACAAAATAATGAATTTTTTTATCTTTGGTCATTCTAAAAGGGCCTTTAGAGTTAACTAATAATCAGTGTCAAATAGGTCTATGTTGGCGTGACATAGACCTATTTGACACTCACAAGTAAAGATAACACTTGACAGGTACAAGATCGCTTGGCTCGGCGGTAACTGTGCAATTAGATGTGCAAGAGGTCACCGGTTCGATTCCCAGACGTGTCACTTGTACGTTTTGATTTTTGTTTCTTTTTGCGTTTTTGGTATAATTGTCTACTATTCAACAATAATGTGTGTATCGTACTTATTTTTTAGGATAGATGTGTTTTATTCTAAATGCATTCATAACGAATGGTTTATTTTAAAATGAACGAAATAATTGCGTTGTTTCAAAGAATTTTATTTAAAATGTAGATGAATGGCCGCACAAAACTCAACAGTCAGTAATTTTATTACTTATCTTATTATTTATTACAATATGACAAAATTTAACCTAGCATTACTTAAAACCTGAAAAAAAAACGTATCAGATCAATGAGCATAAAAACCAATAATGTGCGTATCTTCAACGTATTTCACAGTAAGTAATGTTTAGAAATCGTTCAATCGGGATGGTCTGCAGACTATAAGTTATCACAAAGAACGACATCACCTGCTGTTAAACAACAACTTTTCGAGTATTAGACTCTACAAATAAACACACGAGCACTCTTAACACAAGATTAGCAAAGCAAAGAATGATATTGTGGGTGGCCGAGGCAGAAAAAACAAGAGCTTTGGAATAGTCAATTACGTACCTCAAAAAAAAAAAAATCCTAACACAGCACCAAATTTGGTCAGAGTACGTATCTTTATGACTTTTCATTTAAGAATTATTATTTTTTTGATCCTGTTGAAAACTGAAAAATAAAACTGAATCTGTGAAATAAAACAAATGTAAATAATTTTCAAAATGACCACCTTCATGCTTCAAAGGTGTAACCTTGTGCGTATCTGACGATTTAAAATGACTTCGGTAGCACGCATGTCATCAGCTACTTTCCGAATTCTTAAGAGTAAATCTTCCCGTGTATGAATAGGTTTTGCATATACACGCTCTTTAAGAGTTCCCCAGACGTAAAAGTCCAGGGGCGTTAAATCCGGAGACCGAGGACACCAAGCAAGGGTTGGGCTACCGCGTCCAATCCACCGCCCCGTGAAATGGTTGTTTAAATATTCGCGAAGAGCAAAATGTGCAGGTGCCCCATCATGCTGAATCCAATGTGTTCGTAGTGTTTCTAATGGTACTTCTTCGAAGTAATCCATAGAATGAGGAGATTGTAAAAATTCCAAGTAATTTTCACCATTCAGTCTGCTTGGAATTTCTACAGGACCTATGAGCTGATTGTTTAAAATTCCTGCCCACATATTAACAGAAAACTCATACTGGAAGGAAGACTCTCTGGCTAGTTTCGGGTTGTGCTCAGACCAATGATGTAAGTTTTTAGAATTAACTATTCCTGCTCTTGTAAATTGTGCCTCGTCCATCCACAATATTTTCCCGATGATTTGTGGATCTTCTGTCTAAAGTGCGTTCATTCTTTGGCAGAATGCAATCCGTGAAAAGTTGTCGTGTGGCAAAAGGCCTTGCACTTTGCGATAATGGTATGGATGTAGACCATACCGCTTCCAAATTCTCCAAACTTTATCGTGACTTGCGTTGTAAATACGCCCTACACGTCTTGTTTACAAGGTCGGATCTTCTATTATTAAGTTCATGATCCCTTCTTCATCCTGCACTCTTAAATTAATATCTCTTTCGTGTGGAGTTTTCTGTAAGCCCAGTTCTCTAAATCGTCGGTGTAACTGTACCAATAATAATAACGGTTTGTTCAACATAAAATAAGAACTAATGAATGAAAGGATAAAGTAATCAATTAGAGATACTTACATTTATGAATGTATGAGGGTTAGGTATCCGTCGGTCGGGATAACGCCGCCTGTATTCCCGTGCTGCTTCAGAAGCGTTGCCGTTATAGGCCGTAAATAAAATGCATCTCAGCTTCTTCTTCAGGACAGAAATTATAACGTGGCATCTTTACTCATAAGTATTAAAAGAAAATTGTTGTTATCAATTAAGAGCCTTTTACACTAGTTTAACGTGATTAACTGATTAAATTTAAAAATTAAATATCTTTAAAACCGTTAGACTTATCATTTCTCTGTCTTCGGGAAATTAACTTTGTTTGACCTAAAGAACTTCCCTTAAAGTTATCGTAAATCAAAAAAAACACGGTGTATAATATTTGAATTTAACCACGCCTTTAGGTACATGATGCAAATACAAGTTTAATATTATCTCTTAATTCTTCGTACTCAAGATACTTCGTCTATTTGAAAATATAAAAAATATATAAATATCTGTTACAAATACTTAATACGTGCACTCGTAAATTGTGTATTGACGAACATTTAAACTGGAAAGCTCACGTAGGAAAAGTAGCTGCTAAATTATCTAGTTTCGCATACGCTCTCAGAGAAATAAAAATAAACACCGACTTAAAGACCGCAATTTGTGCTTATCACGCCTTTGCCCAGGCTTGGCTACAATACGGCATAATATTATGGGGCAATAGTGTTAATATAAAAGATTTATTTTTACTGCAAAAGAGATGCATAAGAGTACTAACTGGCATAAATAATGATGAAACATGCAAACCGCACTTTATAAAATTAAAAATCCTATCTCTAACATCCTTATATATATTGGAAACTTGCAAATTCGTGCGTAAACATAACAACCTCTACCAAAAATCGCGTAATTTAAGACACAAAGATAGGTTAGTTCTTTCTGCTCCATGTAAGCTGCAAATGAACAATAAAGGTCCCCATGCAATGTCCATACGAATTTATAACACGGTTCCTAAAGATATCTCTAAGGAAGAAAAATATGTAACATTTGTTAATAAATTAAAAACATATCTTATTTGTAAATGCCCGTACTCTGTGCAAGAGTTTATGGATTATTAATAAATAATATTAAGAAAATAGAATTATAATAGATACAGAATAATTAATAAGAGAACGCAATATTAGATAGTAATTCTCAAACCATTTCTTTTATAATTGTACTTAGTTTTTAAACAATTTGCGATGCCCTAGTAGGGTCCATGTATGTACTTTTATTTTTTAAGACCACCTTGTAATACCATGGTTATGCAAATAAATGAATATGAATATGAATATGAATAAATTCAGTTTTTTTGTTTGTAAAACTTTACTATTTCACGAGCTAGTGTGATGCCCGCTGTAGTGCGACGTATGTATATATGTTATTCTTTATTTGTATAGTACAATGTTTTAAAGATTAGTTAAAACAAAAGCACTGGTTAATATGGCTATACTCGTAGGTATATGCAATGTTATTGTTATTTTTAACTGTATCACTAGAGCAAATTTGTTAGCTATAGGTGGAAACTGTTCGGCTAGTGTATAAACGTCTAACGGTAGGATGGTAAGTACCTATCTGGGAGACTTAAATAAATCGCATTCTTCAAATATTGTATTATGAAATTATGAAAATAGAAGGATTTACAGAATTATTTTATTATAAAAAATAAATTAAATGCAATGAAACAGCGAGACACGGCACCCCGTGTCTGCTGTTAACGAAAGATAATCCCAGAGTGATCTCATCGATCGATATAAAAAATGGATCATAAACAATTTGGAATTTAGAAAGATTAAAACGAAATGAAAGAGTGGCCAGGAACGTAAAAAAGGAGGTTGTAACAACCTCGTTACAAAAGTATATTGTTTGGTTCGATGTGAAATTACTGCGGTTTGTTTCCCTTGAAATAAATAAATATTATCATTGATTTGGGCAGGGCTACGACATGGAGGACGCGATGATAATCAACAAGTCAGCGTACGAGCGCGGCTTCTGCGCGGGCAGCGTGTATAAGTCCGAGTTCATCGAGCTCAAACACGGCTCATCCTACTTCTGCCGCGACCACAGCAAACCGGACCTGAAGCGGCATATAGATGACGATGGGCTGCCGGCCGTTGGCGCGCGGATACAACCGGAGGATCCTTACTACAGGTAAATAAATCATATACTTTGAGTAGGTAACTAAATGTAAATAAACACAAAGGTACACTGCTCGTAAAAACCGATTGCCGTTGGCGCGGAGGGGTCCGACAGTGGCGACCTCGTACTGGTAGGAGCAACGTTGGCATGGCCCCCTAAAGGCGACCTAACGATCTGATAAGTGAGTAGGAAACGCTGGATGCTTGCAGACTGAGACTCACGGTGGAGACCTTTGGAGAAGGCATATGTTCACCAGTAGACGTAACTCACGGACAGCAGTGGCATTACCCGGAAAATGATTATTATTTTTATATAATACTCACATTTCGTTCATATCGTCATAAGCAACATTTAACATATCCCAGAAAGTTTTAGTATGCCACTGCCAAATAGCTTCGTCATGCCTCCAATTAATACTTTGCCGTGCGATGCCACGAAGTGCCGCTGGTAAATGCCGACCTTGAGATGTCTGGGTACTTGCGATTCGGTCAGGCATCGACGGCTCGGCGGTATCGGATGACACACAGTTTTTTCATGTCTTGTAGTCGTAGTGAATGAAATGAAATGTAGATTTCTTCTCGTTGCGGAAATTTCATGTTCGTTCAGGAATAATGATAAATGAAAGAAGTCCCAAGCACTAGTTAGGTTACCTACCCGGTACCCAAATATTAATGATTCATCATTTCTGACTGCGCTGTATTGAGTTGAGTTGACCATTTCTCCCTTAAGGTTCAGAGCATAGACATTTATTAATCAAAGTAATTATATTTACAAATTATTAATATCAGGTCTGTGTTTATCTTTTTGAAACTTTGGGATGTAGATATATGTTCGCCCTTGACTGAGCGTTATCTAACAAATAAATAAATTTTAAATAACAGTCGTAGGTTAATCGGCTCATCACCTGCGTAGTGCCTTGCTTGTAATTCAAGCGTGTTAGCTGATAATGGCGGCGTAAACGGCAACGGTTAATTAAAACTATAAAATGACCCTCGTAATGAAACATAACTCTAATTTCTCTTATCTTTAATTAACTTCTCTGTTAATTAACCGACGCCAGTAATGAGAGCAAAATATTTTGAGATTTCCAAAATAATAGTGAAAACTATGCCTAAACAACATTAGGTACGCGTCAAGACGTACAACTGAACCTGGCTTGGCTTGGCCGCAGTTTAACTGTCACGCTTTTCTGTTATTATTATTTTTATTTTTTTCCTAGCCTGTTTTTGTGTCCCACTGCTGGGCAAAGGCCTCCCCTCGTTTTCGCCATTTGTCTCAAAAGTCTAATTCTATGGAACTTGCTAACAATGTAAACAAACCGCCATATTGAAATTGTCCCTGAATGATGAATTTACTAGTGATGAGCAATACTCCTTTACTTATGTCAAACCATATCGAATAATAAAAAACCTAAAGTAACTAACAAGTAGTTACTTATTTCTAATTTGTTTAATCACGATCAGAAGAAAAATCGGTACTTGAAGATGATGTATCACCAGTATTTATTATAAAAGGTGCCGTTATATCATCTTTTATTGGCTACAGAGCGTGAGTTGGGTAGTGTGTAGGGGTCTTAATATATCGCCAATTTTAGCCACAACACTACCCATCATAGACAATTGTAGAATTTAAAAGAAACAAAAACGTCATTCCATCAGGTCCTAATACCCTAACTTATGAATCCATTTAAACTTTTAATGAAATATCCAAGATACAGTTATATATTTGGTGATTTTGTATTTTAGAGTAACAACCGTTTCAATAGTGTATGGTTTCAATGATGTTTGATGAGGTGGAGTGAAAATTCAAGGAGAAACAGTGACAAAACAAAGTTAAGTCCTTTGTTTACATAGTTAGCAAGTTCCATAGAATTAGAGTTTATCCAGAGCGCACTCCTGCCAATCCCGCGCAAACGACTTAAGGTCATCTCGCCATCTCCTTCTGGGTCTACCTCTGCTACGATAGTATTTTTAAATCACATATATCAGAAAAATACACATATGTGTGTGTGTATTACTGTAAACTAGCACAGCCATGTTAAGATTGTGTGTCGACTATACTCAAGGTAAATTATTTCGCTAAACATGAACTTATACCCAATGTCAGGGTGTTTACCTACCATAGAAATATCAGAACTATAAAAAATAGGGGATTCAACAGTATACAATGTGTCTTTAACCTCTAGATACATACGAATATTAGTAAATTAGTGTATTTAAAACAAAACTTCAAATTATTGTGACTATTCACAAATTATTCTGTAGGTACCTACATACGAGGGCCGCTCAATAAATTCTCGGTATTGGTAGCTTGCAAACCTTTTAGTAAACTTCTTAATACTAGCCGCTAAGAAAAAGAACAAACGTGATCATCATGAGCGATTTTAAAATGTTAAATAAGCATCGAGCACAGGTAAAATTCTTGACTAAACAGGGAAAAAAATCAAGAGTTTATTAAAAAAGAAATGAATTTAGTTTACCGTGAGTCCGCTCCTTCATTATCTACTAAGCTGTCCAAAAGTTGTCAAATGAATTTAAGCGTGGGAGGGAGAGCACCGTAGACTTGGTCGGCCTGTTGAAGCTACTTCACAATAAAAAAATCCAAAAGTGTAGAAAAATATACTGGAAGATGGTCGAGTGAAGGTTAAGTCTATAGCACAAAAAAACAATATTTCTATTGGTACAATACATGATATTATCCACGATCATCTTAACATGTCCAAAGTTAGTGCGAGATGGTACCACGAATGTTGACATCGTTTCAGAAGCATACGCGCCTTGCTTGTTATTCCGACTTCATTGAGCTGTGTGGCGAAAACCCTGATGGCTTGTTCCAAAGAATTGTTACCGGAGATGAATCTTGGGTTCATCATTATGACCCTGAGAGCAAACGAAAGTCGTTAAAGGAACACCTCATCCCAAGAAATCCAAAGTCGTCCCTTCAGCTGACAATATCATGGGGACAATATTCTGGGATTGTCAAGGGATATTATTAATAGATTATAAAGAAAAGGGTTTAAATATTACAGAAGAGTACTACGCTAACATTTTATGCCAATTACGGGAAGCAATCAAAGAGAAGAGGAGGGGAAAATTGACCAAAGGAGTGCTGCTTCTTCATGACAATGCCCTTGTGCATACTGCTCATGTTGCCAAGGCTGCTGTTCTTGAATCTAGGTTCGAAACTATTACTCACCCGCCGTACAGTGCAGACTTGGCCCCCAGCGACTACTTTTTGTTTCCCAACCTTAAAGAGGATGTTCGCGGACATCGATTTTCTAATGATGAAGCGTTGAAGGCAGCGGTGGTGGAGCATTTAGACACCAAAGACAAAAAATATTTTGCGAGGGGTTAAAAAACTAATTGACAGATCTTATAAGGATATAAACACAGGGGGGATACATAAAAAAATAAAAATAAAACACTAATCGTATGCTTTTGTTTTCCTTCCCATACCGAGAATTTATTGAACGCACGGCGTACCTACATACATACATACGTACCTTGACGCCCAGGGTGGGTAAGGCAGAGCTACAAATATACCAACTCTAAAAATGTTGTAAATAATTATGTAAGCACATTTTGCACAATTAGGCATCTTTACCAGTGTATTAGTGACAGGCTGCGAGCCCATCGCCTAACAGTTAATGTTGAATGCATGTTAACTCCACGTCAGATGACAGATTTTATTTTAAATAGCTAAACCTGTGTACCTGTACATACCTGGGCTTCGATTCTACGACGGCAAAAAATATACCTTTGGACTGTTACCGTATAGTCAACGTTTTGATAGCTCTTATTTACTTGACGAATAACGATTTCGGATAGATATTTAAAGTTACATACATACATAGTAACTTTTCATAAACCAGCTGCAACTGGTGTTTATATACGACGATACGTTTATTAAATCCCTTTTACTATACTGAATTTTGGATGGTTTTTAACTTTTAAAAGTATGCATAGGGTATGAAAAGCATCCCACTGAAATAAGTACAACTTTAAGTTTGAAGTTTTGTGTACTCATCTCCATCACACACTGGTTGCGGTGTAGCCATAGAAAAGAAAAAACAGCAGAAGTGGGAAGTGGGCATGCCACGTGCGGCATGGTTATACGGAGCTCCGCGCAACCTAGCTCAGTTTGCCAAGATCGCTTCTGAGTGACAGTTGTGCGAATAATATTTCTAAAATAGGAAATAAATCGAGGAGCACGCCATATTGTGCTATTTTGGAATGTGAAAACTATAGCCGCACCAAAAACATTTCACATGGTGGCGTGTGGTATAGAAGTCTTATTTTATTTATTTTAATGTATTTCTCATGTTATGTTTTCCGCAAGACATTATTTGATGTAGTACAAACCAAAAATGAACTTTACGTCAATGGAGTAAGGTCGATTCCTATCATTGATAAAATTAGGTAATAATCTAGAATGTTCCACGCTACTCGGAACGAACGCGATGCACAAGTAGAGAGAGGGTGTTGTAGATAAAGTTATATTTGATTTGTACAATGTCGACATTTGATTATTTGTTGGTTTGGCGCTCGTATCTTAAGGAAGTGGGTATACACTACTAGGTGCACTTACCATCCCCGGGCAAGTCTAAATGGAGCGAAGCAATTTTCCCATTTTTCCCATTGAATTTCCATGGGAACAGATTTTCGGTGAGTATTCCTCTGTGGTATGTCCGATTTTCAATTTTATTCTTCTACACCGTATCTATGGCTAGATGTCGTATTACGGCATCGACATACCAACTAATAGACGCCGGGTTCAATACAAAATTCCTACCGAAAAGTGTCCTAGGGCGACCTATACAAACTTCATACTAGTATAAAATCGTTGTCAAAATTTAATTTTACGGTATGCGCGGTATGTCATTAATGCAATGCTTAATTTTGCTTGAAACAATTTATCATCTTACTAAGCTTGGCCTCAACTAGAGGCTATTTCTTTTTACCTTATGCAGCTTTTACGCTAGTGTTACCAATGTCACCACAAACAGAGTACAAATGGAGTAGCTTTACACTTATCTTATCTTTTTGGTCCTTACGGATACACTTCGACCCTGTGGGATCTTATGTGTAATTACCCCTCTTTTAACGCTTAATCCAGTGCAGCCTCCACCCCTTCCAAAAAGCGGATAGTGGAGTGCAATGGCAGTGCCTTGAAATCGTTCGGTTCTGGGTAGCCACAACCGAGGATTTTCATTCTTACTCCGGCGAGGGCATCACATTCACACAAAAAGACAAAGTGTTTCATTGTCTCAGCTTCTTTGCCGCACATTCTACAATCTGTGTTGCCATAAAGGCCCATCATTGCTAGGAGATGTTTAACCCCAAAGTGCCCGGTAGACACTCTGATAGTGTATCGAAGTTGTCTTCTGCTGAGTTTCCAAAGTTTTTTGGTCCAGCTCTGATCAACTCTTTCTATGAAGATCTTTGCATGCCCTAAGCCTACTGTAGTTTTCCACTCTTTTTGGTGGTTTTCTAGCGCGTTGTTGTTCAGGGCTGCTTTTAGACTAGTTTCGAGTCTACTTTAGGCGCCGCCAGCGCCATAAGTGCCGCTTGTCTGTCGCTTAGAATATAGATAGTACTCTCATGTAAAGTCCTATCAATATTCTCTTGCGTGCAGGTAATTATCGCATACAAATCCGCCTGGAAGACCGTTGCGTAGTTGCGCATACTTATACTACTATTGTAGTCTTTGGCATGAATACCCGCCCCCGTACCGGAGCTCATGTTTGAACCATCCGTGTACCATATCACGTTTTCTTCCTCTGATAGGTGCAACCCATCCTTCCATTCATCGCTTGTCGGAATGTGGACATTGAAATTCCTCCGGAATACATACTTGGGCTGCATTTTATCGCAGCCCATCGTCAGTATTCTGTCTGGAGCAAAATTGTGTGCCATTTTATTGTGTCTGGTTCTAGGCGCTGTGTCGTTCCACAGGCCAGTCTCTATTAATTTATTAATATTTACGAAATGCTTAAGTTTGATCTTACGTGTTTTTTAACATTATAAATAACAAAGTATCTGAGTATCCATTATTAACAAGGTTCCACATGATTTATCCACGCTTTTCTTTGCGATTATGAACACTAAAAAGTATGAAATAAACAAACAAAACAGAAAAAGAATTATTCAATTTAGTGCAGTAGTTTGGAACTTATAGGCGTACCTACATATATTTCGGTACCTAAATCATTTTTTTTATTGGAGCGAAGTTCCATTCTTCCCCCATTTCGGATTTTTGTTTATCCGCATACTACTATTAGAGATATCAGGATCAAATTTAGAAAGAAAGAAAAGAAAAGAAAAGAAAAGAAAATTACATTTATTCACTACACACACAAGACACACAGAAAAAATAAGTGAAAAAAGAAACAACAATAAACAAGTAGTGAGTGTGTCTTCGCGGTAGTGAATCGGACACTGGCTCAGCATAATGCTGAGGTGTTAAAGACCCGCAGCGCGGATTTTCAGCCAGCTCCGAGTGTGACAGGCGGACAATTAGCCTGCAATACTTCGATCAACTATACAACTGGATAACGGGTCAGAGAACAAAACACGGACCGGCAATTAACTACTCACTTTGAAAATATTGTGCATATTAATTAATAAAAATAGATACATATACGGTTTGCCGTCATTGTAAGGGGACATAAATTCGTCAAGACTGAAATTAAATGGGTCGCTCGATCAACCATTTCTATAATGTAATATTAAAGGCTGCGTTACTAGGCGCCGTTATAATCGTCTTGAATGGAAGCGGATGTACACCGCAGGCCTAAGCAAAAGGGTATGTCTGCGCGTCTATCGCAATCTCCGGAGCGATAAGAGTTTGTCTGCGTTGCGAGTGGAGTAACCGTAAGTTTCGCCCCGTTTGCAGTACGATTTTAGATTTGTACGCACGTATACCGCCACCTGAAAGACTAGCAAAGATGACAGGGTGAGTATAACCTGGGATTTTAAAAACAGCTGGATAGGTCCGAGGTAGGTTGTCATACTAGGGTGACAACTCGGCGGCACACGCGCGACACGGCGCGCACTGCACAATTCGGTAAGCGAAAGACAATAACTACTTTCGCCTTGTGTCTTAGTCAACCTTCGTGTTTTTCCTCTTATTACCTGTCGCATAGTATTTTCATCATAATGCCACAAACTTCATAACACTTATAACATAAAAAAGTAATACTAATTATTTTATCGACATAAGTACAATGAGCTCGGTCCATCATTAGTGATTTGACAAAGAAAGTTTTCCTCTTATTCTGTCATACTACTATAAAACGTGTCCAATAAAAAGCCTTAACTTCCTTCTGTAAAGGTATATCGAATGCTAAAAAAAATCCTTTTTTGCTATTTTGTCTTATTAAAAAAAAACAATATTGATTTTCATTTTATAACTTGTGTCCAGTAGAAGCGTAGCCGACTGTGAACAGGATGAGCAATCGAAATGGGTCAGTATGAGGAATTCGGTAACTATAACAGCTAGGCCTATATTCTTAGAAACCAAGGTTAAAATTTTGGACATACAATTAAAGATTTAAAAACATCTGAAACCCGATTTTGGGCACATAGCCGCAATGTAAATGATTGAAGTTGGAATTTTAGTATAAAACGTATACTCGGTTAATTGGCGTGAAATGATATTGACTAACTTCGCAATGCTAACAACTTATTCACACCGTTTCCCTTGTAAGTACAAAAAAATATTAATTAAAGTGGCTGGGCGACCTACTGAATAAACCTTTATTTTCCGGTGACGTTACCCATTTGTTGTGTTTGCACAGCTTCTTCGACGGCGAGAAGAGCCAGTTCGTGGTGTCGCGCTACCACGGCAAGGAAGAGGTGTTCGTGGACAGCGTGCGGCTCTGCGGCGAGTTCAGCTCTAAGGCGCCGATGAAGGCGTGCGTCGTTCTAAGGATACAGGTATCATCTTGCATACTTTTTTCCGCAGTCATCTGTCCAATCTTCGAATATAGTGCGACAAGTTGGTGCGCGACTGTCTCGATAGGCCGGCAGACGCTGGCTGTCCTAGTCGTGCAGAGGTTAACATCACAGCTAGCGCTCACAATTGGAAACCAGAGTACGACCTCATAACTTTTTTAATGTTCTTTTTTTATTTAGGGACCCCGCCTGTCTGTGAATTGTTCTTTGCTTCATATTATGTCGGCATTTGTCGATCTGGGGTCTAGAAATCTTGAAAGTATTATAGGCGCCAGAGTAGCGGAGGATATCGTAGGTTAATTGTCTTATTACATTTTTTATTGTAGCGTAATCCGACGGTTGGTGACAAGTTTGCGTCGCGCGCCGGCCAGAAAGGCATCTGTTCCCAGAAGTGGGCGGCCGAGGACCTACCGTTCACGGAGTCCGGCCTGATCCCGGATATCCTGTTCAACCCCCACGGCTTCCCGTCCCGTATGACCATCGCCATGATGATCGAGTGTATGGCGGGCAAAGCCGCCAGCACACACGGACATGTATGTATTACACCTATAGAGGTAAGGTTTCCATACCAAACTGGTAAAAAAGAAAACCTTACAATTATAATATATTATGTAAATGCCTATACTGGAAAAGCGATCCTCAAAGACCACTCAGCCACGTTAAATCGAATAATAAATTTATTTATTGTATGTCACAACTCTATGATGAGCGGCTTTGTGAATCAAACACTCCATGAACACCATTTGCATCAACATGTTTGTCATGTTTTAAGGTTAGTCAACCGACCCTAACTAACAGGCATCGAAGTCGAGACGTAAACTCGTCAAGCTTAGTTAATAAAACCATATACCTAAACACTGGTTTTATTAGTTACAGCCTGGTGCCGTACGTACTCTGGTGTTTTAACATGACGTTAACAAGAAATAAGGTTTTCATCTCTCCTGTTCGGAAAGTTTAATTTGAATGGGTGGATAGCCGGGTGGAAAATTGCGTTTTCATCTCTAGGGTGGAAAGTATTTTTTTTTTAATAGTTACGATTGGCCACGGAGTCTAAGATAATTGAGCTACGTCATATTATTTAAAATAAAAGATTTTCATAAATCTAAACTCGGCTATACGTTAAACGATGTATTTATTACGGCCTATAGGTTCATATGAAAATCATTTTAAGACTGGTCTATTTTTTTCACAATTACAGAAAATCAACATTTAAAATTATTCCTCTATTCTGCTGCCCGCCATAATGCCGTGATAGCATAGCATGACACTTTTTCTTTCACGTTTCGGCATGGCCATCTAGAAAATACACTACTGCCAACATTAGAAAAGTTTAATCGAGTTGGTCACGACCAAGGAGCTTATTATACAACAAGGAGGTTGAACACCGAACATCCGTTCGAAACAAGAAATTTGACCTTTATTACGTCACGAATATATTCCATCTCTTTCTTTAGTTAGGGTAAGAATGAGATGGAAGTCATGCTCCTTGGCCGTGACCAACTCGATTTAACTTTTCTAATGTTGGCAGCATGTGTATTTTAACTTTTTTATGAATCTAGAAAAAAAAGTTTTCAATAGATAAAGCGGGAAACGAGATTAAATATATTTAGGTATACCGTGTCTTTTTTCCTCACAGTCGAAATGAAAAGTAGAGTGAAATCGGGTGAAATTACCCATTTCCCCTCGAACTATTGGCGCTCGAAGGGTGAATTGGGTCACTTTCAACCCTTGGTTATCAATCTACTGTTTAATACCATTTAGTTTTTGCATGGACTGCAAAAACGAATATGCCTGTGTTGTGTTGCCAAATGTTAACACGGTAATTTAAGATCCTGAAACGCAACACTGCGCGATGTTGAAACACATTTCCAGTACGTTTTAATGTTCTTGGGTTAAGACCTCGCCTACGGCGCCGCGGTAACGCGATGCGCGAGGCGTCGGGCGGCGCAATACGCGGGCAAGCGCGACCCTTCTTCATAAACGCTCTCATGTCCATAATAATATTATAAATCTGGAAGTAACTTGTCTGTTTCTTACGAGTTCACGGCCGAACCGATCGTCGTTACGATCTCGATGAAATAGGAGTATAGGGTATGGAGATGATAGCTTGAACCCCGAGGAAGGACAGGGCACTTTTTACAGCGAGTAATGATAAACGACTTCTACGCGGACGGAATCGCGGGCCACAGGCAGTATCGCCATATGCTTGATGCCGTGCCCGTGCATCGCGCTGCCCGACCTTTAATTGCCTTACAGAATAGTCGTCCGAATGCAAGCAAAAAAGGAATCATTTACACATACTTATGACTTTGCGTATACTATAGGTTGTTCAAATATTTAGGTACAGTCAACCAATTTGATTCTAAGGCTACCACGGAACTAAGTCAAAGTGACGTAATCAATTAATTTGATTTATAACTCATAACGGCACTTTGACGTAGGTCGATTGTGGCCAATGAATCAAATTAGTTGACTGGACATCATGATCCTTTACATACCGTACCTAATAAATTCTAAATTATAGATGCCCGTTCCTTTCACTCGTTTTGTCGTGTTAATGAGAAAGAGATGAATATCAAGGAACTTCGAACTTCGATTTCTAAATGAGGCCTCCTGGTGTGTTATTCTCTTAAAAACGGGACTACTTAAACTCGCCGGTGTGACGCGTACACTCGTTCGCCCGATCTAGCGCAGTTTTTAAGAGAACCCCCCTGTTATGGGTTTATGGCAGGTGCACGACGCGACGCCTTTCCGCTTCAACGAGAAGGACACTGCGATCCACTACTTCGGCCGGCTGCTGGAGGCGGCGGGGTACAACTACTACGGCACCGAGCGCGTGTACAGCGGCGTCGACGGCCGCGAGATGAAGGCCGATATATTCTTCGGCGTCATTCACTACCAGCGCCTGAGACACATGGTTTCGGACAAGTGGCAGGTAAGACACGCCCCGCCCAAAGGCTTCCTTCTTGTTTCAAAGCTGTCAAGTTCCAGTTTATAAAATGAGATTTATATTTTAACCAATTCGGATTAGTGTTCTCTGGTTTTTTATATATGTATAAAATAATCGTCATTTATAATCGTCAAACTCGATTTTAGACTTAAGTGGAATATTACGTTTATAAATTTAGGTTTAAAGATAATTAAAATTAAAGAACACTGATCCAAATCAGCCCCATTCATTTTCTATTGAACAAGTGTATAATCATACGACATATTAGTGTACCGTGGCAACAATGTATGGAACGTGGTACCCGCTCCAATGGATTATTTAGGTATATATCATTCCAAAGGTGATTTTATGTATAGCAAAGATATCCAGGGCCTATCTGTAATCTCAATTGGCCATTCATATTTGTGGGACCTATTCAGCGCTACCTCCATTGCTTTTGTCCTTTTGTTCACAGTTTATTAATTTAAATTGTATGCAGTTTTTGTTATCTATGAATTTACATTTCTATTGTGAATATGATTATGAAGTACAGGCCACAGGAATTTCTTACGTCTACGGATATAGAGATTTCGATTGACGTTCTGTTTATCTAAGTAGATCGTCAATGCTAAATTATAATAATTTACTACAAATAATAATAATTTGTGGTATTTCTCAAATAATCGTTTTTTTGAATCACCTCAAATCTATCCATATAATTTGTTACGTTTGAGGTGTAAGTAATATAAATGGCTGCCTGTTGCCACACAAAACTCATCATGTTGCGGCTGCTATAAACTTACTTCGTCAACCACAACACCAATAAATAGCAATTGGTTAAACCGAAAGCCAAACCTTACTTTTCTAATTTGTCAATGCAGCGCCGGTATTCTAGGCGGTAAAAACGATGTCGTAGTGGACCTGTTATGGTATTGTTGTCAGCCGCCATTACTGTCAAGTAATTAAGAGCTATCAAAACTTTTACAATACGATAACAGATTAAAAACGATATTTCTTTTACCGTGTTGAATACAGCCGCAGTTCATTGAAATGGGTACTGTTCCGACAACGGTTGATATTTCTCGGCCATGGCTTAGTTTCTTTTTAGGTTTCCGTACCCAAAGGGTAAAAATGGTACCCTATTACTTAGACTCCACTGTCCATCTGTCTATCTATCACCAGGCTATATTTCATGAACCGAGATAGCTAGACAGTTGAAATTTTCACAGATGATGTATTTCTGTTGCCGCTGTATCAACAAATACTAAAAACGGTTTTTTTTTAATCGGGCTCCCGTTCACCTAGAATGCTAATTAATAGCCAGGATTTAACATGCCGATAATTTGGTAGTTTTCCCTAGTTTGTTTAATTATGGGATGAGTTCCGTACCAGTTAGAATAAAAATAAAAATGATTATTGTAAATAAGTATTGTTGATTGTCACGTGCAGGTGCGAACCACGGGAGCGGTGGACGCGCTGACGCGGCAGCCGGTGAAAGGCCGGAGGCGCGGCGGCGGCGTGCGGCTCGGGGAGATGGAGCGCGACGCTCTGCTGTCGCACGGCGCAGCCTTCCTGCTGCAAGACCGTCTGCTGGACTGCTCCGATAAGAGCCGGGTCAGTACACGAGCGTAAAAACATCCTGCACCTAAAAGGGGACATTCACACAGACCACCTCACCGACTTCGGTGGTGTGCGACAAGTTACATCGTGATTAAGGTGATGTCGTTAATTGGTTGAAACCTTCATCAAACGGACCACAATGTACTCATTGTGATGGGCTAATTACGTTATGACTTAAGAGCGTTGCAATGTGAATGGCCGCTTTAAAACACTTCAATCTTGCAAACATGTAACCATGTGCAGTAGTACCCCAAATAACCCCAAAGAAAATGTTGACCTGTGCCTTATCATAATGAAATTCAAAGTACAGTCTGGCCCTATTCGTACTGCCAGTGACAATAAGAAGTATACCTGAAATCTTTAGATAGGGGATGGAATAGTGAATAATGTTACCTGTAACAATTAATTCAGCATAATTATTATACTCATGCTCGAATAGTACTTTTCAAGATACAGTCAAGTATAAAAATATGCGAGAACGCAACATCTCAGAATTATGTCCCAATGCTCCTTATTCCAGTGTAATCAGTAACTTCGTAAGATATTTATGAGAGGATTCTTTCGATACCTATTTTTGCACTTGGCTGTACTTTTCTGTGTATAAGTTGGCAAAGAGTCGCTTGACGGAACACGCGCGCGGCGATTCGGCTCATTCTAATAAAGCTAAAAGCCTTAAGTATTAAGTATTTTGTTTAATCAAACAACACTAAGTTTATTTACCAAATAGCCGCTACGCAATAGTTCGCACCTAGGTAGGTTCCTCCAAAACATATTAGTAGCAAAACTTTGAAAGCTTAACCCCTTTAATGTACAGTTATGACGTGATCGCAAGAAAGGTACGGGATAAGTTTAACGTAACGTAATATAACAAATTCGATTTCGAATTTAAACACTGCACGATCCTGTCGTAGCCATCTTAATATGTTCGTGTTGTTAAAATAAAAAGCTTTTCGAAATATATTTACTAGCACTATTGATTTCAAGCTTGACACTTACAACGCCAGGAGCAACATCTGTGCCCCGCGGGGGCCGCGCACCAACTCGCCCGACTATAAATGGAACAGGTGCTCAAAAGTCTACTCACACTCCTACACTCATGATAATTATGAGAATACATTAGAGTCAGATATTGTTGACTATGGGTTGTTAAACTGATAAGTGATTACAGTAGATATAATTTGGTTATTCTAAGCTATAACTGTAATTTTCTGTTATGGTTTTACTTTTATGATTTTCGAAACTAAACCCAATTTGAAAATTTTGTTTAAAATAATTACCACCGATAATTAGTTACCACCTACAATCCTACATGGCACTCATGCGCCGGCAATCGCTCTTATCCGCAAAATTGACGTTTAACAAAAACAGTGCAATCAAATCCATAAACATTGACTGGCAGCTGTCAAACTGATTGCGCTATTTGCAGCTAAGGCAATTTACGTCAGTTACGCGCACCTACGCTATTAATTGATAAGGTTGTACGATGAATGACTTGTGCGGGACCTGCATGACGATTCCTAGGCTTTTATTAAAAATAATAATATGAATAGTGCTTAGCTGTCTGTCGCTTAATCTCTCTCTCTCTCTCTCTCTCTCTCTCTCTCTCTCTCTCTCTCTCTCTCTCTCTCTCTCTCTCTCTCTCTCTCTCTCGCTCTGCCTCTTTCTCTCTCTCTCTCTCTCTCTCTCTCTCTATCTCTCTCTGGCATAGCCAATACAAATACGAGAGAGGTGACAGCGATAGACACCCGAGTACAAACAATAGTATGGTTTTACTGTATATACTTTTAACACTCACAACCACTATTGCGGTTCTTAATAAACTTCTAAATATTTTCGAAATCTTTTTTTTATGCCATTGTAAAGGCAAACGAGCACACGAATAAATTAAACACGAGGATGAATTAAATGATTAAGAGTAAAAATTTAACTGTTCCCGATTTAATTATTCGTCAGACCATTTGAATAGAGGCCAGCCTCACTCGAGTTGTTCGATGTAGCTGTAGACAGGGCAGGGCATTACTTACCTATGCCCGATGTCACAAATCGTATTGTATTGTAGGGTTAATTAGAACAAGTGTAACGGCTTGCAGGCGATAATGTGTATCAAATGCGGGACGCTTCTCGGGCCCGTTGTGGGCGACGCGGCGGGCGGCGAGGCCACGTGCCGGCTGTGCGGTGACGGCGACCTGGCCTCCGTGGCCATCCCCTACATCTTCAAGTTCTTCGTCACGCAACTCGCCTCCGTCAACATCCTCGTCAGAATCAACTGCGACGAGAGCCTAGCTGTAAAGTACTACTAAGGTCAGGGTTATAAAATTGCATATTTATATTTTGGTTTGATTTCAACGACCCCTATCCAGTGATCGGAATTAGGTGAGCTAAAATACCTATTCTTTGCGAGAGGACATAATATGGAGTGGTTACAACCGGATAAAAATACATATTTTTTGGATTCCGGGTATTTGATATTTATTCGGGTAATTGTCGTAATATTAAACATGACATGTTTTGTTTAAAGTACGGCATGTTTAATGTTAGTTTTTAGTAAAAAGGGCTAGACAAAAGAAGGAACGTACAAGATTTTTAAAAAGTAGTTGTAGGACGAATAATATGGGATTTTTCACGCATTGTTCGTTTATGACTGCAAAGGAGCGTGTTAGAGCCAACCGGTGTAAACAATTAGTGCTCAAAAGATAAGTGAGAGAATAAAAGGTCAAGTACTCTTTCCTCCTCACTGCTCCGATTTTGAAGGTTATAATAGTCCATAATACGCCTCTGATGCAAAATCCCGATGTAAACTAATTATACTTCAGGAATAGGTTGTGGTTTATCGCAATAACCCGCAGGTTGGCCAGAATAAATTATAGGTGCTAAAGGAAGTTCGAAATATCTGTGCGGCTCACCGGGTGTCCAGAAAAGTTAAACCTAACCAGAAATACAAATTCTACTAATACCTTTAAATCTACCGAATTAGTTAATTTGTATGCATTAAGTTTTCAAAGCCTTCGAGTAGTAAAACACCGATATTCAAAACTAGAGTTTATTAACGATAAACTTCGAACACTTAGTTAGATGATCGCTCGGGTGCGTCTTGCTCGCACTGTAGTGGCAGTCTTGACTTAGAAAGCGCTAAGTCAAGACTGCCTGTTTCGATCCATCCATTGTGGTCATCTCACACCCCACTGATGGATGTGGGCAGTGCCATCTTGGCTCATGTGGGCCTATCTGCGGCTTTGTGGTTTGTCTTCTATATATTATTGGGGTGAAGTCCTTCTGGACAGGAGATCTCAGGGGTGGTGGCTGCTGTTTTGGGGTCTCTCACGAGCTCTCTTGGCAGAGCCCGTGAGCGGCGATCCGGTGGACGAGCGTGGAGCGGCGCTATGCCCTGCAGCGCGGGGCGCGGAGAGTGGTCTACACGGTCAAGCATAACGCGCGCGAGGCGCGCCACGAAGGCGTCCAGTCCCTCATGCTTCAGGTCGCGCCCGATCGTGCTGTTACGCACACAGCGCGGGGAAGTGCCTGTTCCCATCCATCGTGGTCTTCTCACACACCGCCTGTGTGTGGTGGGGTGGGGTGTGGGGAGCCTTTCCAGGGTGGGAACCCTCTAAGGCGGCTGCTGTCGCGGTCCGTGACTACGGACCGGTCTTGGGTGTTTTTTTTTTAGTTGGGCTCGTCGTGTATGAACTGGAACATTTTGCGTATTAGCCGGTCGGGGCTTTCATAGCCGGCTATGGTGGGTCCTGTTGGGGTGTGCCATTGACGCTCGGCAGCTTCCACGATCGGAGACGTCGGTGAGGGGCTCTTCTCGGTGCGGGAGGGCGCGCACCGCCAGGAGCCGCGCTCTGGCGCCTTCCAAGCCGTAACTGGGTTGTTGGTGGCTTCCTCGAAGCTGTTCCATCGACGATGGAGCACGCTTCTTCGGAGGGTGTTGGCTTCTGTAAAGGCTGAGAAGAAGGTCCGGTAGCGCTCCTCCAGTAACCGGAACTTCTTCTGGTAGTCGCTCGTATGTAAGTAAGTAAGTAAGTAAGTAAGTAAGTAAATCATTTATTCACAACAAAAACATGCAGACAAAAAATAAAAAGTAACAAAAATAAAAGAAAAGAGACGACATGTCGCGTTAATGTTGCGAAACGGACCCAACTCAGCATATGCTGGCTGTGAAGCCAACGCTGATCTTCCGTTGGGACCGCTCGGTGAAGACACGGAAGGCCACACAGACATTTCGGTACTTACATTTAAACAAAAATGAAATAAAACTAAAAAATAACTGCATGTCACAACAGACAGCGCCCCAGGTGGCCATGAGATAAACTAACACTATCTGCATTACTTGACAATAAGTCTTGAAAATATGTTGTTTGTATAGCTTATCTGTGCCAAGCGATGCGCGCTAACAATCTGTGGTTTCTGTCTGTGCACAAAACAACAACACAAACACAGTAAAGATTTATCCTAATTAAAACGGAAACAAACAAATAGAAAAATAAAAATAACAAGCAACGGGTGTGCCTTGATTGAAGCAGACAGTGGAAGACAAAAAATAGCCCCGCGCAAAAAATAGCAGCGTATGGAGGTCGGGCTTGTCCGCCGGCGCGGCTGCGGCAGTGGGAGACGCGGGCGCTTCGGCCGGCGCCGCCGTGGTGGCATCTCGCACGGGCACTAGTGCGATGCTGCTGGGTTCTTCGGCGATTGTGATTGCGACTTGCACGGGCACTAGTGCGCGTGCTTTGCGGGGTTCTTCGGCGGGCGCGGGGTGTGTTTCCTGCGCTCGCCCCTGGGGATGGGGGCGCTCGCCGGCGCGGCTGGTGCGGGGCCCTAGCGGGCGGTGGCGGTGCGGGCTACCGTGCCTGCCCGCTTGTTCTTCGCCTTTCTGCGGCGAACGGGGCAGGCGGCGAAGTTGGCCGGATGCGGCTCCCTGCAGTTGACGCAGGTGGCGGGTTCCTATTGAGGCCTCGGGCAGTCTTGGGCGGCGTGCGCTTCTCCACAGCGCACGCACGCCAGCTGGAGGTGGCACTGTGTGCTTGAGTGCCGGAACTGCTGGCAGCGGTGGCATTAGGCGGGACCTTGTTTGCCCCGCCAGGGCTCAATGGAGACTCCAGGCATGCACAGCAGCTCGCGCACTGCATACACCCGGAGTGTTATCGGCTGGACCCGACGCGCTGTACGTAAAATACGCACCCGGGGCGTCCCATACGCCCCAGGATGCATTTTGCGTAGTTCGTCGGGTATCCCCTGGCGGCAAGGGCGGATCGTAGGTCCGCCGGGTCCGTGGACGCGGGAAGTTCGCGGATGGCGATTTTCATCGCACCTTGGTTCACCCGTTGTGAGTAGGTGAACCAGCGGACTCCCCGGGTTTCTTCGTCGGTGTGCAATTCGGCGAAGTACTGCTGCACGCATTGATGCTCCTCTTCGGAGGCGGGCAGGAAGCGCACACCGTCCCCAAAGGCGTGCGCCGTCGGGGTGCGGCCGAGGCGCTCGGCGATAACTGCCAAGTGCTTCGGCCAGTCGGGGAGGTCGCTCGCGACGAGCGCCGGGTAGCGGGCCCTCCTGGGGGCCTTTGCGGCGGCGGCGGTGGTGGCGGTGGCCGCGGTTGCGGCGTACGCGGTGGCGGCGCCGTTTTACCTTAACAACATATGAAGAAGTAGTATTGACGCTCCACCTCTTGTAACGCAAGCACCTATGTTTATGCGTCCCTACAGTCAGGGCTATTAAATGTTTATTTTATTTAAAAAATGTGTACTCTATTTGATGAACTTCGCTATACTTTAGCTTACGAGTATAATTATAAGAATCGTGTAGATCATTTCATGGTTTATTGCTTACTTACGGTTTGTTTCCGTGGCCAATTGTAATAGTAAGTACTCTATTTTACGCTATACCGAAGAAATCTTTCAATAAGCATAAACCTAAAGGAAACACAATCTTCGTTTCATATGCCTGTGACGAAACAACAGTGCAGTAAGGATTCTATTCCACTTTATTTTAAACCTATTAAATTCACAAAACTGAAATTGTGTACATAAATATAATTGTATGTAGATACCAAACACACAATTTTAATAATTTCATTATTAGTCTTTGTGTGAGGTGTACCCCTGTACCCCTAAAGCAAACAACAAAGAGGTATCGTTGGATATCTCACGAATCCTTTACACCATGGAATTCAGCAATTGGCCGTGCATGTTTTGCGTTAGGCCTAGTTACAACTTTGCGACCATGCACTCTCGGACTTCTAGCGAAATTCTCTTACACACTAGTGTTCCGCCTTCAGTAACGGTCAGTCAGGATGGCCTAATGATAGCAACGCCTTATTTAATAAATACTGAGTATATTACGATACCAAAAATAATTATATTTTAGTTTACGAGAGGGCAATGTTTGCGTCCTATAATGTCCTACAGTATGTGATACGCAAAGACAACTCGCGCAACGCTAATAACCTTGTCATTATTGCAAGCAGGCGAAAGAAGATGTCCCAGTTATCCAATTCCTTTTATGGGCCCTGCCGTGTACAACAACAAGCTCCCGGATAACATCACCACACTCACCACGGCCCCGAGCCTGAGCAGTTTTAAAAATCGCCTGTATTTGCCTTCCCCTCGGTTAATGGTGTTGATGATTTCATTATACATAAATAATTAGTGTGTACGAGGGTGGTATGATAAGTAGTGAGCCTACCCAAGAAAAAAAAAATATTTTTTATTTTTTGTTTTTATTTTTCTACGTAGTCCCCTTTCAAAAGTATGCACTTATCCCAACGCGTCTCCAACTTCTTTAAGCCCTCCAAAAAATATGTCTTCGGAAACTCTGCAAAATACTCCTCTGTGGCCTCTATGACCTCTTCATTTGACATGAAGCGTTTGCCTCCGAGCCAAGATTTCATGTTTGGGAACAAGAAGAAATCGCACGGGGCTAAATCCGGCGAATAAGGAGCGTGCGGCAGTACTTTGTAGCCCAATTGATCCAGTTTGGCCTTGACGATGTGAGATGAATGGGCCGGAGCACTATCCTGGTGAAATAACACTTTTTTGCGGGCTAAACGGGGCCGTTTTTCCTTTAATTCTTCATCAAATCGAGACAATAAATCAGAGTAATATTGCCCCGTGATCGTTCTTCCCTTCGCTAAATAGTCAATGTGGATAACTCCTTGGTAATCCCAAAAAACGGTCGCCATAACCTTCCCGGCCGACAGAACCGTTTTTGCTTTTTTTGGAGCATTTTCGCCGGGACAGGTCCACTGCTTGGACTGTTGTTTTGTTTCGGGAGTATAGTGGTGGATCCACGTTTCGTCCACGGTAACATAACGCATAAAAAAGTCTTTCGGATTATGTTTTAATAGTGCCAAACACTCTTTGGAAGTGGCTACACGATTCTGCTTATTTTCTTCTGTTAGCAAACGCGGTACCCATCGGGCCGATAACTTCCTCATTCCCAAAATGTTTATGAACGATATTTTGTACACGCTCCAGTGACAAGCCACATACCTCAGCTACCTCCCTCAACTTCAGTCTACGATCGTTCATCAACATATCACGGACTTTGTTGATGTTTTCCTCCGTGGTAACCTCATTTGGACGTCCTGGGCGGGCCTCATCAAACACAGATATTCTTCCATTTCTGAACTCGTTATACCACCGCTTTACTGTGGCAATAGAAGGTGAAGCATTGCCATATACGGTATCTAACTCAGTTTTAATTTCATCACGCGTTTTCCCCTTCAAAAACAGAAAGCGAATCACTGATCGATATTGTTCTTTTTCCATTTTACACAAACAATGCCACTCGTTCTGTTTAAAAAACTATAAGTCATGAAGTAATTGACGGAATCATTTGAAACTGTCAATTTTCCCGCGTCCAAGATGGCGGATGTAGGCAAAGACATTTTTAATATTCAGCCAAACCGCGTAGCTTCAAGGTTCATTACTTATCATACCACCCTCGTACTTATGTAGGTATCCAAATAGGATCTTAAGCCGTAGTATTCCGCTTCTTGATTTAATTTATTAACCGCCCTCAAAAAACTCGAAATTAAACGTATCCCTCTTCTTTTTTTTCATGTTTTTCAAATTTTTCGTCCATTGTGGACCGATTTTATAAAATATTTTTTGTTTTGATAGCATACTTCAGAGGTCCTATTGTCACCAAATCTGAATCTGATGAGGGAATCAGTAAGGAATTGAGGGAACTCCTCAATTATTATTTTTTAATTGCCTACAGCAGGCAAACGTGCACACAGGCCACCTGATGGTAAGTGGAAACTAGGACCCATAGACATTCGCATTCACAATACTGCAAGCCTAAGACTGCAAATGCGTATGCAAATATACTTCAGAATAATAGTTACCTAATTCAGAATTTTAAATTTTTGACTTATGACTTGAAGTTTGAAACCTGAAATTTTGAATTAGGTCACTATTTTTCTGAAGGTGCGAATTATAGCGATTATAGTATTTTTATTAACAAGACTAGCATTTGCATTCAGAAAGTATCATTTGGTGAAGTGGAACTGATGATAAAGACCACAGATGGCCACCGGAACTCCTCAACGGTACCAATTTGAAGAGTGGCGATAAGATATCTCGATTAAGATAGTTGAGCGACTACAACGAAGAACATTTAATAGTTTAAACCATGACTTTCCCGCGGCGTTGCTTGCGGCGAGATTAAAATGTCGTAAAGTATCATATCAACTTAAAAATGGAACTACGTACGCTTAATATGATCACTTCATACGTACACTTATACACCCACGCCTTCATTCCCAGAGTGAGGTAGGCAGAGCTACAGAATTACAAACAACTCTAAAAACTTAGCTTGATTAGTGCAAAATGTGGTTCAGAAATTGTGATCATCACTAAAAAGTATAATATAAAATAAAACCGCTTGCAACCTGCTGAAAATGCTTCCAAAGAACCAAAGAATACGCTTAAAAATTAGACTCCTTATTCCACCGGCGACACAATATCATTATAGCATTTTTTCTAAGAAACTATCACTTTTGTCTCCTGGCAAACGGGACAGAATAACAACAACAAAAAGGTGATCCACCCATTTAATTGATGTCTTGTCTTGTCCGTTTTTTTACCTGACACATACATGATACTGCTAGAAAACTGCCAAGTTAAAGCTCAAAATACATTTAGTGGCAAATAATTGGTCTGACTGTAAACAATCCAGAGTTAAATTTGGCACCTTTTTAGCTACAGCTTCATGAGAAATTGGCCTATTTTTGACATTTGTATTGATGAGATTTACGATTGGTACTTCGTACTAATTTAACCAAACGATGATAACCACCGAACAGACGATTAGAGCGTTAACAGCTGTCAAAATTAAAATGAAATAACAGTCCATTAACATTGATTTAATTTAACGTCGGTCGGTGAAATTGGTACTTAGTCTTAAGGTGAATGCCGCCCTGGACCCGCCTGGAGACTGACTGCTAACCTCCCTCACGGGCGCACGGGTAGGCGCGGGGCACGGCACGTATGAAGATTAAGTGGTAACGTTATGTTATGTTTAGAATACACGTTCATAACTTTTATAGCGCTAGTACATTTGATTTAGCATATCTAAATGGATGGTTATGGGCTCAATGCAGTCGCTCGGCGAGCGCAGTGAGATAAGAATTGTGAACGGATACAGTGCGGAAAAATACTCGTGGCGCTATAAACACTAGTTGCAGTGAAATGTGCTTGTGATCGAAACCTTCCGGACCAGCCATGAGAGGGAGAAATGTTATTATAATTATATTGGTAATGGTTATGACTGCGTCTACAATTGCAAACAGTCACTGGATTCCTGTTCACCCACTTTGCCGCGCCCTGCACAAATCTCTTAGGTCAACACAATCTGCTTGGGAAGGTCCCTGTAAACTACACCGTCACATGCTGGAGTGTTCTCTTTTATTCGGCAAACACATGATACCCAACCCCTACCTGAGGAATAACTTCGGCTCATTGACGCCAAAACTCCAACAAATTTTAAGATTTAACATATTTGGGCATCCGGAGCTGTGCGGTGTTAATGTGCTGCCACCCATCACAGATTCTAAATTGTGCCTGTTGAACCACTGTCACACATTACCATTCACATCTATTGGCGCAGCCCCTAACGAATTTTCTCTCCCGAAGTTCACTAGTGAAATATTAAGTAACCTTCAGAAGACGACGAATCCAATCAATTCTGACATAAATAGTATAAAGGGATATAGTGAGGAATTTGATGTATTGCCATTCAACACGCAAAGCATTGATAATGACATTGCGGTGCCCACAGAACAGCTATCAGTCCCGACAGTGGATGAAGACCAAGGACATAATGCGGAAAGTACTTTTATAAGTTTTACAGAAGCTGTAGACCAAGAAAATAATGAGGAAAGTTCGGTCAGAGATCCGACAGTAGCTAAAGAACAAAAAAAAAATGAGGATAGTAATTTGGGTATTCCGGCAATGACTACAGACCAAGGCCGCAACGTAGAATACGCGCTAAGCAATTTGACGAATCATTCTTCCATAAGTCAAGGCCCAGGGCTTATCGAACTTCAAAAGTCGACATCACCTGGTCCATTGCGCCAAAATAAAACTCTTTTCAAAATATTTAGAAAAACGCTTGAACGACTAGAACGCAAGTTTTTATTGGTAAGTATATTAGAATATTTAAAATTCCTCCAGCACTTGTAGGTGAGCTGTGTCTATCTAGGTCATTTACAATTCAAAAGGTCAAATGAAGTTTCTTTTGTAAAGTAATTTAAACGGTGTTTTGTTTTGCGCCAAATATTCATGGACCAATAACGCGATTGGTTTAAAAACGAAACAAAGAGAAACGCTCGTTAGCGTAATGCGTCTTGGGCCCCAATACAGGTTTCTTTCAAGTTGGGTCCGTGTCTCTCGCAAACGGTGTAAGGAAGGACATATTCAACTAGTACTCACTAACCCTTTTTTTATGGCATAGTGAAGGCAAACGAGCACACAGGCCACCTGATGGTACGTGGAAACTGTGACCCATAGAGGGTTAAGGCCCGTATTAATAAACTGATCTCAACTCTAATGCTCGTCTCGAGATGCGTCAAAAATGACAGTGTTCTATGGTTTGTGGTTTACTTTGACGTATCTTGTGACGGGCCTCCCAGTCAAGATGAGTTTATTAATACGGCCCTAAGATGGAATGCCTCTAACTTTAAGTTTATCATTTTTAATGAAAACAGAATTTATTTTTTGCTGACTTCAAAAACGATTTTTTTAAAAGGTTTAAAAGCTACACGATTATAATACAAGTAGGTAAGTATCTAAAAATTGTACACTTGTCGAGTCCGTGGAGGACTTTTCTCATTTGCAAAAGCGCCTTGAGAGGTTAGAGCAGTATTGTACTGATAACGATCTTCATCTTAAAGTAGAGTAATTTCTTGAAAACACCTAATACTTTTTCATTATTCAATTAAGAACCAAGTACTTGAGAGGATTACGGAGATACGAGGTCTAGGTGTCTATATCGATAGCGAGATCAGACTGTTTTCAAACGTTGACATAATCAAATCACTTTGAAAGCTTGAAGAATGCTCAGCTTCTTTCCGGTAGCGTAAAGATTTTTATCTAAACACATACCTATCATTAGCCCTCTACTATGCGTTCAGAAACCGTAGGAAATGACCAGCATTATTACGACCAATTTAACTACGAGAACTTTTTTGTCTGTGGTGGTAGGTAAAATCTGTACTGTTATGTTATAATTACATTATCGATTTTTGTAACGTTATCAGTTTAAAGGCCGTAGCAGGATAAGGGAAGGAAAAGTGCCCTTTTGTGATAATGGGCTGGTTCTTTTTTCTACAGTTACTTACATCTAATAGTGAAATTGTGCCAAGTTTGGTTGTAAAATTCTTAAGGGTTCCGTAGAAAAAAAAAAAACCAAATTAATTAAATACGGTTTTTCTCTAAAACGAATACAGTAAAATAAACCATTTTTTTCAATTTTGTTAAGCTTCCTTGTATTCATACCTAATACTGACTTCAGTGTATGGGTTGCTTGTTAGTTATGTTGTCTACAAAAAGTGCTTAAACTAAATAAAAATAGTGATAGCTAATGTGGACTTAAATGTTCAGTTTCAGGCAAGTATTATTTAAAAGCTACACAAATATTTAAGATGTAAATAATAATCACCACTATAAAAAGAACACCCTCTCTAGCAGGTCCGCTCGCGGCATGGTCCCTATGACACTGGCTGCATTACCTCTCTGGATAGCCAGCCCAACCCTTTGGGAGAGGTAAGCACCAGCTCTAGGATCTCCGGAGGTGTCTATATAAGTAGGATCAATAGGAAATAATACAGGGATAGGGATAGGGATATAATACAGCACACATTTTGCAAGCATTAAATTAAAACTTTGCTCTCATTTCTAGATTTCTCAGAACACAAGACCCTACTACAAATTATCCCTCGAATTTATCATAGTAGAATCTAATTATTTTAAATAACTGGCCAAGTACTTCACTCTGCTTGTGTGCACAATGTTGTGCTCCTCACCGCTGCCAGTGTGGCGCTAGTGTCGATCGGCTTGGTCACCAGGGTTTATGCTGTACGCGGAGTGGTGGTAGATTTGCCCGTCACTCCAGTGCCAATTGTGCGGCAATTTTGGATGGTAAAAGACCTGATGGGATGACTCTTGTTCCGTGGAAGTTGGGCCGGCCGTTGGTTTTGGATGCCACTTGTGTGGATACCCTTGTGCCTTCACACCTTCCCGGAACAAGTACTAAGGCTGGTTTCGCGGAGAATCAGCAGAGACCCTCAAAAGGCGCAAATACAGTCAACTTGATAAAACTTGGGGTCGAAACTTTAGGACTGTGGGGAGCAGGAGCACACCATATTTTTAAGGATTTATCTAAGCACCTGGTCGACACAACTCATGACCAAAATGCTGGCACAAAGACTAAGCATTGCCATTCAACGCTGCCAACATTTTTGGAACAATGCCTACTGGTATCAGTTTGTTAGATTAGTGTAGTTTTCAGTAAGTTTGTAAGTTCTTTCATTTGTTATTGTAAAATTTTAATGTATTTTTCAACACACTTGCTCAAAACGACCTTTTTATTCCACCGATTTTTGGCTCATAAACCTAGATATTAAACACGCGTGCTTTTTCAGTATATTACGCACAAGTGCCTTTAGTTTATTAACCCAAACAATTTACATTTGTAGCCTAGTACCAAGTTGTAAGTACGAAGAAGAAGCGATATAATTTAGTCGGGTTATACCTTTTTTTTCTTAGCAACAAACAGTTTTTATGCGCCAAATAACATTATCTACATACATATTTATTTCAATAAATTGGTGAAATCAGCTTTATTACTAAAAAATAACTCAATTTCATTAAAATCATTTAAATTTTTCTGTATTTTGTATTTTAAACATGAATTATTAAATTTTAAATTTGGCTGTTGGCCGATCTCGTTCGCGCCTTAGCCTTGCGCGCGCATCGGTATCGCGGCAAGAAAAAAAAACAACGCGCCAGCCGCCATTTTTCGTAAATAATTGACGGCTGTGACGAAGATAGTTTGGATTAATTATTGTGAAGTTTAATATTAACGAAAATGTCTTCTTTAAGTAAAGAAAATGAAGAAATTGTAATTTTACCAACTGTTTTAATAATTAATTAAAATTTGACTAAATGAAGTCTTGTTTTTTTTCGCAAGTGTGTTGAAAAACGTCGTATGTAACACGTGTGCCTGTGACCATAATATACGCGGCTTTCTTGTGGCGCACTCGCTTTCGCTCGTGCGCACACAATAGCGCCTTGTATACAATGGTCAACTTAGCACACTTGTATCATAATGTACTATTGAATATATGTATATAATATATTCGATACCAATTTTGACACTTAAAGTAACATCAGTCTATAATTATTACTGAAAATGCCACCATTGGTTTCGAATATTTTTTTTATAAAGAGTATTTTATCCCTTAGTTCTTTGGCGGTGTCTGAATAGCCAACCAATAAAATGTAATAAAATCCAACCCAATTATTTATTTAATTTTGACACAGTTTCTTCCCGATTTTATCCATCAAATTAATATGTCTGACAAAACGTTAAGTAAGGCTTCTGTAGAAATAACAATTAGAGTGGTATCTCTAACAAGAGTGACTTACCTGTTTTTTGCGTAAGTATAAAAGATAAAGAGTTGGGTTTTGCTTAGAACATGTATTAGATTAAGCTTAACAAAATGGAAAAAAAATGGTTTATTTTACTTTATTTGTTTTAGAGAAAAACCGTATTTGATTAATTTGGTTTTAATTTTTTTTTCTACGGAACCCTTAAGAATTTTATAACCAAACTTGGCACAATTTGACTATTAGATGTAAGTGACTATAGAAAAAAGAACCAGCCCATTATCACAAAGGGGCACTTTTCCTTCCCTTATCCTGCTACGGCCTTTGGAACAGCTGTCAAAACTCTATTCTAGTCAATCAGTATCAGTATCATCAGTTATCATCAATAATTATCAGTTATCGATACGAAACGTCAAGTTTTAATATAAACCGCACGACATTTGATCTGGAGTGACATGAGAATAGGACTTCATTCGTTTGTATATGATATGATTTTAAAAAAAACCTTCATGTTCACACGGACACAGCACAAGCTTTTTTTTACCGCCATTTTTGTCTTCATGTCGTCAGCTTCTGAACCCATCTAGAGTACTTATGATATGTGTGGTCATAAAGACTTGCAACTGTACATAATTAGGCTTTAAAACACTCGCTGACGCTCGTTTCATAATTGGAAAACTCGTGTTTTACGGCCCCTTATTATGCGTCAGTTGCATAAACTACTATAACTGCTTTTCTTAGTAGACATTTGTAATAATAATAAACTATTATTAAAAATTCAAAGTATTTGGTTACAGACTACTTTTACAAAACTGACTGCTATTAGTCCCGAAAATCGAAGGGAAAATGGGATAAGTTTCTTGCAGTCAGGTCTGTTCCTGCATCTGCTATTAGTTTCATTATCAACTGGAATGGACGGCAACGCCACCCGAGAAATTGAACGTTGTATAGGTTTAGAAGCGTCGAAAGAGGTAAGGAATAATTGCCTTTCTTAAGGTACGTACTTTATATCTTGATATGTACTAATACGATCTAACATTGCACGCAAAAATATCTGAAACGCCGTTATTACTAAAGGCTAGCGTGTCAGATATTATTGAGCTCCCAAGAACTGAAAATTGTGTATGTTAGTATATTAATTATGTATATCTACGAGTATTTTGTTTTTTAGTTACCAGCGGGCCTAGACAAATTGCACTCTGCGAACGTTAACAAAAGTCAAAGAATAAAGGATATAAGGGATAAGACTTAATAAGAGGATTATGAACCGACGTTAAAATCGCAACGCTATCAAATTATTTCCATACAAATTTAGCTCTGGGCTCAACAATCTAACAGCGATTCGCTTAGCCCCGGGCTCAATAATCTACCAGCGATTCGCAAGAGACCACTGCTCAGAAGAAATGCGGGAACAAACTTAACAGTCAGTCGTTTTTTAGTGTTACGTCCACAAAATGTAAAAACGGGACCCTATTACGCGGATTGCGACGCGTTTGTTTTTAAATATTGCTTATGATATTATACAATGATGAATGAATGAGCTAATAAATACCTAATAAACATAATAATAATTATACTAACCTATGACGGTGCAAGACATCCAAATTAATAGGTACACTCCTACAGAAACCGTGTCTCCAAAACAATATAAGATAAATACATATTATTATGACTAAGTTATTATTAAGTTATTCAGGCGTTTGGTTCAGCGCAAGCACTTTTATCTGTTAGATAGTCCTCGACTCTATAGTAAGCAAAATTCTAAATATTTATTCAGTAAATTGGCCACATGAGGGCTCTTTTACACGTCGGTAAAATAGAGTGAATCTACTAGCGCTTCGGACAAGACCATCAATGCGGAGAAGAAGCGCCGCAAGAAACTCCAGAAGAAGGTCAATAAAATGCAATAATACTTACAAGTAACATTACAAGGTAATAAAGTAATAAATAATTAGTTTAAAACTGACACCAATAAAATCATTACAAAAAGCTTCTTCTTCTTCTAATAGTGCCTCTCCAACTAGTGAAGGTTGGCAGTCAGCTCCGCATATTTCTCTCGGTTTTTGGCGAGGTTGAAAACATCCGCTGCACTTGTGACACCCCAGGTCGCAATTGTTAAAGTATTCTTAAAACTACGCTCGGGGATTCTTCGCGCCCGTGTCCCACTCCCAGGGACGCCGAGCACCTGGGGCCGTGGCTTTATTTGACTTTTCCATGGTTTTTATGTGTCGCTGAGGACTAGGGAATGTTAGTGCAGTGGTTCCCGTTGCCTTCTGCACCAGACTTTTAGGAGATATTTTATCCCCAAGGTCACTGAAACCTCTTCCGACCATGAGGGTTGCTTTCTGGCCAGGTGTATGGTTATACCGCCGTTAATGTAAGCTCAATAATATTAAATTAAAAATAGTGACTAGGAGAAAAACATGACGAGGTCTCTACGTCAGGAACGATAATAGAAATAAACAAACTAAAAAAAACAGGTCCTTGCAAGCGTGAACAGACCGGACCCCGCAGACAGCATCCGTTCACGAGTATGACGCGTATCTCAGCCATCGCCTCCCTCAACCATGTGTTCGGGAAGGTAGAGAGTGTAGCGACCCGATCAATGACGCCGCCGTAAGCGAAGACCTTTGAGTGAGAATGACACGCTCATGCTGCCGGATAAAGTATATCAATAATAATAAAATAAAATTAGCTGTCCGGCGAGAAACACAATGTGTTCTCATTTTTAAAGAGTCTTGTGCACAAGAATCAATAAAAATTACAAAATAAAATAAATTAAACTTAAATTTATAATGTCTAAATTATTGGCATAAAGGCATTTTGCAATAAGCGCTGCTCAGTGCTTAGCTGCTTGCTTATTACTATTTATTCAAAATAAATAAATAAGGAGAATGGAACCATAATTTCAGTAGCTCACACTACTTAAAAATGTATTTATCATCTAGGAAGCCATTTACAGTATAATATGCCTTACCCAGCAAGCAGCACTTCATGCGAGACTAAACATTATTGAACGGCATGTTGACAATATCAGCAGGTATGTTATTGTAAAACAGCAAAATCCCGTAACTCATAACACTATGAAAATAACTATAATACACTAGTCTCGCTGTCTCGACGTCTGTAAGTTGGCAGATGCGCTTTATTTACTGCATACGCTGCAGAACTAAGTTTACCCGCAAGGGTGGATATATGCCCATTCCATTGCAGCTTGGAGTCTATGGTAATACCTAAAAATACTTTTTTATCTTCGATTAGTCTGTTCTGTCTTGTCTCATCCTTTAGTCTTATACTATACCCATTCACTCCTTTCATATTTGATAGAGAAAAGTTCATGCACTTGGCTTTCTTGGAATTCAAAAGTAGGTCGTTGGCTGTAAACCAGTCAACAGTTGTTGACAACGTATCATTTAAGCTTAAAAGCTAGATATTAACGACTTATCCAAGTATTTTTTAAGTACTGAAATGATGGTAACTATAAATCTACATCATGTAATTTATCATAGGAAAAAAAGCGTTGATCTACAAATGATTTATATATCTTAAAGACTTAAATTAATTTAATATAAATTTTATTTATATTTGTTGTATTCAAATTATCACAATAATAAATAAAAAGCCTTGGTTCCTTTTTCTTGAAACTTTAATACTACTGTAAATAGTTGACGTTCGCAGTTGTGTGTAGGTCTACCCAATCAGGCCAAATTTCCCAGCCCATCATTTTTTTCCCAGTAAGACTAGCAACCTGATTTTTCATACATTAGTTAAGATTGTGATTTTAAAGTCGAGTAAAAAATCAAGCGTATTTGGTACTGACTGACTAATTAAAAAAAAACCTATAGGGTATTTCCCGATAACCGAGAAAATTAACATCAGTCTGGCCAGGTTAGTGCTCAATTTGCATTATGTGGCATTAAATTGGATTTATTGTCAACTTTGCACAACCATACAATAGAAACCACGGAGGCGCCTTTTTAGATATCACTTCTTTTAATAGGTAGTTTATGAGAACTTGGCCAATTTTTATACAATTATGTTTTTGGTCGGATACAAGTGCAACATCTTCCTTTATGTCTTGATATTTGTGCGATTAATTCTTTTAAAGTACATAAAATGTTTTTGAGAATTTCTTTACGTAGGTTTTCGTGTAAGAATACCTACTCGTGTGATACACAAGCCCCGCCCGGATAGATAGTAATGACTGTAATGAAAGAATTCCCTTTATTGGGTTGAATCAGTTCACGATAAAGTGTGCGAGTAGGAGAAGGTGGAGATGGTGCGGCAGGTGGTGTCGTGGCTGCCGACGTCCGGCAGCGACCTCCGGTTCCGCTGGTCGTCGCGGCTGGTGCTGACGCGGAAGGCGCGCGCCGGCGATCGGTTCCGCCACGACGCCGACGCAATGAACCTTACGTTAAGCTGGATTAATGGCACGGAGACACCCTCCGAGATCGCCAAGACACTCAACCAAATGGTAATTATAACGCCGTCGTGCTCTTGTAAAGTCGTCGACGAATGGTCTATGGTACGGTCAACAACTTTAATTTTTGAGCCACTATCTATATGTAGAACCGTCAGGCTGATAGCTAATAGTCAAAGGATTACTTTTATTTTGACATGATTTATTATACACTACACTTTCTTAATAAGTGTATAAGTAATTACCTACTATCCTAATATAAGGCGTGAAAGCCGTTCATAAAACCTTCCCTAAAATCTGGATCATAAAAGCACACTCGATTAGTAAGTAATCCGTGCTTTTCTACCCTTGGTAAATAAACTCGTTCCTACTTTCTGTTCCGTGACTTGGCACTGTCATTATAACAGGGTTCTATGGTAGCTTAACAATTAGGTACACCCGTATTCACAAAGGTCACTATGAGGTCTCCCAGTGCTCACGAACGCTCAGGGTGGTTCAAAGGGCTATTCCCAGTAGTCCGCACCCCGTAGTTCGCACTGCGAACTAGTGGGAATAAAAATTCCCAGTAGTTCGCACCACTTGCCGGAGGTGCGGACTACTGGGAATTTTTATTCCCACTAGTTCGCACTGCGGACTACTGGGAAAAAAATCCCAGTAGTTCGCACTGTTTAATTCAACATAACTGTGTTCAATTTCATATGGTATTATAGGAGCAGGAATATAAAAAGTAATTTTAATTTAACACATTTATTTAAAATTAGACTGACAATTTAAAAGAAAACATTAATTTTACGAAAAATTTAACAAATCAACATAGTAAAACATTTTTACTCTATATAATATTTATTAAGTCACATATAAAATATGTATAAAAGTCATCAGAAATATGTACAAATATTAACACGTTTGAAAACTTAAATCAACAAAACTAAATATACACATATACATTATTTGCTTTATTTGTTGATTTCTAAAGTTAATATGAAGTTAATATGCTCCTATAATACCATATGAAATTGAACACATTTATGTTGAATTAAACAGTGCGAACTACTGGGATTTTGATTTTCCCATTTGTCCGCAGTGCGAACTACTGGGAACAAAAATTCCCAGTAGTTCGCACCACTTGAAGGAGGTGCGGACTAGTGGGAATTTTTATTCCCAGTAGTTCGCACTGCGGACTGCAGTTTTATCCCCAGTAGTTCGCAGTACGGGGTGCGGACTACTGGGAATAGCCCGGTTCAAATCATCTCATAAACAAAAGGTCGGTCAAAATGGACCAATCACAAAGCTGTATAGAACGCCTTAAGTATTGTGTGTGAATACGGGTGCAAAGTTATTACTATGTACGGTTACAGACTTTAATCGATGAATTACTATAGAACCTTGTCGCATAAAACCTACGATTTATTCCCATGTATTTTATATCTCGTCAATTGACGCTGTCATTATGACAGGGTTCCATAGTGGCATAACAATTAAAGTTCTTGACTGTACGTAAACAAACATACAATTTGGTCTATGTTGGATGATCGCTGTGGCAGCCGTATGTATTTAGTAGTTTTAAACACTATTGATCGCAATCGCAATTGGTTAAGCAAGTCGTATGAAAAGGGTAATAAATGATTTGTATTACTGGACGCCGTCGCAAGGTTTGCATCAACTTTGTACATATATTTACAAGCTTTTATTTAAATTGCTATGTATGTATGCATGTATGTATGTACTGGTCAAATCTTAGACGTTACATTTGACCCACTTCCCGTTTACGGAATGGGCGGAAATTTGGACCACATATGTAAACCCGATGACAATGCAAAATTATGGTATCTAAAAGGTGATCTGATGATGAAATCGGAAGGTGGTGACAGGATCTTCGCTATTCTTAACGTAGACCTACCGTGTTAGGACTCAATAGTTTGGTCTTGATAAGAAGATAACGATTTTGTAAAAAAAGTAAAGTCGGCAGCAAAAGCTTGTCCCATAAATGAAAATTTTGATAGAAACTTATTTGAAAATCAAATTAACAAGTGTAGGTAGGTAGGTACGTACTCGTAATACTAGTAATATGAACTGTCACGAATCATCGTAGACACTTAACAATAGGAAGTCAATTTTAATATTTTGAACTGTACAGATGGCTCTCTCTGGCCGTCAACTGAATGTGGTGTCACTAACGCCACGCACGACGGCTACAGCGGTCACAAGTTCAAGTTTAAAAGACACTTCGTTTCGTATCAATTAAGTTGTAATTTGCATAGCATAGCGAATAGGTTTAGCGTGGGAGTGACACGTTTTGTATCAGGCTTTCAAAAGGTTAGGCTAACCTTTTTACGGATTGACTTGAAATCTTACACAAGTACTCAGGCGATATCGGAGACAAACAACAATACGCTACCATAGAGATAGTATGGAGACAGAAGGCCGCCGCAATATAAAATAGTCGATTCGTCGAGATTGAACTCTCCTTTTAATAGCGGGATTATCAGCAGTCTTAGTAGGACCGTCAACAAAGTAAGTTATTAATAATCGGAACTTCCTAACAACTACTTCAGTAAGTACACCACCCTAATGTCAGAATGCTTTAAAGGTAGAAGTGGATTCCGGCGGTGCTATACACGACACGTTCGAGGAGGAAGAAGTGGAAGGGGCGTGTGGGGTCGCGCTGGCCACGCTGTACCTGCGCGGCCGCTGGCGGACGGCGCCCACGCTTCTCAACGGCTCGCGCGGGTTCCGCGACGCCGCCGACGCGCCATCGCGCGCCGTCACCCTCTTTCGGCTCAACGACCTCATGGGCTACGCCTACTTGCACGAGTGGGACGCAGAGGTTAGTTTTGTTAAAACAGGCAGACGACCAAGCTAGTGTATGACCTGAATCCTGATGGTATGTCTTTAGCGCCACGTGATGCTCAAGGTCAGAGGTATTAGAATTTGCGCTACTAACTTTTGAGAGCTATTATTCCTCAACGTGGGAGTAGACGTAACATGCATTTACCTCGTTCCCATCACGCTGACTGCAAGGGCATGAATTGGCTTAAGTCAGTGAATTGAATATACCTCCTGACGACAGTCCTCCTGAGGTTTAGTAATAATTTGTTGACTCAGGATTTATTTGGTATGGTTAAAACTCTATCTGCAAGCATTTATTAAAATATTTATTATGAGGTAATATATAGGTATATACAAATACAAATAGCCATACAAATAGTTAATCGCCACGGTAACCCAGCTTAATTGAGTTAAACGAATGATTTAATAATTCGCTTCAGTTGCTGCGGAGCCATGTTACTTACAATTGCAATAAAACTGAACTACATCTATTTGTATCTATTTGACAGTATTTCTCAATTTGTGTGACACACGGGTCGCACTTTTAGAGTTACAGTCATACATTTCTCTTCATAAAGTTTACAATTATGAGGTACAATTTACTCATCATCTCGAGGAATGTAGCAAATAATTAACACCGCGTACGTCGCCAGCGTTATAATAAGTACGGCGCTGTTCAGCATGCTGGAGAGCTTGAGCCAGTCGGAAGCGGGCTCGTCGTTGGCGCCGGGCGCGTCCCCCGCCAGCGCCAGCTTATCGTCGGGTGAGTCGGGTGCGAACTCCGTGAATACGGCGTACCGCGCTGGGCCGCTGCGCGCGCGCCGGGCCAGCGCCGCCAGCCACGCCGGCGCCGGCACCGCGTGCTTGCGCATCGCGCTCAGCCCTAGCGTCAACAACAGCGCCACCAGCGTCAGCACCATCGAGTCCCGGATAAACAGCAAAATAATAGGAGTATCCGAACCCTCTTTAGGAATATCGTATCCTATTTCAGTCAAAAACATAAAGTGGCAGAAAAGACTGAAGCATACGATGATTAACCTCGTATTATCCTTAATATCTAATATTAGAGATATCAGCGTCAGCATAACGATCGCGACGGAAGGGACGACCACGATGGCGGCCGGTCCGGCGGCCTCTCGGTGCATTACGAATGTGTAGCGCAACATGGGATAAGTTTCGTTTGGGCAGCACGTGTATTTGCCGGAAAACCGTTTTGTATCAACTTGCATTAGACGCCAACCGGGCCCGTCTTGGTATTCATCCCTATTCACGCCCTGCACTTCGTCAAAAGTGTAGTTAATCTGTTCTCCGGTGTGCATCCAAGATCCAAAATATAAACTGCAATTGTGTGCATCGTAAGGCCATCGTTTCAAGGAAGTGCGACAAATGCCGGAGTACGCCAGGTGAGGCTCGCAGACCACCGTGCCGTTGTTGCGCACCTTGCACGAGGTCGTGAACGAGTCCGGCTGATATTTGGTCGCGTCTGCATTAAACAACGCCATACGAGGAGTCCATATTTGGTGACTCTGTATACCTGTCATATTTATACCTCCATAGTTTTCGGGCTGCCATTTTAAGAATGCGTCCTGCCAGGTGAGCGTGACCCAGCTGTGAACAGTGATGGTCTCTTCTAGGGAGTCGAAGGTAATGTATTTGAGCCGGAAGCCGACGCTGACGTTAACGGTGTCCAGGTGGTCGAGCACGGGCCGGTAGTCGGAGTTGTAGCCGCACATGAGGTCGATGTGCAGGCGCGAGGCGTCCTGCGCGGCGGCGGAGCGCGCGGCGCACTGCTGCCCGCGCGCGCGCATCACCGCGCCCAGCACCACCAGCACAACTGCGGTCGGGACCATGTCTGGAGACACACTGGTCACCGCGCCCACTCGCATGTGCCTCGCGTTAGTTAAACATGATATGCTAATACGCCCCCCTTGATTATCATTTTCATTGAGATCGATTACCTCAGCCGACCTCAGGCGTACCGAGCTGACTACAGATAGCATCATTTAATGAATCCCTATTTTCCTTGGTCATGCCATAACTCGCCATGCCCGCCATACTCGAAAATCTAATTAAAGACCAAAATCGGACAGTTCCCATCTTGATTATTTCGATATTTTAACATTATTTCTTAAAAAACATGAATGAGATGGGTCTATAATTCTTCAGCAAAGTTTTATCGTCTTTCTTGAAGAAGAGAACCACCACACCTCTGTTCCATGCTTTCGGCGTTCTCCCTTCGTGGAGGGCGGAGCTGAACAGCGTCTGAAGGCCCCTAAGGATGAGTTTACCACCCGCCTTCAGGAGTTCGGCTGTGATTCCATCCTCACCTGGGGCTTTGCCATTCTTAAGCTGTTTGAGGGCCATACTAATCTCGTACAGACTGACGTCGTCGGGGAGATCTTCGGTATAGTGTCGGGTTGATCTAGCCCTCGGGTCTTCAGCTAGATTTTAGACGGGTGTTCGGGGTATTGTATTATATATAATATAATATAACACAATATTATGAACCTATTAAAAACATCTACATACGATTATTTTTTTGTCCTTCGCTCGCCGCGCGGATACTATTATCACAACCGAGACATCGAATTAAGTTCAGTTTTATTTTACGCTTGTCCTATTATTTTCTATTTGAAATGCATAATAAGTACAAGTATATTTGTAGCAAGGCCAGATTACCAACATAACAAAGAACGTGAGTATATATTACAGCACGTTTTTTTTAAAGAGTATACGAAAACTATCAACTGTACATAACTAATAGTCTTTTCTGAATTTCAAGTTCCATTTGGTAACGTCCCTTCGAAATAAAAGTAGTTAACAAGGAACCCTTATAGTCCGCGGTTCATCTCATAGATCTTGGTATCTGGTAATAAATCTGTAATTTAGCATACCTTTACATTTTAATTACGCCGAAAAAGTTGTAAAATAAAATCTAACTCTAACATATAAAGCGAAAGTATTTTTTTACGTAGTCGCCTAGTGAGCAGCAGGACAGCTCTTAAATATTCATGATGTACGTACGGTCACGGACTTTGTCGTATAAAAACCTACGATTAATTCCCATGTAATTTCCATCTCGTCCCTTGACGCTGTCATTATGACAGGGTTCCATAGTGGCATAACAATTAAAGTCCGTGACTGTACATGTTATTATCAAATTTTAGAGTTCCGTAGTCAAACTAGGAACCCTTATAGTTTCGCCATGTACGTCTGTCCGCAGCTTAGCTCTGACACTCTTAGTTATAGAAAGCTGTTATTTGCCATGCATACACATATACTTAAGCCACGCCGACAAAGTAGTAAAATAAAACATTGAAAATAAAAACGGTCTAGTGCGAGTCGGACTTGCGTGAGAGTCAGAAAGGCCGGTGTACCTAAACAAAAATCGAGAAAAAATAAGGAAAAAAATATATCTTTTCCTTATTTTTTCTCGACTAATCATAAGCAGCTCCATCCTCTGGTGCCGGCTTATCGTTGAGTTTTGGGACACGTTGTATATATATATATATACAGGGCGTCCCACGGCTATGCCACATGGAAGGAAAGTACCTTAAATATTGTAGATGGAACATTTTACTGAAAGAAGACATTATTTGAATTTAAATAACAATTTAAACTGCATTCATAGATATTTAAATAATTACCTGGTTGAACCGGGAATCGAACCCGTTACACGAGAAAAATAATTACCCTGTAGCTTTATCATACCGATCGAAAGGCTTCACCATAAGGATTATTTTTTGTTAAATAACATAGTGTCAGAAATAAAAGGAAGACCATGAATTTTATCATTTGATGTGAAATTTTGTTCAGAAAAATGTCAAGCTGACATTGCCGTAAGGACATACAACTGACATTATCATAAATACATAGGACTAATAAATTTACCCACTTGAGAAGTACGCATCATTTCCCTATTATAATTTAAGTGCATGATAAAATGATAAAGAGATACGTAATTAATAGGTACCTGGTTGTATGCAACAAATCGAGCCGTATCCTGAGCCGAAAAACGCGTAAATTATTTTGTCCATCGAAATTCGGCTGGCTGATTATAAAGAAATAATTCATAAATGTCTTCCATTTTCAAACTTTTATTCTTTTGTTTCTGTGATTTTCATTGTACATTGTGTTGTGATTTTTTTACATAACCATTGCGTATCAAAATAATGTTGATTTAATCGAAGCATACTTTTTAAACCACAAAATTATAACATTAGCCTTACAATGGCACCGCGAAAGATATCCTGATAGAAATACACCATCTCGATTTATTATGAAACGGTTGGTGGATAATCTGCTAAATTTGGGACGTTTCTCACCACAACCGCGGCACCAAATGATAAACATTGACGACGAACTCTAAATACGTATTATTCTAAATATCCACCACAACAAGATCAAAAAATCGACAGGGAGCGAAATAATCAAGAGTGCGACTTTGTATTCAACAGGAAGGGACTAGGTAATTTCGCATTTGATTAATTGATTAATTTTGTATTAAAAATGGTAAAATTCATGGTCTTCCTTTTATTTCTGACACTATGTTATTTAGCAAAAAATAATCCTTATGATGAAGCCTTTCGATCGGTATGATAAAGCTACAGGGTAATTATATTTCTCGGGTAACGGGTTCGATTCCCGGTTCAACCAAGTAATTATTTAAATACCTATGAATGCAGTTTAAATTGTTTTTTTAAATTCAAATAATGTCTTCTTTCAGTAAAATGTTCCATCTACAATATTTAAGGTACTTTCCTTCTATGTGGCATGGCCGTGGGACGCCCTGTATATATATATCTTATTATTAAAAAGATTGTACCGGTTCGTACAAAAAGTTATAGAAAAAAAGGTACATTTACCACCCTGACTGTCAGGACGGCGGGTGATTGTCACTGTACCATGATCCTACCTATTACGGATACATATTTTTACTGTAAAAATATGTACAAAATTTATAGTTTATTAATTTTATCATACAGTTAAAATTTGAGCAATCTAATTTGTGGTTTCCGAGTTATACTCATTTAACGTTTTTCTACTTAAAATGGATAGGTAGGTACCTAAGTGGACTTACTTAGCGCCACCTGTAATATAGGTAGGTACTTATTTAAAACAACTCTCTTGTTTTTACCTGACTAATATTTTATGGGTAAAATGCCGTGTTTATCATTATAAACCTATGTATGTATGTATGGTATGTATGTATGGTATGTATGTATGGTATGTATATTTATTCCTTTGTGGCGCTTTAGAAACCATAACAAACGTCAATCGATTTGTCTTAATCTTGGATGTCTAAAAATGGATAGGTATCCATGTTAAGTTGTGTAGAAAAACGTTAAATGAGTATAACTCGGAAACCACAAATTAGATTGTTCAAATTTTAACTGAATGATAAAGTGCAAAATTGCTACATATTTTTACAGTAAAAACATGTGTCAATAATAGGTAGCATCATGGTACATTGACATACAGCCGCCGTTCTGAGACAGGGTGTCGGGTGTACATTCTATTTTTTTTTTTAAATAGTTACTATATCGTATATTTTGAGTACATTTTTTTAGTATACCTAGTAGTTTTTTTTATTTTAGGTACCTACACTCGCCATTGTGAAACTCACGGACTCGCGCACCGAGGGTTCAGGATTTAAGATATTATCCTTGGTAACAGCAAAAGAAAATACTCATTTTCTATGAACTTAACTTCGTAATAAGGTTCATTTTGACTAGCCTTAACTTTAATTAATACAGATTTTATATGTTTTTATATTTCTCAGAAACTGTAAATAATGAACACTTCATTTTCTTTTAACCATAAAATATAAGTAATTATCTATAGATATACGTCAGGTTGACCTATACATTTACATACGTCCGGTTTTTTCAGATTTTTTGATTATTAATCTTCGGAGATAAGGGGGAACGGTCATTTTTTGTACATTTTTGGCTATAAATTAAAAAGTAAATCACAGAAAATTCAAAAAAATATTAAGAAGTCCAGATTAAGCCCTTTCATATGACACCCCATTTGCTATAATTAAACCACTTTCATTTTTCAACCCCCGTTCTAGACTCCTTTTTAATTATTTATAAAAATAATTTCCTAGTTTACTAAAAACAGATGCGGGCAAGCAAGTTGTACAACCATGCGGAATTTCAAGTTGATAGAATTTGTACCTAGTTGCTCAGAAAACCTGCTGTGACATACAGACAGACAGACAACAAAGTCTCACCATAAGGGTTCCTTTTTTACCATTTTGGTACGGAACCCTAAAAAATTGTATAGTCGGTGTCATGAATATGTATACACTTTAGTACCTTGTCATATTGAAACGCTGTGATAATGCGTATATGGGCGATTTAAATGACAAGGTACTAAAGTTTATACATATTTATGATCTCGACTGTTAGGTACCTCCCCTGTGTGGAGATGTATTTTTTTTGCTGTACAAAATGATGTATGATGTGGAGTGTTTTTGAGTAGGTGTGTATTTCAAAAATATTGCGGGTTTGTGAAAACAATTATTCGATTAAGGGATCCGATTGCGACATATTAAGAATTAAAGTGCTAATTATTGTTGATTGGTTTCTGAAATACAGGCGACTAATGTGTTTGTACCACAGGTTTACCTACTAAAATTGTTTAAGAAACGCCAAATAACTATAAATAGAGAATTATATCCGACTTGTTGTTTTTTGAGGTAGAGTTTTATGTAGAAACAACTCGCAATATTTTTAAAAGACATTAAACCACGGGTAGAAGAGAAAAAAAATTACATCCCAAATTGCCAACGTTATGTGAAGGGGAGGTACACTAAAAAAAACTTTGTCAATGTGGCTAATTTGTATATGTCTGTGAACCTATAAGAGTTCCTACTTTGACTACGGAACCATAATAACAAACTTTTAATTAATTAATGATGTTATTAATGTGTGATTTTTGCTCGTACTCCTCTTCCGAATCTCGGACTAGTTTAGCAAGAACCAGTTTTATACCTCAAAGGTGGGAGAAAGTAAATTAAAATAACTTTGTCCTAGTACAGTCATACACCAATTGAGAAAATGATTATTTTATTTTTGTGTTTAATTTTGGTGGGTGTAGAAAGCGTCAGAATTTCTAGAATTTCATTATTGGACCAAATACTAGTAGTGCTTGTTTCTACATTTATTACTTGTAATTTATAACCGCGTTTATACACATTTATCTTAACACTGCGATTTGTTCCGTACCGTAAAATTTAAGAAAATGAGGTTTTGACGTTCACGACAATTTGTACATTTGCTCGATGTGTTTTTAGGCTATAGAGATCTCGTACGCTATGCCGGGGCTGAGTCTCCTGATTCTGGTGCCCAAGGAGCCGTCGCTGCGCGGGCTGGTGGAGCGCGTGGCGGCCGTGGGGCTCGGCGGCGCGCTCTCCGCCCTCCACCAGGTGCGCCTGTCCGTCACGCTGCCGCTCTACACCCTGCGCATGACCCTCTTGCTGCCTAATAAACTTGAAAAAGTGAGCGGTTTTCGACATTTATTTGGATTGTCGTACGTAAGCAGTAGGTAAGCAGCTCGAAGAAAAGTTCCTAGATAAAATTTAAAAACCATCACTATAAGTCTGATTGACATCAAGAATGGCATCATCGGAAAGTAATTTAAGCTATAATATGGCTATTAAGTACCCAGCCGATGAGAACCTGACTATCGTGACACCTGTAGCAGTACAATATTCTACAAATTGTGGTCATCCTATCACATATAATATAATAATGATAAAACAAGACAAATCGATCAAAAACAACTTATTTCACTTCATTTTAAACTAATTATGTTTTTTTTGTAAATTACACAAAAAAAAAAACGTGTTGAAATTTTATTTGTGGCAGAAACGCTGTGTATGTTTTGGCTTGCAGCTGTGGTTACTTACTGGTCACGTCTTACGCAAGTAACCGCAGATCATAGGGGTATATCTCTTCAAATGATTGTTTATTGTTTACTTTCGTGCATACAGGTAGGAAAACATTGAGGGAGTTATAAAAGGGGCTAAAATAATCATACTCTTCGCACCCGTTACGAATGCCCTTCATTAACAAGAATCGTCTATATATGACCGCTTTCAAAAGTGTACCACTTTGTTGGTGTCTGTTAGTGTGTGTCAGTTTTAAGTCTGCAGACAGTGATGTGCGGTTTGTCCATAAATTAGGTTAACTTTTTAATAGGCATATACAGGGTTGACAGGAAATTCGCCGTATTCCTTGAAAGGGGTTATTCTACAGCTCATTTGTAATGATTTAAGTCCAGTTAACCAGGGGTCAAAACTCATTTGTTTTCGAGTTATTCACGTTTTTAGATTTTTTTTAAAATACCATCTTTTCGTCCTAAAACAAGTAATTTTGTAAAAACTTCGTCATTTAGAAATAAAAAAAGTTTTTTCACAATTACAATTTATGACATTTTAATACAAAAAAACACAATTAATAGTAATAATAATATCAGAACAGCTAGAAGACTTTACTAGCGTACTTGACTCTAATGGGTTTGTTTGTGTCGTTTTAGATTCTCCGAGGGCTTACTTTGTCTTCTGTTTCTTATCTTAACTTATCTTAACTTATCTTCTTGATGTAGAAGGCACAGCATATTGCCTTTGGTGACACAAACAAAACATTAGTTTGACACAAACATTAGTTTAATTAATTTAATTTGTTTGTGTCTCGATTTCGTGGGGTTTTTTGCCTTCAGTTTCTGTCTTAAGTCAGTGATACTTTGATAAGTGATTAAGCAAGGTTAGGATAAAATGAGGAAAAAAGCAGTTTCACTATCAAATAAACTTTAATCTTAAAAACTAAAATCAATTACATCACAAATTTTGCTCGAACTGTTTGTCCTGGTTTTGAATGCAAGCACGAAGCCTTTTTCGTACTTCGGTGATTGTTACTCGCCTCGAAAGCCCATCTTTCATTGTCTGTGCCGCCTCTACAATTTTTTGTCTTAACTCTTCTACGTTACGTATCGGTTTATCGTAGACCAACGCCTTCATGTGACCCCAGATGTAGAAGTCACATGGAGTTAAATCCGGGCTTCTGGCTGACCAAGGAGTTGGGCTGCCTCGACCAATCCATCTTCTTGGGTACAGGTCGATTCACGAGAGTTGGCATGAATGAATTGAACGAGTGAATGATAATGTCTATGTGTGCATCACATAATTTTTAAATACAGGTTGATGCAAAAAGTAATTATGATAATTGTGTCTAAGATAATCTATTATACCTACGCGCCAAAATATGAAACCTTTGGACGCCACGAACACCTAACGTATACTGCCGTGCCTACCATACCAAAGACCCCTGTAGATATCTACACTTAGGTCTACTTTGATCATGAATAAAATGTATAATAAATCTTTGACAACACGTTTTGGCTTAACGTGAGTTGCCTTCTCAGTAGCGGTCCTGGGATTGATGGATTTGCCCAGCGAGGGCAAACGTTTGTGTGATGAGCACGAGTATTTGTTCTTTGGGTTAAATGATTTTTATATATATTTAGCATATATTTATGTATATAAGTATATGTATCGTCAGCTAATACCCATAGCACAAGTTTCTAACTTAATTTGGGATTTATGTAAGATGTTCGCTGATAAAAAAAATTTAGTTATATTTTTATTGATTCACATGTTACGATCTTACTTGGTGTCTTACTGACAGGTGGCTTCATTCAATTATGAAAGCGTTGTTCTCGTTAAATAATTGCTCCAGAGCATTAAATCCGGAGTCAGTAACAACATCCTAAACCGCAATATGCCGAAACTAGTGCAGTTAACTCCAAAATACTCGTATAGGGTACGTTTTAAGATCTATCAGACTTAAATTAAAACAACACCATTAATGTACATATTTTATCCTCACCGGTACAAATACATTAATCTACGGCTTTGGTTTATGTACTTTTTATATATAAAGGGTCGGTATATATTCAGACAACAAATGAAATTATTATTCTTCTTCGTCTTTATCCTATTACCCTCTGTCGGGGTGTAGGGCTTGAATCATGTTTTTCCACTGCCTTCGACCCTGGGCAGTTTGGATCACTTCTTACCAACCTATCCCCTGCCTATGACCACTGCCTCCTTCTGTAACATACGACATTTCATAGAATATTTAGTACATACATACGAGTATGCTTAGCCTGACCATAAAATCAATTTTAAAAATTGCTTATCAGAGTCTGCATCACTTGAACTGGATGTTGAAGATTCTTCGTCCTCGTTGTCACTTACATTCATAATGAAACCATCAGTAAGGTCGTCTAACTGGTATTCCATAGATTCATACGAACACTCTGTTTCTCCAAATATCTTGAAAAGTTTCTTTTTTCACGGCATGAACTTCATCGATGAAAAGGTTTCGAACGTCGTTTATATTAAAAGTTACGTTCCTTGTCCCTACTTTACCTTTTATTATCCCCCACAACATCTCAATTGGGTTGAATTCTGGGTGGTAAGGTGAAAGACGTAATACAGAATGACCGTAGTCTCGCAGTATTTGATCTAACTCGTAAGTTCTCTTTGTGTCTTTAGGTTTCTTTATTATTTTGTACAGAATTATTTTAGTATTTCTTTTTGGGTATGGTATTTTAAGTTTTTCAAACCAGGCCAGCATTTCTTTTTTATTTGAGTTTCCTACTGCACCGCTTAACCCACCTTCAGCATTTTTAGTTTTTTGTTTAAAATAATTAAATAAATTAAACATTATTTCTCGAGACTGTCCCGATAGTGTCTTTCCGCGTCCAAAATGAGGTGAAATCATTCTGTGAATAACATGCAATTTCATTACGATATAAGCATTGTTTATCGCTGAATTGACAGTGAAAATTGAGTGAAGTGCCATTCTAATAAGTAGTTTATCATGCACTATATAATCTTATCTATGAAAGTTCTTACTTCGTAGTCTAGCCTGCTTTTCCAATTTTATAAATACAAAAATATGTCGTTAAACGTGAAAATAACAGTTATATAATTGTAACATGTAAAAATTTCGAATCTTTTCGCCGGCATTTTATAGATTACGGTGTCAGTGTGGAAACAGGATAAGACAAAAACTCTGTTGAGAACGGACTCCTTGGTCTGCTCCTTTTTAGATTTTTTACAATTCGAACACGCCATCACCTTCTTCTTTCATTCTCATGCTTGACATTAAACTTTAAATTACTAAAAGGATTAACATGACACTTGGTGCGGATTATAATAATATTATTTTTTTCCTGAATAACGAAAACGTCTGAGGTACATGTTTACAAAATATTAGGAGGCCCCTGTATAAGAACGGCACTCACACTGCCACTCACAGTGACAAGTGACATTCCTTTCGGTCAATTCATTCGTGCCAACTCTCGTGAATCGACCTGTAGTACTGATCCATTCACTGTCGTACGCTCTGGTAATAGTGAGCGGGGCAGCCATCGTGTTGGTAAATCATGTTCCTTCTTGTCGCAAGCGGCACATCTTCAAGTAGCGTCGGTAGCTCATACCTCAAAAAAATTTCATATGCGATGCCGGTCAATCGTGCTGGCAGCAAGAAAGGTTCGATCAAATTGTCGTGCACGATTCCCATCCACGCGTTCAAAGAAAATCTTTGCTGGTGAGCAAGCAAGCTGGAGAGCTCGAAACTTGAAAATGGAACGCACTTATGTTTTAAAAAGCAAAATTATCTAAAAATAGAACGTCGTAAGACATTAGCTGAATTTAAAAAGAACGATTTGAGATGCTCTAAATTTAAAAATGGAACGCACCCTAGGTAGGTACCTATTTAAAAAGAAAATTTATTTAAAAATAGGACACTAAGCCCATAGCTGAATTTAAAAAAGAGAACTGTGTTCTAAATTCATTTTACTACAACGCTCCCCGTGTTTTTTGGTTGAAACGATGGAGCTTATAACCGCAAACATTTCTGCTATTATTGTTAAACGATTTTTTTTATAATAAAATTAATATTAAAATATCATAAATTGTACCTTTTTAGAAAGCTTATGAATTAAGCAAATTATTCCTGTAATTTGTACGCGAAGTGCCGTACTTTTTTTTTAAATTATGCTTTAAAATGTTACAAAATTTGGAAAATAATTACTTGAACTTCTAACTTCAAATCCTTTTATTTGCAAAATTTGGCATTTATTTGGCATTTTTTTTATTTTTCGTAATCAGTGGTTTATTGGCTATTCGACAAATGCTTTTTTTTATTTCTAAATGACGAAGTTTTCACAAAATTACTAGTTTAAGGTCGAAAAGCGGGTATTTAAAAAAAATCTAAAAACGTGAATAACTCGAAAACCAATGAGTTTTGACCCCTGGTTGACTGGACTTAAATCATTACAAATGAGCTGTAGAATAACCCTTTTCAAGGAATACGGCGAATTTCCTGTCACCCTGTAGTATTGCAACTGATGCATAAACTACTAGGTATTCTATAACTTCAATTAGTTACAATCACGTCCGAATTTGTCACCGGTCATATTCCTGTGCAAGCAAAACCATGCCTGGTATATTTCGCAGTGTTAATGATTCATTTATAATTTATTTTACTTGTGTCCAGTCCACCCACACGTATGCGAACGCAAGGGTTAAACAATTTGTGTAGCTAAGAATTTCCATACAAAATGCGATAACGTTCCTTTACCCTTTACCTAGTCCGATTTTTACGAATTTTAATATGTTGATCATGAAAAACTATGTCTGTACTTGTAATTAAAACAAATTTAAATAAGTTTCTGTCAAAATTTCATTTTTGCGCCAAGTGTTTGTTGCCGACCGTACTTTTTTTGCAGAGTCATTATCAGCTTATTAAGACCGAACAAATGAGCCCCAACACGGTAACTCTACGTTAAGTATAGCAGAGATTCTGTCGCCACCTTCTGACTCCATGATCAGACCAGCTCTATGTCACAATATATTATTTCACATTGTCATCCAATTTACACATGTGTGCAAATTTTCAGTTTCAGGTCAAATTCAACATGCAAAATTTGACCCGTACATACATACATTGCAAGTTTAATAAAAACTTGTAAAGCAGAAACGAGAGAGAAAAGAGAGAGGGCGCTGCTGTGCCACAGTAAACATTAGCTCCGTACAAATTATTAATCTAAAATAACAAAAGCGAATAATTTATAATAAAACCGTTTAATAATTGTCGAAAAATTCACCGAAACAAACTATAATCATACAGTGAAAGTGAGCAAAACTTCTATAAAACAAGTGACAATGAAAACAACAAAGTGACGTTAAGTGTCTATAATAACAGTGGAAAAAAAAAACAATCTAGCGCCTAAAACAAACTACACAGTTGGAAAAAGTGGACTACAAATATTTGCGAAACATATAGTGAAGGGTGCGAGATAAAGTTAATAACAATAACCTCAAAATAATATTGATAACGAATACTGCAACATCATACCGGTAAACGTCGCTATAGAGATCAACGCCATCTATGAGAAGCTACCAACAACACTACTCCAAATCCATAGATCGTTCCACCGTACCCTGTCGCCACACAGTGATCTAAAGCGGAACTAGTGAGCGCAGTAGTAACCATTGTATGCATAGAACTATTACGTATCGTATCGATCCTCTTAATAGTGCCCAGTCATACTAAAAGAGGGCGCTGTAATCACAATGGACGAAATAAAAACTATGTTAAGAACTATGCAGGAAGAAATGAAGCAACAGAAGGTGGACATGCAGGACATGAAGGAAGATATTAAAAATACGATAAATTATAGTATAAACGAGAAATTTAAATACCTAGAATCAAAAAATGAGCAACTAGAACAAAATTTAGAAAAACAAAAAATAGCTATAGAAAACATAGAAAGATTTAAAAGGAGAAAAAATTTACTGTTTTTCGGTGTAGAAGAAACTGAAAAGAGCTACCACAATTTAGAAACTATTGTACTTGGCATTATAAGAAACATCTTAAAAATAAAGTGCGAAAGTAATTGCATAGAATACGTGAGAAGACTCGGGAAAAAAGGGGAGAAGATAAGACCTATTGTCGTAACAATGCTCACTATGGGGTTAAAAATAAATATACAAAAAAATAAGAAAAATCTCGAAACAACATCGTACTACATTAAAGAAGACTATCCACCGGAAGTGCTGATTAAACGAAAAGAACTCCAGAAAGAAGTAGAAAAGGAAAGAGAACAAGGAAGGAAAGCGGTTATTAAATATGATAAACTTATTATACTGAAAAACGAAAACAAAAACCAAAAAAATAAACAGCCAGCAGAACCACAAGAACCAAGCAGCAAAAAGAGAAGTCTTCCAGAATCCCCAGAATTAACAGAAAAAGTTAATACAAAAAAGAGTAACCAGCCTAAGAAGATAAACAAAACTAATATAATGGAAAACTTCATTTCAAAGACCCCAACTTTCACCTACCAGGAAAAAAGCTCTTCTGAACCACAAAGTACGAACACCTGTCAAAGCACGAAATAGCAATTAAAGCAACCCTCTCTCAGTCCCCCAATACGGCCTGTCACCGCGGGGGTACGAGACTACAACCCTCCACTCCACCCACTATACATATTATGATAACTGGAAAGAAAAGGCGGCAGACAGAGACTTGTGGAGAAAAATGGAGGAGGCCTTTACTCGGTAGAGAGGTCCTTAATAAATGAAACATCATTTTTGCATGTAACTATATGAAATAATTGTAACTAATCATTAGTATAATAATTCAAATAATTGAATCAATTCTAAAATGTATGTTATCAAATTAAAAAAAATATATATAATAATAATAACAATTTTCATATACAAAATCGATCAAACTAAATTTGAAATTGTAAAAAAAAAAAACAAATAATTAATTCAATTTGTATTGTAAAACTAATAATTTTTTTGAAATATTAATTTAACAAATGAGAATGTAATGTTATTTTAGTATTAAGAACATTGCTATACTATTGAGGAATAAATGAGGCTTATATTATTATTATTATTATTTAAAGCAGAAACTTAGACCTTTTAGAGACCTAGTTCTTTATAATAACTACAACATATTAAAAAGCGGCCAAGTGCGAGTCGGACTCGCGCACGTAGGGTTCCGTACCACTATAAAAAAAATAATCATTTATTAAAAGTTAAGAGTAACAAATGGAACAGATTATCCGTTGGTCCCACACTAGGCTATGCCTGTCACGTGGTAACCGGATTCGGATTAATCAAATAATTTTAATTTTAAGGCCGACTATGGCACTACAATAATTATTCTAAATTACTAAAATATTTGAGGTATGAGTTGAGCATGTGTGCGAGTTAGTGTGTGTGTGTGTGTGTGTGTGTGTGTGTGTGTGTGTGTGTGTGTGTGTGTGTGTGTGTGTGTGTGTGCGTGTATGCGTGTGTGTACATGTTTGTGTACTCTTGCGTGGGAATACGTGAATTAGTTATGCAGACAGGGGTTTAAATCTGGTAACGCATAGGTACTCAAGTGATGGCCATCAGCAATTTTTCCGTCTCACTATAGCCGAGCGACTTCAACCAACTTATAATTCTTAAATTAGCTTGACGAGGAGAAGCTTTTGATATGTCACACGAATAGGCAATTTTGTTGTAAATGTAGGGATGCAGAAAATCCGGGAACCGTCTTGCGAAGGAGGTCTTTCCGAATGGGGTTGGTATTCTGAACAAACGCTTGCGTAACAAGTCAGAGTACTGCTGTGAACGAATGGTTTCCCAGTGGATCCGCATTGTGACACGCAGCATCATTAATTGCCGTACACTCAGAACGTCAGCCTCCTTGTAGAGGTCCCTAGAGGGGAACATCCGTGGCTTTCTGAGCATTACCTTTAGAACGAAACGTTGGGCCCTTTCGAGAGTTTCTCAACACCCTCATAATGTACACAATCTTTCTAACTCGACCAGAAACCCATTGAAGATGTTCTTTAAAGGAAAGTTTTTCATCCAAAGTAATACCCAGATATTTTATGGTAGAGGAATTGCCAATTAACTCGTTATCACTAATAGCTGGTCGATCATGCGAAGAGTCAGGATGCAGTCTGAGAAATGGACGTGAATAAGGAGCAGACGCCGCTGTCTTATGGAAGCTCAGATATTTAGTTTTAGATACGTTTAACGTAAGCAAGTTGTCAGCAAGCCATTTGGCAATGACTGATAAACCATTCTCCGCAGACTCGAAGCACTTATCCCAAGTCGCCTCGTGGAAAATAAGAGCGGTATCATCCGTATAACATATTATTTCCGCCTTATTGATGGGTAACGTTAACATGTCGTTCAGATACAAAATAAATAAGGTGGGGCCCAGAATACTGCCCTGAGGGACACCAAAAGATACTGGCAGAGGTGAGCTAACAAAGGAACCCAATCTGACGCATTGTTTACGGTTTGTTAGGTAGCTGATATCTAGCCCGGCCATAACGACATAAAGGGGTTGTATCCAGGACCGTGAACTGGGCCAAGCAGTAGGAGGGGTGAAAAATTAAAGCCGCCATGGAGGTAGGTGCAGGGATTACTATAGACGAAAGCGTGAGAGTTAATGTGTGTGTAAATTTGTGTTAATTGTGTGTGTAGTTTTGTGAAAAAAGTATTAATACAAAATATAACTATGACAACGCTCACAGACAATATGTTAATAATGTAAGGGAAATAAGCAGTTAGATCACCATCACGTCCGAGAGCTGGAAGAGGTGGAGAGCCCGCCGATCGAAGCAGCATCCTTGGGGCCTCGAGGGAGGATAGAGGCCGTATTGGAATCACCGCAAACGCGGTCCAGGTCCAGATGATTACACACGCGAATAGCAGGTGATCCATCTTGCCTGCGGAGGTAAACTGAGCCTCCGGACGTCCAACACCGCTTATAATTAGCTTGTGACGCTCGCTGACGTGCTGCACGAAAAAACAGGCGATTTTCGCGGGTCAGACGTTCGTTCACGTAATTTTTTTCAGAACTTCTGCCATTGCAGACGAGATCCACCGAAGTGACGTTGCGCCTGGACTTCGCTGCTTTCAGGAACCCATCTCGTGTCGCACGCCGGGTGAAGCGGACAACAATGGGGCGCGAGCGGACACGATGGTTGTCATCGCTCGGAGATGAGTTTCCAGCCTGGATTACCCGAGGTCCAGCCCTCCAAGCGCCATCTATATCTGTATCATTTAGAGCCAAGCCAATTTTGCCAGCCGTTGTTAAGGCAATGTGAACAGGGTTTTCATTCGGATTTTCAGGGCAGCCCAAGATCTCAACTTCGTTTCTTAGCGCTGATTGCTCCTGCTTATTGAGTTGTTCTTGCAAACTGTTGACGGTTTCCTTAAGTAAAGTATTCTGTACTTGTTGGTCTTCAAGGTATTTCACTTTAGTTTCAGTGTCTTCAAGTTTGTTGGAGACCACGGCAAGACGATCAGAAAATTGCGCAAACGTGTTCAGAACTTCAGATAACTGCGTCTGGATCATAGACATGTCACCTCGTAGATGTTTAATTTCTTCCGTCAGAGCCGCAATTTCTGCGTGGTTCGAGTTATTACTTTTTAATACTGGCGGGTTTTTAGTGACAGTTTGTTGTCCTTTTTTGTTACGAATAGTAATATTATCAGGGGGTTTTTGTGATCGTGTGATGTCGCTAGTGGCGCTCAGTCGCAGCGGAGTCGAAGAGTTATCTCCGCCCTTTCTTGAGGCTGCTTTGCACTCCGGACATACCCAGGCTTCTAGTTCCTGCGAGGTTAATTTGTCAGCGTTTATACAGCTGTTATGAAATGTTTTGTGGCAATTCCCAGCTATACAGGTAATAGTACCTTTCGAATCATCGGAAAGATCCGAGCGACAGCCAGCGCATGCAGGTTTGGATAATGCGAGAGACGCCATACTTAGCTGGCTGCATCCAAAGGTAAACAAACCAGAAGCGAGCGCGTAGCGTGCACTCGGCGTAGCAGCGTAGCGAGCGAGCAGACTGCCGCACGCGTAGCAGATGACGTCACCGCCGCCGCACGTAGCACATAAAGCGTATACACAATGTTCGCCGCTTCGGTAAAGCACTCGATGGCAGGGTTGTAAGGAGCACGCCTCCCACGATTATACATCTATAGTACATTGTGCATCAAGGGCAGTATGAAGGGAATTACTAACGAGAGTGTTAGAATTAGGCTTTTAATGACTCGAGTTCCCTTACTGCCTGTGATACACACAATGGTTTCCATCACATTTGCGAGGAAAAAAAACAAAGAGAAAACACTTTAACTCTGCAAAATATAAAGAAATAACTTTTGACGAACGGGAACGTAAATGGAAACGATATTTTTTTTGTGACCTCTACCACAGATAATAATTGCGTTTAGTTTCGACCTGGATTCGAGCCAGATTTAGCCAATTTGATAAAAATGTATAATTAGTAAAATTAATGATAAATGTAGATATAAACTTGAAATAGGTATAAAAATAATGAAGTTTAATGAAGCGTATAGGTTTTGTGTAATGTAAGTTAGTCTATAGCTAATTTTTAAAGATGAAATTAGAAACCGATTTAATTTTTGGCTGAAAATTAAACCTCCTTAGTCAGAAATGATGTACGAATGAGTTGCAAATTTTAAAAAGAAAGTCATTACTCCCTAGGGATGACAAACTCGCCATAATTCCCGCGGGAACAATTTAGGCCATTGTCCTTCTGTATACAGGCATGGAATAACACCATTTACGAGCAAGTGTGATGAAAAATATGTTTCTCTTTATTCTTTATTATATTGGAGTTGATTGAATGAAAGGTAAAATGCGGTTTATGATATATAATAACTTATTAAAAAAAACTAATTATTAGATCTCGTTCAAACCAATTTTCGGTGGAAGTTTGCATAGTAATGTACATCATATATTATTTTTACATTTATCATTCCCTTATTTTAGAAGTTACGGGGGGGGGGACACACATTTTTCCACTTTGGAAGCGTCTCTCGCGCAAACTATTCAGTTTAGAAAAAATATATATTAGAAACCTCAATATCATTTTTGAAGACCTATCCATAGATACCCCACACGTATGGGTTTGATGAAAAAAAATAATTGAGTTTCAGTTCTAAGTAAGGGGAACCCCAAAAATTTATTGTTTTTTTTTCTATTTCTGTATGAAAATCTTAATGTGGTTCACCGAATACATCTACTTACAAAGTTTCCATAGTATAGCTCTTACAGTTACGGAATAAAGTGGCTGTGACATACGGACGGACAGACATGACGAATCTATAAGGGTTCCGTTTTTTGCCATTTGGCTACGGAACCCTAAAAATCGTGTATCTTGATTTAGGGGGTGAAAACGTTATCGCCCGTAGCTAAAGTCGTATGGTTTATTTGACAGCTTGTGATTTTAGCGGCGCTTCACAATCCTCTTAATTGAACCTGCTTTTCCTTGGCACTGTTGACATTCGGTTTCAGATGGGCATGCATAGTTTACTGACCGCGAACGACACTGACTGCCGAGCGCTAAAACTGTCTCACGCTGTGCAGCGACTAATGTTTTGGGCGGAGGCCGGGCCAAACGCATACAAGGACGATGGTATGATATACTAGGTGCAGTACACTGAACCCCTTTGGTGATATTTGTAGAGCACAGTGTTTTGCAAAGTGTACAAGCAAACACTGTATTCTATGTGACTTGGGTTAACTAATAAAATGAGTAATAAAAAACTAACTTTTAATTTTTTTAGCTTTCAGTTTACTTCCCGGTCTCCTTTCGTGGCTTATTTACCGGCTTTGCAGTAGGTGGCAGTATTGAAATATTTTTTTATGACAGGTATCGAGTGGGACCCGCACCCCGAGATGGAGCTAGTGTTGGACCGCCCCTACCTGTTCTTCGTGCGCTGGCACAACATCACTCTCATGAATGGAAACTTCGTACTCTGAGTTGTTAGCAGAAAATCACGATTCTCTAAAATAGGCTTTTTGGTTTTTATTTAATGTATTGCAGTATGTACTTATTTATTCATTTGAAACTTGCAAATAAACTAAGTGTAAAGTTAGCGTCATAATTATTGACAGAATTTCTTTGCCTTTGCCTCATAACAAGTCCGGGTGATATTTCAAGCTATGACACGGAAGCGTCCCACCCATAATATCCACGTAAGTCCCAACGGCCTTAAGTGAGGTCATTTTTAGTTGAGTTTTAATTTTAACTTTAGTTGCTGTCAACTTTGTGCCAGAGGCGCTACTTTGAAAATCTTGATTGAGTGACAGGGACTCGGCATCCGAAGTCGCGAAGTTAGCGTTTCGTGGTAACTCCTGTAGGTACACAACACATTCAATGGACTAACGACATTCGCGGCGGGCCCTGTAGCGCCACCGTGGTCAAGTGCGATGATGTTCATTTTATGACGCTTACTTATTGTAACTACGCACATATCATAAGTCCTCTATTATGCGTTCAGAAACCGTAGGAAATGACCATCATTATTACAACCAATTTTGCTATGAGAACTTTCTTGTCTGTGTGCTAGGTAAAATCTGTACTGTAATGTGATTAATAACCGGTTTTGATAATAATATCAAAAAATGCAGTCGGGTTTTTAAAACTTGCTTTTTAATTAGTTATTTTAAAGACCTGGGATACCTGGCGTTTGTGTATATTTGTGATTGATAGATTGTACGTATTCCAATTACTTATCGCAGTGTTTTTCAACCCTTTTAAAATGTAAGTAGTTCACCTAATCTCTGGAACGGCGTTGAAAAACCAGACTTATCGTTTTAAATGAATTCAAGAGCATAATATTAGCAATTAATATCAACATTGTCAACATAAACTAAAAAAAATGCTTTATGCTTCGTTCCTTGAACATTAATACAACATTAAACCAATATGGGTATAAACTAGACTAAATATAATACAAGTTTCTTCCTTTCCGAATTAGCGGCAAGATGATTCTCATTTGTAGGCGGAATGTCATGTCGGAATGTGGAAATTATTCACCAACAAGAGCACTTTTATCGCACAACGCTGTAGGTATTTTAATTTTATTTTCAAGGAAGTTCTTTCATTGTTTTACCTTCTAACTGAGGTATAAATAATACAGTGTGTAAATGGTACTTATACGGGCGTTCCTTTTAACTGTGGTTAGTATAACCCCTACTGAGCACATTTAGGCAGCATTTGCTAAAATTAAATTAAAAAAAAATAACTATACAAAATAATTTAACACGTAATGTATAACGAAAAATGCAATTAACATTTTCACAAGTAAACATTACATACTTACCAGACAGATGGACTTCGATGTGCATTGCGGGTCGATAGTATGTTCAAAAATTAATAACGGTGTATACGTTAGCGTAATCAAAATAATTCTTTCTGTTAATGATTAGTAGATTCTTAATCTATGTCCAGTTTTAATAAACGCCCGTTTACCATTTACACACTGTATACTTATACATACTGAATATTTTAAATACACATATAAAGTGTTTTATAATTTGCAACTTAATTAAGACATACTTCCTGTGTTTTTTTTCCAACCTTGGATGTTTTGAAAATATAGAACTTTACTGCTTTTTTATTTTTACCCTTAATTATATCAGAGGGAGCACACGCGAAACTAACACTACAAATAACTAGCAGCAAATGGAAGACCGGTAGTTGATGGACTGCTGCTGGAAGCAGTGGCGTAGCTTGGGGGAGCAGGGGTGGCATACAAAAGTAATTTTAAAAAGCCGCTTTAAAACACGCAAAAAAATATATTTTAAAATCCGTCCGGTTGAAGTCGGCTTTTGGTTAAAAATATTGTCCGTTCAACTGAAGTCGCCTTTTGGTTAAAAATATTGTTGGACGCCGAGTTGAAGGCTTTTTCATAGTCCACCAAGGCAAAACACAGGAGCTGATTATACCTAGTTACTTTTCAGAGTTCTGTATAATCTGCCTCACTGTATGTATGTGGTCTGTAGTACCATAACCCCTTAGGAATAAGGCCTGTTCCGGGGGTTGTGCTTTGAGGATATGTGACGATTTGAGACGAATCTTGACAAAAGCTTATAGACATGGCTCAGGAGTTCTTCAGTAAGGTTTTAACACCGTTCTTGAAAAACTCTTCTTGAAAAATGATTGGGGTTATGCCGGAAAAAAGTACAGAATTAATAAAAACACGCTGGAGCTCCTTCAGCAACGGTTTCCCGCGACCTTTCAGTAGCTCCGTTGTAACTCAGTCTTCTCCCGGGGCTTTCCCATTTTGCAGTCTCATTTTCGTCGAGGCTGTTCTCTGGTAGATCAGCGCTGTAAGGGCGGGTCAAGGTGGCTTTTACATCCTTCTTCTCTGGTTCGGGCAAGGCGAGTATGATGTGTACAACCAGCTTGAAGTCTTGGATTTCCGAAAGAACCTCTGGTCTGGAAGAGACGACTTTTCCGCTTCATATGGTCAATTTCGTCAGATGGTTTCTTCAAGTTGTTTTATGAAAACTTTGCACCGACGGAGGTCACGTCTTATCGACCTGGAGATGGTCTTATTCAAAGCCCTTTGCTCTGACGAAGTGACAGTTGGATCACTTCATCGCTTTGTCATGAGATCCAGAATTTCTTCCGCTTTTTCTGCCCTTACGTAGTATCTCGCAAAATGTTGTGCATTCCTCCCAAAGGATTCCAACCACCTTTTGGAGTTCCAGTTCCACCGCAGTTGTGGTGTCCAAGGCAGCTAATCAGCTTTCCAGATTTAACTAGAAAGTTTCGGAGCCAGCAATGGATTGGAGAAGTTTTCGTTAAAGCGTGGACCAAGCGGCTGCGCTCAAGCTTACAATAGATATTTAGTGTACCACGGAGATCTCTGTGATTGCTTCCGGTTTTAAACACCAAGATCACTGAGACATCAGGACATCACTGAAAATGTGCTAATTTAGTCCGCTATGATGAAGTCAATCTCATTTTTGGTCATAGTATCTGGGCGTCCACGTCAATTTTCGCTGGGGCTGTTGCTTAAAGAACCAATATATTAAGAACAGCCCCTCTTGCTCCAGAAAGCTCTCGAGCAATTGCCCCCTATGATTACGGTTACTAAATCCATGCATTCCTATTACCGATTCCCTGCAAGTCACATTGAATTGAAGTAAGTGAGAAAAATAGGGGGCGGCAAATTTCCGGTCGGCCCCGGATGGCAAAAACCCACTCTACACCACTGGCAGGAAGTACTGCTGGGGCTCGCAGAGCACATGGTTCTTGGCGACGCAGACGACGCCGCCGCGGTGGAGGATGGCGTGCAGATGCGGGGTGGTGGGCCAGAATGGCGCGCGCGCGAACGCCGCCGCCGCGCCGCCCTCTAGGTCCCGCATGATCAGCACCTGACGAAGTAAAAACCAGCTTGAGCAAGGCTGTGACGCGGAGACTAGGCATCTAGCTAATAGCTTTGGGGTTGGACGTGACTATCTGCTGCGTGAGACGTTCGTGTTCGAACTTTATTTACTTGATCGACTATTTATAGTTAGCCTGCCCACGACTAACTAGCTGTCCTGAGTTCGATCGGGTACAGGCAAATTAGTATATCTGTGATGATCTTAAATATTACAAACATGTTTGATGATTTTATGTAATTACTTATTTAATAATGTATCTATATTTAAGATTTGAACCTTGCAAAAAATCTCAACAGTGTTTTTTTTCTTGTATCATGTATTTAAGCTTACGAGGGCTGTTTAATAAGTCCTTTAAAAACATTTTTTTTCAAATGAATACTGTAAAAAAATCAGCAAAAATAAATAAATTTTTGGTAGTATAACCATTGTTTAACTGTGATCACTCGTAAATTTTCAACAACTATAAAAAAATCTGAATTTCGTATCGTTATAAAACATTTTTTTATGAAGGGTTGCAGTGCTGCCGCAATAAAAACTGAACTTGATTCTGTTCATGGCACTAACGCACCAACGTTGCAAACTGTTTATAACTGGATAAATGATTTTAAACGTGGTCGGTCCAGCACATCTGATGCTCCACGCTCTGGTCGCCCAATCGAAGTCACTACTGAGATTGTTGTTGATGAAGTCCATAATATTATACTCGACAACCGCCGAGTGAAGGTGCGTGAAATAGCTGAGAACACAGGCATCTCCACTGAGCGAGTACATAAAATCCTGCATGAAGATTTGGGTACGACAATGCTGTCTGAACAATGGGTGCCACGTTTGTTGACAATCGAACAAAAACGAATTTCAAAACTGTGTTTGGATATGATAAAGCGTAATCCTGGGATTTTTTGAGTCGATTTGTCACTGTGGACGAAACTTGGGTCCATCATTATTATACACCTGAAGAATCAAAACAGCAATCAAGACAATGGATGGCGACTGGTGAACGTGCCCCAAAGAAGGCCAAGACTGTTTTGTCGGCTGGGAAGGTGGTGGCGACAGTCTTCTAGGATGGCGAAGGAATATGATTGATTATTTGAAAAAAGGGAAATACTATCACTGGCCGTTATTACGCAGTTATTGGACCGTTTTAATGCCGAATTGTTCGAAAAACCACCAAAATTGTCCCCCAAGAAAGTCCTCTTTCATCATGACAATGTCCCAGTGCACACGTCAACTATTGCAATGGCCAAAATCCACGAGTTGGGCTTCGAGCTGGTTCTGCATGCTCCGTATTCGCCGGATCTAGGTCCGTGCGATTATTACCTATTCCCAAATCAGAAAAGATGGCATGGAGGGCAAAAAACATTGACAAATGAGGACTGCATCGCAGGTGTGGCATCGGGGGTGCAGGCCTATTTTGAAGACCTTGACAAAACATATTTTTTGGAGGGGATTAAAAAATTTGAAACTCGCTAGAACATGTGTTTGGCTCGCAAAGGAGACTATGTTGAAAAATAAATGTAATTAAATTGTTTAAAAAAAAACATTTTTGCTTTTTAAAACGACTTATCAAATAGCCCTCGTAGCTATCCAATTAATATCGAAAACTTAAACACTTTCCATGACCAGAACAAGGTGAAAAAAATAAAAGTGCGTTAATGTGAATAAAATGTAAGGCAAAAATGTTAAATAGGATAACTTTAGTTACTATATGTACTATTTTTAAATTGTACTTCAAGCAAAAACATTAACAGCATTATTTTTACATAAAATAATTAAGATTAATATATTAATACGCTTACAAACAAAATTAAACAAATTGGAATAAAGCAAACTAATATTAAAAGTTTTTTTAAATATCGGTAGAGGCAACAAAGGTGAATTTAGTTTAACTTTCATTAGTAGGCTAAATCTTACTTATTGACAAGAAAATTAAACACATTAATGCAAATCGTCTGTATTAAGGTAACGGCACCTATTACCGTGGGAGTTAAGGTAGTTTTCAAATCAGAGCCAAAAATTAAGGGAATCAAGACACCCTAACGACCAAAAGGATTTTTTTTATAAAAGTGTGTTGATTGAAGTGTGGGGATAAAATAAATATTAAACCCAAAAAGTCGGATTCTCCTATTACCGTGGTATTGGACGGGCTTTGACCATATTACCGCGGATGAGGCTCCTATTACCGTGGGTAGAGGATTAATGTATTTTTGGTTCCGTACATTTACTATTTAACATTTTTTTTTTTAGTAAATCTACTTAAATACAACATTTAAAAGTGGATAAAGTTTATTTTTAATTAAAACTGCGTATTAAATCAACATTATTTATTATATTTTTTTTTTTAATAATCAGTCTTCGTTTGAACAAAAATCAAATAAATAACATAGATGTGTTTTTGAAGTACAAAATAAAAATACACTTAATACCATTATTCCAGTTTTCGACAGACTAATATAAAAATCCAGTCTACCAAATAAGCGTTGTACCATCAGTTAAGTAATACAACACTTTCCAAGAGGGTAAGCTTTACTATCAAAAACATCTTAATTTTATTAGGGAATCCGGACTACGGTACCCTAAAATTGATATTTCATTTACTGTCACACGGTAATAGGAGATAGTATGGGATCCTAACTCCGACCCATAAAAAATCTAAATACCTCGGAACTAGGTTCCCATACATCCTATTACCGAGGGTTATCTTTTCTTACCCTCGGTAATAGGATAAATTCACGTACTATAAAACCTCATTCCGACCCATAAAAAATTTAAGCTATCGTGACGTTTATTAAACAAATAAAAACTTAACATTTTAACCATCTAATAAAACAAAACACATAAAACTAAAAGAATATCTTTAAATTATATCTTTATATATAAACGACTCAAACATTTAAGGGTTTCTATGAAAACAAGTAATATAGTGCACAAGTTTATAGTAAAAAATAAGGCCTTTATTAGTATTTTTCATACCACGGAAATTGCTCTTTAACTGCTTAGATATATATAAAGTTTTTTATAGCACTAAAAAAAAATAACCAACAGCAGATATAAATAATAAAGGCCATTGAAACTAAAGTACCATTTTTGCTATTACCGTGGTATACCTCGGATTAAGGAGCCATAGCAAAAAACGAAACTGATTACCGCGGTATTTAATATTCTAATTTTAACGTATTTCCAGACAAAAACACACAAAAATAGTACTTGGAAGTCGCAAAGAAAACAATAAACAATAATTTAAAAATCTTAGCATTAGGATAGTCATTACAACTATTACGCAAATCACTAAATAAAATGTGGGTTTACTTACGTGTGGCGTCTCGCGTTTGTATGGCACAACCTGCTCCTGCGCCGGCGTCGCGGTTCCTTGCGGTTTGCAAGTTGTTTATTTGATGCATAAACACTAGCGCTAAAAAAACCGGTAGTCTACAAACTACGCTTTGCTCGTGTAAAATAAGTTTCTTACTGAAAAAATCGACTTGTTCATAAAACGCATTTTTAAAAATACCGCGTTAATTGGTGTCGATATTGGGGGGAGCGGTAATAGGTGCCCTTACCTTACTATAACATGAAGGGTCCACGGAAAGAACATGTCTAGCCACATTAGTAACTTTATGAGATATCGTGATTTGAAATTTAGGAACCATGTCATTTTGTCCGTAATTTTCACGTCTATCCCACTAGTCCCATTGAGTTGTCCCATCATGGGACAACTGAGACGATTACGTCCCAGTAGTCCTATGGGACAAATGGAACTACTATTTTTATCATATTGTTGTCCTAAAAGTCCACTTACTTAAATACTAATTAGGTATGTTTGTAAAAGTAGGTAGGTTAGGTTCGTTAGGTATCTTCAGATGCTCGAAGGGCAAAACCACCTAGAAGTAGGAGCCCCGCCCTGGGCGGGGCTCCGTCGAATGTCAGTAGGACAAAAATAGTAGGACCACGAGGAAACGGCCATTTAAATTATAACACGTTTTCTCGTGGTCCTACTAATTTGTCCTACTAGTCAAAAAGTGAACCTAGATTTGATCACTAAATACTAATTGTGGTTGTAAAAGTAGGTAGGTTAGGTTCGTTAGGTATCTTTAAACGCCCGAAGGGCAAACCGCCCAGAAATAGGAGCCTCCGTCGAAAGTCAGTAGGACAAAAATAGTAGGACCACGAGAAAACGGCCAAATTATACTTCGTTTGATTAATTCGGAGGATCCAAGTGCACCTTAAAGTGTCATAGAATCCATTATTTGGAACTGACTAGTACGATGGATTCAGGTGGAGGAAAAAGTGTACTAGGATCCATCAATGGAGCCATGCAATGGATCCAAGTGGACGGAGGGAAATTTACGGTGATGACGGTAATGGGACTTTTGGAACAACAATATGATAAAAAAAATAGTTCCATTTGTCCCATGGGACTACTGGGACGTAATCGTCTCAGTTGTCCCATGTTGGGACAACTCAATGGGACTAGTGGGATAGACGGTAATTTTCGTGTAAAGGTTTTTTTAAGATTGCAAAAATACAAGTTATATGAAGATTTACGAGGGCTGTTCCGAAAATTTCTAGCTACTCAAAAAAGCGAAGAGATATCTTTATTATTTATTTACAGTTTTTCGAAGTATTCGCCTGCAGCTTCGATGCACTTTTGCATTCTTCGATACCAACTTTCAAAACAAGAAAAAAATCGATCTTGCGGAAGGTCGAAAAATACACGATTAAATTCATTGACTGCATCATTGGTGTCGTTAAAAATTCGTCCTCGCAAGGTTTTCTTTACTGTGGGAAACAGGAAAAAGTCGCAGGGAGCGAGATCTGGGCTATATGGTTGGTGAGGCAATAGTTGTACACCGGAAATGGCCAAAAATTCTAGGGTCCGAGCAGCACTGTGAGCTGGGGCGTTACCCTGGTGAAAAAGAATGCCGCGGGTACCGCTCTTCGGACGATCCTCGCCGAGCTGTTCGAAGGCTTGATTGAGGTAAGCACACTTCGGTATACCACTGACTAGTGACAGTTCTTCGGTCTTCTAGAGGAATAACTGCCACAGGACCACTACGTCGAAAAAACACGGCGATCATTTTTTTGTTGACCGTCCTACCTTGAACAACTTTCGTAGGTAAGCCATCTTCCTCGAACACCCATTGCGTCGATTGTTGCTTGGTAAGTGGGTCGTAGCTATAAATCCACGATTCATCACTCGTCAGGATGCTCGACACCTGTTGTGATTTGCCGTGGTCAAATTTTTCGAGCATATATTTGCAACAATCTACCCGCCGTGCTTTTTGATCTTCAGTGAGCAAATGCGGTATCCATCGTGAACAAACTTTCCGTACTTTTAGGTGATCGTTCAAAATATTTGAAACTGCTTGTGATCCAATCTTCAGTTCATCTTGTATCTCCCTATGTGTAATATTTCTGTTTTCTTTAATAAGCCACTCCACTTTGATGACATTCTCGTGAGTCACTGCAGTCGGCGGCCTCCCCGGTCTAGCTTCATCTTTGACGGACTCCCTGCCTCGTTTAAACTCACGGAACCAAAAGGAAATGGTGGCTAATGAAGGAGCAGATTCTCCAAAAGCTGTGTTTAAGTTTTTCATGTGACTCCTTAAACGTTAAACCTCTTTTGTAGTCGTAATAAATCATCACACGAAATTCCTCTCTTGTAACGTTCATGTTGAAATCAGAACAATGTATATTTTTAAAGTCATTTTTTTAATGTACCTGTTTGAAAAATATTTATAATTATTTTCGGCCAGTGTTTTGAAGGCAATAAAAAAAGGTTTTAATCGGTAGTATAAAAAGTATAGTTTTGTTAATAGGTTCGGGACAGCTAGAAACTTTCAGAACGGCCCTCGTGTAACTGAAACTGTAGGTTCATTTCGTCCACATTTCGAGATACAAAACTCATTTCCGTGGACCCTTCATATAATATTAAACAACACCTAATATGTTTAAGTTTGAGAAATTACGATATGCGTTTTTAGATGTTCCATTATTCAACAAGTATCAGTTCTGTTCCATTTTTGAGCTCAGCACGACTTTGTCCACATTCTTTTTTCGTTACCTTCTCGTGCACAATGCCATGACGTCAGCATGAAATTCCTAAATTGTCACCTTTCTAACTCGTCTATATGTTTATGTCGTCAAGTTCCTATCTTGTCTACATTTCTATACTGTCCATAGTGCCAACTCGTCCACATTTCTATATCGTCTACAGTGCTAACTGGTCCACATTCCTTTATAGTCCACAATGTTAACTCGGCCACATGACACAAACGTGGCTTAATTTGATTATATTTAAAGTGATTAAAAGTCAAATACCCGACCCATGAGAATAAATAATAACTACGTAGAAGCGAATCTTCTTTACCCAGGTCCCAAATGCCGCGCTTTAAATACATACGTACTTTCCCCTTCACCACCGCTACCAACGTCTCTCTGTATTCCGTGCCCATAGTTAGGACTGTCACTTGCGAAATATATTCATATTTTCGGATGTGTTATACACGTTTAGTCATAATATGACAATATACCATTTTTTTTAATAATAAAAAAACCATCACTGGACTAGTGGACGAGTTAGCATTGTGGACGAAAAAGGAATATGGACCAGTTGGCACTATGGACCATATAGGAATGAGGACGAGTTAGGAATGTTACAATATAGGAAAGTGGACGAGTTAGGAAGGTGACAATATAGGAATGCCGACGAGTAGGAATAGTGGGCCATATGGTGTTGTGCACGAGTTAAGAAGGTGACGAAATAGGAATGTGGACAAAATCGTCCTGAGCGCATTTTTGCCTTAATCGATATTTGATATATTTGGATATTTCTGAAGTGCAAAGTAATATAAGTTTAATTTTAGTTTAGTTTATAAGAGAAATTATTATTTTCTTAACCTACTGCTAAAACTTTGTCTCTTCCACAAAAACTAATTAAAAATAAGCCTGTTAATATTTTTTTCAACCAAGTTAAATTGATAGACGTAAATTATTTAATAGTACATTGTGCATCAAGGGTAGTATGAAGGGAATTACTAACGAGAGTGTTAGAAGCCCGACGCCGAAGGCGGAGGGCTTTTAATGACTCGAGTTAGTAATCCCCTTACTGCCTGTGATACACACAATGGTTTTCATCACATTTGCGAGGAAAAAAAACAAAGAGAAAACACTTTAACTCTGCAAAATATAAAGAAATAACTTTTGACGAACGGGAACGTAAATGGAAACGATATTTTTTTTGTGACCTCTACCACAGATAATAGCTGCGTTTAGTTTCGACCTGGATTCGAGCCAGATTTAGCCAATTTGATAAAAATGTATAATTACTAAAATTAATGATAAATGTTGATATAAACTTGAAATAGGTATAAAAATAATGAAGTTTAATGAAGCGTATAGGTTTTGTGTAATGTAAGTTAGTCTATAGCTAATTTTTAAAGATGAAATTAGAAACCGATTTAATTTTTGGCTGAAAATTAAACCTCCTTAGTCAGAAATGATGTACGAAAGAGTTGCAAATTTTAAAAAGAAAGTCATTACTCCCTAGGGATGACAAACTCGCCATAATTCCCGCGGGAACAATTTAGGCCATTGTCCTTCTGTATACAGGCATGGAATAACACCATTTACAAGCAAGTGTGATGAAAAATAATATATATGCGCGGGGGTGAACTTTTCGCGGGATTAATTACTCTCTTGTACGTATACACATAATGAAAAAAAGGCAGTTTTTAATTCGTGCAAAGTTGGCCTAATTTTTTTCATATCACCTACTCGGAAAGGGGACTTTTCTTCCCTGCTAGGAGGGATCAAAGTGGCACTTTTCTGTTCAAGGACATTTTGTTGCCAAATTTGATAATTGTTGTTAAGTGCGATAATTTCCTGTTGTTAAATTTGATAATTTCAGCATTTCTAGAATGTGTGAATAATTAAATTTGTTTCATCACTAAGATCTTTTATTTTCCTCATAGGTGATGTGAAAAGCAGTATGTGTCACACGGTAGCAAAATTATTTCCACCTTGGGCGTTAACACTTGAATCCCTCACTACGCTCAGGATTCTATTTTAGAATCCCTCGCTACGCTCTGGATTCAATTGTAGAATCCTTCTCTTCGTTCAGGATTCAATGTACGCCCTCGCCTTAAATATGTCATTTTGCTCCCTTGTGACACAATCTACTATTGTTCAAATTATGCTAAATACCCATAGTACAAGTGCAGATGGTGAAAGAGGTCCAGTCGTGAAGGTCCCTCGATGTTTATTTATTTACCTCTTCGCCGCGCCGCCCGAACAGCATCCACTGGTTGGGCCTCTCCTCTTGTAGAGAGTACTCGCCTGGGAAACACATTCCGATTGGTAATCTGTGTCTAAATAGACTCTGTACCCCCGCGAACCTGGGTAACTGCGGGTAACTTTTGTACTGCGGGGCCATAGCTGCGTGCCGCGTGGCTCGAGTCAAGTTTCCGGACATGCGGGCATTCCGGGCGTGCTCGCGGGTCTGTCCCCGCCTGGCAAGTGCGAATATTGAGCAGCGTATCGATAAGTTTAGGACTCTCATAGCAAAGATAATCTGCTTCAGGGGGGGACAATAAACGCCCCCGTGTCATGCGTTTCGTGAACCTAGCCTTTGCTGGGACCGGAATAAGCTCCCAGAATTATATGGCTTGTGTCACGGAACGTTTCGACTTTCTGAAGCAGAAGGTTTGCGTGTGGATAGATACCAACAAAATCGCCTCTTCCAAAGCGACCTACCGAAGGTGGGAAGGAACCGATCAAGGTGTGAGCGACGAGCATCTACCGGATCCTGCTGCTGGAGATTGCATGCGTGCTGTTGAGCGCACACGCGTGTGAGGCTATTGAACCATTGCCTCGAAGACGTAAGTTGTGCAATTCGAATGACTCAGAACTGGAAAAGCCCTGGGCCGGACGGATTGCACAACTTCTGGAGTAAATGGTTCAAAGCCTCACATGAGTGTTTAGCAGCGCAACTCCAAAATGCCCTTGAGATCGGTTCCCTGCCACCATTGTTAACAACTGGTGTCACCTTCCTGCTTCACAAGTCGGGTAGTACCGCGGACCCAAAAAACTACCGACCCATTACATGCTTACCTACCATCTACAAGCTCCTTACATCAATTTTGAGCACAAAATTAAATGCACATTTTGTTGCCAACAATGTTTTGGCCTCTGCTCGAAATGGATGTAAGGTTGGGTCCCGCGGTACTAAGGAGCTCCTCCTCATAGACATTTGCCATCAAGTCAGGCGAAACAAGGTGGCCTTTTCGGCTGCTTAGATTGACTACAAGAAGGTTTATGACTCGGAGCCTCACTCATGGTTCGAAAGGATCTCTGAGGTCCTTTTTAGGTATGTGTATGAGGCAGTGGGTCACAGCCCTTCGTCAACCAGGTGGTCGAGATGTCTCTCTGATTCGCCTAACTTGATAAGGATTGAAAGAGACATCTTTTAGGGTGACAGTCTGAGTCTTTTGTGGTTTTGCCTTACCTTGAATCCTCTCAGCTGTTTGCTGACGGATTCCGGGCTTGGCTATCGACTTCGTAGAGAAGCTGAAGTAATTTCTCACTCATTGTTCATGGATGACCTCAAACTGTTTGCATCGAAGCGCCAAGATCTTATCGCACTATTGAAAATCACACAAGAGTTCAGTAGTGCGATCTACATGGAATTCGGTGTAGATAAGTGTGTGGTTATGCATGTTCAACGAGGGAAAGTTGTAAATTCAACGAATTTTGCAGCTTTCTGAGACAATGACTCTCCGAAGTTGAAACCTACAAATATCTTGGTATTTCACAGTCTTTGGGTATTATGGACGGCGATGTCAAGCAGTCAGTAAAGGAGCGCTTCTTCTGCCGCTTGACAAAAGTTCTTAACAGTGTTTTGTCGGGTGGCAATAAGGACTCAGACTGAGCTGGACGCCCTGGATAGAAGCGTCCGGCTACTGCTTAAATCACATCGCATGTTGCACCCACGCTCATCTGTCTTGAGATTGTACATCCCGAGGAAGTGTGGAGGTCGAGGCTAAATGCTACGAGTAAGAATCTCCACAACCACGAGGTGTGCAATCTCAGGGATTATTTCCTTGGCAATGAGTGTGGGATGCATCGTGATGTGGTTGCAGTAGACAGGAACCTCACGTTTCTCTCCTTGGCAAACGAGAGCTGGCGCAGACCAACGGTGTTGAGCCCTGTAGACCGCAAGAACATATGAAAGAGCAAGGAGCTACACAGACGCTTCTACCGGGCCCTAACAAGGCCCGACGTAGACTTTTTAGCGTCCGTGAACTGGCTACGGTTCGGTGACCTCATTGGGGAAACCGAAGGTTTTGTCTGTGCAATAGCTAGTATCATAATGGCGAACAATTACCGGAAGTATATTCTGAGGGATGGCACGGTCGACATTTGTCGAGCGTGCCGTTGCCCCGGCGAGTCCCTCAGACGTATAATTTCCAGATATTCGCATTTGGCGAACGGCGAGTACTTGCACAGACAGAACCTCGTGGCCAGGATCATCTATCAGCAACTTGCTTTTCAATATGGTCTTGTTGAGTCTCAAGTGCCGTACTATAAGTACACACCGCCGCCAGTTCTCGAAAATGGTCGTGCTACGCTCTATTGGGATCGATATGTGCACGGACAGGACTATTGTCGCCAACAACCCTGATATCGTGTTGACAGATCGATCTCAACGCCGGGCAATGCTCGTCGACGTCACCATCCCGCATGACGAGAACCTCGTGAAGGCCGAGAAGGACAAGCTCAGCAGGTACCTTGACTTGGCTCACGAGGTGACCGCCATGTGGGATGTTGACTCGACGAACATTGTCCCGATAGTTGTTTCGGCAAACGGTCTTATAGCGAAGAGTCTCGACCAACACCTCAAGAGACTCGCTAGATGACTGGGTCAAGGGCCAGATACAGAAGTCAGTACTCCTCGACACGGCACCCATTGTGAGGAGGTTACTCTCTCTCTGCAGCCCTAACCATCGGTAGCTTGAGCCCTGCCCCGCTGCCGGGCTGCCGGCGGCACTCGTAGGTTAGGTTTTTTATAATGTTTATTTTTTGTATTAGTATTGTTATTTTATTTTATATTTAAACATTTATTGTAAAAAACCTAACTTATGGAAAATTTAATAAATATCTGATTAATAATGCTATACATATTATACAGGGTGGAAGAGGACCGTGGACCTTCCCGAAAATGGGAGATAGTTTAGCCTTAACACTTTATTTCCCCCATACAAACTATGTAAATTTAAGCAGCCGTTTTCAAATTATTAGCCTATGTCATTCTTCAAATAAAAATGCCTTTGCTAGATGCTCGTGGTTATTTGAATTTGCTTTTATTGTACGCGACGTGCAATAATAACGCGGCTGAAGCTTTACGTCGATACCGAGAAACATATCCTCCACCACATCCACTGGGCATAGGACAATTTTAAGGGCTTTGGATCGTATCGCCAACAACCAGCCCGTTGTACCAGCAACAGCCCAGAACGACCAACGTGGCGGAGGTGTTGTTCGAATTGCGGCTCGACTTGAAGAAAGGGTGCTGCGTTATTTTAGAAGACATCCGAGAGCGAGTTCTAGAGTAGCGGGTCGACATTTCAGAATAACCCATACTGCAGTACTTACTATTCTCAAACGTGCCAGCCTTCACCCTTACAAAATACAGAGGGTTCAAGCTCTACTCCCTCGGGACTGCCCTATCCGCGAAGCCTACTGCCGATGGTTATTACAAAAGATAGTATAAGTGCGAGATTTCATAAGGCATATTATTTGGAGTGATGAAAGCTCGTTAACACGCAACGGAATATGGAATAGACGAAACGAACATGTGTATGCCGCGGAATCCTTTCGCTTATCGATTCTCGGGTCACCAGTATTGTTGGTCTATTAACGTCTGGGCGGCCATTCACGGAGAAACTATCATAGGACCTGTGTTTCTGCCTCCAACTCTAAACAGAGACGGATACATGTCTCTTTTGAACACCGAGTTAGACAGTTATCTGGACGAATTACCACTGGTTGAAAGACAAGTCACTTGGTTCCAACAAGATGGTGCACCAGCTCACTCTGTACACGAAGTACGAATGAAATTGAACAATGAGTTTGGGGATCGCTGGATAGGCAGGTTTGGGCCGCACCGTTGGCCGCCAAGAAGCCCGGATCTCACGTGTCTTCATTTCTTCCTGTGGGGCTCTGTAAAAGATAGTGTGTACAAAACGGAATGTGACACTGCGGACGAGATGCGACGACGAATAACTGATGCCTTTAACGATCTGTGTAAAAAATGATGAAGAGCATATTTTGTCAAGGGTGCACCGACATACTCGGGCACGGGCTGCACCGTGTATAATAAGCCGCGGAGCATCGACATACCAACTATAGACGCCGGGTTCCATACAAAATTCTCTTCGAAAAATGTCCTAGTTTGTAAAGGACGCCCTTTACAAACTTCATACTTGTATAAAATCGTTGTCAAAATAAAACATTCTAATTTAAATGGTATTGTATTAACGTAATGCTTAATTTTGCTTGAAACAAATTATCATCTTATGTGGCTTCGACTAGAGGTTATTTTTTTCACCTTATGCAGCTTCTACTAGCGGAGTGCCAATGTCACCGCGAACAGAGTACAAATGGAGTAGCTTTACACTTAACATTATTTCAGTTTTGACGTCTCAGGTGGGTATGGGTTTAATATAAACAACAACTCAACGCTATTTTTTTTATTATTCAAGATATGAAGATAATATATACAATGTGCGCTCGAAAACATTCATTTTTTTTACATAATAGCTACTTGAAAAACATATAGACTAACTTATCTCGGTGGCAAGAATCATGTGGCATTGCTATTGTGTAAGTACCACTTGACACTGGCTTGGATATATTTCATGTACCTGTTAGGCGCCAGAAAGGCAATTTCTAAGAGACCGGTCTCCATAGTCTCTGCCTATCCCATTGAGAGATAAATGTGAAGCTATGTATGTATGTACCTATGTATGTTTAGTGGGTTTTAAAAGACGGTTTTTTATTTTCCATCAGCATTAACAAAATTTCGAGGCTCAAGATGGAGCGCCGTTAATCCTTAAAAAGTTTTCCCGGTACTTCACCACCTACATGCATAGTAATGAATAAAAGCAGCTTCATATTTTCAATAGATAAATCTCATCACTGCCCGTTAAATAATATACGGCTATAGATTTCGGTGATGATTTTGGGTCTTCATCATCAGTTTCTCTTGACCGAGAGGTGTTTTTAGAATGCAAATCCATAATGTCTTTCAGAAAATAACAACATCGCTGTGTGTGCGTATAACTTTTGAGGGATTTCTTCGATTCGTCATGGATCCCACCATTAGATTCTGACTGTATAAAAGGGTGGTCAAAAAATTTATTATGTCAAATCATTCCTCCACATAACTTATTCTGGTTTAATTTACACTTGTTAAGTGATCGTTTACTGGTCGCCCAAAATATTTATGCCTTACTTAACAACTTTTATGCCTAAAGGATCTCACTTATCCGCATCTAAATAACTCCTGCAATATGGAATTCTATTGTCGCAAGTGAACGCACTTGCGACGATAGAATTCCATATTGCGCATTGAAATGGATCACCAGGAATACTACAAAATTAAATGTATTATTTAATTTACGACCGCAAAAAATATTAAGTATTGAACTACTCCATAGATGCACTGTTCTGAAACAACCAATATATTAAGAATTGTTGGTCGGAAACTAAAATAAATTATTTTATTAGAAATACTTAGTTATTTATTCAGTAATTTTACGAATCGACATTTATTTACCGAAAGTATGAAATTCCGTCCGAAAGATTTTTGTTACGGTGATTAATTATTGTTGTTTCCGAAAACACATTGAAGCATTGTGACACGTGTCACTGTTGGCGCAGTTGACAACGAACTAAATTCAAGTAAGCTCCCAATTTAAAGTGAGTATATAATCGCTGGGCCGTGTTTTGTTCTCTGACCCGTTATCCAGTTGTATTGTTGATCGAAGCCGCGGAGGGACATTTGAACACCGAATGTGAGGTTAATTGAAGATTTTTGTAGACGTAGTGTTAGATTTCTATAACAACACATTATAATGTGTAAACTAATGGTTAATAAATTTTGTAAATAATAAAAATCATTTTCATTTCGTCTTGTTTATGGATTATTTGACGTCTAGGAATCATAAGTTATCACCTTATCACTATGGCAACGTCAACGTTCGGAAATAAGCGTAGTTTCCGAGTTTTAATATTCAAGTCGTAATGGGTAGGTGTAACAGGTGTCACCGCAATGAAAAATTAGTCAATTTGGTTTTTGTTTTAATTAGTTAATTCATCATTATTACCATCACAAATCGACTGTGTACCTCTTAATGAATGCTATAGTTCCGGGAAGGTCCCCCGTCCCCTTCCACCCTGTATATATTTCAGAAGGTCCATTCCATTGAGTTGGCGAGTCACCTGCTGCCATTTCAACCAAAGTAATTAGTATTAGCCAAGCAGGCGCCGTAGTTTCATCAATATCCTAGTTCACCAATCCATATCAATTCATTCATAGAAACTATTATTAATATTCCCATCCTTCTTAAATAGTGTTTCACTAACCGGTGGTTGTCCGTGGGAGCATACATCTTTAGTTTGAACTCAGGGACAATCGCCGGTTGGTGTCCCATAACTTTACTAAATTAAACTTGTCTGAAGGACCTCTGCGTGTTGGCTTCGGCTCCATGTACGCCTTCCAAAGGTCCGGGACTCCCATAGTCCCGTGATTGGTAAAGACATACAAATAATAATCATAATACAGCTTTTTTATTTCGTATTATTATCAACAATAGATGTGTATAGGACTGGAATTAATATTAGTCTTTGTCCGAGTGCTCCTCAGCAAAGGCCTCCTCCCTTTCCTTGCATTCCGTTGTTTCTCCTGTAAAAGTCCATGTTGTACCAGCAAATTGTTTGAGCTCAACTATCCATCTTCGGTATTGCCTTACTCTCCTCCTTATTGTGTATCTTGGATACGAGTACCATATTGTTGTTATTTTGCTCCATTTATCGTTACCTCTGATCATGTGGCCTGCCCAACTCGATTTAAGCCTTTTAATTGTTTTTATCACATCTTGCAGTTCCGTTTCTTCTCTGAGCTGGCTGATTCTTATTTTGTCTTGTCTCTTTACGCTTAAGTATACTTCGTTCCATAGATCGTTGACATTCATTTGTGGGTGGGTGCCCATGTTTGGCATCCATTGGTCATTACTGGTAAAATGCACGAGTCTAACACTTTCTTCTTGAGTTTTATACTGATGGTTTTGTTTTTCATAATCTCTTTAAGTGACCAGTATCAGTTCCATGCATTTGTTACCCTTTTGTTTATTTCCTTAGGCATCTGGTCCTCGAATGCTATTGTTTGGCCCAAGTAAATGTATTGGTCTACATATTCAATGTCATTCTGGTTTACTCTGACTTTTGTTTTTGTAACATTCATTTCCAATCCTGCCTTTTCGCTTTTCGTTGCAAGTTCTGACATCATAGTCTCTAGCTCTTCTGAAGTTTTGGCGAATACTATAATGTCGTCCGTAAATCTGAAGTGCGTCAGACTGATTCCATCAATGCTGATACCCTGATTATTCCAGTTGAGTTGTCTGATCACCTGTTCCAACACTGCAGAGAACAGTTAAGAATAAAATAAATATCTATTAAATTATACGGTTCTAGGTTTCTGTAGTCAATAAGGAATCCTTATAATTTCACTCCGTCCGTCTGTCCGTCCATCCGCCCGTCCTTCTGCGGTTTAACTTAGAGACTTTAACATACTTGATAAAAAGGAGGACCTTCTCAATTCGTCGGGATATTTTTTTTTGCTATAACTCTGATGTGACTGATCAAAGTGATTTAGCATATTACTCGTAAACACGCAGCAAAGTTCAAAATTAAATAATTGAAAATGTATTTTTTTTCTCACACTAAAACGGAGATGATATTTTTTTTTATGTATGTGTCATACTCGAAGTATACCTATAGCTTTTTGAAAAGTAGTAGATTAACGTATATGAAGAAAGAACGTTTTTTTTTGGGATCCGTTATCGGAGTGTTCTAAACATCTCCTAGCAAAGATGGGCCTTTATGACAACACAGATTGTAGAATGTGCGGCGAAGAGGCTGAGACAATGAAACACCTATTGTGTGAATGTGATGCCCTCGCCGGAGTAAGAATGAAAATCCTCGGTTGTGGATACCCAGAACCGAACGATTTCAAGGCACTGCCATTGCTTTCCACTATCCGCTTTTTGTAAGGGGTGGAGGCTCCATTGGATTAAGTGCTAAAAGAGGGGTATCTAATTACACAAAAGATCCCACAGAAATATTAAACTTTAAAGAAATTCCTGTGAGTCATGTGTCCCCCTTACCAGCTAAACCATTGTTTCTGGATATATCACAGTAATTACGGTAGTCCTATGAACCAGTACTTTTTCAGTCAACCTCAGTACTTTTTGTACTGTGACCGACTGAAATAGCAAGACGCGTTCGTACGTTTCCGTGAAAATACGAAGGAAAACAATTAAGCACTACATCTGTAGGCTTTGCAAGTTAACCAACTGACGAAGTTATAATTAAACGGAATTCTACTTCCGGGAAAGCCTTAGTGTCCTGGAATTCACATCACTTTCACATGTTGTGCCCACCAAGGTTGTTTATTATTAAGGCTTGGATTCCATTGTAGACTAGTCTCGAGTCTACTTTAGGCGCTGTCACTTAGAATATAGACAGTTTTCTCCGGTGGGGGCCTACCTAAATTTTCTTGCATACGCAATTATCGGCCTGAAAGACCGTTGCGTAGTTGCCCATACTTATGCCACTGTCATATCATGTTACATGTAGAGTCTTTGGCGTGAAAACCCACCCCCGTACCGGGGCTCATTTTTGAACAATCCGTGTACCATATCACGTTGGTTTTTTCTGATAGGTGCAACCCATCCCTCCATTCATCCCTTGTCGGAATTTGGAAATTAAATTCCTTTGGAATACATACTCTGGGTCCCATAATATTTTCTTGCAGCCCAGTCAGTATGCTGTCTAAAACAACATTGTGTGCTATTTTAGTGTGTGGTTCCGGGCGCTGGGTCCTTCGACTTGCAGGTCCGTCTCTTTCAACTTCCGCAGTGACTTGCACGCCTCAGACTGTATGGCGATATGGAGTGGTGGGAGGTTAAGTAGGATCTCCATTGCCACCGCCGGCGTCGTTCTGAACGCCATACAGGCGACACTCTGTGCCTTAGTTAGACAGTCCTGGCATGTCCTTAGTGATGTTCTTGATGGCCACCAGGCCAAGCAGCCGTACATGATTATGGGTGTTCATCATGGTATAGATCCACTTCAGTACTTTCGGGTTAAGGCCCCATGTCTTACCATATGCTGCACATTCCAAACACTCTCAGCGCTTTTGTTTTCGCGTTCACGACGTGTTTTTTCCCAGTGAGTATCTGGATAAATAAATACATAGAAAACATCCTAGCCCCGGGTACAAAATATCAATGTGCTTATCACAGTTATCACACAAATACTTGTCCTGACCGGAGGCCGAACCCGGGACCGTTGGCTTCGTAGGCAAGGTCATTACTCACTAGATCAATCGCGCCGTCAACAAGAGTAACGAAAATTAGTCATACATTTACTTATAGTAGGTATAGTGCACCCTCATGCACCAATAGTCGGTAGGTAGGTATCTCAAATTCAATAAACTCAGCATATTCATTGCCCACCCGTTAGTGATATGGTCACACTGTCTACAGGAGTTTTGTCTGAGATACCATCATCAAGTTACCGTTAAGAGTTACCGTTTCTCAATTTTAGTCCTTAGGTACTCTTTTTTTGAAAACCGTCCCACTACATTATCGATTCAAAATTATGAAACGCGTCTATATTGCGATGCTGCATAAAATCTTATTTTGACTAGCAATTATTATTCTGTCATAGTTATACATATAATAAAAATATTTGTTGCTTTTTAATATTGGAAACTTATTTATATGCGCACGGTACGGTACCTACACCACACCACTACAAATGTCATTAGTTCATTACGGCCCTCACTTATTTATCTACACAAAGCGACAGCACAGCACGCGACCTATTTAGGGATATGTTGTTGCGCTGCATGTGGCAGTACATCAACTAGTAGGCATGCCAGTATAAACCGTTCTGCCGTTCGCCAGCCGCCAATTATGTAATTTACTTTAATAAAAGAACCCCTATGAGTTGACTGCAGGCAATGTTGACATACTACAAAGAGAATAACTAATGTTTCAGTCGAGGACTTGCACTTACTTAAATACGGAATGATATGACGCATGGTAACCGCAATAATGAAATCTAAGTCTATTTATTATGTTTGGCCATTGCTTACCTTTTCTGTTTTCCACTATAAGTATATTTTCCAATATTCCGCATTCGCTTCCGTTCCCCTGCAAGAGATGCTTGCCCAGAGGCGACAGCACCTCGAGGAAGCACTGGCTCCAATCTACTAAAGCGCTTAGGTTGCCAAATTTCATGACACACTGCTCGCGCTCCTGAATTAAAAAGTGTTTTGTTGATACAAACAGAATCCCCTACATACCGTAAGCGGAGTGAAATGTGGACAAATTTTGAACCTTTGTTTAAAATATGAATTAATTAACAAAAAGTATAAAGTTGAGTTGTCTTTTGTTTAAAAAGTCATCTGTTAATAATTACGATAAATTTCATGGACGTTGAATTTTTTTCACAATAAGTAAATTTTTAAAGTTTTCTCAATAACAATGCGTCGCGAAACTGTTTGTAATTTATTCGATACACATCCCCACTGGTCGATTGCGAAGGTCGTGGAGCATTGTACACAAAAGGTTGAGAGTCAAAGCACAGTTTATAGTATTTTAGCATCATACTCACTCAGAAAAACGACTACAAGAAAGCCCGATTCTGGAAGATAGTTTAAACCAGTCTACTGAGTGGAGTCGTATAAAGATAATGAGCGCCGGCCGTGTCACAAAATTATATTGAGAGCTCAGAAGAAAATTCAAATGCGACGGCAAATTCATTAAAAACCATCTAGATACATGGGTATTGAAAAACAATCAAAAAAGTCAAGACGACAATTTGCAATTTGGTCAAACATACATTCCACGATAAAAACGACGTTTTGTGCGTAATTAATAATGGTAAATGAACGTCGAATCATATTTCACAGTAGACGGAAATTAATGGCAAGGGAATTATAATTTCATAATCACCAATGACCCAACTATATTATGATATAATGTCCAATACTCTTATTTATGTAGGTTCTTAATATCCATGTCCTTTAAGATATTTAGGTTATTAACGTTAAACTTGTGTTAAAAAGGAAAATTAACATCAGGGTCTATCCAAGATGCGAATGCTTCCTGGCGTTTTCCTTACTATACATACCTATAATGAAACACATAAGCGGGCCGAGATTCTAGGCGGTAAAACCCATATCGTCTTGTAATGGTATTGTCAGCGTTTTGATAGCTCTTATTTAGTTGACAGGACATGGTTTTTACCGCCTAGAATAGAGGCCCTGGCTAGAGAGCTTAATTTCACTTTACAGTTGATTTTTTTACTGCAGTAGGGTTTCTTTTTTTAATAATTCCGTTTTATGGTTTAAGTTTGTTTACCTACTGAAAGTAGCAGATTACTCCCGGGACATTAGTCCCATATAGTGCGCTTTTTAAAAGCAACATCTAGATGCAACACGACTTTCCCAACCGCTACATAATGTTTTTTTAAGATTTTAATAGTTATTTAATTATAGCAAATATTGAACGCAATCACTTTTTATATGCAGTCACGACAGTTACGTCCTTACTTATAAACGTGGAAGTAAGCTAAACCATGCTTTGTCCTTATCTGTCAAATGGATTTAAGTAGATAAGGACCAAGCATGGTGTAAGGGCTTTTTACCCCTTCCTAAATTAGTCACTAACAAGAGGGATGCCGCAATACGTTAGATCAGGGCTGGGGAAACGTTATTTAAACAAAAAGGTTTTTAAAACGTTTCGTACTGTTCTTTATAGAACATTTTGTACGGAACGAAAACGAAACGGGAACATTTTCAAAATCTGGTTTAATCCACATGACGCGCCGCGCTCCCCACGTGCGGCGACAAACATGAAACTATGCGTAAGAATCGTTCGTGGCTTCGTACCGAACACCCCAAAAACCGGTGAAAAATATTTTATTAATCAAGAACTATTAAAATTTTGATCCTGTTCAAAAACGTTTTCTATTACGTTCCGTTCAAACTAAATCGAAATAAGTCGTTTCTTAGGTATTAAACACGAAACCGTTTCGAAAAATATACCGTTATCCGAGCCCTGCGTTAGATGCGTTAGATACGTATAGAGATATCTCCATCTAGTTCCAACGTATTGCTGCATCCCTCTTGTTAGTCACTAATTTAGGAAGGTGTTATTAATATGAGCGCATTAGCGTACCCCACGGTTATTCCACGTTTATAAGTAAGGGCGTTAGATTTTAGACGCAGTTGCTTAAGAGTATGAGAAGCTAGGAAGTAAAATGTAATCCCGGTCATTTTACCGCTTAAGACAAATTGGGTAAAAACGGGTACTTACTAAGTCTGTGATTGCTCTTATATGCAAGCTAAAGCAGTCCATCGTTTTCGGCTGCGTGTAAATGGTGAGCCACGTGCCAACCAGCGATTCCACGTCCAAGGTGAGTCCATGTTTGTAATGATGGCAAGGAGCATAATCTCCACCGATGAAACTGCCTAGTATTGTAAATATAATTACTCCAAGCATATTTCCGGTTTAGTGGTTCAACGACCAAACCTTGCCTCCAAACGAAACATAATGAAGTCTGAACACTTAATCACTCAATTCACATACTTTGCGCCGTGGATATCAAAACAAAGCATTGTCATGCATGTTTTAAAGTCAGATCTTATCAAATATATTTGAATATAGAAACAACCGCGTGAATGTGTTATTGTTTAAACCCTAACTAAAGATATCCGAGACCGGCTGATCTCCAACGTTCCCACGTTATTAACCCCTCAATAACTTTATAATAATGTAGTCATAGAAATAAACAATGTATAGGTATTGTCTAGGGGACACGGTTTCTGTAGGAGAATGTATCGAAACTTTTTATTTGGTTGTCTTGCACCGTCAAAGGTAAGTATAATTTGTATAATTTTATTCTTTTATTATTACCAAGGAGCGGAATTTTCATAGCAAAAATCAAACGTCAAGAGGGATTGACCAATGTGTTTTATCGACTATCGATAATTAATTGTCACTTAGCACGACATGTTTTTGGTAATGAAACTAAACCTATAATGGGGAGGCTTTTGCCCTGGAGTGGGAGACAATCATCTACCAAAAAAAAAACGTGTATTCAAAAAAATACATTAATAAAACGGGAACTAGTTTTATTTTATTACAATTTAAATATAAAACCAATACGGAAATTTTAAACAGTATAACTGATAGTAGACTAAGCTTCATTAAAAAAAAAACGATTTCTATATCTGTCTGTACTAATTATAGTTTCATCTTGTCTGTAGTAAGAAAAAATCTTGACTGTTTTTTCTACATTATCATTTAAACTGGTCCTGTTTTCATTGTACATCTATTTATACCATGAGAAAGGGCGTCCTACCTGAGTTGAAGTAACGGGAGCATATTTGTAGTGCTCGATAACGCCATTTTGGTTGTACATATTAACTTTTTGCTATTAAATCGGCATAATCGCGAATTTTGTCATAGTCCGGAATAGTATCTAGTAAAATCAATAACTGGAATAGTCGATAAATAATGGTCAATCCCTCTTGACGTTTGACTTTAGCTATGAAAATTCCGCCCCTTGATTATTACTGCTTGTTAGTGTTTACTAAAAAATCGGAGTTTTGACACATTTTCCTGGTCAACTACGAATGAATATATTTATTTTTTATTCTATGTTGGATTGAATTTATTTTATTTTATTAGATTTTATTTTATTGTTTTATACATTATTTTTTATTATGCATACTCATAATCAAGCTATATTTAAAAAACAACTGACTGTTGAGTTTCTTGCGAAGCGCTGGTAGATTTTTGACGTGTATAAGTGCCCGTGCGGCCTACTACTGAATAAACATCTATCTTTTATCTTTTTTGTATCTTTTATAAAAAACTGAACCTTTCTTTATTGCGCTGTTGTTGTCGGATAATAAGTACCCTACATGTTGACCAGGGTACCTAAACTACTTGTCAACCGAATTCTATGGAAGTCCGTCCAGTGGATCTGAGTTACAAGCGGACAGGAAAAAAACGGCTGCAGGATCGCTCAGTTAAGTAGGTACTCCTCTATACTTATATTTCACAACAAAAGCCAATGGCACACACGACTTTTCATCATAACTAAATTTTATTTATGATGATAGGCAAGTTCTAAACTTTTAAGCTTAGAATGCATTATGGTTAAAATATACCTAGAGGTTAGTTACAATTCATAATGGTTCCTAGTCATAATAGTTAAAACTCCTAAACGTGAAATTCATCAAGTGCAAAATAGGTACTTAGTTTTACTCAATAATAAGAAAATCCATGACACAACGTAGAGAGCGTCTCATTTAAAATTGAACGCCCCTCAACTAATCGACCTACGAAGCATGCATCCAAATGTAGCCCTTAACACATCGGAGGGTTGTTCAGTATAAGATTAGGTAGAGGATCTCTACGTCGCCTAATGTTTGATACTTATATTAACTTTTCGCCTATTTATTTCAGTTTGCAAATTTTGCTTTGAGTACAACGGTTCTATCTCTCAATTCACAGATTAATCCATATCATAGCATGGAATCAGTCCTGGCACTAGCCGGCTGCTGCCGCGGCACGCTTTCTTTACTCATTCGGCTTCAGCGTTTTTACCTAACATGGTCTTCCTAACTTTTAATTGCAGTTTTCTAGACTACACTATAAAATATTCAAAGTTGTCAGAATACTGACTGAACCTAACGTTACGTGCTACGGCGAGAAGAGCGAGAAAAAGCGTGTCTTTGGTCCAACTATGTTTAAAACATAAACTGGCTTCCATGGATTTATGGAATCATTTGTAAAGTGACAGTTTGAGATGATGTTATTAAGCCAACTGGATTTTTTTTGTGATGTGCTGATTACTTATATGTAGATTTCAATCAATCACTTTTAGTCTAGCTTTAATGCGTTTACTGCCACCTATCTAACGAAGGAACCTATGTCATTTTAAAACCCGATGCCATTTGTTACTTGTAGGTAATCAGTGGACAGAAAAGAAAAAATAATCTTCCCAGATAACTGGTTATTTTAATAAGCAGGATTTTTATCAACCAACCAAGTACTAATAATAAATGTATCTTCCTTGAAAACATTTTAAGGAAGATATTTTCCTTTTACACAATCAGCTCATGTCTTCGCAGATACCTAATTTTATTCATAGGAATGTTTCCCGTCGGAAAAATATATAAACGTAGACATAAAACTTATTGTACAGATGTAGTGCATAATTGTTTTCCTTCGTATTTTCACGGAAACGTACGAACGTGTCTTGCTATTTCAGTTGGTCACAGTACAAAAAGCACTGAGGTTGACTGAGTTAGCATGACACGTTCGTACGTTTCCGTGAAAATACGAAGGAAAGCAATTATGCACTACACCTGTACGAAGTTAACATAAAAGCAACAAAGACCTGGTAGACAACCCAATTAAAAACAGAATTTTTCACTTTCTTTTAGGCAAAGTACCTACTGAAGTGGTTGACTGCAAGAAAAAAAAACCACTAACAACATAGTCCTCTGGTAACTAAGTCAGATTTATTCTTCGCAACTTGCCAGACTTAAGTTGAATGGATACAAAAAAAATATCCTTCCGTTTAAAAACACGTCCACTGAGATATTTTTTTCCTTTTTGGCCACACGTTGGCTTACTTGGTTATTTATGAAGAACAAATGCACAAGGCGCATTCCAGGTGCACATTTAAAAAAAAGGAAAATTAATAATGGTGGAGAGCCGTTGGTGTCTGGCGACACCTCGGACCTGGGTGCGCCCGAGAGTAGGTCTTGATACTCACTTCACGCTTGCCTTCACCGGCCGGCTGCGGTGTCCAATGACGAGGAACAGACCCTCACCTCTGGCTTGCCTTTATTGACCGGTCAGAGTGGAGTCGCAAGAGCTATATGTTCGAAGGGCGGATGTGTTGCATAAGTGGCGAGTGGGCACCTTATGGTCGTTTAAAGTCCAAAAGCACCTCTCCACCCTTAGCCCCTCTGGAACTGTTGCCTCCCTGCTGATATATATATGCGACTATTTGGGGAGGCCCATTCCATTGAGTTGGCGTGTCACCGCCTGCCATTTCAACCAAAGTAATTAGAATTGGCCAGGCAGGCGCCGTAGTTTCATCAATAGCTTAGTTCACCAATCCATATCAGTTCATTCATAGAGCCTATTATTAATGTTCCCAATATTGCACTAACCGGTGGTTGTCCTTGGGAACCTACTTCTATAGTTTGAACTCAAGGACAATCGCCGGTAGGTGTATTATCATGACTTTACTAAATTAAACTGGTCTAATGGGCCTCTGCGTGTTTGCTTCGGCTCCATATATGCCTTCCAAAGGTTCGGGACTCCCGTATTCCCATGATTGGTGATGTAAAAATATTATTATAATCAATGATCGGATCTAGGATGCAATTTGGGGTGAACGACCTAAAACCTTATACTTAGCATGGACGTGACTCGTGATTCGAGGCCTGGTGATCACTGATGAGATTAATAAGATAGTAATAATTATTATTACTTTTACCTGTTTACCCTGGTAAACGGATAAATATAATAAAAATACCATAAATGTGCAAGTACAGATGTAGTGCATAATTGTTTTCCTTCGTATTTTCACGGAAACGTACGAACGCGTCTTGCTATTTCAGTCGGTCACAGTACAAAAAGTACTGAGGTTGACTGAAGTAGCATGACACCTTCGTACGTTTCCGTGAAAATACGAAGGAAAGCAATTATGCACTACACCTGTAAGTTCAGTTCCTCTACGCAGTACTGTATTTTTTTTTGTGGTTATTAAATATTTTGATAATTTTATAGTATTAACTACTTAAAATTAAGTTATTTACTTTTTTATAAAGGTAGGTAACCAACGCGGGATTGTTAGTTATATTAATATCCAAGTTTAAATAGAGGACTTAAATTGCGTCCTAGATCCGATCACTCATTATAAGGTCCATAAAACGATTAGGTATCCAAAAAATATAAATCTACCACAAAAACAGTTTGGTGTGTAAAGCCTCACAAGTTACATAAAAACCCGCAAAAAGTCGCTAAAATCCGCTCACGTGTTATTTTTTACACAGCTGAAATTTTTCTCACATAATTATATTGTTATCTGGAGAATGAAAAATATGCCTTCAACTAAGTAAATCGTAATCCTGAAATCAGCAGTCGTGGGCATTTAATAGATTAGAGTCTGATTGTTCAACCGTCAGATAAAGGGGCATGAAAGACAAGCTTTAACTTACAGTGGTGGCCACATAATTAGGAACGCTTGTGTTTATCCCATACCATTAGCTACAAATATGACTTTACAATTTTGGCCACCAAATACAAAGTTCCTGTCCAATTTTATTACTTCTAACTACAATTTACTTTAGCTCATTAACTGAGGTTTAAACTGTTGTACAGTGAACTACTGTTGTACAGTGAACTACTGTTAAAAACGGAGCTTATATTTTATAGGGATTTAAAAACAGTGCTGACGTGTCCATACAAAGTTTTAGGCCAGTCTATATCAACACAAAAATAGGCAAACATCGCAAACCCTCATGTGACTACTTCTTTTTAAAAATTGTTAGGTGTGTTGAGAGTAGTTAACATCCAAGTTAGCAACCCTGAAAACACTGTGCTACCGCTATTGCGCTGGAAGAACTGCGAAATTTTGGCACTTGTTTCAATATTTTCGAAAAAAGTACCGTAAGGAGTAGTAGCGTTTTTCAAGTATCTTTGATGGGTACTTTAAGATAACTAATTTTGCTATAATTTGAGCGTAACAGGAGCACACTATGTCCAAAGATGGGCAATGTGCACAGAGCCCGCTACTCAAACCCTGCTTAAAATGGTGGCTTGCAAATGCAAAAAGAGGTTGCTTAGGGTCGTGCACTTGCTGAAGGCGTGGGCTCAAGTGCTCTATCCAATAATTCTTTTGCCACGGGCGAAATTGCAACGTCATCCCTATCGTCCTGGACGAGGAGGACGAGGATGCAGGCGACCCAACACCATATGCCGAACCGACTCCACCTTCAGAAAATATTACCCCTCCTCCCCAGCTCCCCCCACTGATCTAGGCTGGATGAGACCTGCTTCTTCCAGCAGGGCGATAGTCTAAACTGTTTTTGCTTAACCGGGGAAATAATATTATTTTATGTTTATGTTGGTTTTTATGTTTACCTTTATTTGTTTTAAATGTGTTATATCCTAAAAGTCAAATTTACACTCTTGGTTATTTTAAGCAATATGTACATACATTATTCAGTACTAACGTTTTTATAATTTAATAAAAATCCTATATTTTACATTTTTGAAGAAGATATAAAAGCTAGAGCTAAATTCCCTACACATTGTTTTCTATGATTTTACGTAGGAGCAATTAGTTCAGCCGCTACGAGTCTTGGAAAATGATCCTACCACAATATATTCACTTATTGAAAAAATGCTCATCTTTGACTTGCTGTACCGTCGCAACCAATAAACATTGTGTGCTCAAATTATGCACACATTGTAGCAAATTTAGTTATCTTTATTATAGTAGAAGTAAAGTATTTATTCTAGGTAGGTAGTTTCTTTTAAGAACCTGAATCAAGTGCCAAAATTTCGAATTTTTCTCGATTGTAAACTTGGGTATTAACTACTCTCAAGGGACCTTACAACATATAAAAAAAGCGTAGTTACATGCGCATTTGCGATGTTTGATGTCGTTATAGACTGGCCTATTTATGAAAGTCAAACGTTTATTTTTTCAAAACCCTATGAAATGAAAGATTCGTTTCCAAGAGATAAATTATACATATATTTAAACCTTAGCTTATTATTTAACGATTAGTGTAACTAAAAATAAATTTGGACTAGAACTAATAGAACTATTTGTTTGATTGTCAAATTTGAAAAGTCATATTTATAGGCAATCGTATTGGAAACACGCAAGCGTTCCTATTTATGTGGCTACCACTGTATTGGTCAGATATATGTTATTAAAAACTATTTTATTGTAATCCCTGTAAGTAGAAAACTGATAAGGAAACTCAATTGAGCATCTTATTTAGTAAAACTTAATAAAATGGAATGCATACCCAGTCTACTCTAATTTAACAGAGCCCCGCCAATGATTACAATAATTACAATACTAGCTTCTAAAATCACAAGAGCGATACCAGGTCATTTACTAGAGCGTAGACTTTGTACTGGACGAGTTCTAGCAACCAATCTGTTTCCTTCCCCGAATCTTACAATTCCTTAAGGCAACCGTGAAGAGTTCGTCGACGGGCATAACGTGACAGCCTAGTAGCCTCTTGTTTGTGTGACATGTCGGTTATCCCGAGCGCAACAGTGTATAGTGTACCAAAATACTTGGTACAAACGACAGCGTTACTGGTACGTACAGGAACAAGATAAGCTGGTAACATATATAGCTCGACGACGTACTCGCCCTCGCTGTGTTAGTAACACAGGAAAAGTAACACTAAATTATGAGTTTGGCGGCAAATTATGTAATTTAATCAATGAAACTTTGTTTTAACTTAATCTTGGCATTAGAAATGAGGATCTGCCGAGTCCTACCCTGGTGTGTAGTCGTGTCATGAGGGTTTTACCTACATTGGGGTGGGGAAATTTTACTAGGCGAGTGAAGTGTCATTTTCCATGTAGAGTAGAAGTACCGGTTTTGGCCATCTTAACACCGGCTACTGTAAGTTTTAACCAATATCTAAAGCATTATGAAATTACAAAAATATTTTTATTTTTCGTCTTGATACCTAATCTTCAGTTTTAACTTTTTATGAATATTATTTATAATTTTACAATATTTTTGATACTCATTTCAACCTTAAGTGGCCAAAAAGGATAGAGTGGCCACAAACGGTACTTCTTCCCTATTTTTTGCGCTGAATCGAATGAGACCATAGCCATTGCAAAAAAAAAGAGAAAAGAATACAATATGTCTAGTCAAAAAAAATGGATTTAATCAGCAAATACAATTGTTTTTTTACACTAGATACAGTATGTAATATCAAGTCTGAACTATGAACCTGCTGATTGAATCCTACTTTTGACTTGAAATATTTTCTTTTTACACGACTGGCCAAAAAAAGGAGTGTAATGTTTTCAGGGTTCATGTATGTATGTATGTTCGGAATGATTATTTATTCCACCACAACTTCTAAATAGTTGAGCCGATTTAAATGTGTGTGGTGTCATTAGAATCCTTTCACTATCCCGGGTGACAACAACAATGGCAAAATTTATGTCAACAATACAAAGTCGTCTAATTATTACAATATGGGTATCATTTGAAAGGTCTTAATGTGACCATCTCAAATATATACGAATATAGTAGCATTAATTAACGGGTTTAATAATAATATCATAAACGCAGTCGGGTTTTATAAAGGTTTCTTTTCATTTAGTTATTGTTTTTTACACTTTTACCAAAAAGAACCCTCCATATTTCGCAAAATATTGATTCCATGTATGTACGGGAATGGTGTCATTCAATTCAAGGCAAAAAAATACATGGAAAATGATGCTTCACTCGCATAGTTAAATTTCCCCCCGGCCCCCCAAGACCCCTAAATTTTGGTAGGACTCTGCTGATCCTCATTTCTAGCGCCATGATAAAGTTAAAAACAAACTTTCACCTCCATAATATTCTATTTTCCTGTATAGGGACTGAAACCTCACCTCACCAAAACTCACAACTACATAAGTAAACGCATTAAATTTCCAAATAGGGCAGAGATATTGCTGGGCATGTATATATTCAAATCATCGTAAAACAATAGGGTTACAGAGAAGAAAGTAATGTAAAATAATCAAAAAATGTTTTATGAAAAAAGTATACAAACTTAAAAAATATATATAACTTACAGTAAATATTTTAGACGCAAATCTATATATCAGCACTGCGCAATGGCGGTTAATTTATATCTTCGTTACTCTTAAAATATATGTTAGACTAGCCGAGAATAGGTACTTCACGTGTACTTTGGAATACTGCTTCCTGAAAATAAGACAAAAAATAAAGGTTACGGTTTTGCATCATGAAGGAATACTGCAGGTTGTGATATGAAGCAATTGGAAAACGGTACAAGAAATCAAAGGGTTTTCAATAGTAGAATAATAGATTCAAATTCCGTAGTGCAGTAATTTATTGAATCCAAGTACGTTAATTACATACAAGAAACCTTATTAGGTACCTACTATTTAATATAGTCGTTGACTAGTACACAATGTTAAATACTTTATAAATATAATAACAGTAGCCCCTCCGCTAGTCGCGCGCGGGCGCCCACGCCTGCGGGGCGGCGCCCGCGGCTACATCGTATATTTTCAGTCGTATTACGCGAACAATTGCATCCCTTTAGGTACCTAAGTATTTCTGAATACCATAATATAAGCCAAACACAGAACAACTAATGAACATTCTCTCTGCGCTCCTTTGTAGGAGCACCTGTAAACATTAGATAGCGACATGCGTCGTGTCTGCTTGTCGTCCCTTAATATTTACAGTTGCTTTACCTATTATTAAAATTATAGTTCACACAAAATAAAATAATTGGACTATCAATACTAGAGCTTAAATTGATAACAGTATAATAGGTATATCGAGACGTGTATGTGGATAATACTTTTTAAGCGACAGTGAATAAAATATTACATTTAGTTAGTTAGAGAACCCTATATTTAACTCAACACAGTGATCAACAGTATCCTTCTCTTCTAGATTAATCTAACGGCTTACCAACTAGTATTAACCTTAATTAATAAAATGTGAGTACAAAATAAATAGGGATAGGCTGTGTCATACAGTTGGAATTCTGTTACCTACCCACGATTAGCTAATCTATACCGGAAACACAGTTGACTTGAACACAATATCATCTGTATGCTAGCTTACTAATCGACCAAGTTTTTTTTTCATTTGTGGTAGGTACGCTATGAATATTACCCCAATAAACATTTGAATTGCGCCAAAAAAAAAGTATTTAAAATCTAATTCCTACGTTAAAATATACGTAGTAAAGCATATTCCCACAGCGCTAATTCAATTAAAATATCTTGTCAATAAATATAATTAGTTCCGTTAAATCCCGCGTAATAGTGTCAACGACGATTTTTCAAACGATGATAAAAAGAGATTTTAATTTTAATGTACTACAGATTTAATTCAACGCGATGGTTAACTTCCAAGTGTAAACAAGGATTCTTAACTAAGAGAAATACGTACCTAAGAGTTAATAATAATCTGAGACTCGACAAGTTTCGTCATTACTCGCAATAATGTGGATTGTGGACATGACACCAAAGATAAATCAAATTAGTTTTATTGTATACCTACTAAAGAGATACACACGTAATAGAGTTTGCAATCTTCTTCGAATTCTATCGAATATTCTTTAAATAAAATATATACGATATACATGAAATAATGCGTACAGTATACAAGGAGAAATAGGAGTCCTTGTGCAAAAATTAAAGCAATCCTTAAAAGAAATCCAGATATTGAGACTGTCATCCAATACTTAGAAGAGAAAAAACTATGAAGCCTAATGGCATGACAATATTCCTATTAAGCTAGTTAAGATTGCTCCAAACATCAAAATGATTGAGAAATGATTTTTCAGCTCATAAGTTTATTTTAGACGTGGAACTGAAAATACTAATGGAAAATTTATAAAAAATACTGTTTATTTATTTATATAATCGAAAATCTAATTAAAGACCAAAATCCTAACTGTGTTTAAGTGTAGGTAAGTACTCGTATTTTTAACAATAAAACTTACTGTATTTATGAAATAATGTTAAAGTTAATAAATAATCAAGATGGGAACTGTCCGATTTTGGTCCAAAATTATATTTGCGAGTATACACAATAACAAGTATCTGTATTATTACTGTATTGCAATGCATGAAATTAAATTTCAGGTAAGAAATCAATTAATTTAATTTAATGTTTGTAGTCATGTCCTCATTATTGAGAGTAAAGACGCCAATTTGTCCGATCTCTAATAATAATTGAAAACCATGATTGGTGTGGCGGCCCCGTTATTTTTTCATAATTTAATCGTAAAGAGAGAAATAATGAAAAAATATACATACATACCTACACGCCTTCAGCCCAGAGTGGGATAGGCAGAGCTACACAATTACCAACAACTCGTAACAGCTTGTTGTTAATTCTATAACCACATTTTGCATATTAAGGCGAAGACGTTTACCAGTGTATATTAGTGACAGGTTGCAAGCCCATCGCCTAACAATACTATGAACAAAAGAGAAAGAGTATAATAAGATCTTATATAAAAAGTGAACTGGGGTAGGTAATTGTAACTCAAGATATTATATTCTCCACTAAGTTGAGGTCACAGCGACAAATATTAAGACTAATCAAAAGGTACAATGAACACTCTAGAATGGATGACAAGAGAAGAAGGGGCAGACCTCATTCTGATAGAACTCCAGGAGTCATCAAAGCAATTAAGGCGCGCATTGATTGCAAGAAATCCCGTTTACAAACAGTAATTGACGGCTTTAGATTTGGGCTTAAGCAGAAGCACAGCGAAAAAACTACTCAAAGAAGACCTCAACTACGAGCTTATCGAAAAAAAAGTGGGCATCTTATAAACGCGCGGCTGATAGCAATGAGAGTCAAAAGAGGCAGAGTTTTGTTAAAGCGATACGATACGAAATTTTGTTTGAACCTAAAGTCAAGATTGAAATTGTAACTAAATCATGCGGTTAATAAACACCCTCCGCCTCCAAAAAAGTTAAAGTTACAATAACCCCCGGTCTCTTTTTTCTATAAAAGTGCAACATGACAGTGACATGGTAGCAATTTGAGTGGAAAAAAAGGTTTTCTAACACTTGCCCGTCAAGCTAACCATCGGATGTAGCCCGGGTACCCGTTTGCCCATTCTTACATGTCAACCATATAACCTTGGACCTTCCAGTAGCAGTACTTTAAAATAGGCTGAACTACTCTACAACTAGCAACTGTATGATTGGCGTAATTAAAGAATAAGTTGCGGGACTATATGAACTCCGATTAAAGTTCAAAATTACGCTAGCTCTCGACTCTTTCTCTCTATCACTCGATATCTGTAGAGTGGGATTTCGAGCAACCAACCAGTAAATATACGAATCTAGCACTTGTATTACATTCCTAGACGTAACAGTATGTAGGCTTCGGCGCCGTCGTGCGTGGCTTCTACTACTAAGATAAGACATTATTATTTTGACTTTGAGTAACCCTTCTTTATTAAAAACAATTGGCTATCTTGCAGTGTTTTAAAAACAGGACTGAATAATATGTTGTAAGAAGCAATTCCGACTGAGATAGCGTTAGACCAATACAATGACACAAATAGACTTACTTCTCTTTTTTTTATTTTATTACAAGAAAACCTTGAATATGCTTTACTGAAAACCTGCGCTAGAATGCAGATATTTTTAGTTTTGAATTCACATGTCGTTTGGTTGCCGGCTTAGAATACACTCCATGTCTTCTCGTGACGCTACTTAGGCAATGAAAGCTTGTAGTATTGTTAGGCGATGGGCTTGCAACCTGACACTAATATACACTGGTAAAGACATCTTATCCTGATTATGCACATTTGTGGTTACAAAATTAACATATTTTTTTTACACTTATTGGTAATTTAGTAGCTCTGCCTACCCCACTCTGTAAATAAAGGCGTGAGTATATAGGTATATAAATGTGTTTTATACAGTGTTTTACAAAAATACCCGTAAAGCAGAAAGGGGATTAAATGGTCCCTTGTAAAGAGCCCATTGACCCTACTTTAGTAAAACCAAAAAGCAACAACAATCCGAGTTGTGGATTAATATTAAAGTTTTAAAATCTCTATTATTACGGCTAAATACAGATTCAGATTTACACAGAAAATCACCTCGTAATATTCCGAGTTAGAGAACATCGCATTTTATCTCAATTTATAATAAATTGGAAAAAAAATTACCCTTTCGTTTGGTTTTTAGAACAAGGCAGATTTGAAAGAAGTTAGTAAGGTTTTTATGATACCCTTTTTTCCCTTGGCCTTGGCTGAAAATAGCTTTAGATAATTAGGGATTCCAAAACTTAACATCTAATTCTCAAAAATGGAGTAATGTGTGGATTACACCATCACACCAAAATATATCACTTGTCCAATTCATACTTTCAAAGACAATAGATAAGGACTACTTTTGCTATCAAAACTTGTAGCTAATTTTAGACAAGGGATCTAAACGCATACCGTAGGGGCTACAGTCTGGGCTCGAGTTGAATGCCGAGCTTAGGAATGTGCTAGTACGGGACGGCACTACACGGTTTAGTGCACACTGCAGGCGGGAGAGGAGAGGCGTGACACCCTTCACCTCAGGCCCCGACTGCATTCAATTCGCGCGCGGACTGTACCTACCTTCACTAGTTTTCTACCGATAGGTATCCTTGAAATCAAATAACTACTTTAGCTATTAACATAATGTAAAGTTCAAAATATATTCGGCGCCGGAATAAAGGACGCTTTCTTATCACGGATATTTACGTCAAGTTCTGGGACGCCGTGTATAGCCTATGTCCATATCTGGAATAAAAAACCATTCAAACTGTAGTGTAGGGTATGTCTTTTCTTGTGGCTATCAATTAGAGGGTAGTTCCAAGTCGGGTGTTGAGCGTGTGACGGAGATGAATATAATCATAGAACCAGCTCGGTGTTTGATTTCGGCCTGCTTCCCTATATTTCAGTGGCCAACGAGGATTCGGGATATAGTTAGCGCGTGTGATACGTCAGAGTGTGCGGAACAATGTCCATCGGGAAGATTAAGGAATTTTGTGTGTCAGACGGAAATTGGTCGTTATACGTCGAACGACTGGAAATGTACTTTAAAGTGAACAGTATCGAGGAGGACATGTGGTTACCGACATTAATTGCCGTCATCGGCGAGGAGACATATGAATTGCTAAGTAATTTAACGAGTCCAAAGAAGCCAGCGGACTTAAAATACAAAGATGTGGTTGAGGTGTTACGTAAGCACTTACAACCGAAGCGGTCGGTAATGGCGGAGCGATATCGTTTCCGTCAAAGAAGGCAAGGCGTGGAAGAGAATATTTCGCGATACATAACGGGACTAAAGCAAATGTCAAAGTACTGCGAGTTTGCGGCAACATTGGAAATTAATTTGCGGGACCAATTTGTGTGCGGCATAAGAAGTGAGGTTATTCGACAACGGCTGTTCGCGGAGGAGGATTTGAGTTATGAAGATGCGATCAAACTCGCGAGCGCACTAGAAGCCGCTGAGCGGGACGCGGCGGCGGTGGAGCACGCGGTCGGGAGCGGCGGCGCGGGCGGCGCGGAGACCCTGCACGCGCTGCAGGCGCGGCCGGCGCGCGCGGCCCGGCCAGGCCCGAGGGGCGCGTGGGGCCGCCCGGCAGCGGCGCCCTCGGCAGCGGCGGCGGCACTGTGTTCGGTGTGTGGGGCACATGATCATGTCAGTGGAGCCTGTCGGTTCAAAAACTTTGTGTGTCGGCTATGCGGTAACAAGGGGCATCTCAAACGGATGTGCCCAGAGCGCGCGGGTTACGCGGCTAGAAATAAGGGGGGCCAGAATATGCACCACGTTGACGCGGCGGCGGCGGCTCAGCAGGCGGAAGACGCGGCATCGAGCGACTCCGAGCTGGAGGAGGAGCTGCACCAGCTGTGCCTAAGGGACTACAGACCGGTGAGCATGTCGTTATCCGTAGATGAGGTTCCCTTGAAGATGGAAGTGGATACTGGATCAGCAGTCTCGTGTATTAGCCAGGCTACATATTTAAAATATTTTTCTCATAGACAGATTGAGAACTGTGAAGTTGTTTTAAATTTTTATGATGGCTCTAAAATTAAACCGTTAGGTATTATTAGACCAACAGTATCATTTAAAAATAATGAAAAACAATTGGAGTTATTTGTAATCAAAGGAGGTTCGACCTCCTTACTAGGACGCCACTGGCTCTCAGAGTTAGGTATTAATGTGCTGGAAATACCGAAGCCGAATTTGGTATCACATAATTTTAAAATAAACTGTAACGATTTATCTGTGTTGATTGACAGGTATAAGGAGCTATTTAGTGGGGGGCTGGGGCGGTTTACGGGCGGCAAAGCGACGTTGCGGGTGCGGGAGGGCGCGGTCCCGGTTTTCTGTCGGGCGCGGCCGCTGCCCTACTCGATCAAGGATCAGGTGGACTCTCAGCTGGATGACATGCTCCGCGAAGGGGTCATCGAACCGGTGGAGACGTCGGACTGGGCGACGCCGTTAGTACCGGTAAGGAAGTCGGACGGAGGTCTTCGTATCTGCGCTGATTATAAAATTACCTTAAACCCTGCCTTGCTGGTCGATAGGTATCCGCTGCCTAGAATAGAAGACTTGTTGGTAGGACTAAACGGGGCTCAAGTATTCTCAAAGATAGACCTGTCCCAAGCCTATAATCAGATCGAATTAGACGACTCAAAGGAGTTCACGGTTATAAATACTCACAGAGGTTTATTCAAATACAATCGGCTAGTATTTGGTCTAGCATCAAGTCCTGGTATTTTCCAGCGAATAATGTCAAACATTCTCAGTGACATTCCTAATGTCGAAGTCTTCTTGGATGACGTCATAGTTGCTACTACAGGCATAAGTGAGCATATTACAACCTTGGAAAGATTATTTAGTCGCTTGCAAAGTCACGGGCTCAAGCTAAAAAGGAGCAAGTGCTCGTTCTTAGTCGACGAAGTTAAGTACCTAGGCCATATTATATCTAAGGAGGGCTTAAAAGTTGATCCCGCGAAAGTAGAAGCAATAGTTAATATTCCACGCCCCACTAACGTTAACGAACTACGGTCGTTTTTGGGCTTAGTGAATTTTTATGCAAAGTTTATTAGAAACATTAGTACAGTTTTGGCACCATTATACCAATTGTTAAAGAAAAGTGCGACTTGGAATTGGAATTCGAGTTGCGAAGAATCCTTTAAAACCATTAAATATATTTTAGTTAGCGCGGATGTATTGGCCCATTACGATCCAAGTAAAAAGTTGACCCTCACGTCGGACGCGTCGTCGCGGGGAGTGGCGGGGGTGCTCAGCCAGCCGGGGCCGGGGGACGAGGAGCGCCCCGTTGCATACGTGTCGCGGTCGCTTACGGATGCGGAAAAGAATTACTCTCAAATAGATAAAGAGGCCCTAGCGATAATTTTTTGCTTGGAAAAATTACATCAATATTTGTACGGTAGACGATTTACTTTGCGCACTGATCACAAGCCGCTTGTAAGCATATTCGGCCCTAAGCACGGGGTCCCGGCGATGGCTGCCAGCCGTCTGCAACGATGGGCTATTAAAATGTCCGCGTATTCGTATGACATCGAGTACGTGAACACGAAGCTCAACGGTGCCGATGGGCTGTCGCGCCTGCCGCTGCCGCTGCCGGGCTCGTCGCGAACTCCGGCGGTGCCGGAACAGACATATTTGCATTTCGCTCAGGATGCTATGTCGTTAGATTTTAGTACTGTTAAAAAACTTACTGCGCGTGACCCAATTTTAAGTAGAATTCTAGCTTACGTGCGGGACGGATGGCCAGCGGAAAATGATATTAAAACATTACAACCTTATTTTACGCGCAAAAACGAACTGTATGAGGAGTTAGGATGTGTAATGTGGGGCCACAGGGTAGTTGTGCCTGAGGGTTGTCGGGGCAAAGTGTTAGAAGAGCTGCACGGGTGCCATATGGGCATTGCGAAAACAAAGGCAATGGCTCGGAGTTACGTGTGGTGGCCGGGCCTGGACGAGGCACTGGAGGCGCACTGCCGTGCCTGCTCTGCGTGCGCCGCTGAGGCGGACGCGCCGGCGCGCCATGCGCCGTGCTTGTGGCCTTGGCCGGCCAAACCGTGGTCGCGCATACACGTCGATTTTTTGGGTCCAATCTTTGGTAAAATATATTTAATAATTGTCGACGCTAGAACGAAATGGTTAGAAGTGTTTGAAGTGCCTAGCACGGCCGCGCCTCATTCAATAGATAGATTAAGTGAGACGTTCGCTAGATGGGGTTTGCCCAGGCAACTAGTTTCAGATAACGGCCCGCCTTTTACAAGCGCTGAATTTTCGGCATTCCTATCCAAATTAGGAATACAACATACTTTTACAGCCCCTTATCACCCTGCGTCCAATGGCGCGGCGGAAAATGCGGTGCGCACTATTAAACGGGTAATAAAAAAAGCGGTTAGACAAAATAAAAAAATAGGGCTGTCCATATATACATTTTTGCTTTATTACCGCAGCACCGAGCACTGTACTACGGGGGAGAGCCCAGCGTCGTTAATGCTAGGCAGGAAAATACGTACTAGGTTAGACGTTCTTCGGCCAGATTGTACAACCAAAGTGCACGACGCGCAGAGACTACAAGCGGGCAGTAGCGGGCATTCTGAGTCTACTTTAAAGTCAGGAGAGGAAGTGTGGGTGCGCCAGTATCACCGGGGCCACAAGTGGTTGCCGGGGAAAATTTCGCAGCGGTTAGGTAGTAGGAACTACACAGTTGTGGATGATTTAGGAAAAACCTCACATAGGCACATTGACCAGCTAAGGCAGCGGCCAAGAAGTTCTTTAATTTGCCCAACCAATCAGACAGATCGAAACCCTTCGGAAGGTTCCGGGAGGGAGTCGCGAGTCATCCAGCCTGAGAGTCCAGCAAGATCTACACCTCCGGCGGCAGTCGGCATAAGTACAAGCCCCGCGGTTGCATCTGGCGGGAGCCTGAGCGTAGGGGAGGGCGGGGACGAGGCTCCGGGGGCGGCCGACCTGACCCCGCAGGTATCAACTCCGTCACGTCCTTTGCCGTCTCAGGTTAGGCCGATACGTAAGTGCCGTATCGATAATCCAGCACGTTACAGACTGTAATTACTAATTACGAATAAAATAAAATTGTTGGTTCGTATGACAAATCCATACTTATTTATTAAAATGTGAAAGTGTGTACATTTGTCCGTCTTTCACGCTTCAACCAATGAACGTATCGAGGTGAAACTTGGCACACATATTGGTTGGGTCGTGAAAATGGGACATAGGATAGTTAGTCTAAATTGTTAGCATACCAAAGTGTAATAATTAGTTATAAGCATATTGAATTATGTATATACCATTAGAATAAGGGTGGAGGTGTGTAGTGTAGGGTATGTCTTTTCTTGTGGCTATCAATTAGAGGGTAGTTCCAAGTCGGGTGTTGAGCGTGTGACGGAGATGAATATAATCATAGAACCAGCTCGGTGTTTGATTTCGGCCTGCTTCCCTATATTTCACAAACTTCAAAATGGTGAAAGATGTTTTCAAATAAGAGTAGTGCTTCAAATATTAACTTCTCTCTCTCTCTCTCTCTCTCTCTCTCTCTCTCTTTATATTTGTACAGAATATCTATTCTGCATCGCAACGCATCTGCGTTATCTCATTCCCAGTTATTAACTCCCGAGTAAGTCAGTGAGTCAATGACCTGCCTAAACATTGAGAAATGCCTGCCTACACATTGAGAAGTACAAAAAAAGGGATGTATCTGTGTGCATGTCTGTGCTGTCCTGCTAAGCCACAAAATAATCCTGTAGCAATCGCAACCTCATTACTAAGAGAAGAGGATTGAATCTACATTGGCAATTGAATCTGATTGACTGTATATTGGCCTAGGAGGGCAATGTGACATCGTAGCTCCCAAACGGACGGACCGATTGATGGATGGTTCTTAGTTAGTTTCATGACATTGGTTAGGCCGTTTGAGAGACATCCGCTGTGACAGAAGGGGACGCCATTACATAGGAAGTTAATATCTATTCAATAATTACTTCCATTTCTGGATTTTATTGCCCTCCGGTAATCAACATACGCAACATAACATTATTAAGTGTTTTTTAAGCTTCTCCAACTGATTGAGACATTGCCTGCTTTGTGGGAGAGAGCAGCTTGGTTACGCAATTTACAATATGGCCTAACTGCTCTCCATATCTAAACCTACGTTGTAGTAACCTGTTTGATAAAATAAATTCGGATAACATCGATAATACGTTTCGCTTATCGGATAAGATACGACATAATTAGGCAGGTAAAGATTACATCAACAACTTATGCAGACATAGAGAAATGGTTTTAAACAACGGTCAGAAAATAAAATTAAGATTCCGCGTGGAACCAGTGACAGACGGGTTACTTGCGCATTATTTTCAGGGTTATAACTGTTTTTGCTTAATACAATTATCACGGAAAATTGAACTAAATCAAAGTTACATGTGCATTTCCATTAAATACTTTTATTTTTATTTATTACCCGACGTGTAAGGGATTTACAACTATAGAGTAGTAGCCTAAAAGTTTAAAAAACAAAACAATAATACCTATCTACCACCGCACTCACAGACATCAGAGAAACTGGTTACCTTTTCAAAGTTGTGTATAAAATAGGATATTAAACCCAAGACTGATTTGAATCCAATTCCGGTATAGTTTTGTATGTAATCCCGCGGTATTACAAACCGCTATACCGAAATTGAACCCCTATAATCTTCACTTTTAACGATTTAAGCGTCATTATCATAAACCTATAAACAACGCGAACGGAACATCCCTTTATTCGTTATTTCCTAGCACAGAATGCCACGCGTTAACATTGTCAATGTTATGTCTTGCTTATTTACAGCACGGGTAAGCTTCGAATAGAATTAAGATTTGTCGCACGAGCACTTAGTACACGAATTAATGCCACTAATTTTAATTGAAGTTGCGAATGTTCCGATTAAATAGTAGCGTCCCAAAAATTTACATAATAGACATAGTGCGTTTTTACACCATTCATTTGGGAAGCGAACCGATTCTTTGTACTCTTTCCGATGACTTATCTGCCTGTATTGTTTTCCAGAATTTTAATTTTAATTATTTGCCATAAGTTAATAACACAAATTTCATAACCATAATGTCCGTGGGCGAGACTTAATGATCACACATATTACCTGCTATAATATCAGTTACTATGAAATCAACTTTCCATAACCATCAAAATGTATTTTATTGGTAACAAAAATATTATTTGGCATAATCCTTTTAAATGTGACAACAGTAGGTAAAGCTTGTATATTACTGTTGTGTGTAGATTAATCTGTTCATCGAAATAGTGTCATTTTTACTTAACTTAATGTAGTTATAATATCTAAATGTTAGGCGCGACGACAAGCGGAGCGTTAGGTTAGGCTAAACTGTGACCTAACCCTGTCAGAACTCTATTGAAATGGTGTCGCAGCCTGAGGGTTTTTAGGGAAAATAACAATTATGTTATATCATTTCAATTTTTATACAAATAAACCTATAACAAACTAAGCTAATATTATAAAAAGAGCTTTTGAGTTTGTTTATGTGGGATGGCATTAGCACCCTAAACTGCACCTATTTGAAAAAATATGTTACCGTTTGAATGGTACATTATTCCAAATAGACATACACTGTATACTATGTATAGAATTGTTTAACCTGAGCGAACTGGGACTTGCCACGAATAGCCATTAGATATGGAAAGCAATATTTATGGCAAACATATCCATCATTACATTATGACATCAAAAAAAGAGAATATTAAATTATATTCAAAATCCATTATAGAACACATACTCGGAAATGTTAACCTTACTGTTGTAACATCAGCCCGCTCTGAATTCCAGGAAAGTTATCATTTACCAACGGCAGCGGCCGCGAAAATGTATGAAATTTCATTAGATACCTGGTTTTTTACTTTTGGATTAGGGATAACTAACTACAAACAGCCAAATACTCGTGCAATCAAAATTCTTCCTAGTATATTTACTTTTAAATGTCATGGACGAAAAATTCAAACCTTTTCAAACAGCATTTACAGCGTATTTAAAAACGTCTCGACGCATACTATCCAATACGCGTCATGTCCAATACGCGTATTGTCCAAACTTGGTACTTGATCCAATACGCAGTATATCCAAATCGCAGATCATCCAATACTCAGAATGTCCAATATGCAGATAGTCCTGCACGCAGGATATCCAATACGTAGAAAATCTAACACGCAGGATGTCCAATACAAACGCAGAATGTCGTTTACGCTGAACGTCCAACACGCAAAACGTCCAACACGCAGAACGACCTCTACGCTAAACGTCCAACACGCAAAATGTCCACTACGAAATTCAGTACCATCACGTTTCACAACCAGTTATCTACGATGATTTTTTGGTATTTCATGGCAACTAGTTGTGATAGAAGAATATTTTATTTATGTTACGCAACCAGTTGCCGTAACAAATTAAAAAATATTTTTTTTCATAATATTTGACGTAACGCATGCACAACTTATTCCGACGACAGTTAAATAACTACTGTTTCGTCTAGCGGACGAACATTCATATTATTTATGTAATTGTAAATGACGGTTTTTCGGAATCGCTTGACATAGCGTTATCGTCGTCACCTGACCAATCATCCGCCCCATTCTTTTGCCATGCCTTCATTTTGGCACAATCCGTCTAAGACAGAAACATTGCAATCCTTTGTATTTGCTCGTTCTTCTGATTCTGTGCTCTATAAACAGTTTCAATTAGTCTAGTCAATTTTTATTGTAGTTGAGGACTTTCAGATGTAATCTATACCCAACTGAACGCAGTTAATTAAAGTTGTTTTATTTAGTAACAAGTACAATTTTGTAAACAAATTTTGTAGCGAATTTCCTATAGTAATTTTCCTATGCTGACGAAGTACTTATTTTACGAAGTACAGTACGTATTTTGATGGCTATGAAGGTGGCATCCCAGTTCCAATAATCCATGAACCTTTCGGTACCTGTGTCCTAACACCTCTGATTAACAATTCCCAAAATTCACACTTACCAAAATACCTATTCATCTCTTACACATTTTCTATAATCACTACTGCCTATAAATGTCATTTCCTAAAATTCCCACTTTTTTAGGGGATTCTTCCTTTCGGTACATTTATCCTAACTCCTCTGATCAACAGTTCCCAAAATTCACACTTACTAATATACTACTGCCTATAAAATGAGGTAGGTTTAGGTTATGTTAGTTTTGCAGCAGGCCCGGAGGTCCAAACCACCCAGAAATAGGAGCTCCGCATCAGCGGAGCTCCGTCGACACTCTTATTTCAAATCAATCAGACAGTGTCGACGGAGCTCCGCTCACGCGGAGCTCCTATTTCTGGGTGGTTTGGCCCTCCGGGCCTGCTGCAAAACTAACATAACCTAAACCTACCTCATTTTATAGGCAGTAGAACTTCGTGCTAGATATGAAGAGCTTCTTAGAGGCTTAGAATGTATAGGCAGAATAGTCCGTTTATACTAAACAGACATTCTGTTATACATATGTGTTCTTTAATAGATTTGTTATTGCTCCCTCAATAACGACGTATGGACTGAGAATTTTGTAAAAGTGGGAATTTCGGGAAGTAGATATTACATGAAAGTGGGAATTTCAGGAAGTAGATGTATTACTTGAAAGTGGGAATTTCAAGAAGTAGATATAGTTGTGAAATTGTGATAAGTGGGAATTTCAGGAATAAGATATTACATGAAAGTGGGAATTTAGGAAGTGTCCAAAGTGATAAGTACGTTAAATAAACCTTATGTGAATTTTAGGAATTGTTGATCAGAGGAGTTAGGACACAGGTACCGAAAGGTCCATGAATAGGAGCTCAAATTGCAAATTCACAACTTCATTATGAAAATTAAAAATGCCGTCTTAATGTCATAAATATGTTGACCAAAAGAGTACCATATCCAATTTTGTAACATAAAAAGAAAAACTTAAACTGCTGATTGAAACTATTTATGAATCTAGGAAAAGCACTTCTTGGTGCATTAGAAAAACTTGAAAAAATACGTGTTGGGCAAATTGAGTATTGGAAAATATGCGTAATCAAATTTGACAATACGCGTATTGCTCATGATGCGTGTTAGACATATTAACTGTTGGACATAAGGCGTATTCTACAAATTAAGTATTGGACAAATTGAGTATTAGAGAAAATGCGTAATCAAATTTGACAATACGCGTATTGCTCATGATGCCTGTTAGACATATCACTTATTGGACATAATGCGTATTTGGCCAAAAGCGAATTGGACATAAAGCGTATTGTACAAATTGAGTATTGGACAAAATGCGTAATCAAATTTGACAATACGCGTATTGGATATAACGCGTATTGGATAGCAAGCGTCGAGACGTTTAAATATTGCATCGAAATTGCATTCATAAACAAAATAAATTGCCGATATAAAATTGGCGTATTATATGTTATAATTTAAATTATATTTTATTCAAATTGAATTTATTACGTTTAAATGTGTTTTTGTTTAATGCTTTATTTTAATGTCATACTAAATCATACCTGTTTCTTTTTTAAATATAATTTTATAATATATATTGACACTGTTTAATATTATTAACATCTGTGTTAAATTTTCTCGCATTGATGGAGAAAATCACTATACAAGCCTCAGCCGGGAAGGGCGGTTGTTGGACTAGTATATAGCGCGGCCTAGACTGCTTCAAGGCCGATACACATGAGAAATTTATATGTATTTCTTTAAATTCTACCACCTCTGATTTGCAGAAAACCACTTATACAATTAATATTTTAGTAAATAAACAAGTAACTATTAGGCCTATAACAGCGAATATGACGTAAAAAAATGCATTTTTACTAGGGCCAAGGAACGCGATACATTCGGGGTAAAAGGTATCTGGGACGACCACCAATGTAACTACAAGTACAGTCAACAGCATAAATAAGTTATCATTTATGTACCTTGTCACTTTAACGTCGTGTTTGAAATGTCATACAAAATTGTCAAAGGATTGAAAAGATTAGTTATTTATGCTGTTGATTGTACAACTTACTATGAACAACGACGTTTTCAGGAAATTAAAAACATTAAAAAGTTAACGCATATTCCAGTGACCGTAGTACTACTCCATTAATGAATAGGATGACAAACTTCCAGACCATTTGAAAGGGATAATTTATGTTGTGGTCGATTAACATTATTTATATATAACCTATTACATAAACATGCAAAAAGTAGGTTCCTGCAAATAGAGGACAACTACAAAACTGTCTGTATATGTAATAGTCATACGGCTACAGAATCCTACGGCCCAAATACTAGCCAAAGAAGCCGAGATATTAGAACGCATTTAAAAAGTGGCAGAATCATTATTTATACAGCACGGAAGTACGAGACTAAAACACTACCACAGGATTAATATAATATATTCTGCGCTTTAATCGCTAAGCGTTGACTCTGAGTGCAAAAGCGAAGTTTAGAAGAAAATAAAGATGGATTGGAAATCGAAAAAAGATGAGAGAGATAATTAATATACATGCATATTAAAAACCCCGGGGAGGTCGAGAAACACAGTAAGCACTGTCCGTATGTAGAATTCGCTAGAGCAGCTTCGCTCGCATTTTCTTTGGTGTTGATGTTAGCATACAATATAAGAGGACGAGTGAAAAATACAGTATACCTACAAGAATACATACAATATTAGCAGCATGGTTTTCATTTCAGATAGGCCAGAATGTTCTGCAATTATATTATTAATTTATTACTGTTTCAATCCCATTGACAATTATAGTATAAAATAATTTAATTGGTGTGTCTATGTTAATCAATGTGGTCGTTGTATCTATACTTATTTTACTACAAAATTAATAACAAATTACACACAATTAAATGGTATATGTTACTATGATTACACTGATCATTATGGTTGCTAAACAGGCACAAGTGGTTTTGTACATTTCTTGTCAGCTGAGCCTAAACACACAAGCCATTGCAGTACATAAATATTTATATGAAAGCGATATATCTACACACATGTTCACTTTATGGCTTATCCCAGAAAAACTAGGAAACTTTACACCGGTTTACTATAACTTATTGGGATATAGTTTATGGCGGATTTCCAAAACTCGACAACTCACTTGCACCGAATTCGTGAGATACTTTCTAATAGAAGCTATGGTAAGAACTTTTTAAACTGGCCCTTTCTGTCAAACACATCTCTTTGTTGTTCGGGTCACTTCATAAAATTCTTACTTACACCTTGCGTCCTTGGGTTCTTTAAATAACCCAGTTTTTATAGGTCGAATAGAATTGAATTTGGGGAAGTTCGAAACCATAGAATACAGAGAAACTGCCGTAGGAAGTAAGATTTTTGGTTAATCTTGAGTTGCCCAGAATATTATAAATAAATAAAAGAAATAATTTATAAAGTGACGTTTATTAAATGCGTGGCAACTTGGATTTTATAAAAAGATCATTTCATGAAGTTAATAATACGTTTCAGACTCCAATACATTAATTACATGAAAAGGACGATATGAAAATTCTACTCACTTCACACATATTTAATTATCACAAATATTTTCTACGGTCAACTACCGCAGGGTGGTTTTTAAAAAAAAGATGAATAGTTAAGTTAAGGACTAAAATTAAGAATTTGTAACTTTAGTCAGGTAAGTCACGAAAAATAACTATACTACTTTAAGACTGGTTGTACAGTCAAGTGTAAAAATATGGGAGAACGAAACATCTCATAAATGTCTCAGTGCACCTTATTCCAGTGTAATAAGAACTTCGTAACATATTAATGAGAGGATTCTTTCGATACATATTTGATGCACTTGACTGTTTGTCATGTCAGACCAATCACTCCTGTAACGTGTGAGAATTTAATTTACCGCCTATTAGCGTAAGAGGGCACTATATAAATGTATAACTCATTTTCGTGCAACCCCAACTAAAGTCACCGGTTCCTAATCTCAGTCCTTAACAATGTTATGTGTTATAACACTATTTTAAATACAGTTTCTTAAAAGACGTACTTTTCAGTTTTTTTTAATATGCATGCCGCGCATTTAACCATAGTTTGCATGTAAGTACCAAGACCGTAGAGGTAATTAGGAGGGTAGCACGGTGCCGCGCTCGGGCGCACCCGATGCAGCGCGGATGACTGTAGGTAAGGTAAAAAAGGTAGGTTCTAATGTTTATGCACTAGTATTATGCACCTAGTATTTGACGTTACAATTTTTGTTTGAATAATTTTATTAAAAGTTAAGTAATTTCGGATAGGGTGTGTGCACACGTTAAGCTCACTTTAGAGATCCGGGGGACAGATACCCACATACACATTTTTTCGCAAATGTATTAATAAACGTCGTATTGTACACGTGCGGAACTGTCATTTTCACTCGTTCCGAGTTTTGTCCCTCGCTTGCAGCTCGGGCCAAAACACCTCGGGACGCGTGTAAAATAATATACTTTCCGCACTTGCATCAAAATGTACTATTGTGAAAACTTCCCCTGCCCAAATATTTGTTTCTTGCGAAATAATGAATGATACTTACATGAAACCGAAATAAATAAAACAATGCCATTATACTTAATTGATGGTTTTCTGTATATTCTACCGATTCGGATTTCCCCGTAGGTACTATCCCAGTTTTAAAAACGGTGTAGTGAAGATTTAAGTCAAAGCATAATTATCAGTAGGTAAATATCCATAAAGATAACAAGCTTATTAAAATCACGCATAATCGTTGTAGGTAAAAAACTTAAGTAAAGCTCCTCTTGCATGTAGTTGTGTGCATAACTAATATGGGATTTACATCAAATTTCAAATATAGAACGGTCTATACAGATGTGTTACAACTGCATGCAAGAGGAGCTTTACTTAGTTTTTTACCTATACCTAGGTACCTATTTTCCCAGGGCGGGTCGACGCCTATAGCACGTAAAAATAAATTTTAGGTGAAAAAAAATAAAAAGATACATGTGTCGTCAAATGTGTATTTATATAAAACAAAAAACACCAAAAGGTGTGTCCTAAGACGACTTCAAAAAAAAAAATATGCCACTCTTGAACTAACCTAACCTTATTAACCGTCAAAACGCGCGACGTGCAGCCCTGTCGACCATACCACAATCCAGCCGACACACCCGCGGCGGAGCGTACGTGAAACCCTAGGTGAGAGGTCACGCACACATCATCGTCACGCTAAATGTGAGCGTATCAACACGGGCCACTTTTATGTAGCTTGTTTACTGTATGGATATTTCCTCTAGTGGTCAAACTAAGATACATAATAGAAGGAATAACAGTATTGACATTATAATAGTAATGGCTCATACAACACTACGTTCAGACAAGGATTACTTTGATTAGCATAGTAAGATTATACACCCAATTTGTATAGTAGATAAAGGAAAAATTATGAGTTTGCTATTGAATTTATTTCCAAACTGGCGATTTTAGAGCATTCAGTAAAATTGAAAAAAAATACTGTTAAGAAGATTTGATGCAATTGTGCTTTGATGTACATTTGATTTCACATTGTACAGTTTCCGATTGTATTGAAATTATGGCCCATTATTGTTATTCCAGTAAATTACAGTATCGTTAAGTTTGTGTCATAACTGATATACCTCACGGTACATCAATTGTTACGTAAATTAATTAATTTCGGCGCCATCAAGTCTTATATCAATTGGAACCAACAAGTTATTGTTTTGGCTTTTACGGGCCCTTCGCTCGCATATAAAGGCAAAGACGATGACTTAGTCGTACTTTAGAGTGTCAGACAAGTACAACATTATTATAAATAATGAAAACTATTATCATCAGTTAAATAATAACTTTAGAGTCAAATAAATTTCCATTAAACCAATAACAATTGTTTTTTTTTATATTATTGTGTTTTATGGAAACGAGTCAGAGGTTTCAGATGTAGGTAGTATAGTACCGTAAAAAGCTTAGTCATCGAGTTTAACACACAAACCCAAGCCATAATTTTAGTTTAAAGTTTCAGCATCCTTTCTGCGCATTTTTAAAGCATTTTGCCTATTTATAATATAATATTGTATGATGTAATGTTATTAATTTAAAATACCACAACAGCTTTGAATTGTTTACTAATGATCAAGTACTTTTTTAAATGATGTGTTTTGGTTAAAGTGGTCTAATAATACAATAACAGCAACATAAGCAAGCGAGGCCCGTTAACTGGACTGGGCGCGAGTCATCGCCAATAATTGTAATACTTAATTCGCCGAATCTGGTGTCGAATACTACTCCGCGTTAATAGTACTCGCTATAAATATGTTATTACGCATATGGATTTGCCAATGCGTAGTTATGTGCCTTCCCGATTTCTCGACCACTGGTTATACAGTTCTAGACAAATATGAAGAACGTACCAGGAATTTATATTATTTTTTATCAAGGGCAAAAATAAGGGAGCACGAAAAATTACAAAATCATGTCTAAACCAATATTCATAATCAAGGTCCAATAATGACATTAAATATGGACTTCCAGACATAATCAGTCCTTCAATACATATATCAAATCCCGATAGTTTCAAGTGTGACTCTTTGTATCAGTTAGGAGACTGAAAAGGTGTGATGTTTCATTCTAACAAACAAATATAAATATGCTCGTTGCATTTTCCTAGCAATGGAGCCATTTTATTTTTTAAATCAGTTTTAGCAAGACACCGTACTTTAAAGTCCTAGTAACATGCAATGTAGAAGTTGTCCACCATAAAAAGAAACCCATTTGACATCTAATACATTTAACTAACAAATCAAGGGCGAGCAGTCAAGTCAATATCTCCATCGCCGTCAGTTACCACTCGTCAGCACACTCCATTGTTAAAACATGTGGAAACGCCAGTAAAATAGCAAAAAATATTAGTGATGTAGTTCGCTACATTTAACCACAGAATTATTAATTAATGACCGAAAAATAAAGATCTATACAGTTCATTTATAAATTAAAATACATGCGCATAAAATATTTGAAAATTGTTACAAATTAACACTTGTAGTCAGGTTTTTAGTTTGATTAGTTTTCTGAATTTGGTATACTAAACCCTTTACAACCTTATGTAACAATGCATAAATTGCAGTTTCGACACATTGTCAGGGTTTTGTACTTAAAGGGTTACACCAGGACCCCATTGCTAAGCCTCTGCTGTCCGTCTGTCCGTCCGGCAGCGCTCTGTATATCATGAACCATAATAGGTACACAGTTGAAATTCTCTTATAGTGGGCATTTCTAATGACGTAATAAAAAAGGAATTACAAAAATTGAACTGAATAAAAAAATAAAGGGCCATCTATACAAAATTGGTACATTTGTACCAATATCCAGCTCGCACATAGGCCTTTTTTTTTAAATTAAAATATTTGAACACTGAAAATTAGCATTGTACATGATACTAGTTATAATATTTAATTCTATTACTAAGTGTATGTACTAATTTCAAACACAATCATTGTATTGTTCATGACTAAATGTTGTGTGTTGTGTTTAAAAACTATACATATATAATTAAAAAATATGATAAAAGTTATTGAAGCTTTAGTTTAATGGCAACGACTCTTGAAAAATCACTCAAATTGAACTATTTGTATGCACCTTTAGAATATCAATGTCATGATTTCTATAAACCCCAAAAATTAAAATGTATTTCACATATTAATACATACTGTAAGTATCGATGTTATATACAATGAACATTTTTTCAAATAAACCAGCAAGGTTAGTTACAATTGATTTTAAATAATTTAACACTCAAAAGCACATAATAAGTTTAAAATAACAATACCAACAAAGAATATTTGAGTATTTCAATTTACAACCATAGCTGCTTGAAGTTGGTCCAACATAATGAGATGTTTAGTTTTATTTATTTGTTAATTTTTATATTAAAATTAAGCATAGAATTTACCCTTTAGATGTCTTAACTCAGTGCCTGGACACAATTTTATATCTTCACAACTAGGACACAAATCAAGCAGACAATTAAAGAAGCCTGTACTGTTTAAAATTAAGCAAATGTATTTGTCCAATTCATGGGAACCAGAAATACTAAGATGTTAAAACTTACATAAAAAACGCTGAGGCAATATAATATGTTAGCATGTCATGTAATAACTTAATAGTAGTAGTAGTAGACAAAATAGTTTAATTTTCTTTATGTTATTTATATACCTAAATTATAAGCAAATTCTTTATTATAACCCAAAATTATTTATTCAAAATTTCATTCATTTAAAGAGTGCACCAAATGGAGTATAACATTATATGACACGATAATCAAATATTTTATTATTTACTTTTAGACATAAGTTTCCTACTGGTTTGCCTGACTTACATTCGTGGCCTACTAAATTGTAGCAGTTCATTAAATAACCCGATAAAGAACAGGAAGCTATGTCAAGTTCAACACAGCACTAACAAGGGTAAGTTTGTTGGCAAAAGGTCTATCATGAATCCAGGAATAATTTTAAATAATTTCTTAACACATTCTTTTGATCACACATTTCCTTATAACAATAAATAATAATCTGACTTGTTCTAACTTTCTAGGTTATATCGTTGGCTGTAATTAAAACAATTGCACCTGAATCTTTGCAACTTCCAAAATAATGAAAAACTATTCTAAGTACAGCATTAGAAACGACCCCGCGATTCCCGAAACTGACACAATAATTATTCAAATGAAGAAAAAAGAATCCCAAACCCAGTTCTCTAAAATGAAACTTCTACTTTTCGCATGCAAATGGCCTAGACCAATCGCATTCTATTATGTTTAATGACTTTTGAAAACTCTCAAGATTATTATTTTCACACAAGCGCCTGATGCACCAACAAGCAGTTAATTTCATAAGAAATACATTTTCTTTGATTTACAGAATGTACCCAACGTGTCTAGGCCCACTGATCTGGCAGCTGAATTGTAAGGTAGAGTTGCTCACATCAAACCATGAGAAAAACTAACAGAATTGCAAGGGCTAAATTTGCACTAGAGCACAAATACTGGACTCTGTCATTATTAATACCAAATTGGTGATAATAAATGAATAGAATATGATCTGATTAACTACTGTATGCTGACTACCAAATATAGGTTTTAATAAAAATAATAAAGCAATAAAACATGGTCCTTCCTGTGGTTTAGATCTTAACCCTAAAAAGAACCTGAATGAAAAGAGTATGACAGCAGTCACAATAGAATGAAACATCATTACCTGTAGAATGGTTAAAACCCTGGTGGAGCCATGTTAAACAGTTACAAATCAATGATAAACAACAAACCAATCCTAGTTAACAAAAATTGTATACTGAACAATATTTTCAGTAATTTCAAATGTTTTGGTTGTGTTCTTCATTTGTTAACCAGCTTCTTTTACTAATCTATGTGACATGTTTATTTATTTTTATTTGATTATCAATAAAACATTGTAAATGCTCAAATTGAATATTAGTAGACCTCTTGTATGCACTAAATTGCTTAATTATTTTATTAATTCAGACTGTTTAAATTACAGCCTCCGTCATCAGCTTCCCTTAATTTAGTCAGCTAACAATTTGGGTCTTGAATTATGGATATGGCCTTATATAATGCTACTGTCAAATACTCCCATGTCTTTGCCCCTGACAACGAACTCATAACTAAGAACATATTTATACCTTCACATAGTACAACCTGGATAAAGATTACATGTTCATAACTAAGAAAATTATAATATAATTTGATGGATATTATACATGTTGCACACAAAAAGACCAACAGAGGCTGGCCAAACTACAGTATAAATAACCAATGTAAATTTTATCATCTAAATGAATAGCAATACTGATAGATAAATAATGACAGACCCCCAAAAATAATCAACTCAGTAAAATATTTAGTCAGATTTTAAATATGGTAAGACCACATGGCCATTATCATCCGGGGTTTATAAATTATGTAACTGAGGGAAGCTGGACTGAATGTCGTCTCGTTAACACTAATTGGCTTTTACATGACGTGAAAATATACTATTTTCCATATTAATAGACTGTGTAACATCCCCAAACATCTTTCTGACTATTCAAAAAATATTGGTAAGTAGTACAATTAAATTAGGTCATAAAATCTGATTCTAATGATTCCAAGAAGAGGAAAGTGCTTCAACATTTTGTCTACAATACAATTAAATTATACCTTTCATGTTAAAGCTACAATTCATGGAAATATATGATTTAAAAATTATATTACATACTTTAAATTACTGACAACTGTACCAATAGAATGATTTTAAGTACGTAATATTGTGAATGATCTTTCTCCATAACAAAGCAATAATTTACAGTACCATATATATGATAGTCGCAATCATCATTCCAAAGAGAATGAATACAGTGGCAACAAGGAATGGAGAGATCATTGCAACACCAAGTGTAAGTAACATGATGGTGTATAGGGTTAATGTGAAATTCCGTAATTGACCCCACCTGTGTTGAGGCCGGTGTTCTCAGAGGCGCCCTGAGCGGGGGCAGGCGCGGCGGCCGGCGGCGCAGGCATGGCGATGGGCGGCGCGGGCTCACCGGAGGGCCGGCCCTCGCCGCCGGGCTGCACGGTCACGGCAACGCCATCCGAGTCGTCACGCTCCAGCGTGTGGTAATCGCCGGACTCCTCAGGCGGACGCGGCTTGCACTTGCCGAAGCAGCAGTTGCAGCAGCAGCACAGGCAGCAGCAGCAGTAGCAGCCCGTGAGCACGCCGCACACGATAAACAGCGCCTTGCACCATGTCGATGTCACCACGAAGTAGGCATTCACGTTCTCCTCGCCAAACTGCTCGGCGATGTACAGCCCCAGGGACCCATAGTTATCATAAATGTTTCTCTTCGTGCCGTCACTGAGTATCGTATGTGCGCGATTCACTTCTTTAAACTTCTCCGACGCGTCTGGATTATTCGGATTTTTGTCGGGATGATATTTTAATGCCAATTTCCGGTAACTTTTCTTTACATCGTCTGCTGTTGCAGTTTTAGGTACTTGAAGAATTTGGTACAGACTGTCTCCGGCTGTTGATAGCTTCCTTTTATCCATTGCCACGATAAGTATATAATACCTTACACGAACCACCAGGAATCGGATTTTCTAGAGAACGGTTTATAAAGTAGCTAATAAAAATTAGCCCCAACCCTATCTCCGTTTAGCTGTGCTGTGCTTCAGAATTATTGGGCTGTGCTGTGCTACAGATTATTCAACCGGACAGCACTAACATAGACAATGAATTATCGAGTACAAAAAATAATGAAAACGGATACGGAAATGCCAGTTTGGTGTTGCCCGCGGACCTTATGAAACTAATGCATAACGTTATGAAAAATATCGGTAGCTAGCATTACGCTATATTTCGTTATAGAAAATAGAAAGTTTCGTTTAGGCCGCCTTTACACCTGTAAGTTTTACTTACGTAAGTGACTTACGTAAGCAACTTACGATAAATTTTCAAGTGTAAACACTCGTTGTAAGTGACTTACTGTAAGTTCTTACAACTTACGTAAATTGGAAAATTGCAAGTCTAAACGCGTTTGAGTTTGTTTACGGAAGCGACTTACAACTTATCGAACTAAATTGATAAGATGAGAACTTACAAAAAAAAAATGTCCTCCTCTTAACAAAAACAAAATAAAGTCTGGTCTCCAGACGAGGTAGAAACTTTAATTACTGCTTTTGAGGCACGTCCCATACTATGGGACTACTAAAATAAGGATAAAAACCGCGTAAAAACAAATTTGTTGCATGTTGAACTTAGTGAAATATTTAGTACCGCTCCAGAGGAAATTGCTAGAAAATTGCATAATTTAAAAGGACAATTTAGCCAAGAAGTGACAAAATTAAAGAAAAAGAAGAGCGGCAGCGGTACTAATGAAATTTATGTGTCAAATTGGCGGTATTTTGATGCCCTTTCCTTTAAAAGATTTTCAAACGCACCTCGTGCTATTCTTTTTTCTAGCCAAGATTTTACCCAGCATTGTCTTCTTTAGCTTTAGTTTGGATAAAATTATATATGCAGCAGCTGCTTGAACGTGGCGAAATTGAGAAGGCATTTTATTTACTGATTTAGTAAGCAATGTAAATGGGCGTGTAATAACTTATGCAAGTTTAAATTCACAAAATTTACATAAGCATTATTTACTGTAAGTTTATATCAAGTGTAAATGCAACCGTAAGTAAATTATGTAAATATTACGTAAGTAACTTATAGGTGTAAAGGCGGCCTTTAAATATAACGATATTTCTTCATAACGTTATAGTACAATAACAGAATGAAAATTATAATCGTCAATCCGATCCAGGCGCAATTTTTTTTTAACGTGTTATAAACACGTTATAAATAACGCAAAATAATGCAGGTTTTTTGTTTAAAACTCCTGTTTATAACGCCCACACTTAAAGTTAAGAATGCAATATATAGTCTGTCAAGAACGTCGTGAAATTAATAAGTAGCCACACTGTAGTGTCGTCCCATTTTTTTAGATGTATTTGAAAAGGATGACGCAACAGTGTTGCCACTTCATCATCATGTCATGACTTTCTTGACTGACTATACGTTACCGTCACAGTTACTGTCAGACGTATATCCTAGACTTGACAAGTGCGTGCTACCGTGAGGGATAGATATATCACAGAATAAGGTCTAGCATAGAAGGAGTTATAAAATAAAAAACGATAAAACAATAGCTGTCGTAAAGATAATATCCATTAAAGGGAAATTGAATATGGTATAAAGAGAACACTATATGTCTGAAAAACTAAGGTTCTACACGGTTTTCTTATGTTTATGAAGGAAAATTGACACATTTGTCAAAAGTTAACATTACGTAAATATTGTCTAGACATAGAGGACTAGTCAATAATGTCGATATTGACTCTACTCGATTGCAACAAAATATATAGTTGTTCTGCAATTCTACGCTTTTAAATGCCGACTTGCCAGTGAAAGCTATTGTATTCGGATGCATTTTCTTTAAATACCGTGCGCGATTCACGTCCGAGGACAGCGCAGGCCATTATGAATTATTATAATGTTTCAATAATGAAACTTATAAATTTTCACGCCACTGCTCGGAAATGTGGCGAAAGATGGTCTGTTCTTGGTCCCCAAAACAATCGATAGTTGTACATTGAATGAGCAGGCCTACTATGAATTTAAACAGACCAACTATGTTAACATTGTTGGTCTGTTCCATTGACCAATAACATCGGTCCGCTGATCACTAATTCGACCAATCAGAACACACTTTGTGCTGCATATGAAATTAAATTGGCCAATGAGAAGTCGTTTTATTTTTTTAATAATATTCATCCCTTCACGGATAGGCAAAGGAATCAGATTCCATAAAGCCATATGTCTGCTTTTAATTATAAGTTTTTTTTTTTATTTCCTCGCAGTAGTCGTGAAAAGCACTGTGTTAAGCCTCGGCCGAAAGTGCAATAGATGGACTCGTACTTTCGAGGGCCGACGCGTCGTCCATCTTACTTACTTTCTAACCTCTACAACAATGTACTATTGTTGTACCGCGTAGATATTGTTTTCAAAGCAATGTGACAGTATTACAGAACGAAAGAGGTTGGAGGTGGCTCTAATATAAGTTGTATATTTTAAATTAGTCTGGTTTTGACAAGCTACATTATAAACTTTTATGTTTAATATGTTTTTTTTTTACCTTACTAGTTCTTGTGTGCACAAGACGCTTTTAAACGAGAACACGTACTGTGATGTTTCTCGCCGGACAGCTGTTTCACACAATACTTTTATGTTGGTTGTCCGGCAACATGAGCAAGTCATGCTCGCTCAAAGGTCTTTGCTTACGGCGACGTCGTTGATCGGGTCGCCACTTTCCCGAACACATGGTTGAGAAAGGCGATGGAATTTTATTTTTGCTAGTTTTAAAATGTATTTGTTTATTAGGTAAATGTAACTTACTTTTAACTATTATTGTTTTTAAGATTTAAAAAATTACCTTCTGCTGGTGTTTCTTGTGGCGCTTCTTCTCCGCAATGATGATCTTGTCCCGTTTGTGCGAAGTGCTGGTAGATTCACTCTATATTACCGAGGTGTAAAAGTGCCCTCATGTGGCTTATTTAATGAATAAATATTTTGAATTTTGTATTTTGACGCCCGGAACCGGACCCGGGTATGTCCTTAAACTACGCCCAGAACCACCGGAGGATGGGCAGCAGCGTCCTCTCAGAACACGGTGAAATACTGCGCTCGCCAACCCGCCTGCCAAGCGTGGCGATTATGGTAATTTTCTCCCCAAGAGAAAAAACAAAAAACAACAATGGATGCACAACAAATAAATCGGCGCCCAGTCCTCGGCGACCCTGCTATTCCTGGCTACGGTAGCGGTCACGGTAACGGCGGGGCGGGGGGTGCTAAGAATCTCCGGCAGAGATATGGCTACCACCACCGACGACCCCTGGCCCTGGCAACTTATAACACACGGACGTTGAGGACTGACGAGAAGATCGTGGAACTTGAGGAAGAATTGAGCAGGTTACGCTGGGACATAGTGGGTTTATCAGAAGTCCGAAGACAGGGGGAGGACACGATAACTCTTAAGTCGGGTAACCTGTTCTTTTTCCGGGAAGGCGACAAACTGTCCCAGGGAGGTGTCGGGTTTATCGTCCACAGGTCTCTTGTGATCAACGTTGTCAAGATCGAGAGTGTGTCGTCAAGAGTAGCTTACCTTACACTCAGAATCACCAAACGGTATCCGCTGAAGGTCATACAGGTATACGCTCCAACTTCGACGCACTCCGATGATGAGGTGGAGGTAATGTATGAGGATATTTCCAAAGCCATACATTCTACCAAAACTCACTACAACGTTGTCATGGGAGACTTTAACGCAAAGCTGGGTAAACGAAGCGGAAATGAGCTGAGAGTGGGGCAATTTGGAATTGGAAGTCGGGATTCCCGTGGCCAGCTGCTGGCGGGCTTCATGGAGAAAGAGGGACTCTTTATGATGAACTCTTTCTTCAAGAAGAGTGAATGCCGCAAATGGACTTGGGTGAGTACCGACGGTGCGACCAGAAATGAGATAGATTTCATCATGTCGACCAGAAGGCAAATATTCAATGATGTCTCCGTGATCAATGCGGCCAAAACCGGGAGCGATCATCGAATGGTCAGAGGCACATACGACTACGCTTACTAGACGTACGCTTGGAAAGGTCACGCCTGATGAAATCAACGCTCCGTCCAGCACCTATTCATATCCAAAACCCCGAGAACTTTCAGCTCGAACACAAAAACCGCTTCGAAAGCCTAGGTGAATGCGTAGACGTGGATGATTACTGCAACAGGTTTGTGGAAACTGTCCAAACGGTCGGGTCTAAGTTTTTCAAGACTCGCAACGGCGGTTCCTTGTGAACGCACAAGGAACCAAGAAAATCTCTGATTCTACCCAAAAGTTAATGGAGAACAGACGTGCTATGGTTCTGCAGTCATCACAAGATGCTTCTCAGTATAGGCAGCTCAATAGACAGATCTCTATGTCTTTGACCCGCGACATACGCCAATTTAATACCAATAGTATTGAAGAGGCTATTGTGCGAACCAAGGGCTCTAAAGTGTTTAAAAAAGATTTGTCTATTGGGCAGAGCCAGCTGATGAGGCTGAAGACCGATGACGGCAGGATCATATCGTCTAAACCTGAGCTTTTGGGAGAGATAGAGAAGTTCTACGGACAGCTGTACACGACAACACGCCCACCTGTCAGCAACCTAGCAGAATACTCAAGAGCTAGGTTGTCCCGACACTACACCGATGATATCCCGGACGTTAGCCTGTACGAGATTAGAGTGGCTCTAAAACAGCTTAAGAACAGCAAGGCACCGGGTGATGACGGAATTACGGCTGAGTTTCTGAAAGCAGGTTGATCACTGGTTTTAAAAGCTCTTCAGAAGCTATTTGATTCTGTCATAGCCCAGGGTAAAACGCCGCAAGCATGGCATGCGGGCGTGGCGGTTATTTTCTTCAAAAAGGGTGATAATACCCAGCTGAAGAATTATAGACCCATCACGCTCCTGAGTCATGTTTATAGCCTACCGAACAAGCCGCTTTCCGAAAAGGCTTTAGCACCATAGACCACATCCACACGATGCGGCAGGTTATACAGAAGACCGAGGAGTATAATCAGCCACTATGCTTAGCGTTTGTGGACTATGAGAAGGCCTTCGATTCGATCGAAACATGGGCTGTGCCAAATCTTCAGCGGTGCCAAATCGACTATCGGTACATCGAGATGTTAAAGTGTTTGTATAGAAACGCCACTATGTCAGTTCGCCTTCAGGACCGGAACTCGAAGCCTATCCAATTGCAGCGAGGAGTAAGACAGGGAGATGTAATATCTCCGAAACTGTTTACTGCTGCATTGGAAGACGCTTTCAAGCTTCTGGACTGGGGGGGTTTTGGCATCAGCATAAATGGCGAATACATCACTCACCTTCGATTCGCCGACGATATTGTCATCATGGCTGAGACCCTGGAGGACCTTGGTACAATGCTCGATGGCCTCAGTAGAGTCTCTCAACAAGTGGGTCTTAAAATGAACATGGGCAAGACGAAAATCATGTCAAATGTCCATGTCGTACCCACTCCTGTCAAAGTTGGTGACTCTACTCTCGAAGTTGTTGACGACTAGGTATACATCTAGGACAAAAAGTCCAGTTAGGTAAGTCCAACTTCGAAAAAGAGGTCAATCGTCGAATCCAACTCGGATGGGCAGCGTTCGGTAAGCTACGCACTATCTTCTCATCCCAAATACCACAGTGCCTCAAGACAAAAGTCTTTGATCAGTGTGTGTTGCCAGTGATGTCGTATGGATCCGAGACATGGTCGCTTACAATGGGCCTCATAAGAAGGCTCAAGGTCACTCAAAGGGCGATGGAAAGAGCTATGCTGGGTGTCTCCTTGCGAGATCGAATCAGGAATGAGGAGATTCGCAGGAGAACTAAAGTAACCGATATAGCTCACCGGATTGCAAACCTTAAGTGGCAGTGAGCGGGGCACATTGCTCGTAGAACTGATGGCCGTTGGAGCGGAAAGGTTCTAGAGTGGCGACCGCGAACCGGGAGACGAAGTGTTGGCAGACCTTCCACAAGGTGGACTGACGATCTGATAAAGGTCGCGGGAAACCGCTGGATGACAGCAGCAGAGGACCGATCGTTGTGGAAAACCTTGGGGGAGGCCTTTGTCCAGCAATGGACGTCTTGCGGCTGATAATGATGATGATGATGATTTTGACACCAGGGTAGTCTCAAATATGACCCCGGTTTGATACGCCGATTTAAGCCGAAATGCGCAGCCATATACCTCTTTGTCGAACTCATTATCAATCTGAGTTAAAATTTATGCGATTTATATGATTTTCAAGTACGTTAATTTCCTTATATGAAAATCGTATTGCTGTGGGATATACTGTGTATACAACGCATGGGATTACCAAAGTGGTACAAAATTACCCCTCTTTACCAAGTTAGAAATTGTCAAAACTGCGTTTAAATTACTGCTCTACTACCTTTAGTTTTTGAAATAACATGATTTGAAAATTGACTGTAAATCTACCTCGCGAGGCCTTGTTGAAACGCGGACACGGATAGACGGATAGCGGAGTCTTAGTAATAGGGTCCTGTTATAACCCTTTGGGGACTTAACATAAAAAAACTACTGACTGTTGAGTTTTTTGCGGCGTTAATGGAGAATGTCGGTAGGTACGCCAAATCGCCTGAAACTTTGTTTCAGTAAAGTTTAAAAATAAACAAACATACTACTATTTGTTTCATTCAAATAGACCCAGTAGTTTTGATTCTACGAACGTTTAAAATTTCGGACAGTAATATTAAAACGCGCGATCGCCATCTTGCTACAGTGACGTCATCATTTAACAGCGGTACTCGCCCTTATATGAATGAGTAAGTTTTCAGGGCTTATATCTTTTTAACCGAAATAAGTAGCCAGTTGAAATTTTCACAAAATATGTCTTATAATAAACTCTATCGTTTAATATTATAAAATGAACGATAAATCAAATCCCAAGAGGGGTCCATACAAGAAACATGAAAAAAACCCATTTTTTTTAGCATTTTTATTCGGATTGTATTTTTATAATCGCTTCTTATTTTGATACTATTTTAAGCTTAAATTGTAGTCTAACTTTCATAGTTTACGACTAAATAGAAATCTCAAGTAAAACTCTTACAAATATGTGACAAAACTGATTTTATCAACACGGAGTTTTAGGCGGTCACCCATCCTGTTTTAGACTACGCTTGTAGTTGCTTAACTTTGCGAGGCGAAGTAAGGGCTGTATTTGTATGATGGCTTTTTATTTCGGTGTCACATTAAGCTTAAATAATAATCTAAACTCCATACTAACCTATAGTTTACGACCAAACAGTAATAAAACTTTGTGTTAAGAAGTGCCTAGTTTAAATGAACACGATGATGTGGCGGTGATTGCTAAACTTTGGCGGTGGGCCTTTCTTTACAAATTTCGTGATAGGTATGTAGAATTAATATTACGACCGTATAAAATAATGAACTATAATTTTTTTTTTTTTTTTGAGTTCTGTCTGATACCTATTTTGTGTACTTATTCATTTCATCGATTTCAAATTTCGCGCGCGATCGACACCAAGTCGCTCACTCGCGATTAGTTAAATAGGTAGGTAGGTATACATGCCTACAACACTCGCTTCGCTAGGCTTAGACGTTGGCAAAGTTGGCATTAGTGGCCGCGAGCTGTAGCAAGTAGGTAGTGTTTTGGAACATTATTAGTTATTATTATTACTTTGTTATTTCGTGTATGCAAGATAGTGTGTGTGTTAGATATCGCACATTGAGAATCAAACCGACACTTGACTTCCGCCGCTCCGACATTTTGTCCTTGTCCTGTTACGAGTACGCTGTAGGAGACCGCGTAACGAACTGCGTGGCGTGAATCATAATATTGTTGAATACTTACCGCTGCGGGCTCTGCCGCCCGCGTCCCGCGTCTCGCTTCCCGCGTTCGCGTCTCCCGCTTTGTTTTTAAGTTTTGGCCTTTTGGGGATGTTTCACTTTAGCTATCAACATTATACTTTATGCATTAATGTTTTTGGTATTTTTATGTAAAATACGGTGACCCAAAATTATAGGTAAGTGCTTGATTTCCTTTTATTCTAACTTTATTTAACCAACTTGTTCGACAAACATTACAAACCATAAGTAGTACCTAACATCCAAACGAATTTGTAAAAATATTTCGACTTCCAAAGTTAAGCAACTAGAGTCTGGCCATCGAATCGTGATATTGACCTTGAAACTATAACTAATGATGTTGCGTGTCACAATGCGGATCCACTGGGAAACCATTCGTTCACAGCAGTACTCTGAATTGTTACGCAAGCGTTTGTTCAGAATACCAACCCCATTCGTAAAGACCTCCTTCGCAAGATGGTTCCCGGATTTTCTGCATCCCTACATTTACAACAAAATTGCCTATTCGTGTGACATATCAAAAGATTCTCCTCGTCAAGCTAATTTAAGAATTATAAGTTGGTTGAAGTCGCTCGGCTACTTATAGTGAGACGGAAAAATTGCTGATGGCCATCACTTGAGTACCTATGGTTACCAGATTTAAACCCCTGTCTGCATAACTAATTCACGTATTCCCACGCAAGAGTACACAAACATGTACACACACGCATACACGCACACACACACACGCGCACACACACACACACACACACACACACACACACACACACACACACACACACACACACACACACACACACACACACACACACACACACACACACACACACACACACACACATACACTAACTCGCACACATGCTCAACTCATACCTCAAATATTTTAGTAATTTAGAATAATTATTGTTGTGCCATAGTCGGCCTTAAAATTAAAATTATTTGATTAGTTTATGTTAGCCTTTAAGTTTCCTTTTTCAGTACCTATGTAGACAGTAAACTGTACTCTCTTTTAAAATTTTAATCCGAATCCGGTTACCACGTGACAGGCATAGCCTAGTGTGGGACCAACGGATAATCTGTTCCATTTGTTACTCTTAACTTTTAATCAATGAATTTTTATATTTTTATTTTAAACAGAATTCTTTATATGGCAATACTCAACAACTAGTCAAACCCTAGTACGTTGGTCGTCAATTCGTGTCAATTTTCGGAATAACAAACTGTTATCTTGCGTTATTATGTCGAAACCTATAAAAAGTTCAGCTAGGAAGTTAATTTATACAATGATGTGTAAATATTAAGCAAAACAAGAAGAGCGAGCCTCTGCTTTTCGCGAGAGAGAACGATATTTTCATGAAATAATGACTGCCACAGGTTAGTGCACGTAATGATATTGATACTTGTTGAATATTTGTAAGCTCCTTAGTTATTTCAAGATAAATTTCGTTGGACTAAAAATATTATTCGTTTAATTTATGCTTTTGTTGTTGGTTTCAGTTTGAAATAGTTGTTTTATGAAAATAAAATATGAAAATGGTCATGAAGTTCTACGGTTACCCCCATACCATTGCGACCTTAATGCCAATGAACAAATATAGAGTTTAGCTAAAAGGAAAGTTGGCAGCAAAAATATGGGTCTTACTGTAAAAGAAGTAGAAAAAGCAATTTCAATGGAATTTGGGACTGTAACTCCAGACGACTGGAAAAAATGCACTGACCATGTACTGCATGTAGAACAAAAATATGTACCTAGAACGAGATGGAATCGTCACAACATTAGAACCATTCATTATAAATGTAACCAGTGACAGGGACTCAAGCAGTGAGTCTGAGGAGCCAATTGAGTTTTTGGAATCTGACTTTGAGTATGACAGTTAGTCTGATTTCTTCGAGTCTTCCCATCTCTCACTAGAAGTCATATACATAACAATGTACTATATAAATGAAATGTGTCACTTTTAATAAAAATCAAGGTATTCTGTGAATAGACTTATACTGCTCCTTACATTACAAGTATTTGTTTATGAAATAGTACTCATAATAAAGGACATAAAATTACAAAATTTAAGTTTTTTTATTTTACTACCTTGTCGGCGTGATTGATGATTATATATATTCATGCCAAATTACAGTTTTCTAGTACTGAGGTCGCTGAGCTTAGACGCACGCACATGTATGGTGAAACAATAAGGGTTCCTAGTTGACTACGGAACCCTAAAAACAGGTTTTAAATGGCTTGCTCGTCTTACAAGAACATAGTAAGTACTTGAAAACATCTCAATAGAGTTACGCCAAAAGTCAAGTTTACTTTGGACACCTGTTGGCAATTATCAAGAGTGCGTATTCCTAGTTCATAAAGGTTTGCCATATCTACATATTTGAAATTTAAAAAATAAATCTCAGTATCACGTTTTGATGGCCAGACTTTAAGAGCGTAGGCTAAAACAGGATGGGTGACCGCTTAAAACATCGTGTCATCATCGTGTTGATAAAATCAGTTTTGTGACATATTTGTAGCAGTTTTACTTGAGATTGCTTCTTAATCGTAAACTATGAAAGTTAGACTATAACTTAAGCTTAAAGTAGCATCAAAATAATAAACCATTATAAAAATACAATCCGAATAAAAATGCTAAAAAAATTGGGTTTTTTTCATGTTTCTTGTATGGGGACCCCTCTTGGGATTTGATTTATCGTTCATTTTATAATTTTAAACGATAGAGGCTATAATAAGATATATTCTGTGAAAATTTCAACTGGCTACTTATTACGGTTAAAAAGATATAAGCCCTGTAAAATTACTCATTCATATAAGGGCGAGACCCGCGGTTAAATGATGACGTCATCACCCGTGAGCGCTCGCCGCCGGGTTTCGAGCGCCGGATACGAAGTTTAAAATTGAATATCTCGGAAACTATTTGACGTATCGAAATGATTTTTTACAGTATTTTTTGTTTTTAATGGAGAATATGATAAGCCAAAAATCTCAACTGGCCGACATTCTCCATTCTCAGCAGTGGTCTCTTGCGAAGCGCTGGTAGATTTTTGACGTGTAATAGAGCCCGTGCGGCCTACTTACTGAATAAACATCTTTTATCTTTTATCTAATACAATAATACCTACTGTGCGGCGGTACGGAACACTCGGTGCGTTAGTCCAACTCGCACTTTACCGGTTTTTCTATTTTAACATAGATAATCGATATCTGATGTATGTTGTCTAGTTTAATTAGAACTACCTAGGTACCTAATTTATATATATATATATAATGCAAACCTGACTGACTTATATATCAACGCACAGCCGAAAAAAAATCTGTACCTAGAAACTTGAAATTTGGTACCGGGGTTCCTTTCATGAATAAGTGAGCACTAAGAAAGGATTTTTGGAAATTCATCCCTAAGGGGTTTAAGGGGTTTAAGGGGAGTAGCGAAAAACTAATTCTACGCGTACGAAGTCGCGGGCGTCCTCTAGTGTTTTTATAATCCTTGGATACTTCGATGATCAGTTGGTAGGTTGCTAGTGAAATGAAGAGGTTGGTAGACAGTAAGAATTATTATAATTTTATAATTATTGTGCCGTGCGGTTTTGTACGACTTATAATCTGTTGTACGTCAGACTTCAAGTACGTACTTCAACTAAAATGTCATGTCATGTCATACACAATTACACATACACATACCCTTATAATCTAATTTGTGATCTTACTTATATTTTTTTCTAAATACGCGACATACTTGAAGCATTAGTTTCAGTTACATTATATTATAACACGAATTTTGATATCAATATGGAAAAACTGTGAGATTTGGCGTTATCATGAATGTTGTAGCATTAAAGATTCGAGGAATGTTAAAAGTCTATCAGAGCGCTTTGTCCCGGAGGCCGTATCTAATACAGGCATTGCAAAGCGCGGCTTTGATGGGCACCGGCGATCTCATCTCTCAGACATTAATAGAAAAGAAATACTTGCAAGACGTAGATTACAAGAGAACTATACAGTTTTCATCAATAGGTCTTTTTGTTGGTGTAAGTATACATAATTTTGAATTATTAAACACCTTAATTTACTTTTTCACCGTGACGAGGCTCTATAAGTCTTGCTGCTTTACGTGTTGGACCATAGGTTATCTTTCGTGATGAATCAATCTGACACCGACTGGCATTTTTAAACTACAGTATGAAATGATCACATGAAGTATGTTGTTACTGAACGATATGGGGCTCCGCCAGCAGGTTAGGTAGGTCATGGGGCAAGAAGCACTTCTTTTTATCTGGGTTTTTGGGGGCTTAAACATATATCAGGATGCATTTTGTTTTCAGTATTCAGTGTTCTAATATTTAACAGAAAGACACCTCTACTTGGGCAGACTGATGCACGCTTTCCCTTAGCAAGGGACTTGTCACTTTTGTGAGGGTTTCCCAGAAGTTAGGTAAACCAGCTAGGGGAATTGATAGTAAGTTAGGCAATTATGTGTTGTTTTAAAGGCTTAATGGGGGTAGACAAGCTGTAGTTGGATTTTTGTACTTAGGTAGGTGTGTTGATCAGGAGGGAGCTAGTAATAGCCAGCCAGTATAACTTAGATGTAGCCAGCATGTTACAAGCAGCAAACCACAGTACTGAGTTTAACAGTCAATGTGTACCTAATATGACAACATGTTAGCTTAGTTTGTAGTGACCCTGCCTACGAAGGTAATGGTCTCAGGTTAAAATCCCAGTAAGTGCAGATATTTGTGTAGTCAGAGTATATTTTCTCGAATCTTGGCCAAATTTCTCTATATTAGTGTAGTTTATAAGAACAATAAAAAAGTAATCCTAATATTTATTAGTAGAGTACATTTTGTATGCAAGAAATGCTCTACTTCAGGTCCTTAAGTATACAACTGATACAAGTATGAATGAAAATGAAAATTAATATAAGGGTATGTAGTGTAGTTATTAGATGTGTTTAGGTTTTAGCTTGCATTATTAATAACTACAATAACAATGTAAACATGCAAACAAAGTGCATAGTGCTGCAATGCAATAAATACTGGGTACTTTTAAGAATATGTATGTTGTTTGTCCAAGTACTCTTAATTTCTAGGGAGGAGACAAGAAATTCTATTTTCCTCAATCCTGGGCAGCCACTTATTTTTCCTTCCAACTGAGTCCAGCGGAAACAGCCCATTGTGTAATAGAGAGGCTGATGTTAATATGAATACTTCTTTTGGTTTTGATGTCTACATTCAGTAATTAGAATCACTATATTATTTAACTTGTTAAGGTGTGAACCAATTGGCAGACGTCTTTCAGCTACAGGTGCCTTCTGTAACATATGAATATGCACAGTTGTGTGATAAGCTGTGGCTGGCTGTCTGCCTGTGAACACAATCATTCATTTCACATCATTCCACAAACAGCATGGACACATCGGAATCCTGTAAACACTGTCCATGGACACTGAAGAAAAACAATCAGCATGCCATATTTCTATTCAATTAATATACCAGCAAGAAGGACGATGATGATGGATACTTCCGATTAGTTGTTTCTAGCTTTAAGTGCACTTGTAGAAGTCCAAAAGACAGCTCAGCCTTGTGTGGAGTCTCTCAGAAATTTCTTATTAAAAGTTTGATAGCTTTATAGTGAAGTTGTTATGAACGTAAGGTTATTGTAGTAGCAAATGCAATACATTTATAGTGTTTTCAATCTTAGAAAATGTTAATAAAGCTAAACTAGGTGCAGACAAGTTGTAAGTAGCATATACTACCTACTTTTACTTACTCTTTTTACATTTGATTTGTGTGTTACATTGGCAGAATAATAGTAAACATTTTTATATTGTTTTCATGTTTCAGGCTCTCAAGATAGACACTTTGTATAAAATATAACTGAAAATGAATATGTGAAAAAGGCATGTGTTCCAGGATAACAAAATAAAGTATACCAGAATTTGGCATTACATTTTAATAACAGAGTGTCATTTTTAATGATATGTAATATCAAATGTGTTTGTAGTTATATTCTGGCGGTAATTGTTTTTTATAAAAGTAAAATATTCTTATCTATATTACCTATTAGAAGGATTGATTGTCAACAACGCTGTTAATTAGTTATGTTCATCTAGTTTATGTATGTATTGGCACAAGGGCAACGTCATAAATAAAATAAAAAAGAGATTATGAATAGATTTAGTAAAAGTTTTTTGCTTATTTTTGTGATTGTTTTTTAATTTTTGAATTTTCTGTATTGAAATATAATGTTATTAACTCCGTTATCCATGGTAAAAACAATATTTGCCAACACATTCTGTCAGCATTATTTATAAAAACTGGGAAAATGTTATTAATTTGATTTATTCATTTAATTACAATGTATGTTTACAGCATAAAATAACACCAAAGTACTTACACAATAAGTTATTAAATACATATGGATAGAAAAAGTACATGCTAACAAGAAAAGTCATCTAATTCAGAACAAACCAGAAGTGATCTATGTGGTTATGTTTCTGGTCTGAAATAATACTTATGGTAGGTCTCCACGAACAAGTTCGCTCGACGTTACGTTTAGTCGGGCAACACATGTTTGAACTTGCTTGAATAAACGTAAAAACGACGACCAAGCTTGCACAGTTGACTACCTACAAAGAGATGTATAGGGTGAAAAACTTAAGTGAATGACCTCATGTAGTTATGCACAAAACTAATATGGAATTTACGTCAAATTACAAATATAGAATGCCGAACGGTCTATACAGATGTGTTCCTTACATCTACATGCAACAGGTCAATTACTTAAGTTATTCACCTATATCCACTTTTTCACCTTATTGCATTGGAATAAGGTCCAAAAGTGGATACACATCTCTTTATTGCCATCTGTACGTGGAGTTTTACCATTGGTTTTTAGTGCATAGTTTTGCCTGGAACAAATATTAATTAAGTATTGCGAATTAATAATTAATCATGAAAAATAGCTGCTTGGAAAATGGCTTTAAAATATTGGAACCTGTTTTTTTTATTCCGCATCCATGAATGTAAATAACACGCATTAAAATGTTGTAGGTATTCGATAGTTATTAAAATTCAATATAACATGTGCAAAACACATACAACTGTATGACTTCCCATCGGCCATGATCAGTGCCGGATTAACCACGTAGCATGAGTAGCAAACAATACGGGCCCCTCGCATTGGGGGGCCCTCGCATTGGGAGGCCGCGCGCACCCACATCTCCCTGATATGTATTTCTATCAAGTCTGTTTTATAAATCACCCTAAACTTAAGAAAACCAAGGGTCTCTATATATTATTTGCTACGGGCCTCGCGCTGGCTTCATCCGGCTATTATATTACTAAACTACTTCTAAACTTAGGATAGTTCTAATTTAAAAAAAATGTTCTTTTGTTTTAGGGTCCTGCTTTGCGGCTGTGGTATGGGGTCCTTGAACAACGAATAGGAACAAAGGGAAAGAGTGTTGCGCTCAAAAAAGTGTTTGTGGATCAAGTGATATTTGCACCCACTTTCCTCTACATGGTTCTTGCAGCAGTTGGGACTATGCAAGGAAAAGGTTGGAAAATGGTGCAAAAAGATATAGATGCCAACTATCTTGAAATATTAAAAACGAACTATTTAATTTGGCCTTGGGTGCAGATTGTTAACTTTTATTATGTACCACTTCAGTATCAAGTACTCCTTGTCCAGTGCGTCGCTTTATTTTGGAATACATATTTATCCTGGAAAGCCAATAGCAAGCGGCTTATAGAATAAGTTGTCAGTAGATGAAAGTATGCTCTGCCCTAAAATATCGTTTGTTTCTATTAATTTCATGTTGAATTTCACTTATTTGTTAGCTGGTGCAGTGCAAAATAACTTGTGATTGCAGGTTTAATGTATTATAGCCCAGGACACTTACGATTTATTTGGAATATAATCCTTAAACGTACATTTTTTTATAAGAATAAATCGAGAAGTTTGATAGTCCGCACAGTACCTACTAATGATCTTTTTGTGAAAATGTTTTTTTTTCACATTCCTTACGTGTTACTAGACTGCAATATATTTCCCGCTGTCCGTCTACGACACCTAAGCAGTTCAGTGACATAACTTGTTTAAAAGCGCATTGGGGAAAGTGCAGGCGACTTGGACTGTCGATAACAAATGTAGGTACCTATATAAGAAATAGTTCATTTTAATTTATTTATTCTATGAATTACCTATATAATACATGTGTCTTCGTGCACAAATTCCCTACATGAAGTCAAATCCGGGAATGCAAAACTAAATGGGCATGCGGTGGTAACGTTTTGAAACGTGGAAAGCTTATGCCGAGACTTGAAAGTCTCTAAAACATGGTACGGCACATCGCGGGATTTAACGTTTCTCCCCCTACTGTTATTTTTGTTATTTTTGGTCGGGCTGCACATGCGACAACGTCTGTAAATAGCCAGCACCTCAGGCTTGTGTTTTTGGGGGTTGGTTTTGGTACAATATAGGTAAGTTATATTATATACATTATATTGTTTCCAAGTAGGTATCCTAATCAGAGCTAAGCACGGGGTGGGTCGCTAGCATGTAAATAATAATTTGAAGCATTAGTTTATGCCAGTGTTCCAAAAAAATAGTTGACCCAAACTACTGTTTTATTCAATAAATATTGGACGCTTCACGGATGTCGGCAAATATATTGCAGTCTTGATTTCTTTTAATTTTACAAATCACGGTTTTTTTTCTCAATACCTTTTACCGCCAAAATGATGTCTGAAATATGAGTGTTCTGTTAAGTCTATCAGAAAAAAAAACGAGAAAAGCGAATTTAATATTTAAAAATACAAAAAGAAACTGTTTTTTTGTTAATAAATTAAAATGTGCGCCGGCAAATATTAACGACTAAAGCGCTAAGCTAAATACTGTACAGTCCGTGAGCTCTCAGAAAAACCTTCGGGTCTCGGGGGCAATCGGAAGGCTTCGTGTTGTAGAAAATGACAGTGCACTCGTTCTGTTTTCATTGATTTATATATAGCAGTAAAACCACCACTGACCTCTTTATGTAGTGTGTTATTTTCGGAAATCGATTTCTGCAAATTGTGCAAAATTTAGGTGGTTTTAGAATTATCAACAAGGTTGTAGGTAATTCTGTAACTGCCTACCCCACTCTGGAAACGAAGGCGTGAGTTTTTTGTATGTGTATTTCCATGGGGAGTCAACTTAAACACGTATTCGTACACGTATTTCTGTAAAAGAAATTGAGAGTTGTTAAGAAAAGTTTTGATTGTAATTAAATAATTACAATCAAAACTTTTCTTAACAACTTTCGAAATCCCCATTGCTCCTATAAAACGGTCTTGAACCTTATTAAAATTAATAAGGTTCAAGACCGTTTTATAGGAGCAATGGGGATTTCGAAAAGTACATTAAGGCATATAATATATAAATGTAATTTCTAAGAATCCACAGGTGGGTATAACAGCTCTTTATACTTTCAAACTGAAGTAGTGTGTGAAGGCGGGGTGTTCTCTATTTAAATGATCGATAGAAGAATTCGATAATTATGATTTTGTTTTATTTGTATCATGACAAAAAGTCATATTGCATTAAAATTTGAAAAAGATAATTAGACGTAATTTTATTACAGTAAGTTTTATTTTGTATTGATGGTTATTCTTTACAAAACTTTTTACGGTAACTTCGAAAAGTTTTGCAAGTTGTTAACAGAACAGAACCGCATATCACGATCGCGTGTCACCGTCAATACCCGAATAATGCTTCTAAAATCCGAAGGTTCTTTTAGGAGCTCACGGACTGTACTTACCACTTGTTTCTTTCAGTAAGATATTTTGGGGGATATAAAATAAACATGTTAAAATTACACTTAATTACCTTGTAAGTGGTAATTAAGTGTAATTTTAACATGTTTCTTTTATATCCCCCAAAATATATTAGTATAAGTAGGTAGGCAGGGTGTCCCAGAAACCAACGTCAAACCGCCTAGGGCTGATAGAGCAGCTAAAAAGCTATCGATTTAACCCCTATGTATGTTCAGCGATAATTACTAGTTTCGGAGATATTGATCATTTTAATCTGAATTTTTGTAATTTTCCCTTACGTTCATTCACGAACAATCATTCATTTCATAAGTTTTTCATTGGTATCTTACATTACTGGAATCATTACCAATCAGCGAAGTTGTTCAATCTATTTAAATATTTTTTACAATCGGTTCTGAAGATCCAGAGTTTACCCCTTACAACATCACAAACTACCTCTTAATAATATTAGTATAGGTAGTATAGAAAACTTAACCTCTTTATAATATTAGTATAGAAGTATAGACTAAAATAAAAAAATAGAAGCGAATATAGGAATGGTATGGTGCTTGAATATAATTATGTAGGTACCTTATTTATGACTATAAATTATGTTTCCATTAAGAGAAATCGTAACTTTCCTGGGCTAGTTAGTAATCGTATTACAGACATAGAGTGCTTTCTCAAATGTATTTATCTGTATTTGAATTGATTTAATAAAAGTAGGTACAACGCTAATTGTATTTTTCTATAGGTATATATTCCAATGGCATGTGAATATTCCAACCTTAAATTTCTCTTTTACTCGGTTTCATAAATAACCTGTTATGTTATGTTACAGCCATGCCACACGAGTGTTACCGGTGCGTTGCGTGCGTGAATGATTGATTTTGACATACCTAGCAGCGATGCACGTATTGTTGCAACGCATCGTGTTTCGTGTGGGACATGTCGTTCTAATTTATAAGTAGAAAAGCGCCCAAGTGCGAGTCGGACTCGCGCACGTAGGGTTCCGTACCACTATACATCTAAATAAATGTTTTTCTTTATTCTTTATTATATTGGAGTTGATTGAATAAAAGGTAAAATGCGGTTTACGATTTATAACGTATTAAAAAAAACCAATTATTAGATTCGTTCAAACCAATTTTCGGTGGAAGTTTGCATGGTAATGTACATCATATATTATTTTTACAATTATCATTCCCTTATTTTAAAAGTTACGGGGGGGGGGGGCACACATTTTTCCACTTTGGAAGCGTATCTCGCGCAAACTATTAAGTTTAGATTTTTTTTTATCAGAAACCTCAATATCATTTTTGAAGACCTATCCATAGATACCCCACACGTATGGGTTTGATGAAAATAATAATTGAGTTTCAGTTCTAATAATGGGGTACCCCAAAAATTTATTGTTTTTTTTTTCTATTTTTGTATGAAAATCTTAATGCGGTTCACCGAATACATGTACTTACAAAGTTTCCATAGTATAGCTCTTATAGTTACGGAATAAAGTGGCTCTGACATACGGACGGACAGACATGACGAATCTACATATAAGGGTTCCGTTTTTTGCCATTTGGCTAGAAGCGACGATGAAGTGCACCGGCAACGCCGCCTATGTGGTACTTCTCTAACCGAATCGGGTCAATTTTAGTCTTACATGAATAAAATCAAAACAATTTATTTTACAATAATAACAAAGATCCTAATAACGAGTCCTCTTTCATTTGATATAAGATACAGTAGGTAAGGTTTACAAAACCATTCTACCCAATTTTACCTGATTTTTTAAATTTATAAAAACGGCGACATTATCGATCAAGTGATCTGCATATTTTGTATCAAATTGTTTGCGATGTTAATCATTATTTTTTGTGTAGCCAATTTGCTACATTGGGTCAATCTGACCTTGGGCTTTGGAGGCTTGCTTTTCGTCCTTCACGCGATTAAGGAGCTTTGCTGGGCGGGCGGAGCGGTATACATATATTTTTATCATTATGCTCACCCCACTTATACCAAATGTACATTATGCTTTTTAAACATTATATAAGGTTGTTCATTATGTAACTACAGATTTTAACCGATCATTAGCTGTCAAGAACTTACGCGTTTTTTTTGTTATGCATATTACTTGTATTATTTGATCGAAATTATCCAATTAGAGTTATGCAAAACAAAGTTGGTACTTTTTTATGTAAATCATTAAATCACATTGCCTACCCTTTTTTCTAAAAAGCTTATTTTATTAATATATTATGCTTAATTTCTAAAAAGGATTAAATTTGAAAACTGATCAAATATACTACCTATATTTCGTTTTTTTCAGCATTAGAAATTCTGTAGCTGGTGTTATTAACCTTTTTCTTCAGAAGATAATAATGTATTAATACGATAATAACAATAACTACAAACATTAACGGAAAATTATTTTCAAGAAAACGATAAAGGATTCTGTGCAACTAGGTATACCTACCTACCTACCCAGTACGTAAAGCACTCGCAAGACTTGGTATGACGTGAGTACTCGCTATATTGTGGAAATTATATGGACTGACATTTCTATTAGTCATAGTTGTTACGGCGAAAACTTTCACCCCTTACGACCACAGATGGTGCCACTTCAATTTTTCATTTTCCAAAAAAATCTACAAGTTAAACGGCTGCATCGATTTCAATATGTTTTGTTTCAGTAGGTGTCAATCGAAAGAAAATTAAACAATGCATTATAAAAAGTATATACCAAAAAATCAAAACATAATTGCTACCAAAAACCTTTTGTGCTAATTTGAATTTATCACAAAATGATTACTTGATAAAAACCCAAAGAAGCAGGTGTCATAAACCGACATACCCCGATTGGTTAAAACAGGACCCGGTGTCAATAGTCCTATTTATGTTCGAGCTACCCGACTGCGCTGTAAATTATAGGGATTGATTAACGTTTAGTTATATTCTTCGTTTTAAGCTTATAATTATATGCGACTAAATTCCCTCTGGCCACGTGGTCCTACTGCCTTTGTCCTACCGATCGGACAATTAGGTATATCCTGACCAGAAAAATAAAAAACCGGGGTCGCCACTATACTTTTTTATCTGTGTTTCGTGAATTGTAATATAGTCCTAGTTGTAACGGTTCGAAACCTGCATTTGCTGATGGAAGCAAGCCACTTTGCACATTAGGGACCAAAATGAGTGATTATAGAGTCTGGCAAATGAAAGATGAGAATGAAAAAATGGCAACACCGTAGTGTCGTCCCTTTTTTATTAGATTGATTTGAAGGGGGCGACATTTTTTCATTCTCATCTTTCATTTCCCAGACTCTACCTGCAGCAGCAAAACTTTCACCCCTTATGAACACAGGAGCCACTTCATTTTTCATTTTATTTAAATTCTACAATCTAAACGGCTGCATCAATTTCAATAGTTAGGGTGTCAATTGAAACAAAATATAAATATATAATATAAATATATTATAAAAAATATTAAGAAAAATAAACAAAACATAAATAAATCCTGCGTTCACCGACCAAATCATGACTCATTTTAGTAATAAAAAGCATATTCTGGTCGTATTTGTCGATTATAGCAAAGCATTCGACACATTACGACACGATTTACTCATAGAGAGGCTCGAAGAGTGTGGTATTGGAGGACCTTTATTAAAGTGGTGTCAAGACTACCTCAAAAATCGCTCTTATTTCATTAAGGTAGGTGCTCTAAGTGATCAGGTTTTGTTCGGTGAGGGCACGGCACAAGGCTCGGTAATCCGACCGCTCCACTATATCTCTTATGTGAAACGTGTGGCATGCGTCGTCGATAAATGTAGTATTTTCCAATACGCTGACGAGACATGCCTGGTCTGCACATAGGGATATTGAAATTGCCTTGCAGCACTTGCAACACGATTTAACAAATCTAATGAAGTGGTCTCACGACGCCGGTTCGGTTTTCAACACTTCTAAAACCAAGCTTTTGTATGTGAGTTCCAGCCATAACAGAAGCTCTAAAGATCTTAATCTGATCGGGCATGCGCACGCCTGTCTACATACCGTAGGCAGAAGTCGTTCATTGACGTGCGCATGTCCTTTTATACAAATTGTTGACAAGCACACAATATATCTAGGATTGGTAATAGACGATCGCATGAAATGAACGGAGCATACCTATAGAAGTCGTTTGTAACAAGATTAGGGCGATATTGGCAAGGATTTGTATGAGTAAGGTACCATACAAAATATTGTTATCATTGTATAGATCTCTCGGTGACTCAATAGTATCATACGGTTTAAGTAGTTACAGGCTTACGTACCGCGGGACTCACCTAAATAGGATAGGTATAGGTACGAGCTACAATTTAGGGTGCTTAAAACATTGTCCCTATAAAAATTCGGGCAAAATACAAAAAAATATACAGAGATTTTTTCAATTATTGTAAGGTCCTACCAATACACGATATACATACAGGGTGTTAGGTATATAGTGGATAATCCTTGAACTACGGATAGAGGGCACTTAGGACGTTATGAAAAAAGCTAAAATAGGTTTAGTAAAACTCGCACGGTTTTCGAGATTTTTAAACATTTTGTTTTTTTTGAAAATTGACACCCTTACTCGAATTTTTGGTCATGGTTAGTGTACGAAGATATATTTTTTTATTTTCTTTTTACCTTAATAATGTTTAATAGTGGTGCTATCAGATAAACATTACCAATATGGCGTCACTACCGTGCTTTAATAAAAAAATAATCGCAAACTTGAATTTTGCATCATTGATCGAACATTTAACAAACTTAGAGATGTTTGAGTGAAAAAAAAAACTCTACTACAAGGTAGCCCATTAGCTTAAAAAACATGCCCATTTAATAGAGATTTAAAAACTTTAAATATTAGAATAAAAAAATAACTTCAGTTTTCCGCAATTGAGTCGATTATTTCATAGTAAATTTGTGCTCTAGAATTCCAGATACTAGAGTACCTAATGATGACAAACTTTTCTTTGCTAAAATAAGAATACTGGCCACTAATTTTGTGAAGCATTTTATTTAAAACGATTTACGTTCTGGGCAAAGCATTACAATCTTTTTGTTTCAATAATAACAATACTGGCCACTAAAATTTTAAATGCCATTTATTCGAAATTTAAAACACTCGATCGCTTTTTGTTTTCTCAGCATTTTATGTCAAACTTTGGTGTCACTGCATAATGTGAATTGACCGTTGACGTTGTTAAAAAAATCTGGAATTTTAGAGCACAAATTTAATATGAAATAATCGACTCAATTGCGGAAAACTGAAGTTATTTTTTTATTCTAATATTTAAATAAAACAATATTTAAAGTTTTTAAATCTCTATTAAATAGGCATGTTTTTAAGCTAATGGGCTACCTTGTGGCAGTGTATTTATTTTTCACTGCAACAGCTCTAAGTTTGTTAAATGTTCGATCGATGATGCAAAATTCAAGTTTGCGATTATTTATTTATTAAAGCACGGTAGTGACGCCATATTGGTAATGTTTATCTGATAGCACCACTATTAAACATTATTAAGGTAAAAAGAAAATAAAAAATATATCTTCGTACACTAACCATGACCAAAAATTCGAGTAAGGGTGTCAATTTTCAAAAAAAAACAAAAGTCCAAAAATCTCGAAAACCGTGCGAGTTTTACTAAACCTATTTTAGCTTTTTTCATAACGTCCTAAGTGCCCTCTATCCGTAGTTCAAGGATTATCCACTATATACCTAACACCCAGTATATACAGGGTGTCCCTGGATAAAGTTGACAAACGAAAAGGGATGAAAGTAGATGCAATTTCACCGACAAAAAAAAAATGTCACTCATCATTTTTTTAAAGATAAAAAAATAAATTGCTGTGCACTCTATCGGAACAAAGTGAAATATCTCACCTCAGATGAGGTCTATTCAGATGAAATAAACGGTTTTTTAATCCCAGAACATTACCTGTGTCATACAAGTAAAAAGAATAACAAAAAATACGCCAAACATTTAAAAAAACAGGTTTATATTTGAAAAAATGAGTTTTCTTATTGTAAATTCCTGATAATTCCTAAAATTACTTAAAAATATGCCCATATTACCTTTTGTTTTTATTAGCTATAATTATTTGTTAACTCATTATCTCTGATTAAAAAAAAGAATTAAGTGTCTAATGCAAACACGAAATTTTTGATGAGCGGTAAACAAAGACATTGCGTTTACGCTTAATTCCTTAGGTGGTCACTAGAATTTACTTGGCATATGGTATACCTACAGCTAAATTAAAAAGTTAAACAAAACACGGCTTTTTTGTCTGTGACTGAAAAAGCTTTTACTATTTTAGCGGAAAAATACACCTGCAATTTTGGTACCTAATTAAAAAAAAGGCGGCAAAGATAAAAAGTTAGTGATTTAACAATTTTTATTGAATTAAATAGCCCAAAATAATTAGCCCGGTACTACTCGCTCTTTCTCCCTTTAAATCTACGATCTGAATTTTACAAGATGCCGCGGTTAAGTAATTTCTCGCCGCAAGACATTGCCACAATCCATTTTTATTATGGATTATCACGAGGGAACGCAAGAGCTGCTCGTTCATTATACTTGGCTGCATTCCCGAACAGGACACCTGTGCCGTCTGCCGGTAATTTTCAAGAAGTTCACAGAATATTGTCTAATACTGGGCTTGGATTGGTTCAAGGTCGGGAGCAAACTATGGTAGTGATTGACACATCTATTGAGGAAGCCGTACTTAACAATGTATTATGCTGATCCGAAGACCAGTATTCGACGTTTGGCTTTGCATCATGGAATTTCAAAGTCATCGGTGTGGCGTATTTAAAAAAAAGAAGGGCTCCATCCATACCATTATCAAAGAGTCCAGCACCTGCATGATGACGTTGACAGGGTTCCAAGATGCGTTATGTCCGCTTCGATTCAAAGAAAAATCCGAAACGATCCGGAATTTACAAAAAATATCCTGTGGATGGATGAGGCTCAGTTTACGCGAGATGGGATCAAGAGAGACAAACTGTAGAAATCTGCACGAATGGTGCCCAAAAGGACAGAATCCTCATCTGAAGAGGTCGTCAACCTTTCAGGTGCGGTTTTCCATAAATCTGTGGGCAGGCCTCATTGACGACATGTTGATTGGCCCTATTTTTCTTTCGAGAACTTTAAACGGAGCACGATTTTTAAGAGATGACCTGCCCGTTGTATTGGAGGATGTACCTTTGGATACAAGGAGAACATTGTTTCTTCAAATGGATGGATGTCCCGCCCATTACGCACTTGACGTAAGAAGATTTCTTAACGACACTTATCCTAACCGTTGGATTGGTAGACAAGGGCCAGTGGCATGGGCAGCTCGTTCTCCAGACATGACGCCGTTGGATTATTTCCTTTGGGGCACTATGAAGCAGAGGGTTTATAGTGTCCCCATTAACTCGGAAGAGGATTTGCGGGACAGAATTGTTGACTGTGCCAATTATATAAAAAATAACCCAGACATGATTCGTCGAGCTATTAAACAAATAATAGTGCGTGCAGGACTGTGTTTGCAAGAGCAAGGTGGTCACTTAATGCATTAAATTTAGTTAATAATGTAAATAAGTTAAGTATAGTTTGGTTAGTAAGTAATGTAAATTTTGTCTCACATTTTTCCAGACCACTTGTCCATAAACCTTAATTTACGCGTAAGTGTCTCTACTGAGCGATACCATTAGCAACACATACTAAACGACACAATATCTTTGACCGCTCATCAAAAATTTCGTGTTTGCAATAGACACTTAATTCTTTTTTTTAATCAGAGATAATGAGTTAACAAATAATTATAGCTAATAAAAACATAAGGTAATATGGGCATATTTTTAAGTAATTTTAGGAATTATCAGGAATTTACAATAAATAAACACATTTTTTTAAATAAAAGTCTGTTTTTTTAATGATTGGCGTATTTTTTTGTTGTTCTTTTTAATTGTTTGACCCAGGTAATGTTCTGGGATTAAAAAACAGTTTATTTCATCTGAATAGACCTCATATGAGGTGAGATATTTCACTTTGTTCCGATAGAGTGCACAGCAAACAATGTTTTTTTAATTCATCTTAAGAAAAAAATGAGTGACTCCAATTTTTTTTTACTAATTTTTTTGTCGGTGAAATTGCATCTACTTTCGTCCCTTTTCGTTTGTTAACTTTAGCCAGGGACACCCTGTATACAATAATCTTGGTCAGGGTGTAGGTGGAACATGTGAAGGAAGACCCACCCGAGGAGATGAAGATAATATTTTGGACCTAGTTGGGGCAGATCCTTCTCTATCCGTGCGTGATATGGCAAATACTTGCCTTTTTAACCGTATATTAATAACAAAATAATACCAGAAACATAGACATGCTCAGAAATAGCTTTACTGTATAAAAAGGGAGACCCCAAACTGATATCTAATTACAGGCCCATTAGTCTTATATCCTGTTTATATAAAATATTTGCATCGACCCTACTAAGACGTGTAACAAAGGAAATTGACGAGAACCAACCTATAGAGCAAGCGGGATTCATGAAAAACTTCTCTACCAACGACCACATACACACACTGAAAGTAATAACTGAACGGTTTATGGAATATGACCTCCCCTTATACGTTGCTTTTATAGATTACTCGAAAGCTTTCGATACGATCTCACATGACTCTATATGGCGGGCTTTATACCAGCAAGGACTAGACCACGACTACATAGAACTTATCAAAGCGATTTACTTAAGAAGCACAACAAGAGTACGCCTAGATTCAAGAGGACCAATATTTCAAGTTGAGAGGGGGGTAAAGCAAGGGGATCCGCTCTCCCCAAAGCTTTTCATCGCAGTTCTGGAATCCATATTCCGAAACCTCGATTGGAGCGATATGGGGTTAAAAATCAATGGTAAGTACCTGTCGCACCTCAGATTTGCGGATGACATAGTACTGCTGTCGGATGATCCGTACAAACAAACACATGATAGAGTCCCTACATCATCACAGCGAGACCGTTGGGCTACAAATCAACTGGGAGAAAACGAAAATTATAACTAATCGTGAAGAAATACCTATATCCATACAAGCTAAACCTATAGAATATGTCGCAGACTACGAGGGCGGTTTCATAAGTCAGTGACTTTAAGTAAAAAAAAAAAAACATTTTAACAGATGTACTTTTTTTCTATTTCTGGACTCTTTGGTAGCTGGCTGTCTTTTTTTTTTAAAGGCGGGAAAATAAAAAAGTTATCGAGTCATATGTCAGATGAGATCGGAAAATTGTTGGAAAACGGAGAAAAGCGAATTTCGTGTATTAATTAAACATTACTTTTTACGTGGGAAAACTATCAGAGACAGAAGACCGGCTCAAAAAATATTATGGGGAATCTGCTCCATCTCATGGAATGGTACACAGTGGTTTACAGAATTTCGTTCTGGACGTACCACTACCAATGACGCAGAACGCTCTGGAAGGCCGATTGAAGTGACCACACACTTCAGCACAGCACACTCTTCAGCAGTCGCAACAGCCAAATTAGTAGAATTGCGTTACGATATACTGCCCCACCCACCTTATTCGCCGGATTTAGCCCCATGTGTTTTTTTTTTATTCCCAAACATGAAGAAATGGGTCGGTGGGAAAAGATTTTCATCAAATGAGGAAGTCATAGCTGAAACTGAAGCATATTTTTCAGGGTTTGACAAAAAATATTTTTTGGAGGGTTTGCATCGAACATCGTTGGATGATTTGCATTGACTTGAAAGAAGATTATGTAGAAAATAGTACATTGTGCATCAAGGGTAGTATGAAGGGAATTACTAACGAGAGTGTTAGAAGCCCGACGCCGAAGGCGGAGGGCTTTTAATGACTCGAGTTAGTAATCCCCTTACTGCCTGTGATACACACAATGGTTTTCATCACATTTGCGAGGAAAAACACTTTACCTCTGGAAAATATAAAGAAATAACTTTTGACGAACGGGAACGTAAATGGAAACGATATTTTTTTTGTGACCTCTACCACAGATAATAACTGCGTTTAGTTTCGACCTGGATTCGAGCCAGATTTAGCCAATTTGATAAAAATGTATAATTACTAAAATTAATTATAGGTAAATGTTGATATAAACTTGAAATAGGTATAAAAATAATGAAGTTTAATGAAGCGTATAGGTTTTGTGTAATGTAAGTTAGTCTATAGCTAATTTTTAAAGATGAAATTAGAAACCGATTTAATTTTTGGCTGAAAATGAAACCTCCTTAGTCAGAAATGATGTACGAAAGAGTTGCAAATTTTAAAAAGAAAGTCATTACTCCCTAGGGATGACAAACTCGCCATAATTCCCGCGGGAACAATTTAGGCCATTGTCCTTCTGTATACAGGCATGGAATAACACCCTTTACGAGCAAGTGTGATGAAAATAAAATTAAAAAATGTAAAAAAGTTTTTTTTTTTAGTTTAAAGTCACTGACTTATCAAACCGCCCTCGTACATTTACCTTGGACATCTTATCTCAACAAAATCCAGTACAGAAAAAGAGATCGATCGCAGAGTGAAGAATACGTGAAACAAATACTGGGCTATGAAGGAAATTTTCAAACTGGTCCCATCCATACCTACAAGACTGAAAACGAAAGCCATGAACATCTGCCTTACGCTGGTTCTTACCTATGCATGCCAGACTTGGTCTCTCAAAAAATCACTCTTAAATAAAATAAGAAGCTGTCAAAGAGGCATAGAACGGAGCTACATGAACATCAAATTGAAAGATAGAGTCAAATGTTCACTTATAAGGAAAATAACAAAGGCGAAAGATGCGGTCAAACAGGTCCTGACACTGAAATGGAAATGGTCAGGACATATTCAGAGATCTATGGATGAAAGATGGTCACAAATAATCACAAATTGGTATCCAATAGATAAAAAACGAAGGAAAGGTAGACCATTTAAAAGATGGAGTGACGACATCGTACAAATAGCCGGAAAGTTATGGACCAGACAGGCAAGGGATAGAGCTACCTGGAACGGTTTGGAGGAGGTTTTTACCGCTAAAGGCGGCCCTTACATCTAACAATACTAATCTGTTAACTACATAAGTACAAAGCTAACATGACTAACAAATAAATATCTACCTAAGTACACAATATAAAATAATGGATAGGAACTAAATGTAAGGGATAAAATAAAGCTAATAAATAAATAAATAACCAATACACGAACACGTTAAATATTTAATATTGGTTGAGAATTATTTTAATGACAAGGTAGTTAAAAAAAGTTTACACAAATGATAGCAATACTCGTCGTGTGCAAAGGGAGGAGCTCTGCCTGCGTTCCGCGGTACAGTAATATGTAGGTACGGGTAATGCGTTTGGATCATAAGGTTCCTGTTTTAATCAATGAGTTGCCTAGAGACGTGCGGGTGAGTTTAAATGAAAAAAAAAGAAAATTAAAACAATAGTTTTTGGCCAGTTTAGTTTTTGGCATTAATTGTAAAGACAACTTCACTAAATTTAAACATAACAGATACATAATAAGTAGTAGTTTAGTTATAGTTTTTATTATTTATTTATATTTTGAATTAAAATTTGATTAGGTGCATCCCGTGTAGTTATGTGGTCTGACCACTTCTCAGCGCTGTGCTCGCGCCTGCGGACGCCGGTCGCTTTGCATGCACTAATATTAATTATATTTATATTCAATCACCATGTTACGTATATTCGCTATTTGTTAATACGAATGTGGAAGAAGCGAAAGACATTTGTCAGGATCGTAGCAGGTGGAAAGAAGTCTTCTCTGCCTACCCCTCTGGGAAACAGGCGTGATTTTATGTATGTATGTATGTTAATACGATTAATAAGCGCTTCGAATCATCAGTGTACGAATAAACGTGTACCATTAGTTTTTGTATACTGATTTTGTAAGATATCTATTGTAAATTGTTTACAAATAAATCATTATTATTATTCAGATATTTATTAAATTTTCTATAAGTTAGGTTTTTTACAATAAAAAATCGGCCTTCACGAGGTTCTCGTCATGCGGGATGGTGACGTCGACGAGCACTGCCCGGCGTTGAGATCTTGAGATCGATCTGTCAACACGATATCAGGCTTAATGGCAACAATAGTCCTGTCCGTGATGACAGATCGATCCCAATAGAGCGTAGCACGACCATTTTCGAGAACTGGCGCCGGTGTGTACTTAAGAGGGCCGTTCTGAAAGTTTCTAGCTGTCCCGAACCTTTAACAAAACTATACTTTTTATACTACCGATTAAAACCTTTTTTTATTGCCTTCAAAACACTGGCCGAAAAAAATATAAATATTTTTTGTACTCGTCGATTAAAATCTGTGAATTAAGATTTCATAGAGAATACTGCAACGTCACTCTTTTCATCGTTGACACTTCCGAAACAACCGAAATAACCATTTCGATACGCTCAAGACAACTGAAAAAAATTTGAAAATAGAACTTCGTATTTCAATAATATGTGTCCTTGTTTAAGGAGACTCGATCCGATACAAAATTGCCAATCTATGGCGTTTCGGAACGTAGCAGCGTCGCGTCATCTGTCAAAAACCTATTTAAACCTGCTTCTGTATCCAGGGCATAAAAATAAATAAAAAAACTACGGTTTGTGATTGGCTAGTTTTTAGCCAACAGAACAGCACAGTACTGCAACAATTACGGACGCCGTGGTTTGATACAAATGTTGATGTGGTGGTGATTGTATTAAAGACTTAAATTATTAATTTTTATGAACTCGTACAAAAAGTATTGTTGACAATAGTGTCATAATCAAGCTTTTTAATCTCGTACCTTACTTAGGCCACTCAGCAAGCTTCGTGGCCTAAACACGGTACTCGACTAAAAAGCTCTCTATTATAACACGATTATGAAAATAACTATTTCAAAGACATTAAAAAAAATATTTTAAAAATATGTGTCATACATTGTTTCGATTTCAACATGAACGTTACAAGAGATGAATTTCGTGTGATGATTTATTACGACTACAAAAGAGGTTGAGAGGTTGAGAGGAGTCACATGAAAACTTAAACACAGCTTTTGGAGAATCTGCTCCTTCATTAGCCACCATTTCCTTTTCATTCCGTGAGTTTAAACGAGGCAGGGAGTCCGTCAAAGATGAAGCAAGACCGGGGAGGCCGCCGACTGCAGTGACACACGAGAATGTCATCAAAGTGTAGTGGCTTATTAAAGAAAACAGAAATATTACACATAGGGAGATGCAAGATGAACTGAAGATTGGATCACAAGCAGTTTCAAATATTTTGAACGATCACCTAAAAGTACGGAAAGTTTGTTCACGATGGATACCGTATTTGCTCACTGAAGATCAAAAATCTCGGCGGGTAGATTGGTGCAAATATATGTTCGAAAAATTTGACCACGGCATATCACAACAGGTGTCGAGCATCCTGACGAGTGATGAATCGTGGATATATAGCTACGACCCACTTACCAAGCAACAATCGACGCAATGGGTGTTCGAGGAAGATGGCTTACCTACGAAAGTTGTTCGAGGTACGTGAGGTACTGTGGGTCCTGTGGCAGTTATTGCTCTAGAAGACCGAAGAACTGTCACTAGTCAATTGTATACCGAAGTGTGCTTACCTCAAGCCTTCGAACAGCTCGGCGAGGATCGTCCGTAGAGCGGTACCCGCGACATTCTTTTTCACCAGGATAACGCCCCAGCTCACACTGCTGCTCGGACCCTCGAATTTTTGGCCATATCCGGTGTATAACTATTGCCTCACCCACCATATAGTCCAGATCACGCTCAGTGCGACTTTTTCCTGTTTCCCACAATAAAGAAAACCTTGCGAGGACGAACTTTTAACGACTCCAATGATGCAGTCAATGAATTTAATCGTGTATTTTTCGACCTTCCGCAAGATCGATTTTTTCTTGTTTCGAAAGTTGGTTTCGAAGAATGCAAAAGTGCATCGAAGCTGCAGGCGAATACTTCGAAATACTGTAAATAAATAATAAAGATAGTACGGCACTTCAGACTCAACAAGACCATATTGAAGAGCAAGTTGCTGATGCTGATGGATGATCCTGGCCACGAAGTTATGTCTGTGCAAGTACTCGCCGTTCGCCAAATGCGAACAACCGGAAATTATATGTCTGAGGGACTCGCCGGACAAATGTCGACCGTGCTATCCCTCAGAATATATTTCCGGTAATTGTTCGTCATTATGACCTCGTCAGCAGTTGCACAGAGAAAACCTTCGGTTTCCAGTTCCAGTTCACGGACGCTAAAAAGTCTACGTCGGGCCTTGTTAGGGCCCGGTATAAGCGTCCATGTAGCTCCTTGCTCTTCCATATGTTCTTGCGAACTTCAGTGCTCAACAGCGTTGCTCTGCGTCAGCTCTCGTTTGCCAAGGAGAGAGGCGTGAGGTTCCTGTCTACTGCAACCACATCACGATGCATCCCACACTCATTGCCAAGGAAATAATCCCTGAGATTGCATACCTAGTGGCTGTGGAGATTCTTAGCATTTAAAATGCCTCGACCGCTTATTATTATTATTATTATTAACCTATTATGAAGGTTAATAGGGGGACAGGCTTTTATGGCCGATTTTCAATATAAGTAAAAAACCATCCAAGTGCAAGTCGGAATCGAGCACGAAGGGATCCGTACCTTAAATGAAAAACTGGGCATGAGCAAGTCGGACCATGCTCAGTGTAGGGTTCCGAAGCCGCTAAGTACTACAAACATAAAAACAACAAGTAATAATATTTATCTATTTAAAGTCATTTCCTACATGTCTTCCTACATGACGTTTGTTTCTAAACTAGATTCACTAAACACAATCACATTAAATTTACTTATTCCAATAATGAGTTTCTACAATAAATGTTGATGCCGTCGTTTCGAACCACTTGGAAAACCTCACCACACATTCATCAGTCATCACACATAGAACTCATAAAATACTACTCAAAAGAGAAACGGTCTCATTAATATACAGTGTGTTACCAGCACCCTGGCTTTTTTAAAGGAGGTTAAAATAACGTAGGGTTATTGGTAAGTCGACCTATTCCCGTTAGGAGGTGATAGGGGTGACTATTTGCGATATTTTTGACCCACATATGCATTATGCAAAAGTGAACCATTTTTGAGTTATCGCGTTTATTAGTTTTTTTTTTAAATTAGTCGGAAATTCAACTTGAAAAAATTATTACAAAAAAAGTATCAATTTAAATCTTTTTTTTTCTTCTGATTTACAAAACCGATTAAACACTGGTTATTTCTCAATATTAAAACAATAATTATCGGTCCAAATTTGAAAAATCGAGACGGAAAACGAATTTTTTTCAATATTTTTTGCGATCGCTTTCCACTAAAATGCCTTAAAAACAAAAAAAAATGTTATGAATCTTGGCTTGCAGATTATTTTAAAAACTTAACGGTTTTCTTAGCTCTTCAAAAACGCATAACAAGTAGAAAATTATTTTAAAAAAACCTGAAAAAATAATCATCACAAAGGAAGCGGGCGGAAACAAAAGTCACAAATGCAACTTCAAAAATTAAAATTAAAAAACATACCAAATTTAAATCATACATTTTTTATTTGCTTTTGTACAAGATGAATTTGTTGTTCCTATGCAAAATTAAAAAAATATATATCTGTACACGTTTGAGAATGAAGGCCGAAAACTAAAAAATACATGTTTTTTTATCATACTCCAACATAAATTACACGAAAACAGAAAAATTTACCAATACATTTGGCGTACAGATTACACATAAAACATTGACGTTTTTCCAGCTTTCTAACGAGCTATTAAAATTAATATGAATTTTGTTAAAGATTGCTGGAAAAAATTGATCACAAAGGAAGCAACAAGGAAGTCACGTCCGAACATAAGTTAAAATTAACTAACTAAATCAATGAAAACTAACTGTTATACTCGTAAACACAAATAACAACATTAACTTATGTGAGAATAAGAAATGGAGGTAGCCATTTTGAAAATGAACTATAAAAATCCTGATTATTTCAATTTTAATTGTTTATTAGTTTTAATTTTGTAACTTTTTACATAAGTTAATGTTGTTATTTGTGTTTACGAGTATAACAGTTAGTTTTGATAGATTTAGTTAGTTAATTTTAAGTTTAGTTCGGACTTATGTAAAAAGTTACAAAATTAAAACTAATAAACAATTAAAATTGAAATAATCAGGTTTTTTATAGTTCATTTTCAAAATGGCTACCTCCATTTCTTATTCTCACATAAGTTAATGTTGTTATTTGTGTTTACGAGTATAACAGTTAGTTTTCATTGATTTAGTTAGTTAATTTTAACTTATGTTCGGACGTGACTTCCTTGTTGCTTCCTTTGTGATCAATTTTTTCCAGCAATCTTTAACAAAATTCATATTAATTTTAATAGCTCGTTAGAAAGCTGGAAAAACGTCAATGTTTTATGTGTAATCTGCACGCCAAATGTATTGGTAAATTTTTCTGTTTTCGTGTAATTTATGTTGGAGTTTGATAAAAAAACATGTATTTTTTAGTTTTCGGCCTCGCATTCTCAAACGTGTACAGATAATTATATTTTTTTAATTTTGCATAGGAACAACAAATTCATCTTGTACAAAATATTAAATTTGGTATGTTTTTTAATTTTAATTTTTGAGGTTGCATTTGTGACTTTTGTTTCCGCCCGCTTCCTTTGTGATGATTATTTTTTCAGGTTTTTTTAAAATAATTTTCTACTTGTTATGCGTTTTTGAAGAGCTAAGAAAACCGTTAAGTTTTTAAAATAATCTGCAAGCCAAGTTTCATAACATTTTTTTTTGTTTTTAAGGCATTTTAGTGGAAAGCGATCGCAAAAAATATTGAAAAAAATTCGTTTTCCGTCTCTCTTTTTCAAATTTGGACCGATAATTATTGTTTTAATATTGAGAAATAACCAGTGTTTAATCGGTTTTGCAAATAACAAGAAAAAAAAAGATTTAAATTGATACTTTTTTTGTAATAATTTTTTCAAGTTGAATTTCCAACTAATTTAAAAAAAAACTAATAAACGCGATAACTCAAAAATGGGTCACTTTTGCATAATGCATATGGGGGTCAAAATTATCGCAAATAGTCACCCCTATCACCTCCTAACGGGAATAGGTCGACTTACCAATAACCCTGTATTTGTAACGTAACCATGACAATAATTTAATTAATTAATAAACATTTAGGTTTTGTTAACTTTCTAAAAAAAAATTAATTGCCAGCAATTTGACAAGTGCAAATGACAGTCGACGGATACTTTGATTATTATGATTAATCAAGAGTACCTATTTCAAAAGTTAACGATACTAGTATTACTGCACTTAAGATAACAACGGCAAAGAAAAAGGACTTGTCACATTTGATAAATACTTTATTTCCTACAAACTAAATGAAACTTAAATACAAACCCCGCATTTTAATTAAATTCAGCTAAACTCTGTGTTCAATATGTCGGCCGCCCTGACTACGGCACAATTCATAACGTCTTGTAATCGAATTACGAATTGTTTCAAAGTCAGTATTTCCTTCCAGTTTACGAAAAGCGGCTGTAATTTTGTCTTTCATAATGTCTACAGTTTCACTATCGGTAGCAAACACTTAATTTTTGACAGCACCCCACAAAAAAAAGACCACAGGCGTGAGATCAGGGCTTCTGGGGGGCCAGCGAGTGTGCCCAAAGCGTCCGATAAAACGGTGGCTAAAAATTTGGTTCAACCTTTCCCGCACAACTACCTATGGTTGAATATGCAGGAGCACCGTCCAGCTGATACCACGATTCGCGACGGTTCTCTTCAGGAAGAGTATTAATTTATGGGCTCTCGACATTCACGCGCGAACCCGTGAAGGTGTGAATGTAAAGGACGTTCACGGGTTCGCGCCGTGTTGATGTCGGTATTTTGGTCCTTGTTTGGACCGTGTCAAAGGGTTTGCGGACGCGCGAACGCAACAAGGCTCCACATTCACGCGCAACTTTTATAAAATATTAGCCCAATACCACTAATAACGGTCAGAATATTACAAACATTATTCTATTACGATGAATACTCGTCATCCATCATCTTCGTTTCCTCCATTTCTTTTTAATTTTTATGAAGACCTAGTTAGGTATATACATCGACGCGCGAGCTATACTGTGAACACTGTGAATGTGGAGCCTTGGGGAGTTCTCGCGCAATATTGCTCGAAATCACTACGGAAACACCTGTGGACAGCCATTAATTAAAAAAGGAGGAAAAGTTTAACGTCTATCCCACTAGTCCCATTGAGTTGTCCCATCATGGGACATGAGACGATTACGTCCCAGTAGTCCCATGGGACAAATGGAACTAATATTTTTATCATATTGTTGTACCAAAAGTCCACTTACTTAAATACTAATTATGGTTGTTAAAGTAGGTAGGTTAGGTTCGTTAGGTATCTTCAGATGCCCAAAGGGCAAAACCACCTAGATGTAGGAGCCCCGCCCTGGGCGGGGCTCCGTCGAAAGTCAGTAGGACAAAAATAGTAGGACCACGAGGAAACGGCCATTTAAATTATACTTCGTTTGATTAATTCGGAGGATCCAAGTGCATCTTAAAGTGTCTTAGAATCCATTATTTGGAACTGACTGGTACGATGGATTCAGGTGGAGGAAAAAGTGTACTAGGATCCATCAATGGAGCCATGCAATGGATCCAAGTGGACGGAGGGAAATTTACGGTGATGACGGTAATGGGACTTTTGGGACAACAATATTAGTTCCATTTGTCCCATGGGACTACTGGGACGTAATCGTCTCAATTGTCCCATGGTGGGGAAACTCAATGGGACTAGTGGGATAGACGGAAGAGTCTGGCCATCAAAACGTGATAGTGAAAAATACCCCGAAATTTAAAAATGTAGCTATAATAATATGCCTGACCTGAATGAGCTACAATTGAACAATTGTAATACTTTTGTCGTTAACTTGTAACTTAACACCTAATGACAAAAGCATCAACATCGTCTAACTCTAGTCCATGCAGGGATACCATAGCTACAATTTTAAATTTCGCGGTCATTATCACGTTTCGATGGCCAGACTCTAGAAGAACATGACGTAACATACCCATGATTTGTAACCTGTGGGCAGTCGCATAGCACGACGTGTTATCAATCACAGGTTATCATCTGTGGTTATCATCGTATACTTTGGTTATCTGTTGTTAATTTCGTTTATCATCAGTATCATTACCATAAATATTCGCTTCGCGCTTCGGCCACCTCTTAAGTTAAAGTTTTTAATTATAAGGTGGGCTTTGACACAACAATTATTTAATTTCTGCACGAACTAAAATCTTGCCAGGTAAGCGGGACCAATTATTTACTAAAATATAAAATGCTACCTTTTGTCGGCTTCAAAGTTGTAGGTATAAAAATTGATGAATGTCATGAACGAAGTAGGTTCTTCGTACCGTACCTACATGAAGATTTGCTTATCAAACTTATCATATTATTTATTAATAGGTATGTACATACTACAATATTGATACGAGAAATATCTTCACATGCGAATTCATTATCAAATATACTATATATGACCATTTCATTACTTTAGTTCATTTTACCGCGTGCTCCAGCCAGCGGCTAGCCGTGTCATTGTGATTTTGTACTTATTTTATCAAAATGCTGCACTTCAAAGATTTTAATAATGTAAGTTGCTTCACCTCGAATCCACTTGTTACTTTTACCAAATCATACCAATAAATAAGTTGGAGAGCACCTTTCTCAAAGCCAGACACATTAATAAATTATTCAAAAGAATGTAGTCACGCAAAGGTCTCACTGACATCTTGACTTGTGAATTATAATGAGATAGCCTGTGCCTAACCATTTGATCAATTTATTTTTAAATTGATTCTGGATTTGAGTATTTTAGCCCTGGCATCATCAATCATACACACTACACTGACTGCTGAGTGACCAGCAGTGAGTAGTGGCAAGGTGCAAGTGCTAATAGTAGTAATGGTTTTGTAAATAAAATACATAAATGGTCTACATTCACGGTCAGGTAACACTAATACACATGGATCTGCTGGCCTATTGCCTAACTCGCTCTCAATCGGTTTTAAAGCAGAACAATTATATTGATTTTGTATGCAGACTCTCCTTCAGGCTGTCATAAAGATAATAATTGTGATTACGAGTGCATTAGGCAATAGGCCTGCTGGTGCAACCACAGTGAATGAAATTTATTGAAATCACATTGGTACCACATTGATTTGGACTTACCATGAATGTAAACCATAACATTATTTGTATGCTATTTCAGAAATTAAAAATGGATAACCTAGAACAAGTTTCATCTAACAAAATTTTTGGCGGCTATCAAAGGGTCTACTCTCATGAGTCTTCAGAGCTAAAATGCAAAATGAATTTCTCCCTTTACCTGCCGCCCCAAGCAGAGGGTGGGGATGTGAAGCTGCCAGTCATCTTCTATCTTTCAGGGCTTAATTGCAATGAACAGAATTTCATAACCAAATCTGGTTTCCAACAGTAAGTCACACATTCATAATACACAATACTAAGTGATCTATAAATGGTTATATAACAAAAATCTTATCAACAACTTACTTGAATGACTATATAAAGTTGTTTTCATTCACCTAATCAGTTATTATACAAACTTGATATATGATGTAGGCAACATTGGTTAGTCTAAAATGATATCAAAGATCGCAAACGCACATGTAACTACGATTTTTATATGTTTTTAAGTCCCTTGAGAGTAGTTAAAATCCAAGTTTGAACCCTGAAAACCCTGTCCTAGCCCCATGGTGATCGAAAAAATGCAAAATTTTGGCACTAAGTTTTGTGATAAAACTTATTATTATATTATAGTAGTACCCTTATGAAGCGTATTTCAAGTATTTTTTATAATTTAATATAAAAAAAAAATTGCTATAACTTGAGCGTAACCTGCGTTGCTATTGCCTAATGAACTTGCAATCACAATCAGCTTCAAAGTGGAACAATTCGCTCATTGAAAGCAAAACGGCCACATTCCAAAATAATTTGCTCTTGCACTGAAAATCTTATATGAACAGCTTCTAATTTCAAAATGCAATACTGACTGATTTTGGAATGTGTCCGTTTTGCAGTGAATGAACAAATTGTTCTCATTTTGTAAGCAGACAAGCCTTCGAATTTCAAAATGAAAAGGTTTGAGAGTGTAAAGTCTAAATAGTATTATTTTATAGTGTAAATATTGTTACATCTAAAATGTCAAAATACACTCTTGGTTTTTTCAAGAAATACATTCATACATTATTTATCATTTAACCAAAAACAGATATTTTCCCATTTTTTATATTTTTGAGGAAACTGAAAGCTACTTATTAAATTGAAGCTAGTTAAATTTCATATAAATCCTTATCTCATACTTGTCTCTAGGAGCATTAGTTTAGCCAGTATGTACGAGGGGCGGCTGAAAAGTAATCTACCTAACAATGAAACAAAAGACTGCCGTGGCTTTTTTTTTTTATTTTTTTATACAGGGCGTCCCACGGCCATGCCACATGGAAGGAAAGTACCTTAAATATTGTAGATGGAACATTTTACTGAAAGAAGACATTATTTGAATTTAAAAAACAATTTAAACTGCATTCATAGATATTTAAATAATTACTTGGTTGAACTGGGAATCGAACCCGTTACCCGAGAAAAATAATGACCCTGTAGCTTTATCATACCGATCGAAAGGCTTCATCATAAGGAATATTTTTTGCTGTCAGAAATAAAAGGAAGACCATGAATTTTAACATTTTTAATACAAAATTAATCAATTAATCAAATGCGAAATTAGTCCCTTCCTGTTGAATACAAAGTCGCACTCTTGATTATTTCGCTCCCTGTCGATTTTTTGATCTTGTTGTGGTGGATATTTAGAATAATACGTATTTAGAGTTCGTCGTCAATGTTTATCATTTGGTGCCGCGGTTGTGGTGAGAAACGTCCCAAATTTAGCAGATTATCCAACAACCGTTTCATAATAAATCGAGATGGTGTATTTCTATCAGGATATCTTTCGCGGTGCCATTGTAAGGCTAATGTTATAATTTTGTGGTTTAAAAAGTATGCTTCGATTAAATCAGGGTGGTAGGACCTTGTGCAGGGTCCGTCCGGATCGCTACCACCATCTTATCCATTAACCTACCGCCAAACAACAGTGTTCGCATTGTTGTGTTCCGGTTTGGGGATAAGAGAGCCGGTGAAATGACAAGCATAGAGGCATTCCATCTTAGTCCTCAGGGTTGGCAACGCATTAGCAGTCTTAGTCTTAAAATCTCTAAAAATTCGTTTCACACGACTTTTACATAGGACCATTAGTAGTATTATGTGTCTTCAAATATTACCCTACCAAAACATATTCACGTTAAAACATATTGAAGAAAATTGCCCGTTTTTTACTTTCTGTATCTCCGCAACGCTCAAATTCGCTCAAATTGTATCAATGCGGGTTTGCGTTGTTTGCCTTTTTTTGTATTGTTAAAGACTAGCCTAATAAATGTAATTTGTTATTGACAGATATGCAGCAGAGCATGGCATTATAGTTGTAGGCCCTGATACTTCTCCTCGAGGAGTAAAGATTAATGGTGATGATGAGTCATGGGACTTTGGAGTGGGGGCAGGCTTCTACCTGGATGCTACTAGAGATGAATGGAGTCAAAACTACAGAATGGCCAGCTACGTCAACCAAGAGCTGTATAAATTAATCCAAACAGCTTTTAACAACATAGTTGATCCAAAAAAAGTTGGCATTATGGGCCATAGGTATGTAACAGCACAAAGGCTGGTGCACAGAAGTGGCTTGGCACTTACCATTCATTGGGTAGGCTATTGCTATTCCCAATGTCTCATTTAGAAAATTGTTACGTTTAATTTCAGCATGGGTGGCCATGGAGCATTGGTTTCCACTTTGAGGAATCCAGGTTTATACAAGTCTGTGAGTGCTTTTGCTCCAATTTGCAACCCCATCAAGTGTCCTTGGGGAGACAAAGCTTTCACTGGCTACTTAGGCGAAGATAAAAGCAAATGGGTCGAATGGGATGCCACTGAGCTGGTTAAGAAATATGATGGACCTCCACTGACTTTGCTAATTGACCAGGTATAATTTTGTATTGGTGAAAAACAAGTAAATCCCCTGTTGCATGTAGTTGTAACGCATCTGTATAGACCATTTGACTTCTATATTTGAAATTTGACGTAAATTCCATATTAGTTTTAATTTGCACCTATATTTTAATTTGTTGAACTCTTAATGGATAAATTAATATAATAATGATTATAGTAGCAAATGTCGCTCCCTGCGTTCCTAATGCACTCGCAATTGCAATCGACTTCAAGGTGGAAAAACAATTTTCTAACTCTAACTCCAATAAGACTGCAGGTTACTTCTATTAGTACTACCTAGTCGGTCCTTAAGTTCTGTCACAAAGGTTTAGTCAAATAAAACTAACTTCTGTTTATTTTTTAATTTAAAAACATGTAAAAATGAAAAGCTTAATTAAAATTAATGTACACTTTAAGACCTTACAATCATTCCACATAGTTTCCGCAATTTCCGATACGATCTAACATTCACGGCCGGCACTGATTAAAATACGCACGAGTTTTTTGAAAATATCACTTTAGAAAACGCTTTAAAGGTTTTTTTCGTTAGCTAAGAAACTTTTTTGTTTAATATTGTGTCGCCTCTCTTCTGTGGGTATGTTTAGAGATCAGCATTATTTTCTTAACGACACTCAAAAACCAGCTTATACAGCTCGAAGTTTGGTCTGTTTCCGTATTGCTGCAAATTGATGTGAAATTGTTGGGTTGATTTAAAGAGTCATGAAGATTAACCGGTTATAAGCGAATCTTTAGTTGCTTGGAAATACATTCTTATCAGAATTTAAAGATAAAATTCTGATCAATATGTCACTCACTCAAAAGTTTGGTCTGTTTCCGTATTGCTGCAAATTGATGTGAAATTGTTGGGTTGATTTAAAGAGTCATGAAGATTAACCGGTTATAAGCGAATCTTTAGTTGCTTGGAAATACATTCTTATCAGAATTTAAAGATAAAATTCTGATCAATATGTCACTCACTCAAAAGTTTGGTCTGTTTCCGTATTGCTGCAAATTGATGTGAAATTGTTGGGTTGATTTAAAGAGTCATGAAGATTAACCGGTTATAAGCGAATCTTTAGTTGCTTGGAAATACATTCTTATCAGAATTTAAAGATAAAATTCTGATCAATATGTCACTCACTCAAAAGTTTGGTCTGTTTCCGTATTGCTGCAAATTGATGTGAAATTGTTGGGTTGATTTAAAGAGTCATGAAGATTAACCGGTTATAAGCGAATCTTTAGTTGCTTGGAAATACATTCTTATCAGAATTTAAAGATAAAATTCTGATCAATATGTCACTCACTCAAAAGTTTGGTCTGTTTCCGTATTGCTGCAAATTGATGTGAAATTGTTGGGTTGATTTAAAGAGTCATGAAGATTAACCGGTTATAAGCGAATCTTTAGTTGCTTGGAAATACATTCTTATCAGAATTTAAAGATAAAATTCTGATCAATATGTCACTCACTCAAAAGTTTGGTCTGTTTCCGTATTGCTGCAAATTGATGTGAAATTGTTGGGTTGATTTAAAGAGTCATCGGTTATAAGCGAATCTTTAGTTGCTTGGAAATACATTCTTATCAGAATTTAAAGATAAAATTCTGATCAATATGTCACTCACTCAATCTCAATACGAGAACTCTTACAAAAGTCGTAGCCATTATCAGTATCACGGTCGTGCGTTTTTTGACCCATGAGTTCCTGCCGCGAATGGAATGCTTAAAGCTCAATCATCAAATGATTGCAAAAGTAAAGAATATAAATTACGCTTCTTTTTATTCTATATAAAATAAGGTTTTGATTGATGTTCTACAGGTTTATGAAACTCATTTATTTTTTTAATTGTAATAAATCTGTGGCAGAACTTATGAACCGACTAGGTACTACTCGAGTACGACTGTTGAATTTTAATATAATTTATATTAAGAAGGAAAATGCATACTTATAGGTTGTGGCGGGCTCCTATTTTGCGTAACCTTATAATGCATACGTATGTTGTAGTTATTTTTTTCGATACTTTAGTCACTGGATACAATTACATATCTAGAAAAAAACCGGTCACGTGCGACTCGGACTCGCGCACCAAGGGTTCCGTATTTAAGACAATATGTATGAAAAACGTAAAAAAAATATATTTTGTCAATAACTTTATTTTCTATGCAATAAAAGGTCCATTTTTACTAGCCTACATTTTTGATATTTATTCCAAAACTAAAATTTGACAACTTTATTTCATTTGCAAAATATAAACAATTATCTTTAAGTCAGGATTTTTTCCGATTTTTGGACTATAAACTTCGGAGATAAAGGGGAAATCATTTTTGGTATACTCAAGTCAAAGACGTCACGGAAAAGTATAAAAAAAAATGTTATGAAATTTGCTGATTGTGACCTTTTATGTGATTGCTATAATCAAATCACTTTAACCTTTTAAACGCCACGGTCGATTGCTATTTTACGTGCCCGTGAGGCCACGGACGTCATATGCCGCAACAAAATATATGAAGGTTAGAACAACTCGCTGACAGTCTGGCGTCCACGGCACAAAAATCTGCCGACGTGAATTGCCGTCTTTGGCGTTCAAAAGGTTAAAGAAATCATCCCCCCATTATAGGCACTTGTCCCACTGCCGACGAGAAAGCGAATAGCTATCGACTATTATCACGCTCAAGAAATGAACAATAGATATAGATCCCATGTCAACAAAAGAGACACGAATATAAATAGTTGATCGCTGGTTGTCCACACTGCCGGCGAGAAATCTTTCCACTAGTTTGTCGAAACACACAATATACCTGGATCCCGTCCCGTGTCAATAAAAGAGACAAATATTAATAGTTGATCGCTGGCTGTACTCGCTTCCCGCTCATCTTCGGCGGTGGGACCAGTGCCATAAGCTACTTTTCAAATATTTAGTAAAATAAGTGCATGTTGTTTTTACCAAAAACAGCTGCCGGCAAGCAAGTTATACAACTATGCTAAATTTCAAGTTGGAAGCTTCTATAGTTTCAGAGAAAAACCTGTGACATACCGACAGACACCTAAGTCTCACCATAAGGGTTCCTTTTTTACCATTTTGTTATGGAACCCTAAGGTCCGATTTTTATTCCCACAGAAAAAATGTAAACAAAGGTTGCTATTAACGAAAAACATTTTCTCAAACATGCTTGGAAAAAACGGTTTTCCGATTGAATGACAAGGACGGAAAGAGCCTCATTTTACTCCTAGGAGTAAAAAAACCATATGAAAACACTTTCCGTCCATGTCTATGTTTTACTTAAAAATGCTGTCAATTTGCATACAAAATCAAAAGGACCAAGACAAAAATTCCAAACAGCCAAGGTAACTTGCTCGCTTTTTTAGCACAGTGCGTGTGTTTCTTTTTGAATTTGCATTCCTATTTCTATGGTTAGCATTTAAAAACAATTGACAGTCGGTAACATTCGTTCATTATGCATAATTAAATTACTTGCTTTTTAAAAATGTATTTGTATTATTTCCTCACATGTTTGAGAAAAGCATTATGTATGCCTCGGCGGAAACGAGGATTTCCTGACTCGTATTTTAGCAGGCCTCGCTATTGCTCGGCCTGCTAACCACCTCGTCAGGAAAACCCTTACTTTCCGCGCCTAGGCAACAATGTACTATTGCAGCATTAAAAATATTTATACTGTCTACATTAAATATAAGAAATCGACATTCTAAAAAAACTATATATTTTAATCAAGATGTTTTTTTTTTATTTGTTGATAGCAAACTTTAGTTTGATATAAACTCTGTGTATTAATTTAGAACGACCATACTGTTTTTGTACGCATTTTTTTTTTATTGCAATGGTGTCATTAACACGATTCACCCGTGTCAACAAATTGAGGGTCGCTTGATTTATGAGAGACGTCGCTTCACTCGCTTCGCATCTCAATTCGTGCTGCCGCCGTAATCGCTTTCCACTGACTCATTTGTGCGAATTTAATTTAATTTATTTCAAAAATCTATGTTTAATATTATTTTTCTTGCTGGCCTAACCTTTGGAGATCCTCTGAAATGTCACTTGCACAGTGACGTAACTTTGTTTACATTTTTTCTGTGAGAATAAAAATCCGATCTTTGCTTTACAGGGAGCAGCTGACAAATTTTATGTCGAGAAGCAACTTCTTCCAGAAAACTTGGTAGAAGCATGCCGGTCAGTCGGCATACCAGTTATTCTCAACCTGAGAGAGGGCTATGACCACTCCTACTATTACATCTCGACCTACCTCCAGGAGCACTTCGAGTTCCATGCGAAAATACTCAAGGCATAGCCCCCTTGTAATTTATATTTAACACAGCTTATATTTTCGTGTACAGACAACTAACCACAGTACAATTTAAGTCAGTTTATATGTACATACATTGTGTATAGGAATGTCTTTTCAATAAATAAAACTCTTCAATACAGTTTTTTCAAATAACTATTGGTTTGATTGCTATAATTCATAATAGATAAATGTTAAAAATTCTGACAACATTTAGACTTTATTTTCGACAATGCATTCTCACATGTTCTACCTTCCATCTTGCTACCTTCCTGAGTCGCTCTTCCGTACATCGTGGTAATACTGTAGAATTTTTTCTCTATTTCCCCAGACGTTAGAGCTGGCCCAGTGGCACCACAGCCTGTAAACATTCGGGATTTATTATTAACACATTGTATACTGCACAAATCTGTTATATTTTGCCGCTCATTAAACACAGCGCGTGTGTGTGTTTGTGAAATGAAATGTTCAGAGTCTGATAGTGATAACTGTAACATACCCTTTGCATAAGAATAAATAAGAACTACGTAGAAGCGAAACTATTTTATATTATTTTATTTATTTAAAAGTTTTTTGTAATAAAGGTCCGGAAAGGAACGTAAAGAGTAACTCCCAGACTAACTTATTGAGCTTAATCATAACTTTAAAGGTTGTTTATACAGTGTGTGGCCCAAAACCGGGGATAATATTAAAAACAGGGGCTCTATAGATCACCGGTAATTACATTATAATGGTCTTACCTAATTAAAATCAAAACTTAACTTCAGTTTTTTTCTAACAAACTTAATCGCAAATTCAATGTAATGCAAACACCGCTAAATCTACCGCGTGATGTCAATGGCACCCTGTACTCAGACATACCGCGTACCAAGTGACCAAGCGACGATATCGCGACGGGAAAATACATTACCTACGATTTTTAACTTTATAGGCTCTTTTCTCCAAAATTATAGACTTTGTAATATTAGATTCTTGTGATAGTTAATTGAAATGTTCTAAAGAATCCCCATTTAATTTTTTCGCCCCGGTTTTGGGCCACACACTGTAGAGTCGTTTTTGTGTTATGTAGATGATTAATAGACCATAAGCCATATAATTTTCTGGAGATAATCTTAATATCATCAAGATGTATTCTGACCTAATTTAACGTAAATGTAAAAAACTTATTTTGCAACAATGTTTACACGTTGAAGAAAAACATAAATAACATTTAGTGACTAAACATTTATAACACATGGGGAAGTAGTTATTTAAAGCGCGGCATTTTAGGCCTGGGTAAAGGAGATTCGAACGTAGTTCTTATTTATTCTTATGCCCTTTGTTAATTCCCGTTTGTGAATCTCTCAGTATACTACTTAACAGTAATGTTAATGATTAACGATATCGCGTGTTGAACAGACACCTAGAAATGATAGGGAGGAACCAATCGATGCCTGCACTGCGAAGAGAGGACTAGCCAAAATCGTAGCCGATGTCACTAAACCATCACATATTACAATAAGAAAATCTTTAGGTCCACTTCTCGTTGGGAGTAGGTAGCAAATACGACCAGTTCGCTTTGCGAATACGAATCGATCTGACTACATCGCTTTGTGCTTAGATCGCAATACGAATAAATATGTAAGTATACACTTTAGTAGAGATGAAAGGAAGCAAGACACTACCTTTGTCCCAGCTCACCTGCCCGCGGTGCATCCTGCCGACCAACAAACGACGCTCTGGTGACCAACTTTGGCGGTATAACCATTGAAATGGTGTAGCTATATACCGCAGACCGGGGTCGGGCAGCAGCGTCACCGGTACGAAGAGCTATATGCGCCCTGCGATCGCCAACCCGCCTGCCCAGCGTGGCGATTAGGGCATACCTACCCACCAATGGCTGTACACCACGGACCACGGCCCCCAGTTCCTGGCCGCCCTGCTATCAGTGGCGTGCACTTCATAAAGACAGAAAGACACTGCGTACCCTACTATAAATACAGAATGTAATAATTATCAATTATCACACAACAAAATAAATATTTTTTAAATCTTAGATTAGCGGTCATCAGTGTATCAATTTGTTAAATTGGTTCGTAGCCTTCCATGCGGCGAAGACACAAAATAATCATTTTTAAAATATCTATGTATTGCCTCGTACCGACACGGATGAAGTATTGTGCATGCCTATAAACGCGCGGTACACAAAAACCCAATTCACGCACACAAACGTAGTGGATAGGCAGTGTCTTTCGTGCCGAGCGCCTGGCCTACGAAGGCTTCCGATTAAATCCGAACTGTTTACTTAGCAATTTTAAAGAGTTGCATTGTTGAAATAATTGGTTTTAAATTCGTTAAATACGGTGTCATTTCATTTTTGCCCGATGCGTTTGAATGATAATGTTTATTTATTTTTGTCACCATGTTTGTTGTTAATGATCCATGGTGAGAGCGGTAAATAAGAATTGAAGGAATGTTAACGAAAAATCCTCACCTCACAATAACGCTCACCGAGAGGTATAGTCTCAAGGTGAGGTGGTACAGGTTTATGCACCGAGGACATATCAAAGGCCTTACACTCCACCACCAAAGCCCATTACGACGTTGTCATGGGGGATTTCAACGCTAAAGTGGGAGTACAGAACTTTTATCTTTTTTAACTCTTTCTTTAAGAAAAAGCCCCAGAGAAGAGGACGTGGTAGAGCGCCGACACTATAACGAAAAATGAAACTGACTTCACTATAGTGGACCAGAGGCACATATTCAGAGACGTCTCAGTGATCAACAGGTTCAATACCGGAAGTGATCACCGACTTGTCTGAGGCTCTCTGAATATTAACTTTAACCTTGAGCGTTTCTGTTTGATGAAGTTAGGCTCCAACCAAACATGCTGCAACTATAGTGGGATCTGATCATTACAGTTAAATCTGGAGAATCGGTTTGCTGCCCTGGAAACCACAAATGTCGTTGACATTGATCAGGCCCTCGAAAATGTAGTGGGAGTCCTCAGGGAGGAAGGTATTAAATTTTGTAGGGTGCAAAGTAAGGATGAGAAAACCCACCAGTCACTCCGTCAGAACGACGGGCTCTCAACAAGAATAATTCGTGCGACACGGCCTTCGATGGTTCAATACATATTCTATTGAACGAGCCATGGAGCTAAATCGAAAGTGTTTGTCCAAAGCGTTGATTGGTCTAAATCTCTTGGGACAAAGTTGATCACAGCCAATGGAGTAATCGTTACTTCTAAGTCGGGAGTTCTTTCGGAGCCTCATTACCCCGTCACTTTATTGTGGACTTGCGAGAGAGAAGCCTACACGTCATACAGCTAAAAAATGGAAAAGCTCTCGAGGAGGACGGTGTTACAACTGAGCTCCTAAAAGCAGGAGGCACGCTTGTATTGATGGAGCTCCAGAACATCTTTAACACCGTTCTCCCCATGAACCCCCACAAACCCCGACAAATTGAGAACTTCCTCCTTTTTTTTAAGACGGTTAATGAGAACTCCCTATGAGCCTCATTAACCCGTCACTTTATTGTGGACTTGCGAGAGAGAAGCCTACACGTCATACAGCTAAAAAATGGAACAGCTCCCGGGGAGGACGGTGTTACGACTGAGCTCCTAAAAGCAGGAGGCACGCTTGTATTGATGGAGCTCCAGAACATCTTTAACACCGTTCTCTTCCATGAAAGAACTCCAGAGGAGTGGAGTAGGAGCATTGTAATGTTGTTTTTTAAAAAGAGTGTTAAAACCCTAATGAAGAACTACCGACCCATTTCACTCCTAAGCCACTAAGGCCAGTCTATATCAACACGAAATAAGGCAAACTCGCATGTAACTACTTTTTTTAATATTGAGAGTAGTTCGAAAAATATCGTAAGGAAGCGTTTTCAAGTATCTTTGTTGAGTACTTTAATAAAGATAACTAAATTTGAGCGTAACCGGAGTACCCTATCTCCATTGGTTGCGGATATACAGTAAGTCAATTATAGGCAATGTGCGCAGAGCCTGCTCCTCAAACCCTGCTCAAAATGGTGGCTTGCAAATGCAAAAAGAGGTTGCTTAGGGTCGTGCACTTGCAGAAAGCCTGGGCTCAAGTGTTCTATCCAATAATCCTTCTGTCACGAGCGAAATTGCAACAACGCCATCCCTATCGTCTTGGACGAGGAGGACGAGGATGCGGACGACCCAACACCATATGCCGACCTAGCTCCAGAATAAAATATCCCTCGTCCCCAACCCCCACTGATCTAGACTGGATGAGACCTGGTCCTTCAAACAGAGCGATAGTCTAAACTGTTTTTGCTGGACTGTGGGAATAGTAATTTTGTAGTTTAAAAGCATGTTTATGTTGGTTTTTTATGTTTACGTTTATTTCTTTTGAAACCATGTGTTGCATCCTAAAAGTAAAATTTACACTCGGTTTTTTAAGCAGTACGTAGATACATTATTCAGTACAACGTTTTTATCATTTTATCAAAATCCGATATTTTACTATTTTTTATACTTTTGACGAAATTATGAAAGCTTGAGGCACCACTATACCATTTGTTGACTATGAGAAGGCCTTTGACTCTATCGAAACCCGGTCAGTTCTGAAATCCATGCAACGATGCCAAGTTGACGGGCGAGAGTGGCGATATATCCAAGTGTTGAGATGTCTGTATAACGCCGCAACTATGGCCATCCAAGTACAGAACCAGTGGACTGAACCTATCCACCTGCATCGAGGTGTGAAACAAGGGGATGTAATCTCCCTTAAGTTGTTCACAAATGCACTGGAGGATATGTTTAAGACGCTGGTCTGGAAAGGACGTGGCATTAACATAAACGGCATCAGTAGTACATCTCACACTTGCGATTTGCAGACGACATTATGGCCCAAACGTTGCAGATTTATAGATGAATTATCGAGAACATGGAATTCCATTTGTAGTGACTGTACCGTTTGCAACAAAAGGAGAATAATTTTCTCTTAATTTAATAAAATTACATACCCTTAAGAAATGGAATAAGTAGTAGTCCTCTGTTTTTTGCTTTTAGTCGCTATCATGTTCTTCATCTGAGGTGTCACAAGTATTGATAAGAAGATTGTCTGAAATTCGATCCATTTCCCCTTCCTGACATCGATATTTATTTTCTTCACTTTCGACATGGCGTCAAATCTTTTCCCAGTCCTCAGCAGTAATAGTATTCATTCGTTCAGTTGCTAAACTCATAATGCCTTGCATGTTTAAAGAAAAGTTTCTTTTCGCTACATATCCTTTTGCCATGGACCAAATATTTTCGATCGGATTGAATGTCGGGTGATACGGTGGCAATCGTAAAACGGAGTGGCCATGTTCTTTTAAAATTGCATCTATGTGGTATTCACAAAACCGCTCTTTATTTTGTTTAATTAAATCATACAAACTGCTTTTGTACATCAACGGGCTATATTAAATGTTGTGTTCTGTCAACCAATTCATCATTTCTTGTTTATGAGAATTTGACGTTGGAGCACGATTCAAAAGTTTGTTGTGATAGGACGCATTATCTACGATAAGTACGCTATTCGGTTTAAGGTTCGGTATTAATTTTTCTTTTAACCATTTTTCGTAGTTGACAAAGTTCATCTGGTCATGGTAATCTCCCGTTTTTTGGTTTGCCTTAAACATTAACAAAGCGTTGGGAAAAAAACATATTTTCCTCCTGCGTGCACTATTATTAACCGCTGGCCTGTACTGATTTGTTTTTTTACACCAAATTCTGCATAGCCCTATATTCCTTCGGTCCAAGCCTCTCCTGACACATGTGAAGTGTGGATGTAGGTTTCATCAGTATAAACTAGTGGTCTATCTTTAGACCGATAATATTCCGCAATTTTGTTAAGGTAATTTATTCTTAGCAGTCGTATGTTGTGTCTTTCCATTAATATTTTTCGGTTGTCCTCGGTCTGTTTCCATTTAAATCCTAATTTTTGTATGTGTTTTCGTAAGGTGGAAATGCCAAATTTGTAATCGGATCGGATATCGGATTTTAACACAGAGTGGAGTGCCTTTAAGCTTGGAAATTGCTTATGGGACAGATGAAAATTGTATATATAGTTCTCCGGATGACTTCCTGCTCAAAATCGTCTACTGCTGATGACGGAGAAGTACGTAACTTTTTATTTCTCAGGAGGTGAATTTCTTTGTTGATGCGAATTTCTCACTATTGCTCTCAGACACAATGTTATAAACAGTAGAGAGACAAACACCTGTAGCTTTTTCAACTAACTGCGCAGCGGTGTAAGGGGAATTAAAAAAATTCTTCAGTTCTAGTTCAAAATATTTATAACAGTTAAAAATATTTTGCTTACTTTGACTCTCAATCGGACCAAAATTACTCACTGCCATATTTTTTGAAAATTATGTAACTTACAATTAGTCGTACGGGCTGACAAAATTATTCTGATAAGTGTGAGAATACAATAAAATCAGACGTAAAAATATATGCACAACGTAAATAATATTCACAAACTGACACTGACATTATTTTGGTATTTACTTCTTCAATATATAACAAACCTCTTTTTATGCTGAAAGTACGAGAGAATAGAAAATTCAAATATAGAATGCCTGTAAACATACAATACTACTACATATGCAATTCCATGATCTCGTTATTCATCTATACTACATATGTTGAACGACCTAGCAGATTCTTCTCACGCATCGGTCTCTGCATGAACTTAGACAAAACCAATATTATGTTCAATGAACATGTGCGGGGACCGATTGTATGTAGTACAGGGTGGTGCTTTTGAAGTTGTTCGGGAATATGTTTACCAGGGGCAAACTATGCAGTTAGGGGCCAACAGAAGAATACAGCTGGGTTGGGCAGCATATAGGAAATTGCGTCGAGTCTTCACGTCGATTATTCCACAGAGCCTGAAGACAAAAGTCTTCAATCAGTGCGTCCTGCCTGTTATGACATATGGAGCCGAAACGTGGGGCTAGTTCAAAAATTTTAAGTCGCTCAGCGTGCTATGGAGATGGCTATGTTGGGAGTTTTTCTGATGGATCGGATCCGGAATGAGGTGATCCGACAGAGACCTAAGGTTATTGACGTAGCCAATCGGATTAGGAGCTTGAAGTGGTAGTGGGCCGCCGGTCATTTGTGCCGCAGAGCCGATAATCGCTGGAGTTATCGTATTCTTGAGTGGAGACCGCGAATTGGTAAACGTAGTGTAGGACACCCTCAGGCTAGGTGGTGCCACGATCTTTGCAAGGTTGCGAGCAAGAGCTGGATGAGGGTGCCCACGAATCGTGCTCGTTGGCGTGCAATGGGAGAGGCTTATGTCCAGCAGTGGACTAATATAGGCTGATGATGATGACAATTTAGTACCTTGTCTATTTAATGTCATGTTTAAAGTACCATATAATCATTGTCACAAGCAATTAAAGTGACTAGGTACTAAAGTGTACATACTATTTATGAACTCGACTATCAGTATTGTCGACTGATGAAAACAAATTCTATCTGTTAGGACAAAAAACCAGGTTAAGGGCATGGCGTAAGCCTTGCGAAGCGTTAGCAAAACGTAACATCGAATTATGACTCCTGAAGATTATATTAGCATATTGCGAGAAAAGTTAGAGATTTGATTGCTTAAATGGGCGTTTCTTAGAAAAATTGCACCCCGTTACGGACTAAAATTAAAATACGTTAACTTTTCTGTTGCGTTACGAAAATTAGCTATATTGCTATATGACAAATGGTGGTATCTCAGAAAAAAACTCCTGTTTAAAGTGCAAGCATATTAAAGTGCCCGGCCGTAAATATTGCACATCGACCATTGGAAAGAGAGAATCGGCTAATTTCGGCTTCATAGAGCGTTATCTCTGTCGCACACTACTTTTATAATGTTTGCTAGTCATGGTCAGATGCAAATGTGTTGACGATTACACTGATAGACTAGTGATAGATACGGCTGATACTTTGTGACAGTGATATTAACTTCAATGAGAGCACAGATAGTGAAATGGAAGGATTTGAGAATTTTACTCATTAAAAGGTAATAATTATATTTAGAAATTATATAATAATGCTTCTATTTTCTCAATGTCTCCCAACAAACTTTACTCATTAAAAGGTAATAATTATATTTAGAAATTATATAACAATGCTTCTATTTTCTCAATGTCTCCCAACAAACTTCGGCTTTAATCAGTCGTCGGATAAATATGTATTTTACTTGCGTACCTAATTGTCAAACATAAGAAGATCATCTTTTTTGGAAGTCAGTTAAAGAAATAATTTATTTTGTTTAACATTTGTATTAATTTCGTTGGCCAACGTGTTGAAAAGAAGCAAAATTATATTTAATAAGTGAATGATATTTAAGACCTAGTTTTGTAGCTCTATATAATTCACGCGGGAATCAAAACAAAACAACAACCAAGTACTTAGTTCTAAATTCAAATTCTAATAAACGATAAATCTAATAATTAACTTACATGGAAATTAGCATTCGTTTGTATTCGGAAATACGATGATTGGCGATGTGCAATATTTACGGCCGGGCACTGTATAACGGGTGAGGATTGAATCTCCTTCATTCATCACTAATTTTCGTACCTCAACGGAAAAGCAAACGTTTCTTAATTTTAGTCCTTAACCTACAATCTTTCTAAGAAACGCCCAAATGTAACTTGGAGGGTCGATATATCTTTCAGTAAAGTAAATGTTTTTGAAGGAGTGGAGAACCTGTCAGGAAGTCGACGAAGCCACGCTATGCGGGGCTTCTACGTTCCGCTCTGAAGGATACAATGTATCTATCGAACCTACCTGTGTAATGTTAGGGCCATTTTAGGAAGTTTTCTAATGCGCTCAACTTCGCCCCGCCTTCTCTGCTGTCTATGAACGCTGCTTCATGGGGTGCCATTCGCAACCCATAATAACGATTGTCCTAAAGTCGCTATGGGATATGATTTTAGGACAAACGATGTTATGGATTGCGAATAACACCCCAAAAGGAGGCCACGAAAAATATTAGATTAAGTTTAATTACTGATTATGCTTACTGTATGATTTAATTTGTCATGATCATGAGCAAAATAAAGCGCTATCGAAAATTATTTATTACATGGGTCATTTTGAATAGTCTTGATATTTTATTATCTGTGTGTAATAAGCAAAGCCCGGGAATTTCGGTGCGGGAATGTTTGACATCTGCCAAAGAGCAGGTATTCACATAAAAAACAGAATGTACTCTAGCAGATCGATACCAAACACTGTTAGTATCGGATAACTGCAAACATGTAAAGCAAAAACATGTGTTTAATTTGCAGCTGCCAGTCATTCGCTGGTGTAGGGATGGATTCTTTAAACACTTCCAAGTGTTTAAAGAATCCACCCCCACACCTATTACCTAATCATTTTTTGTGTCTGAAGAAGCGCATCCTAACTTATTGACATGTTTTTTTTTATTTTAAAAGGATACCTTTGAAAAACATGTTAGAAGAGAACCAATGCGGCCATTTATACTTTGAGGATGGACAAAAATATTTAAACTAAACCACGACTATAACTTGACTAAATAAATAGCACACAAAACCAAACAAACCTCCGCTTCGTCTTTGCCACGAAACGCTAAATTTAACGTAATCCAGTAAAACAATCACAGAACGAACACTAAGCGTGCTAAATTTCAATAGTTAAGTCTCATAAGAACAATAATAACACAAATTATTAACAAAACTTTTAAATAAAAATCTTCTATGGTGTACGAGGGCCGTTCTGAAAGTTTCTAGCTTTCCCGAACCTATTAACAAAACTATACTTGTTATACTACCGATTAAAACCTTTTTTTATTGCCTTCAAAACACTGGCCGAAAATAATTATAAATATTTATCAAAGACATTAAAAAAATGATTTTAAAAATATGTATCATACATTATTTCTTTCGATTTCAACATGAACGTTACAAGAGCGGAATTTCGTGTGATGATTTATTACGACCCACTTACCAAGCAACAATCGACGCAATGGGTGTTCGAGGAAGATGGCTTATCTACGAAAGTTGTTCGAGGTAGGACGGTCAACAAAAAAATGATCGCCGTGTTTTTTCGACGCAGTGATTCTGTGGCAGTTATTCCTCTAGAAGACCGAAGAAATGTCACTAGTCAATGGTATACCGAAGTGTGCTTACCTCAAGCCTTCGAACAGCTCGGCGAGGATCGTCCGAAGAGCGGTACCCGCGGCATTCTTTTTCACCAGGATAACGCCCCAGCTCACACTGCTGCTCGGACCCTCGAATTTTTGGCCATTTCCGGTGTACAATATTGCCTCACCAGCCATATAGCCCAGATCTCGCTCCGTGCGACTTTTTCCTGTTTCCCACAATAATGAAAACCTTGCGAGGACGAACTTTTAACGACTCCAATGATGCAGTCAATGAATTTAATCGTGTATTTTTCGACCTTCCGCAAGATCGATTTCTTTCTTGTTTCGAAAGTTGGTTTCGAAGAATGCAAAAGTGCATCGATGCTGCAGGCGAATACTTCGAAAAACTGTAAATAAATAATAAAGATATCTCTTCGTTTTTTTGAGTAAGTAGCTAGAAATTTTTGGAACAGCCCTCGTATGGTGATGAATAACGAAATAACTCTTACGACATTTACAAGTGTATACAGTAGAGTTCATAAATATGTATACACTTCCGTACCTTGACACTTTAATCGCTGTGATAATTCGTATATGGCAGTTTGAACACGACATTAAATAGACAAGGTACTAAAGTGTATACATACTTATGAACTCGATTTTACCTAAATTAAATTGGTATAGTCAATCGTGTATGATAATATAAACCGATAAAATTAGTTACAATCACATACCTAAAAAAAATACGGACGTAACCACATCTAATCAAGAGTGAAGCTCACAAAATGGCCGTCCGTTTATGAGGGTGCGTGCTTTGAGGGTTGCCATATAAATCGTCAATTTGCCAATTTGAAGGCCTTGTACCATGGAAACTTTTTGCAGCGACTCAAACGCGCATTTGACAGCCGCGCCACTGTATCGCAACTAGACGAAGACGGTTTGTGAACTGTATCTATGCTGCATCGAGTCTGAATCGCGATTGTATCGCAGCAAAAACTTCGTTCAATTAAATCATGTTATCATTTATGTACTACCTACTTCAGCTTTGGGTTCGATGTGTCATGCAACCGTTTCAATTGAATCGAAATTGGGTTTTCTCATTTGTAATAACTAACGGCATTACAGATTCTGAGACTGATAGACAGAACTTTTAGGAAAAAAATCCGTGAAAAAACTGGCAACATTGGTTGTCATTTTTGTTTGTAATTTGCGTAGTAAATAAACGCATATTTATGAAAATAACACAAATAATCATAAGTTACACGTGATAAGTGATACCGTGTGGCTTTTTAAATTTACTATAGTAGCTTTTACACGTTTTTACCACCCAAGTCAGCATTTTCTTTGGCGTAAAATGTCCCTCATGCCGAGGCTCGATGCGTAATGGCGGCGGGTTGGCTTACCTAGTTCATCTGTGAGACGGTAAATCGTGTATGACGGAACGAAATGGCGCACTTTGCATACTTCACACCTTATTAGTGCATCGTTACGTCCGTATTTTTTTTTAGGTCCGTGGTTACGACATGATTTAATATAAATCATTTGTCGTACGCTTTGTTCTGACCATCCGGTAACCTTGGTAACGGTTTTATGTGCATTAATGTCATCTTTATGCGCAGTAGAATTGTAATTTGATTATCTTGCCTTAAAATATTCGTACACTTTATAAATAGCTTGTTTAGTTTGAGCCCTATATAATAGGAGGACTCATCTTCGGTTGTAAATCTCGTGTGCTGCGGGCGTTTTGTTCGAAGCGGCCGGTCCAAAAAACACGTGTTAACGACAGCAATGCCGATGTCCGACTGAAGTTCCTCACAACGAATGACATAATTTATTTCAAAAACAAAAGTTTGGTCTGCACGCTACGTTTCATACCATAGTTCATTACGTCATAGTTTTACGGATATCAAAACCTAAGAAATCAGGATATTCACATCACTTCAGTAATTGGACAAAGACGGAATAGGCAAAATCAGTATGTGAATAACTAAACAAAAAGCAGGCTTTAAAAACCGCCACGAGGCTGGCAACTTTGTTGTTATGTTGATAGACCTGGCTGACAGGTTAGAGAACCGTAATCTCTTTGGCGCTTGGGAATACTAGCCCGCCAAGGGATTCTGAAATTGGTTTAAGCCGAGAACGGACGTTCCAACGTCGTGCTGAAAACGCCACGTTTCCTGATTCGAGTTTACATGGCGGTCGAAGTTCAGTCAACATCTGTCTCTTGCACGGTGCGGACGCGTTATAGTGATCTCTTTTAAATTTTTACCGGTTTAATCTGTGACTCGGCTTGTTTACTGGACTATCTTCTGCTGTTTGAATAAATGAATACGTAAGTAAATACTTATTGGGTCCTTTATTATTTAACTAAACCAGAAAAATCATAAGGGATATTAAAATAAATATTTCGAGCGACGGAGCGTGTAAGCCGAGCATGACAGTGAGGTGCCATCGTTCACGCCCACTCTCCTTTTTTGTCCCTTTCATCTGTATACAAAAGTGCAAAAGAGAGACCGCTATACTAGCTCGTTATCGTGGACAGGGTATAGTGTTTTTTTTTCTGTGCTGTTTTCTTGTTTTTTTTTTAAATGTAAGAACTTTTTACTTAAGTATTAGAAAACATTGAAAAAAAGATGAATGAAATCGGTAAAGCCGTTCTCAAGTTATAGAGTGACGCTTAACGGTGCGTATATTACGGTGCGTCATTAACGGCGCCATGTTGTCACTATAACCCCGTCTTTTGTTTACGCAACGACACCGTATTATAAGCAGCGGTGTAAGCAATTTTTATAGAGATGGCTAAATGAGTATTACGAATGATCGGTTAGGTGAGTATTAAGGTGGATTCACATTGCACCATGCCGAAGCCTTGCCCGGCGCAGCACGGCGTAATGTGAATCCACCTTTATGCGTGACCGCTGGCGAGTATTTTAAGCAGGGATCGTATACCGGTATTATTTTATACAATACCGGTACTCAATATTGGTATCTCGCTTATTATTGATTTTTTTTGAACTTCAATGAATTTATATAATAGTATAGTGTTATTACCTAAATTCCAATCGAAAATACCAAGGAAATGTTGCAAAGTAAGGAACATATTTTGATTTTATTTGATACAGGTATTGAACCCTGATTTTAAGTAAGTGAGCGCCTGAATGGTTGAGTATTATGTATGAAATACCGCTGCACAGTGAGATCGGTTCATACTACCTAGAAGGTGATATTTATTCAAATTTTAAAAACGAAGTTTAGTTGCCCAATTACTTTATTTTTGGAAAATAGAGGGTATATTCTATTAAATACACTTTTTACAAGTTATTTTTCCCATCCGTCAGCTTGTTATCGCACGTCAATGTTGGCATAATTATGATATTGTCTGTAAATAGACTGTCCATGTAATTGTGCGTGATTGTTGAACAACAATATCTAATTTAAGAAAAGGAGATTAATATTATTATAATATGTAGATTAATAATGAACATATGACAAGTCTAATTTTATTAATTTAAGAACATTTATGATGATTTAGTATAAAATAAACAGCTTCAAAATAAGGCAAAAAAAAATATGTTGCTTAGGTACACTTTTTTTTATATAACTTGAGTTTGGGCACAAATTTCTATGATAATTTGACTATTCGAAAATAAAATAAAAAGTGCTTGATTTTTGCCTGTATTTGTATGATTCTTGAAAATTTAACTTTCATCGTTCGATTTCATTTTGTGTGATGACTGATGTATACATCATTTTTTTTTAAATGAACTTAGCAGGTATAGTTTGCCTTATTTAGTATTTTTACACACTTTTCTAAGTTCATACCTATGTACAGTCGAGTTCATAAATATGTGTACACTTTAGTACCTTGTCTATTTAATGTCTTGTTTAAAATGCCATATATGAATTGTTACAGCGATTAAAGTGACAAGGTACTATACTATACGCGTCTACAGCTATCCACAAAATTCTCAATTTTGGACATGATATTATCTGGAAGAGTTTATTGCCGGTAGGCCAACTCAGTGAGGAGGCATTAGAAGCTAGAAATAAAGATTTGAAAGATAACAGATTTTAGATGAGAATACATCAAGAAAATAAATTTCCGATCCACTTTTGAGGAGCATACGATCATCGAAAGTTAATAAAAAACGACCTTAGTTTCACAAAGATACAATAGAAATGTTAGCAAATATGAGCTTTGATGAAGAATTAATCCAAGGATCCACCGAATAGCCCCAAAAAATATTTAAATTTATTTCCTAGCATCACATCCACGACCCAACACATGTGAACTATAAGATTTATAACTGTTTTACTATAGTGAAATATAGTCATTTAGAATAAAAGCACTTCTTCTGGGTTGCCCACAAAGAAAATTGTTAAAAAGTAATTTATATCACATCCTGGTCCATCGGGCCCCACTGTGCCCTAGCTTTCGTGCACCAAATAATCAATTCATTTTCTCTTCAATCTAATAGTAATATAAGTATTTAGAAACTGCGTTTTATGTTTAAATGTCATTAAATTACGATTGGCAAAATCGTTTCTTTTTATTACTTTTTTATTTTTATTTTATTGTATTTTTTTCGCAATTGTATTAAAAAAGCGAGGGCCTGTCATTTTCAGTCACCCTAGTATATTCTTCGCTTGCAACTCGGGCCGAGACACTTCGGGACTCGTGTAAAATTACATACTTCCCACACTTGCATCAAAATGTTCTGCTGGTAGTTGACCAATAGACACGGTTGTTATCACATTTTTCCCTAGAAGAATGTAGTTGAGCTTCATTACTATGTTGTAGCACCTAGCCCAACGACTGGGGAGCGACGAGGTCGATGAGCCGGGAAAATAACCCAAGTCGGCAGTTTGGGTCTTCGAAGAAGAGGTAATAAGTTATTTGTTTCGTAAATCTGTTATAATAAATTGTTAGGAATTAAATATTTATGGCAGTTTTAACTCTTTTACCGCGCACATCTAAAATATCGTCATATGTTTTTTGAAAACATATAAAAAGACGCCACTCTAAATATAATGTGCTGGGCACCAAGCTACAGTGCCAAGACTTAGATAGTTGCATAGAATGATGTGTGTATTATTTTTATAAGTAGCTAATATTTTATTGTAGCTAAAAGTTATTTTTTTTGAGAATCCAGGTAATTTATCATTGAATACTTTTGAATACTTACATCCCAAACATGGTTCCACCGAGGTGCGCCGCGTGGTCGAAGAATCTCCAGCCCAAGATAACTCCGGCCAAGTCCACGCTCATTATTACCTTGATAGCCTGAAAATAAATTCATGCTTATTAAATGAAATTAGATCATAAGTACGAATAGTTTTAGTTATAGAGAGAAGAGTCACATACAAGAGTAGTTACTTACAATGACAGCTCTATACATCAGAGCTAATATGAACCATACCGAAAATTTCGCGTTCCTTATATATCATTTATTGGTCATTGCTTTCATTTTATAATACCTGACGTAGTTTTAAAGTTACCCTTTCCGGCACTTAAAAATTACAGAAAAAAGTCGTTAATGTCTAAAGCGTACTAACTACAGGGTCGAGGACTATCTACCAGATAACAATGCTTGGCCTAATACCCGAAACATAGTCATTAATAATTTGTCTAGGGGACACCGTTGATGCAAAAGAGGTGGAGTAGCTATGACACCACTGGTACCAACATCGGTCATCTCCAAGGGGCGGAATTTTCATGGCAAAATCAAACGTCAATAGAGTTGGATTGTTAAATTTTATCGACTTTTCCAGCTATCGATAAGTTAAATCTCCTTCTATATTACTGACGTTTAACATTAACCTCTTTGATTAGCGAGGTGACCATTTGAGTTCTTTGATTAGCTAGTTGTATCGCCATTAAAAGTAAATCGCATAGCAGTTAACTGGCATTTGTGCCACTAGTATATTTGCAACTAATTCACTTATCATCACGTATCATCACGAAAAATGGTTAATCCAAAACGGAAAACAATAAACCGATGGATAAAGAAGTACACTTTTCTTAAAAGGAATATAATTCAAAAATATACTGCTCTACATGTAAGGTTTATTTACAGGGTTGGGCAGATTAAGTGTCCTAGTTAAAAAGAGCCATAAAATTAAAACAAGACAGAAAATTTTAAAATTTATCACGTTTTTATTTTTAGCGTACTCTATACTTAAAAAAACTAATTCATAAGTCCTAATCGCTCGCCATCAGCTTTAATAACTTAACACATTCTTCCATAGAATGCATTGCACGCGGCACGCACTACCTCGTCTGGTATTTCATCCCATATCTTGACTAATCGATGCTTGAATGAGTTTAAATTCATGCCCTGTGTGCTCCCAATCTTGCTCAGCATGTAACCCCATATCGAAAAGTCCAAAGTATTCAAATCCGGCGATGATGCAGGCCATTCTTGCCAAGGTGCATAAATAAAATCAAAAAGTGTGCCGAAATAGACAAAAAATAACAAAACACCTCTAATAGCAGTCGTTACGCTGCTCAAATCTTACGCACACATAGACGATTCAAGAGAAAGCTTAGTGATATTTACCAATCAGCGCTAAGATCGTTATCGGTTAGGGTTGACCTCGACCACGACGACGAGCTAAGTCCATTGCATCAGTAATACAGAGAACTTTTTCGCTCATAAGTCTCATAACGTTATCGCTTTGATAGCTCTGCGTACAGAGCGGCGGCTACCATTCCAGAGGTCGTGGGTTCGAATCCGATTTATGGTGTCTCGCTTTGAACTTAACTTTTTGTATCTTAAGTTCTAACGAACGCAGCGTTTTTGTTGTCTATAGTTACCCAGTAGGGGAAGATGGGGTGGCCTCGTACACTTTTTACTTTAAGAATTGTTAAAAAAAAACTAACTGCTATTTCAAAATGAGATGAATGCTACTTTTTCATCCACTTATTTGGCTATAATAATTGTATATTTCAGTTTGTATACAAAGCAACTGTGCCAATATATAATAGTTTTCCCAAAAAATGAGAATTGTACGAATGCACCCCATACGTGGGGTGGCTTCGTACACTATTAGTTTTTCCCAGGATTTGTTAGATTTTCAGCTATTTCACCTGTTTCAGTCACCTTTTAGGCATATCTTACTGATCTGGTTATGTGATTATAATTATTCATGATATACATTTTTTTAACTTTCATGGGGTGCATTCGTACAGTATATAATTACATAAATTTTGACTGTACGAAGGTACCCCAACCAAAACGAACCGAAAAAAAAACTAAATAAAAAATAACTGTTAAAGTAATCCCAAAATTATTGTTTACATATTAATCTCAAGCATCTAATTACAAACTATATATATGTATATAAAAAATCTAATACGAGTAAAACTTATTAGAGACAGACACATTCAAAGGAGAACCAAAAATTACTTTCGGGTCGCGAAAACACATATTAATTATTTCTGGCGAAAGCTGCTGCCGCACTGCCATCGCTTTTTGAGGGTAGCCTACGCATATGAGCGGCAGTCACGCATACAAATATGAACGCTTCAGCATGTTGCATAGTCGAGATATGACCACTGTACGAATGCTCCCTTTGTACGAAGCCACCCCATCTTCCCCTATCAGATACAAAAAAATATAATGTCCACAAACAAAAACTCATCACAAAAAATGAACAAAAAACCAAATAAGTGCGCAAAATGCGCTCAGAACATTGAAAACAAAGAATCCATGAAATATTTAAATTGTGACTTTGTGTCCCATTTAGACTGTACTAATGTGACAGTAAAAAGATTCTATCTCATGACGAAACATTCAAAGGAAATCTGGAAGTGCATCCGATGTTTAGTGACTGCATCGATGGATCGCGAAACACCATCAAGATCCAAAATTGAAGGTAAAATTCATATTTTGGAAAGAAACGGAACATTTGGAGAGGAATGCGCGCCAAACAAAAGTATTGATAATGTGACCCTACGCAAAAAAAAATCCGAACAATCTTAGTATCTCATCGTTACATACACCTAATAGTTCTTTAGACAGATCAATAGAAACATCTCTGAGCACCAGTGTACAAAGCATGCCTAATACCTACTACCGAACAGTCGCAAATTTCTGATCTTAAAGACACTATTGAGTTACTTCAGACCCAACTCATCAGTGCACATGAGGAGATGTCAAATTTAAATGCTGACATTACACGCTTAACAAAAAACCAGACTGATTTAGAAAGGCAAATCTCAACATTAAAAAGTTTACTTGGAGATCAAACCCCTTTACGAAGGTCTATTCCGAAACACAGGAAAAAGAAATCTAACTTACAAGAGAAGAAGACATTGGAGAAGCTCCCGACCCCTGTCCAGGACGAGCCACTACCCCGGACCGAACCCGGACCAAACCCGGAGCCCAAACTAGCAAATGAAACTAATGTAAAAACTGACACTTTAAATAAAATTCCAGATTTTACTGACTATACCAGTTTTCCTAGGTTCTGCACACGTGGAAAGATTTGTATAGTTAGTAGCAATAAAAGAAATAAAGTACTAATTGCTGCACAAGATACACTCGCAAGCCAGTTTCAGATGTGTCACTTCTTATCGCCAAATTCTGGTATCAGTGAATTGTTCTACAACATCCACACTAAGGTACAAGACTACACGTTAAATGATGATTGTATAATTCTTATAGGGGAAGAAGATTTTAAAGAAACTAAAGACTATTCTACCTTGGTCACAATGATTAGGGAAATATTGCTGAACTCAAACCATACAAATTTTATTATATGCTTACCAACGTATAGGTGTAATGTAGGTACGATGTATAACTGGAGGATTGAAAGGTTTAACAACCTGCTTTATCTCGATAAACTAAAGTACGAATATTCCTTCTTACTAGATTCAAACCTTGACTTGTCTTATGATTACGATATGTTTCACAGATCATCCGGCGTAATAAATAACCATGGTATGGTATGGTGTTTCAGAAAGTATAAGCATGACTTCTATATGATATAAAACAAAAGTTTAATTTTATTTTTACAATTATACATTAATTTATGTAAAATTACGACACTACCTCCCAGTACGGGTGGTCTCCGTGGGAGTATTAGACCAAAACCCTCCATCAATTCAAAAATAATACTATATATAGGAACACTTAACGTAAGGTCATTGGTTGGTATTGGCCGCCAAGAAGAACTAGAACACTCTCTAAAGAATATAAAATGGGACATATTAGGAATGTCTGAGATAAAAAAAGAAGGTACACAGATTTTAGAACATGAAAAATACATATTCATGTATATAGGCAAGAAAAGCGGAAGAAATGGAGTGGGCTTTATGGTGAAAGGAGAGTTGAAACCAAATATACTTGATTTTAAAACAATATCCGATAGTCGCCAGACTAGACCTACGTTTTGAAAATACCAGAATCAGTGTAATTCAGATTTACGCACCAACTGAAAAAGCCCCTGAAGAAGATGTGGAGACGTTCTATAACGACGTACGCTCTGCTATGGAAAACACGAGCTCTAATACATTACTAATGGGTGACTTCAACGCCAAAATTGGGAACTCCGCGCCGGAAGACACAGCATGTATCGGACCGTGGGGTTACGGTAAAACAAACAAAAGAGGAAAAACTCTTACCAATTTTTGTTTGGAAAACGAACTCTACGTACTTAACACCCACTTCAAGAAAAAACCAAAACAGAAATGGACGTGGAAGTCGCCGGACGGAAAAGTACTCAACGAAATAGACTTCATAATAACAAAAAAAAAATAAGGCAAAATATTTTGAAAATGTAGAAGTACTGAACACTACCCACCCGACCGATCATAGACTAGTCCGAGCGACGTGTATATTGGAGCAGAGCAACAAGAAATCTAGAAAAGCATTCAATATTAAAAACAATCAAAGTCTTAACCCCTTGGAACAAGAGTCTATCAAAAATATCTTTGCTAAAGAGATATTGACACTAAACGGCTCTACAGTTCAAAAAATCTACACGAGTTTAACAAAAACCATCAACAATTCCATAAGAAAGTTACCTATAAAAAAGGAAGACCAAAGAATGGACTCTATAATTACAACTAAAATTAAGAATTTAATCTTAGAGCGAACTACCTTAAAAGACAAAAAAAAAAAAAAACTGTAATGGAAAAGAAAAGACTGAAATCACTTTACGCAAAAATTAGGAATAACATTAAAATAAATAAACTACGCTATAGAACGAGTATTATCAAGGAAGAATTAGAAAAACGCGGTTCAGCAAAAAGAGCTAATACAAGACTAAAACAATTTAAAAATTGGATACCATCTCTAACAAAATCCACAGGACAAAAAAGTACGAACAGAAAGGAAATTTTAAAAATAGCTACAAACTTCTATAAGAAGCTCTATGAATCTCAATCGAATACTACGCCGAATAGAGAGATTGAAAAACCCGATGACGTACCCACCCTACTATAAACCGAAGTAAGCTACGCTATTAAGTCTTTGAAATCCATGAAAAGCCCAGGGCAGGACGGCATTACAAACGACGTCATTAAAGCCGTTCAAGTGCCAATAACTCCAATACTGACAGACTTATTTAATAGAATTATAAAAGAAGAATACATCCCGCAAGAATGGGAAACTTCTGTGATTACTCTACTGTACAAGAAAGGCGATCCACTAAACATCACCAACTATCGCCCTATAAGCCTTTTGCAATCAATATATAAACTATTTACAAATATCATCCTCAACAGAATTAAACAAACCCTAGAGTTCGAACAGCCGACTGAACAAGCAGGCTTCAGACGTAATTTCTCTACCATAGATCATATCTTCACATTGCAGCAGGTTATCGAAAAATATAGGGAATACGACAGAAAGTTGTACTTAGCGTTCGTAGATTACTCGAAAGCCTTCGACTCTATCTCCCACCAGACTCTATGGAATGCACTAAAGGAACAAGGTATCCAGACTAAGTATATAAACATACTGGAAAAAATATACGCAAATAGCAAGGCTATGATCAAATTGGAAAGAAATGGAAATACATTTGAGATCAAGCGGGGAGTAAAACAAGGCGATCCAATTTCACCGAACCTGTTTACAGCTTTGCTAGAACATATTTTCAGGCAAATAAATTAGCAAAAGTGCGGTATCAATATTAATGGTAAGCTACTTAACTACTTACGCTTCGCTGATGATGTTGTTGTGATGACGGAAAGCCACGAGGAGCTCCAGTATATGCTTCAAAGCCTAGATAACCAAAGTAGAGAATGTGGATTGAAAATGAACCCCGATAAAACTCGTATAATGACGAACAACGACCCAAAGCCCATCACGCTACAATCAGAAACTATCGAATACGTTGACGAATACTTATATCTCGGCCAGAACATTTCCCTCAAAAAACAACAGATCAACGAAGTTGAAAGACGCATAAAAAAGGCTTGGAGTGCGTACTGGTCCTTGAAGCACGTATTTAAATCTTATCTCGATTTAAAGCTTTAAAAGAAAGCAATGGACTCTATCGTCACACCCACTCTTATTTACGGATGTCAAACTTGGGCTCTAACAAAACAACTAATAAATAAAATACAAGTTTTCCAAAGAGCAGCCGAACGAAGTATGCTTGGTATTAAACTGCTAGATAAAATAAAGAGTACAGACATCCGCAATAAGACTAAAATCCTAGATGCGGTAGAGCTAATCTGCCGACTGAAGTGGAGATGGGCAGAACACACAGCGCGGACTAAAGATGGTCGCTGGAGCGAGCATGTGATGCACTGGTACCCGCGGGGCGGGCCACGGGCGCGCGGCGCCCGCGCCGCCGCTGGCGCGACGACCTAGTGGCCGTGGCCGGCATCGCTTGGACGAGGCTCGCCGCAGACAGAGGCGCATGGCACAAGATGGAGGAGGCCTATGTCCACAAATGGACAACCCAATAGATTACGAAATTATATTTTTAATGTTGCATGTATTTAAAATTTGTTAAATCAAATTAATTTTTTCTATTGGAATAAAAGGCTATAATAATAATAATAATAAGCCAGAGACCGCACCTTGGACCTTACACTGGACATAAGCTTCAGCACAGATCTGTTTCCGATGACTTTGGCGGCTTTCGACCAGTTTCTTTTGAAGGCCTCGATGGAATTTGCAGGCTTAATGTTTTTCCGAAGATATGCTTTGGTTAGAGCCCAAAAAGTTTCGATTGGCCTGGCTTCAGGACAGTTCGGCGGATTCATCTCCTTAGGTACATATGCGACTGCGTTGTCTCTATACCAAGCTATAACGTGGTCTTCGAGTAGTGTACAGATGCCAAATCTGGCCAAAACAGAACAGGGCCATCATGCTCGCGGATCATGGACAATAAGCGACGATTCAAGCACTCCGAGATGTAGGTATCGGTCTTCATTGTTTGAGTCGTGACGAATGGCTGGGACAACTTCCCGCACTCACAAATGGCCTGCCAAACCATTGCTTTTTTACTGAACTTTTCTACGAAAATGGATTTTTCGGTATCATTGACATCCTGGTTTTCTCGTACAGTATAAAATTGGTCACCCGGAAGCATTTTATAATCAAATTTAATGTACGTTTCGTCATCCATAATAACGCACGCTGGTTTTCGGCACAATAGGCTGTCATAAAACTTTCTTGCTCTAGGTTTCACGCATGCGGCCTGTTTAGTGCTCCGTTTAGGTTTCTTCTGCTTTTTAAATGTCTTTAAACCAATTTTCGCCTTGGCCCGTTGGATATTGCTAGCGGAAGTTCGTAGTTTTTTGGCCACATCCCTGACAGATGAGTCCTTTTTTCTGCTAAACACTTGTGCGGTCTTCCGATCCAAGTTTCGATCCACAGGCCCCCTTTTTCGACCGCTTTTTGGAGCATCGTAAAAAGTACATTCCTCACTATACTTTCGAATAGCCGTACGTACGGCTCCGATGCTTACTCCCACAGATATCGCCAACTCTTTGAGCGTGATGTTAGGGATTGTACACCATTTGTGCACGATCAGTTTTCGTTTTTCTGGAGAAATGCCCCGCATTTCGCGTATTTCGCACAAATACACGGTGACGAATGGAAATATTTATTGCTAACTAAGGAAACAGCAATAATAGATTTTTTTTTTTTCTAATCATTATTACAACCAAAAAGGTAGCACTGCAAGTTTGTGCTTATACTTTCTGAAACACCCGATAGAACTATATTTCAGGGCATTGCTAAGACCATCGCATGCATAAGCGATGATAACGATATGCACTATTATACGGAACAAGCTACTCGAACCGATGAGCAACCCAGGGAGGATCACATGCTAAGCAATTATTCCTTTCGTGAATAATGTCACATTGCTGCACCAAAATATTGCTGGGCTTTTGAATAAAAGGGATATTTTAGAAGTATGTCTGCTAGAGTTTAGTAATAGAAATGTTGATATTGATGTACTTTGCTTATCAGAAACTTATATTAAATCGGGACACGAAAATAACATATTCATTAAAGGTTTCGAACTAGCTTCATATTACTCACGGAAGTCTCAAAAGCGTGGAGGGGATGCAATTCTTTGCAAGACGCATATTGAGTATAAGCGGTTATTATGCCTTGAAAACGTAGCGCCTGAACAAAGTTTTGAATTTATCATTCAAACAAGGCACATTTCCCGAAAAATTAAAGTTTTCCGTCATAAAACCGGTGCATAAAAAAGGAAGTAAGGAGGATTTAGACAATTATCGTCCAATAACCTTGATACCTATTATGTCTAAAATTTTCGAGAAACCAATGCACGCTAGGATTACAGGATTTTGTAATAAATACAATTTAATTAAAGATGAGCAAAACGGATTCCAGAAAGGTAAATCTACCTCATTAGCGACTTTTATGTTGGTTGTTAATATAATTGAGCACGTTGATAAGAATAACCCTGTGTCAGCCATATTTTTCGACATGAGTAAAGCATCTGATTTTGTTTCACATGAACGCCTTCTTCGTAAGTGTGAAATCTATGGTATAAGAGGTGTAGCTCTAAATTGGCTGAGGAGCTACTTGAGTAATAGAACTCAGTGTGTTCAAATTGATAGCTTTGAGGATAAACTATCTAGCTTAAATAGGTCTAACTACGAACAAAACAACGTTGGAGTGCCACAGGGTAGTGTTTTGGGCCCGTTGCTGTTTTTGTTGTACATCAATGACCTACCTAATGTAACTGAATATAAATGTATTTTATTTACTGACGACATAGCAATAGTCATCATCATCATTATCAGCTGCAAGACGTCCACTGCTGGACAAAGGCCTTCCCCAAGGTTTTCCACAACGATCGGTCCTCTGCTGCTGTCATCCAGCGGTTTCCCGCGACCTTTATCAGATCGTCAGTCCACCTTGTGGAAGGTCTGCCAACACTTCGTCTCCCGGTTCGCGGTCGCCACTCTAGAACCTTTCCGCTCCAACGGCCATCAGTTCTACGAGCAATGTGCCCCGCCCACTGCCACTTAAGGTTTGCAATCCGGTGAGCTATATCGGTTACTTTAGTTCTCCTGCGAATCTCCTCATTCCTGATTCGATCTCGCAAGGAGACACCCAGCATAGCTCTTTCCATCGCCCTTTGAGTGACCTTGAGCCTTCTTATGAGGCCCATTGTAAGCGACCATGTCTCGGATCCATACGACATCACTGGCAACACACACTGATCAAAGACTTTTGTCTTGAGGCACTGTGGTATTTGGGTACCGTAGTTTAAGGACCCGGGTATGTCCTTAAACTACGCCCAGAACCACCGGAGGATGGGCAGCAGCGTCCTCTCAGAACACGGTGAAATACTGCGATCGCCAACCCGCCTGCCAAGCGTGGCGATTATGGTATTTTCTCCCCAAGAGAAAAAACAAAAAACAACAATGGATGCACAACAAATAAATAGCAATAGTAATCCCATGTAAAAAATTAAATACCTACAACAATGACATTAATAATTTAATAAAAAAATAAAAAATATGGTTAAAATCGAATAATTTAAATGTTAATTTGGATAAAACAAAATATATACAATTTTATAATAGAAAAGGAGGTGTTAACATTCATGCCAAATATGAGAATACTATTATATCCGAAACTGACGTGCACAAATTCTTAGGTATTATACTAGATAATAAATTTTCTTGGAAGCCTCAAATAGACAAGAAATGTAAAGCAATGAATAGTTTTGTCTATCCAATTCGAAGGCTTGCAGCAGTTGCCAATAAAGAAACGGCTCTCCAAGCATACCACGGCTACGTGGTGTCATTGCTCAGGTACGGACTGCTGCTGTGGGGAAACTCCTATGACATTATCGGGCTATTCATCAGTCAGAAAAAGTGCATTAGGGCCTTCTGTAATAAGCCACCACTAACATCTTGCAAACCGTTATTTGATCAGTTGCAGCTACTCACTCTTCCATCACTTTATATATTGGAAATGAGCAAATTTGTAAAATTTAATTTAAATCTATTCACTCAACTCAAAAATGTTTGTAGCTTCAACACCACGTATCCCAGAAAACTAGTACAGCAGAAAACAGTATTATTATATTATATTTCATTTATATTTCAGTATATTACGGAAAAGAAATTATTACTGCATGGCTGTAAACATCTTTAATAACATTCCGAAAGACATAATAAATTTGCCATACTATTTGATTTGTTAGTACGCTATGTAAATGGTTACTAGAAAAAAGATTTTACTCTGTCAGAGATTTTTTATCTGTAAGAAATAATTAATGGAATGGAATGTCATGTAATATTAATAATTAAGGGTATATAATTTAAGTTCTTAATCACATTTGCATGCTGGTGTCGCCGGCGAGAGCGCTGACCAAATGTATATTATTTATCAACCACTGTAACCGCATCTCAAGTGAATACATTTTGATTTGATTTGATTTGATTTGAATCGCTTGACGGTCCGCGATATAAACCTTATATTGATATTTAAATGTTTCAGCGTCTTCAATATCTCACACGGTCGGTATTTTTTCTGGTACAAATCGCACACGAACTGGCGTTTTGCGTCCATTGTTGAAAACAATATAAAAACAAAATATATCAAGATGACGTGTAGAAATCATAAAGAAGGTTAAATTGTCAACAAAAAAATAATACGAAGTGAATAAGATGTTTAGTTATATTTAAGTAAAAATGCCATACACAACTAGGACACTTAATCTGCCCAACCCTGTAAAGCAACTTAAACATATGGCATTGGTGCGATACGCAAATTGACATATAAATATTGACATACGTAAATTGACCAATACGCTTTATGACCAATACGTATTTTGATCTATACGCGGAATGAACAAAGTAACTACTACGTAAAATGACATACGTAAATTGACCTAACGCTTTATGACAAATAGTTCAAATATGAGCTAGGTTTAGGTTATGTTAGTTTTGCAGCAGGCCCGGAGGGTCAAACCACCTGGAAATAAGACCTCCGCGATAGCGAAGCTCCGTCGACTCAGTTAAATTCGAATAATTCGAAATCATTCAAATATATACAGGGTGGAAAAAATCTATGGGCCCTGGAGGGGAACTACCTTAAATCCTTTAGTTAGCTCATTTTACTGAAAGGAAACATTCCTTTATTTTTAAAAAGAAACAAAACTGCATTTAACGATTTTTTTAAATTTTGCTTGTCTCACCCGGGAATCGAACCTAGCTACCTGCTAGCTAGAACCTGAGCTAACTAAAGGATTTAAGGTAGTTCCCCTCCAGGGCCCATAGATTTTTTCCACCCTGTATATAGGGCAAATTGTGGTTTGTATTATTTAACATAGGTCATTTTGCGAGTGATCGCTCGTGTTGGCATTATGCGTATTGGGGAATTTGCGTGTCTTTTATTGGTCAATATGCGTAAAGGGTTGAAAGTCAGATAACGAGTAAAGGTGCGACCGCCGCTTAACGGTGCGTGAAAAACAGCGCGTTATGTTACTATGACCGCGTCTTTTGTTTACGCAACGACTCCGTACGTGACCGTGACTCCGTGAATTTAAAGGGACAAAGAATGATAATCTAGATTTAATTATATTTCTAGTTTCTTGCAACATCCCATGGAAGAGAGTTAACAATCTAACTTGACTTGAGTTAACTTATTTGTTGTTCCTGTTCCTGAAAAAATCTTCCGGATGAATCGTTGTTGATAGTCCGGGAAAATTAAGACGAAAATTAGGCCAACCTTGCACGAATTAAAAACAGCATCTTTTTCATTAACTTTGTTGAGTATACGGGAGAGTGTATTAAATTGTATCCCGCGAAAAGTTCACCTCCGCGCTACGTTTTTTTTTTCAATTTCAGATATATAAGGTGCTAACAAATTAGTCACGGATATTTTTACAGCTGATAGTACTCGGTTCTCGGAGTACATTTAAGTATGAAACATAGGTTTTCTTATGTTTTTTTGGAGAAAACTAGGAAACAAATTTGCTACGTTAAAACACCCTGTTAATAAGATAATTAAATGAGACCTCTTTAGACATTCTAGAACCTCTTTAAACTATCATTCAAAAGGCCTCTTAAAAGTTGACCTACAGTTTTCCCGCCGAGTCATAATGACATTTACGAAAAACAACTTTTGACGTGACATGACAGACAGTGTTTAACATTTTGACAAGTGCATAATAGGGTGATTATTTTAAAGATTAATTATAATTTAATTTTTTTGTTCGGTAAATTAAAACAATAAAATGATATACAAAGGTTCCTTAATTACAGTTAAAAGTTAATTGATTTAATGTAATCTATTATCTCTTAAAATATCCGTGACTAATTTGTTAGCACCTTATAGAAGAAAATATTAACAGACATGTTTGTACGGTTTTTTTGTGGTAGAAAAAGTTTTACCAGTAGGTTAGAACAATAAACATTGTCGTCCGCGCAACAATGTTTTATTGTTTTATACAATAACCAAAAATACTAACAGGACAAAAAATGCTAAATGAATGCAAGCCGCCTATTAGCGTGGCCATCGCACTGGGGTATATTGATTTTAAATAAGGCATCTATAAAGGAATAAAAATAAAAAAACGCCGTCATACCAAAAGTCATAAGTCATAATAAAGTAAACAAAGTTCACAAATATGTACTATAGTATAGGTACATATTTGTAGTTGTATAGGTCCTATACGTATAGTGCAGTCCTTAAATCGAGCTTCGGGTTTGTTATTATCTTAATAAATAAATGAAAACAAAATATTATTTCGGACTTTTGGACAACGAGGCCCATATTATAAATACCATACAGACTATCATACATAGCAATATAAAACTTTAAACAACACCGAATTAACACCCAACTTTGGCTATTTTTCCAAAACTGGCGAATAGTGGTCGCAGCTTATAACTAGGTCTTGATAACGCCCGATGCACAAAAGTCGTGAATTCAAATAGGAATACAGTTACTAGTAATTTTGTCGCGTTACATGCGGACGACAGTTGTGGTCGGGGAAGTAACGTACAGTACTTCCAGTCTCTTAAATTAATCAGCGTTCGGCTGGTTATCGCTATCACACTTGCAATCGCAACTGACAGTATATTTTGTCACTCGTGATTCATACAATAACGTAAAAATGGCGAGAACTAATAAGGAACTGTTTCTACAACTAACTAATCAATAATCGTATAATGATAATGATAACTTACTGTGCCAGCAGCAAATGTGTACATCGGCAGGAATATGATGCTTAACCTGGTGTCAGGATACTGAAGACATACATAGGACAGCACTGTCATGATTGCTCCCGACTGAAACCAACCAAACATTTAACTTGATTTAAGTAACCTACTTTTAAAGTCCAGTCAGGGGTGTTATTCTTTCAATATAAATAGGGCGGGGTGGGTAGCTTGACTTGAGTTTGTATTTGTGTGCACGCGATCGGTATCTACGACATTGGCACACCTAGTCTTCTGAAGGACTTTGACGAGTCCGAGCGAGCCAGACGCACGCATCATACATCAATTTCTAGATTCGGCTTGTCATTCGAGCAACCTCGCTGGCAATATAATTTTCATTATTAAAGTTATTTTTCACTTTTTTGGGGACAACTTCCTTTATTTTTAAAACAAATTTTTCTTTTGTACTTTTAAGTGATCGTTAGGGTTAGGACTTTTGTTAAGGTGCTATCTATTTGGCATAATTTTTAATGCTCGAAACGTATTAGGCATAACAAGTTTTGCATAATTTATTTACGCCGAATCTTAGACTTGATTGATTACTCGAATATTATGTTAGCATAATATTGACATGGCAAAATTTCATTATTAACTTTGATAGCCCGAAAGCCTGTACGAATTGATGCCCGAAACAACAATAGCACTAAATCTTGAGTAGTGTAATAGCGAATGGAAAAATCAAAAATTGCAGTTACGTTATGTTATTAAAATAGGGTTAGGTTAGAGTTGTGTCCAGGCCTGAAGCGCCAAAGTCTGTGGAATACGTAGACACCGCCCCAGGAAGCGGGACATAAGGCGACTATCCTCGCTTAGGTCATTAATAGATCATGTTTATTAAATAATAAAACAAAAATATACAATTGGAAATGCGTGATAGAATTCGGCGACATCAAATTACGCGATAACAGTTTCTGCACGAATACAATGCGGCTTAAACAAATTATTTATGATATATTAAAATATAAATTTAAAAAATATGCGTAAACAGGTGGAACCCTTTTGTTAGCATACTTTAGTTCTAGAATCCATGGAATTGCCATTTCTTAATTAAGGGTATTATATATTTTAAACACTTAAATCTGCTTTCCATAGCCACTTCATTATTTTAATCGAGATATCTTATCGCCACCCTTAAAATACGAGTACCATTGAGGAGTTCTAGTGGCCATCAGTGGTCTTCATGATCAGTTCCACCACAAAAAGGTACTTTTTGAATGAAAATAATAGACTTGTTACTGAAAATACCAAAGTCGCTATGTGTATGCCAATAATATTTGAGTATTCTCAATTTCTCACGGACCCCCCGCATCAGGTACTGACTTGGTGGCAATGGGACCAACCTTGAAAGATACCCTTTCAAACAAATAAACAATTTTCAGTATCGGTTGTCCATTGACGGGGCAATAAATAAATAAAGAACAGGTACAGCCAAACATAAAACATTCCAATTTTTTTAAGTCCGTTAAAAATAACGCAAAAGGCATATATACTCACGGCACCGAGACTAAGGCCAGGTTGGTTCATTGCAACCTTGTACACGAAGCTAGCCAAACTGCTGACTACACCGGCACTGAGATACATGGCAACAAACTGCTCCTTGCCTAATGACGCGACTGCGGCTGTTGGGAATTAATAAAGAACTTAGATAAATGGCTACTTTACATCTTGAGCTATTATATTTTTCAGGGCTAAACAAAGATAAATTTGCTAAGCCGACCCACTAGTAAAAATAAAGACAAAAAAACTGAATCAATATTCATAAATCTAAAGAGGAGTGAAGACATTAAGTGGACGCGAGTTCGTAGCCGTCTGACACTAAAAAGTTTAAGAAATTATGTGTTTTGTTGTTGCATTTTATCTCTATATAATCTGATTGATAATATTGATCGAAAATATTCAATTTGTGTTTTGCAAAATTAACATTAGTACAGTTGTTTTTCTGTGAATCATAACATTACACTCCCAATATTTGCATGATGGGTTTGGGCATAGTGTTAAACAAATATTACCTTGCATGAAACTATAGAGGACGTACATATTTGCTGCCAAGTGCAATATAGAATAATGGCTGAAGGTGGACAAAACCATGGGCAAGCAAACTGCTCCTGAAAATAACATTAAATTAAAAGGTTAATAAGTCCAGCCATTGAGTTATTTGCGTAGCATTACCAAAACTTACTGCCGGAAGGGTTGGAGCAGAAGTATTTAATCATTATTGGCTGCAATGAGCGTATGCGCCACGCCCCAAAAACTAGAAGGTTGGCTGCAAGGATGGGATAAAACACTTTTTCAGCATCCCTTAGAGATCTCCACCATTTTTGAATTCCGCTGCTACTTTCAGGTTTCTGCAAGAATCCAGATTTATGAAATCTTAAGTATTATCTATAATCTATATTATAAATAAAAACGGGGCAAATGCAGGTCTGAAAACGCGCAGTAGGTACCTATAGGGTTCCGAGGCCGCTGCTACGAACACAAAAAATCTCGAAAAATCACAAGCACCTATGAACGAATATTTTATTTATAGGTATAAACACTATAGTCAGTTGTATCTCAAGAACCAATCAAGAGTATATTGCATAGTAAACTACATGCCCATACTATGAGTAAAAATCCATACAAAACCACTAATACTATTAGCTTGTACCTTATTATGCAATCGGCCCCAAGTCTACGTACTCCAGAGGGCCCTGCCAAGATGCAAAACGCTAACTAGCGCTTTTATTTATTCGTTTCGTTTTGAACCAATCGGGTCACTGGTAGATCACGGGACTTTTCGTATCGCGTCATCTATCTATATCATTGTACCAGTGACGCGATTGGTTTAAAAATGAAACGAATAGAAACGCTAGTTAGCGTAGTGCATCTTGGCAGGGCCCTCTGATAATTTTTCTTTTAAATTAATAAAATGTGTTTTTGTTTTCGTTTAACTGTAGCGAAAGTTACACTTTCCGAGTTCAATATTTCCTATTTCCTAAAAAAAATATAATAACATTATACGTAATGAGCACCTATCCAACGATATCGTATTCAATGTTATAACGTAAAAAATACATTTCGAAAACGCAAAAGAAAATAAGGTTAAGCTTATTTCAAGGGAATTCAACGTTTTAAAACTGCTTCCGTTTATAGAAATTAAGATACTTAAAATACTACAAAAAGACTTAAAAATGCGCTTGACTATTCGTTTTTTAAAAACTTTATTTTCATGCAATATGGTCCATTCTGACTAGTCTAAATTTCAATATAGATTTTCAAAGGTCTTCGATATTTTTTCCAAAACTGTATAATTTGACAACTTCATTTCATATTTCGCGTAAAGTATAAACAATTATATTAAAATCAGGGTTTCTTTAGATTTTTGCTCCATAAACTTTAGAGATAAGTCGGGGAGGGGATGGCCATTTTTTGGTTATAAATTAAAAAGTACGGAAAGTTATAAAATACAATCGTTTTAAAAATTGCAGATTGAGCCCTTTCGTGTGACGCCCCCTTCGCTGTAATCAAATCACTTTCATACACAACCCACCACTTACAACCACCCATTTTTCAAATATTTAGAAACAGCATTTCATATTGTAATTCTAAAAACAGATGCAGGCAAGCAAGTTACACAATTATGCCTTTCAAGTTGATAGCTTCTAGTTTCAGAGAAGCCTGTGACATACAGGCAGACGGACAGATAGATACCCAAGTCTCACCAATTCCTTTTTTTACTATTTTGGTACGGAACCCAAAGAAACAAGACTTAATTTCATAACTTTGCCTTAGTCGCAGTAAGTTAAATGTATAACTATGCCAAATGACAGATTTGTGGTACCAAGAGTATCCGAGTTAAACCGCGGTCAGACGGACATGGCGAAAGTAAAGAGTTTCTAGTTTCACTTCGGAACCCTAAAAAGCAACAATAACCGCAAATGAGTACTCTTCGGAATTTATATTAAATAAAATGTAAGATTTTTATGTTAGCTTTATGTAGAAAGTAATAGCTTTGCTTTTATACGTATTCACTGTCAGCAATGCATATAAGCGTTTTCTTGACTTTCACCTGGCTTGAAAGCGTGTGTGCGTTTTTCCTGTCTGCACCAGGTTTGTACGAGCGCTGCCTTTTAAGTTGTGTCGTTTGCCAACCACCGTGATTATTAAAAATAAACTAGTATCTTCTTAAAATATTTGAATTATAATACGAAATCAAAAGACTGTTTCGAGATCGGCCGAACCGTTTTAGGACGGCGTCCGATACGTACGATATTACTCAAAAGGGGTTTAACGCGTCTTCAGTGCTTTAAAGAGCTAACTACGGTTTTTAATAATAAAGCACCATGCATCCGGACTGTGGAACGTTGGTATTTAGAGCTTCAAATCGTGCTCGGAAGATCGTAAAACAGTTAATGCTGACTGGTATAACACTGTTTGTTTACCAGAAGTTATCGGCGAGTTACGAAAATATAACCCAAGACGTCGTATAGTACTGCACCACGATAATGCGAGCTCGCACAACGCCCGGCAGACGATTGCGTTTTCTCTAGAACTGGAACACCCGCCGTACAGCCCAGAATTCTTCTTCACTTTTACAAAAATCAAGTCGCGAATTACAAAACGGCCATTTTGGAGACCCCGACTTCGGACTGGAATAAGTGTTTAGAAAACTGGTTCGATCGAACGCAAGTGATTACATATCACGGTGATTACTTTGAAAAACAATAAATACCATTTAACACTTAAATTGTCTTTAGTTTTTCCAAACGATCCTCATATAAAACAATAGATGCGGCACCTGTGGCTAGACTAGACCTGGAAAAAGGGCTGGCAGCGAATACTTAATAAAAAAGGGGATTATATTAAGTTAACTCTAAATTTACACTGTGTGCCATATATTTTTTCTGTTGGGCACTGAGCCAGGCGCCGGGGCGGCGGAGCATGTGGTTGGCATGGCGGTGCAGAGCCTCGTACTCCCAAATCACGCAGCCGACCACGCTGACTGTGGATACCTGGAAAATAAACCCATTTCATGAGGTTGCATCACTTAACGCAACTAAATCTATATCAGAGGGACTATCTCACACAAATTGACTTTTATGGGTACTAGGCGATGATAAACATACATAGAGAATTAATAATTATAAATACATAACATATACATAGTAAATACCTAGCAGCTACCTAGTTACTTTTACTTGTTTTTGTACTTCTTTTTTGTTATAATTTCTGTGTTTTGTATTTTTTTTTTTTGCTTGTACAATAAAGCATTGCAGTGAGAACCTATAATTAGATTTTTGTATTTATACCCTGTCTATTTAACAGAGTTAACAAAGCGTTGTCTCTGTTGCACTTTTGTATGAAAATGAAAGGGACAAGAAACTGCCAGTGGGCGTCAACAAACGCACGTCGATGGCGGGCTCGGCTTACATGCCGCCTGTTGTTAAAATATTCGTAATATTTCTCGTTATTTTTGTTTGTAGTTAGAGGCACCTCAAATTACTGATAACATGACATTGTCATGTCTAGGTCATGCTCCCGGGAAATCCCGGTTCTGTTATTCCCGGGAAATCCCGGGAATTTTATAGTATCCGCAGAACCGGTACTAGAGATTGCATCCCGGTTCTCACGGTTCTTTCCTTAAAATTTAATAACAAATATTGATGTGTGATATTAATAAATAAACCGTCTTCGGTCTTTGTCAATTTTGTTATATCTAAAGGCTGATTTACTAAGTCAATTAATAAAAGAGAAATAATTAGTTAAATTTTATTCTTATAACTTTTTACAAATTATCTCTACCTGTTTTATATAAGAAACAACAAATCATTTTATTTTAAAGATAATTTTGTAATAGATTTTTTTTTTATGTTACTAAATGATAAATATACACCGTGTTTTTTTTTATTTACGATAACTTTAAGGGAACGTTCTTTAGGTCAAACAAAGTTAATTTCCCGAAGACAGACAAATAATAAGTCTAACGGTTTTAAAGATATTTAATTTTTAAATTTAATCAGTTAATCACGTTAAACTAGTGTAAAAGGCTCTTAATTGATAACAACAATTTTTTTTTAATACTTATGAGTAAAGAGTTTCCAATTGTTAGGTTTGTATACGCGTCAATCTAAAGTGACAATCTTGTACCTGTCAAGTGTTATCTTTACTTGTGTGTGTATGTCACGCCAACATAGACGTATTTGACACTGATTATTAGTTTACTCTAAAGGCCTTTTTAGAATGACCAAAGATAAAAGATTTCATTATTACGTTCTAAACTCAAAAAAATTTTTTTTTTGCAATATTTAAAAATCTAATCTACCAATTAGTTTCTATGGATATACCTAGTAATATGCCAAAGTTATCGTAAATCAAAAAAAACACGGTGTATATGAATAATCTTTTTCAATCGTTTTATTTCTTTTCTTAACATAACATAGAAATAAATTATTAAAAAAACCATCAACTTGTTCAGCTTACACTAAGAACCGGGAGAACCGGGACTCCCGGTACTGCTGATGCCCAGTACCGGGAAATGGAAATCTTGGAACAGATACCGGTACTGCATGCCCTAGTCATGTCATGTTAATTCATCTATGAATCCGAATTATTTAATTTAAAGTAGTAGATAATAATATTTAAATATGTGCCCTGCAGTGCAGTGGGACGTATAGTACAGGCCATACAAGTACAAGTATGGGTGATGATGAGAAAGAGAAGTAGTAGGTATATATATATACATAGAAATAAATTATTAAATTAAATAAATTAAATTTGTAACCAAAGATAAGCACTTGAAAGCGTCCGCACCGTACGAGCGACAGATGTTGACTAAACTTTGACAGGCATGTAAACCTACCTTGTGCCTGTGCATCGTCCTTATCGCTGACCAATTACGTGCATTCTCTGTTATCTAGTATTAACTCTGTTAAATAGACAAGGTATAGTTTTGTCTCTAATTACAATATGTTTTACAGGTGTAATTTATAAGCCATATGATAAATAAATAAATAATAATATGTTTTCCATAGATAAATGATAATCAGAGGGCGGAATTTTCATCAATTTTTCAAAAATCAAACTTCATTAGAGTTGGAATGTTACATTTTATTGACGTTTCCAGCTAAGTAAGATAAGTTTAATCTCCATCTAACTTCTTCCTTGTCTTTTAACATTAACCTCTTTGATTAGAGAGGTGACCATTTGACCTCTTTGATTAGCGAGTTGCAAGGCCATTCTAAAGTAAATTGCAGTCTTTTTGCAACTAATTCACATTTGTGAAAAATGTTAATCCAAAATGAAAAACATTGAATACTTAGTAAGCTTTAAAAGTTATTAATTCTTAGGTAGTTTTAATAATGCAATACGAAGTTAAAGTTAAGTAGTTTTAACTTTTCTGATTTGATGTTGTCTTTAATTTAAATGTTATACTTTATTTACCACTGTTACTTAATTATTATTTAATAATAGATCCATATGAACTTGATTAATTTTATTTGCAAATTTTGTTTTCTTACACTATTGTCATAAATTTTTTGCTTAAATGTGGAATTGAGGACTATTTTTGTTATATGCTTCATAAATATAACTTATCAATCTATATCAGGAGTTCCCAAACTTTTTTTTCTCGTAGACCACCTACACCACATCTCTATCGACCCATATTCCCAAAACTCGGCAAAAAATGTGAACTTGATCAGGTTTTCTTTTAAATCTGGAGCTTTACTATCCAGAAACTCTAAAACGGCTTCAAAAAGTGAGTAAAATCTTGTTAAACATGCTCCTTTCGACAACCAGCGTACTTCAGTATGTAAGAGCAATCGTTGGAAGTCTTCATCATCATCATCGCACAATTGGGCAAATAAACGCGTATTCAACGCATTGCTTCTTATTTTATTAACCGCATTAATCACAAATTGAAGCGATTGGTGCAGTCTATCACTCAAACTTTTCTATACTAGGTGTTGTCGGTGGATGACACAGTGAATTGCAGTTACCTCTGGTATAATTCTTTTAAGATGGCGTATAAACCCACGATATCGCCCGACCACGGCAGGAGCTCCATCAGTTGCCGCCGAAGTAACGTTAGTGAATGGAATCGATATTTCTTTGAAAAAATCGCTCATGATTTTAAATATTGATTCACCTTTAGTGCCCGTCTTCAAAATTTTGGCGAATAAAATTGAATTTCTTCATCCATAACAAGTCGAACATACGCCAATAATAATGCTTCATTACCAGGTAAAGTTGTCTCGTCCAGTTGAATAGAAAAATGAGTTGTTTGCAGATAATTATACAAGAAACTTTCAATATCAGAGCTCATTTCATCAATACGTTTTTGTAGTGTTGTTACTCAAAGGAATTCTTTTAAATATGTCAAATGGAGATTTGTGCAGAACAGTTTTTAAAACATCTTCAACAGCAGGTAAAATTAACTGTTCACCAATGGTGAGCTTCGATGGTTTCATAGAGTCATTGCTCAAAACTTTGTTGCATAAAAGGCACATGGCCAATCACTTATCTGCGTTTGAAGGAAGAAAACCAAATTTTAAATAATCGACACTGTACTGCTGACATTTAAATTTCTTCTTAGATTCCGCCATGTTTCGTATTGATCAGTTACCTGTAAGTAAATAAAAAACTTTAGTAATCATAAGTCGGTCTTAATTCTAATTATCAAAAGCAATAAATTGCTAAGATCCTCAACAGAGTTTTATGAAAACGGCTTAACCAATTTTAATGTAATGTATTATAGATTTTTTGATTAATTATATTTTGATTTAAGTATTTCTGTAAATTCTATAGAAAATACTTTTATATAACATTTTGACTCAAAACTCTGCGATTTTAATTATTTATTTATTACTTTGATTTACGTTAGGAGTACGTAAAAACACGTACAATTTATGGAAATACATTTAATTAAGTCATTTATCATTAGCAACTACAAAGAACCTGAAATATGTACATATTCAATTATTCACAATCATGCGTCTCTCATAAATATGATATCTCTCCTTTAGTGAGCCACCACACAGTCGAGTAATAAAAAAATACTAATAAACTTTAACTTTTCTCAGTTATCTATTCTTTTATGGAAGTAGGTAACAATGATACTGTTCAGTATTTAAATTTTAATAAATACCTTATACGCAAAGAAGACAAATATATTAACTACAAAATGAGATAAAAGTTGCATAAAAAATCGATTTTAATAGATAGACAGATAATGTACTTACTTTTCCGGCACGACTCTGGCAAACACGAACATCAATTCACTTGAATTTTAAATAAAATAGCACAAAAAAATAGTATCTGTTTTCGTTCTTTACTATCAAAACCAGATACATTTTCGTGGACCCCCACTTACGAATTGTGAACCCCCATTTTTTTGTCACGCCAATGTAGACTCCCTGGGGGTCCACCTGGACCACTTTGGGAACCCCTGATCTATATATACAGGGTGGAAAGTTGAGATGGGGCATTAAGGGCAGCTACCAGATACCGTGCTGCTACACGAAAATGATATTAGGAAACCTTTCCCAACTTTTTGAGTGATGACAATAGACATTCACAAATTTTTGATAAAATGTAGTCAGTGAGAAAATCGTAAGAATTGAGTTTTTTTTAATGCCATCCAATCCCATTTCTATAAAGGATTAAAATACTCTTTGGCACCAACTGGGGTTAGAGTACTAGAACACCCACAAATCAAAGAACTTTTTCCATACATTTTAGTAGTTTGCTAGTAGTCAATAGAATTCAAGGTTCCAACTCTAAAGACGTTTGATTTTTGTCATGAAAATTCCGCCATCTGATGATAATAATAGACAAGAAAAGCCATGTCATAAAAATAAAAACATCCAGTTGTTTTTCGGAAGAGTATATATAAAAACTAGTATTACACATTAATGTATCATGAGAAATATTTACTTACACCAACGGTAAATATGAGGGGTTTGATTAAATTCCTGGCATAAAGTGGCCCGGAATCTATCTGTATATTCGCCAAAGGATCGGCGTCAAACTGCGGTCTTGACCCACTGCGTCGCGGCTTCTGAAATGAGTTACGGAATCCCACCCGCCCATTGCCGTAAGCGTTATATTTGGGTTGTAGCAGTCCCGATTTACTAAAACAAAAACAGAAAAATGAAAACGTATTAAACCTTAGAAACGTATAGCAATAATTTAAAGCACTTACCAACTATTCGTCAACTCTGCTGCGAAACGGACATTTCTAAAAAACATTATAATTTAACTGTTTCTAAGAAAAAAAATGTTACATTATTTATTAGGTTAAGTTAAGTTTTATGTCGCTGCTCATGGGACTGTAAATTTTTCAGGAAAAAGGCCTTTTTATTTGGCTGACATCCGGTAAGTAAGAAAAAGTCAAGAGAAACGTCATCTCAATTCTCACATTCTGTCACTGTCACAGATTCTGACTTCTGTGGTCTGATCTGACCTGACGCAAATTTTTTTTCTTGTTATTTATCCAAGAGGGAAGGCAAAGGAATTGGTCCATACAGCCTGTGGTCTGACACAGATTGCTCTGACGTTTGCACAGCGTATTGCCAAGTCCTACTCCCTATTACACTGCCTACACGTTAGTTAGGGCCCGGTATTTAGGGTGGTGCGTGGCCTCTCGAAAGGGCGTCGTTAGATATTAAATTGCCTTGGTGCTTTACTGGTCGCACAGCATGCTTTCATGTTTTAAAGAAGAAAAGAAAAGGAGAAATACCGAGTCAAACAATACTATAAAGATATCTATCACGCATAACAATAAATAAAAGAACTTGGGAGCAAGGTGTGTGAACCACACACTTGCGTGTGCCGCGTTATAGTTGTGAGGCCAACGGCCATCATGGACTAAGTTGCCCGCGTAATGCACGGCGATTTTCTCGACACCATGCCATAAACGAAATAATTCGATGAGCTATGGTGTCAGCTAATGTACCATGTATTCTGGAGCCCCAGGGTTTGAGTCGGACAGATAGTTTGACGCTCGTCCCGTGGGCAAAGGGTCGCAGCTTGCTTTGGGATGCGACTTGCGTTAAGACCTTTGCGCCTAGTCACATCGGTGGTACGTGGCGTTCAGTGGGAGCTGCGGCAGAAAGTGCTGCGAGCCACAAGCACGCTTAGGTACACCTGTAATACCTGAAGTCTGCATATGACTTTGTGCTTTTTGTGGTTAAGTGTTTTTGGATTATGTTGAGATATAAATGATTTGTTAATAAAAGAACTACCTAAAGACTATTATACTGGGATTATTATATTATTATTATTATTGTATGTCTTTACCAATCACGGGACTATGGGAGTCCCGGACCTTTGGAAGGCGTACATGGAGCCGAAGCCAACACGCAGAGGCCCTTTAGACAAGTTTAATTTAGTAAAGTTATGGGACACCAACCGGCGATTGTCCCTGAGTTCAAACTAAAGAAGTATGCTCCCACGGACAACCACCGGTCAGTGTAAAGACTATTTAAGAAGGATGGGAATACTAATAATAGGTTCTATGAATGAACTGATATGGATTGGTGAACTAGGCTATTGATGAAACTACGGCGCCTGCCTGGCCAATGCTAATTACTTTGGTTTAAATGGCAGGCGGTGACTCGCCAACTCAATGGAATGGACCTCCCGAAATAGCCACATATATATAGCAGCAGGGAGGCAACAGTTCCAGAGGGGCTAAGGGTGGAGAGGTGCTTCTGGACTTTAAACGACCATAAGGTGCCCACTCACCACTTATGCAACACATCCACCCTTCGAGCATATAGCTCTTGCGACTCCACTCTGACCGGCCAATAAAGGCAAGCCAGAGGTGAGGGTCTGTTCCTCGTCTATTATTATTATTATTCTTAGACATTTATTACTTTTTCTGTAAGTTAAGTTTTTTACAATAAATATTTAAATATAAAAGTAAAATAACAATACTAATACAAAAAATAAACATTATAAAAAACCTAACCTACGAGTGCCGCCGGCAGCGGGGCAGGGCTCAAGCTACCGGTGGTTAGGGCTGCAGAGAGAGGAACCTCCTCACAATGCGTGCCGTGTCGAGGAGTACTGCCTTCTGTATCTGGCCCTTGACCCAGCCATCTAGCGAGAGTCTCTTAAGGTGTTGGTCAAAACTCTTCGCTATAAGACCGTTTGCCGAAACAACTATCGGTACAATGTTCGTTGAATCAACATCCCACATGGCGGTCACCTCGTGAGCCAAGTCAAGGTACTTGCTGAGCTTGTCCTTCTCAGCCTTCACGAGGTTCTCGTCATGCGGGATGGTGACGTCGACGAGCACTGCCCGACGTTGAGATCGATCTGTCAACACGATATCAGGCTTATTGGCGACAATAGTCTTATCCGTGATGACAGATCGATCCCAATAGAGCGTAGCACGACCATTTTCGAGAACTGGCGCCGGTGTGTACTTATAGTACGGCACTTCAGACTCAACAAGACCATATTGAAGAGCAAGTTGCTGATGGATTATCCTGGCCACGAGGTTATGTCTGTGCAAGTACTCACCGTTCGCCAAATGCGAACAACCGGAAATTATATGTCTGAGGGACTCGCCGGGGCAACGGCACGCTCGACAAATGTCGACCGTGCCATCCCTCATAATATATTTCCGATAATTGTTCGTCATTATGACCTCGTCAGCAATTGCACAGACAAAACCTTCGGTTTCCCCAAAGAGGTCACCGAACCGTAGCCAGTTCACGGACGCTAAAAAGTCTACGTCGGGCCTTGTTAGGGCCCGGTAGAACCGTCCGTGTAGCTCCTTGCTCTTCCATATGTTCTTGCGGTCTTCAGTGCTCAACACCGTTGGTCTGCGCCAGTTCTCGTTTGCCAAGGAGAGAGGTGTGAGGTTCCTGTCTACTGCAACCACATCACGATGCATCCCACACTCATTGCCTAGGAAATAATCCCTGAGATTGCACACCTCGTGGTTGTGGAGATTCTTAGCATTTAAAATGCCTCGACCTCCACACTTCCTCGGGACGTACAATCTCATGACAGATGAGTGTGGGTGCAACATGCGATGTCATTTGAGCAGTAGCCGGACCCTCCTATCCAGGGCGTCCAGCTCAGTCTGAGTCCACCTTAGTATGCCAAAGGAGTATGTGAGCAGCGGCATCACCCAGCCATTGAAGGCGCGCACCTTATTGCCACCCGACAAAAGACTGTTAAGAACTTTTGTCAAGCGGCAGAAGAAGCGCTCCTTCACTAACTGCTTGACTTCGCCGTCCATAATACCCAAAGACTGTGACATACCAAGATATTTGTAGGTTTCAACTTCGGAGAGAGATCTGAGAGTCATTGTCTCAGAAAGCTGCAAATTCGTTGAATTTACAACTTTCCCTCGTTGAACATGCATAACCGCACACTTATCTACACCGAATTCCATCTTGATCGCACTACTGAACTCTTGTGTGATTTTCAATAGTGAGACAAGATCTTGGCGCTTCGATGCAAACAGTTTGAGGTCATCCATGAACAATAAGTGAGAAATGACTAAAGCCTCTCTACGAAGTCGATAGCCAAGCCCGGAATCCGTCAGCAAAGAGCTGAGAGGATTCAAGGCAAGGCAAAACCACAAAGGACTTAGACTGTCACCCTGGAAGATGCCTCTTTTAATCCTTATCAAGCTAGGCGAACCAGTGGGGACATCTCGACAACCTGGTTGACGAAGGACTGTGACCCACTGCCTCATACACATACCTAAAAAGGACCTCAGGGTTGCATCAACTTTATACAACTCTAAGATCCTTTCGAGCCATGAGTGAGGCACCGAGTCGTAAGCCTTCTTGTAGTCAATCCAAGCAGCCGAAAGGGCCACCTTGTTTCGCCTGACTTGCTGGCAAATGGTCATGTCTATGAGGAGGAGCTCCTTAGTACCGCGGGACCCAACCTTACATCCATTTTGAGCAGAGGCCAGGACATTGTTGGCAACGAAATGTGCATTTAATTTTTTGCTCAAAATTGATGTAAGGAGCTTGTAGATGGTAGGTAAGCATGTAATGGGTCGGTAGTTTTTTGGATCCGCGGTACTACCTGACTTGTGGAGCAGGAAGGTGACACCAGTTGTTAACAATGGTGGCAGGGAACCGATCACAAGGGCATTTTGGAGTTGCGCTGCTAAACACTCATGTGAGGCTTTGAACCATTTAATCCAGAAGTTGTGCAATCCGTCCGGCACAGGACTTTTCCAGTTCTGAGTCATTCGAATTGCACAACTTACATCTTCGAGGCAGATGGTAATAGGCTCCATTGGTTCAATAGCCTCACACGCGTGCTCAACAGCACGCATCCAATCTCCCTCTGTGTGCACGACATGCACCGACCAGATGCTGCGCCAGAAATTAATCATAGCAGCAGGATCCGGTAGGTGCCCGTCACTCACACCTTGATCGGTTCCTTCCCACCTTCGGTACACCTTCCTCTGATCGCTTTGGAAGAGGCGATTTTGTTGGTATCTATCCACACGCACTCTATAGCGACGAATACGGCTTGCCCACGCGTAAACCTTCTGCTTCAGAAAGTCGATACGTTCCGTGACACAAGCCATATAATTCTGGGGCCTTATTCCGGTCCCAGCAAAGGCTTGGTTCACAAAACGCATGACACGGGGGCGTTCATTGCCCCCCCTGAAGCAGATTAGCTTTGCTATGAGAGTCCTAAACTTATCGATACGCCGCTCAATTCGTACTTGCCAGGCGGGGACTGACCCACGAGCACGCGAAGCTCGGTCAGTGTCCGGAAACTTGACTCGAGCCACGCGGCACGCAGCTATGGCCCCGCAGTAGCATTCGATCACGATACGCGGTGAGGTTAGTTCCTCCCTCTGTAGCCCCGTAGTATGCTCGCATGCAATTTTCGTTGTTCGATGTTGACCATCGCATGCGGCGCACTATACCACCGGTAGCGGGAGCCGTGCGCGGAGCAGGATGCCCCGCAGGCCCCAAGCGTGCCGGCAGCGGTGGTTATTATTATTATGTCTTTACCAATCACGGGACTATGGGAGTCCCGGACCTTTGGAAGGCGTACATGGAGCCGAAGCCAACACGCAGAGGCCCTTTAGACAAGTTTAATTTAGTAAAGTTATGGGACACCAACCGGCGATTGTCCCTGAGTTCAAACTAAAGAAGTATGCTCCCACGGACAACCACCGGTCAGTGTAAAGACTATTTAAGAAGGATGGGAATACTAATAATAGGTTCTATGAATGAACTGATATGGATTGGTGAACTAGGCTATTGATGAACTATTATTATTATATTATATTATTATTATAGATATTTATTTAATTTTCTATAAATTAGGTTTTTTATAATAAACATTCAAATATAAAAGTAAAATAACAATACTAATACAAAAAATATACATTATAAAAAACCTAACCTACGGGTGCCGCCGGCAGCGGGGCAGGGCTCAAGCTACCGGTGGTTAGGGCTGCAGAGAGAGGAACCTCCTCACAATGCGTGCCGTGTCGAGGAGTACTGCCTTCTGTATCTGGCCCTTGATCCAGCCATCTAGCGAGAGTCTCTTGAGGTGTTGGTCGAGACTCTTCGCTATAAGACCGTTGGCCGAAACAACTATCGGGACAATGATAGTCGAGTCAACATCCCACATGGCGGTCACCTCGTGAGCCAAGTCAAGGTACTTGCTGAGCTTGTCCTTCTCGGCCTTCACGAGGTTCTCGTCATGCGGGATGGTGACGTCGACGAGCACTGCCCGGCGTTGAGATCGATCTACCAACACGATATCAGGCTTATTGGCGACAATAGTCCTGTCCGTGATGACAGATCGATCCCAATAGAGCGTAGCACGACCATTTTCGAGAACTGGCGCCGGTGTGTACTTATAGTACGGCACTTCAGAATCAACAAGATCATATTGAAGGGCAAGTTGTTGATGGATGATCCTGGCCACGAGGTTATGTCTGTGCAAGTACTCACCGTTGGCCAAATGCGAACAACCGGAAATTATATGTCTGAGAGACTCGCCGGGGCAACGGCACGCTCGACAAATGTCAACCGTGCCATCCCTCAGAATATACTTCCGGTAATTGTTCGTCATTATGACTTCGTCAGCAATTGCACAGACAAAACCTTCGGTTTCCCCAAAAAGGTCACCAAACCGTAGCCAGTTCACGGACGCTAAAAAGTCTACATCGGGCCTGGTTAGGGCCCGGTAGAAACGTCCGTGTAACTCCTTGCTCTTCCATATGCTCTTGCGGTCCTCAGTGCTCAACACCGTTGGTCTGCGCCAGTTCCCGTTTGCCAAGGAGAGAGGCGTGAGGTTCCTGTCTACTGCAACCACATCGCGATGCATCCTACACTCATTGTTAAGGAAATAATCCCTGAGATTGCACACCTCGTGGTTGTGGAGATTCTTAGCATTTAAAATGCCTCGACCTCCACATTTCCTCGGGATGTACAATCTCATAACAGATGAGCGTGGGTGCAACATGCGATGTGATTTAAACAGTAGACGGACCCTCCTATCCAGAGCATCCAGCTCAGTCTGAGTCCATCTTAGTATGCCAAAGGAGTATGTGAGCAGCGGCATCACCCAGCCATTGAAGGCGCGCACCTTATTGCCACCCGACAAAAGACTGTTAAGAACTTTTGTCAAGCGACAGAAGAAGCGCTCCTTCACTGACTGCTTGACATCGCCCACCACGATACCCAAAGACTGTGACATACCAAGATATTTGTAGGTTTCAACTTCGGAGAGAGATCTGAGAGTCATTGTCTCAGAAAGTTGCAAATTCGATGAATTTACAACTTTCCCTCGTTGAACATGCATAATCGCACACTTATCTACACCGAATTCCATCTTGATCGCACTACTGAACTCTTGTGTGATTTTCAATAGTGCGATAAGATCTTGGCGCTTCGATGCAAACAGTTTGAGGTCATCCATGAACAATAAGTGAGAAATGACTTCAGCTTCTCTACAAAGTCGATAGCCAAGCCCGGAATCCGACAGCAAAGAGCTAAGAGGATTCAAGGCTAGGCAAAACCACAAAGGACTCAGACTGTCACCCTGGAAGATGCCTCTTTCAATCCTTATCAAGTTAGGCAAATCAGAGGGGACATCTCGACCACCTGGTTGACGAAGGACTGTGACCCACTGCCTCATACACACACCTAAAAAGGACCTCAAAGTTGCATCAACTTTATACAACTCTAAGATCCTTTCGAGCCATGAATGAGGCACCGAGTCATAAGCCTTCTTGTAGTCAATCCAAGCAGCCGAGAGGGCCGCCTTGTTTCGCCTAACTTGCTGGCAAATGGTCATGTCTATGAGGAGGAGCTCCTTAGTACCGCGGGACCCAACCTTACACCCATTTTGAGCAGAGGCCATAACGTTGTTTGCAATAAAATGTGCATTTAATTTTGTGCTCAAAATGGATGTAAGGAGCTTGTAGATGGTAGGCAAGCATGTAATGGGTCGGTAGTTCTTTGGATCCGCGGTACTACCGGACTTGTGGAGCAGGAAGGTGACACCGGTTGTTAATAAAGGTGGCAAGGAACCAATCTCAAGGGCATTTTGGAGTTGTGCTGCTAAACACTCATGTGAGGCTTTGAACCATTTAATCCAAAAGTTGTGCAATCCATCCGGCCCAGGACTTTTCCAGTTCTGAGCCATTCGAATTGCACAACTGACGTCTTCGAGGCAGATAGTAATAGGCCCCATTGGTTCAATAGCCTCACATGCGCGTTCAACAACACACATCCAGTCTCCTTCTGTGTGCACGACAGGCACCGACCAGATGCTGCGCCAGAAATCAATCATAGCAACAGGATCCGGTAGGTGCCCATCGCTCACACCTTGATCAGTTCCTTCCCACTTTCTGTACACCTTCCTCTGATCGCTTTGGAAGAGGCGATTTTGTTGGTATCTATCCACGCGCTCTTTAAAGCGACGAATACGGCTTGCCCACGCATAAACCTTCTGCTTCAGGAAGTCAATACGTTCCGTGACACAAGCCATATAATGCTGGGGCCTTATTCCGGTCCCAGCAAAGGCTTGGTTCACGAAACGCATGACACGGGGGCGTTCATTGCCCCCCCTGAAGCAGATTAGCTTTGCTATGAGAGTCCTAAACTTATCGATACGCCGCTCAATTCGTACTTGCCAAGCGGGGACAGACCCGCGAGCACGCGGAGCTCGGTCAGTGTCCGGAAACTTGACACGAGCTACGCGGCACGCAGCTATGGCCCCGCAGTATAAAATTGAGTGGGTATCGATAATATCCTCGCTGGCTTGTAAATATGATACCAGCAAGGCGTTTAGGGCTCCCATAAGCGCCAAATTTCGTTTACATGCAGGCAAGCGTGGTAGACGAGGCCTAGAGTTGGTTGTGGACCGATACTGCGCCATCGCGTCTTCCAAAGCCCTCCTCAATTGCTCATTTACCTGGCTAGTAACACTTATATTCGTACAATCCTCAACGTCGATAACGGGATCATCCTGCACTGACAATACGTGTTGGGCGACTGGCATCGAAACCGATAACGCAGCAGGAGGGTCCCGTGACGAAGCGGAGGTTGCACGAATAGGAAGCGATTCCAGGCGGAGCCGATCAAGTACAGACTGATCCAGTCGCCGGAGCCGCTGAATGGCCCGCACTTGATCCGATAGTCGTTGGGCGGTAACGGTGATGGCCGGCTCGAGGGTCTGAAACAGAAGCAGCATCCGATCACGGTACGCAGTGAGGTTAGTTCCTCCCTCTGTAGCCCCGTAGTATGCTCGCATGCAATTTTCATTGTTTGATTGTGACCATCGCATGCGGCGCACTAAACCACCGGTAGCGGGAGCCGTGCGCGGGGCGGGATGCCCCGCTGGCCCCAAGCGTGCCGGCAGCGGTGGTCGCCCACGTCGCGCAGGTGGTCGCGGCGGCGGAGGCGGCGGCCCGCGCTCGTCGCTCGACTCGCTGGTGTCGGCCGCGGTGGCGAACTCGTCACCCGACGACGATGGCGAGGAGCTGGACGAGGCGGGCAGAGGTGGAGGGCGTGCTTTATTAGTGTCCGCTTCTTTCTGTTTCGCTCTAGTTATCATTTTTTTTTTTTTATTTTTTTTTTTTTATATTATTATTATTATTGTATGTCTTTACCAATCACGGGACTATGGGAGTCCCGGACCTTTGGAAGGCGTTTATTATTTTATCCATTCGTCATTTGAGACCAAATCGGAGAAAGGAAGCGCACTTTGAGCTTCCACTTTTATAGTAGGGCCTCAGGATGGTGATGTTACTATGAAACTTAAGAAACTATGTGAAACACGTACAAAATTTGATACTTTGGAGGCCCCGTTCCTATCATTCGAGACACAATTGGCAAAAAGAAATGGACATAAAACATTTTCGAAATTCGATTTTCTAAAACTACTGTGCAGTCAACAGCATAATTAAACTCATAAAAAAACTCGCCGACTGCCAGAGCGATTGATTTGTTAAATGCGCTCACATCGGGGGTCCAAGATGCTGACGTATTTACTGATAAGTGGTCATTGTTAGTTTTTAATATTGATAGATTCTTATGTATGTGTTGTTAGTATATAAGTAGTATTTTATGGTTTTCAATTGTATTAGCATAGTAGGTGATTTGGTATGCACTGTAAGCCTATTATTGTGAAATAAATAAATAATTAAGTGATCAGTTATTGTATTTACTGTACCTATAAACTTGAAATTTGGTACAGGGGTTCCTATCATGATGTAAATGAGCACTAAGAAAGGATTTTTGGAAATTTACCCCCTAAGGGGTTAAAATTGGAGTAGAGGGAAACTAATGCTACACGTCGTACGAAGTCGCGAGCGTTCGCTAGTTTTTTATAAATGCTAGTAAAAATGTTTCTTTTTCATGTTTCCTGTATGGTTACTCCTCTCGGGATTTGATTTATTGTACATTTTATAATTTTAAAGGATAGAGTTTATAATAACACTTCTTCTGTGAAAATTTAAACTGGTTACTTATTACGGTTAAAAAGACATAGCCCTGTAAACATACTCAATTATGGGCGCGTACCGCTGTAAATAGATGTCGTCATCATCCGTGAGCGCTAGCAAATCAAAAACCTCATTCCCGTCCTCGATGAAGAACGTGCAAGTTTGAAGTCACTTGTGGACACTTAACGGCGCTCCTCTCTTCAGAACTTTGAACGCCATATCTCTGAGCGGCAGGACGCTAGACACCCGGCTAAAAAAATAAAGACGATATTGTTGACCGGTGAGAAATTTGGTATCGCCTAAAATTCATCGCCATTCTGCTGTTTATTGAGTAACTAATTTTTAAGCTATTCGTCTTAGTTTACCATGATCCTTGTATTGAATTGTTATTGTATATTCAATCTAGTAAAACATGCACACTGACAAAAGATTCAAATTAGTATCAAAGGGCAAATACTCAGTACCTTCCGATTCATTACCTTATATTTTATGGAAAAAAATAATGGAAGGTAAATGATAACCTTCGAAAGGGAATCAACACCGTTCTGTTTAAATACGCTTTCCAAGGTTATTATAATATTATAAAACCGAAAGTGAGAATGTAGGTATGGTCAATTTTGTGATCGCCTATCCTGCTTTACCGATATTTATCATAATTGATGTGTGAACTAGCTTGCCAACGGTTTTTAAACGGTGTTTAGGGTTTCGTATCTCAAACGAAAAAAACGGAACCCCATAAGGCATCACTCGCTTATCTGTCTGTCTGTCTCCTTGTCTGTCTGTCACTACGTCTATCTGTCACAGCCAATTTCCTCCGAAACTGCAGGCCCAATTGAGTTAAAATTTGGTACACCTATGTAAGTCGGTGACTTAATCACGAACACGTAACGTAACTAAATTAATTTTAAATATTTTAGGGGCCACCTTTGGATACTAAATTAGAAAATTTAAAAAATACTAACTATATCTTATGACATATCAAATGAAAAGGCTTGTTGTGATAATATCAAATATACATTTTTTATAATTTTAGAATAATTCGTTATGAAGTTTTTGAAGAAAATAGGCGAAAATCCAACCTTAAATTTCCGTAACAGGGCCTGAAATTTTGAAAAATACTGACTATTGTCCTGTAGCTACTTAAGGATTACAGGAAAATCTATAATAATTCTATAGTTTGATTCGTTTCGGTTTATATCAATGTCCAGTTTGAACTGATACGCACTACGTATGCACTAGCGTGCTTAGTGAATGAATGTTATATTGCTATTCTTGCTAAATTCATATAGTTTTTGATTTTATCCTGCGATAATTAGATTCACGTTAGCGCGTAACTTGCATTGGAGCGCATATTGCTTTATATCATACCATTATTTGTTAGATATTTGATCTTTCAGATACTACAACGGCAAAAACAAGATTAAAAAAACGTCAAAATTAAAAATATTCTAGAGTTTTATGAAATAAAATTAAATGAGATTGAAATTCCTGAACTAAAAGGAGAGAGAACTTGAGAAGATATTCATTGACAATTCTGGCCCCTGAAAGTGATAAAGATGCTGAAAATGCGCCTGTGTTCCCAGACCCCAATGACATAAAATAACGTGATCTTCTCACTCTCGACAAATCCGAGTCAATTCTACAAAACCATAGTAATTGAGGCATTGTTGTAAAATATCTTATACTTATTTCAAAGGGTGATAATATAAAGATAATATAATCCCCATGTGTCTTTATTAATCCATTCAACATACTTTTTGATCATACTTTCACTCCGATATACATACATACATACCTTCCATGCGGTTTTCATTACTCTCTCAGGGCTCATTACCTTCCGTCACTTTATCATGAATATACTCAAGTTACAAAGCTTGCGTTAGATGCGATACCAGAAAGAAAATTGGTACTTACCATAGTTACCATAGAGACCACCAAATGGAGAGGCGGGCAGGTGAAGCGAGGGGAGGGTGGTCTCCCAGAAGATTGGCGAAGGACAACAAGGGACCGAATAAAGTGGAACCAAGAGACAATCTTATTGGAGGATGCTGGATGACAGCAAACCTTTAATTTAATTTAAAACTAGATTAAGAAACTTTAAATCAGAAAATATAGGCTATTTTATGCTTTTTTATTTTAATAAGTTAATGAAACAAGTGTTATAGGTATATACAGGCTGAAAAAAGCGAACGCCACATGGACAGCAACTACCTTAAATATTGGAAATAGCAAATTCTACGCAAAGGACCGCCTATTATTTTTGAATAAAATTGAAACTTGGCTTTAGTTTTTTCCTAGACGATTAGGACCTAGATTAACCCGACTACTTAAAGATACCTAATCTGACCTATTTAGCATTAACTTTTCTTTTCAGCTTTTCGTAAGAGGACCTCCATGGCCGTAAGAGAATATCCACCTATTCGGGGTCTTTTTTCTCTGGCGGGCAAACCTGGTTGCAAATTTTAGTTTCAAGATACATATAAAAAAAATCTGCAACGTCCTTTAAATCATACATGAAGACAGTGTTCAGTATGACGTCTGTGTTTTTCTCGTCGTACTCTACGTATTTGAGACATTTGACTTTATTTCTACTGATGGTGGTTCGGAGCGCTAGGCGAGGCCTGGACAATCCGGACATGTTCGTCGGCGCAGTAGGGTCGTTTATTATAAGCACCGCGGCGCGGTGCGGGACGAGCATGAAGTGTGCGGAACCATTGCCCGGGGCAGGGTCGGTCGTGCTGGAACAACAACACCGATTTATTTATATATTAAAATACCCTTTTATTAGGATCTCATATTTTGCACAAATCTTAATTTCATAAGTATATTTGTATATTATTTGTTGTTACCGTGCAGATCTCTAATTTCTTTGAATTTTATATAGTTTTTTTTAATATACCGATAATTTAATCAATTTATTGCACATAATAGAGTATAAATAGTTACATTATATTTAATTAAATTGTAAAAATAACTGAAAATAACTAATATTAAATAAGACTAAATCTATATATAAACTAAAACATTAAATCTAAGAATGGCCCCTGCGGCATTGTACCAAAGATGCTGGCAGCGTTTCCTCGTTGAATGGCTAAACTTATTCGTTGAGCGAGGAAACTGCCAGCTCTTCGGTCTCCAGTGACGTCCATGAGTCTCTTTGGCAATTCCTTAAAAAGGCTAATAGCACTAGGACCCCACGGACCAAGGGTCTCGACACCGAATGGAATAAAATTATATTCTGGGCCGAGACCACTATATTTGCCAGTCTTAATGTTTTCAGCCGCTTCGGCCGCTGCACCAGCCCTATTGGAGGTTCGTGGGAGATGTGACGGGGCCAGCGTGTCTACACAGGTTGCATCCCACACTAGCACCCGCCCCATATTCCACGGAACCAAAGACATTCCGTCAGGTCTCTTGCCATCATTTCTGGAGATACCGGACGGCTCTAAAAGGGCCGGCACGTTAACAGAGGCAAGAGACCGACGGATGATGTCGTTTAGTGCAGCATGTCTTGAGAAGCGGCCAGCACTTCTCTGGCAAGAAAGTCCGTGATGTCCTAGCCGATCGACGTCACTTCCGCAGGGGCACCGATGTGGAGCGCAGACCGGGACCCCAAGGCGAAGGCAAACTGAAACTCGGAGTGTGTTAGGGTCTAGGAAAGTACCAGTGCTTGGCGAAGGATGAGCTTGAAGCCAGTATCCAGCCTCCCTGGTACCGACTGCTAAAATTCTAGCACGATCCGCAGTGCAGCACTGGCTAAGAAGGGAATCAACAGTCAATTTACATGCTATGTCATCCCAACACCTCTGCGATTTTGGGTTACCAGGAAAATTTTGACCGGGGCATGCAGTTAACCAGCCATTCTTTGCGTCCTCCAAGCCTGAAGTCTCATAGTTTAAAGGGAATTCCCTAAGGATTTTTCCTATGAGACTAGAAGAGCTATGGATCGACGAAAGAAAAGCTGGTAAAGCAATACTAGAAATTTTGCGGATCCCTAAACCACCGTACCGAATTGGGAGGGATCCTTGGGTCCAGGAATGCTCGCTTAGCTGAATATTAAGAATTGATTGCAGGTTACTTTTGATCAAAGTATCAATTTTGATTTTTTTAATTTTTTGTTTTATTGTATTTAAGTGTTTTTATATCTAACTATCGATCATGCATATATTTTATTATTATATTCTACCTAGTATTAGTTACATTTATTGGATTTTATTGTTAATTCTTAATAGTGTTATGTCGTACGGTATTCTGGTTTGGGGAAAAGCTGCTGACATACAGACTATATTCGTGTTACAAAAAAGAGCCATTCGTTCTATACCTATATAACCTTAACTCCCGTGATTCCTTAACATTAGTACCTATTTAAAGAAATTAGTATCTTGACAGTATCGTCACAATTTATTTATGAGAATATTATTTATGTCTTTAAAAATCAAGACTCTTTTGTTAAGAATTGTGATATACATAATTTGAATACAAGAAATAAAAATAAAATTGCTATTAAAAATTTCGTGTCCGTAAATATAAATCATTTGTAGGTCAATGCATTCTTTTCTATAATAAATTACCTGACTCAGTTTTAAAGTTACCATTTCCAGTACTTAAAAGTTACTTGAAAAAGTCGTTGATGTCTAAAGCTTACTATAGGGTCGAGGACTATCTAATAGATAAAAATGCTTGCCCTAAACTTAACTAAACACCTAAATAACTGACTAATAAAATAGGCATAAAAAATATGTAAATATTGTATATTGTCTAGGGGACACGGTTTCTGTAGGAGAATGTATCGAAACTTTGTATGTGGTGGTTGTCTTGCACTGTCATAGGAAAGTTTTTTTTTTTAAATATACAGGGTGTTAGGTAATGAGTGGATAATCCTTGAACTACGGATAGAAGGCACTGACAACGTGGAAAGTGCATGCAACTTTAAAAACACATGGATTGTCATTGTCAGACCAAGGCTATTTGCTATGTTCCGTACGGACAAAGAAGGATTTTCCGCTATTAAATCCAGGACATTTTCATCGTCTCCCTCCCTCGGTCTCCCTTCGCTATGTCCACCCTACACCCTGGCCAAGAACTCTGCCTTCACTGTACGCGTTATGGATGCGAAGAAAAATCCGGTAATCGGGGTGGCGTCTGTTTGGGTAGCGTTCAGCGTACAAAATCGCAGCAGCTCTAGCGTTGCCTTGGCACTCGCCATAAATGTAATGCATTTGAGCATATTCATTGGACGTGTATTGTGTTCTAAACATTAAAACCAAAAAAATCAACGCCACAATCTAAACACAATTCACCATTCATTACGCAATAATAGAGAAATTGAAAATCGAATTCGAATAAAAAACAAAAAGCAGGCGGCATATTTTTTAAATTTGCAATAATTGGCATTTAAATTAGTGGCCAGTAATGTTAATTTTGCAACAAAAAGTTTTGAACTCTACGCCCGGGATACAAAAAGTAAATCGGGAAAAATGGGGGTGGGCGTGTATTTTATTTATTTATTTGGCTTTTAGATTTTAAATTCAAAAAGTAGTTACTATTTTGAATTCGGCAATAAATTGGCATGTTTTTAAGCTTATGGGCAACTAGACGGTAGTGTTTTTTTTTTTCACCATGAGAGTTGAAAGTTCGATCAATGTACAATTGAAAATGCAAAATTCATGTTTGCGATTATTTTTTTTAAATCTATTGATGTCTCACAAAAATGGTGATTCCTTTCTGATAACACAAGTATTCAATAATATTGAGCAAAAATAAAAATTAAAAAAAATTACCTTATAATGGTGCTATAATCGAAACATTGAACAAGGGTGTTCATTTTCGAAAAAAACCTAAAAGTCCATTTGGACTATGTATATATATTTGGATATTTATCTCGAAAACCGTGCGACTTTTACTAGACCTATTTTAGCTTTTTCATAACGTCCTAAGTGCCCTCTATCCGTAGTTTAATGATTATCCACTCATTACCTAACACCCTGTATATATTTTATATTTTTTTTTTATTACTACTACTTATTACTCCCCATGAAAATTCTTAGTTTTGACACATTTTCCTGCTCAAGCTAAGCTTGATTGTTTTTTATTTTTATTTTATTTTAAATTCATTGTTTTATATCATGCTAGGTTAAGCTTTATAATTGTATAATATCATAAGTAGTATTTAAAAAAAACGACTGACTGTTGAGTTTCTTGCGGCGTTTCTTCTCAGCAGTGGTCTCTTGCGAAGCGCTGGTAGATTTTGACGTGTAAAAGTGCCCGTGCGGCCTACTTACTGAATAAACACCTTTTATCTTCTTTTTTATCTTTTATCATCTAAACTTTGATTATCATAACTATAATTTCATTTTGTATTATTATTACTAGGTATTAATTTTATATTTTATATTTATTGCTGTGATGAGAACCCGTCTCCAGGGTAAAGGACTCCTCCAGTGGCTTCCGTTTTTTTCTATTTTCAGCTATGTTAGGCACCTGCGGTGGTTTTTATATCATCAGCCCAACGTATGCGTGGTTTGCGTGGTTTTATATTTCCTTCGGGTCCTCCCCAGTAAGTGGCTTTCTTTGACCATTGCTCGTATTCTAGTCGAGCTATGTGCCCTGCCCATTGCCATTTTAGTTTTATAGAATGTTGAAGAAATCTATCAATTTGGATTCGTCTCTTATTATGCTATTTCTTATTTTGTTTATTTTTCTTAATTTTAACGATTTATAGAGCTCTCCATTGCTGACTGGCAGGTTTAATTTTTTCTCTCTATTTGTTTTGTAAAACCCATGTTTGTGACCCATAGGTAAGGCAAGGGATAATCCCACTGTCCACCACTTTCTTTTTAAGTGTAAGGGGAATTTCTCCTTTTAATCTATCTTTATGAGCCCAGAACTTTTGCCATGGCAAATTTATTCTCCTGATGATCTCTTCTGCGTTTTTTGTTTGGGCGGAATGACTCCTTTTTGCTAAGGTATATGTAAGTTTCTACATACTCTAGCGGTTTTCTTCAGTGTTGATGGTTGCTTTTATAGAGTTTTTCATGGTTTTAGTTTTTTGTACATTCATTTTTAGTCCCACTGGTAGTATCAATCAGCAAGCACCGGTCTTGCTGATTGTAAGGAATTTACCATTTGTTCAAGCTGGGAGCTGGATTCTGAAAATTATATTATGTCATCGGCCAAGCGTAAATGGCTTAGGTGTTTGTTGTTTATTTCAACTCCATGGTTTTCCAACTGCGCATTTTGAATATCATCTCAAGTACAGCCAGGAAGAGCTTTGGGGATAAAGGGTCACCCTGATTTATTTTCATATCAGGGCCGGTTGTTTCTAGTCTGACTCTACTTGTGCTATAGTATATATATATTTTATTATTTTAAAATAGGATTCGCGTACTTTGTTTTCTTGTAGTGCTTTCCATATAGCCGAGTGATATATTGAGTTAAAAGCTTTCCTATGGTCGACAAAGACCGGGTAAAGTGGTTTCTGAGATTCGTTGTACTTTTCCGGTATGTTATCTAGCACCTGTATGTGGTCAACTGTCGAGTACTCCTTGCGAAACCCAACCTGCTCCTCAGGCTGACTTGTGTAATTTTTTGATGATAGGCGCTTTATGAGACAGGAAGAAATAGTTTATAAAGGCTTGGTAGTAAACTGATGGCTCGATAGTTCCCTATGTATTGTATTTTATAAATTAGTATGATGTTGGACCTTGTCCATTGTTCCGGGACTGTTTCTTCCTGTTTTATAATGTTAAAATATAGGCATCAGATCCTGGTTTCCTTATTATGGTATCACTCTTGGGATACCTCCGTTCCAACAAAAAAAGAATCATCAAAATCGGTTCATAAACGACGAACTTATCCGCGAACAAACATAAAATATATATGGCGGCAATGTAAGATGTCGTTCAATAACTATAATAAAAATTAAAATAAATTGTAATTGAACAATATCAAGAGTACTATTTCCACACAAAACATTTTACTATTTGCGATTTAAAAAAAAAAAAAAATCTGTACGAAAGCCTGAAAGAAAAGAATAGGTTATTCTGAAATTAGCTGTGTGCTTCGTTTTGTCCTTCTATGTTCTTTACTTATCCTTTGCTCGATCGTTTCGCCTACTTGCTACTGGCCTTTGTGCAGCGCGATGCCTGCGCGGCCCCTTTGTGTGGCATTTTGTGTCTACTTTTCATAAACAGTGCAATATTTCTGTACTGTGTTTTTGTGCTATGTTTTTATTGTTTTTATCATTTAGTTTTAATTATGTACTATATTTAGTAAGTAGTTTTTTAATGATTAACTCTCGTAGGTCTTGATGATGATGAGTGGGGACGCCGCCGAGGCAGGCGGGCGGTCGAGTGGCTCTCCATTCATTCCGCCCAGTTCCCCTTGATCCAGCCTCAGGTTACTGGCTCTGCGGCGCTCCCATCCAGCACTGATCCCATCTTCTTGTTTACCTACAGAACATTAGTGCGTCCTGAAGGTTAATGCTTTTAAGTGTCTCTACCGATAACACGTCCTCCCCGAATGTGCGAATACATTCATCATCATCATCATCATCATCTCGTAGGTCTTCCTCGCAGTCCTCGCTCATCGAATGCCCATTTATATTGACCACAAATTATACAAAGGTCGGCGGGGTCTAACAATTAATTGTGCCCTTATGGTCCGCGCATCAATGCCACCCCACAATCAAGTTTACAGAGTGACCGCGTTGCGGCTAGCCAGGGTTATGCAACAACGTCACTACATCAACTCCTTTTTTGTTTGAGGGCATGTACAAAGATTGTGATGAGAATTCCGAAGGGAGCGCGTGCATCCGCAGTCCAAAGTTTTGCGGAGTGCGTTCCCGAAGTGGTGGCAGAAAATAGTATCGCTTCATGGGAGCATCTACTCACGTTTACGTACGCAAATTTCCATATTCCCCGGGAATAACGTAACCACCATTTAACATCGTCAATAAAACATAATATCTTACATCCAAATTTTCATGCTCTTCTCTCTACAGACTCATACAGTTTATTTTCTTTCGCTCACAGTACTTCCAAACATACAATTTATCTCATAGAAAATACGATTTCCGACGGAGACCTGAAAGGAGCCACGAGGGTGCTATTTTCTAGCGTTTTTTTGACCCCGGACTCCCCTGCCACTTTGTCAGCTCTTGAGGACAAACATCCTTCTCCTTTTCCACTTCGCAGCTACCCGACCCTTCTTCAGTTTCTGACCAGCCACTGCAGGTATAGGATACTGCCACGCACCAAGCGGTGCGTTCCTTTCCCAGCGGTTCTCCAGGTGATTTGGACGGCATAACCCCATCATCATCATCATCATGTAAGCCGAACGAATCAGGAAAAGTATGTGCGGAGTTAGTTTCATAGCCTACGTCAGAGGGTGGTCTCGCGCGACGGTGGGGGACAAGAACTCGTTCACTTCACTGGAGCAGCGACTTGTGGACACACCTAAAATTTCATTAATCGTGGTCGCTTATCACTACTTGCGCTCCTAAACCATTTTAAACTAAACTATTTTAAACTAAATATATTTAAAAGTGAATTGTGTTTACCCCGATTGGGTGAGTGTTGCAATTTATTATTTATAACCAGTGCCTACTAAAGTGAATCAGTAGTTTGTTCTTTCATGCCTAATATTACTTTTCAGATCATATAATATACTTGTATCCTGCCGTTAATATTAAGTCCTTATAGTAGCTGACTATTTAATGTAACGAAGTCTCTTTGTTCTTCAGAGCTATCTACCCTCTTGTCAAAAAATTATAATCTATATTTGGTTTTTAATGTAACTACGTAGTTGTTAACTAAGTAATATTAAACTCCAGCTTCTTTCATTGCTTCGCTTAAATATGTTGTAATTTCCAAACTGCGGAAATTGTTTATTTACACACTTTTATTATGACAAAGCACTTTTACCGTTATTGAGCTGATTTTGTACGCTGCTGCAACATCATTGATCACTATTTAATGCTTTTGGTAGCCATCCTGCTAGTAGTGCTTCCATCTTCACTTTTCGCCGGATGTTGCAGTCAGTAACGCTAAGTTGGATTTTCCGTTAAATGGCTAAATCGGAAATTTCCAGGGTCCTTGCTACCAGCTGACCCGGCCTGAGCCGAGACAACCCTTCCTGATAATCTGACGAGACATCCGGATCTACCCGTGACGTCATCAGGCGCTCCGTCTACTCACCGCGCGCTGCACTACAGGGCAGTGGCTGTCCAATAAGACGGTGCTAAGTGTTCACGGCTTTGCTCTAAAGTGTAATTCTAAGATTCACACCCTGAGAATATATTTAATTAACATTTAACATTTTGGTTTTTATGTAACTTCCTTTTCTAAATTAAAATTGTATTTTTTACAAATTTGTCTTCTCATTCTATCCTCAAAAAAAGTAAGTGTTATAATAGCTAAAAAAAAAGTATTACACTTCGCGTACAAATTACAGGAATCATTTGCTTAATTCATAAGCTTTCTAAAAAGGTACAATTTATGACATTTTAATACAAAAAAAATACAATCAATAATAATAATAGCAGAACAGCTAGAAGACTTTACTTAGCGTACTTGACTCTAATGGGTTTGTTTGTGTTGTTTTAGATTCTCCGAGGGCTTACTTTGTCTTCTGTTTCTTATCTTAACTTATCTTCTTGATGTAGAAGGCACAGCATATTGCCTTTGGTGACACAAACAAAGGGTCATTAGTTTAATTAATTTAATTTGTTTGTGTCTCGAATTCGTGGGGTTTTTTGCCTTCAGTTTCTGTCTTAAGTCTTAAGTGATACTTTGATAAGTGATTAAGCAAGTTTAGGATAAAATGAGGAAAAAAACAGTTTCACTAAGTATCAAATAAATTTTAATGTTAAAAGTAAAATCAATTACATCACAAATTTTGCTCGAACTGTTTGCCCTGGTTTCGAATGCAAGCACGAAGCCTTTTTGTAGTTCGGTGATTGTTACTCGCCTCGAAAGCCCATGTTTCATTGTCTGTGCCGCCTTTACATGTTTTTGTCTTAACTCTTCTACGTTACGTATCGGTTTATCGTAGACCAACGCCTTCATGTGACCCCAGATGTAGAAGTCACATGGTGTTAAATCCGGGCTCCTGGCTGGCCAAGGAGTTGGGCTGCCTCGACCAATCCATCTTCTTGGGTAGTTCTGATCCATCCACTGTCGTACGCCCCGGTAATAGTGAGCGGGGCAGCCATCGTATTGGTAAATCATGTTCCTTCTTGTCGCAAGCGGCACATCTTCAAGTAGCGTCGGTAGCTGATCCCTCAAAAAAAAATCTTAATTATGCGACGCCGGTCAATCGTGCTGGCAGAAAGAAAGGTCCGATCAAATTGTCGGGCACGATTCCCATCCACACGTTCAAAGAAAATCTTTGCTGGTGAGCTCCTTCTCTTGATTTTTTTGGGTTTTGACCTTTGGGAGCCCAAAAGCGCAGATTGTGGTAGTTTGTTATCCCGTTACGGTCGAAATTGGATTCATCTGTCCACAAAATTCTCTTCAGATACTCGGGATCTTCGAAATCTGCATTATTTAAGAATCTGCAATAATCTATCCTTCTCGCTGGGTCTCCCTCTTCAATAGTGTGTACTGGAGTGTAATGATACGGGTACTGCCGAGCTGAGTACAGTGTAAACCACACCTTCCAGTGCGACATACCGAGCTGGTTACCCACATTTCTCGTCGAAGTAGTGCCGTCTGCCTGGAAACACTGAAGGATTTCTTCTTCTTCAGCAGGATCATTTCGAGGTCTTCCAACGTCAGCCTCGCGGCGTTGAACTGATCCTCTTTCCCGAATAAAACGGTACGATGAACCAAAGACACTTACGTGAGGTAAACGGCGGTTAGGGTAACGACGTTGGTATTCTCTTCTAGCTGCAGCGGCGTCTTCATCGCAGAGTCCGTAACAATAAACGATAAGTATCTGCATTTTCTTCGAATTGGTAAGCAGCCAGTTGAGAAAGAAGCTTAATTATCAATATCGTCCGAATTGAAAAGAAAGTTGATACTAACTGACTAATATGAAAATGGAACGCACTTTTTTTAAAAGCAAAATTATTTAAAAAGAACGTCTTAAGACATTAGCTGATTTTAAAAAAGAGAACGATTTGAGATGCTCTAAATTTAAAAATGGAACGCACCTTAGGTTTTTAAAAATAACATTTATTTAAAAATAGGACACTGAGCCCTGTTCATTGTGTGTTCTAAATTGATTTTACTACAACACTTCCCGTGTTTATTGGTTGAAACGATAGAGCTTATAACCGCAAATATTTCTGCTATTATTGTTAATTGTAAAATTTTAAATAAAATTAATATAAAATGTCATTAATTGTACCTTTTTAGAAAGTTTATGAATTAAGCAAATTATTCCTGTAATATGTACGCGAAGTGACATACTTTTTTTTTTAGCTTTGCTTTAAAATGTTACAAAATTTGGAAAATAATTACCTACTTGAACTTCTAACTTCAAATCCTTTTATTTGCAAAATTTGGCATTTATTTGGCTTTTTTTTATTTTTCGTAATCAGTAGTTCATTGGCTATTCGAAAAATGCTTTTTTTTATTTCTAAATGACGATGTTTTTACAAAATTACTAGTTTAAGATTGAAAGGCAGGTATTTAAACAAATATCTAAAAACGTGAATAACTCGAAAACCAATGAGTTTTGACCCCTGGTTGACTAGACTTAAATCATTACAAATGAGCTGTAGAATAACCCCTTTCAAGGAATACGGCGAATTTCCTGTCACCCTGTAAGTATAGTTAGTTTATATATTTTTTAAGACGTGTAGTAATTTTATATATAATTGATCAATAAATGTGAAATTATATAATATACGGTTGAATTGATAAACTGCTCCTTTTTTGAAGTCGATTAAAAATACAGCTTATTCCTTATTTTCCAACGATGCCAAAAAGAAACAGCGGCATCATAAATTTTATGCTTTAACGTTATGATAAAAATGATATTAGTTTCTAGGGCCGCCGGCGTAGAAATGATGAAATGCAGTTCCTGCTAGGATACAAAGGAGACAGTACAGCACACACAGAAGAGAAACTACACCGCCTTGCAAGGAAAAAAGGCAGTCTTGATTTTTTCCAAATAATTTAAAAGTATATAAGTAACCTATTTATGAGGACCTGCCGATACCTACCAAAATTTAGGAGTCCTACAACAGAAGCAGGCAGGGGGAAATTTAACTCGGCGAGTGAAGTGTGTCGTTTTCCTAGTAACTTTTTGCGCTGAATCGAATGAGAGCATTCCCATACTTATAGGCTTAATATTTTGCGAGATATAAAGGGTTTTTGTTGTAATAAAATATAAAAAGGAAATATTTCAAGACAAAAGTAAGATTTAAGCAGCAAAAACCTGTTCATAGTTGTTATTACATGCTGCACCTAAAAAAAAACAATTGTTTTATCCTACTTTTTCCTTAAAATATTTTCCAGCAACGGGTATGGTCCAATTCGATCTAGCGCAAACAAATACATGGAAAATAACACTTCACTCGCCTTGTATTATTCCCCCCCCATACCCCCCGAAATGGGGTAGGATCCCTAAATTTTAGCTAGGATTCGGCATATCCTCATTTCGAGTGGCAAAATAAAGTTATTTTTTATTTTAATTTATTTAAAAAAAAAATTGTAAGTAGGCCCTGTAGGCACTTTTACAAGTCTGAGTCTACCAGCGCTTCCAAAGAGACCACTGTTGAGAAGAAGCGCCGCAAGAAACTCAATAGTAAGCCGAGGTCCCAGTAGTAATAATAATTAAATATATCAAAATGTCGGATTAAAATAAATAATACAATTTCGGAGATGTAAACAGTCTCCAAATGTCAAATTAAAATTAAGAATTAAATATAATTTAAAAAAAACACAAAACAAGGGAGATGTAGAAAGTCTCCACGGTCAATTTTGGAGATGTAAAGAGTGTCCAGATGTCAAATTAAAATTAAATACAATTATTAAAAAAAAAACACACATAAAATTAAATAAGGGAGATGTAGAAAGTCTCCACGGTCAATTTTGGAGATGTAAAGAGTCTCCAGATGTCATATTAAAATAATAGGTAATCATACAGGGAGATGTATATAGTCTCCACGGTCATTAATAGTTGTAATACAAAAAAAAAAATATCAGTCCCAAGCATTGTCATTATTCATATAATCTTTAATACTATAATAAGCTTTTCACTTCTCAGGCTCTAAAATGACTCACAATTGGCTTGTATAGCCGGACTAAAGTGATGTATTTAATCTCTAGGGAATAAAACTACACTTTACTCCCTAGGGACTAAAGTACTTTTTCTTTTTAATTTACTTTGGAAACCCTTAAACTGCCAATCATCGCCTTTTTCAGTGATTGTATATGGATCATTTTTCTTGCAAAAAATATAAATTAATCGATTTAATTTCACGATTAATGATTACAAATATGAATCTATTTAAATATATAAGGGATAAAATCTATTTTATTAGGCATGGTCCAAATAGTTTTCAAGTTTGTATCTGTTGGCTAAATATGCAAGCATTTAAACATCACGGTGTTAATGAATGGAGGATTATCGCCATTTTCAGAGATTGTGTATGGACCATTTTTAGGCCGTGGAAATAACCTCAAAATGCCAACTGTGCAAAATTATTAAAAAAAAGATTTAATTTCGTGAAACACGATTAATGATTACTAATATAAATATATTTAAATATATTAGGGATAGTTCTATTTTATTAGGCATGGTCCAAATAATTTTCATGTTTGTATCTGTTGGCTAAATATGCAAGCATTTAAACATCACGTTGTTAATGAATGGAGGATTATCGCCATTTTCAGAGATTGTGTATGGACCATTTTTAGGCCGTGGAAATAACCTCAAAATGCCAACGGTGCAAAATTATTACAAAAAGAGTTTTTTTTTCTCGCATTCGAAGTGAAAAGTAGAGTGTTTAACTCGAGACTAAAACGCCATAATGACACTCGAACTTTATCCACCCTCGCTTTGCTCGGGTGGATAAATATCTCGTGTCATAATGGCTTACTTTAGTCCCTTGTTGAACAATCTACTATTAGAAATTAGTTTACGTTTAACGTAACTCTTAAATTTATTTACTGATAAATGAGTAACACTACTTGGGAGCTTATTATAGAACCTTATACAATTACCCATGAAAGAGTTTTTTATTTTGTGAAGCCGTGTAAAGGGCACTGCGAGCTTATGTTTATTTCTGGTATTAACATTATGTATGTCACAGTTCTTTCTAAAATTACTGATGTTCTTATGAACATGCATAATGTTTTCATAAATATATTGCCTGTGTACGGTTAATATATTCGTTTCTTTGAACTTATCTCTAAGCGAGTCTCTATGACCCATCTTGTAAACAGCACGAATAGCCCTCTTCTGTAGAACAAAGATGCTGTTTACGTCAGCACCACTACCCCATAGTAAAATACCATATGACATAATACTATGTAAGTAACTAAAATAAACTAATCGAGCGGTTTTCAAGTCTATTAGATTCCAAATTTTACTAACTGCAAAAGTTGCAGAACTTAGTCTATTCGCTAATTTAGCCAGATGAGGACCCCATTGGAGTTTTGAGTCTAACGTTATACCAAGAAATACTGTAAGTATCATTGACTAAGTCTAATTTGTCATTTTTAATAGTTACAGTAGTTTGTCTATTTTTCACATTGGTAGTCATAAATTTAATACATGAAGTCTTTTTCTCATTTAGTAATAAATTATTAACACTTAACCAATCTACTACTTTTGATATAGCATTGTTTACATCCACATTAAACTCCTGTTGTCGTTTGACTTTAAATACGAGTGAGGTATCATCAGCAAACAATACTATATCATGGTTGTAATTTATAAGGTATGGTTAATCATTTATGTAAATGAGGAATAGAAATGGACCCAAAATTGAGCCCTGTGGCACGCCCATTGAGACCAAAGACCCAGGTGATCGTTTTCCATTCACGTCTACCCTTTGTATTCTCCCGAATACCTAAGTACATTTTAATTAAGTTTAGCGCAGTACTTCTAACTCCATAATGGTGTAGCTTCCTGACCAATGTGTCATGGTTAACGCAATCGAAGGCCTTGGACAAATCACAGAAAATACCTAAAGCATCATGTGACCCCTGCCAGGCATCAAAAATATGTTTAATTAGCTCAACACCAGCTTCGGTTGTCGAGCGACCCCGAGTTATAAACTAACTTTGATGAATGTACATACATAATTTGCCGCCAACCTGTCATATTTAGTCTTTACTTTACCTGTATTATACGTCAAGATCTGGGATACCCTGTTTTACTAAATATTGTACCATGCCCTACATGGCCCCTATTCAACGCGGTAAAAACATTATCGTTTTTGATTTGTTATCGCCAGGGCCCGTACTTTTCATGCCGTTGACGCAAAAATGATGTCACGCTACATAGAATTGATTCCAAATGGTTTTATTGTAATTATTAATCATTTGTCGTCAATCATTTAATCATGTAAAAAAAAGTTAAAGTAATCTATTGACGCGTAGAAAAATAAACACCAACTTCATACCTAAAACGAAAATGAAACTATTTGATTGAGAAGGACAGTGGCAAAAATCATCAAGTAACAGTAACGTTAAAAAAAATATGATTAAACAATCGTTAATACAATTATGGCATTGAAATTTATAAAAGAAAATTGGCACAATTTGCCATTTTTAGTAATGAGTGGTGAAAAAAAAAATGCTGCCGTGATCCGTATTTTGATTGCGATTAAGCTGTGTTTAATTATAATAATTTTACCGCTTCTTGTTTAACATTTTTTATATGTACCATTTAAATGCATTTTATAGATAATAAAGATACTGTTAATTTTGTATGACTGTGTTGATACATTAAAAGATTTCATACTAGCTTCTGGTGAACGAAGAGATCTTAGTTTGTTTCATGTTAATATACGCTCTATTAAAAAGAATTTTAATGAGCTACTTATTATTTTGGATCCCTTCCTTCACCTTTTAGATATTGTAGTATTAACGGAGTCAAATATTGATTTCTCGCTTCTGTCATTTTATAATATTAAGGGGTATGATTTGCACCATTACACTCGTGAAGGGCGTAGAGGAGGAGGTGTGCTAGTGTATACGCGTGCAGAACTCGCGGCTGTGGCAGGCGTTGGGAGCACATCGGTAGCCTTCATGAATTCGGCGGAGTGTGTGCCCATTACTATTAATTGTAATGGCGTCATTGTTTACGTCATCTCAGTCTATAGACCGCCTAGAGGCAACAAATTAGATATTTTCTTTCTTGAGTTGCGAAATTTGCTACACAATTTGCCCATTCATGCAAAGGTAATATTGTGTGGAGATTTTAATATCAACTTGTTAAACAATCGAGACGTACATGTATCTACGTATGAAGGTATACTGGCCGAATGTGGCTTTGTAAAATGCATTCATGATATAACAAGGAGTGAAGTAATAAATTGTAAACTAACAGAGTCCTGTCTAGATCACATTTTTGTCAGAGGGCAGGCGAACCTCTATTCCGCTGTCATTAAGCATAAAATTTCAGACCATTACTGTATTTCCTTGGCGGTAGATTGGGAGCGCCCTCTGTCCTTACCTGGGTCGCGCACGAACGACATTGGGCAGTCTGGTATGAGATCGTGTTCGCCAGCGCCTGCTAAGACGCGGCGAGTTCTAAATAACCGATTGGTTAGGGAAAAACTGCTCGAGACCAACTTTGAACAGCTATTATCAATAGAGTGCTCATTTGAACTGTATAAATCCTTTTGTGCAATATTTGTAAGAATTTATAATGAATGTTATGATACTGTTGCCATAAGCAATAGTAATAGAAATAATAAGGATTGGATAAGTGAGAATTTAAAACTGATGATAAAGGAAAGAGATAGACTATTTTTATTGTGGAGTATTGAACCAAGGAACATGGTTAAGCGGATAGCTTATACTAGATATAGAAATAAGTGCTACAAAGCTATTACTAAGAAAAGAATAGAACATGACAAACAGAGCATATTAGATTGTAATAATAATATAAGGAAAATGTGGATTAAATTAAATAGTATGTTGGGGAAAGATAGGGATTCACTAGACTCTCAAATATTGAGAAGTATGGAAGGACAAGGAAATGCCTTAGATATTTGTAATATGTTCGCGGAAACTTTCTCTAAAGAGGTTGAACTTGTTAAACATAACTGTAATGAAGAGTGGCTGAGTAGGGAAAACTATGTAGATAAGCTAAACCTATGTATGAGGTGGCAACCGGTGAAAGCTATGAACGTAGGACAAGTAATTAAAAGGATGAATCCTAAGAAAGCACCCGAGGGCGACCTCATTCGTATGTCTGACTTAAAAACAGTGTCCGATAAAGTTAGTCCAGTCATTTCAAAGCTTATAAATATCTCAGTTAAAAAAGGTAAATTTCCTAATGAATTAAAACAAGCTATTATTCGTCCTATTTATAAAAAAGGCAACCGTAAAGACTATAAAAACTACAAACCTATCGCCATACTGTCCAGTATAGATAAAGTAATAGAAAAATGTATTGTCAATCAGTTAGGGGATTATTTCCACCGTTATAATATAATAAATGAGCGTCAGCATGGCTTTCAGAAACATAAGAGCACCGGTACCTTATTAGTTAAGTTCGCTGATGAAATTAATTCACATCTAGATAGGTGGTTATTGCGGTGTTTTTCGATTTCACTAAAGCGTTTGATACCCTGGATACTGATACTCTATTAAAAGCCATGAGTGAGTGCGGGGTGGGAGAGCCTTTGAACCAATGGTTCCGCGACTATCTCACCGCGCGCTCATATCAGGTGAAGGTAGGCTCGACACTGAGTGACGAGCAGAGGGTGGCGTGCGGAGTGCCGCAGGGATCCTGCAGCGGGCCGCAGTGCTACCTGATGCACGTGAACAGCCTCTGCGGCGTGCTGCGTCACTGCTCGGCGCACATGTTCGCTGACGACCTCTGCGTGTTACGAGCAAGTGACGCTAGCACGCTACCTGAGGCTTGCCACTTTGTGCAGCAAGATATAGATGCAGTGGTCCAGTGGTCTCATGACAATGGTATCACCCTCAACGCGAGTAAAACCAATCTGTTAGTAATTCACTCCCCTTATCTGAAAGTCCCTATTTCACTTCCCCCACTTAAAGCTCATGATTATATTTGTTTCCATAATAATCGCTCTCTTTGTCTTTGTGCACCGATTTCTCGTGTTGATTGTGTCACCTACCTTGGGCTTAAAGTAGATAAACACTTCTCGTGGTCTCGCCATGTGGATTTTATTTGTAACAAACTCAGAGTATTGCTAGGAAAATTCTACCACCTAAGTTTCAAAGTACCTTTAGGGACGCTTAAATGCCTGTATAAAACTCTGGTCGAATCAATAATTAGTTATGGTCTAGATGTGTACGGATTAACTTTTAAAACGAATTTAGATAAAATAGAAGATATGCAAATTAGATTTTTAAAACTTCTAGTCAACAAAAGAACACGAGAGAGATGCAGAAAAGATTATTATCAGTTATTTAGTATTTGTAAAATTCTCCCTGTAAAACTTAAGCACAAGTTTCTGTTAGTGGTAGCCAATCATGGCGCTCAAGGCAATCTGTCGCTCTTGGTCAACTCTTTTGGCACTCGATCTGTAGCTGCTGGCAAGTATGTTGTGCCGAGAGTCACTAATTACTATGGTGACAGATGCCTTATGAAACGATTACCTTACATCCTTAATAGCTTGCCAGCGGATATAAGATCCGAAACCAACAAAGTTAAATTTAAACGTAAGTTATTCAAATTCCTTTGTCCATAGTTAGTACTTAAGTCAGTCAGTTTCAGTTAGTTAGTATTTAAGTCGATATTTAATATTACTCGTGCATTTTTATAGTTAAGCTGTAGAGACTCAACTTACTGATTCCGCAATCAAACCGTGCAAGCGGTTTTGCGGGACATTATTTATATGTTACATACTGTATTTTTTTGTGATTAATAAATAAATAAATAATAAAAAAAAAAAAAACGTCTTTTTGACGTCATCGGCATCTAAAGTACGACAACTGGTATCGGTATCGTACTGTCACCGTTTTGATAGCTCTTATTTACTTGGCAGTAATGGCGGATGACGTCAAAACAATACCACAACAGGTCAAAGACGACATGTTTTAAACCATCGGGAATAGAGACCCACGTTACTCACTTTAAATCCGTTAATGATTGTGTACTAAGTTCAATTGAATTTGATTCCTTCCAGAACAGTACAAAAATACACCACCATACCTAAAACATACAAATGATAATATTGATAATTTAGGCATTCCGTTTTAATTTTTGAATGAAATTAAGGTTTTCAGCACTTACACATACGCGTGTCAGCAGCTCCATGATTAATACTAAAATTGGTAATAACTAATACTAATATCGATAAAAATAAAATTTTACCTCGTACCTATTAACTATTAAAACTGTTTTTATTACGCCACAAAAACACATATAAGGGAATATAAAACCACGAGTACTTACCGGCATATAAGCTTTTTCTTGGATGTACTTACCTAAATTTTATAACATGCTTTTGTTTCACTTAATTGTATTGTTAAGGGATCCGTTTATGAAATATTAAGCTTTAAAGCGCTAACTTTTTTTAGAGTCATATATGTGCCCTTTCAATTCAAGATGGTGGCTAAACTGTGACTGTGACCCGTCGAGGTCGAAAACGTACATTTTTCATGACTAGCCTATACTTAAGCAATACAAATGAAAACATTTTCTACACCACCTTTTGTAGGGCAAAGCCTCTTTTTTGTCCCCACTGATTGGATTAAACCGTATTCCAAACCCACTACGAAGCAATAATAAACTGGTTTCCAAGATTACTCTGTTTGTTTTCTGAATTAGATATAGGTACTTGGAATATATCGAAGTTCGGTGGCAGGAGTCAGGTTGGGTACTTGTAAATGGTTATTGCTCTATCGCCACCGACTTGGATGGGTGGGCTTCGTGGGCCTTGAAGATGGTTCTTTGGTTAATTTGTTTAACCATATAATGGGTGTCGGTTAAGTACGGGGTTGCCGCCGCCGTTGAAGAGCTGCTGTGCTGCACCGCAGTGTCAGGTATCAAGATCGTACTGCAGTTCGTGTGACTAATCCGGTTCCGGGTTCGATTCCAAATGAAGGCACATAAGTATTTGCGTGATTACTTGAGCACAAATATATTTGTTTCCGATTCTTGAGTGTTTGTAGGGTGCCAAATCGGACCGAGAACGGCTCCGACCTTTAAAGGCTGTATCTTTTGAGCCGTAATAAATACCAGTCGGCTATTTTTAAGAGAATAATGTGTTAAACGGCAGATTTCTAAACTAGTAATATATAAGTAAGTCATAAGTAAAATAAGGGGGTCTCCACAAAAATGATTCGTGGTATTTTTTTGGTTCCATCGTAAATAGCGTCAAGTGATTGACTATAGGTACATAGTGGTTCTCTGCCTTTTGGCAAAAACATGTATAGCAAAATGTTTCGTTTCCCAACCATTTAATTTGCCGACCCGCTTTTTTTCTCTAACTGTAAATATTTCAGGATTCTTATAAAAACTATCCTCACTTAACCTATTATAGGGTTCCTCCTATACGATAGTTCCGAAATAAATCTTGAAATATTACATACAGAAAAAAAGTAGAGTTGGTATATTAAACAGTTGGGAAAGGATATCGTTAGCTAAACAATTTTCGGCCGAAAGGCAGGATACCGGTTATAGTAGGTACCTATCTACGTTTCTTATGTCAGTTTGCCCAACAGCAAAGACAGTAAAACTTCTGTACCTACCTCATTAGCTCACTACTGTTATTTTTATGTTTCCAATAACGAGAAGCTAACTGAAAATCAATGCGTTAGGAGCCTGGAAAATAAGGAAAATGTCTCAAAGGTCACAATGGCGTTGAGCCCACGCTCTTGTTGTTGCCGTCTACTTGAATTATTTTATAATCAATAGTTTGTTGATACGGGGGAAGTTGTACTTGGCTCCTATCCTTTGAAAAGGTCGCGTGGGCCAGGTTGGGCGCAGGCGGTGGCGGGCGCCAGGGAGGCGCCTCTCTGAGAACTGTCTTGTAAACTGATACCTGTGAACCTGTGATACCTAATAGCTTTACGGTTCAATGCATAATATCGAGCTCTTAGGATGCTATGCGATGCTACGAAGTCTAACTGCGCTTGATTGCTGTAATGTACTCCTTGGGGTGTGAGTTATGGAGTTCTCCGAGGTCTTGTGGCTTGGATGAAAGGGAATAAATAAAACTATACGACTTGCATGTTCAGGAGTCTGTCAATCTCTAATCCTTTATTTTTTAATATGTTTGTCCATAGATAAGAAACCATAGACTACTACATGCCCTTTCTTAAGATTAAATGGCAACACTACATTACATCGACTGACATTTGATTAGACATTTAATTTGACATATCTGACATTCAGGTTTCTAGGTTAAAAATACTGTTTACATTAAAAGAAATTACTCAAACAATAAGTTAATATTAAAATAAAATTATACAATATTAATTATTCACCTGGACATTGGTTCGTCAAATCGCATGCGAAGACTCATGCATACTAGTATTAAAATTATACATAAAATTGTCATTTACATTTTAAAATAAATTAGTTACATGTTCAATCTTTTGGTTTTCTTTAATAACCTCCCTCTAGATGAATATCTCATTTCTGGAGTATTTGAACTTATGTTCATCTCTAATAATTCGGGTAAGTCTTCTCCATTATTATTACTATTAGTAGAGTGACTATCTGACTGTAATATTATATCATTTTCTGACAAGAATTGAATATCCTGCATATCATCATTAACTTCAATAAATATAGGAGACTTTATACTAGTTGGGGATTGTACATTTGACTCGTTCAACTCTTCTTGACTATTTGTATTTGATGACTGACTCGACTGAGCTGACTCAAAGGATTCACTTAAGTTTACATTTTGTTCAACATTGTTTTCCTTTCGACAGTATAGATATTTAGGAATATTATAATAATAACGATTTTCCCTATCATCCTCCTCTATCAGACCTGACTGACTTGACCTTTGACTGTTTGTTGAGTTTGACTGTAGTTGCTTGTTCTGAGTTAACTTGGACTCAGACATACGACAAGAATGATTTGTGTTAGACATATTTTTGTTATTATAGTCTGTCATTTTATGACTTTCATTTATCACTGACTTTGATTGTGAGAGACTTGACTTGAATAGCTTAATATGCTGTGTATTTCTTCTATAGACTGTACCATTACAATCTTTGACTAAGTAAGACCTTGGATATTTAGATTTTGACACAATAGTACCTTTAGACCATGACACATCTTTAGGATTTCTTTTGAAAAATACTTGATCATTTGACTGAAACACTTCTGGTAGAGTAGCATTTTTATCATAATATGCCTTTCTTTTTTCTAATTCTAGTGACTTTTCTTTGTTATGACTTGAGAAATGAACTATTTTCGGCTTTAATTGACTTGTTTTAGTAGGTAATTTTGTTCTTAGTTTTCGTGACATTAACAATTCTGCGGGTGACTTTAGATTACCTCTGGGAGTAGTTCTATATTGTAAAAGACCAATATAAAAATCTGTACCTGACTGTTCACATTTTCTCATAATGTTTTTTACTATTTTTACAGAAACTTCTGCAAGACCGTTTGATCGAGGAAAATTAGGACTTGACATAATGTGTTGAATATCCCAGTCTTTCATGAAGCTTTGGAACTCATGGGAGTTGTATGGAGGACCACCGTCACTCACCAACTGCAAAGGAATTCCATGACGTGAAAAAATTGTCTTTAATTGTGTTATTACAGTGTTACTTCTAGAGTCTTGATTTAAGTGTGCAATTTCAATGTAATTGGAATAATAATCTACGACTAATAAATATTTTTTACTTTTGTAATCAAATAAATCTGATGCTATTTTTTGCCAGGGTAAAGAAGGTTGTTCATGAGATAGTAAGGTTTCCTTTGTTTTATTAGAACCGAATGTCATGCAAGTTTCACATTGTTTAATTTTGATCTCAATGTCATGATAAATATTAGGCCAAAAAACAATACCACGGGCATGGCTTTTGGTTTTTTCTATGCCCATGTGACCTTCATGTAAAATTGAAAGAATTTCTGAACGTAAAGATTTTGGAATAATAACAGACTGATTCTTAAAAATTAAGTCATTTATAACATGAATTTCATCCCTGATGTTCCAGTAGGGTAAAACAATTGGATCACAATTTTGCTTACTGGTAGGCCATCCTTCCATGAAATATTCTTTAAGTTTTTGAAGTGAAATATCAGACTTAGTGTGTGAAATAATTTTATCTTGCTTTTCTTTTGTAATTGCCAAATTAGAAGTTAATAAGTTTACTTGACAAATAACATTGTCATCCAGTTCATGAAAGTTAAATTTTTCTACATTACTTTTTGAGACAGGTGCACGAGATAGAGTATCAGACACATACATTTCAGTACCTTTAGTATATGAAACGATGAGATCGTATGACTGTATAGCAATCATCATTCGTTGAAGTCTTGCAGGGACATCTGAAAGTGGTTTTTTAAACAAAGTTACCAGAGGTTGATGGTCCGTTTCAACATAAGTGGTTTTTCCATAAATGTATTGATGAAATTTCTTGCACCCAAAAACTATAGCATACAATTCTTTTTCTATTTGTGCATAGTTTTCTTGAGATTTATTTAAAGTTTTAGAAGCATATGCAATAGGATTCAGTCCATGAAAAATTACTGCACCCACTGCATTTTTGGACGCGTCTACTGACAATCTTACAGGTTTTTTCACATCATAATGTATCAAGACAGGGGATTGACAAATTAGTGATTTTAATTTATTGAATTGATCTTCTTGATGAGAAGTCCACTGCCAAATATTTCGTTTTTTAAGAAGATCTCTAAGTAAGGTGGTTTCATGAGCTAAATTAGGTATATAAGAACCAAGGTAGTTAATCATACCTAAAAATCTTTGAAGATCTTTGACATTTTCAGGTCTCGGCATTTTCATGATAGCTTCGACCTTTGAGGTATCTGGGGAAATTCCATTCCTGTTAAAGACATGACCAACATATGACACTTCAGACTGACCAAACTGACATTTTGACTTATTAAACTTTAAATTAACTTCTTTAGCTTTTATAAATACATTTTCTAACCTTTCATCATGTTCACTCTGCGTAGAACCATAGACCAGTATATCATCGACAAATATTATTACTCCTGGAAGTTCACTAAATAAATCAGTCATGACTCTATGAAAAATTTCACCGCTTGAATTAATGCCATAAGGAAGTCTTAAAAATTTGTACCTGCCAAATTGTGTGCTAAAAGTGCAGAGGTCACTACTCTCTGAATCTAATTGTAACATCCAGTATCCTGAATTTGCATCCAACTTTGAAAATATGCAAGCACCTGCTACCTGAGAACGTAAATCATCAAAAGTAGGGTATGGAAAATGGGGTCTTTTTATTGCTTTGTTTAAATTTCGTGGATCAAGACAAATACGCAAATCACCATTAGGTTTTTCTACCGGGACAATTGAATTCACCCAGTCAGTCGGTTTTGTAACTTTTTCAATTACCTTTAATTGTTCCATTCGGTCTAGTTCTTTTTTAAGCTTTATTTGTAATGCATATGGTATTCTTCTAACAGGACAAATCTTTGGTGTGACACTTGAATCTAATTGTAAATGAACAGTTCCTGGTAAGCAACCTAATCCCTCAAAAGTATCTGAATACTTGTTAATAACTATTTGTACTGACCTTTGTTCTTGCTTATTGGTTAATGAGTCTATGTTTTGGGTTAGTTCAAAAATACGTTTTACAATGCCGCATCCCTCGCATGTCTTCCAGCCCAGAATTGTAGAACAGTCGCATTTTACTACTACAAACTCAATTAGTATATTCAGTTTATGGTCAAAAGAACATTCAAGTCTGACAGAACCTAAATTTTCGATCATCTGGCCTGAAAATGAAAAAACTCTTTTGTCTGACTCTTGAATAGGAATTTTCTTATTACACATTTCTTCTAAATTTTTCAAAGTGTTTAATGAAATTACATTAATGTCTGCACCAGTGTCAATTTGACATTTAACCATATTTCCATGAATATTTAAATTAATTTGCCAATTATTTAAATTTGAATTTGAATTAATTGTACCAATTATAAAATCATTTACAGTACTTCCCTCAAAATTACTTTGACTATTTTCAATATTACAATTTTCACCATTTTGAGAACTATTAACTAAACTTACATTCTTATTGTTGTTCTGGTTTTTGAAGAAACAGTAATTTGCAAAATGATTCATTTTCTTACATATTTTGCAGACTTTGCCTAGTGCTGGACATTTGTACCGATGCTGTTGACCACATTTGTTGCAAATTGAATTATTCCTTGTATTGCTGTTAGACCTGTAATTAGCTGAAAAAGATGTTCCTGAAAGAGAATTGCGTTGATTTTGACTTGAACTTCTATTTGCTGAAAATTTTCTGTATGGCGTGACTGATCTTGGTCTGGAATTATTTCTTCTAGGAGTTTGGCTTCTGAAACTGCTCCTGCTTTGATGTATGGATTGTACTTGAGAATTGTTATTTGCTTCATTTCCATTATGTAGTTTCTTAGATCTCTCTTGTGACAATTCCATATTTTTGGCAAATTGGACCGCTTCATCAACATCATTTATGTTTGAACTTTGTAATAGACGTTCTTTTATTCGTGCGTTTTTAATTCCAATTATAAACATGTCTTTCACTAGCGATTTTTTTAGTTCACCGAAATCACAGCCTGTCGCTAAATTATTCAAAATTGTTACATATTCGTCCAATGACTCGTCATTTTGATGTTTAGTGAAAAAATTATAACGTTCAACAGTTATATTTTTGCAAGGATTAAATTTTAAATCAAACTTTTCAAAGATAGACGTTAGCGTTTCTTCATCTTCTTTTTGAATGTTAAACGAGTTGTAAATTTCTATTCCGTCATCTCCAATTGAATTTAAGAAAATAGCAATCTGTTTAGACTTTGGTACTTTTTCTAGGTCATTAGCTACAAAGTAAATTTTAAATTTTTGCTTCCAGAGCTTCCATTTTTCAAATGAATTTACAGTTGCACCGTCATTGCCGCCATTGTTCAACGTTAACGGTTTTAGGTTATTAGCTAAAATTATGTTCGGTACCTGTTCTGACATTTTTCTTGCGTTGATCCCTTATCTGATACCATGTAATGTACTCCTTGGGGTGTGAGTTATGGAGTTCTCCGAGGTCTTGTGGCTTGGATGAAAGGGAATAAATAAAACTATACGACTTGCATGTTCAGGAGTCTGTCAATCTCTAATCCTTTATTTTTTAATATGTTTGTCCATAGATAAGAAACCATAGACTACTACAATTGCTATAGTAGAGTAACTGTTGCTCAACGGTTGATTTTCATCTAAACTACTTCATAATTTACTGTTGTTGAAAATTCTTTCTTGTAAGTATTATCTTTGCAACACTTTATATAGGTACAGTCGACATTAGGCTGATTGATCTATAGTTGCCGTTACCGGCCCGGTAATAGGTACCGGCCCGGTAATAGGTACCGGCCCTGTTGTGAGAATTTTATCGGAGATGTTTTGAAGTAGACATTTTTTAATCACGTAATGAAATCGACGACACTCAAATAGGGTTTTAAAGAAATAGGTTCCTATTATTGGCCTCATTTGATAATTTCTAGTTATGTTGTTTTATCTTTAATCGACAAATACTGAAATAAATATAGTTTAATATGCAACGAAGAATAATTTCAAGTGACTATATGAAGTGAATAATCTGGTAACTTTAATTATCATATCTTATTTTTTATTTATTTATAAAACTGGTCACTGTTTACTGAAACGTTTTAGTGAAATCCGCATTAGGTAACATTTGTACAGTGGTTTTCAATTGAAGCAAGGAGAAACAAAATTAAACAGATAAACAAACAAACAGACTATAGTAGTCTAGTATTTTTAGGTTCATATCTCGAATGTACAGATTTGTTCCCTGCTACAACTTTATTATATGTATAATTATTATGTATATATGTATAGATGAGTCACTCAATCAAAACTACGCAGATATCACCTCATTAGGTATATTAAATCCTATGGGGTGGGTTCAATTCCTAAGACGCCTTACCTGTCCTTCGTAGGTACTTAACGGGGGGAGATTTTCCGCTGAACTCTGGCATATAGCTAGTTATGATTCTATAGTCAAGAGCAATGGAAACGGGTCACTTTGTATAGAATTACCATGGAAAGTGACCCGTTTTCATTGGTCTCGAGTGTAGGTACCTACCAATGATGATGAGTGGGGACGCCGCCGAGGCAGGCGGGCGGTCGAGTGGCTCTCCATTCATTCCGCCCAGGGTACCTACCAATAGGTAGGTATGTATTTTTCTTATTAAAACTCCGTTATGAAAAGTTCTACTGGTTCTATATCAAGCCGTGTCTTCGTCGACAAGCATTCAGGCGCTCTATGCTAAGGTAAAAAAAAATAGCTTTTGATGTGTTATGGTATTCTTTTAACTCGGTCGCCATTGCTGCATAGTAAACGAGAGCTCCCGTAACTTTAGCAATAAGATACCATGCAAAAGGCAGTATAGTTTTGCCTTGTAGAAAGGAGGCCCGGTAGGTTGGCCATAAATAAAATGTACTTAGGTACCGACGTACTTGCAAATGCATCCCTCAATTATTTTAATAAAAAAAATCAAATCCAAAGAAAGTAGGTAGGTACATCATCATCGTAGGTAGGATCAAGTGTAAGTGTTAAAAATAAATACGGTAAAGTGCGTGTCAGACTCGCGCACCGAGGGTTATCATATGCAATTTTCATCAAATTAAAGATGCGAGCAAACAAGTAACACAACTACCTACTTATTTAGGCCAAAATTCAAGCCTCTGTAGTTGCAGAGAAAAACTGCCGTGACATATAGACAGACAAACAGACAAGTCTGACCAAACAGTTCCTCCTTTACTTAGTCATAATTGCTTTGCCTAGCCATGTTCAGTGAATATTTAGCGCTATTCAATTTATTTAAAAGCGTCTCCAGACAGAAGAATCGCCAACGCACCATTTACTCCTGAATGGTACCTACTCCGCGTCAGGTGTAGGTCAATTATATTCTGAGGCTCTACTTTAAAAAACGAATTTCAAGGTTACGTTAGCTCCACCCCTTTCTTACGATTTAGTCTCGAGTGACAGGGATGGAGGGGAGTTAACGTAACTTCGAACTTCAATTTTAGAACTTAGTCCCGTGCGGCGAGAAGTGAGACAAAGGACGTGACCTAGCAGCGTCGGCGTCGCAGCGTGGGTTTCAGACGTCCCGGGGCCCGGGGCACGCGCTTGCCCTTTCTTACCTCTTATATCTTCTTTATCTTTACATAATTATACATAGGTGCATGAAACAAAGTCGCTTCCCACCGCTTGTCCTTCTTTATGTACGCATAGATCTTTCTAACTACGCAACGGATTTTAATAAGGTTTTTCACCGTTAGGTAATTTCCCACGAAAGATTTTTGTATGTAATGTATACATGATAAGTTCTCGGTGTAACAGAAAACTCACATTTATAAACCGAAGCGGAGCGATGGCGTGCCGGGTCGCTAGTTATACTGTGAAATGAAATGGTTCAAACATTTGTCAGATAGGTACCTATAAGATGGCCCCAATAAGTGCTCCCCCCCCTCCCCTTGTAGCAGATGAAATACGTCGTTTCGTGAAACAAACCAGGATTTATTGGTCTTTAGGACCTAAGGGTGGATGGTAGAAGTGGAGCCACCAAGATGTTTGATGTAAATTTTTGATGGAGTCTCAACTTTATCTTTATATCCACATCGTTTAATCTACTAGTCCAAGTTTGGTATCGTTTTCGAATAAATTGGGGATGCCGGATACGTTTATGGTATCATATTGACACCGTTCCGAAGAAAAAATAAATAAATAAAAGAAAAGTGGTTTTCTTAACTCTCTTCACAAGAAAAAAAACATAACTTATAAACAATTATGATGTTGAAAAAAAGAGATGCTTCAGAGAGCCGTCTTATTCGTTTACTATAAAAAATGTAATGTTAAATTGTTGATGGTGCTAAATCCTGAAATGGAAAAATTCTAATTAAAATGTTATTTTGCGATCCTAGAATGATAGGGATGGGTTCGCAAACATGACAAATATGTTAAAAAAAAGTTCGTAATGCATAACGCATTCCGTTTTAGGCCAGTTCGTGCCATAATATATGGTATTTACGAATAACTGGCAAGATAACTAAAGCATTCGTTATTTGAAATAACCAAATAATCAGTCATTTGTCATTTTGAATTTATCTAGATGAGCTTTATTATTATCTAGATAAATTAGTTGGGCTTTTAAATAAAAGATGAATGTTAGTAGTACAGTCAGAGCTAAAAGTTGTAGGGAAAAATAATCTACAACAACAATAATTAATGTTTTGGAAATAAGTAGGTAAAATATAAATATATGTGACCTTTTTAGGATTCCGTAGTCTACCTTAAAGTTTCGCCATGTCCGTCCTTCTGTCCATCAGCAACTTGGCTCAGAGACTCTTTGTACTAGATAGCGGTTTTTTTAGAAACATTACGATTTTCCGAGCCATGCCGAGCTTGACGTGTAAAAGTGCCCGAGCGGCCTACTTACTAAATAAATTTCTTTTATCTTTTATCTTTTTTTATGCCAGTGTGATGTTTGACCCCACGGGACATTATATCTAAAATTTATCTAAGCTTACTTCAAAAACAAACGAGGTTTGTTATCTTCATCTAGATAATTTATTTTAATTAGAGAGTTGACAACACAATTATTTGACATTGACGTTATCTTTGAATAATTATTTTCAAATGATTTCATTTATCTAGATAAGAAATTATTTAACGCCCAACTCTGCACAGTATATGTATACCGATTTGAATTCAATTTCGAATCGTTTCAACGTGAGCCCGACTCAACTTGACCATTTTTTGTATTTGTTTTTCTTCAAGGTTGTACTTCAATCATACGCGCGATAGCTCTTAGAAGGTGCTTCGGGTCTGTACTTGTCTCTCACTCGCTCTCATACTCTCTTATTGAGAGCGAGTAAGTGGTCACAGACTGTTCTTGACGCTTCTATGGTTTACCGTTTTTACGATAGGTACCTACAATAAAAATGAAAACTCGTTCAAGAAAAGCGTTACTTAATTGTACGGGGACCTCCCTTTATTTGTTACTAAATGTGATACAACTTATTCTGAAAAAAAAGCCAACTCGCTAGACCGCGGAATTATTTATCATACGTTTGTCACCCACAGCGACTTCACGTCGACGTCACGTTTTCCGTTGTACAGCCTCAGAGAAACGTGACCCCCCAGGAGTTCACATTGAACGCTTCCATTTTAAGCGTATAAGAATTTCAACAGTTCTAGTAAAAGGGGTGTGGTTTAGTGGTCTTATAAGGCGTATGATTTACGCACAATGGCCCGACATACAGGGGCTAAGTGCGGAAAAAGGAGTCCATCACCAAGGCGTATGATCCTAAGTTTGCAGGTTCATGTCTTTTTCTATTTTCCATTTTGTATTTTCCATGTTTGTATTTTTCATTTTTACAAGTAAGTTTTTTTTATTTCTACTACACTCAAACATTAGCTTCTGCCATGCCCGCGACCTCGTCCGTGTAGAATTTTGAAATCCCACGGGAACACTGATTTATTTCGGGATTCAATTAAGGTAGCCTACCTGTGTTAATCCATTGTACCTAGTCGGTCCATAAGTTCTGTCATAAAGTTTTAGTCAAATAAAACTAACTTCTGTTTATTTTTAATTTCAAAATATATCTATCAAAATTAAAAGCTTCATTGATGTAAGTACATTTTTAAGAACTAATAATCATTCCACATTGTTTCCGCAATTTCCGATAGGTACGATCCTCTAACATACACGGCCGGGAAAGATTAAAATACCTACGCACGAGTTTTCTGGAAATAACATTTTTTGAAAACGCTTTAAAGTTTAGTTTTCGTTAAGTAAGAAACTTTTTTGTTTAATATTTTGAAGCCTTTCATCTGTGGGTATGTTTAGAGATCAGCATTATTTTCTTAACGACACACAAAAACCAGCTTATGGAGCTCGAAAATTGGTCGTTTTCGTATTGCTGCAAATTTATGTGAAATCGTAGGGTCGATTTAATGCCTCATGAAGATTGACCGGTGTATAAGCGGATCTTTAGTTGCTTGGAAATACATTTGTATCAGAATATGTCACGCAAATTTCGACTCAATACGAGAACTCTTACAAAAGTTGTAGCCGTTATCAGTATCGTGGTCGTGCGTGTTTTGACTAGGGAATGCAAACAGGTAAACCGGTTTACCGGTTTACCGGTAAACCGACCCTTTATAGAGCCGGTAAAATACCGGTAATTTAAAGCTATTACCGGTAATTTACCGAACCGTGAAAACCTAAAAATAAACGCGAAATAATATGATTTTAAGTGCAATATACTTTCAGACACTCCTTAAAAATGTATTTGATTGAATTTTACTTTTAAATTATGAATAAAACTGATAATTGTTTGTAAACTTATGTTACTAATACTATTACGAGCAAGCAAGTAACGCTACGTATTTCAGAGCCAGCCGAAGATGTACCTTATTACTATTTGTTTACTGTTTCTTTATTTTACCATCCCTTCCCTTTCAACCTAAGGGTAAACATGTAAGCCTATTGTTTTAGTTTGCTAACTGCTAAGCTAATCCCGTTCTGCCAGGGGCGAATATTCTTATCAGCCGTGCCGATGACGAGTTGACGAGTGCCGGTTTACTTAAGTTTGTTAAAAGCATTTTGACCATAAATAATACAACACGTACCTACTTGAGTGACTTTGAGTGCATAATTATTAAATTGAACAATGTGATTAGTGATTGATTATTGATTAGATTACAGTGCTTATTGGACTATGTTAGTAAGTATTTACCTAATTTTAAATGAATAATTTAATGCGCTCACTTCGTGTCGCAATTAAAAATACAACTTTTTTTCAAACAAGAGAGCTATTATTAAGTTACTAATTAATTACTACAGCGTATGAATATAATAACTTTTACTTGTGTCATCCTTGATACAAATTAAATCTTTGAAATTAAAACTCGATCATACTTATGTTCGTTCGTAGTTCTTAACTAAAGCATTATTTTTTTTGTTTTAAAATATTATTAGGAGATTGTTGTGTTTTGATTCCTCTTGCTTTTATAGTTAATTATTTTGTTAAGTGAATAATTTATTTCTATTTTTACGTTGTTTTTTATACTTATACATACTCTCTATCTCTAATAGAGAACAGATTTTTAATCGTTAAACTCAGATTTGTGGCATGCTTTCATATGTACGTGCAATTACGTGTTAATTGTGTGAGATAAATAACTATTAATCATTAAAATGTTTTGGCTAATTTTAAGACTGATTGATATTTTTTCTTAGATCAAAGTTTCCAATTATTACTTCAAGTTGTCATCATTATTTTTAAATGACTTTTTAAATTTAAATAAACGATTTTCAATAATTTTAATGGCTTTTATTTAAAAACTACAAAAACCGGTAATTTACCGGTTTACCGGTTTTGCCGGACCGAGGTCGGTAATTTACCGGTTTTCAAATTTGGCTGGTAATTGCATTCCCTAGTTTTGACCCATGATTCCCTGCCCCGAATGGAATGCTTAAAGCTCGTTCATCAAATGATGGCAATAGTAAAGATTACAAATGACGCTTCTTTTTATTCTACATAAAATAAGGTTTGGATTGATGTACTACAGGTTTATGAAACTCTTTACTTTATTCTTAAATTGAAATAACTTTCAGTGACAGAACTTAATATGAACCGACTAAGCAAACTCTATTCCAAATTGTATTCAACTAAATTCGTCCATCGGTTTTAGCGAAGAAGTTACAATCTCACGCCCGCATAACCTTTCGCATTGAAAATATATGTCGGATAGGATGTAAATAGATACATCCGCAGCGCACCCAATCGCTCTGGGCGACATCGTAGTCCCTCGGTGCGCAAGTCCGGCTCGCACTGGATGGATCATACCAAATTTAGCGCTTGTGTAGTTTATAATTTTTACGAAACAACAAACACTGAGCGCGGGCGGGCTTGGCCGCTCTATTTAGGTACACTCCCGGAGTCCGCGACACGCTGCGAAGAACTTTATCACTGTATATTACTACTACTTTTATGTATAAACAAAAGACGCACAATTTCGGACTGAACGTAATTTATGATTAAGATGTTAGTGCGTAAAGTAGTTATTATAGTAGAGTGATTTTAGAAGTTATGTAGTTCCTAACTTTTTAGCTGACATGAAGACATTTCAAACTCGCCGCAAGCAAGGCCGCGGGAAAGTCACATGTAAACCATTAAATGTTCTTCGTTACAATTGCTTAACTATCTTATCGCCACCCTTGAAATAGGTAAGTATCGTTGAGGAGTTCCGGTAGCCATTTGTAGTCTTCATCATCAGTTTCACTTCACTAAATGATACTTTCTAAATGCAAATGCTAAACTTGTTACTAAAAAATGACTAAAATCGCTGTATGTATGCCTATAATATTTGAGGAGTTCCCTCATGTCCTCACGGATCCCCTCATCAGATGTGACTATGGGACCAAGACCAAGACAAGACCAAGGAAGTATTCACTATCAAAAGTTATGCGTGGTCATATGGGTCAAACTGAGAACTTCCTTTTTTAAGTCGGTTAAAATACTAAAACCTTCTCCTAAGTGTAACGAATATTTTTCTGAAAACCGCATCAAAATCCGTTCAGCCAAACGCGAGATAATCGTAGACAAACAAACATATATACATACATACAGGTCAAACTGAGCACCTCCTTTCGTCGTTCGGCAAGTCGATTAAATACTCGTATTAGTAGTAGTATGCGTCTCGTCCAATTAGATTTCGATTATAGTTATTCCTTATACCCTCGGGATCTTTATAATTTTGCAGAAAAGTAGCCTATGTGTTAATCCAGGATATTAGCTATCTCCATTCCAAATTTTATCCAAATCCGTCCAGCCGTTGCAGCGTGAAGAAGTAACAAACACACACACACAACTTTCGCATTTAACAATACTGTGTTAATATTAAATTTAGTTTCCTCAAAATGATAACCATAATATTCTTATTATAATTTATATTTGTATAGTGTAATGGTGCTGGATATCACGACATGATAGTCGAGTTATTTTTACCAAAATTGAACGGCATTGATGTAGGAGATGTGGTTTCAACAAGACGGTGCTACATGCCTTAGTAGATGCCATGCAGCCCGTGAAAGAATGCAATTACTGCATGAGACCTTTCCTAGCCGTGTACTGTCTCGTTTCGGTGATTTAGCAATAGAATTAAGACGTAATAACAAAAAACATCAAGATTATTTAGTCCTCGTTATTACACCTACAACCTACAACGCAACACTAGGGTAAGCGCGCCAACACGGTGAGCGCTAGCGCCATCTATCGAGCATGATTTCGTCAAACCGAAGAACGTCCAAGATTCTAAGGCCTCTTAATACTACTTTTAAAATGTATATAATACTAACTAAATAATTGAACAGTCTTCTTTTAAACTTTGCCTTTTTGGCCTCTAACCTAATATCTGTGGGCAAGCTTAACAGGAATTTATGCTTAAGGCTAACCGGGAGAATTTTACAGATCTTGAACAATTGACGATAATCTTTTTTTACATTTAGCTTTAGTTTTTCTGTTTACAAGAAGTTTTAGGAATCTGATTAGCATATTTTAAATTTTAGTCAAATTTGTTTTAAAGGTTAATCTATAACAGTCAAGAGCATAATCTGTAATCGATTCCTCTAAAGCTTTGTACAAACATTTAAACGTATCCAAAGGAACTTTGAAAATTCAGTGGTAAAACTTGCACTACACATAAAATCAACATGATGGCACCATGAAAAAATTTCATCCACCTTAAGACCAAGGCAAGTTACACAGTTAACACGTGAAATAGGAGTAACGGATCCGTAGTCACACCAATTGGCCACACTGGTGTGACTATGGTTCATTTTATTTATCCGTAGTCACACGAACACATAAATAGGAGGAAGGTTTAGGTTAGGTTCGTTTTTATATCAGGCCCGGAGGGCCAGAATAACCCAGAAATAGGAGCTCCGCGTAAGCGCAGCTCCGTTGACTCTGTTGAGTTTGGTTTTGAAAGAGAAATAGACGCAAATTTGGTCTTGGTGTCACTACGGGTAAATAAAATGAACCATAGTCACACCAGTGTGGCCAATTGGTGTGACTACGGCTCGGTTGTGGAAATAGGTGACATGGATAGGGTTATGAATGAAATAGCACATCTAGCGAATGTCCACCACGGCTTTGCTGGCACATACGAATTCTTTTAATGAGATTTTCGATGACCATTTTGCATAAATGTGGCTGAATTTCATGAATGCAACGTTGAACCTCCTCCTTTAATGCGTTAGTGGTTGTGGGCTTATTGGCCTTTGACTTCAAATAACTCCATCGAAACAAATCTAATGGTGTGAAATCACTTGACCTAGGTTGCCAATTCTGTATGCTTACCGTGAGTTACAATTACCGTACTCGCTAGCGAGTCGAATGCTCTGTCTCTCGCACTCTACTAGCATACTGCGAGGTCTGCAAGGGACAGAGCGTTCGACTCGCCAGCGAGTACATTGTATTTCATAGTAAGGGTACAAATCACCGAAACGAGACAGTACACGGCTAGGAAAGGTCTCATGCAGTAATTGCATTGTTTCACGGGCTGTATGGCATGTTGCACCGTCTTGTTGAAACCACATTTCCTACATCAATACCGTTAAATTTTGGTAAAAATAACTCGCCTACCATGACGCTATATTCAGCACCATTAACAGTCATACCTGATCAGCCTCATTTTCGAGGAAGTATGGTCCAATGACGCCTCCAGCCCAAAATCCGCACCAAACAGTGACACGTTGCGAATGCATTTGTTTTTCGACAGTCGCACGAGAGTTTTCTGAACCCCAAATGCGGCAATTTTGACGATTAACGAAAATGAGCTTCATCGTTGAAGATGATTTGATATATTGTTCAACAGTAAAAATGCGTTGTTCTGTCTTGTAGTGCTCCATTTTTAATATAATGACCCTAAACTGTCAGCTGGCTGCACAAAAGGAGGCCAATTCAAATCTTGCGTATTTTTCGTGTTACCCTTTAGTAGTAAGTCGAACCATCTTAAAAGTCAGCATAAGTTTATGAGACGTAAAGAAATCGTAAATCACTTAATTGAGTTGAGGAAACGTTAGATACTAACTGCACACCGTAATTAGTCACAGTCGTTATAAACAACATTTGGAAATAAAATAAGGGTAGTTGAATAAATAAAGACAAGACTATTATTTTCAAGGACGTATGGGCAGAAATAATAATCATATTATACAAGTAGTTGCTAGCAATTGATTCATAAATTCGCTCGTTGAGGTACGGGCACGATAGCTCAGTGGAAGCGGTGTGGAATAAAATAATACAAACGCTTTCCTCGACTAGTCGGGGTTTCGATCCCGGTGTACGTGAATGAGAAAAATATTTTTGAAAGTTGTGGCTACCGCTTGGCGAGCAAGATGAGTAAAGTAAAACTCAGCTTGTATTTATACACATTTATCTTATACGTACGAACACAAATCAATCTCGCCGGTATACATATTGTAAATATTTACTACTTAACTGCACTGCTCATTGCAGTTCCAAACAAAGTCGTCTTGATAATTATTATTCCCAAGTAGATAATTAAACTTTATCTACATCCTTATCATAACTTCCCTATTATATGTTTAGAAACGATAAGCAAACAGCCTATATTAAGAAACCTGTATCTGTGGTTGCACTTTAATGTTAACATTAAAGTATTACATGTCATTAAAGTATCGGTTATTGATGTAGTTGCATCTTAATGTTCACTTTAAAGTTTCGGTGACCGAAACTTTAAGATGCAGGTTCTTTAAGATACAAGACAACATGGTACAATTTTCTCACATATTGTAGAAAATTTATGATATGCATGTAGATAAAGTTATGTATGCGACTGTACGCATAATTAGGCATTAAAACACTCGTGTGATCTTATTATGAAACTCACCTATCGGCTCGTTTCATAAAACCACACTCGTGTATTAATGCCTCTCATTATGCACCAGTCACATAAATAACTATTACAATTGTTGCCTAAATCTGAGCTTAAATGGACGAAAATAAGAGCCGGAATCCGGATCGTTTTGGTCGTGTGTAACTGTGTATACACGAGATGAACTGTTTTTGCAGATAGATAGGTAGCTTCTATTGGTGGGCAGCGCAGCACGAAAATATGCATTAATTACCAAAGTATATAGGAATGCAATGCCGTAGTTTTTGTTGTTTATGTTTGTTGCCGTGTTACAGGTTGTTTATCTTTACAAGTAACTTCAATATAAAACTGTTAAGCAAGTCTCATGTTTTCTAACAAAATGCTTTGTTCAGGTCTCATTATTTTGTCACATTACTAAGACACAAGCAGATTTTTACGAGTGACTTTGCTCGTACCTTCCTACGTGTGATCTGTGTTCCTGATAATCTCGTAAAATAAACATTATGCGATTAAAAGTATTAAAAGTTAAAAGTACTTACTTCTATAATCAACGGCAATTGCTCTCTAAGCTAAATGTTTGGCAACATAATAATATATCTAAATAAGGGCCCGGCTGCACGCAATGACTTGCATGAGCAAACGGTTTGAGCAAAACATGTAATTGGATGGAATTGCAATTGTGCGGTATCCCGTTTTGTTGTCTTAGCGCACATGCATTCTTTCTTGTGCTAATTGGAATTTGCGCAAGTATGATTGAGCGTGTAGCCGGTCCCTAAGTTAGGTACATACTTAGGTAAGTACAGTTAACATCACAGAGTTATAGTCTAGATATTTTTTTATAGTGACTCATAACAACCAAACAGTCAGGTTTCTATTATATAAAATAGTTACCTACTTAATAAAGAGAAACAAAATTACACAATATAAAAAATCATTATAACAAACACTAAAGTTAAAGGCAAGCCACACTCAATTGCCGCAGCTTAGTAATAAGGCCATGTGAATATTGGTTTCTCCCTCGGTTAACTCTAGATGAAGCAATAATTTAGAGATTACTGATTTAACTTAGCTCTCTGAAGTTCAAGTAAGTATTTCCCATTGCAACTCTACGACGCTTGTTTTTAAAACGGGATGTCGGACCATGCTCAGTGTAGAGTTCCGAAGCCGGTAAGTACTTCAAACATAAAAACAATCGGTAATTAATAACTAATTTTCTGTCTTAAGTCATTTGGTGGCGTTATAGATGATTTTAGTAGAGGTCTAAACACTTTAATCGCCTGTAACTCAAAATCCAATGATGTCTCCTTACAGATGTAGTGCATAATTGCTTTCCTTCGTATTTTCACGGAAACGTACGAACGTGTCTTGCTATTTCAGTCGGTCACAGTACAAAAAGTACTGAGGTTGACTGAAGTAGCATGACACGTTCGTACGTTTCCGTGAAAATACGAAGGAAAGTAATTATGCACTACACCTGTAGTCGTGACAGTTTTTCTTTTAAATTCGTTTTATGCGTTTTTGTTGAAGATATTGTTAAGATTTTTAGTATTGGCTGTAAGGGGCGTAAAATTAGCGCTTTATAGCTTAATATTTCATAAACTTGTGACTAATATGTATATTCATGCCAAAATTACAGCTTTCTAGTACTAAAAGTCTCTGATCTAGGCTGCGGACGGACAGACGGACGGATATGGCGAAACTTTAAGTGTTCCTAGTTTAAGTACAGAATCCTAAAAACCGATAGATAATGCTGTTAATAAATGAATCTGACACTCTTACTGCCATTAAATATATTCTACACACAACACAATAAGATCTTCGTTGTATAATTATTACTAATTTAAGTTAACCCCGGACGCGTTAAAAAACAAATACAGTAATAAAATAAACTCGCGACTCGCGACTGTAGACTCGCGTTAGTCAGCCCATGTTTTACGGCGGACTCGCGTGCCCAATGTACTCGGACGTCGCTAGTGTCGTATGTCATTACGCTCTTCGAGTTTGATCAGAACCTACTCAATACTCGTACGTACAATGACTTCTTAGGACATATATTTTCCATCAGACAAAGTAAACTGTCAGTATTTAGTTGTATATAATATAAATGTTATAAATAAAAGCGTATTTACTTGTCAGTATTATTTAATATGCATTTTTCTTAAAGTTGTACCAAAGTACAAATAAATAACAAAATACTTATTCGATTGCGCAGACAATAGCCAGGCTAAAATAAGAAACGGTATGTATGGTGTACGCGACGGTACTTACTGAACTGCAACTGACACCGCTGACTCGTCAACCCCGATGGGCGCGCAAAGCCTCGTGCTCGGCGCAGTTGTCCGCGCTTCCCGGAGAAAGCCTTACGAATATTAATTATATTTACAATGTAGGTAAGTGGCTTTGTTCAATTATTATTGTTTATATGAAACGTGATTATGGTAAATAGCTTTCGGCAGTTTAGCGCTATTGTACTCTCTCCCATCTGACGCCATATTCTGGCATTCATGATTATTATGAACCACGAAGAAAGATTGGCTTAGTTAGACGAAGTAAAACATTTTTAATGTGTTTCGCATGACCATTTTATTGATGATGAGAGAAAAACCCGTTAAAAAGCATCCACGAACCACGCCCAGTGTGGGCTGCCGTAGCAGTTACGAGTAGGTACTACGAACACAAACGACTGGTAAAAATAAATTCCTAAAACCTCAGGTTCCATTTTATAGCTGTGTAGTGTCATTTTAGATTCAGAACGTTGTTATAACATTTTAGTCGTCTACAAATGAAGAAGCAATATAAAAGCTTACTTATGCAATTTTGCTGCGGCGTAATGCCGTTGACGTCCGGTCTATTTGTATTGCAGAAGGCCGTACGTCTATATATGAACTGTATTTTAGTGTCTAAGATTAAGCTCAGGCATAAATTTAAAGAAATCAATATTCGCGCCGCTGCTGTCGCGTTGTAAATAAATAATACATCGGCATCGTTATAAACAGCATGTACCTATCTGCGCAAATACTTGTATACTCTTACAGAAGGTGAGGTATTTACCCTATTAACCGGGTTGAATAGTCGAACACTAGAATAAGCTTTTCCACGTCACCAGTCTTCGTAAAGTAAGCACCCTAGTGGGTTACTAGTATAACGTTCAGGGCAGCTATTCTACGCCTTATCTCTTGTTTGACGTCATGCTTAATCGAAGGTCTTCGTTTACGACTTCATCATCCTCGTCAACCTGCTGTCTGTGGGGTTCGATGAGCTCACGCTTGTAATTGCTAGTTTTTACAGCCGCAGGCAGAATCAGTTACGATCAAGTCGTTCCTGAGTGACGATTTTACATACTAAAGTTTGAAAATGGAATAAGGAAGGAGTTAACATTCTCTAACATGTTTCTGAGTACCGCAGTTACTCAGTTATTTTAAAAAGGTACCTACAGATGTAGTGCGTAATTGTTTTCCTTCGTATTTTCACGGAAACGTACGAACGCGTCTTGCTATTTCAGTCGGTCACGGTACAAAAAGTACTGAGGTTGACTGAAGTAGCATGACACCTTCGTACGTTTCCGTGAAAATACGAAGGAAAGCAATTATGCACTACACCTGTACTTGTTATTGACGTAAATACCTCATCGTGATGTTCTGTTATTTTTAACTTCAATTTACTGACAAACCTTTTGATATTTAAGCAAATCTTATATTTTATATGGTATGAATTACTTTAGGTAGTGTTACTTATTCCCACAGCCTAGAGCTAGAGGTAGTGACCCTGCTCACGAAGCACGATATTTATAATAAATGAATAAATAAATAAATAAAATATTTTTTTAATAGTACTCTATGGATGGATATTGTTGCTATTCTGATAACTAGTCGTTTTGCTACCATAAATTGTAGTCGTTTCACTAGGAAGTTGTTTTAAGATCTAGTTATTTTGCTATTAGGGCATTTTAAGATGTATACCTTCTGCGAGGTGGTCTTTTTGCGAACAAGTAATTTTGATAGCAAGCCGTTCTGATATTCAGACTTTATGCTATGTGGTCGTTTTACTAGAAAGTCATTACGAGATAAAGGCTTTTTGCAGATGTGGTCGTTTTGCGATCAAGTCTTTATGTGGTTCTGGTCGTTTTGAGAATCCAGTCGTTTTGATACCAACCCTAATTAATGTACATTTTTAAGACCTGATAATCATTCCACATAGTTTCCGCAATTTCCGATACGATGATCTAACATTCGGGGCCGGCACCGATTAAAATAAGCACCAGTTTTCAGAAAATATCATTTTTTGAAAACTCTTTTAAGGTTAGTTTTTGTTAACTAAGAAGCTTTTTTGTTTAATATTGTGAAGACTCTCATCTGTGGGTATGTTTAGAGATCAGTATTATTTTCATAACAACACTCAAAAACCAGCTTATGAAGCTCGAAGGTTGGTCTGTTTTCGTTTTGCTGCAAATTGATGTGAAATCGTAGGGTTTATTTAATGAGACAAGATTGACCGGTGTATAAGCGTACCTTAAGATGCTTGGAAATACATTTGTATCAGAATTTAAAGGCAAAAGTCTGATCAATATGTATATGTCCCGCAAATTTCGACTCAATACGAGAACTCTTACAAAAGTTGTAGCCATTATCAGTATCGTGGTCGTGCGTGTTTTGACCCATGATTTCCTGCCCCGAATGGAATGCTTAAAGCTCGTTCATCAAATGATGGCAATAGTAAAGAATATAAATAACGCTTCTTTTTATTCTATATAAAATAAGAATAGCCTGTTGATGTATGTATAAGTTTAGGTTAACTTTGTTTGTCTGTTTGTTACGCTTTCACGGCCTAACCGCTGAACCGATGTCGATTAAATTTGGTACCTATAGAGATAGCTTGAGCCCCTTATGAAAGACAAACCTAGGGTACTTTGTACTGCGAGTAGCAATAAGTGATTTCTGCGCGGACGGAGTCACGGGGCACTTACTATTATTATGAATGCGAATGTGCGTTTAATTGTCTCAGTGGTTTGCTTGTTAAGTGTTCGTGGGTAAGCGCTGCATAACCGATCAATGTTCAATAGGGTACGGAGATAGTTTAAACCCCGGAGACGGACGTAGGGTACTTTAATCCTGAGGATAGAACTGTCTCCGAGGGTATACATAAAAGAAAACGACTGTTACGCGATGTTGCTACGCGAAAGGAGTCCAAACAAAAACTTGTAAAGAAATAAATCTGTATTGGGTATAAAACCGGTTATGCAAACGAAATAAGTTTAAGAGGGGAGGAAGTCTGAAGGTCACGTGGATTGGAGATTCTCGCAATTGTTCGCACATTCTAGAAAGGTTTTTTCGAGGAGCGGGCTACTTGTTAATACATAATAGGGGGGTCGCAGGAGCGGGGTGGCGGCGCGCGCATGCGCCGTTCAGTGCCGACCCAGCCGGGCGACCCTTGCCATACTCTGTACGCCCGTCAGTCCCCTACGAGAAGCTCAAGGCGACCATTCGTGTTCCTTAAGAATATCTGTCCACTAGGACCATAACATCCTACAAGTTTTTAAAGTAAGTTATATATTTAAAACAAACTCCATTATAGGCCTTGTTTAAAATGTACATTTTGTTAGTTTACGAGGGAAACGGTTTCCATTTGGTCGGTTGCGTGGACACGTGTATCCGTTGACATGGTATTAATACAGGTACGGCCGGCATGGACGTGGTAAGAGAAAAGTGACGCCACTGGCGTGGAGACTGCATGCCCCGGCCGCGCCGCCGGCATTCACTATTTATGCTCGCTGCCTGTTTTACCGGGAAAATTCAATGGCGGCGGCAATCGATAACGCCGAAGCCATGTGCTCCTTGCCCAGGATAACACTTTTTTGGACTGTACAATACTGAAATGACCGATGTAGTTCTGAGCAGGCAGGGTCAATGTTAGTCCCTACGAATAACGGGCTTTTAAAATAGGTATGATTTAATACCTAATATCTATAACGATTCATAGAACGCTCTTTTCTCTTTCAGAAATGATCAAGCCAAAACGCGCAGGCCCTCGACATCTTTTACGTCTATTTAAACATCAGACGTTCTTATAATTCACATATTAAAAGTAACATAAATTATTTCCAATTGTTTTTGAATTTAAAATAAATTTGAACATGGCTTAGTATTGCATTTAATGTACTGGGTATGTCTAGATATATCAAATTTACTGGAATTGATTTATAAACGTTGGTTTTAGAGCGTGCTAAAGGAAAATTTAATTTTCTTACTTCAGTGATCGGATTTAAGAAGGGATTCGCGTTACGATTGAGATATTTTTTTGTTAGGTACCTATTTTTGAATCGGGACTTTTAGCATTGGTACAAGTTGTGGTATTGTTTGATTGAGTTCCTGGGCCACCGGGTAGATTAATCAGTAGAGATGGAACCGTACGCTCCGGAGTTGTTTTGGCTGGTGGTCGCGGGGTTCATCGTGGCGTTCATCCTGGCCTTCGGCATCGGCGCTAACGACGTGGCCAACTCGTTCGGCACCAGCGTCGGCTCCAAGGTGCTCACGCTGACGCAGGCCTGCGTGCTCGCTACCATCTTCGAGATCGCCGGGGCTGTGCTCATTGGTAAGTATTTTTACTCCTGCGCTGTATCTTTTACAGTTTTAATTACTTACATCTTTCTTATGACAAATACGTTTATGAATGATAAGTAGGTACTTATACAAATAGTATCGCGATTGACACCCTCGGGAAGTAGGTATACATGGGTGGTCATTATACATAACTAGATACACTTGCGTTTGTTGGCATTCGATTGCCTGGTTGAACTTATCGAATTTGACCACTAATCAAAAAGTAGGTATTACCAATCATATTGCTGGTTACAATTCACTACCTATGATCTTAACAGCGTTATTTTGATGATACAATATAAATAAAATATGTAGAGCAAATAAAAGTGAACAGTAGGTCTATTTATGGGAATCAAAAAAAAAAAATTCGCTCAAAAAATGCGCGTGGAACGGTAAAATTTCAATGTTTAAAGTGCGGGGCTGGTTGTGTGGGACTTTACTTCGCATGACATTTATTTTCTACTCTCGAGCACCCGCGGTTTTTTTAAATCATAACATTAACATGCACAATTGGAGCAAATTAGTTCAGTACATATTTTTGAATAATATTTTCCTACATCGGCTTTGAAATTGGTTTTAGAAATTTAAATCAATCTTATGAATTTGAATCATGTTTTTTTATTCGCTTGAAGCGTCGATACAGCGACCGCTTCGTCGAAGGCCCACTGAGGCGCGCATTAAGGTACATTAAGGACACATAAAAGTAAACTAGGTACTCAATCGACAAGATCCTGGCGCTTTCGCATTAATTAATAACATGCATTATATTATCGTAAACTAAGATAAGAACATTATATGACTTTGTTAACATTTAAATGCAGCTGAAGCGACAATTTTTATTCAATGTTTTTATTCTGTCTTTCGTAGTCTCGTAGCTGCGCGAAATTGATAACTTGTATTAATTTTCTTTCCCTTTTTATGGCTTTTTGCTGCGAGGTACCTACTTTGGCATAAAATTGCAATTTAATGAAAAGCGGCCGAGTCGGAGACCGCAAGCCCTGTTCTGTGTAAAATAATAAAAAAAATTATCTTTTAACTTTGTAAGGCATCATTAACATGAAACTGACTTAAACTTGATAGGATTCTATTATTTGTTGTAATACTTTACAAATTACACTATAATCACCACGTACGCCGCCAAGCAGCATTGTTCCAAATACAATAGATAGGTAGGTAACATATTTACCAATTACGAGACTCGTTTAACAATCACCACAAGTAAACCTAAGCAACCACAAGAGCAGGCCGAACTGGGGCGGCTCTAAAACATCGGATTGTTCTTATTGATTTTATAGAAAAAAAAGCTACTTATCATGGCTATACTATCTATAAAGATAGCCACCAAGCGGCGTAAATTTAAGTCAGATGGTTTTGGTAATGAAATAAATTAACTATAATAATATAGGACTTAATAGCCTGCATCCCTGCATCAAACTCAAAGGTGCAGTGCAGGTTTCTTGTATGGGAACCCCACATTAAATTATAGCTCTTTGTTATTATTGTAAACCCGTCATCTATTAGAGTTCAAAAAGCTCTTAAAAGCTAGAACCGACATAAAGGCGGTCAAATTCGACCGTCCTGTTTTCACCCTCGGGGAATGTAACCATTAAAAAGTATATTTGTATCATAGGTTTATTCTATAAACTCTGGAAAACGACATCCCACATAATAGGGGAATAAAAATGAAGAAACATTTTTTATTTCAAGGGGATTGGGGATACTGAAAAATGTTTACCTACATAGGGTTTATCATTGAATATTGTTGGTTTTGGGTCGTTCTAGCTGCCTCCGCTTTGCCCTAGAACTCCCCTGAGTCCTGAGTCAACTCCTGATTGACCTGAACATTAATTATTCGAGTGCCACTACTGCGCCTCTTTTCTAAGCGGTAAAATTCAAATCGTATTTGACCTTACGGTATTGTTTTTAAGTCTGCCGCCATTATACTGTCTAGAAAATAAGAGCTATCAAAACGTTAACAATACGACAACAGATCAGAAACGATATTGTTTTTACCGTGTTGAATAGACATGTCAAAATAGTAGATTGTTCAACAAGGCACTAAAACAAGCCATAATGACACGAGATGTTTAGCCACGCGAGCGAGGAGGGTGGCTGTAGTTCGAGTGTCATTATGGTTGTTTAGTCTCGCGTTAAACACTCTACTTTTCACTTTGAATGCGAGGAAAAAAACGATGTTCTAAACAAAATTACAACATTTATTGTAAAAAAGTTTCTAACAATTAAAACTAACAATTAGGTATCTTATTATTACTATCGTTAATCTAACATTAATGATGTTATTTGTTTCCCACATTTCCAATCCATAAAAGTTTGGTATGTTTTTGAATAAATGCCACTAGATTTTGGCGGCAAAAGATTTCGTATCACCTCTTTTGCTTTCTTCTCCATTCTGGAGTTAGGCGTTAATTCTTCTTCACTGGATGATGATGATGACATTTCTGGTCCGTAATTTTTAAAGTTGCAAAATTAATTGGTGAAATTTTTAAACAACGTACCTACGCTCAATACAAGTTGTGAAGATCTATTCAAAATACAAATAGGAAAAAAAAGTTCCGCGGTTTTTTTGTAAAGTGATGTTTTAAATGCTTGCATATTTAGCCAACAGATTCAAACTTGGAAACCATTTTAAAAGGAATTGGACCACGCATAATAAAAGAGTTCGGCCTTAATATGATTAAATAGATTCATATTCGTAATAATTAATCGTGTTTCACGAAATTAAATCCTTTTTTTTTATATATATATTTGCACAGTTGTCATTTTGAGGTTATTTCGACACCGAAAAATATGGTCCATTCACAATCAATGAAAATGGCGATAATCCTTCATTCACAAACACCGTGATTGGTTGTTTAGGGGTTTCCAAAGTAAATTAAAAAAAATATACTTTAATCCCTAGAGATTAATAAGGAGCTTTAGTCCCGATTCGCACAGATTTAAGTAGCATTTTAAGAGCATGAGAAGTGAAAACAATGTTGTTTACCGAGTAGAATAGAGCCCCTGGTCAAATTGCATTAAAATACTTATCTTAGACCGAATTACGTTACCTTACCTCGCCTGGAATAAAAAGAGTTTTATTTTCTTTCCTCATTATTAAAAAAAAATGTGTTGCATCACGTTTGCGATGCAATGTAAAATAAGTAAAAATACCTACCTACTAAATAATCATAAATTGCGACGCGATTGAGGATTACGAATAATTTTAGAATAGCAAATTACAGCGATTTTTTGCTACCGGTTTCAAAGTTGTCACTTGTCATTAAAATGCCGCAACTCCTTCCTAAAATTTCCAATAGTTAGGCGGGAGACAAATAGGAATTATCAATGACAGTGAATACTTTTGTAACAGGGTACAAGGTGTCAGACACGATGCGTAAGGGCATCCTGGACGTGACTCTCTACGAGGACGGCGGCGAGGAGCTGCTGGCGGCGGGATGCCTGGCCGCGCTGGTGGCGGGCGCCGCCTGGCTGCTGCTGGCCACCGCACTGCGCCTGCCCGTCTCCGGAACCCACTCCGTCGTGGGCGCCACCATCGGGTTCACGCTTACCGCCAAGGGCGCGGTCGGGGTGCGCTGGTCTACCCTCGGAGCCATCGGTGAGCCTTTCGAACATTTTAGACCCCACAGTCGGCAACTCACCTCAATGGATTTTCCGGATTAATGTGGCAGTTTTTTTCTACGTTTTACAAATTTGTCATTTGGACACATTTAAGAAATAAATAACGTTTATCGCCACAGTTAACAATCATATCGTATTACAATAGGTAGGTAGGTAGGTACTTATTAACGCTTTATTTAGATCGCAGCAAGAGGGGCACTCTCAACATGTAGGTACAGCTGTGTTACGGAATCCTTTAAAACTAGTTTAAATCGTTACCCGACGAATACTACCTACTCGTAGGTAATGGTGTGTACCTACCTATCGAACAAATATTGCAGACGACGTGCTATGTGATCGAATCCCTGCGGTTGTAGTTAAACAAAAGTTCCTACGTGCTACAATGGTAAATACATTACTATTGTAAATGCTTCGGCTCAAGGGCAAGTTTATATCATTTTCGTCGTCAAGGTTATTTATTCTTTTATACCTACTACTCTACTGAACTGAAACAGTTTAGACTGTAAATTCTTATTCAAATTTATAAGTTCGCTTGTTAGTTTTTAAGGGTCCCGTAAGTTAAAGTATAGTTTCGCCATGTCCGTCCGTCCGTCCGTCCGTCCACAGCTTACTTCAGAGACTTTCAAGAAAATTGTTATTTAGAATATTAGTCACGCCGACAAAGTGGTACAGTCAAGTTCATAAAAATGTATATACACTTTTAATAGTACCTTGTCTATTGTCATATTCAAACTGCCATAATACAAATTATCACAGCGATTAAAATGACAAGTTACTAAAGAGTAGTAATATTTATGAACTCGATTGTACCATCTTAACAGCACCAAATAACTTCAAATAGAAGATGAGGTCATACAAATTGTTTTTTTTGTTTGTAGTAACTAACGGCTTTGGAACCAACCCTACATTGAGCATGGTCCGACAAGCCCTTTCCCGGTTTTTATTGGTTTTTTTTCCACTTTTAGACAATCTGTACACGTTAATTGTAACCTAATTCAAATCCAAATTCATATCTTAGCTTTAAAATATGGTACAATTAGATGGTGTTTGTTTATTATTCCCGTATAACGACATACATATCTTGATAGATTATACAATTTAGTTAAGTGACATTATCCATAACTGCACATAACATTACACACGGAATTATAATGGATAATGTTCAATTTAAGCCATAGATGCAAGTGAGATTTAAAGTGTTCTTATTTAAACTTCAAGTCTTCAGGAATACTTCCTTACAGTTGTGGTAGTAGTTTTTCAGAAAGACTATGAAATATTTCGGGTGTTTCTTCACAAAAACCGCCTGCCTCTCTGCCTGTTTGCCTGTAAAATATGATATTTATGTAAATACTGATTGCTTGTAAGTGTTACTCATCCGGTTTAAGGATTTTAATATCTAAGTGGTACCCAGTGGGGTCTTGGTTCATCTCGCCGGCCTTGAGCGGCGTTATTTCGGCGGGGATGTTCTGGCTGGTTCGCCGCTACATAAACCGCGCGGCGTCGCCCCTGAACGCGGGGCTGCGCGCGCTGCCCTACTTCTACGGAGCCACCATCGCCGTTAACGTGTTCAGCGTCGTGCACGACGGACCTAAGCGTGAGTCAAATCTATGTTAAACAATAATTACAAACCGATATTTTTTCGAGAAAACTCTTGTTTTTAAATATATATTATTTTAATCTAGTGTTGAGTATGGACAACATCCCGGTATGGATCTCGCTGACAGGATCGCTCTCGTTGGGCGCGGTCGTCGCGATCGGCGTGCGCCTTTTCCTGGTGCCCTACTACAGGCGCCAGCTCACTCAACCAACTGCAGTTAATTTTTCATTGGGTATGTCTAACTTCTAACTTTAATTTCTTTTCTTTTTATATATTTTCCTAGCCTTTGATATATTTACAGAAATGTCTCCAATTGAAAGCCCGAACCAAGAGAACCAGCAAGAAACAGCTCAACGTCCGGTTTCCGTAAATTCTGAAGAGGGAAAATCACTCGAAGCGGTCGCCGAAAGCGCTGAAATGGTCGCCCTAAGCAACATGGATCATGTGGTTGACGATGTCAAGGAAAAGAGAGTTAAAAATCGAGCGCTGCTTGCCACCATGGAAGACTGTAGCAGCCTGTCACGCAGCGTGACCCCACCCCATCACTCACACCTCACGCTGGTTGAAGCCGATCCGCAGATCAACACCCTCAAATACATAGATGAGACGATGAGCTACTGCAAAAGCATGGATTCCGCCCAGCTGGCAGGAATAGGTGACAGCTACGGTTCGCGGAACGGGTTTTTAGAATCGTGTGAAACCATCGCCCGTGGTGATCTTGACGGGTTGTCTCCTAACCGAGTTCCTGGAAATGCTGGGGATACTAACACACCGCCCCCGGAGACGGATAAGGTATTATTTATTTTCATGTTGTCTGTAAGTCCAATCAGTACTTTGGCTAACGCAAATTAGCTAATTTAACTCGAGCCGCTTGCTTGATCAAAATGATCAAATATGTTTGTCCCTCGGAGTTTGTTTACTTCTAGCGACTCGTTATGCTGTTTGTTATTAGTCAAATTATGTGTAAATTGGTTTACTGAATTGCTCACTGATTGATTTGATTTTTTTAACTGTGTGAGACAGAGCCCGCAGCTCGGCAGCGCTCGGAGCGTGGACTGCCCCCAGCCGCCCGCCCGTCTTGCGCCCATCACGCCCAATTCTAGCGAAGCGCCGCTCCTGCGCGTGCCGACGCCGCCGCCGGTCGTCGTGCCGCCGCCACCCGCGCCCGATGCTCGCCAACTGTTCTCTTTCCTTCAAGTATTGACTGCGACTTTCGGCGCGTTTGCACATGGTGGTAACGACGTCAGGTAAGTGTTTGAAATAATTTTAGTTGTTCTGAATTTCTACTCCATCATAAATGATGAGTGGTTGAATGGTAGATACTGACTCCGTCACAATTTTTTGGTCCGCCTGATGACCAGCGTTTAACGCTAGCAAAACCAGGCAGGAGTAGCACACGTGCGACGGGAGTGGAAATAGAATAGTGAAGAGAGATCTGGGTGTCCAGTAGTCACAGTCACTATATGAAACGTGCTACGTGCACCAGCGTGGTACTAAGCGCATGTTCTTACATCAGTGAAAGTAACTAAGTTTAGTGGTGGAGCGAGCCATTCGAGCAATCCTATTTATGTCAGAAACAGCAATTACGACGTGGTCTTCTGGTCAAATGATTCCAATATCCGGGTTGAATCTGTTGCGTTACGTATAAATGTTGGCGGATATTTGGTAAATTGAACTATTATTGACGGTAAAAACTATAACGTCTTTGACTGTTATTATGGTATTATTTTTAACTCGGCCGCCATTACTGTCACCTAAGTAAATAAGAGTTATCAAAACGTTGACAATACGATAACAGGTCTAAGATTTCTCAGTTGCCTTTTTACAGGCCTAGCATGCTGGCCCGAGCAAGAATGGGCTTACACTTGAGTGATATTTTGTTGTTGTTCAGTAACGCCATCGGTCCGCTGGTAGCGCTGTGGCTGCTGTACTCGGAGGGAGGCACGCACGCCCGCGCTGAGACGCCCATGGCCATCCTGGTTTTCGGCGGAGTAGGCATCGCGCTCGGACTGTGGCTGTGGGGCCGCCGCGTCATTAAGACCGTCGGCGAGGACCTGACCAACATCACTCCCGAAAGGTAAGCTTTTTACCCTCTTTACACAGCGGTCGTGGGCGGGGTGGGTGCTGTTCGTCGTTTGATATCTCGGTTTCTTTCTAGAGCGTCCATAAAATATTAATTTTAGCCAGTGACAATTATGAATGCAATAAGTATTTTACTTTAATACGGAGCAACGGAATGTATTTTTTTTGCACATATTTGCATCTATTGAGGGGCCACTTACACTTTGGTCGTCTTGGACTATACGATGTACCTACGAGTAAGACGGCAATAGTTGCCGGCCACCATGGCCGCGAAAAGTTGTTCGTTTGCTAGCCCTATTATTAGCCACCACAAACGAAATGCGTAAAGTCAATGCCAAAATTTATGCACATACCTATTTCATCTCATCGTGGGTCTAGACAGCAATTTCGGCCTTAGCCCGTTACCGGAATGAAAAATTTTGTTTTTGCTGTGGGTGATGCTTTTTACACGACTGCCCAAAAAAGGGAGTGTAATGTTTTCAGGGTTCATGTATGTATGTAATAATTCTTTATTAACACATTATTTTAAAGGCCACCTATGTTAAAATCTGTAGTGTTCCGAGATCTGATCTCAATAACCATAACGCCTTTGTAGGTATCTGTTCTTTGGATATATTATACTTGATCATATTTGCTTAACACTGTCAAACGTGAAAACACGATTAGAAACCAAAAATGTTCGATAGTTTTATTTTTCAAACATGACACCTTAGTTGCATGTTTTGGTTGAATCTTCGAAATCCTATAATCTTTAACGATGATTTTCGATTCAATAGTTGAGTATATGTAACTTCTTAAACCATTTTTTCGATAAATGTTGTAGTTTAAAGTAAAAAGCAATTAATTGAATTTCGCGCGAACTATTTCCATATCACATTCTTCTCGTGGAACCACATGAAGCCATCCCTTTTCATTCTTGTGGGGGCGTGGCACCATAGGTGGCATCTACGGTAACAAACCCGCGTGCTTGCCGGATTACAATAGTGGATGTCGTAATAGGCGACTAAGGGATTAAAGGTTTGCAGTACCTACTGTTAGGTGATGGGCTTGCAGCCTGTCACTAATACTAAGGAAGGACCCTGCCAAGATGCATCACGCTACTGTAATCGCATCACTGGTAGATGACGTAATACGAATGTCACGTGATCTACCAGTATCGCGATTGGTTAAAAATAAACTAATAGAAACGCTAGTTAGCGTAGTGCATCTTGGCAGGGTACTCTGATTGTGCAAAATGTGGTTGCGGAATTGTCAACAAGTTTTTAGAGTTGTCGGTTATTCTGTAGCACTGCCTACTCCATTCTGGGAATGAAGGCGTGAGTTGATGTATGTATGTAGTATTAAATACGTATTGCTTCGTACGCAGCGGTTTTACCATCGAGCTGGGCGCGGCGTTGACGGTGTTGGTGGCCAGCAAGGTCGGTCTGCCCATCTCTACCACCCACTGCAAGGTCGGCTCCGTTGTTTGCGTCGGTTACTTCTCCGAAAAGCCCGTCGACTGGGGGCTTTTCCGGTAATACTTTACAACTTTTCATTCGTTTTTGTTGTAAACCATGCCGTAAGGTCGCGTTTACAAAGGCGGTGCGGCGTAGGTAGATCTCTTAAAGGGCAATTGGTGAGTAATCGGTGCAGTCTCTAATCGAGAGAGCAACTGACTAGATATCAAAGCAAACCAGCAGTTGTGTAGGGTTTAATAGTTTACCACACCCTACATGTATTTATGTTGATTGTTGGTTGTTTGTTAGTAGGACGGAATGTTAAGTAAAAGATGTGTCCGTCCAAATTGAGTACGTTTATTGCACTAAAAAGTAATTAGGTATAATAAATAATAAATATCTTAGGTAAACTATAGTGACGCATGCATCGGTGCGTCGTCAGCGTAATATAAAAGTAGAGCGTGCTCGTACACATTGTTTTGCCAAAACTACAGTGTGAACCGTGAGCCTATAGGATCAACGTTGCCCGTTCAGGTTTAGTGAGCCTATAAAATTATATCTAGGAATGCGATGTGCTAGCACCCAAAATTTAAATTGATTGTGAAGCTAAAAATCTCCGTTCAAAATGCGAATACGTTTCTCTCCTCTTAAACCTCGTCAGATTTTTACGATTTTTGAATATGTTGTAGATATCATGAAAAACTATACAGAAATAATTTTCCTTTCCAATACAATATTTCTTAGAACAAAACAAATTTAAAAAACAAAAAACATAAACGTACATATTCAGAATAGCATATTCAAAAATCGGGAAAATCGGACTTGTTTTAAGGGGTGAGAAACGTTTTCGGCCGGAGCTAAATTTGTATGGTTTTTTTTGACAACTACGCGATTTTAGCGGCGCTTCACAATCCTCTTAAGTCGACAATCATTTTTTGTACATACTCTCTTGTTCAGAAACGCGCAATAACTAAAGTGTGCATGAAATATGCATTGCCCTTATCTGTCATTATGACAATTGAGTTTAACAGAAAGGGACAAAGAATACTTAAACTAATATAGGTTTATGCTGTTTATAGTATATATATATATATATATATATATATATATATGTATAAATTTTGATAAATTAAGCCTTAAGGCTTAATTTATCAAACATTTATTTTAGTACCGGATTTAGATAAGAGTATTATTCTTGCATACATATAAAATATATCACCGTAATATTTGTGCAATAAAAAGGTAACGTACTAATATTACATACATAATATATTTTGTGTTTGCAGTAACATAATCTTCGCGTGGGCCGTGACTCTCCCGGCCGTGAGCGCTATGGCCTCCGTAACCATGCTTACCCTCAAGAAATTCGCCATCTAAGCAGCATCCGACCGCCGGACGCACCGCACTATGAGGAGCGACGGGTCTTTCTTCGTATACAATATAATATGTGTTTAGAGTAGATGAACGGGGTATTTTAGATATATTTTCCGCACGCAGTGGGTTTTCAGTGGGACAAGCAGATCAATAGATCAGATAGGGTGTAGAACTGCGGACAAGGGATATGTTTATGATAATCAATGCTGAATGACGAAAAGGAAGGCTTACACAAAGTGTAAAGAGTGGTGCTAAACTGTTTGGTGCTGTCTTCAGTTCGAGCTCTGGGCCGCACAGACCGGCGCGCAGCACCCCCCCAGCGGGTCTAACGGGAATGAAGGGATCAAGCTAATAGGGAACACCTGCGAATCTAGCTGGAGCGGTTATACCTATGTACCTACTTTACATTTAATATTTACTATTTTTAACAAATACAGATACTTTCTTAGATGGCATTAGATAAGCAGAAATGCGCACGAATTAATCAGAAGAGAGAACTGTCCGTTTGTATTAATATAGGTTCTCGTACCATTATAAGTAGGTAAGTGGCAAGTCTGCGAGGTTCATTTTGTAAAAACATCATTTACATTTTATGTTACTCGTTGGATATGTAATCGATCAACACTATTCACCGTTTATAACCAACCACTGGTATATTATTATGTCTAAGACTTTATTATTGTGTATTATTTAATAATATATGTTAGGCATAGTTAAAAGTATTACGTAATAAATGGATTAACAGGCGTTTTGCTTTTTATTTATCAAAAATTGGGATAAACCTAATAAACTAATTAGAAGTATTTCATGATTAAAAGTGTTCTTGCTATTTAAAATTATGCATTAAATAAAAGTAATATCGCCTAATTACAATGACCTAATGGCGAACCTAATGGAGAGGAGTTTTTTAAATATCTGCTTTTTAGGTTATTACTTTATTATTATTACCCAACTAGCACACAAGCTCTATAACGAGCTGTACATTGTACTGGCCGGTTAGGAGTTCTTTATAATGGCATTAGCGCTATAAGCAGGTTCTACAGGGGTTCTGTAGCCTGCTACAGGGCCGCTGTACCCCCAAAAGAGGCCCCGATTTATAGGGATAAATGTACTAAGATTGTCTCTACTAGTTATGATCTTACGATGTGCGCCACAAGAAATAAGTAAAACAAATATAGAACTCGCATCTTACTTCGAGGCACTGTATTTGATAAACAGAAGCGATATTTTGAGAAAATTACAAACAACATAATAATTTTGATAAAGTCCAGGGCTCATACATTTGCCAGTGATTAATAGAAAATATGATTTAAAATTCAACAGTTCAAGTGTTGATTTTTCCTTCAATCCAAGTAAAATACCAGTACCATACGAGTACCAGTTAATTGTTAATATATAAATGTCTTAGGTAAAGCTTTGTTGGTAGTTTCTTTAGGGTCATGGGTAAGAAAGAGAGACATTAATTCGGTTTTTATACATGTTTATAAGATATGTATTTTGGACCCTTTTAAAATGCAATATGGTGAAAAAGTTGACACGTCCTACCGGGTGGCAAGAGAAAAATTCAAGAGAAGTTTAAAGTATTTATTTAAAAACAACTCCGGTAGTGTGAGCAGAACAGGGTAGTAGGTTCGTAGGGTGTGGTCTGGTTCTATGAAGCGAGCTAGCACTTCCCTCGCAGTTAGTGACGTGGAGCAGCAGTGAAGTAACCGTCGGCAGCCCGACGGTGTGCGATGACAGGATCCTAGCGTCGGGGGTAGCACCCGTTGTGCAGCACCGGAACCCACTCGACGATCCTGGGCACAGAAGATTGATTCCGCTCCGGCCAAGTAGAGGAGTAGTCAGGGTGTAGAATCCGATCCGTGTTGTGCCCCTAGCGGTGCAGTAGGTACGTCTAGCCGTGGATGTGCCCCTAGCGTAGATGTACTCCCAGGCGTGGATGTGCTCCTAGAGGAGCTGTGCTCTTAGCATTGGCTGTGCCCCTAGCGGAGCTCCCCGATTTGGGGAATAGCACTGATTTTAAATACTTAGGTAAAGAAACACGTAGTTGCAAGATGTTTTTTCAAGAAGTTGCTGTGGTGCATAAGAGAGCGAATGAAATGAGCGTGGCCCATTTATAACCTTCCGCCCATTTCGGTTAATTTTCGAAACAAGTAGGGCGAACAAAGAAATGTTAGAATCCAATTCGCGTTATGAGCAAAAGTAACGGGACATGTAGGTAAGACAAGACACCATCATACCCTCCATTATTTTCCCATGCGCGGTACTGAAAATAATTTAGAAACTATTTAATTACAATTACAATGATTATATTACTAGACGATTATTTACATTTACTAAGTTGACTATAATTTTATAAAAGATTTAAATATTAGATTAGGTAACAAAGAATAGGTGTTGCATATACTTGACAAAGTCGATCTATGACCAACACATTTCCAATAATCTAAGGCAATGTGTTGTCCGTTTGACAGTTAACCTATTAGTTAACAATGAATATTACACCCAGGAGCAAAAAAAACGGGTCAGAGTGCGTTTTTCATACTAAAGAGGCTATTTCGAAGCCTTTGTTCCTCGCCACGGAATGCTTTTAGTGAAATCGGATGATGGATACCCCGAGCATCGATACAGGACTTCCAGAAACTATTGAATCCGACTTGATGGTAAGTATCTATTAAGTTATATGTTGATCATATGATCTTCAAATCAAATCAAATCAAAATCTTTATTTTACATAGATCATGGTGTACAGAAAGGTCTTATAAAATTACATTGGCAACACATAATCTGCCGCTAAGCAGCACGTAAAATATACATAAGTGTGAATTTACTAAATTTAAAAATAATGAAGTTAGTGAATATGGAAATCATGAGAATAAGTTATGTCAATAATATCAGGTTATTACATTATTACAATTTAGTCACAATTATTAAAATACTCGTCCATAGAATATATACATTTTTGTATGAGCCAGCTCTTTAGTCCCCGCTTGAACTTAATTAAAGATAAGTTTTTTAATACGTTGGGTAGGTTATTATAAATACTTATGGACATACAGTAAGTACTTCTACTGTATAGTTTGGTTCTCTTGGCGGGCACTACAAGGTGGTCTGGATATCTGGTACGAAAACCGCAGGTATCTTTATTCTTTTAAAAAAAGTCCGGATGGCTCCTAACGAACAATGAGGCTTCGTATATATATCGTAGTCTTGCCATGGCAATGCCTCCGTTGTTTCGAAAAGTTATGCATAAGCCTTTCTTATTGCCACCGCTCGTTGAGAGGCGTGATTACTTTGAGTTGCTGGTAAACTTTCCATGGCTATGCGCAATTGATCTCTCCATGTTCCTCGTATAACAACATGTTGTTGTATGTCTTCAAAATCCACACATCGATGGGTAATGTAAGAATCGGACGTTTTTCGAAGCCAATTGTGTAAAGAACAAGCAGCCAGTGCAATCGTGTCAATTTTATCTGATGTCATATCTAATATTGTTCAGAAAACCCCGAAATCTTGTCACTAAAATTCCAAAGGAATTTTCAACTATTCGTCTGGCTCTAGATAAACGATAGTTGAATATTTTTTCTTTATGCGTTCGTGTCGTTCTATATGGCTTCATAATATAAGTTTTTAGTGGAAAGGCAGCGTCTCCCACAATTACTGATTGCTCTGGTAAATTGAGAGTATTTCTTTCCAAGGCGTTTCCCAAGCTCGATCGTTCAAAAACTGCTCCATCGGAAGCCCTTCCATTAGTTCCAATATCCACATACGAGAAAAATTTTAATAATGGTCAACTAATGCCAGGAGTATAACAGTGTGAGAACCTTTGTAGTTGTAGTAATCTGAAGAGTCATCAGGAGCAAAAATATTTATATGTTTTCCATCAATCGCTCCCACACATCCTGGGAAATTCCATTTTGTTCGAAATCCATGTTCAATGCGCTTCCATTCTTCATAGCAAGGACTCTGAAATAAAATAACAATGTATCTTAAAATATTTTACACAATTATATATAAGTATCTAAGAACGTAACAAATATATTTGTTTGCAGCAGCAGATACATCAACACAGAACACTCAATCGCCACCAACGACGCCGATATCGACACCGACACCGCCACCGCCACCACCGACACCGTCACTGCCACCGCCGATGACTCAAACTGAGGAATCACGCACATCTGACGATTATTCAGGAAGGCGAAAAAAAGTTAAAAAAACAAGCGAAACGGTTGGTGTTGCTGAGGCTCTAAATCGCTTACAAAATTTATCTTCCGCGATAAACAACCGAAACGAAGGAGACGAGTTTTATTTTTTTGGATTGAACGTAGCGTCTCAACTGCGGCAACTTCCATTGTACGAGGCATTAGGCGTACCAAATGAAATGCAAGCAATTTTGACTGGGCCCTAGACGTCGAAATATGTATAGGCATGGAAACTTTCGTAAATTATTCAGCGAAACTTAGATTATTAGTCTAAATATGAATACATGATAAAAAATAATCGCTGCCATTTTGATTATTATTCTAAATATGAATACTTACGTGATAAAAAAATATGCGTTGCCATTTTGATTATTATTCTAAATATGATTACTTAAGTGATAAAAAAAATATTCGTTGCCATTTTGATTTATATTCGCAACATGATTACATTATAAAACTAAATAAAACCTTGTTTTACTTACCCGAATGTAATCCTTTAAAGCCATGGATATTGCAGCACAAACTCCAGGTATAAATTCAGATATAGTAGATCTTCCAACCCTGTAAAGTGCTGATAATGTGTATAAGAATCTCCGACAGCTAAATATCTCACTGGTAATTAATTAAGTAATCACTTGCCCCCAGTGATTCTCTTCTGTTTATCCAATTACGAACCCAAATTCTCCTTTTTTTGTTCTTTTCTTTTTCACCAAAATATTTTTACACAATGCCGTCGCAAGCAATATAATTATTATATTGAGTTCTGTACGGATAGCACTCTCACTATATCTTGGTACATCCATTTTGGCCGAAACCCTGGTACCAAATAGCACGTCTGTCCGTGTACGTTTGCTTTGAGCATGCTTCTTTATGAGTATGCTTAAAACAAGCATGCTTATTGCTGGCAAATGTGAACAGTTGCAGAGCATGCTAATTTTAAGTAAGCTTAGGTATGAGCATGCTTTTTTTTGAGCACGTCTGTCAGTACCTTATCCACCCGTAACTCGCAGGCTTCATTTGTTAAAATTAGTTCAGAAAGTATAAATAATTCTGAGAGGAGGTAAACTAAAATAATACCTAATTTCGTTAGGTTCTGCATCAAATTAACAAATTTAATTCCCACTTAGGAACCAATCCTTAGGTGATCATTTACAACAAATCAACAAATCAATCTATCTTTGTATACTTACTCAATATTATACCTAATGTTATAGAGGTAAGTAAGTAAAATGGAACTCGCACCCACCATAGGACCGTGTCACAGCGACGTTATAAATCAAACTGTATGAAGTTTAAAACTCATAAAATAAGTTCTTCTAAGGTAGGTATAGATAAGAAATTTCGGAAATTATTCAGTAAGGAAAATTTTCAAACATATTACCTAGTTATAATGAAACCGCGATTAGCTTGGGATTGGAATAGCTGTCAATTCATATACACTTTGAGGTAAGTACGGGTAAATGGTAAAACTGTCACCTCTAATCCCTTTCTAATCGCGGCTGGATAATACCTACTTACTGCGTATAAGTAGATAGACCTGGTTTGAGCTGTGATTTCTTAGTAAGCCAGCTATGGTATGGTATCCATATTTAGAATATATATTCCGAGTAGGTACGTACCTATGTATAATTAATACTTAAAGATTACGTTCCCAGTGTTCCGAAACACATCCCGAACGACCGAAAATGTTAAAGTTCGATAGGATGACATCATTGTTCATTCATTCATCCGAGGCACGCGAGCGAGCGGCGCCGGCGAACCAAACCTAACGGCCATTCATTTCGTTCATCGCCCGTCGTCCGTTGCATTAATTCGGTTTCGGCTATGCTTTTAAGTTCACGCGTCCAAGTCCGACATCCGTAAATAAAACCAATTTATTTATCGATTGTAACCAGTACTTAAGATACCTATATTACCTATAGTATAGTTTCAATAAGTTTAATGGACAGTTACACAGAAATCAGAAAGTAAGTTTTTTGCAATGATTACTTTATATCACTAGTATCATATGATTTTAGCCTTAAGTAATAAGATGCGTTTTGACCTTGAGTTCATGTTTCTTGGAGCCAGTCGCATTCTTTGAATTTGTTTAGAGATCAAGTTTGTTTGTGTATTGGTATTTTAATTTGTATGTATAGGTAGAGGTATATTGAACGAGAAATCGTTTCTTGTGTGTGTGTATAATTGGGTAGGTGGGTTAGGTTAGGTAGATTTAGAGATATTTTAAGGCCAATCTTAGGCTGAAGCGAGGACCTACTTAGGTAATTAAGAATTAAGTGCAAAACCATAAATTACCTATATTAGTAAACCTGTATTTGTGGTTGCATTGTAATGTTTACCTCGTATGTTCATAAGTTTTGAGACAAACTTTTTAGCTTATAAAATAAAGAAAATAATACTGGCACCTTAAACGCTACAAGGAGACTGATTCTTTGAAAGATCGACATAGGAGTGGTCGCCCGCGGTCTGTAAGGACGGCTGCTAACATCAAAATAATCAGAGAGCGACTTCGCCGAAATCCATGTCGCACCAAGAAAAAACTCGCTCTGCAGACTAAAATTTCGCATATTTCAGTCAACAGAATATTGAAATACGATCTGAAAGTAAAGGCTTACAGCCGTAGAAAAGTTCATTTTCTAAATGATCGCCTTCGTAAATTACGTCGCGAACGTTGTCCGATGCTGCTTAAGAGACACGATGCGAAAAAGATACTCTTCACCGACGAAAAAATATTTACGGTCGAAGAAAAGTTTAACCGGCAAAATAATAAAGTTTATGCCAAAAGCAGCAAAGATGTTCCTGCTACAGCACGAAATGTCCCGCGTGCCCATAATCCGGCGAGTGTGATGGTATGGTGGGGGGTTTCGTACGAAGGTGTCACTCCGCTCCATTTTTGTCAACAAGGTGTCAAGGTTAAAGCAAAAAATTATCAAAGTGACATTTTAGATACTGTAGTGAAACCCCTATCTAATACTTTATTTCACAACAAAGAATGGATTTTCCAGCAAGACTCAGCACCCGCCCATAAGGCTAAAACGACTCAAGCTTGGTTAAGGGAAAATTTGCCGGGCTTCATCGCGGCGGAAGAATGGCCATCCTCCAGCCCTGATCTCAATCCACTGGACTATTCTTTGTAGACTGAATTGGAACTCAGGGCCTGCCAAAAGTCCGACCGAAACTTAGATTCTTTAAAGCGAGCCCTCATCAAAGCAGCGAAGGATATACCACTGGAGAAGATTCGTGCCGCGATCGATGACTGGCCGGAACGACTAAAAGCTTGTATTAAAAATAGGGGTGGACATTTTGAATAGTAATTGCTTGTAGTTGTTAGTTAATGTCTAGTTACCATTATCTGTAAATTTTATAAATACAGCTTTATGCTTTAATTTTTTATGTAATATTTATTTCGTCTCAAAACTTATGAACACACGAGGTATATTACAGTATAGATAGCTAAAACTTAAATCACATTCAAATTTCGAACATCTGATTAGAGAAGGAATCTTATTTGGTTGTGATTATCGAATAAAGGATGATTTCCACCAAACGGCTCGCATCGCATCGGATCGGAAAGGATACGTACGGATGCCGCGGCAGCCGTACGGCTCTATTGAAATTATTATTGTCTATTTATGACGGAGACGATCGCGCGTCGCGGCATACTTACGGCGACGTACGCGTGTCGCGGAAGACGCCCGCGGTCGGGCTGTTGTGCGCAACTTGCTAATGTAGACTTAAAAACAGTACACATATGATTCAGTATCGTTTAAAGACTATAAAATTCTTTCCGATCCGATCCGATGCGGGCCGTTTGGTGGAAATATTACTTTAGTCTATTTGTAATTTCATGTAGCGAGAAATTCTTGTTCAATACAATTTTTTGAATCTCGAATATTAATTACTATTGATGCACACAATCAAACAAACAAAACAATTTTTTTTAGCGTCAAATACTAGGAGTGCATAAGCCTTAGAAGTAGGTACAGTCAAAGGCATAAATAAGTGATCATTTATGTACCTTGTCGCTTTCAATCGTTTCACAGTTTTGTATGACATTTCAAACACGACGTTAAAGTGACAAGGTACAAAAATGATCACTTATTTATGCTGTTGACTGTACCTACCTAACCTACAGTGTAACCAAAGACCTTTATATAACTAACGTAATAGACGAACAGACTCCCTTTTTCCCGCGTTACCAAAACGGAAATGTCAACGTGTGCGTGATTTTACAAGTGTGTGAGTAATTTTAGTGATGTCCGTAAGTTATATCGAAAAAATATCGATGAAAAAGACTCGCTTATATAAGACTTGTTTGTATCTTGCGTGGAACTTAAAACTAGCATTCTTCACTAATAAAACACAAGATTCTTTCATCTAAATATATAAAAGGAGAAACTGACTGACTGACTGACTGACATATCAACGCACAGCCTAAACGGCTAAACGTAGGCACTTGAAATTTGAAAGAAACGTAGCTTAGGTACTGTAAAGGTGCACTAAGAAAGGAATTCCCGAAATTCCCACGGGAACGGGAATTAGCGGGAAAATCCTTTTGTATGAAAAATCTAAACCGCGTAAGATAGATGATTGAAATTTGGCATGCAAGTACCCTAATGAACGTCAAGCTTACTTGCAACGCGATATTGCAAAATTCCCACGGGAACGGGAGTTATTGGGAAAAAACTTTTGTATGTAAAAATCTAAGCCGCGTAAGATAGGTGATTGAAATTTGGCATGCAGGTACCCTAATAAACGTAAAGCTTACTTGCAACGTGGTATTGCAAAATTCCCACGGGAACGGGAGTTATTGGGAAAAAACTTTTGTATGTAAAAATCTAAACCGCGTAAGATAGATGATTGAAATTTGGCATGCAGGTACCCTAATGAACGTAAAGCTTACTTGCAACGCGATATTGCAAAATTCCCACGGGAACGGGAGTTATTGGGAAAAAACTTTTATATGTAAAAATCTAAACCGCGTAAGTTAGATGATTCAAATTTGGCATGCAGGTATCCCAATGAACGTAAAGCTTACTTGCAACGCGATATTGCAAAATTCCCACGGGAACGGGAGTTATTGGGAAAAAACTTTTGTATGTAAAAATCTAAACCATTTAAGATAGATGATTGAAATTTGGCATACAGGTACCCTAATGAACGTAAAGCTTACTTGCAACGCGATATTGCGAAATTCCCACGGGAACGGGAGTTATTGGGAAAAAACTTTTGTATGTAAAAATCTAAGCCGCGTAAGATAGATGATTGAAATTTGGCATGCAGGTACCCTAATGAACGTAAAGCTTACTTGCAACGTGATATTGCAAAATTCTTACGGGAACGGGAGTTATTGGGAAAAAACTTTTGTATGTAAAAATTTAAACCGCGCAAGATAGATGATTGAAATTTGGCATGCAAGTACCCTAATGAACGTCAAGCTTACTTGCAACGCGATATTGCAAAATTCCCACGGGAACGGGAGTTATTGGGAAAAAACTTTTGTATGTAAAAATCTAAACCGCGTAAGATAGATGATTGAAATTTGGCATACAGGTACCCTAATGAACGTAAAGCTTACTTGCAACGCGATATTGCGAAATTCCCACGGGAACGGGAGTTATTGGGAAAAAACTTTTGTATGTAAAAATCTAAGCCGCGTAAGATAGATGATTGAAATTTGGCATGCAGGTACCCTAATGAACGTAAAGCTTACTTGCAACGTGATATTGCAAAATTCTTACGGGAACGGGAGTTATTGGGAAAAAACTTTTGTATGTAAAAATTTAAACCGCGCAAGATAGATGATTCAAATTTGGCATGCAGGTATCCCAATGAACGTAAAGCTTACTTGCAACGCGATATTGCAAAATTCCCACGGGAACGGGAGTTATTGGGAAAAAACTTTTGTATGTAAAAATCTAAACTGCGTAAGATAGATGATTGAAATTTGGCATACAGGTACCCTAATGAACGTAAAGCTTACTTGCAACGCGATATTGCGAAATTCCCACGGGAACGGGAGTTATTGGGAAAAAACTTTTGTATGTAAAAATCTAAGCCGCGTAAGATAGATGATTGAAATTTGGCATGCAGGTACCCTAATGAACGTAAAGCTTACTTGCAACGTGATATTGCAAAATTCTTACGGGAACGGGAGTTATTGGGAAAAAACTTTTGTATGTAAAAATTTAAACCGCGCAAGATAGATGATTGAAATTTGGCATGCAAGTACCCTAATGAACGTCAAGCTTACTTGCAACGCGATATTGCAAAATTCCCACGGGAACGGGAGTTATTGGGAAAAAACTTTTGTATGTAAAAATCTAAACCGCGTAAGATAGATGATTGAAATTTGGCATGCAGGTACCTTAATAAACGTAAAGCTTACTTGCAACGCGATATTGCAAAATTCCCATGGGAACGGGAGTTATTGGGAAAAAACTATTGTATGTAAAAATCTAAATCACGTAAGATAGATGTTTTCAATCTAGCATGCAGGTACCCTTATAAACGTAAAGCTTACTTGCAACGCGATATTGCAAAATTCCCACGGGAACGGGAGTTATTGGGAAAAAACTTTTGTATGTAAAAATCTAAATCACGTAAGATAAATGTTTTCAATCTAGCATGCATGCATACCTTAGTAAATATAAAGTTTAGTTATGGCTGTATTTTGAAAAATTAAGTTATCGGGAAAAAAATGTTGTATGAAAAAATCTAAACTGCATAAGTTAGATGCTTGAAATTTGACATGCAATATACCTTAGTGAATGCAAAGTTAAAAATTCCCCTGGGAACGGGAAGCGAGTTAGAGGCTCCTTATACTATAACCTCATTTAAAAATAATAAAAAAAACATTTTTTAACCTTTCTCCCACACACAAAGATCTCACTTTTATATCTTCTACTATCTTTTTTTTTAAATATATAAAAGGAGAAACTGACTGACTGACTGACTGACATATCAACGCACAGCCTAAACGGCTAAACGTAGGCACTTGAAATTTGGAAGGGACGTAGCTTAGGTACCTTACAGGTGCACGAAGAAAGGAATTCCCGAAATTCCCACGGGAACGGGAATTAGCGGGAAAATCCCTTAGTATGAAAAATCTAAACCGCGTAAGATAGATGATTGAAATTTGGCATGCAGGTACCCTAATGAACGTAAAGCTTATTTGCAACGCTATATTGCAAAATTCCCACGGGAACGGGAGTTATTGGGAAAAAACTTTTGTATGTAAAAATCTAAATCACGTAAGATAGATGTTTTCAATCTAGCATGCATGCATACCTTAGTAAATATAAAGTTTAGTTATGGCTGTATTTTGAAAAAATAAGTTAGCGGGAAAAAAATATTGTATGAAAAAATCTAAACTGCATAAGTTAGATGCTTGAAATTTGACATGCATATACTTTAGTGAATGCAAAGTTAAAAAATCCCCTGCGAGTTAGAGGCTCCTTATAAAATAACCTCATTTAAAAATAATAAAATTAAGCATTTTTTAACCTTTCTCCCACACACACCAAGATCTCTCTTTTATAACACGCCACGCGGACGAAGTCGCGGGCAAAAGCTAGTTATCTATAATAATACTCTTTTCATGGTAATTACCACACACATATCATACAATCAATTTTTAATGTAAATAATTAATAAATTTCAGTCTTACACAAATTCTAGGCTTTTAATATGGGCACTAGGCAACAATAAAGTTACTTATATAGAGAAACTAGCGACCCGCCCTCGCTTCGCTTCGGTTAATATAAATAAAAAATAACCCAAGTTCATCTGGAATAATATACTTTTCAAACGGTGGAAGTATTCACTTTATTTGGCCACAACTTAGAAGTTCTTGTGGACTTACGTTCGGATTTACTTTCATGTTCAGTAGAAGATTCTCTGACTCTCTCAGATGTGTCTATCCCTGTCGCCTATAAGCCGAACGTCACGCTTAGTAGTGGATTCTTTGGCTTGCTGAGATCTGTGTATCCTTATCAACTTTAAGACGAACGTCACGTAAATGACAATTTTCATGTAGATTCCCAAGCCCAAGGTAACTAACGTATAGGTAACTAACCGAATGTTAAACAGACATAATTTTCACCCCATCGAAATTTCTCAAACGCCTTGTAGGTACCGAATTTACTAACTTTCGGACCCCCCATATCTCGGTAATTATCAACCTGAGAGAAAAAGTTTAAATAAGAGAAGATGCTTATTTTAGTATTTTCTACACGACTTATTTAAAACATACACAAAAAACATAAAAAAAATATTTGAAGTCCTGTCGTAGGCTAGACCACTGCATTTAATGATAAATAATAAACTGTGATCAATTTACCTAGCTGCATTTTATAATCGCTCGGAATAATGTTTAAATAATTATGAGAAGGAATGAAGAAATATCGACATATTGATAACTTATCGATAGATGAGTGTGATTCAAACATTCAATCACTACCTAAAAAATGGAAATTTTCACGATCACAACAACATCTTTTCATTTTACATATAAAAATTAAAAATATGCATAAAACAAAACTACATGATATATCGTACTTATTACACCACTAACCGTATTCCTTGGACCTAGGAATCCTTGAAAATATGAGTTTAAAAATGACTATGTGTGGATCATAATTACCTGTGAATTGACTCATTGTTTGGATTATTCCTATGATTGACTTCGCAATCAGGTACTGCACAGCCCACTATTGTTGTTTTTAACGGTTTTGACACCACGTTTATACAATTATCCTGAATATTTTAATAAAAACTAAAAGACGCTGTCGCCAGTAGGCTACCGTGGGCTACCATTAGCTTTCAAAATGGTTACAACGTCAACGTCTTTCGCTGTCACTGTCGCACTCGTATTCGTGCATAAAGAGGCTGCACTCTCGCTTCCACACACTGTTCGTCTATTATGAAGGTCTTTGAGTGTAACATATTAGTCGTCCGCGCTGTGTCGCACAGTCATTTGTTTCGAACTTTCGAATAGTTTCGAAGACCAGAAAATAAAGTTATCTACAACTTGAAACTGTAGGCCATATTGTAGAAAACTTATGATATGCGTGTAGATAAAGTTTTGTATGCGACTGTACGCATAATTAGGCATAAAAACATCGTGTGATCTTATTATGAGACTCGCCTTTCGGCTCCTTTCATAAAACCACACTTGTTTATTACCTAATGCCTCTCATTATGGTCCAGTCACAGAAATAACTATTATGTTACTTCGTTATAATTAGGTTTGGGTGAAATCTCGCAAGTCAAGCCCTGCCTGTGAACCCTGTTTCGGTTATTGGAATGTGCCTACCTATTTGGAATACTTGTGTTAACCCGATAACAAAAGATGGGTACCTATTATGGCGTCTTAGAGCTGATTTCATGGTGGAATCGGAAGGCGGCAACAGGATATCTGCTGTACCTACTTAACGTAGACCTACGAATTTTTGGTTTGTTAGTTTGGTCTCCTTAAGCAGATGATGATTGTGTAATAAAAAGCACAGACAACAAAACTTAGTAAAAGCATAAAGCTTAGTTACAGGTGTAGTGCATAATTGCTTTCCTTCGTATTTTCACGGAAACGTACGAAGGTGTCATGCTACTTCAGTCAACCTCAGTACTTTTTGTACTGTGACCGACTGAAATAGCAAGACGCGTTCGTAGGTTTCCGTGAAAATACGAAGGAAAACAATTATGCACTACATCTGTAGCCTGATATTTATTTATTTATAATTCACTGCCATTAGAAAAAAAACTGCCATTATAAAATCCCGTGTCCGTAAAGTATATCTTCTAGATTTAATCATTTGTAGGTCATGCATTAATTTCTATAATAAATTACCCGACGCGGTGATACGTACCTAGTACTTATCAAAGTTACTCTTTTCAGCACTTGACTAATTTAACAAACAAAAATGCTTGGCCTAAACCAAAAGAATAAATAACTTAACTAAGCACGTATAACTATGGAAGAATGCATAACCAATCTTTAAGGCCTAACCTGCAAACGTCGCCAGCTTTGGAAATCTCCAAAAACTTGCAGGACGTTTGCCCAAACATTTCACGTATTTATTTCTACGTTAGTACTCAATGAAAACCTTCACCAAGTCATGTAAACACAAACCCTAAAAAGTAGCTTACGCAAAATGACTAGGTACCACGAGACCGTTTATCCGTGACAAAATAAATGTCCGTACATAGGTTTACATATTCATTCAAATATATGAAATATTATAATTATTGTAAGCACAATTATTTATCCACATACGCTCATAATAAGGCAATTAATAATTCTCTCTGTATAAATAACCCCTGTAGTACTTCAATTCTTCCTGATACAGAACCGGGTCCTGTAAAACAGGGGTTCCTAGCATAGGACCTTCCTGTCATGTTTTCTTTCTACCTACTATTTTGTTTAATTTAAGCAATACACTTTTTAGGGTTCCGTAGTCAAACTACACCTAACCCTAATTTTTTCGCCATGTCAGAAGTCTAGCTCAGAGACTCTTAGTAGGTACTAAAAAGCTGTAATTTGGCATGAATATACATATTAGTCGCGCCAACAAAGTGGTAAAATAAAGTCTTGTTTTTTTATTCGTTTTTGTCTCCTCCCCTTCATGTATCGTGGGGATGTGTTTTTTTCTCGTCTTCCCCATGGTGCGGGGCGTCGTTGGATAGGTCTTTCAAAAATATTGCGGGTTAGTACCTAAAGACAATTTTTCGATTAAGGAATCCGTTTATGAAATATTAAGCTTTAAAGCGATAATTTCTGTTACGAGTCAAGTGTCCCCCAAGCCAAGTGTGCACGGTTAGGACAAAATGGGACAAAAAAATTCATAAAATGTAGTTAGGAGAATAGTTTTGTCTGAACTTGGCCTGCCAGCGGGGTTCCTAGTTTGACTACGGAACCCTACTAGACGAGATAGAAGGTAGCGCCTCGGCAAACTAAATTAATTTAAGACCGCCCATAGTCTACTTTATCCACAAATTGCTTTTATGCGATAACTGCGCGGCCGGCTCTCGGGTCGGCTCGGTAGGTAAGTAGGTATGATTAAAATGTGCGTTCTCGATCTACCCGACCCAATGTCAACTAAATATTATACCCTACCCTATGTCAACGTAAACCCCTTATTTTCCTGTTTAGATTTACTGCTATGAACGATACGCCAACATCACCCTTGGTGCCCGCATATACTCTGCCGATACAAGTAAGCATCATTATAAGTAGCCAATGATATTACAGTTGTATTTAATAATGTAATCTAAGTGTACAGTCTGTGAGCTCTTAAATAAAACTTCAGATTTTAGACGCATACTTCAGGTATTGACGATGAGTCGATGACACGCGATCGTGATATGCGATTCTGTTTTGTTAACAACTATCTACCAAAACTTTTTGAAGTTACCGTAAAAAGTTTTGTAAAGAATAACCATCAGTACAAAGTAAACCTTGCTGTAATAATAATACGTTTAAGTATTTATCTTTTTCAAATTTTAATGCAATATGTCTTTTTGTCATGATACAAATAAAACAGATCATTTTCGAATTCTTCCATCATTAATTAAAATAGAGAACACCCCATAATTAAAATAGAGAACACCCCGCCTTCACACACTACTTTAGTTTGGAAGTATAAAGAGCTGTTATACCCACCTGTGGATAACAGCTCTTTATACTTATAATGATAAATAAAAATCTGTTGGACATTTATATATTATATTTTGTAATGTACTTTTTGAAAACTATACTATTAGAGCTATTTATAACTTGGGGTCGCGTGTGTCATTGAGGGAATTCTTCAAGGAAATAGATATTCTAACACTGCCGTCGCTATATGTATTTGAAATAATCATCTTTGTTAGGAAGAATCTACATAATTTCCCAACGAACATTGATAAGCCAAAAGCAACCAGGAGCACAGGAAAGCTCAAAACCACTTTTTATAGACTGGCCAAAACTACAAAATCATTCTTGGGAAATTGTGTAAAATTCTACAATAAAATTCCAAAAAGTATTACTGAACTTACTGACTCTAAATTTAAATCTGTCGTAAAACAAAAACGAATTTCCCGAGCATATTATAAAGTAAACGATTATATCATAGATAGGGATGTTTGGCAGTGAGTCGTCCGTCCTGCATGAGTAATCTACGCTTAAAAAAGGTGCACCTACCTACTGTACAAAAATACCGTGATATTGTAAACTATTTATAATTATAATGTAATGATGTAAACCTTTTTCTTGAAAAAAATATACCTTGCTGAGTTTCTTACGCCGCGCCGGTTCTTCTCGGGGCAAAGGTTTTATTTTTCGAACCGGTGGTAATGCTTTTTGACATTCATAGGTGCATTATATTATGCCTAAATTGAAGAATAAAGAACTTTGACTTTGACTTTTGACTTTGAAATCCCCTTTGCTTCTATAACTCGGTTTTGAGTCTTATTAAAATAATTACAATAAACACTGCAACTAAAACTTTGTGCACTCCTTTAAAAAAAATATGTATTAACACATACGAGTAGGCCCTGGATTAACACATAGGCTACTTTTGATACCGGAAAATTTAAGAAACCCCGAGGGAATAACTATAATCGAAATCTAAGCGGACGAAGGCGCGTTCAGAAACTATTATCTACTAATTCTACTATTACGAGTATCCTACTAATCTCACTAATATTATAATATAAACCCTAAGGGGTAAAAGAAGGGTTTAGAATTTTGTATGAGGGTTTTGTCATTGTTGAAGTTAGAAAGTAAAAAAAATTGGTATACCTATGCTACCTTTTACAAATAAAATTTTGCGATATTGGATAAATTACCCCTCAGGGATAAAAGGGGGATATAGAATTTTGTATGAGAGTTTCGTCGTTTTTGTAGTTACAAACGTTAAAATTGGTATTTAGGCAACTTACTTGGTGCTCATAAATAAAAAATATTGCCTACATTTGGCGATTAAAAAAAAACATATTACTGAATTTTTGAGCTTGAGCTATAAATAAGCTTAAGCTCAGCGATGAACTATAAATGTATATCTCTCTCTTTTATTTACACGGGAGCGATTATCTTTTGTTCGTTTCTTGGGCGAGAAAATCGCCGATAATTCATCGCTTACTCGCTCGCGGTGGGCCCAGTGCCTTCAGCTTGAAGTCTTGTGAACGCAAATGTCTATGAGTCACAGTTTCCACTTACCATCAGGTAGCCTGTGTGCTCGTTTGCCCTCTCCTTGCCATAAAAAAATAAATAAATCAAGGGAACTCCCCAAATATTATACGCACACCTATAGCCATTTCGGTATTTTTCACTGTTACTCGTGCATTTGCTTTTAAAAAGTACTTTATGGTGAAGTGGAATTGATGATGAAGACCACAGAGGGCCACCGGAACTCCTTAACGGTACCTATTTGAAGGGTGGCGATAAGATATCTCCATTAAGGTAGTTGAGCGATGTTGACTATGATGAAGCACATTTAATTGTTTAAATATGACTATGAGTCTGCCGCGGCGTTGCTTGCGGCCAGCTTGAAATTTTCCAAGTTTGTCATTGATTGAGAAGTGGGACTAAATAACGGCAAAAATAGGATCACTAAAAAGTATAAAATAAAATAAAAAATAAATTACGACGAACCCCGCCGCGGCTTTTGGTTTAAAATATTGTAGGACGCCGACTTCAGTTGGACTGACCTACCCACCATTTTATAAGAAGTAATTTTTTGCAGACGAGTTTTTGTTTTTTTAATCTTATATTTTATATCGACGATTTCGGCCAAAGCGATTGTGTGCGCCAGATATACCTATTTACATCCTAACCTACATATTATTCTATTATGCGAAAGGTTATGCGTACGTGAATTTGTTACTTCGTCGCTTAAACGGGTGGACGAATTTGGTTGGACACTAGGTATTTGGAATAGTTTGCTTATACACTGCATTAACACATAGGCTACCTTGACCCCGAAAAAAATCACTGTTCCCGTGAGATGGCAAAATAACTAATTCTATGCCGACGCAGTCGCGGGCAGGAGCTAGTGATCAATATTTTAGAAACTAGTAACAATCGCTGACCATACATAGAGGAGTTAACTCCAGGGCCGGGTTATCCATTAGGCAGTGTAGGCAACTGCGAGATCTCAGATGCTCAGATCTCATTTACCATCAGGTAGCCTGATTGCTCGCGTGCCTTCTCTTTGCCATCAATATACCAAAATATATATCTCAAATATATATACATACATACATACGAGGGCCGTTCTGAAAGTTTCTAGTTGTCCCGAACCTTTAACAAAACTATACTTTTTATACTACCGATTAAAAACTTTTTTTATTGCCTTCAAATCACTGGCCGAAAATAATTATAAATAAGACATTAAAATTATATATCAAACATTAAAAAAATATTTTAAAAATATGTGTCATACCTATATTGTTTTGGTTTCAACATGAACGGAGACGGTTTTTACAAGAGAGGAATTTCGTGTGATGATTTATTACGACTACAAAAGAGGTTTAACGTTTAAGGAGTCACATGAAAACTTAAACACAGCTTTTGGAGAATCTGCTCCTTCATTAACCACCATTTCCTTTTGGTTCCGTGAGTTTAAACGAGGCAGGGAGTCCGTCAAAGATGAAGCTAGACCGGGGAGGCCACAGACTGCAGTGACTCACGAGAATGTCATCAAATTGGAGTGGCTTATTAAAGAAAACAGAAATATTACACATAGGGAGATACAACATGAACTGAAGATTGGATCACAAGCAGTTTCAAATATTTTGAACGATCACCTAAAAGTACGGAAAGTTTGTTCACGATGGATACCGCATTTGCTCACTGAAGATCAAAAAGCTCGGCGGGTAGATTGGTGCAAATATATGCTCGAAAAATTTGACCACGGCAAATCACAACAGGTGTCGAGCATCCTGACGACTGATGAATCGTGGATATATAGCTACGACCCACCTACCAAGCCCCAATCGACGCAATGGGTGTTTGAGGAAGATGGCTTACTACGAAAGTTGTTCGAGGTAGGAGGGTCAACAAAAAAATGGTCGCCGTGTTTTTTTAACGTAGTGGTCCTGTGGCAGTTATTCCTCTAGAAGACCGAAGAACTGTCACTAGTCTATGGTATACCGAAGTGTGCTTACCTCAAGCCTTCGAAAAGCTCGGCGAGGATCGTCCGAAGAGCGGTACCTGCGGCATTCTTTTTCACCAGGATAACGCCCCAGCTCACAGTGCTGCTCGGACCCTCGAATTTTTGGCCATTTCCGGTGTACAACTATTGCCTCACCCACCATATAGCCCAGATCTCGCTCCGTGCGACTTTTTCCTGTTTCCCACAATAAAGAAAACCTGGTTACCTATCACAACTTCGAAAAATGTTTGACCGAATTTTGGTTCGACAAATACTTTTCGTCAATTATGGTTTGGGTTTTTTTACGTTTGGCCGAATGATCATTTCGAATAGTTTTATTTATTCATTACTTGTTTTGGTTTTTTAACGATTTGACAAATTATCTATACCTCATTACTGGTTTCGGCGTATCAACAGTTGTCCAATGTAATGCTTTGTCTATTTGTCTTTTTCCTATTTCTGATTTTACCTTAGTATCCTTTGCCCAATATTACGGCTCGGTTTATTCATAGTTTACCTAATTTTAAATCGACCATGTTATAGAAAAAATGTTATGTGGTGAACCCCCAGAAAAGAGACGAAAGTTGTATGTTATGAGGGATGAAAAGTTAATGAAGATTATAAATATGAAAGATAAAATGAGTGAAATTCAATATTTAAAAACTTTAGCTAAACATTTAAAATTGTAATAACTACATTTTTCAGTAGTAATTAGGTCAAACAAATTGTTGATGATATGAAGTATTATTAAGATTGCTATAAAATATAAATCATATTGTTTGATCTGTGTTGACTTATTTCTTAGTTATAGAAAATAAGTGAACCGTTCCGAGTCGGTTTTACCCTGATTGTCTTGATCTTTGCATTGTCTGGATAAATTATACTTAAGCAAGTTTTTCGGGGCAGAAAAAAAATAACCTCGAAAGCCAAGGCGGGAGCAAAGCTCCCGCCTTGGCCTTCTAACCTAACCTATCTGAGTCGGTTCTGCCCTGACTCGTCTTGCTCGTTGCATTTTGTAGATAGTTGAAACTAATTACAAGCAAGATTTTTTGGCCGAAATGAATATTTGACGTAACGTAGCAAAATCTATATGTAACATTGATGAAGTGAAAAATGGGTTAAGAAACAAAATACAAAACGATCCACAGGCTAGTTGTAGCATTGGTGTAATGAAAAATGGGCTTTGAAATAAAATACGTAACAATACATAGGGTACGTGACTACAAGGAGAAAAGTTGCTTGGACTAACGAACCATTTACTTAAAGTCAAATGGTGAAATAAAAAAATGACGAATCGTGCCATCGGAGAAACGATAAAAAACGAAATGTTTTCGGTCAAATGAAATTCGGTCAAAAACTTTTCGAGGTTGCGATAGGTTACCAGAAAACCTTGCGAGGACGAACTTTTAACGACCCCAATGATGCAGTCAATGAATTTAATCGTGTATTTTTAGACCTTCCGCAAGATCGATTTTTTTCTTGTTTCGAAAGTTGGTTTCGAAGAATGCAAAAGTGCATCGAAGCTGCAGGCGAATACTTCGAAAAACTGTAAATAAATAATAAAGATATCTCTCGTTTTTTTGAGTAGCTAGAAATTTTCGGAACAGCCCTCGCATAGTGGCAGTTGTAGCAGATAGATACAATACGGCGTTTCGTGAACCAAAGATTTTCTTTGGCAGGATTGGTCCTTAGGACCCAAGGATGGATTTTAGAAGTGGAGCCAACGAGATTTTTGCCGTAAATTTTTAGGGGGGGGAGAGTCAACTTTATATTTATATCTACATCGGTTAAGCTACTATGCCAATTTCAGTATTGTTTTCGTATAAATTGGGGATGCCGGATTCGTTTATGGTATCATATTGACACCGTTCCGAAGTAAATATATAAAATAAAATAAAACTTGTTTTTCATATGTCTTATTTCACAATGAAAAATTAAACAATTATGAATATTAAAAAAAAGAGATGCTGTAAAGAGCCCTATTAGTAGTACACCAAAAAAAAGTAATTTCAAATTAAAATGTTTCGTATCCTAGCCTAGGGCCTAGTACAAAAAAAAACTATTGACGGTGCTAAAAATTGAAATGGAAAATTCTAATTAAAATGTTTTTTTACGATCGTAGAATAAGCACGGGTTCGCAAACATGATGTAGATGTAAATACATTTAAGTAATGGTTATGCATTCCGTTTTAAAGCAATTTGTGCCAAAACATCAAAGAAAATTTAACTTTTAATAATTAATGAATTAACTGCGCCATAACTCGTTTACAAAGGTATTTATTTCATAAAAAAGTTGAATGTGGTCCGGGTGTTCTCTCATTTACTTAGCCGAATGTCTCTGGATCCAATCCAGCTACATCTTGAGGGTCTCAGGGTTACACTTTTTTATTTTACATTATTACATTGCAATAACTCTTTTTAATTCTTTTTGAAATTTATTGTTTTTACTGTCGATTGATGCAATTTTTAATCCAGAATTGAATTGTACATCTTTGATGTAGTTAAAAGTGATACCAAACTTGTCTTACTACCTAAACTTATACAGTTATTGACCTCAGATATCACCGGGGCACCTTCAAGTGCTGGAACATAATATTTATTTCAGGACTAGTTAGTAATCAAAGTAAGTAGTTTACTTAAAATTGCATAGGTAAGGTAAGGTAACTAAACTTCTTATTCACTTCGTTTTTTTTTTGTTGACAATTTAACCTTCTTTATGATTTCTACACGTCAGCTTGATATATTTTGTTTTTATATTGTTTTCAACAATGGAGGCGAAACGCCAGCTCGTGTGCGATTTGTACCAGAAAAAATACCGACCGTGTGAGATATTTTAGACGCTGAAACATTTAAATATCAATACCTATAAGGTTTATATCGCGGACCGTCAAGCGATTCAAAGAAATGGGATCTTCACAAATCAGGCCCAAACCTGGGAGAAAGCCATCTATTCGCACCAAAAACATCATTAAAAATATTCGTGAGCGTATTAGACGAAATCCAGCTCGAAGTGCAAGCAAACTTGCTAAAGATATAAAAATATCCCGTCGAACAATGAGTCGTATTTTAAAATATGATCTTGGGCTAAAGGCCTACAAAAAAACAAAAAATTCATGGTTTAACAGATGCCCAGAAAAAAGCTAGAGTGAAAAAATGTAGGGAATTGCTAGCTTGGCACGACGGCGATGATATTATTTTTTCCGATGAAAAGATGTTCCAGTTACAAGACAGTCACAACCAACAAAACGATCGTGTCTATGGTGCTTCATTGAAGGATATTCCTGTGGACAAATTAGCCGTACAACGGTTCCAGAGTGCATCAGCTGTCATGGTATGGGGTGCGATATCGCCTAGAGGCAAGTTACCGCTGCTGTTTATTGATCGAGGTGTCAAAATTAACCAAGACTATTACATCCAGATCGTGTTACAGGGTCATTTGCTAGAAAATGCTCAATAATTATATGGAAACGACTAGCTTGCTTCCAACAAGATAGTGCCCCATCTCACAAAGCTAAACGCACTCAAGACTGGTGTATAGAACAAATTTGACATATTACCTTGGCAAGAATGGCCTGCATCATCGCCGGATTTGAATGCTTTGGACTTTTCGATATGGGGTTACATGCTGAGCAAGATTGGGAGCACACAGGGTATGAAATTAAACTCATTCAAGCATCGATTAGTCAAGATATGGGATGAAATACCAGACGAGGTAGTGCGTGCCGCGTGCAATGCATTCTATGGAAGAATGCGTCAAGTTATTAAAGCTGATGGCGAGCGATTTGAACTTATGAATTGGTTTTTTTAAGTATAGAGTACGCTAAAAATAAAAACGTGATACATTTTAAAAATTTCTGTCTTATTTTAATTTTATGGCTCTTTTTAACTAGGACACTTAATCTGCCCAACGCTGTACATACGCAGCAATGTGTCTTGAGTCATTTGCACTACCGATCTCTCCCGATGAATGTCGAGAATTGCCACACACTTAATCTGCCCAACCCTGTATAAAACGAATAAAGTTTATTTTTGTGTAATGCAGGTACAAAGGAAGAACGAAGCTATGAACCAAGCGCTGTGTGCCACATCTGCGAGCGCCAGGGCGCCGGTAAGGATAACGAACAACTTATTCAAAAATGATAGTGATTACTGTTAGCTTTTCGTCCGTCTAAGTTTCCCTCTTCGGAACAGACGCGTTTAGTAGAGGTGGGTATTGTGCAACCTTTTAATAGTTACTACGGGAGTTGAAAATGAAATTCCCCGAAGATGACAACTTGACAGATGGATTTTTCGCCTCCAAAAACCCCTATATCCGTTTCCTCGATTCATACCTATATATATATAACAATTGCTCGTTTACAGATATTGGATATAAAGATAGATTATTAAGATAAACGGGTTTATTTTAATTCATCAGCTGTACAGTCACCAGCAATAATTTATTATAGGACACCATTAGGCGCAAAAATATTGGGCACGTCTTTATTACTGGACTAGACTAGACTTATAGGAGCGTGTCAGCAATTCGAGAGCCCAATGTAGGATGATATATTATTGCTGGTGACTATACGAAAAACTACAAAGTAATTAAGACACTTATCTGGACTATCTTGAGATTCTGATGTCAAGGAATCATGCAACAGTGCGGAACAGTGCCAACGGGAACTAGTGTCGCTCTGTCAACATAGTAATAAATAGGTAATTAATCTACTTACTAGGTACTACAGACTAGGTCCCTAAAACGTTGGGCTTACGACGAAATACATTTTTAGGGTTCAGTAGTCGAACTAGGATCCCTTATAGTTTCGCCATGTCCATCCGTCCGTCCGCAGCCTAGCTCAGAGACGCTTAGTACTACAAAGCTGTAATTTGGCATATAAGTCACGCCAACAAAGTGGTAAAATAAAATCTTGATTTATGTTTATTTTTATTGTACCTCCCCTACAGGTATCGTGGGGAAGTAATTATTTTTCTCGTCTACCCCATAGCGCGGGGTGTCGATAGGTAGCTCTTTAAAAAATATTGCGGGTTTGTTGAAACAATTTTTCGATTAAGGGATTCGTTTATGAAATAAGAGTGACAGCCAAATGTTGAACTAATGTTAGTGGTTATTCAGTATAATTTGGATGAGTGATTATAAATATGTTAATAAATCTCATAATTTGTAAAATATATGGATACACATATATGTATATAAACTCGCGCCTTCATTTCTAGAGTGGGGTAGACTGAGCTACAGAATTGCCAACAAACTCTAAAAATTTGATGATAGTTCTGAAATCACGTTTTGCACAATTAGGCTAAGATATTTATCAGTGTATTAGTGACAGGTTGCAAGCCCATCGCCTAACAGTACTACAAGCCTTTATTCCCTTAGTCGCCTCTCACGACATGCACGGGAAGACATGGAGTGGCAAAATTCAAACCCGGCAAACACACGAGACAAAAAATAAAATGCAAAATGAAAGGAATGAATGATGAATGATTGAAATATATAGTGGAAAAATTACTTGTGTATTTGTTTTTTAGCTAACCATACTTTGCTACCAATACAGCACGTTGATAACGAGCACTACATATAATGAATTTTTTAGGAAAACTATCACGACCAAGTTGACTTCATTGATTCTTGAGTTACAAACGGTTTAAATGGTTATACCTACCGAAAACTTATTTGCAGTGTTGGTAAACTGACCGCGACCCAAGTCGATGTATGGGGATAAGTTTTCCAACGGCATAGCTAAGTTTCTCACGAGGTGTAACTTTGTAGTAACGGCTTCGGAACCTTACACTGAGCTTGGTCCAACATATTTTTTTTAGATAAGTCCACAGATCACATAAACAAGGGAGATATGTTATCGGGGCGTGGTTCGTGACGGGTTATTTCCACCCGTTACCACCAATTTGTTACCACTGGCAACAGCTGGGATTTTTTTTCCCACCGGTTACCACTAAAGTACTCGGTGGTATCAAGTGGGAATATTTTTCCCATTTGTTACCACTAAAATATTTGGTGATAACTACTGGGGAAAAAAAATCCCAGTAGTTAGTGGTAACAGCTGGGAATTTTTGTCCCCAGTAGTTACCAATGGTAACAGGTGGGAATAACCCTTCGTGACGCCTCGGTATGGTCAAAATGGACATATCGGCACAAGGTACCAGGCGCGTCAAACGTTGCCTTAGGGTCTCCCCACATCTATCGGCGCGGAATCGGTGTTAGCTGATCAAAATGTCCCTTTATGTCCATGCAATAAGAGCAAAAACGACGTAGTTCCGTTCGCATCGCCAAATCCGGCCGAGCCGAGCCGATTGACATTTGTTTCGCTCTTATTGCGTAGACATAAAGAGTTTTTTGATCAGCTAACGCCGATTCCGCGTCGATAGATTTTGGGAGATCCTTAGTCACCCGCTGATCGCTGTCAATATACCTACGAGCTCCGTTTAAATGGTAAAATGACTATTTGTAGCACGAGAGTGTGCAAAAATCTAAGTCCTAACGTTAATTTTAACCCATGGGGCATAGCATACCCCAGTACATTTCGTTTTTAAGCATTATTTCTATTTTTTAATGAATGTTTAAGGGTTGTATGGCTTTCTGAGCGTAAGGATGTGGACTTGATTTCTATCGACGACTATCGATAAATGGCTTGGTCTACAGCGCAATACAATGAAACGTGTTGATATTCAAGTTATTTATCATCAATTACACGTTTAAAATAAGGAAAATAATTAAATTAATTTTCACGTTAAGTATATAAAATTAACATTTCCCTCATACCTATAATATAACGAACGTCATATAAAGTTTACACTGTAAGAACGTGTTCTGAATGACGTACCTACGTAAATACTTATTATTATTATATATTGCAGATCTAATCCATCCAGATAAAAATAAATTACCCAACGACAAAGGCAAAGGGCTCGGCAGTGAGCTGTGCTTGCACACAGCGCTGATTGTCAGCCCGCGCCGACTCACTTGGATAATAACAAAGAGATCATATTTAAAAAAGGTTCAAGGCTAAAGGTTGACTGGTAGAGAATGCCCCAAAGTATCTGTCTAAGTTGTTCGTACCATTTATATAATAATGTTTATATAAACAAGTGCGACGCATTACTGCTTCGTCCCAAACAGAGATCTCGTGACGTCATACTAAAACAAACCCATTTTTTAAGTGTATTATTTTGTATTAACATCGTATTATACTAGCTTTACAGTTTCGATGTTTATGTAGTATCAAGTAATGTAGTAAAATCAACTCATAAAAAAATAAACATCCAGCGAACAATAACCACAGAAATGCAGCCATCGTAGGTATGATTCCCAATATCATAAACTTATGTACAGTCCGTGATCTCTTAGAAGAGGATTCGTGTTTCGGGTGAAATCGGACGAAATCGTGTATTAGAAATTGACAGAGTCAATTACTTTGGTTGGCGGATTTATTGGTAATCCAACACCCAAAGAGTGCAGTCGTCTTTTTTGTCTTTATCTATATAGATTAGTTAATACCACCATATTTTTTAGGTATTATTTCTGTGGATATTTTTCGATAGTTGATTATAATGGGGACACGTAAAAAGGGTATTCCTGTAAATAGTCAATAGCGGGAAATTGTATATAATGTATATTATTTTTTGAACGAAGCGGAAACTTTTAAGAACAGTGACAATTGAAAATATTTTAATAAACTTCAAGATCGGGTGATAGAAGCAACAGGGATTTCAAAATGTACATTATGAAGAATATTATATTATAGAAGCCCACCAAAAACCTCCATTTATGCCCTTTGAAACGCCACAGAGAAAGAGACCGAAAAAGGATTTTGTATTAAATCAGGATAGTTTTGATTACGATTTCATCAGGCAGATGGTTTATGATTTTCATTCTAAACTCAAAGAACTCCCTAATTTAAATAATTTGCGTTTAAAGCTAATAAAAGCGATACATTTCAAGGGCTCTACGTTCACGCTACATAAAATTCTACGAAAATTGGGATTTACGTATTGTGAAACCAAAGAATCGAAAAACTTTAATGGAAAAGCATGACGTGCGACTGCAAAGGGCAAAATATTTAGATAAAAAAAAAATAGAATTGAAGGTAGAGAAATAGTGTACATGGACGAATTGTACATACACACGTCGCACGTTAATGGGAAAGGTTGGTCAGACTCTAGCATCGCAAGGATTAAAAAGCCAATTTCCAAAGGGCAACGTCTTATTATAGCTCATGCCGGTATTGAAAATGGGTTTATACCTCGTGCATTGCTTACATACCAATCAACAGACACAACAGGCGATTACCATAAAGAGATGAATAGCGAGAACTATGAAAAATGGCTTAGAAATCAGCTTATTCCCAATTTGCCAACCAACTCAGTGTTGTTGGTTGATAATGCCCCATATCACAACAAATATATTGAAAAACTGCCCAATTTTAATACCCGTAAACAAGCCATGACCAATCTAGTTTAAAAAATCACAACATCCCAGTAATCTCCAACTAAAACAAACCAGCCATTTACGACATTATCTTGCCAAACAAACAAGAACATATACAATATTGCATAGATAAAATAATGGCTGAATATGGTAATTCCGATCTGCGTTTACCTCCGTACCACCCAGACTCAAATAAAACAATACGTAGCCCAGTGTAATGTTGACATTAATATGACAAGCATAAATAATCTTTAGAAATAAAAGTCAATATGATTGGCCCAGAAGATTGGAAAAAAGCTTGTCAGCACGCAATTAAATGTGAAGAAGACTTTTGCGTATACGAAAATAAAATAGACGATACAGTGACCAATTTATAATTAATACAAATGACTCTGATGCTGAATAGGCTCACAATATAGTATCAACGATTAGAATATAAACGCCATTTTCCAATCTTATAATTTTATTTTTATGAATTTATTTTTATGAATCCCTCGGTCTACCTTCGCTATGTCCTCCTACATCCTGGCCAAGAACTCTGCCTTCACTGTACGCGTTATGGATGCGAAGAAAAATCCGGTAATCGGGATGGCGTCTGTTTGGGTAGCGTTCAGCGTACAAAATCGCAGCAGCACTAGCGTTGCCTTGGCACTCGCCATAAATGTAATGCATTTGAGCATATTCATTGGACGTGTATTGTGTTCTAAACATTAAAACCAAAAAAATCAACACCACAATCTAAACACAATTCACCATTCATTACGCAATAATAGCGAAATTGAAAATCGAATTCGAATAAAAAACAAAAAGCAGGCGGCATATTTTTTAAATTTGGAATATAATAGGCATTTAAATTAGTGGCCAGTAATGTTAATTTTGCAACAAAACGTTTTGAACTCTACGCCCGATACAAAAAGTAAATCGGGATAAATGGGGGTGGGCGTGTATTATATTTATTTATTTGGGTTTTAGATTTTAAATTCAAAAAGTAGTTACTATTTTGAATTCGGCAATAAATTGGCATGTTTTTAAGCTTATGGGCAACTAGACGGTAGTGTATTTTTTTTTCACCATGAGAGTTGAAAGTTCGATCAATGTACGATTGAAAATGTTAAATTCATGTTTGCGATTATTTTTTTTAATCTATTGATGTCTCACAAAAATGGTGATTCTTATCTGATAACACAAGTATTCAATAATATTGAGCAAAAATTAAAATAAAAAAAAATTACCTTGTAATGGTGCTATAATCGAAACATTGAACAAGGGTCTTCATTTTCGAAAAAAACCTAAAAGTCCAAATATCTCGAAAACCGTGCGACTTTTACAGACCTAGGTATTTTAGCTTTTTCATAACGTCTTAAGTGCCCTCTATCCGTAGTTCAAGGATTATCCACTCATTACCTAACACCCTGTATATTATTAAAGTAGATAAAAGTTAAAAACTAGATTTATAAGTTTTAAACCGTTTCTTGCCCGTGGCACTACCTACTCCGTGGCACTACTGACCAATGATTTCTATTTCAAAATCAAATTTAATAGAGTCGACGGAGCTCTGCTATCGCAGAGCTCCTATTTCTGGGTAGTTTGGCCCTCCGGGCCTGCTAAAGAACTAACATAACCTAAACCTACCTCCTATTAATGATACTAATATTGACCAGTAGTGCCAAATAGTTGTGCCACGGGGAATACACTTTTTAAACTTACGTATTTTATGAAATGCTGTTAATGTTGTTCATTTATCTTTTTTTATTTTTAAGTAGCTGGTTATAGATTTTTTAGTTTTAAAATTACAATGAGAAAGTACACTCAGCATAAATATGGTGTTATTGTAATAGTGTCTGTCTAACTACAAAGTATGTTACACGAGTATTTAATGGTAAGTTTTATTCAAAGATTAAAAGTCACCTCGAACTCGATACTCGTGGTTGTCATTTTAGTCCTCGGAATAAAAAAATGAACTATAGTGCGAGCTCTCCTGGCATTACTATCCCTATCCGCTGCTTCAACAGACTACTACTGTTTATTCATCATTTCCATGACCATAACAGCTACGTCAGTTTTCAAACAACAGCAGCGATCTCTTATATATATACTATTTTTATATTTATCATGCAGTGTCATGCCACACACATGCAAAGCATTTATTCTGTTCTCATGCTTCATATGCCATGCCGCTTCTGCTTAAAAAGCATTAAATAGAGAATACGTTCTGTATCAAGATTTGACCCGGACAGACAAATATATGTAGGTAAACATTGAAAATCAAAAAGAGGTTATAAAGTCGGGTACGCACTCGTAGCATAACTTCGAATACCTATCAAAATTCCTAATGTACATAATTCCTAAAATAGTTCTATGAAAACAAGATTCTAATAACTTTCCAGCAATTTTTTAGGAATTACGTACATTAGGAACTTTAATTTTCGAAATTATGCTACGTTCATTAGCGGTGGAGTTTTTAGCATTAAATGTATTGATTTTCGAAGAATTGTCACTAAGCTTTAGCTCTAGCACTAGAAATATTGAGTTTCAAGTAGGGTAAGAGCACCAAAAGATGAACGATTAAGCGACTACACCAACTTTAGACAGTTTATATTCAGTGAAAGTAACAAATTTCACCCTATTTAATTTTTTTATATGGTACAGTATATGGTCTGGATTGAAAATGACTGTTATAAAGCCTGTTATTATATCTCCGTATTTTTCTAAAAATCATTGAAACCAAAAATGTACCGATTTGCCCAAAAGATGAACAGCGTGCCCTAATTCTGAACGGTTTGGGCCCAAAAGTTGAACTAACATAATAAAATACCTATATCATTTTAATTCTATTCACTTTTAGCAATAAAATGCGAGTTAACGAAATATTATTTATTTTTTAATTGTTTACATTTATTTAATATTACTTACGGACATAAGGTTCCTATTTTTTATGGTTATTTGTGTCATAAAAACAACGAATTAGTATTTATAATCAATAATCATTAGCAAAACTACTTAGTTACTTATCTTTTTAAACAGATAAACCGACAAAAAGTGTTACTTTAACATTTATAATATTAGAAAACATTTCCATAAATACTACTAGTATACTACTACTACTGTTCATATTATAAAACTATGCCTAAAAGTTGAACGACTGAATTTACTTAGTTCAATTTTAGGATACAGAATTTATGAAATGAACAAACAAAATCAATTAGGTGTTCACATATTGGAATAGAATCCAAAACATGAACTAGTAAATTTAATTCGTTCAAGTATTAGGCACACATTTTTTATTGAACAGTGATAGTTTTCATAGTATTTAAAACTCCAAAATCATTGGATTAGACATCAAAAGCTATGTTCATCTTTTGGTTTAAAGATACAAGAGCATTTAACGATCATTTTAAGTTCTAAATTTTCCATCTGTCATTTCAGTACGATTTATTAAGAAGCTTTAAAAAAAGTACGCCTTGCCTAGTAGCTGAACACCGTTCAAGTATTGGCTTAGGTATACATTTTTGAAACCATTACTTGAACGGCAAATTTCTCGTTAACTAACAAGAAAAGAGAAATATCGTATAACTACAATAAAAGAGTGATTAATCAAGAATACATACCAAGCAAATCCTTCTAAGACTGACAATTATTGAATTTTATACGTAATTAAAAGCTTAAATTTGGAGAGCACTGTCCTTATGTATTTTCCCATACTATCGACGTTTTCGGCGGGAAGCTCCAGAACGACGACCGATCACGGCCAAAAAGAATATAATACTGTTAAGATTTAATGGAGGTGTAAGCAAAGAGTTGCTGTTTAAGAAAAATAAATTCCGAACTTTGTAATATTTGTCACGATTTAGTTATGTGATTATTTCGATCGAGCGTTCAGCTTTTGGGTGTCGTTCATCTTTTGGTGCCCCTACCCTATTGTCTTTAGGCATTTTCTACAAAGGAATATTGATTTTCGAAAATGAGATCATTCGATTAAAAGTGCATTAGGACATGCATCTTTAGGAATTACGTACATTTGACATTTTGATATTCGAACTTTTGTGTTAGGAACTTCGTACTTATGAAATTTGATTTTCGATATTATGCTACGGACGGACCCCTTTATACAATCCCTATTCTTGCTAATAAAACATTATTATATTCTTATATTCATGCATGAACTTTAAATGATGTAATTGCATTAATCTAGTAGTAAAATAAACATATAGTACCTATTGCCTGAAAATTGAATAGTATAGTCACGGATTTTAATTGTTATGCCATTGTGAAGTTATTTAAATTTGCAGTACTATGGCATCCACGAGCATTCACGAGATTACACGATTAATCACGAATACATGACACTGCGGGAACTACATAATATTAAAGATGACGGATAAATAGATTGATTAGTTCGAATCACAAGGAGGTTATAGGTTAAACGTGATTAAAATATTGACAACTGGCATTTCTTAATTTCGGCTAAAATACGAACAGTGGCAAGTGGCATATCAATTAACGTCCGTGACTGTACCTAGATTAACGATGCAAACAAGTTTTATATATGTAAGGTAAGGTATAGGTAAGTATTTATTTAGTTAAGTAGTTATTAGTCCCTATGAGCATTCAGAGTTTTGACACATGTTCCTGCTCAATATACGCTTGAATATATTTAATTTTATTTTATGTTAGATTCATTGTTTTATATAATGCTAGGTTAAGCTTTAAAATTGTATAATATCATAAGTAGTATTTAAAAAAACGACTGACTGTTGAGTTTCTTGCGGCGTTTCTTCTCAGCAGTGGTCTCTTGCGAAGCGTTGGTAGATTTTTGACGTGTAAAAATGCCCGTGCGGTCTACTTACTGAAAAAACATCTTTTATCTTTTTTTTAAAACTTTTTTATGGTTATGGATATATTTTGCAAACTTCCTGGTGGCGTTCCTTAGAGACGCACTCCTCTTGAAAAAGAATTACTACATGTCGCTGTAAGAGTACTCCTTAATCTGCTTAACATAAGGACTACTATCTCGGCGCCATCTACCGTTGAATAATTAATGAATTATTCGTCGTCTAGATGGCAGATAAGTGACTAGTACGCGCTACGCAAACATGTTTAAAGTGGCGATGATGGCGGCACCATGGAATTAGTAAGTACTTACGTACATCTGGAAGGTTCACTACACCGATAACGCGAGCCGAAAGAGATGTACTAAACCTTAGTGCGTCCCTTTCTAGTAAAGGTGACCATACTTTAATTGCAATTTACGGGTAAATGAATTTTATAAGCCGGTAGGGTAGGTAGTAAACTAAATATTTTTAAACAAACTTCAATAAAGTAAGAGGTTCTCAATTAGTCTGTATGTTGTTTTTTTTGCGTCCAACGTTAAAAATTGTTAAGGGTTAGATAAACGCGATCCTGCTAGTCTTTAAATTAATTACGTAAAATAAAATGCAATACATAGAAACATATTATAATTCAAACATTACTGAATAAAATAGTTTTGTGTAATTTCTGCCGTAAAGTAGCCCGAGAGCCAATAATTTTTTGACACATCTCTTTGGCATGAGTAGTCATCCTTATTGTTAAATATTTCTGTGCAATACATTTTAAAAGTTCAATCTCGTGCCTGGTTTCACAACTGATTGCATAAACTGGGTGTGGAGGATAAAATAGCATTTCCAGTTTGTCATGAAAATGTTGGACAATCAATATCATGATTTTATTTTTTCTAGTTTTCATTAAATTTTCTTTAGCCATGCCAGTAAATACTTTTTCTGTGTATTGTACAACATCAAAAACAAATTTTGATACATGGTTTAGCCCACCTCTATCGACAAATGATGTGAACGCTGAAGATTTATTGATATCTACTGCGTAGTTGTGCTCTCTATTAATATATTTATTAGTTATTAAGGCAGCTTTACAGTGTCTACATGAATTTTTTTCAAGATTTTTTTTTACTATCACCCCAGATATATAATACAAGATATTATTTTTGTATTCTGATAAATTGGTTTCATCCACAAGTTTTAGGAACGACTCTACTTGCCGATTATCAGTGTCATCTGATATGGTGTCTGGCTCATTTATGTAGCTTTTTGAACTTTTGAAGTCCAATATTGGGGAAATTTCAAAATCAGAATCGAAACAATTTGCATTTACACTCCGAGTCACGCTATTTCGGAATAATAATTTCCTTAAGGCATATCTCACCTGTAAAGCGCTTGGGTTATCATTATGGCCACCGGAGGCTCTTACACATGAAACATCTCTAAATGATCTTGAGAGCATTTGTAAGTTAAAAAATAGCTTACTATTCCTTTTTGTAACAAATCCAAACATAGTTGAGCGAAACTGTAACTATCAATGATCAAGCCAAGAGCTGGTGTCTTGCGACGGTGTTGCAGAATAGACATTCCGTTTACTTTTAGCTTACTAAGATAAGCCCTCGTTTCTTCTAAGATATTTGACCACACATTTAAATTTTGTTGACGCATCGGGGATTTAAAACCTTTACCAAAAGGTTGCTTACAATTTAATAAATCAAATACTCGATCTAATATCCTGATATATTCCACAGTCGCTTCGCTTCCTACAAAGTCTTGGTTCCCACTGCACCTTAAAAAATCAATGGCGTCTGCGACCGAGGAACTCAAGACTTGTGTAGCTAGGCGAACACTCATTTTTTTTCCGTAAAAGTTTACATGTGTGCTGCTTAATTTGTTAGCCAATTTTAAGCCTTCTTCATCTTGAAGTTTATGTAATTTTCGTACAAATGCATAATCAATATCTCCCTTTTCAGAACTCATTTTTGTTTCCGCAAATACGTTTCGAGCCAGTTTTATCATATGCGGTGGGTCCAAAATGCAATATATCCTATAATGTTTCTGAGGATGATTGAAATATGTTTTCATGTTTTCTAATGAGAAGTTACAGCCTAATATTTTATAAGACTTTAAATTTATTTCAGTGCCATCACAGGTTAATGATCTGACATTTATATTTATTTCACTCAAAAATCGAATGGCAGCCAATAACAAATGAGCCTGTATATGAGCTGTTGTCTTATTGGTTAGAAAATAAGCAATTGGGCATTTGAATTTAGTGGTAAAAGACACTATTTGAAATATCAAAACTTCTGTAGCCAAAGTCTCAGCGTCATCGGTTGGTATGATGCCACCATAGTCAACATAACCCCAGTATTTATCAGTTTTCTCGTCGTGTCTTAATTCAGTCCTTATAGACATAGCATCAAAAATTAATGCAACATTTTGTAAGTGAGTATTTACACTGGCTGCGTCTTTGAAGTAATTTAAAACTTCTGATATAAAACCCACATTACAGTTATGTGTTGACAAAAGCCTTCGTAGTGTAGAAGGTTGTGGAATACATACATAATTTCTCAAATAACGATAAGCCTTGGCAGAATAAAAGTATAGAGTTAGAGCAAAGGATTTCACATCATCACTAAATCTCATGCCTTTGTCAGACTTTTTTGTATTTAGTTGCGTGCCAATATTTGGAAAATGATTAGTTAAAACGGTCTCCAATTCATCATAATTATTACACTTTTCTTTTAATATATTAAGAAGAGATTTGAGGTTTTTAACTTTAACATCTCTTCTTATTATTTGCTGTTTCATATTTTTTAGTTTATGCTTTAACTCTTTTTCTCTTGGTGTCACAGGCGATAAAACGGTTTGCGTGCTTACTTCTTGCAATCTAACTTTTTTACATGGAGGACCTTCAGATGTTCCTGGTTCTACATTTTGAGACCCAACTAGTTGTATGACGCTCAAAACATTGATTTTTTTGTTTTCTGGGATAACCTGAAATCAGGAATAAAAAAAACATCATTTCAATATCATCTTTTCCAAATCGGTATACACATCAATAAAATAAAAAAGATTTCGATGTCTGTCTGTCTGTTTGTCCATTCGCCCGCCCGTCCGTTGCACAAGTAGAAGTCTAACAATTTAATTTTAATTGTATAATAATTGTATTTACCTTGGGAAAAATTGACGGAACTACTCCAGATTTAAATTTTTTTTGAGATGCCGTTGCATAATCATCCGCTTTGAAGTGCAAACTACAAACTACAGAACTATTATTTAGATTTCCAGGAATCGCTTGTATCCATTTTATTTTTGCTGTTTCATTCGCAGGCAGTCTGAAAATAAATAGTTTATGTTAGGTACCTTCGCTTGCAATATGATTTCTCGTGGTCACCCTACTAACAGAAATCTCACAAACTTACCTGTGAAAGGATATCCCACAACCTGGATAGGATTCCTTACTGCAGCCACTCACAGCACAACTTGTATTAACCATAATAATAATTGCTTTGGGAGAATCGCGTAATAAAACGTAAATCCGAAATAAACTGAATTCAAATTAACTGTCTATCGCCATTATGTCATATCAGTGTTGGTAGTTTAATTTCATAAACTCCTACGGTTACCATGATGAGGAACGATTGAGGTTGGTTAACTTTAATATTAAATTAATATGTAATACTTAAATACATTCCTAGTGCTTAATTTAAATATAAACACTGTGATAAATATAAATAACATTTTTTTTTTAATCCTACCTAGTAAACATTTCCTGCTAAAAACATCATACCTTTTTTATATGGCAATTGTGTAAGAGGGACAAACAAAGACAAAGTAAGTCTCATGAGGTTTGTACACTTCATTACCGAAAAATCAGTCTTCTGTCTTAACCGATTGAGTTCAATTTTACTTGTCGCGATTTTGGAAGTAAGCCCTCCAGATGTACTTACTAACTCCATGGGTGGCACCGGGTCTTGTACGAATTTGCGCTCATGACATATCTCCCTTGTTTCTGTGATCTGTGGATAAGTCAGTTATAATTATAGGGTTTTATGTGTACGGTTTTAATATAGTCTGTTACACTAAGGGCCGAATTCACCAACAAATTTACCAGACGTTCAAGTCTTAATCAGCTGTTAGTCAATACATTGACAACCGGTAAACCGCTAACCGTCCGTTTAATTGTTGGTAAACTCGGCCCTAATTGCATGATTTCTTGCCAGTTGGCTGTTTGCTGGAACACGAGAATATGTCAAACGCGAGTATGAAAATATTCTAACGTGACGTCTTTTCCATATTCTAACGTCATTGTAAACAATTAAAGTTTCAAATAAAAGTGTATTTTGTATGACTTGAGGCCTTTTTATTAGGTACTAAGCAACTTAAAGCAAGAGGTAACGTCATATTTTATGTAATTTTTCGGTACCTCTTGCTATAATAATGAAATAAATCGTTCAAATCACTCCGGAACCGTGGTCCCACCGCGATGTCCCACTGGTGGGAAGAAACTTTTTCGTGGTCCCACCAAACACACACTTGACCGTTTTTTTATGCTGAATCGAAGGAACGCCATATGGTAAATATTATCTTATAAAGAAAGTCGTGTTAGTTCATCATGACAGCCGAAAGACGTCCACTGCTGGACATAGGCCTCCCCCAAGGCTTTCCACTCAGACCGGTCTTGCGCTTTTCGCATCCAGCGCGGTCCCGCGATCCGCTTGTTAGTTTACTACACTTATAATAACCCCCAAGAACGGCTGGTTAAATTTTTATGATTTTTGTGTTTTAGGGTTTGTCGTCGTAAGGAATAGCATAATAAGTATTAAAATTATAATATTGGACAATAAAAAAAAATGCTTTTCGCCTGAAATTATACTTAGTATGACGGGGTGCTACATATCCGGGCAGAACGACGTCTGCCGGGTCGACTAGTTTTTATTGTTCTGTGTTATTATCCTACGTACAGTAAGGAACCGCGTATCTTTTTGACCTTTATTGTCATAGTGACCAGACACAAAAAAGTATCAGTTTCCCTTACTGTATCTAGCAAGTAAGGTCAAGGAATTCAATTTCCGCCCTTTTTTGCACCATGTCATAGTTACAGTAATATGAGATCTCTAGCGGCTTACATAATGTAATGACTTTTAAGTACAGTGACAAGGTACAAAATGGGTCGGAAATTAAAATATTTGTCTGTACTAGGTAGGTAGCAATCTAAAGCGGACCCACTTGATTTTGAAGTATACCTAATATGTTAAAACTCTTTTCAACACACTTGCTCAAAACGACCTTTTTATTCCACCGATTTTTGGCTCATAAACCTAGATATTAAACACGCGTGCTTTTTCAGTATATTACGCACAAGTGCCTTTAGTTTATAAACCCAAACAACCGGTCGCAAACCGTCCGCCTATGCGAGCGCCACGAATCCGAGTCGCTCCGCATTTAAATAATCGGAAAAATATTTTAATCGCGTAAAACATCGTTCGAAGTGCCAGGTGATCCGGCGCACTACGGGCTACACGCGGGTGAAAAGTTTTCAAAATTGGTTCACGTGTTCGACCATTTCTCGCCCGTGTATAGTGACTCAAAGTGTGTGTTGACGGACGGAGTTCTGGGGCAGTTTGCCGGAAATAGATCTGCGAGGACCTGAAGGTTTGCCCAAGGATTGCGCAGTAAGTCAATAGGTACACACCCTATCCCGCTAAAGGTGAATCGCCGGATTATCGCCATATTTCCGACCATCGGAATAGCGATACATTTTGTACCGGGGCACTTCGACGCATGTTTTACGCCCATCAAACCACGCCACCCCTTCCCTCAACCCCTGTGAAGACTCACAGAGCTCCGATCATCATCTGGAGAAAACTACCACCCCTCCAGGAGCAACCAGAGAGACTCCACAGGGCCTTATAGCTTAATTTTTTATTTTATTTTTTGTAATTTTATTTAGACGCTTAGTTTATTTAGTTCTGGGATAACTGATGCTCTGTAAATTTCCATCCCCCAACCTCCCCTAATAAATAAATAACACCAGACGCCACGCGATCCGACCAGTTGTAGACCCCTCGCTGCCCAGTCATAGACGGCGCAGAGAGCTCTAGCTAGCGGCCGACGCAACTAGGTCAATTTATTGCATCATCCAACGCGACGCCACGCGCCGCCCGTCGGGCGGTCGACCTCGTTTCTAGTGGCTGGCGGTTCATACAGCTGACAGCGCTAATATCGACTTCGACGGCTGCGACGGGCCGGGGAAAATAATAACAACTCTTCTCCTATTTTTGGCTCCGTCATATCCCAACCCCCCCCCCCCCCCCCCCCCCCTCCGCGGGGAAAAATTCCCCCTCCCTTCCCCGGACTCACACACCTCACCCCCGTGGCCCATAACTCGGGATCACGATCCTTCGTGCCTGCTTCCTGTAGGACCTCCGAGTTTGAGCTTAAAAGAACCAGCAGGTCAAGCCCCTTCCAACAGGAAAATCCCCCTCCCACTTTTTGGCTTAAGTGTCCAAATCTCACCCCACCCCCACTAACCAACCCCTTCTCCGCTTATAGCCCTCATAAAAATGCCCCCCAAGCCCACCCCCCCCACAAAGAAGGCAGCAAGGACCGACGAATCCACGAGCAGGACTCAGGCACCTCCCGCAGCGAAAAAAGGCCCCTCTTCGGTCAAATCGCTAAGGGAGAAAGTCCTGCAAAAGGAAGCAGCGGCAGCGGTGGCCAAAGTTCCAGCGCCAGCCACCCCCACTCCGGGCCCCGATGACATCGCGGACATGGAAAGGATTGAGTCCTACGTCGGGGATAGCACATCCGGGCGAGACCTAGACGAAGTGAACTCAGAATGCTATTCCAATGCCTCGATGTCCCCGGGGTCATCAGTCGGTAGGGTCAGCATCCTCGTGCCGCGAAGTGGTAGGGGCCCGGGAGTGGAGATGGACATGGCGACAAAGCTGGCTAATGCGAAACTGCTGGAAGGCAAGGACGCTCTGGAGTCTGCGGGCAAGATGAAGCGGGAATGCAAAGCAACCGCTCTTGACTGCATGCAGACCTTATATGAGACAGCTTTGTCACTATCCGACTCCCGGTCAAGGCATAAGTTCAACCTCGAGCGCGAAAGGTCCAGAAGCGCTAGAGAGGTGGTCCGGATGGAGAGGCAGCACGCCAAGGAAATGGCGGCGGTGAGGCAGGAGGTGGTAGCCGAATTGGGAGCGCTAAAAGACCTGGCCACCAGAACTCTGCAGCAGACAGAGTCTGTGAGGGATTGGCTGGGCTACGAAACGGCCACTCCTTTTCAAAAAATAGGAGATATAAGAACCTCGGTGGAAGAAGTCAAATTGGCAGTGGAGAAACTAGGCAAAGGCAACGGAGCCCAGGAAAACCCAGCCAACGTCAGCAAAGTGGCAGAAGAAGTGTCGAAGCTGTCCGTCCACATGAACATGGTCTCTAACCAGATAGACCAAATGAGGAAGACCATGGACGCCCTAGCGAGTGCCACGGCAACCATCCCGAAGACCATCGAGGGAATGTTGCCAAAGGTAATGGAGACACAAGGTCAGCCACCAAAAGACCCTGAGCTGAAGGAGGCCATCCGCACGCTCACGCAGCGGATTGACCTCCTCACGCACTCCACTGAGGAACTTAAGAGCCAGCGAGACCCCGACACAGCGACACAACCATCGGAAGACTTATCCGACATCAGGGAGAGGATGAAGGCAATGAGCTCGCTCGTCAGAACCTTAACGGAGGAAATAAAGACCGAAAAGGAACGTGACTCAGCCCCGGCCTCAACCTTGAATACGGAGATGGCACTAGCCGAACTTAAACAGTCGGTGAGTGAAGTGAGTAAGGAGGTCACGCAACAGAGGACAACGATAGCCCACGGCCCAAGCACATACGCCCAGAAGGCAGCGCTCCCGAAGCAGGCCGGCACCCCCAACCACACCGCGATCTTATCGTCCAAGGACCCGACAAAGACCAGCGATGGTGTCCTACGGGAGTTCAACAAAGTCTGTGACGTGAAGTCTACCGGGTTGAGGATCGAGCGGGTACGAAAGGCCAAGAACCAAAAGGTGGTGGTTAGCTGTGCCAGTGAGAGAGACCTCGAGATGCTCAGAAAGATAACGGAAGGGAAACTCAACGCGGAATACCCACAAATGAGAAACCCCCTAATCTGCGTCAGGGACGTCTTCACCTACCTTAAAGACGAGGACCTACCGCAGATGTTGTTATCTCAAAACCACCACTTACTGGGAGGCCTAAACGTGGACCCCGCTCAGATAAAACTCCGGTACCGCAGGAAAGCTCGAAACCCGCATTGCTGTCACCTGGTGTTTGAGCTCCCACCGGCTGTCTGGAGGAGGTTTGTGGAGACTGGAAAAGTCTACATCGGCATCCAAAGGCAAAAAGTGGAAGACCAGTCGCCCCTTGTACAATGTTCTAAATGTCTGGCCTATGGACACACAAGGACATTGTGCAAGGAGGCGAGCACCAACTGTCGTTTCTGCCTGACCTGCCACGGACCCGGCAAATGTCCGGAAAATCCAGAGACACCAAAGTGCATCAACTGCACCAGGGCAGGCAAGGAACCAACGGAGGTACAGCACGAGGCGTTCAGCCCCGACTGCAAAGAACGTCAGAAATGGGACACCATAGCACGGTCGAGAGTAGCATACTGTTGTTGACACAGTTGTACCGGCGAACAACAAGCAAAACCCCCCCGCCGCCCCCCACAAGACAAAGTTCCTGCAAGTCAATCTGCAACGGTCCAAGCTGGTAACAGCTGAACTCCACCAGGCCATGCAGAACGGAAACTACGAAGTAGCACTGCTACAGGAACCGTATGTGGGCGGAAAGGGAGAGATGACGCCGCAACAAGGTTTCAAGGTGATTCAGTGTACACAGAATCGCGCGAAACCAGTGAAGTCAGCAATAGTAGTGCTGGGTGATCGAGTCCAGGTGCAACACGACCCACAGCTGGTCACGGAGAACATCACGGCGGCACTTCTGAAGTTTGGTAATGTATCAGTTGGAGTAATCTCGGTCTATTTCGAGCCCGACCAAGACTTGGAGGGATACATTGACAAAACAAAGGAGATCATGCTTGGATTGGGTACAGACAGCTACATCGTGGGAGGGGATGTGAATGCCTGGAGCTACTGGTGGGGAAGCAGATCGGAGAACCACAGGGGGGTAGCTTACCATAGCTTCCTCAATGAGGTAGACCTGAATGTTTTGAATGTTGGATACACTCCGACATTCGAGACATACCGGGGAGGCAAGCTATACACTAGCATCGTTGATGTGACAGCGTGCAGTACCAACATTCTGTCCAGGATCCAAGACTGGGAAGTAGACAGGAATGTTGTCACGTCCGATCATAACACCATAATTTTTGCAGTGGGTAGTGAAGCGGCCCCGAAGCCAGTACCAAGACCAACAACCAGGATTTACAACCCAAAGAAAGCTGACTGGACCAAGTTTAAGACCGTTCTGTCAGTGGAGCTTGTGGAAAGAGACTTGACGACGCATTCTTTAAATAACATTGGAGACACAGAAGCACTGGAGCAGGCGCCCAACGCCTACATCGGTGCGGTGTCGAAAGCATGTGAAGAATGCATCCCGAAACCGGGAGCTCCCAAGACAAACGCAAAGCCGCCGTGGTGGTCCAAAGATTTGGACCGACTGAAAAAAGAGGTGTTAAGAAGGAAAAGGCGAATAAGGAACGCAGCCCCAAACCGAAGGCAGTACGTACTCGACCAATACCTCCAGGTAAAGGAAGAGTATGCCATGAAAGCGACAGAGGCTCAGACGGCTAGCTGGAAGGATTTTTGCACCGCGCAGGATAGGGAGTCTATGTGGGACAAAATCTACCGAGTAATCAGGAAAACGGCTAGACGTCAGGAAGACACGTTGCTCAGAGACGAACGGGGGCTTACCTTAACACCGAAACAGTCGGCTCAAAGACTGGCTGAATGCTTTTACCCGGATGACCGCCAGGACGGTGAGTCCGATCATCACAGGAGCACCAGGGATGATACGGAGGGAGACAACCCAGCAGTGGAGTCACACCTCACTGGCAATGATCCACTTTTCACACAAGCGGAAATGGATACAGTAGTCAGAAGTATGAACCCGGAAAAGGCACCTGGATCAGACGGACTCACTGCAGATATATGCGCAGCAGCTATTCAGTGCAATGGAGAAGTATTTTTGTGCTTAGCGAATTCCTGCCTTAGGCTAGCCTACTTCCCCAAAGCCTGGAAGTCAGCACATGTCTGCATCCTACGGAAACCCGGTAAGGAGGACTATACCCACCCCAAGTCATACCGACCGATTGGTCTATTGTCGGTATTAGGGAAGATCCTGGAAAAAATGCTAGTAAACAGGATCAAGTGGCATATCCTCCCGGCCCTGAACAAACGCCAGTACGGGTTCATGCCCCAGAAGTCGACGGAAGACGCCCTCTATGACCTGATGAGACACATAAGAACCGAAGTAGAAACGAAGAAACGCATTGTGCTACTCGTCTCGCTAGACATAGAGGGAGCTTTCGACAACGCCTGGTGGCCGAAGCTCAGAGCCCAACTGGCCAAGAAAGGCTGCCCGAGAAATCTTTATCACATAATCCGCTCCTACCTGGACGACCGCATGATAAGGGTACACTACGCGGGCGAAACCAGCGAAAAGCCCACCACAAAGGGGTGTGTCCAAGGCTCTATAGGAGGTCCAATCTTCTGGAATGTAATTCTAGACGATCTCCTTCAGATGCTCAACGACACGGACGCCCATTGTCAGGCCTTCGCTGACTACGTCACTCTGGTGTTCTCTGGCAACGAATCAGGCGCAGTAAAAGCAAAAGCCGAACGGACTCTCCAAAAAGTGGTCGAATGGGGTACCCAAAATAAGCTTAACTTCGCCGCTCACAAAACGGGAGCCATGGTTATAACGAGGAAGCTGAAATGGGATCCCATCCGAATCTCAATGGCTGGGACCGTGGTGGAGCTTGTCGACGAAATCAAACTGTTGGGACTCACCATAGACCGTAAGCTGACCTTCAACGCACACGTAGAAAAAACGTGCCGAAAGGTAACGGATATCTACAGACAGCTGTCACGTGCGGCGAGGGTGTCATGGGGGCTCAATAGCGAGATAGTGAAAACCATCTACGTGGCGGTGATAGAGCCGATCGTCCTGTACGCAGCAAGCGCTTGGCACAAGTCTGCCAATAAGGTGATGGTGCGAAACAAGCTAGACTCAATACAGCGTGGTTTCGCCCAAAAAATTTGCAAAGCGTACAGGACGGTCTCTCTGACATCGGCGCTGATCCTGTCGGGAACCCTCCCACTGGATTTGCGCATTCACGAAGCGGCAAGCCTCTACGAGGTCAAAAAGGGCTACAGTGAGGACCACATTCCACCAGGAAGAGAAATTGAGGAAAAAACTGACGCCCTGAAGAGACCGCACCCGTCAAGGGTTGTGTCCATCGACTACGTCTGCTTGGAGGAGTTCAGCCAAGACGTGATCGATAGATACGACCTCGAAGGCCCTCAAATTTACACCGATGGGAGTAAAATTGAGGGCCAGACGGGAGCGGCACTCACATGGTGGGAGAATGGAAGAGAAATCCGCCACTCAACCTTTAAGCTAGCGCCCTATAACACCGTGTTTCAAACCGAACTGTACGCTCTACTCAGGGCAGTGCAGATCGCAGGGAAACACAAGGCGCAGAGAGTCAGCATCCTCAGTGACTCAAGATCCTCACTGGAGCTCCTCAAATCACCGGACACGACACACCCCTTGGTCCAAGAGATCAAAAATGCCACAACCCAAACAAGAGCAACGGGGACCGATCTCAGGTTCTATTGGCTGCGAGCTCACGTTGGAACGCCAGGAAACGAGAGAGCAGACGAACTGGCAAAGTAAGCAGCCCTTAGGAAAAAGACCGCCCCCCAATATGACATGGTGCCGGTGTCCTACGCCAAGAGGTCGATAAGACAAAACACGCTCGAACAGTGGCAGGTTCGCTACGGGGCATCCGGGACAGGTGCGACAACCAAGAAGTTTTTTACAACTGTGAGAGACGCGAACAGCATATTAAAGAAACTCAAACTCACAAACTTCTTGGTTCAAGCGTTTACTGGTCACGGAGGCTTCGCCGCCTATCTCCACCGTTTTAAGATCAAAGATTCACCTTCGTGTGTCTGCGACCCGACCCTTGATGAGGACATCTGGCACATTGTCTGCGAATGCCCGCGTTTTGGAGTCAAAGTTTCTCCAGATAGCTCAAGCTGGAAAGCCCTGCTGGGAACAGAAGCCAACCGCGAAAGCACGAAGGGTTTTATAGAAAAAGTGGTACGCGTAGCGTGTTTAAGGAACAAATAGTTCGGAGCCCGGACTATTGTGTAAAACGCTACGCTGAAATCTGACACCACGAAAACCCTTCGGCCACAGGACCCGGGCAGGATCCCACGCCGAAACAACCCCCCAGGCCTCCCTAAACCTTCGTACTCGTACCCCCCCTTCAAACCTCCCCCCTTCGCCGTATCCTGTTCAACATTCTTCTCCCACATAAACCCCCGTACCTGTATCCCCCCTTTAAACCCCCAATTTTCTTCTCCCTCATCCCAATCCCAACCCAACGCACCCCTAATCTTGTGGGATGATGCAATAAGTATTAAAATCTTCCAAACCCTTACCCCCATCTCTAATAACCTCTGTTTTATCTTTCTTTGTTTTAACGTAATTACATCTATGTTAACCCAGAGCTAGCTCTAACTTTCAGTGTATAACATACACTTAAGGTTAGAGTTAGATATATTCCTGACGCACGCACCTCCCGAACACCTAACGGGTGTCGGTAGGACGGGGGATGGGGAATCCTGCAGCCTCCTAAACGGGAGAATGACTTTCTCTCCCGGCCCTTCAGCACTGGCTGGGGTAAGGTTCCGCGCGCGATTCACTGGTCCCCCGTCAAATTGACACCAGCCCTCCCATTAAAAAAAAAAATGAATAGGCTAAGTTGCAACGGAAGAGGTCACAAAAGAGGGCAGCGCAAGGAGACCCGCGCAAAAATAGTATCTCCAGGCAAAAGAGAAAGCCTCAAAAAGGGTACGGGCCCAAGGGGACGGGTAGGGGCCCCACCCATAAAGATGGTATCAACAGCCACACAAGTGGTCCTAAAAGATCTCCGACCCAACCCTTCCATTGTCGGGCAAAAGAAAGGAAGCCCGTAGTCTGTAAGCATGCATGCGTCAGGATTTCCACTCCGCGACTCACATAGCTATAAGTCTCCCCCCCATCCCAACCCCCATTCCTATCCCCCCTTTTTTTCTTGGAAAAACCCCGCGGATAAGTAAACGGAGGAAGGACTTTCTCCTCCGGCCTTTCAGCACTGGCTGGGGTAGTATCCGCGGGAGTCTAAATTCTAGTTGGTAATAGGGGCATTGGTGTTTTTAGCCGGTGCGAGCCCGGCAGTACCTGGGCCCTCCATTCCCAGGTCTCCGGAAGGGATTTTCACCTCTGCCCCTTTTTCTTAAGCAAACAAAAGCAAGGACTTTTGTCTTTGGCCCCTCAGGCGATTACCAAAAAAAAAAAAAAACCCAAACAATTTACATTTGTAGCCTAGTACCAAGTTGTAAGTACGAAGGAGAAGCGATATAATTTAGTCGGGTTATACCTTTATTTTCCTAAGCAACAAACAGTTTTTATGCGGCAAATAACATTATCTACATATTTATTTCAATAAATTGGTGAAATCAGCTTTATTACTAAAAAATACCTAACTCAATTTCATTTAAATCATTTAAATTTTTCGGTAATTTGTATTTTTTTTCGCAAGTGTGTTGAAAAACGTCGTATGTAACACGTGTGCCTGTGACCATAATATACGCGGCTTTCTTGTGGCGCACTCGCTTTCGCTCGTGCGCACACAATAGCGCCTTGTGTACAAACAATGGTCAACTTAGCACACTTGTATCATAATGTACTATTATTAAATCTGACATGCACTTGATTATAATTATAAACTATGATTTGAACTGACAGTAACATTAATTTCATTTGTTTTTGAAATTGACAATAATGTAACATTACGCTAGCACAGTAAAATAATTTTGCGGAATACTAAGATTATTTAAGGGGGCCATTTGCAACGTCAAAAGATGGCGGATGTGTAATTTGTTTTAGTTTTATTTGTGTATTTAGGTGTTCAAAGTTCTTTTTTGTTAGTGATTTGTACTTTTACTGCCTTTGTGTTGCACAGTGATAGAAGACTTGGACTTATTTCGTGTATCCTGGCATCTTACTTCTCGTTTCAAGTGGACTCGCAGTGGTACAGAGGTTAAAACTATCTTGGCCTCTGTCCTACATATCACCGTACAACGTTGCCACCAATCTTCCTAGAGAAGGTTGGATTGTGTTTTATTACTACATATATTGATTTATACTCATATATACTTGACACTGGCGAAATCACTTCATAGTGGAAACGCCACATCCCCGCGGTAGTAGCTGTTCAAGTCGCCGCGGGGCAAAGAAAAAAAGAAAAAAAAAAGAAAGATTATTTAACTATGGATAATACTGACGAGTTTAAAGTTAATAACAGAAAAGGCGGCCAAGTGTTACTCTACCGTGGACGCAGATATTATCGTCAAAAACTTTATTCGAATGGATCTGTAATATGGAACTGTAGCCAAAAGCGAAATTTAAAATGTACTGGATCTATAACTACTGAGGTAAGATTTTTATACAAATGTATTTTATATGTTAGGGTACGTAAACTTTCCTACGTACCTATCTAGTAATGAGTGTTGATCTCCATATCGATTTAGATACATAATTGAATTTGGTACAGTCAGGGCCTGATATATCTCCATAGTAGGTAAAAAAAGTTATGTTAGTTAAGAGACCGAGGTGTAAATAACAACTTCCCTATATTATTTTTCTCTGACAGACGGACAAAGTAATTCGACAAATCAAGCACAAAACAACGCCAGGCACGGAGTGTAATCCTAATATAAAGAGAAATGAATTCGATTCACTTGTAGAAGAAATGAAACTAAAGCATCTACATCTGCCGAACCACTTCCAAAAAAAAATTACACGAAGCATATAACACCACTGATTCATGAAAATGATATTGCGACATTGCCTAATTTTGAAAGGTTGCTTGAATACAGCCCGTAAAAAGGCATGGAAAGTGAAAAAAGTCAAATTTCAAAAAATATCTGAGGCGGAAGTGCCCAAAACTTTACGCGAATTATCATTAATAGGGGACTTTATAGAAAAGGATATTAGAATACTGATATTATTCAGTACTGAAGTGACTGATTTACTTCCCCAAATAAAGGATTTTTTTCCTGGATGCAACATTTTGGAGTGTTCCAGAACCAGAACCGTTTTACCAATTATTTACTATACACGGCGACATAGGTAGCTCACTCAATTCAGTCTTAGCAGTCCCAATAGTTTATGCTCTAATGAGCGATTAGACAGAAGCGTCGACTTTTGCTTTATTTGATATAATAAAGACCGTATTTAAAAACGGGTGGAACCCAAAAAAGATTCATATGGACTTCGAAATAGCTGCATCCAATGCTTTAAAAAAATATTACCTGATGTGATTATAAAAAGATGCTATTATCATTTTAATAAATGTATCTGGAAGAAGGCAAAGTCATTGGGCATCCAACACAAGCTTTACAGACGTATAGTTGGTTTATGTGCAGTGTTACCGCTGGTTCCTATGGACAAAATTGACGAGGGATGGAAATATATCCAATCACGGAGTTTGAATAAAGGAGATGAAAAATTAAATATCTTTATGGCATACGTAAAGAAAACATGGATGAAAAATATTTTTTCACTTCTCATGCTCGTAAAGTCCTTCTTTATGCTGAGTATAGGCTGCATAAAATCGCATTTTATGCACTAGTGCATAAAGTAATTTCTTCTTTTAAGACTAAGGCAATCAGGCCTTACAGTCTTCACACAATACACCTTCATTTAATTGATATATTTTTATGAGATTTTGGTTACATCTTAATTTAATTACGACATTTGTATAACTATCTAAATACAAATTTACGAATAATACCTAAGGCGTGCATTTACGGTAAAAAAATACAACGCAAATATTTATAATAACTTTGCATTAAGCATCAGACCATAGTCAAACCTGTCAAACGTCACATAGTAGAAAATTAAAAAAAAAAGTTAAGAAGGTAATCAGGCCTTACAGCCATGCGCAAACATAACATTTTAATTACTTACATTAAATATAAAAATTTAATAAATTATCCTGTAAGTATGTGCTTCTTGTTTTATTTCCTTGCAATCGAAGTGAAAAGCAGAGTGTAAAATTCGAGCATAAAACCCATTTTACCCTCGACGTGACTATCCACACTTGCCGTTCCGGCGCGTGTTGCTATATGCACATCTTGGGTAAAATGGCTCGTTTTATGCACTTGTTGTACAATCTACTATTTTTATAAATGAATGGTTTGTTGCCCAAGAGAGACACAGGACAAACAATATTATGGAAACCTGGCATTCCTTATTAAACATCTCCATAAACAAAAACCATGTGACGTTGGCAAAACTCCTCTAAGTTCTCCAACAAAACGTGACTATCCAAAAAATAAAAATTCATTATAAAACATTACAAAAACGAAGAAAAAATTAAATAGAAAAAGACGACGATATAATGGAACTGCAAATGCAGTTAGTTCACGGTGAAATTGCAGTTCGCTATTATTTAGAAGCTTTGCGGTAAAATAACTGATGGAATTATTTTTAATTTTATTGCCTTTTAATGATTACTATTTTATCTCGTTCAATTATTTATCTTGTTTCAAGAAAGTAGCAACTTTACATACCTCACTAACAAACCGGTCAAGTGTGTGTTTGGTGGGACCACGAAAACGTTTCGTCCCACCAGTGGGACATCGCGGTGGGACCACGGTTCCGGAGTGGTTCAAATCTATCAGGAAAGTTGAGATAGAAACCCATAGAGTAAGGGCCTGTTGTTTGATCAGTAGTTAAAGTAACTAATCGTCAAAACTCTTAACTAATGTGGTAATGGTTCAATCTCAATGAAACGTGTCAAATCTTCGATTCCTTTTTCGAATTATAACAATAGGCTATTTGAATAGTTTTATGTGTGTATGTAGGTACGTAAACACTCTATTGTACAAAACACAGAAATTCAAATACGATATTTACAGAAGGAATATACAAAGACAAACCCCTTTCAAAATCCCTTTAAGGGATCTCTTCCAGCTAACCTTTGGGTGATGGAGGAAAACAAGAAAAAAAAGTGACAGCGAGTAGCTATCACAACACTATTCAGTAGTTCGAAACATGGAACCAACTGAGAGCCAGGAGCGTTTAAACTCTGTCACGTGACACCGATGGCGTCATAGTCGCACAGACGACGGGTACAAAATTATGCGAGGCGACACAGACGAGAGTTCAAACTACGAGGGGCGTTCAATAAATTCTCGGCATGAGAAGGAAAACAAAGGCACAAGCAAAAGATAAGTGTCATAATTCTTTTGTAGGTTTTGGTACAGCCGATAAATTAAAATAAAGCCGTTTAACTTTATCAAGTTTTGTATCTACATATTTTCATTTTCTGGTTTTTGTTTGATTTTTGGCGCAAGTCACTATTACGCAAACTCAAAAAAACCAACCAAATCAGTCCAAACTCGGTGCGGTTACTAGTAACGGTTAAAGAGTTCCACTGGCCACCCCCTGACTCCAATATTTCGTCTTTGTATGATAAGGATCCTAAATGAACCCATCATCTGTGTATGATAAGGATCAGTATACAAGTGATATAGTTTTATTTAAATATGGACTTTACCGGGTTGAAAATAGGATTCTAATTGACTTGAAGAAAAATCGAACAAATGCAATCTTCCATTGATAATATTCAGTAGTTCGAAACATGGAACCAATTGAGAGCCAGGAGCATTTAAACTCTGTCACGTGACACCGATGGCGTCATAGTCGCACAGACGATGGGTACAAAATTATGCGAGGCGACACAGACGAGAGTTCAAACTACGAGGGGCGTTCAATAAATTCTCGGCATGAGAAGGAAAACAAAAGCATACGACTAGTTTTCTATGTTTATACACTTATAAGATCTGTCAATTAGTTTTATTACCCCTCATAAAAATATTTTTATCTTTGGTGTCAAAATACTCCGCCACCGCTGCCTTCAACGCTTCATCATTAGAAAATCGATGTCCGCGAACATCCTTTTTAAGGTTGGGAAACAAAAAGTACCTAGTCGCTGGGGGCCAAGTCTGCACTGTACGGCGGGTGAGTAATAGTTTCGAACCCAGATTCAAGAACAGCAGCCTTGGCAATATATAATAATATGTTGGCTCGCAGGTTCGCACGCTGCACACAAGAAGTTAAGTTAACTCTTTTTAAAGCATTCTGTCAGACTTTTTACACGTGCGGCTTGTGGGTTAAATATACACTCCGATCTTTCAACGCCCTACGTGTTCAATACAACAACGGTTTGAGGATGTTGCTGGGACTGCCTCGTTTCTGTAGCGCGTCAGGGATGTGCGCCGAGGCTCGCGCCGATAGCTTCCAGGCAATTATTCGCAAGAGAGTCGCCTCCCTGATGCGACGTGTGCGGGATAGTCCCAATAGCCTCCTTAATACGATTGTGCATAGGTTCGACTGCCCAGTCGTAAAACGCTGGAACTCCTGCCATGCGGGTCATAGAATTTTATTGTTTTGATGTGTCATAGAATGTAATACCTACTAACATAAATTTAAGCAACTGTTACTAATAATATGGACCCTGTGTTTGAAATAAATTATTATTATTATTATTCTTAGATATTTATTACTTTTTCTGTAAGTTAAGTTTTTTACAATAAATATTTAAATATAAAAGTAAAATAACAATACTAATACAAAAAATAAACATTATAAAAAACCTAACCTACGAGTGCCGCCGGCAGCGGGGCAGGGCTCAAGCTACCGGTGGTTAGGGCTGCAGAGAGAGGAACCTCCTCACAATGCGTGCCGTGTCGAGGAGTACTGCCTTCTGTATCTGGCCCTTGACCCAGCCATCTAGCGAGAGTCTCTTAAGGTGTTGGTCAAAACTCTTCGCTATAAGACCGTTTGCCGAAACAACTATCGGGACAATGTTCGTTGAATCAACATCCCACATGGCGGTCACCTCGTGAGCCAAGTCAAGGTACTTGCTGAGCTTGTCCTTCTCAGCCTTCACGAGGTTCTCGTCATGCGGGATGGTGACGTCGACGAGCACTGCCCGACGTTGAGATCGATCTGTCAACACGATATCAGGCTTATTGGCGACAATAGTCCTGTCCGTGATGACAGATCGATCCCATTAGAGCGTAGCACGACCATTTTCGAGAACTGGCGCCGGTGTGTACTTATAGTACGGCACTTCAGACTCAACAAGACCATATTGAAGAGCAAGTTGCTGATGGATTATCCTGGCCACGAGGTTATGTCTGTGCAAGTACTCACCGTTCGCCAAATGCGAACAACCGGAAATTATATGTCTGAGGGACTCGCCGGGGCAACGGCACGCTCGACAAATGTCGACCGTGCCATCCCTCAGAATATATTTCCGATAATTGTTCGTCATTATGACCTCGTCAGCAATTGCACAGACAAAACCTTCGGTTTCCCCAAAGAGGTCACCGAACCGTAGCCAGTTCACGGACGCTAAAAAGTCTACGTCGGGCCTTGTTAGGGCCCGGTAGAACCGTCCGTGTAGCTCCTTGCTCTTCCATATGTTCTTGCGGTCTTCAGTGCTCAACACCGTTGGTCTGCGCCAGCTCTCGTTTGCCAAGGAGAGAGGCGTGAGGTTCCTGTCTACTGCAACCACATCACGGTGCATCCCACACTCATTGCCTAGGAAATAATCCCTGAGATTGCACACCTCGTGGTTGTGGAGATTCTTAGCATTTAAAATGCCTCGACCTCCACACTGCCTCGGGATGTACAATCTCATGACAGATGAGCGTGGGTGCAACATGCGATGTGATTTGAGCAGTAGCCGGACCCTCCTATCCAGGGCGTCCAGCTCAGTCTGAGTCCACCTTAGTATGCCAAAGGAGTATGTGAGCAGCGGCATCACCCAGCCATTGAAGGCGCGCACCTTATTGCCACCCGACAAAAGACTGTTAAGAACTTTTGTCAAGCGGCAGAAGAAGCGCTCCTTCACTAACTGCTTGACTTCGCCGTCCATAATACCCAAAGACTGTGACATACCAAGATATTTGTAGGTTTCAACTTCGGAGAGAGATCTGAGAGTCATTGTCTCAGAAAGCTGCAAATTCGTTGAATTTACAACTTTCCCTCGTTGAACATGCATAACCGCACACTTATCTACACCGAATTCCATCTTGATCGCACTACTGAACTCTTGTGTGATTTTCAATAGTGAGACAAGATCTTGGCGCTTCGATGCAAACAGTTTGAGGTCATCCATGAACAATAAGTGAGAAATGACTTCAGCCTCTCTACGAAGTCGATAGCCAAGCCCGGAATCCGTCAGCAAAGAGCTGAGAGGATTCAAGGCAAGGCAAAACCACAAAGGACTTAGGAGCAGCATTCGATTATTATTATTATTATTATTTGTATGTCTTTACCAATCACGGGACTATGGGAGTCCCGGACCTTTGGAAGGCGTACATGGAGCCGAAGCCAACACGCAGAGGCCCTTTAGACAAGTTTAATTTAGTAAAGTTACGGGACACCAACCGGCGATTGTCCCTGAGTTCAAACTAAAGAAGTATGCTCCCACGGACAACCACCGGTCAGTGTAAAGACTATTTAAGAAGGATGGGAATACTAATAATAGGTTCTATGAGTGAACTGATATGGATTGGTGAACTAGGCTATTGATGAAACTACGGCGCCTGCCTGGCCAATGCTAATTACTTTGGTTTAAATGGCAGGCGGTGACTCGCCAACTCAATGGAATGGACCTCCCGAAATAGCCACATATATATAGCAGCAGGGAGGCAACAGTTCCAGAGGGGCTAAGGGTGGAGAGGTGCTTCTGGACTTTAAACGACCATAAGGTGCCCACTCACCACTTATGCAACACATCCACCCTTCGAGCATATAGCTCTTGCGACTCCACTCTGACCGGCCAATAAAGGCAAGCCAGAGGTGAGGGTCTGTTCCTCGTCATTGCACACCGCAGCCGGCCGGTGAAGGCAAGCGTGAGGTGAGGAACAGGACCTACCCTCGGGAGCACTCAGGTCCGTGGTGTCGCCACTCACCACAGCTCGCCACTAGCTGCCTTGCCTTATTATTATTATTATTAATATGAGCAGTATGCACAGGGGCGTTGTCATGAAGAAGCAGCACTCCTCTGGTAAATTTTCCCCTCCTCTTGTCTTTGATTGGTCCCGTAATTGGCGTAAAATGTAAGCGTAGTACTCTCCTGTAATATTGAAACCCTTTTCTTTATAATCTATTAATATTATCCCTTCACAATCCCAGAATATTGTCGCCATGATCTTGCCAGCTGAAGGGACGACTTTGTATTTCTTGGGTGTTCCTTTAACGTGCCACTGCATCGACTCTTGTTTGCTCTCAGGGTCATAATGATGAACCCGTTTCATCTCTGGTAACATTTTTTTGGAGCAAACCATCAGGGTTTTTGGCACACAGCTCAATGAAGTGGGAATAACAAGCAACGCGCGTATGTTTCTGAAACGGCGTCAACATCCGTTGTACCATCTCGCACTAACTTTGGACATGTTAAGATGATCGTGAATAATATCATGTATTGTACCAATAGAAATATTGTTTTTTTTGTGCTATATGTAGACCTAACCTTCACTCGACCATCTTCCAGTATAATTTTCTCCACTTTTTGAATGTTTTCTGGTGAAGTAGCTTCAACAGGCCGACCAGGTCTAGGGGCATCTTCTATGCTCTCCCTCCCACACCTAAATTCATTTGACCACTTTTGGACAGTAAATAATGAAGGAGCGGACTCACGGTAAACTAAATCCAATTCTTCTTTAATAGACTTTTGATTTTTCCCTGTTTAGTCAAGAATTTTATCACTGCACGATGCTCCAATTTAATTGACATTGTAAAATCGCTCATGGTGATCACGTTTGTTTAGCAGTAGCAGAAAAACAAAACAACGTGTGGGCTTCAACTTAACTATTTTTTATTGCCAAGTAATGACGCTTAGCGGCCAGTATTAAGAAGTTTACTAAAAAGGTTTGCAAGAGAGAATTATTGAACGCCCCACGTTAACCCTGTTCAGACTTAGGTACTTGTCGGAGTAAACAACTTTCTAACCTCAAAATGCAACTTTTTTGTATGAAACAGATATTTTATATAAAATAAAGCAATGACGGACAATACACTGGCCAAATGATGTCCAAAATGATTTCTTAGTTTACTTTATTTACGATAAAGGAGCTGTTTAGCCAAAAACTTTCATTTTGAGGTTAGAAAGTTGTTTACCATATAGGATAAGTAAGTTTGAACAGGGTTTACTAGTAACGGTTAAAGAGACCCACTGTCCACACCTTATACGAGGATCTGACTACATCGTCAGATCCTCCTCGTCACCATGCATACTTTATAGGACTAATCAAAACAAACAAAATGACTTCAAATTCGTTGGGGTTATTATTAGTAGGTATTAAATATTAAGTTACTGCATCACTGATAAGTAATAACAATAACGCAACTAAACGACGTAAAAATTTAATAAAACTGACAGGTTAGTTTTTGGTTGTTGAGACTCCATAATAATTTAATAATACAAAATCAAGAGAAACTTTTAACATTCAAAAAAATATTAATTTAAGTTTAGTCGAATATCTACTGTGACCACTGCTTTGCGCCCAGGTGCCCCCGCTCCTCGGGCCCGAGAACACTATGTGTGAGTGCCCCTTCTGCAACGCCAGCATCAAGACGGCTGTGAGGTACACCACCACGTCGCGCACGCACATCGCAGCGGCTTTGTTTTGCTTGGCATGGTAAGTTTAAAGTATAATAATGTTATCCTTAAAGCTTGAAATCATATTAAGCACCGATATTTTTTCTAATGTAATACTGTTGTTGTGTTGGACATGTCTAATGAGCTTAAGAGCCCAATTACCTTCGTCGTGTGGCTGGTGTATAACATATGCCCTATTTTAGATTTAAAAAATCTTGCTTAGTTCTGTTGAGTACTGGCTACTCATCTAATCGAATTTGTTTATTGATGTTGTGATTATGACTTTTCTGTAGGTACATAGTTACTTACTTGAAAATAAACATTACTCGGATACACTACGTTTAGTAATTTTTAATAAATGACTCATAACAATTACTAGTAAAACATGTGGTCGTAAAAGTGACCTCAGCTATCTAAGAGTTTTCGGGTGCAGAGCACTTGGCCATATACCTTCGTGTAACAATTTTCGTTGGTTATGACTGTTATGAGGTAATACTATGCCATGAAGAGTTCTTAAGTCTACAGATATAAAAATTTTAGAGAATATGTTTACTACATTGAAGAATACACATGTTAATCCTGAGGTACAGTCTGACTTAATATTTTTATTTGACGAAGAAGAGACCTCTAGGAGCCATGATACTCAGTTTTTAAATTGAATGGACAGTACCAGTTCTGCTGTTGAACTATCTTTACCGGTAAATCTTGAAGGTTCGGATGAAGATGAAGAATCTGTAATTCTAGAAGAGGAACAAGCCCCTGGTGAGCCTACTTAGAATAATGACTCAGGTACCTCGCAAGAAATAGAAAACCACCAGATTTTCTGCCTTACAAAGTGGCGGCGGTGGATTCGAATGAGCCTTCGACATATTATGAAGCTGTTCTTGCTGATGATGCTGATAAATGGCATCGTGCTATGGCTGATGAGCACAACTCATTGATAAAGTTTCACAAATTGGAATTAGTTCACAGGCCGAAGAAGAAGGTCAGCCAATCGGCCAAGCGGAAGGCCGAAAAAAACATGCTTATGGGTAATTACTATTAAGTATAAAGGGAGACTGGTTGTGAAAGGTTATAGTAAAATCAAATGTGTACACTACGAAGAGACTTTCGCAACAGTGATCCGTCATTCTTCCCTACGCACTTTATTCGCACTGGCTGCACAAATTTGTCCTAGAATGAAGCATTTGAATGTCTATACTGCATTCCTAAACGGAGACCTAGAAGAAGAAGTTTTCATGTAGCAACCCCTTGGTTTCAGAGAAAAAGGGAAAGAGGACAAGGTGTGTCTACTGAAGAAATCGCTATACGGCCTTAAATAGGCACCGCGGGCTTGGAATAAAAAGTTAAACTAGATTCTTTTAAAAATAGGTTTTACAGAAACTCCTTCTGAACCTTGTGTGTATACTAAACTTTTTGGTCAAAAACTCGTCATTATTAGAAATTTTGTCGATGACATAATAGTCTTCTTCCAGTCAGATTTGACATTTGAATTTGTAAAGAAAGATTTGTCGCAATATTTTTCTGTAAAAGATCTCGGAATATTAAAATCATATATTGAGAATATCAGAGTAAATCAGTCAAATTATATAAAGTTTTTGTTGGATAAGTTTAATATGACGCACTATAAAACTAGAAATACTCCTGTACCTATCTCAAAATAATCTGGAAAAGAAGTTATGCCTAGGTTTGCGACTCTTATCCCTATCAAAATTTAATTGGATGTCTTATGTATTTTGCTAAATCATGAGGAAGAAGAAAGCTTAAATATTAAAAACATTATATTTTCGTAGGGATCACAAATAACAATATCTTAACAAACAGCACACGTCAAAGACAAATCATAAAGCTGTAAGCTGTCAATATAAATCTTCACAGGTAAACAACCTCAACACGCCTCCTTAGATTTATATGGCAATAGGAAATCAAGTCAAGATATATTTAACATTTGTTTAAATTTAGCAAATTTGATGTTTCCTAATGATTTAGTGAGAATATCCGTTACATTATCTTCCGAATTAACTTTAACAATATCAATGGTTCCATTCTTAACATTCTCGTGAACATAATGATAATGCACTTCAATGTGCTTCGAGTTCTTTGTGAAATTACCATACTTGACAATAGCTACACTACCTGAATTATCTTCGTAAATATTTACAGGAGCATTGAACGTTATAAAAACATCAACAAGTATACTACGCAGTAAGCTTATTTCTGTTACTGCTTCTGACAACCCTATGTATTCAGAAAAAGTGGAAGATTTCGTCACAGAAATTTGTTTCTTTGACTTCCAGTAAACAGTCACCAAATAATCGAATTACAAAACCAGTAGTAGACTTACGGTCTACGACCTTTCCAGCCCGATCGGCATTTACGTAACAATCCATTATATTGGCCTTTAAATTCTGATAATATGTAAGCTTGTGGTTTTTAATCAAGTGTATAAATATTTTAAATCACGCAAAGCACATTTGAAATGAAAAAAATAATCCCTTACGCCGGTGCCCAGTTAGTTGAAAAAGCTACAGGTGTTTGTCTCTCTACTGTTTATAACATTGTGTCTGAGAGCAATAGTGAGAAATTCGCATCAACAAAGAAATTCACCTCCCCGAGAAATAAAAAATTACGTCCTTGTCCGTCATCAGCAGTAGACGATTTTGATCAGGAAGTCATCCGGAGAACTATATACAATTTTCATCTGTCCCATAAGCAATTTCCAACCTTAAAGGCACTCCACTCTGTGTTAAAATCTGATATTGGTTACAAATTTGGCATTTCCACCTTACGAAAACAAATACAAAAATTAGGATTTAAATGGAAAAAGACCGAGGACAACCGAAAAATATGAATGGAAAGACACAACATACGACTGCCAAGAATAAATTACCTAACCAAAATTGCGGAATATCGGTCTAAAGACTAGACTAGACTAGTTTATACTGATGAAACATACATCCACACTTCACCCGTGTCCGGAGAGGCTTGGACCGATGGAACCGAATTTGGTGTAAAAAAACAAATCAGTACAGGCCAGCGGTTAATAATAGTGCACGCAGGAGGAAAAGATGGTTTTATTCCCAACGCTTTGTTAATGTTTAAGGCAAACCAAAACACGGGAGATTACCATGACCAGATGAACTTTGTCAACTACGAAAAATGGTTAAATGAAAAATTTATAACGAACCTTAAACCGAATAGCGTACTTATTGTAGATAATGCGTCCTATCACAACAAACTTTTGAATCGTGCTCCAACGTCAAATTCTCTTAAACAAGAAATGATGGATTGGTGTTGTGATGTTGTGTGCTGTCAGCACACAACATTTCATATAGCCCGTTGATGTACAAAAGCAGATTGTATGATTTAATTAAACAAAATAAAGAGCGGTTTCGTGAGTACCACATAGATGCAATTTAAAAAAAAAGATGGCCACTCCGTTTTACGATTGCCACCGTATCACCCGACATTGATCCCGATCGAAAATATTTGGTCCATGGTAAAAGGATATGTAGCGAAAAGAAACGTTTCTTTAAACATGCAAGGCATTATGAGTTTAGCAACTGAACGAATGAATACTATTACTGCTGAGGACTGGGAAAATATTTGTCGCCATGTCGAAAGTGAAGAAAATAAATATCGATGTCAGGAAGGGGAAATGGATTGAATTTCAGACAATCTTATTATCAATACTTGTGACAGCTCAGATGAAGAACATGACAGCGACTAAAAGCAAAAAACAGAGGACTACTACTTATTCCATTTCTTAAGGGTATGTTATTTTATTAAATTAAGAGAAAATTATTCTCCTTTTGTTGCAAACGGTACAACCACTACAAATGCAATTCCATGTTCTCGATAATTCATCTATACTCAAAATATTTTTAATCGTAGTAACCATTTGCTTCGCTTTGCAAGCAATCAATAAGTCATCGACATACACTAAAATATACAGGGTGTCCAGTAAATAATGGATAACCTTCTACCCATCCATGGGGCACCTCAGGCTGGTCCCTAAAAAGGACTTATAGGTTTGGTAAAAGTTGCATGGTTTTCGAGATAATCGAACTTTTCTATTTTCTTAATAATTAGCACCTTGCTTTACTGTAATGACTGCCAAGGTCACAAATAAAGAGATTTTGTCGTTCTGTTTGCTGTTAAATATTCTTTAATAGTGATGCTAACGGATGTGTCTTAGAGCATTATGGTAGCGACACTAATTTCTTGTTAAACATATCTTAATTTATAACTTCACATTTTGCTTTAAAGTTTGCAACAACTTTGAATGCTTGAAGTGAAAAAAAATTGTATGAAAACCAGAGTGGCCAATATGTTGAAAAATAGTGTATCTAATACTGATTCTAAACTGGTATAACACATTGTGTTTACGTCTTTACAGATAAAGTTATTGCTGTTAGTATTCACTAAGAGCGAATTTTACCAAAACACCAAGTTATCGATAAGTAACTCTTTACTTGATTGGGTTAGTCATATCATAAAAAACGCTTCTCTTATGAAAACCAACGTCTAATTACTGCAAAATAATGAATCACAGAATACTTGAAACCTACATCAACAATAATATTTGTAAATAAAAACCGAATCTGTTTTTACGATTACATTGACGACGTTATCTAAATTCGGTTTTTATTTACAAATATTATTGTTGATGTAGGTTTCAAGTATTCTGTGATTCATTATTTTGCAGTAATTAGACGTTGGTTTTCATAAGAGAAGCGTTTTTTATGATATGACTAACCCAATCAAGTAAAGAGTTACTTATCGATAACTTGGTGTTTTGGTAAAATTCGCTCTTAGTGAATACTAACAGCAATAACTTTATCTGTAAAGACGTAAACACCATGTGTTATACCAGTTTAGAATCAGTATTAGATACACTATTTTTCAACATATTGGCCACTCTGGTCTTCATACAATTTTTTTTCACCACAAGCAGTCAAAGTTGTTGCAAACTTTAAAGCAAAATGTGAAGTTATAAATTAAAATATGTTTAACAAGAAATTAGTGTCGCTACCATAATGCTCTAAGACACATCCGTTAGCATCACTATTAAAGAATATTTAACAGCAAACAGAACGACAAAATCTCTTTATTTGTGACCTTGGCAGTCATTACAGTGAAGCAAGGTGCTAATTATTAAGAAAATAGAAAAGTTCGATTATCTCGAAAACCATGCAACTTTTACCAAACCTGTAAGTCCTTTTTAGGGACCAGCCTGAGGTGCCCCATGGATGGGTAGAAGGTTATCCATTATTTACTGGACACCCTGTATACAGTTAGGTTATTGTCTGTTTTGACATAAATACAATAGTCATATTTATTCATTTGAAACCCAATAATTGTAGCAAACTTAATAAAGCATTCGTACCATGCACGTGGGCTTTCTTTTAAACCATAAAGACATTTGTACAGCCTATACACTTTGTCAGTACCGTCTTCATAACCAAGAGGCTGTTTAACGTAGACTTCTGATAACACTTTACCGCTCAAAAATGCAGTCTCTACATCCATTTGATGTACATGTAAATTAAATTGACAACAATACGATAACAGCAATTTCAAAGTTTGCATCCTAGCAACAGGTGAATACGTATCATCAACATTAGTGGTTTGTTAGAAACCTCTTACCACTAACCTGGCTTTAAAAAGATCAACAGACTTTTTCTTGTAAACCCATTTCACATCTAATACCTCTTTTTTCGGTGGTGCATTCACCAAGGTCCAAGTATCATTTTTCACCAGGATGTTCATCTCACGGTCCATAGCTTCTCTCCGCTGATCAGCCTCGTCACACGTAGTCGCCTCCTGAAAAGTATCTGGAATCATTGCATCACAATAATTAACAGTTATACACCGTGTTTTTTTTGATTTACGATAACTTTAAGGGAACGTTCTTTAGGTCAACAAAGTTAATTTCCCGAAGACAGACAAATGATAAGTCTAACGGTTTTAAAGATATTTAATTTTTAAATTTAATCAGTTAATCACGTTAAACTAGTGTAAAAGGCTCTCTTAATTGATAACAACAATTTTCTTTTAATACTTTATATGACTCTTATGAGTAAAGAGTTTAAAATTGTTAGGTTTGTATACGCGTCAGTCTAAAGTGACAATCTTGTACCTGTCAAGTGTTATCTTTACTTGTGTGTGTATGTCACGCCAACATAGACGTATTTGACACTGATTATTAGTTAACTCTAAAGGCCCTTTTAGAATGACCAAAGATAAAAGATTTCATTATTTTGTACTAAACCGAAAAAAAATTTTTTTTTCGCAGTATTTAAAAATCTAATGTACCAATTAGTTTCTATGGATATACCTAGTAATATGCCGAAGTTATCGTAAATCAAAAAAAACACGGTGTACAGTAGTAGCCAAATTCTTCGTCAAATCGCTGTGGTGCTTTAATTTGCCTCTTAGAAGTTCTCCTCTCGTTATTTATTATCTCTTCACCATCTTTGTTTTTCAATATCTGGTCTTCTGTTTCAATTTTATCTAGTGTATCTTCCCATTTTTCTTCATCTTTTTTATTTTCTTCTTCGTTGTCATCAAAGGTAATAAAATAAATAAGCTTAACATCTTCCTCATGTGTCTTGCAACAACTACTCTATTATTGATCAGTACTTGCAATGGAGTCCCCACATAGCTGCACTGGCAGGTAAACTAAGTTCGGCAGGTTACGCCGTTAGGAAAATTAGACAAGTAACTAATATTGAGACAGCTCGCTTAGTTTATTATAGTTATTTTCATAGTGTTATGTCTTACGGTAATTTGGTTTGGGGTAAGGCTGCTGACATACAAACTATATTTGTGTTACGAAAAAGGGCCATTCGCTCTATTTACAATTTAAATTCCCGTGACTCCTTAAGAGAACTTTTTAACGAAATTAAGTAATATCTTAACTGTAGCGTCTCAATTTATTTACGAGAATTTTATTTATGTTATTAAGAATTTAGATTCTTTCACCAAAAACTCTGATATACATAAGTTAAATAATAGAAATAAAAATAAAATCGCTATTCGAAAATTCCGTATGTAAATCATTTGTTGGTCAATGCATTCATTTCTATAATAAATTACCTGACATAGAATTAAAGTTACCCTTTCCAGCATTTAAAAAATATTTGAACAGGTCGTTAATGTCTAAAGCGTATTATAGGGTCGAGGACTAAAGATTACAGACACTAATGTGCACTAATGTGCAGGTTAGTGTGACTGTTGGCAAGCAAAAGTAAATAACTACATGAAATAAATATTTTAATAACTTATATACAATTTCCCAGAAAAACTTACAGATGCTTTATTAAGCCAATAACAGTCCTCTACCAAAGTAAATGTAGGGAATTGCTTTTTAATTACTATAAAATATTAAGTTATTAAAATATTTATTTCATGTAGTTATTTACTTTTGCTTGCCAATAGTCACACTAACCTGCACATTAGTGCACATTAGTGTCTTTAATCTTTAGTCTTCGACCCTAAAATACGCTAACTTTAGACATTAACGACCTTTTCAAATATTTTAATTACTATTAAAAAGCAATTCCCTACATTTAATTTGGTAGAGGACTGTTATTGGCTTAATAAAGCATCTGTAAGTTTTTCTGGGAAATTATATACAAGTTATTAAAATATTTATTTCATGGAGTAAGATGTTGTATGTAGTACCTAGTAAGAGAAAAGGTTCCAGGTTAAAGAGAGTTAGGTATATTACTTTTTTTTATTAATATACCTAACTCTCTTTAACCTGGAACCTTTTCTCTTCTAACCCATCTAATCAAACTTTTACCTGCATCTCCAATATTCAACAAGCTATAATTCTTATATTTTCATGAATATTTCGTTCCCATTTATAAATATGTAATAATTGGAATACCAATCATTTTTTGGAGAAACTTTAGCCTGTGCCACGTTTATTAAAATCACCCAGCAAACAATGTTTGGCGTGTGAGTGACACATTTTGAATTCCATGTAAGGCGTTCAAAAGGTTAGAAACGCATTAAATTGGTAATTTATATTGATGTTTACTTACTGGTCCGTAGAAAAGTTGCATTTCCTACGGACTAACTAGTACTAACTAGTACTACCTACGCATTCATGAACTTTCGTAGTAACGAGCGCATTACGCATATCGGCGTCTGACTGAGGAAAGGCGCTTTGGTTCAAAAGTAAAGTAACATAGCCTTACGTAGCTCTATTACCGCAATTATGAATCTTAAAGTTATATTATCGTTTTCAGTTGTCTCTGCTGCGTGCCGTACTCGTCGGACTCCGCGAAGAATGCCGACCATTATTGCCCCAGCTGCAACAAATATTTAGGCACCTACCAAAAGTAGGATTACAGCTAAGAAGAATTTTTAATACCTAGGTACTTCTTTCTCTTTTTAAGTATGTAGGTACCTATACTTAAATAATTAATAAAGCAATGGTTTATTTCATGAGAAGCAATCATTGGGTTTTATACGTATCATTGAATATAGGGTTTTTATGTATCATTCATTCATTATCATTATGAATCTGTTAAACATTTGGTTTAAACGGTAAGAACAGTACCTAGAGTAAAAAAATGGTACAGTCAAGTTCATATGTATACACTTAGGTACCTTATCACTTTAATCGCTCTGACATTTCATGTATGGCAGCTAAAACAGTTATTAAATAGACAAGGTACTAAAGTATAGATATACATTTATGAACTCGACTGAACCTAAAGTCAAAAACTGCAAATTCGAATACGTTTAGTATTTAATAAAAAAAGAATCCCATCATTGTGAACACAGTAAAAGAAGATTACTAGTCACTCCCGACATCTATCATCGCAGAACAACTATTAACCTAACTAATTAACTTTTGTACTGGAATAGCGTCAGGATTGACTTCGTATCTTTCTTTCAATGTAATGATTACCATGTCACAAGTCCTGTTAAGTAGTTTATTAGTTTAAATTGCTTTTGGTGATTGATAATATTGGTGTGCCATAATTGTATTGGTAGTTTCCCGACACCCGACAAGAATGGAACTAGCTAAATTTCTTATCAATTGTTGGCGAGTGGCATACGGGTCGCAATATTTTGTAACCACCATTTAAATATCTAGTTCGATTTTTATCGTTCTTTGTTGTGGATAGGCATTATTCTTTTATCGTTCTAAAACTAAGTTAGTTATTATTTATTCGTTGACTCATTCAATCCAGTCGTGCCAGCTCTTTTGAAACAACCTAGTTACATACATATATATTCTCTGATTATTTTTATTCCACTTCAAAAATACCAATTTTTAACTGTATAAGCCTATCGTATGATTGTTTTGATTTGTTTTGTATGCAATATATTTTAACTACAGAGCGAAAGTGAGTGGAAGGGTCGGAAGAGGCCGCCCTAGGCGTACTTTTTCGAATCAAATCGGAGAAATACTGGAAAATGGCCGAATCTTAAGTACCTACCCGAAACCGACGTGCGTGCATGACTCGATGTATGAATGTGGAAGAAGCGAAAGACATTTGTCAGGATCGTAGCAGGTGGAAAGAAGTCGTCTCTGCCTACCGCTCTGGGAAACAGGCGTGATTTTATGTATGTGTGTATGTATATTTTAACTATGACATCTTTAACAAACCTAGCCAGCTAAGTAATCAGCAACATGGCAGAGGTTATTAATAGCGATAATATACTATACTAAGAAACATCAAGGACGTCGTCTGCCACCAAGGTCTGCGTTGTAAATTGTACAACAATCCAAAAATGTAAAAAAATATGTGGTATAGGTATATATTATGCGCACATGTTTGCCTCTGGCGTTCTGTAACACAAAAAAAATTGAAGAGGCTGACATCCAGAAAGACATCTCTGATTGTTGTAGTTGTTGTGTTTGAAGTTATTTTTATGATTTAAAAAAGCTGTATATGAAGTGCACCCTTGGCAGACTTGAGTTGTTCGATTAAAAACAATGAGAAGGAACACGGAAAAATAGTCAGCCAGTATGTTACCTCTGCGTTGTATATAGACAGAGCAGCACTTCAAAAATGTAAACAAAACAGTGGTGCAATATTATGCGCACATGTCTGCGTCTTGGACTGATGTTTGGATTTCTTATGAAAATCAAGAAAATCGATGAGGCAGACGTTCAGGCGTCTGTTATTCCAAAGTCAGACCATTGGGTTTTTTTTAAACCCGACGCTCGCGCCAAGCTACAAGTACAAAATTCGACGTCTACTGAATATTATTGAAAATAATTAATTTAATTTAATGTAGGAACGATTTTCAAAACGCGTCAGAAATATTTGGGTTCTGTCCGCTTTGTTTTCAATTTCAAAGTTGTACAGTTAAAAATCATAATGAATCGAATAAAGCATGGTTCATTTAGAATTGGCACGTATAAATTAATGTAAAAAAAATGTTTCTTGAATTCTTATTTCAAAAGTGACAATCACGGGTTGTTGACAACGTTTTGATGTTTAAATGGTGCACAAATTATAGACCTTGATCAATGCGTTTAATAGTTATCGACAATGGAACTTGAAAAATGGAAAGTAATTGTGGACAAATACTTGGAAAATCCATCATGGTCTGGGTCGAAGATAGCTAAAGCACTAAATTTCCACAAAAGTAGTGTTTGTAGAATTATAAAACTATACAAGGAGACCCTGTCTTGCCGCAGAAAGACCCAGGTCAATCGTAAATCTGGTACCAGGGATAGAGAACTTAAAAAGAAAGTGTTGAGAGCTGTTGAACAAAATCCAGGGCTGTCCGATTACGATATGTCCCGTAAATTAAAAAAAAGTCACAGTACTGTGAGACGGATTCGCCTTCGAGCTGGTTATAAGAGCTATAAAGCTATTAAAAAGCCAAATCGCACCATGAAGCAGAACCTTCAAGTTAAAAAGCGAGCTCGCTTGTTGTATGACAAAGTTTTAACAAAATTCAAAGGGTGCTTCTTGATGGACGACGAAACCCATGTTAAACTCAATTTTAAGCAACTGCCCGGTTCAAAGTATTACTTGGCTGATGCTAGAGGAAATAATGAAGAAAAATATAAGTTCGTTAAATTCGAAAAAATCGCAGAAAAATACATGATATGGCAAGGGATCTGTAGTTGTGGCTTAAAGACCAACATTTTCGTTACGTCTTCTACAATGACGTCAGATTTTTACATGAAAGAGTGCCTCCAGAAACGAGTTTTACCTTTCATTCGAAACCACCGTCTTCCTGTGAAGTTTTGGCCAGATTTAGCAAGCTGCCATTACTCAAAAAAGGTACTACAGTGGTATGAAACCAATCAGGTCGATTACGTGCCTCGTGACATGAATCGTCCAAATTGTCCACAGTTTCGACCAATTGAGAACTACTGGGCAATTATGAAAGGGAAACTCAAAAAGAGTGGCAAAATGGTCATAGATGTAAATTCGTTGCGATCTACATGGAATCTTCAAGCCAAAAAAGTAGATAAAAGCACTGTGCAGAAGATGATGGGATCTATTACGAAAAAAGTTCGGAATTACATACATGGTTTTGACAACTGAATATTTTTAGTGTAAAATGTAAAATAATAATACATATTTTTCAATTTATAATACTAACTGTTTTATTTCATTAATTTTTTAAATTTTTATAACCTTGGTAATATGTACCAATTCTAAATGAACTATGCTTTACGCGCAATGACAATCGTGTGCAAATGACTTGGTAGAGCTATTTTTTACCTTTTTACAACTCAGTCCCATAATAATGCAGCCCTCCGACGCATAATGACCTATTTTACGAACGCAAAATACCCTAAACGCAAAATGCCCTAAACGCAAAATGCTCTAAACGCAAAATGGTCTAAACGCAAAATGCTCTAATCGCAACATACCCTAAACGCAAAATGCCACAAACGAATAAAATAATTATTAAAATACTCCGTTGATTTATTTAATCGAGATTAATTTTGAGACGATTGACTATTTAATCTATTAATAAGAAGATTTAAAAAATTTAGTGCGTTATCCGTTTTATCGGTCAGCGTAATTGGACGGCCCATTTCTTTGTAAATTGCATTATTGGCAAGGATACCCTGTGTGGCAATGTTGGCGTATTTCATGGTAAGTACATTTTTCTTTTTACACATTCTGCGTTATGTGCTTTTAACGTAAGTACATTCTGCGTACTCTACATTTTCATAATCATAATGTACATTTTGCGTATGTACTTTTTTATTGTGTGCATATTTTGCGTGTCGTACGGAGGGTACATTTTCAGCTGAAGCCGTAAAGGGAAGTTAGGGAATGGGTATGGGAGACTTGACCAATGTGAAAGAGGATCAACACCAAGTAACATATGTCCCGTCTCCCACATCTTTAAAACTAAACGGTCTTATTCTCGAGTGGTTTTGTTAAATAACAATATCTATGACGCGTTAAAACAGTCTACTTACGGCCAAACCCTATATTCAAACAGCGGATAGATAAGCCTTACCTCGAGTTAAAATTTCACGTTTGCCCATACAAAATGTGTCAAATTTCAATCCGTAGTAAGCCTATCTATCCGCGGTTTGAATATTGGGTTCGGACATTAGACGTCAGGGTTGCCTGACAAAATCGGTTGTGCTATAAAAGCTACATTTATGGTTGGAAATCAACATCATGGGAATTCGAAATAATGGGAATTCGGCATAGTGGGAATTCAACATAATGGGAATCCAACTTAATGGGACTCAACATAATGGGAATTGAACATTCGGGGAATCCAACTTATTGGGACTCAACATAATGGGAATTCAACATTCGGGGAATCCAACTTAAAGGAAATCCAAATTGACGGTCCGGAAGGCGACCGAAACACGATTTCTTGCCGCGACGGAAAAATTCAAGGCATTTTACGACTTTAGGTCATTTAGCGTTTAGAGCATTTCGCGTTTAGGACATTTTACGACTTTAGGATATTTCGCGTTTAGGGCATTTCACGTTTAGGACATTTAGCGTTTAGGGCATTAAGCGTTTAGGGCATTTCGCGATTAGGGCATTTCGTGATTAGGGCATTTCGTGATTAGGGCATTTTACGACTTTAGGGCAATATGCGTCTGATTGTAATGCAGAGTTCTGAATGTCTGCCTCTTCCAAGACGATTGTGCCCAGCAACGCCCGAGGCATACATACATTATTTTAAGCAACTTCAATCCGCTGTAACGCGAAAGCGCAGCGACGTACTCGTAGGACCTTAACTGACTGAACCAAATCAATTTGTACTGATGATTAAAATTGCAATCCACCTCGATGCGAAACATGTGCAAATCATATACCGACATACTCGCCAGCTGCCTAGCTATAGTAAGAATCACCTCGATTAGCTTTCAGAGTCCTAATCCGTCACAAACACATGGCTCAGACCGCGCCGAGCATGCACCGGGTGCACAGTCGCACCCTCATTACTATTATTGTGTTATACCCGAAACTTAAGTTTTTGTTTCAGTACGGTCATTTGTTTTAGGAATTAATACACAATTTATAATTTGATATTTGACATAATTCAATAACCTTGAACCTTCGAGTAATAAAGGCCTTTTTCCGGCACGGTTACTCACTACACGGAAGGTCATTTGTTATTAGGTTTTGGGCCCCCAATCAAGAACCTTCTTTACGACGTTTTTTTCTAAAGTAAAAACGGTAGTTTAAATATATGTACAAGCGTCAACTTGGTGTGATTATAGTGCAAACCTTAAGAAAAAACACTAATAAATATAATACTAAAGCCGCCTAAGTGCGAGAGTTGAGCGGTACGGAACCCGCGGTGCGTGAGCCCGACTCGCACTTGACTGGTTTTACTAGTAAAGTTGCAGCATTTCATAAATGTCAAATACATACTTTTATGACTAGGTACCACTGCATGTAATGCTTGACATGCCTGCGCCTCTATTCTAGGCGGTAAAATCCATTACTCTTAAGTAAATAGCTACTAAACATACAGCTATCAAAACATAGACAATACTATAACAGGCCAAAATCGTTTTGGTTTTTACCGGTCCTAACCTGATGACGCGAATCGTTTATTGTGTGAAGTTTATATTATATACTCGTGGAGATTGCATTAGAACCGTTAAATTGAGTATCTACTTTCTTAACCGATTACAAAATCGCGTCTTATATACTACCTACGACTATTCGGTGTACAGCTTATTTTGTAGCACCCAAGTCATTTAAGATATTACTTTGCATTGTATACAGCCACAGCATTCTGGAACAAAATTTAGGTAACCCATTGTGAAATGAAATAAAAAAAAAGCTTAAAAATGTTTTTATTATTTATCACTTTTATGGAAAACAATAACTAATCTTCGATCAACAATACCGACTAGATAACTAGTCACATACAAAATCAATAGTAGATTGTGTCACAAGGGAGCAAAATGACATATTTAAGGCGAGGGCGTACATTGAATCCTGAACGAAGCGAAGGATTCTAAAATAGAATCCTGAGCGTAGTGAGGGATTCAAGTGTTAACGCCCAAGGTGGAAATAATTTTGCTACCGTGTTACACATACTGCTTTTCACATCACCTATGAGGAAAATAAAAGATCTTAGTGATGAAACAAATTTAATTATTCACACATTCTAGAAATGCTGAAATTATCAAATTTAACAACAGGAAATTATCGCACTTAACAACAATTATCAAATTTGGCAACAAAATGTCCTTGAACAGAAAAGTGCCACTTTGAACCCTCCTAGCAGGGAAGAAAAGTCCCCTTTCCGAGTAGGTGATATGAAAAGTAAATTCTGTCCGTTCAGTTGCATTTGTTTACCTACACTAATATAAGGAAACGAGACAAACCAGTCTACCAGGTCTACCAGAATCTCATGAGAAAAGGGAAACTAAAATTTAGGGCTTGCAACTACGGGATAATAGGATTTAAAGGTCTTGATACTTGATTTTCCACCAGTCCAATAAAAGTATGATGTAGTGAACTCAGTCTGCGTAGAAGTCTTTATTTATATGGAAGTTATTCCATTTGCAAGGGCAAAATTTAAATATCACGGCTGTGCAATATCTATCTACGCCGTGAAGATGAAACAAACCGTAGATGAACGGAACAAACCAATATTATTATTATTATAATATTTCAACGGTTAGGTTAGCCTAACCCTTGAAACCCTTTGGACTTGCATTTCTTATTGTTTAAGTATTAAGGTTAAATGAAAACTATCATGTGCATTATGTATGTTTATTATGATTTACTTGAAAATCCCTGCTCTTTTCCGCCATTCGAGTGCATGCTTCAGCCATTAGCTTTGAAACGCAACTAAGTCATCTCCTTTTTGGTCTGCCTCTGCTCCGGTGGCCATTTTGCGGGGTCCTTTCGCTGGCAACCTTGGCCTACCGTTCCGGATGCATTCGGCAGAGGTGTCCAGCCTAGTCCCACTTAAACTTAGCGGTCTTGGCACCCACATCCGCAATACCAGTTTTGCAGCGCAGCTCGGTGTTTTAAAGTATCAATATTATTTGGCTTCATTTTACTAGTCTATTAAAACACGACACTATACCATGTGTTGTATTTACATCCTCTTGCTCACAATTTTTACAGTATTTACACATGATTAACGACATTTTTCGCCTGAGATCGAAGAGCTTTAAGGGCATTTTTCCTGATAACTAACGCTATATTTGACTAAAAACAACTGACAAGCGGTGAAATTTGAATAACGGGCGTAAGGTAACATTGCCACATGAAAATCGAATTATTTTTACGTTTAAATATTTCACGACATTCTGGTAGACATACCTGCGACAATTTGTCTCATAAAACCAACAAAACAATAAATGCCATTTGTTAAATAGAAACGAAAATATATGAGTAAGAGTAGGATAAATAAAATATATTGAAAATCAACCATACTGTACAAGAATTAAAGTACTTTTTCCCGTTATTACGGGTGATCAGGTTTCTCTCTGTGCATCATGGGGTGAATTACGTCAAAAAATATGCTTATATGGATATGTCCTGTGATTCAGAGACTTATGTTTTTGAAGGCAGAGAATGTTTCTTATTTTACCACATAGAATCAGTATTTCGAATAAATATTTTCACTGTATATTTCTAATAACTCACTTTAAAACTGATCTGCCAGTAAGGATTTGATTAATATCTAGTCGGTTCATAAGTTCTGTCACTGAAATTTATTACAATAAAAAAAAAGAGTTTCATAAACCTGTAGTTAGTACATCAATAAAAACCTTATTTTATATAGAATAAAAAGAATAGTAATTTATATTTTTTACTATTGCAATCATCTGACGAAGGAGCTTTAAGCATTCCATTCGGGGCCAGAAATCACGGGTCAAAACACGCACGACCACGATACTGATAATGGCTATAACTTTTGTAAGCGTTCTCGTATTGAGTCGAAATTTGCGTGACGTATTGATCAGACTTTTATCTTTAAATTCTGATAAAATGTATTTCCAAGCAAATAAGATCCGCTTATACACCGGTCAATGTTCATGACTCATTAAATCGACCCTACGATTTCACATCAATTTGCAGCAATAATAAAACAAACCAAACTTCGAGCTTCATAAGTTTGTTTTTGAGTGTCGTTAATAAAATAATGCTGATCTCTAAACATACCCACAGATGAGAAGCTCCACAATATTAAACAAAAAACTTCGTTAGTTAACAAAAACTAACCTTTAAAGCGTATTCAAAAAGTGTTATTTTCAGTAAACTCGTGTGTATTTTAATCGGTGCCGGCCGTGAATGTTAGAAGATCGTATCGGAAATTGACAAGATTTCATATTTTCAAGACTTTAATTTTATTAGTTTTATAGATACTGTTTGGAAGGAAGAAGACACTAATAGTTTTAAATTTTCTATTAATATATAAATAATTAATTTATTATTAATTTATTAAGATGTACTTATTATAAAAGGGCGTAACTTCATTTCTACGACACAATGGACATATTACGTAAGTCTAATCTGTATTAAAAAATAAAATAGTGTCAATGTCAAATTTGAAGTATGACAGCTTTTTTTCTCGTGAAAAAGGGAATGGTATTATATCTATTCAGGCATAGTATTGGTAAAACTCGATATTTTTTTTAACTTACTTGTAATTTTGTAAATCAAGAAAAATAAATCTAAATAAATATTTTGCCGTGTTCAGGAGGCAAAACCCTTTCGATTCGTATAGTAATTTGTAGGTGTCACCAAAATGAAATGTTGTCAATTGCGGAAACTATGTAGAGTGATTATTAGTTCTTAAAGATGTACATTAACTAAGCTATTATTTTTTATATATTTTGAAATTAAAAAAATAACAGATGTTAGTTTTATTTGACTAAACCTTTGTGACAGAACTTAAGGACCGACTAGGTATAAACAAAAGATATCTACGGTACGCATAATCAATTTACAAAACCACTCAAATATTGCATTTTATTAGTTTGTATGAAATTGCAATAGCTTACAATTATTTTCTCAATATTTTATATTTTCAATCGATTTCTTTTCACGTCAAAAATCCTATCCTAATGCCTATTTATAAATATCATAACAATAGCATTTTCCGAGATACAACGTTTTTTATCGATTCTTTTTGCTTCTTCGAATTTTACTAAAGAAGGTGGAGTCGCATTGAATTTTAAAATGTTAATAATATTAGACGCGAATAGATTGATTGAGAACATCACTAAATTCGGAACGCATCTCTGTTACGTTTGACAGATAAAACTTTGTCTCGATGTTTCTTTTGGCGGCATTTTATGCTCTCCATATTATAATTTGTATTTTTCCTTATAAATAATCTTATACAAGGTAACCCGCCATCTCATTGAATAACACCTTATCAATTGTATCATTTCATCACACCTAGTTTCTGCTGAAATCATGATTGATTTTCCGAATACCTTTAACATTAAATACGTTCGTTATTATTACCTAAGCTGCATGAACGCTGTTTACAATTTAGTGGTGGAATTGAACAGAGATTCACATCGGAATAGGATGCTTTTTCGTGTAAATGTCACACAATTATATAACGTAAAAGAAAAAAATACCCTTGCTTTTTATTTACGTGGTCATTGACCTTAAGGCGCGGTATAAATATCTATTAGTAACTAAAATTTCTGTTTATTTTTTTTATTATTTTGTGGGGAACAAATATAGTGGTATACAGTCACACAGACAGACGGACATGGCGTTACTATAAGGGTTTGACTTTGGAACCTTAAAAAGGCCTCTCACACAAAACGCTCATCTTATGCTTATGTTCTGGTAACAAAATACTTACCCACCACCTACTAGTAGTATCTACAATAGTAAAAATCTACTTCATGCATCTACTTTTCTGTTAAACAAATGTCTGTTGGAAATATCATATTATTTGTTAGTGTAGAGTTTAAAATATAATATATTCTACATGGACGTACCGAAAATAAGACACTCCGACAGATACAGTGCTTTCTCGGTAGTTATTATTGCAACTTTTGAATACACATTGCGGCATTGTATACCTAATATATTCTACATGGACGTACCAAAAGTAAGACACTCCGACTGATATACAGCTTTTTCTGTAGTAATTATTGCAAATTTTGAATACATATTGCGGCATTGTACGCGTGTTCACACTGGCTGTGTCAACTGAACTAATCAAAATAGCGCCTCACGCCGAAAATGAGGCGCTATGTACCGAGACATATTTTTGGCGCTGACCCGTTATCTAGTTGGCATTGTTGATCGAAATTACTAATTTACTAACCTTATGTTCTTTATCTGCTTTAAACTTTTAAATATGTAATTAAGAGACTACCTATCCTTATCGGCCGTTGTTTTCTCGCTCTAGTAGAAAGAGTGTGCGTTTTAATAATGCGATTCGGCGTCGATAAGTGCGGGGGCCACGGGGCCCCACTTATGCTACATAAACGTACGAGTATAAAAAATCCTTACAGATATTATTGCACGATAGCGGTAGCGGAGAGATTCCGTGTAGGCATAGTATCGAGTGAATGAAAGACAACTTCACGGTAGGCACTGTAGGCACTGTAGGTTGATAAATATTGTATCCTGCCGCGTTTATGTTGCTACATTGAATAGGGAATTTAACTTAAAAACTGTAAAAGAGACCAGGTAGTGTACCAAGAAGATCGCCACGTAGGATAAAAGTACAACCTGAGTAGGTTCCTGCGGTAGTGAAGAGGTGCGGGTGGGGATACATGTGACGTAATAGAACTGTCTCGCTATACGCGTGATGAATAGTGATGAATAATCTCTTACGATATTTACAAGTGTGTTTCTAAATTGCATTGGTATGATTGCGTATGACAATATAAAGTAACAAAATGAGTTACAATAATGATTTAATGTTTTGAACGTTATACGTATGATTTGTCCGTACACTTGCTTTTAACAATCCGGTAACCTTGGCAGCAGTTTTATTTAGGTAAACAGGCTCTGATGTGACGTCGCCGGTCACTGATAGAAAAACTCCGGCGAGTCGCGCGAGTGCCCCACGCCCGCCGCCCAGCTCGCCGCACGACCGGCCACAGACTGACGTATCTCCAAAAATATATTATTATTATTATTATTTATGAACATTAATGCTCATTCCTTTATGCTCAGTAGAACTGGGACCTTATTTACTTGCCTTAAAATGTTCGTACACTTTATAAACCACTTGTTTAGTTTGAGCCCAAATCGGAGGACTCATCTTTGGTTATAAATCTCGTGTGCGTTTTGTTCAAACTGGACAGTCCAAATTACACGTGTTGACGAGAGCGATGCCGACGCCGTCTGACTTTAAACTACGCATCATTTCGAAACGAAAATAAAATCCTCCCTCACCGCTCCACTACCGCAGCAACCGACTCAGTTAAGCGCTAGATCTATACATAAAAATAGAGATACGCGCAAAAACATACCCCTTCTTGGCAGTCAGGTAATAAAAAAGACCGGTCTAATTAATCTTCATAATGAAACGAGGTAATTTTCATAAACTCTCTTTACACATTATTTTTGTTCAATAGTTAAAGGCGCGATTCAATAAAACCCTCACATAGACCAGAGGATTTCATAGAGGCACCACCCTTACAAAGAAGTCATTTTCCGAATTGTTCGAGAATGTGCACTCACTCATTTACCGAGGGTACGTTGTTTTATAGATGGACATCAAATTACCATCTTTATCACATTCTCTATCGCATTTGGATTGGCAACAGTATTATAATTGTCGTGTTTCATAGAAAATTAATTAAGCCGATGCAATGGTTATCAACATACATACCTAGTCGGTTCCTAAGTTCTGGCACTGGGATTTATTACAATTTAAAAAATAAATAAAAGAGTTTCATAAACCTGTATATTACATCAATCAAAACCTTATTTCATATAGAATAAAAAGAAGCGTAATTTATATTCTTTACTATTGCAATCATTTGACGAAGGAGCTTTAAGCATTCCATTCGGGGCAGGAAATCATGGGTCAAAACACGCACGACCACGATACTGATAATGGCTACAACTTTTGTAAGAGTTCTTGTATTGAGTCGAAATTTGCGTGACATATTTATCAGACCGTACGTTCTTTATTTCTGATACAAATATATTTCCATGCAACTAAAGACCCGCTTATACAGCGGTCAATCTTCATGACTCTTTAATAAACCCTACCCTTTCAGATCAATTTGCAGCAATACGAAAACATACCAAACATCGAGCTTCTTAAGCTGGTTTTTGAGTGTCGTAAAGAAAATAATGCTGATATCTAAACACACCCACAGATGAGAGGCTTCACAATATTAAACAAAAAAAGTTTCGTAGTTAACAAAAACTAACCTTTAATAAGTTTTCAAAAAGTGATAAATTCAGACTCGTGCATATTTTAATCGGTGCCGGCCGTGAATGTTAGAAGATCGTATCGGAAATTGCGGAAACTATGTGGAATGATTAATAGTTCTTAAAAATGTACATTAATTAAGTTTTTAATTTTTATGTTTTGAAATAAAAAAATAAACTGAAGTTAGTTTTATTTGACTAAACCTTTGCGACAGAACTTAAGGACCGACTAGGTACATAAAGTAAAACCAGAGTATTGATAGCACTCGCTGTCATAACTCCCTGGTGTCTGTCAGAATATTTGTTATGCCAGAGACAACCGAGTACAGATGCAGTGCATAATTGATTTCCTTCGTATTTTCTCGGAAACGTACGAGCGTGTCTTGCTATTTCAGTCGGTCACAGTACAAAAAATACTGAGGTTGACTGAAATAGCATGACACGTTCGAAGGAAAGCAATTATGCACTACATCTGTACTAGTTATACTGGATTGACTGTAATTATGTAAAAGTAGACTTAATAACATTACATATACAGCAACATGCGTACGTGTTAACCAGACCTAGGAATCCAGGGGGCAAAACTTCATGACGGGTAGGGGCTTCCTATGTATCAATTATCGATGCTTGTTCTATATACTAGTGCTCACTCTTAAGTTATGTTCGTAAAAAAAATATTTTAATAAAATTAATTAATGTTAAACTAAATAATATCTAATCTTCTTCTTTTTCCAAAACGGTTTTCTACTAGTCTTCAGAACAATGCTACAAAAAATACACAAACAATGGTGGGGGCAAACTCTGTAGTATATGGAAAAAGTATCGATAATTGAGTTTATCTATATAGGTCATAAAACGTTGCCCCCTGGATTCCTAGGTCTGGTTTTAACATTCAAGAAGGCAACATCTATGAGGTGCTAACAGACGTACTGGTTAGTGAGAGCGCGGAGAAACCGCGAGCGTCGGACGGCCGCAGCCTCACGCTGTATGTCTTCGCTGTTGTTGGCATTAAGTTCCAACGCACCCGCGGCGCTGACGGCGCGCGCGCGGCGCCCGCCCTCGCCGCGGCGGGCGTGCATCGCCACGGCCACCTCCAGCAGCGTGCCGTCCCACAGGCAGCCGTAGTAAGCGTCCATTGAGTCCGCTGCGTTAGTCGTCTGGAACATGCGGTATCGAAATCATCATTAAAGGTTGTCACGAAATAAAACTGTTTATTTCAAACACCTGTCATTGTGATTCCTAACAAGATGGAGACTGTTATGTTGGCGGGAAAACAAGCGTAATATGTATCTTGGCTTTCATCAGAGAAAATAACTCGATTCGCGCGTGTAATAAGCTGAAACGATGAATAGAAAACAACGCCGAAAAATCGTAATTTGCAAGTGGCGTGAAAATCCGCAGCGTCCACCGGGCTTACTCGCAAAAGAATTAAAATTGCCTCGAAGCTCGGTAGATTTTATAGTAAAAAATTGGACAAAGAAAAAAAATAAAAAAAAAAAATTACTTGCATACGGCAAAATATAGGGTTGTCTATAAGTGATATCGCAAAAAATGCCGAACTAATGAGTCTATAGTACAGAGAGACAAACAGCGAGCAGGAATGAAGACTTATAAGAAAGTCAAGGCAGGCAAAGTCGGAAAAACAGCGTCCAGTAATAATAATGCGTGCTTGAAAACTCTACGATTATCATAGAACAGAAAAACCGCATTTGATAATTGGCGACGAAACCTATAACAAGGCTGACTTTAGGACACCTCCTGGGCCTCAATATTACACTGCGAGACAACGGAAAACTCTTCTAGAATCAGAAACAACTGTTTGTGTGGAAAAAAGTGATGAAAAATCTCACCTCTCGTCTGGCAGGCCATCGGTGAGAGCGGTGAAAACAGTTTGATTTTCGTTACGAAAGGAAAAAGAGAAGTAAAAATAAATAAAATAAATAGTCCATCAGTAAGATTATCAAAAAATATTGAACACTTGGTTTTTCTTTATCAAATCAATAATTATTGACAAATATAAGGCGCATCAAAGTTTGGGAGTGGGGCTCGTGCCGTCACAACGTGGTATAAAGTGTGCCACGGCGAGGTGTCACGAGAAACTTCAATGCACTTTATATTCGTCGTTTTTTGTTTAATTGACAAAAGAAACAATGTGTTCAATATTTTTCGATCGCTCGTGGCCGTAACACCACAGTAGCAAAATACCAGATTGCCGGATGTACTACATTCATTTTATTATCGGATTCCCATAATACCACATTTTCTATTCACCGAAATTGTTCTTTCAGAAAACGATATTCTCAATGCAAATGATTCCATTAATACAACATTCTAATTATATCAGATTCCGAAAATACCAGACACGCAAAAAACAAAATACTTGATACACCAGTTAATCAATTTAGCGGATAGCTTAAATACCATTTTGCCAGTTTACCGTAATCCCGACACACAGGAAGTTCAACATATACAATTCCAAAAATACCAGATTTTAAAAGGCTAAAAGAACGATCAGGAAAGAAACTCAATTGTAAATATATATTTTCATTGCTCGTAGAACTGATGGCCGTTGGAGCGGAAAGGTTCTAGAGTGGCGACCGCGAACCGGGAGACGAAGTGTTGGCAGACCTTCCACAAGGTGGACTGACGATCTGATAAAGGTCGCGGGAAACCGCTGGATGACAGCAGCAGAGGACCGATCGTTGTGGAAAACCTTGGGGAAGGCCTTTGTCCAGCAGTGGACGTCTTGCGGCTGATAATGATGATGATGATGATGATTTTCATATTCCCCAAAATTAAGGATAAGTTGCGTGGTCAGCGGTTTCAGACGCCGGAAGCAGCAGTGGAGGCTTTTAAAATGGCCATTTTGTCGACCCCTACTTCAGACTTCTAAGTGCTTTAATGACTGGTTTGATAGCATGGAAAAGTGCATAAAATATAAAGGAGAATACTTTGAAAATCAATAAAAATACTTTTATTCAATTTAACTGCATATTTTTTTTCCCGAAGCTTTCAGTTTGACCCTCGTATAAGGTTTTCTGTTTAATCATTATACTCGTGTGGAGGTCTCAATAAACTTATGCGTTCGGCACATTTCTACAGTTATTTCATTCATTCTGCAGTCTGAAATTATGTGGTTAATTTGTAAATCTTTGGCGATTTTTTTTTATTCCTTTTTTTATTTTTGTAATGAAGAGCATTTTTTGTATTATCATATTTTAGAATTTAGCTTCTTTTTTTAACAATGTGACAAATTGAAACAGTGTGGGCTTCCAGGAGATTTTTGAATTTATTCTTATGACTTAAACAGCCTGAACACATCACCAGTAATTTTCATTATCCATTGATTGTCGAAATATTAAATGGTCGAGAAGCGCGCGCAGGTAAAAGGCAATTGCTATCGTGCCAATACACCGAACTGCGGCTTTCAGAGGACTACCTCTGAAAGCCGCAGTTCTAACTATTCAGGTTTGCGGCGTCGAAGTGCTGGAATGATCTCCCTCCTCCTATCCAAGGAGTGTCTAGCAGTACACCTTTAGGCGCAAGCTTAAGGGCTATTTGTTGACACTCCAGAAATCCTAGCCCCCATCCAGCACCACACATTAATATTTCAACCTGTTGCTTTAAAATGACCATTTAATTCATTTTTAATTTTATCAAGGCTGTATATCGGTATTTATGTATGCGTTTTATTATTATTTTTCTGTTAATTTTTCCGCTATAAGTATTATGTAAGTAGTTTACACGTATAGTATAGTATGTTTGTACAACGTTCCGTGAGTCACTGCGGGTACTGGCTGAAAATCAGCGCTGTAGGTGTCTGACAGCTCAGCATTTTGCTGAGCCAGTGTCCGATTCACCGCCGCGAGAACACACTGCGTGCTGCGTGTTCTTTTACTTTCACTGTGTTTTCTTTAATCATTTGTGTAATGTGTCTTATGGTTGGTAAATAAATGTATTTCTTCTTCTTCTTCTTCTTCTTCTTCAAATATTGTTTGAATTAGTAAAAGCTTCAGTGTGTGGAAATTTTGTTATGACAGACAAATATGCTTCTGGAATCAAATTTGGTGGGAGCAAAGCCAAAATTGACAAAATATGGGTTAAATGGCGGCCTTCTGCAGTTGACGTAATCTGTAATTTTTTGCTCATTCTCCATTAAACATTTACAGTGGTAGTAACAGCCATTAATAGAAGCATTTAAAAAAAAAATTGACTGCTTGCTCTGCCGCTACTTCATAGTCACATTTAAATAGGCAAATATTCATTCCGAATTGCGTTTTTAATATTGTGAACAATCGCTCATAAGTTTCTTGACGTTTGTTTGGGAGAAGAACATACAATAATGGAACAATGTCACGGCGTCATCATCGTAAGATAGATCCACGTGTATAGAATACATTTGGTAGAAAGGTTTCGGGGCTACCTTAAAAGTACCATCTCCATAAAATATTTATTTTCTTCGTATGAGTTCTTTGGCCTGAGAAGTTCCGAAGATTAACATTTTTCTTCGGTCCCATCGTCATAAAGAAAAAAAACAGAGGCGATACTTTCTGGCAATTTAACATCTTTTAAATGTATAAAAGATGTGCTGTCCTTGTTCAGGTATTTGTGTCGGGCTCTATAAAGTGTAGTGTTTTTGCTTGAAAAATTTGGTATCTCATGTTCCCATGAAGCGAATTTGACTTTATTGCTATCAAAAACATTTTCATTTTTTTTGTTACAGACTACAAATTTTGGCACACCTCATTTTTGCATTCATCCATTTTTTTACTGATAATATTTTGCAATCGATCTGGTACTCAAATATGTCTTCCTTCTTTTAATATAGATCGGTTTCTATCCAATGTTATCGACGCATTGCATTCCTTTTGGTTAAAGAAACGCCAATTAGTTGTCCCTGATTTATTGCTCCTACACAAATTGTATCGGTGGCCCTTATATAATAAAACAGGTTTACCTTTGTTACTCTCAATAAATGTCATATTAATTTATAATCGTGCATGATTTTTGTTTTACGAAATCGTAAATTATCGTATTTATTATTATTATTACAAGAAGATAAAATACAGTCTTTTAACTATTAAAGCCACTATTAGAAACCCCTAAGGTATATTTTATAACAGTAAAATATTTATTCCACCGTCTTAATGACATTGAAAAGTATAGTTTTCTTCATATCAAAACACTTTAAACATAAGTGGTCAGTGTAAAATAGTTCAAACAAAAACGCCAAAGAGGTAATAAATAGGTAGGTACATTAAAGGCCAATGATACTTAAATTGTTAAATTGTTTATAAGATATATCCCTAGTTTTGCTTGCACCTGACCGTACATCTGAAATTTTGGGTAGTTGGTAATAGTTGGTATTATGAAAGCGTGGGATACTGAAAATTTGGTTTTATCGTAATCTGTTGTTTAAGTAATCAAGTATAACATGAATGCGGTAAAGTGAGGTAAAGTTGTCTCGAAAATATAGTATTATGAAAATCTGCTTTTTCAAAATGTGTGATCTTGATAATGTGGTATTAACGGAACGGTATTGAAAATATGGTAATTTGGAAATCTGATTTTAAAGCTTATCGGTGAATAGAAAATGTGGTATTATGGGAATCTGATATTAAATGAATGTGGTGCATCCGGCAATCTGGTATTTCGCTACTATGGTGTTACGGCCACGAGCGTTTTCGATAGCGTAAATGACGAATGAATTCGATTTTTTTAAGACACTAACCTATTAACAGGGAGGTTACATCAAAGAATGTAAAAAATTATAATATTGCCATTCATACGAAAGCATTACATTCCCACGCTGTTCTGGCCGCATCTCGCTCCGCTAATGATACCATACAGTTTCTCCACGACAACAATGGTTGGATTCCCGGGTGAGACAAGCAAAAAGGGGGTTTAGCAAATGAAAAAGTTGGGAAACGATACATTTGGCAAACATTTTTTTGCCAAACGGCAGGCTCCAGTAAAATTGCTGCTAAGACCTCACTTGACCTTTAAAAGCGCATGATCATCGAGTAATAATGGTAAATTGGTTTGTTTGGGTGTGTTTACATCTTTGCCAATTTCACAGACAGGCACAGACTTTAGATATGTAGTCCTTTCCGAATAGTTAGTCTTTACAGACACACGTATATTTACACACAATAACAATAAATAAAAAAACGAAATACACTCATTCTCATTACACACAATATCAATATACTTCACTTGTGACGTAAATGTAAAAAGCGCCAGAGCGTCACGCGTTGTCTACGAGGCAGTGCGTGGCAGCCATTGAATAGGCCGCGCCGGCCCGGCATCTACGTCTAGGCGGAGACCGTAATCGCGGTGCGAGCCGGATAACACTAGCAATAATAATTTCAGAAGTTAGCTAATATCATACACTCATATTAAGCTAGAAAAATAAATTGCGTTTCTTGTTTACATAAAAAAGGGAACAGTAAGGTCAACTTCTGCAGATTCGTTGCGAGTTCGTTTCGGGGGTTCGGTTTGCTGCCTCGAACGTACTGGCAAATAAAGCCGACACAACGATGAATGAACACAACCACACAAATTGTGCTTGTGAAATTCAATATCAATTGGGATTGTCATTAATGTCATCATATGCACGCTACACACTTTATAGACTCTCAGGATTAAACTGTTGTTTTCGCTCAATTTCGCCTGTCTAACCGATTTTAGCCGAGCCCAGAGTTCCAAGGATATTGTTAGCGACGCGCTAATAACTTATATGTAATGTTAATGTTAAATTCATGGTTTTTTATTTGTGCGTCTCGTTATAACACAAAGTACGCTAACGTTTGAGCCAGTCAAACGAAACACTGCGAGCGCAACACCGCACGAACACTATCCTAATTTTGAGCACGTTTTGATAAATTTGTAGTGTGTGTTGCGAAAAAAATTGTCTCTTCGTAAATATAAGTGCAATGTTTAAAATTGTATAAGTGTAATGTTTGGATGTAAAAAGAAAATAGAAGATTCCTATCTTTAGGTTAGGAAAGGTTTAATACAATATTTAATACCAGCTGTTCGAGCTGTCGGCCGAGAAGGATATTTAATGACGGTTGTTATCGATTATAAAGACAAACTATGTTGTAGTGGTCAACTTAAGCCGGAATTGTTAATCGGGCAGGATAACTGTAATTTATTATTACCGTTAGAACTGTGTACGAGTAAAATAAGCCGTCAGCTACGCTAACACCCCTGGGTTGGTGCGTTGCACGTGGTCGCGCGCGCAGCGGACACGGTCGCAGCTGACTTGGAGCGTGCTGTGCGACCTGCACGACGAGGTACGACGCTCATTCACCGTCGACGCTACAGCAGTAAGGTTAGCCTCGCCAAAACGCAGACGACATTCGCGCACAGGCTCAGCTCGAGAGAACAACGCGTCTAGTGGGCTTACCGTCAAAGGATGAGAACGGCATAATGCCGAATAGTTTCTCTCACGTATTTAACAGGCCAGTGGACCAAAATGCCCTTCGTTTTCTATGGAAAAATAAAACTACCGAACCGGTTAAAAGTTACGCAATTACCTCACTTATATTTGGTGAGAACTGCTCGCCTTTCATCGCTCAGTTTATTAAAAACAAAAACACGCTGAGGTTCGAGTCTGCGCAGCCGGCCGCCGTGGCTGCCATATGTCAGCAGCACTATATGGATGACTATTTGCATAGTCTGCCGGATGAGCCCACCGCGATTGATATGGTAAGGAATGTCACGAACATTCACAAAAAAGGGGATTCTGAATTCTAGAACTGGACGAACAACAGCTGACTTGAAATGTGGTAACTTAAAATGCTTTACGTTGGTACAAAACCAATTTCCATTTTTATTTAGGTTGCGTTTGATGGAGGGCCACCGCGGAAGTTTTATAAATCAAGCAAACAATGAGATAAAGCCGAAATCATGTGCTTAAAGCAGGCATAAGCGGACTTATTTGGCGAAGGGATCGCTCCAATTAAAAAGGTTACAGTTTAGAACATCATTGCAGAATAATGAAACCGTCATCGATTAGATGAACATGGGCTTTGATGGATTTGACCTTTAAGGGTCGGTTGAGAGCGCGCGGCCTGTCGGCAATTTTTTGCAACAGGCCGCGTGTACCGCTTGGAAATATGCTGCGGTCTCTAGTTAAGTACAGGTTTTTTTTTTACAATTCAGTTATAAAAAAAAACCGTCGTGGGCTATGGTCACGCGACTTGCTACTACACAATACCTTCAGCGGCTGTCCAATAGGACGCAGTTCCAAACGGGATTTCTGTGTCCCCTACATCTTTAATGGAGTGCCTGGAATATTTGGCACGCCAACCAACACGTGAAACCTTGTCCACTGGGAGGCGGAAATCCATATTTTCACCACGCAGGTCTCACAACTAGGGCGACAGGTGGCGGTTATATTCCAGCCGCCTGCGAACTACCCTTTTGTGGCGTGTGGGAAGGCTGGAGGGGACCTCTTCCTGGTCCCTTTCTGCCGGCTCCTTCTGCAAGATTACGTCGCCGAAAAAAGATAGCACCCTATCCCGTATCCCATATCATGTCAAGGCCGACCACGTTGGCCAGTTGCGCCCGTTCCTGAGTCCAACTTGGGCAAATCGCCAGCGTATGCTGCGCGGTGTCCTCATTGCCATGACAAAGGTGGCATTGAGGAGTAGACTCCCTGCCTACCACCTTCACAGGTACATACCCAAACAACCATGTCTTGGCAGGATCTGCGCATGGTAGTAGGATACGCCGCCCTTTTTTCTTTCGACCCATTCCTCTAGAAGGCTCTGTATATTCCAGGTCGCATTGCTAAAGTATTCTTAAAACTACGCCCGGGGATTTTTCGCAACCCTGTCCCACTTAACGCGTTCACTGTCAGCAACGCATATAAGCGTTCTCCTGACTTCCACCCAGTGCCCTCAACGCATATGTGCGTTTTTACAGTAGGCAAGCTCCTTATAAAACAAAAGATGTGGCATCTGGCGAAAGTTCGAAAAACGGTACTGGCAGTGATTGCGTTAGTATCAAACCGCGATTAGAATGAAATGGAGCAGATACTTATGTCGTTTTTGAAATAATACATGAAATGAAATTGTCAATGATAGTGTGCAGATAAATTAAAATACTTATTTTCGTACAATGAAGTGTTAAAGCTGCGAAAAAAATAATATTAAAATAAAATACAAATGTTGTAATTACTTTTAGAAACAGCATCAAAAATATTTTACTCACAACACCATCATTATCAGAGCTGTCTGTATCATCACCGAACCAAATAAATGAATAAATTAGTGTTAAATACAAGTCCGTCGGACGGCTTTAGAGAATATCTTAACTCTTACACAAATTTAAAAACAACAATTAAAACTGCCGACGAAGTGGATGATTCGTGCTCATATATAACTAATTTTATCCAAGTGGTTATCTGGAACAGTTCTCCTGAGTTGGCGACCGAAAATCAGTGAAAAACGTCTTCGTCGCAGAAAATGTCAGTTTTCCCGTAATACGGAAGACAAGACTCGCTTTAATCGAGCAATTAAAGAGTTAAAAGACCTACTTGTTGATACGAAAAACGAAACCCTTAGACGTAGATTACAAAGCATGTCTCCTACAGCCAGCAGTAGATAAGCGTTAATAAAGCTACAAGGAATCTCCCACAGCCGCAATGCTCTCCTCCTGGTAATATTTGGGCACGCACAAAACTTTGAAAAAGTTGAGGCATTTGGTAAGTATTTGGCCGATGTGTTCACGCCAAATGATCCTAACACACCGGAGGACCCAGAAATAGACCTGCTTTTAAACCAAGATCTAGAACTTTGTTTACCCTTGCGACCTACTTCTCCCGAGAACTGGACAGAGAGATATGCAAGATGGACTCAATTTCCCAGCCTTAGGAAATCTACGCAAATTGTGATTATCCACAAGCCAGGCAAGTCGACCAACGAAACCTCATCATATCGGCCAATCAGCCTGACTCCAGTCTTATCAAAGTTGTGGGAGAGGATCGTCTCGACTAGACTTCAATCTCATCTTGATGAACAAAATTTCATAACCAATCAGCAATTTAGGTTTTGAAAGCAACAAATGCACAGAGTGTACCACACAATACGGCAATGCCTCGAAAAAAAGGAATATTGTTCAGCAGCGTTTATCGACGGATGGAGTCCTACCTCAAAGACGGAGTATTTCAAGTAAAACACGGCGATGCCAGGTCCTCACTCTATACCTGTCACGCGGGAGTTCCGCAACATTCCGTTCTTGGCCCGATATTGTACAACATATTTACTTGTGACATACGCAACTCCAACGATGTCGCTGTTGCAACCTTTGCTGATGATGTCGCTGCTTTTCTTGCTTGTAACAGTAGTTATCCCAACATCAGTAACCTCGTTCGTGACAATGTTTTTTATTAAAAGGACCACGATGTCCTATCAAACTGCCATAGTCTGTGGAGATGAATGTGAATTGTTGTATGTAGTATAAATATGAGTATTTTTATTTATAAATCCAATGGCCTTCTATACACATGAGCAAATCACGTCATACAAAAAATATCCCAAACATGGCACTGCATCTTATTTCACCCTATTATGCTTAGACTTGCTCAGTCTATACATTGGGCATGTCAGCCGCGTCTGTTTTGGAGACCCCAAATTCAGATTTTTATCTATAGGGTAGATTTTTGCAGCGTCATTGGTTTGTTATAAATAACAGAATGTAAGCTGTCAGTTCAGCCTGTTGTTCGAATATAAAAATAACAGATATGAAAGCTAGACAACAGATATGAAAGTCGTACATACTATGAACTGTTGAAACCTGTCAAGATCCAGTCAGTAAAAGGTACAGGACTCGTATACTTAGTTATAATGCACGTGTCACTGCCTGGACCTTGTCTTTGACAATTTAAAATATACCGGAATAATCAGTGGCACTTCAAATATGAGCACTGGTAAGTTTAAGCAGTACCTTTTCGGCTAAGCACTTGAAGGCGGTGGTGTAGTCAGGATCGGCAGGCAGCTGGCACAGCGCGGCAGCCTGCGTAGGCGCGCCCAGCGCCTGGCAGCAGCGCGCCGCGCGCCGCGCCACGCTGCCCTCGTCTGGAGCGCGCTTAGAGAAGTGCCACGAGCCGGCCGCCAGTGAGCACAGGTAGCGACGCAGCGCTGCGCCGTGCCTCCCCATCGTCATTTCCACGTCGCCGTACAAACGCAACCTGAAAAATTCACCATCATTAATCAGACGAATCCATTACTTAATGAAGGCAAACGAAATAATAATTGATATTTAAAAAAATATCATAACAGCAAGAACTTTGAATCGTTACTACCCAGCTAGCAAAGAAATGACAATGTGTATAAAACGAACTTATATTCTTACTCGTAAATAGATTATGTTATGAGTTTTGCTACTTTAGTTACTTAACATGTTTGATATTAGAATAAATTAAGATTAGTATGAATGATGCTTTTTACAGAGTGGCGTGACGTAGGACAGGTTAATGCTTGTAATATGGTTATTTGCACCAGATATCAAAATGATTATGAACAAAAAGTTATGTGAAAAAAGCTCTCCCCGTAACAATACGGATTGGGCATTTTGAAATTTAAATTGGTCGCATAAAATGACCGCCATTACCTTATTTGCTTATCTTTGTTTTTAAACGTCACATGTCTTGCGAGTGCGATACGTTCTAGGTACCTAGTTGTCCCAGAATCTTTTATTGTTTTGGGTTGTTAAGTTTAATTTTCGGTTAAAGTTTATTGTTATTGTTATTATCGTATTAATTCATTATTATCTTAGAAAAATGTTAACGACACCTGCTTTCTAATGCAAAAAAAAACGAAATGTACTCAGTATGCTGACGAGTAAGTCTTCGTGGAACGATCCCACGTCGCATGGTCACACGATGACCTCCCGCCGCGAGGCGCTGAGGTAGCGCAAACGGAATCAGTGTCGTGTCTGTGTCATGTTACTGGTATTGAAGTGATTATTTTAGTTATTAGAATATTAATTCTGAATCTTGCATTGATCACTTTCGCACACCTTTTATAACTTTTAATTGTAATTTTTCCTCATTATAATTACTAAGCCATATTTCTAGTTTCCTTTGCACCTCCCAGCAGCAGCCCTTAGGTCATCAACAATACCTCTAACATAAAGCTTTTACGCATTGCGTAATAAGATCAGGATTCCCGTGGATATTGTCGTGGCATAATGGCCCCTATACCCTAGGCCGCTATGTACAGTCGAAAGCATTAATATCTGCATCGCCATCGTGGCAAATACATGTATACATAGACTTTATTGTTAGTGGCATAGCGGTATTTTGGCGTCTTGTGAGCGTGTGAACCATTTTTTACTTGGTACATTTTGGCTCACTGCATGTAATGACAGTATTTACGAGACAGTGCGGTTAAAACTGGCATTAGAAATAGAAATTTCCTATCTAACCTGGTAATCATTTTAAGGATCTACATTGGTTAACTATGGTGCATGAAGTTACGCCATTATCTTTTCGAAATTTCAGTATGATTAAATCAGTTTTCAATCCATATTTGTAAAATCATATTTAACACTGCTCCGTCAATAGTCAATAAAGTCAACAGCTGTCAGCCCCACCGCTCTATAATGCATGAACTAAATGTATCTTACACACTCGTATTAGGTTCTAAAGTAAATAAAATCATCGAACATCTTACCAAGAAGTATTATAAGGGTACAACTTCAGACCCCTCTCGAGGATTTCCATCATTGACTCCAGAATATTTTTCATGTTGTAGGCGTTCCCATTGGTGATCATGTTGGGCCAGAGATTCGTGTATTCGATGATAAGTTCTAGCGAGGAGTCGTCGAGTAGGACGTTATATATTTTCGCGAGAACGGATAACACTACTGTGATGGCGAGAGGTTCTCTGAGACCGTGGAGTAAGGCGTGGTACGCACCGCGCCCCTCGATCTGACCGTGACGGTTGGAGAAGTTCCCGTGGTGGTAGTGATAGCTGTTGTGGCTGCGCTTCATGACGCCATTCATGCCGCTATTGAGAGATGACAGTACTAAAAAGGAAAACATGTGTGATTACTCATCAACTGTAAACTAAGTGGGTTGTGTTGACTTGAGTGGGAATTCTGTTACCACGATAATTCTAAACCAGGTTGTAAACTCTATAGATATCAAATTTATCTGGATCAATAAATAAAGAAATACATTTCGGGGACTATTGCACACAAATTGACCTAGACCCAAATTAAGCTCGAAACTTGTGTTATGGGTACATTTACTTACAACGATATACACACTTATATAGAGAAATAAAGAAAGAAATACTTATTATTCAGCTAACAAGTGACTAAATGAAAATTTAAAACAAAATTGTAATTATTATATAACGGGTTGGCTAGTTTAAGTCAACCCGTTATATAATAATTACAATTTTGTTTTAAATTTTCATTTAGTCACCTGTTAGCTGAATTCAGTATGATAATCAATCATTAAAATATAGCAAATGGTTCTGTAACCAAATTTTGCATAATCAGGCTAATATGTTTAAGTTATGAAATTTCATACATTTTCGCGGCCGCTTGGGAGAACAAATACATAAATTTTCATTTGTTTAAATTTCCTGTTTTCAAGATCTTTGTTTGAAAAGTACGAGCATAAGATAATTTCACGCACAATGAACCGCAGGCTGCTGCCGCCCGCCTTTTATGAAAGCTGGGTGTATGGATTTTTTTCACGGACTTTCGATTTTGTTAATGCATTAAATAATAATTAAATAAAATATCAAATGAGCAGGATCAATGTGTTTTTATACGTATTTCTACGAAGAAAATGAGCCTCTTGACGTCCATGTTTTCAAAAAAAACGCTATTCTTTTTCCGGAGCATGTTTGAGAAAAGCTGATTATTGGTTTTCCATCGACCAGCATTTATTTATTTATTCTAATTTATTCTTCTGAGTGGTAGAGCCATACTGTTACTTTTTATTGAGTGCAGTACGAATGGGCCGGCTCGTCCGGGGTAGTACCACCCTCCCACAGAATGTCGACGTGAAGTAATAGTAATACTATTGCGTTTCGTTCGGTTAGTGGGAGCGCCGGAAGCCCCCCCCCCCCCCCCCCCCCCCCAATATGGCAGCGGTATTGAATAGAGATCTACCCCAGGAGGGTACTTGCACCACCGGTGCAGGAGAATCCCTCCCTGAGCGTGAGCGCTCAGGCTGCCCTGCGTATTCTGGGGAGGGCACAATCCCGCTCTGTATTTCTGCCAGAGGGTGTACCCTTGTTTTGTCGACAACCTTTTCATCGAATATTATTTTATCGGCAACGATTCATCGAAACTTTATTACTAGTAATATTGTTTGGTGTTATCTTAATTCAACTACTATTTATTTAAATTTATCTTACTACGTGGAAATACTAATCAACGAATACTACTTAATCGCAGATTTGTTTCAAATTATCTAAATTGGTAAAACTACAAAACATTGCAATTCATTTCTTCGACGTATTACTTTAATACAATTTTATATATCCAGTTGCACATTTATACATTTTTCAAATTATGTAGTGTGACATACAAATATGTTTAATACAACTAAGATTTATTGGTGTATCAAAGTAGGTTAGGTTAAGTTAGGACTGCGACCCCCAAGAAAACGAACTGTTGACCGAAGTGGGTTAGGTTAGGTTAGAACTGCGACCCCCAAGAACACAAAAACATGACACATTACTATTATTATAACTTTTATTATTATTATCATAATATTATAATAAATTAGGAACATAGCTATAATCGCGCAGAGTGAGTGATTGCGTTTAGTTTTGATAGCAAAATATTACCAATTCAAATAATTTTATGCGGAATAAATATTATTACAAGTAAAAAAAAACAAATTAAAAAGACCCGAAATGATTAGTCATGACATGAATTTTATTGAAATATGTCAACTACTAATTAAAAGACCTCGGTTCAAATTACCTAGTATCGAGTCCACGACGCAATGACTTGTCGATGAAATGAAAATACTTGAAACGTTGTCTTTGAAATAATATTCGATTAAAAGTCTGTCGGCAATTCAATGGTAAACCCTGCCAGAGGCAATCAGGGTAACAAGGCTACCACCCCTTTGTTTGCCGTTGAATTTTGCAATGTAAGGGGTTTGCACTCAAATTTAAACGCTGTCCATCACCATCTCGAGACGGCTAAGCCGGCCTTACTCTTTTTGACGGAAACACAGATATCCCCCCCGGCGGACATTTCATACCTACGCTATCCAGGCTACATAGTGGAGCATAACTTTGTGCCACGAGCAGGAGTATGTGTGTTCCTCCGGGAGGATATCTGTTGTCGGCGCCTTGGCACGTTTGGAGAGAAGGACCTGCCAATTATCTGGTTACGCGTTGATCTTGAGGATCGTGTTAGGATTTACGCGTGCCTTTACAGGTCTCACAGTGGCAATTTGGAAACGGAGCGTCTTATGGAGCACATTCGAACGGTGACTGATACTTTAATGCAGCAGATCCCGTCTGCCGAGATTGTAGTAATGGGTGACTTCAATGCCCATCACGTTGAATGGCTTGGATCGCGCTCTACTGACCATGCGGGAAGATCTGTCCATGGATTCGCTCTGGCTTATGGTCTGACACAATTGGTTAAGTCGCCAACGCGTCTTTCTGATGTGGATGACCAAGCGCCTTCTTTGCTTGTCCTCCTGCTGACCTCTCATCCTGAACACTACCAGGTTTATGTCGACGCCCCTCTTGGGACTTCCGAACACTGCCTTGTTCGGAGTGTGGTGCCTCTCACACGCCAAAGACACTCACGCAATGGAAGATGTCGTCGTGTCTGGCACTACAGGTCAGCAGACTGGGACGAGATGCGCAGTTTCTTTGCATTTTACCCATGGCGTCAGGTGTGTTTCTCGCTTGTTGATCCCAGCGCCTGTGCTGAGTCGGTCGCCGACGTAGTACTACAGGGAATGGAATTATTTATTCCAAACTCAGTGGTCCCCGTAGGCGGCAGGGCCCGACCATGGTTCGATGGGTCTTGCAGTGCAGAGTCCCGCCGAAAACAGGACACAACTTTTGCCAGTCATCGTTCCCCTCATTGAAACGGGTGGATAATACACAGGCCCACACTGCTAAGGAGAAAGCTGATCTCTTGGGGTCGCTCTTTGCTTCAAACTCGACATTGGACGACCAGGGTAACATACCGCCAACTATCCCACGGTGTGGCAGCACTATGCCTGAGATTCGATTTATTCAGCAGGATGTCTGCAGAATCCTTTGTTCTCTGGATGTCCAAAAGTCTTCTGGGCCTGATGGTATTCCACCCATCGTTTTAAAAATGTGTGCTCCTGAACTTGCTCCAGTTTTAACGCGTTTATTCCGGCTTCCTTATTCTCTCGGTGTAGTCCCGAGCCCGTGGAAGATAGCTTTGGTTCACCCGATCCCGAAAAAGGGTACTCGCTCAGATCCATCCAATTATCGGCCCATCGCTTTAACATCCTTGTTCAAGATAATGGAACATGTTATTAATCGTCAGCTGCTGAGGTATCTGGAGGATAATCAGCTATTAAGTGACCACCAATATGGCTTCCGCCGTGGGCGTTCAGCTGGTGATCTTTTAGTTTACCTCACTCACTGTTGGGCTGAGTACGTGGAGAGCAAGGGCGAAGCATTGGCCGTTAGTTTGGATGTAGCGAAGGCCTTTGATCGGGTTTGGCACAAAGCACTTTTGTCGAAGCTGCCTTCTTATGGGCTCCCAGAGAGTTTCTGCAAATGGGCAGCCAGTTTTCTTACGGGGAGGAGCATCCAAATAACAGTTGATGGCTCATGCTCGAAACTCATGCCCGTGAATTCTGGTGTACCGCAAGGCTGTGTATTGTCCCGTACGCTGTTTCTTCTGCATATCAACGACATGTTGCAGATTAGTAACATTCATTGCTATGCAGATGATAGCACTAGTCACACGCGCTACTTTGGCCGGAGTAATCTCTCTCGAGCCGAAACCGAAGATCCATCGCTGCAGGCGGTCTCAAAGTGGGGCAGACTCAACCTGGTCCAATTTAACCCCACTAAGACACAACTGTGCGTGTTATCAGCCAAGAAAAGCCCTTTCGTCACAACACCTCAGTTCGAAGGCACTTCCCTCGCCACTAAGCCCAGTATCGGAATCCTGGGCGTTGACATTTCTCATGACGTTAAGTTCCGTAGTCATTTGGAAGATAAAGCCAAATTGGCTTCCAGGAGGCTTGGCGTGCTTAGTAGAGCAAGACGGTACTTCACAGCTGACCACTGCCTCCAACTTTATAAGGCTCAGGTCCGGCCGCATATGGAGTACTGTTCTCATCTCTGGGCTGGGGCACCCCAATACCTCCTTCTTCCACTTGACCGGATACAACGCAGAGCGGTTCGAATCGTCAACGACCCAGCGCTCTCCGTCCGATTGGATTCCCTCTCTATCCGAAGGGACGTCAGTTCACTTTGCGTGCTACTACTGTATAGGCTTTACAACGGGGAGTGTTCTGATGAATTATTTGGACTTTTACCTGCCGCAGATTTCCACCACCGAACTACTCGTCGCTAAGCCAGGTTCCATCAACAGCACCTTGATGAATGGCGTTCTTCCACCGTGCGTTTCACTAGGCACTTTTTGCCTCGTACTGTGAAACTGTGGAATGAGCTCCCTTCGGCGGTATTTCCCACCAGTTATGACATGGGTGCCTTCAAGAAAAGAGCTTACATCTCCCTTATTGGCCGGCAACGCACCGACAACTCTTCTTCAGCTGATGGTGTTTATGGGCGGTGGTGTTTACTTCCCATCAGGTAACCTACATGCTCGTTTGCCTCCCACTGATATAAAAAATAAAAAAAAATCTTCTATAGTCCCAGGGAGGCCGCGACAGTTTTCTGGAGGCTTCGCCGCACATTTTGAGTGTACTTACTGTAGTCCCAGAGTATCCGAGGCAGCTTTCTAATGGACTTGCCGTGTTGGAGCTCGAAGCAGGTGGCGCAGAGAGCGGCCGCCAGCTCACCGGGGCCGCCGCCCGGGGCGCCGGTGTCCCACTCACCCACGTTAAGTAGGCACATCCAAGCCGCGTGCACCACCTGCAAGTATTAGCCGTGATGACAAGCTTGAGTTCAAGTAAACCAGGAAGGACTACTAAAGTAACGCAGAAGGTACTTCTAAGTATTTTTCAACACACTTGCTCAAAACGACCTTTTTATTCCACCGATTTTTGGCTCATAAACCTAGATATTAAACACGCGTGCTTTTTCAGTATATTACGCACAAGTGCCTTTAGTTTATTAACCCAAACAATTTACATTTGAAGCCTAGTACCAAGTTGTAAGTACGAAGAAGAAGCGATATAATTTAGTCGGGTTATACCTTTTTTTTTCTTAGCAACAAACAGTTTTTATGCGGCAAATAACATTATCTACATATTTATTTCAATAAATTGGTGAAATCAGCTATATCACTAAAAAATAACTCAATTTCATTAAAATCATTTAAATTTTTCTGTAATTTGTATTTTAAACATGAATTATTACATTTTAAATTTGGCTGTTGGCCGATCTCGTTTGCGCCTTAGCCTTGCGCGCGCATCGGTATCGCGGCAAGAAAAAAAAACAACGCGCCAGCCGCCATTTTTCGTAAATAATTGACGGCTGTGACGAAGATAGTTTGGATTAATTATTGTGAAGTTTAATATTAACGAAAATGTCTTCTTTAAGTAAAGAATACTGGTCAATATCTCTGACAGGGGCAGTTGTAGACCATACTTTACAAAACTTAAAATACTTACGCTGGCTTCACAGTATATTTTTGAAATGTGCAAGTTTGTAAAAAAACAGAACGATCTATTTAAACAGACAAGGGACAATTGCCCTAGATCTCAAAATCTGAGGAAAAGAAACAAACTGGTCAGTTCTTTTACGAAATTACAAATGGTAAATACGGGTACACGCCATATGGCTGTAAAAGTGTACAATCATATTCCTGGAGATTTAAAAGCAATAGATAGGGAGGCTTTGTTTTTTAATAAATTAAAGAAATTCCTAATAAATAAATGTTTTTATAGCCTACCAGAGTTTTTTAGTTATAAGGAATAATTAATGATGTGTTTATATCGATACTATAAAGAATAAGTTTAAATTAGTTTAACTGTTATTGCTGTGCCCTAACAGGGTTTATGTTGGAACCATGTTTAGCCTTAATACCTTGTAAAACCCATAAATGCAATAAATGAATTATGAATTATGAATTATTATTATGAAGAAAATGAAGAAATTGTAATTTTACCAACTGTTTTAATAATTAATTAAAATTTGACTAAATGAAGAGTCTTGTTTTTTTTTCGCAAGTGTGTTGAAAAACGTCGTATGTAACACGTGTGCCTGTGACCATAATATACGCGGCTTTCTTGTGGCGCACTCGCTGGCGCTCGTGCGCACACAATAGCGCCTTGTATACAATGGTCAACTTAGCACACTTGTATCATAATGTACTATTTTTAACCCACTGATACGTAACTTTTGCTTTACTAGAACTAATGATCACATTACTAAATTGTGCGTGTTATATTTTTCATTAGTAATCAACACAGAGGCGATATGAAAACGGTTATCATAAGAAAGATTCCAAACGGCTCACCTGCGGCCGCGGATGAATGCCCTCGCCGGAGTGGAAGGCGGCGATGCACGCCTTGCACTTGTTGACAAGCAGCGTGACGTTTACGCGGTGGTGCGGCCACTCCGCCAGCATCAGGTTAATTTGCATCAGCAGCAGCTCCCAGGCCAGCAGGCGGCACAACCTGATCAGCTTAGGGCAGGAGCCTCCACCCAGCTGGCTGCGCGCCTCACCTTCTAGCACCGCCATTAGAGACAGCGCGCCGCGCGCGTTCCCAGCCTCGGCGCGCGCCCGCGCCACGCCCCAGACCACGTAACCGAAGTCCTGCAGAAACCCGCGCGGCAGCGATGACAACACGGCTGCCAGTCCACCTGGAGGCCTATAATATGGAGTAAATTTCCATAGTGGCGTCGCCGGGGACATCACGGCTAGCTTCACCAGGCACATGCGCACGTCGTCCGCCGTCGACGCCTCCACCAGCCGCTTCTTCAGCCGCCCCATCTCCAACTCGGGCACCAGCCTCGTGTCCGACTTGGGTGCCTCCCACTCGCCCGTCAGCAGCTGCGGTGGAATGTCCATGTGCTCGTCATCGCTGTTCACCTGGTCGGTCAGTATCACTCGCAAGTGTTCATCGCATATCAGCTTCTCCCGGACCACCTCACCAGCGTCACCCATGTACTTCTGCAGATATTCGTCTACCTTATCTACAGGCAAAGAATATTGAGTGGAGGTCGATAAATGTAAGAAGAACATCCTCAAATTCGTCCAATCATCTTCTGATAATTCGGTCATTAGAACAGGAGCCATCGCCCAAAAAAGCATTTCAAAGAATTTCGTACCGACACTTTTAAATTTATTTAGAAATTCTGGATATGTAGAAGGTAGTCCGCCCTCTAAGGCATACCTCACAGCGTTCAATGCTGAAACGCGGATCAGAAGATCTCTCGCTACTGTAAATGCGCCGCTCGATGCCGATCCTTGAATGTCTAACTCTACAACCTGTCTGTGGATCATTGGAATTTCTCTCGTTATATTATCCGCTTGTAAAACCCTTATAATTCCCGTGTAATGATTAGTTATCGATTCCTGTAGCTTTTGTAACAAAGGAGGCTCTTCATTCAATAGTTCAGAGCCTAAGTTGAGAGCTCTTATATAACCAAATATGTCATCTTTAGACACACTCGCGTAATGAAAAGATCCCCATGGGACCTCCTTGTGCTTACCGTAACCATACCTGGAAACTTCATTTTCCAACAAAGTTAAGTTTTCTCTGCAACCCAAAATGTGTTTCTTTGCCTTATCATGTTGTCCATAGAAAAAGTAATTAAAGCTAAGATCAAAATGAATTTGCATCGCAAGTTCATATTGACTGATGAAGATGTCACCAGTTTCCCAATCATGATCCATGAGGTCAGTGTCCTCGGTGAGATGAACAAAGGTTTCCATCACTGGGATTTTTATTTTCTTGAACCTAGCATCAACTGCATCTCTGTAGTCAACCAAAAGTTCCTCAAGATAGTTTATGCTCTCAGCACGAGATGATTCAGTAATTCGCAAAATGTGATCAAAGTTAGAACTGATGTGGGCAAAACCATTTTCTAGAGGGATGCCGGGGCTGCGAACAATTTTAATTTATTTATTTTCAAGCTTTTATGATTATTGATTACTAAACGGGATGAATTCACCATTATACATTCCTGCGGGCCTAGTATGGTAGCGTTTATCGCGTTATAAAATGTGGATAGAGCATTCGTCATATTTATTGACTCGACTGTACAAACAAAACTGTGGGCCTAGTATGGTAGCGTTTATCGCGTTATAAAATGTTGATAGAGCATTCGTCATATTTATGGACTCGACTGTACAAACAAAACTGTGGGCCTAGTATGGTAGCGTTTATCGCGTTATAAAATGTGGATAGAGCATTCGTCATATTTATGGACTCGACTGTACAAACAAAACTGTGGGCCTAGTATGGTAGCGTTTATCGCGTTATAAAATGTGGATAGAGCATTCGTCATATTTATTGACTCGACTGTACAAACAAAACTGCGGGCCTAGTATGGTAGCGTTTATCGCGTTATAAAATCTGGATAGAGCATTCGTCATATTTATGGACTCGACTGTACAAACAAAACTGTGGGCCTTGTATGGTAGCGTTTATCGCGTTATAAAATGTGGATAGAGCATTCGTCATATTTATGGACTCGACTGTACAAACAAAACTGTGGGCCTAGTATGGTAGCGTTTATCGCGTTATAAAATGTGGATAGAGCATTCGTCATATTTATTGACTCGACTGTACAAACAAAACTGCGGGCCTAGTATGGTAGCGTTTATCGCGTTATAAAATCTGGATAGAGCATTCGTCATATTTATGGACTCGACTGTACAAACAAAACTGTGGGCCTAGTATGGTAGCGTTTATCGCGTTATAAAATCTGGATAGAGCATTCGTCATATTTATGGACTCAACTGTACAAACAAAACTGTGGGCCAAGTATGGCTGCCTCTATATCGCGTGTCAAATATCGATAAAGCATCCATCACTCTCATACTTATTGTTTAATCACGAGGGTTCCAAAAATGAAACTACTTTTTTACTTCTTATACTTGATATAATACTACCGAATAAAGATGATATAAAAGGTTGACAAACTATTGATGTCCCTGCTGAGGTCATGAAACCAGGGGAAATCTTATCAGCGCGATGTAGACTTAGTGCCTATGTGGTGACATCTAGTGAGCAGTAGCAGAACTAATTATCGATTATTTGTGTACACCTAGCGTCATCTATCAAGAAACTCCCTAAAACTAACTATGATGAATAAATAATACTGTGATGGTGAGACGGTTGAACATTCCGCCCACCAAGGACCAACTGTAACAGTTGTCCTTAAATCAAACTAAAGTGGAAAGATGACAGAATAAGAGTTATACTGCTCACTAAAGCTACATGAAATTTTGAATTTGAAAAAGATTTGAATTATACAAGGTAAAATACATAACATCTTATAACTATACTATAACTATTAACAAGGAATAATTTATTTATCAATAGGTAATATACATAGTTTTCCTACTGATCTTTTAATGTTGCTACCTTTACATTTTAGAGTAACAACGCGCGTGATTCCGTCAAGTCCAGTATGTTTATCGGTTATAATGCCATATAACCATTTAGCCGGAGGAAGATCCTCCTCTTTGACCAAAACTATATCGCCTACAGCAGGCTCAGGTGTCTGATGAGCCCATTTATACCGATTATAAAACTGAGTCAGGTATTCACGTGACCAGCGACGCCAGAAATCTTGGACCATCCTCTGGGTTAATTGCCATCTCCTTAGGCTGCTGACATTATCTGTTTCATAATAGTTGTAGTCTGGTGCTAAAACTAAGGGTTCTCCTACCAAAAAATGCCCTGGAGTTAGGGGCATTGGATCCATGCAGTTTTCATTTATCCGGGAAATCGGTCTAGAGTTGAGACATGCTTCAACTTGTGACAACACTGTTGCCATTTCTTCATATGTCAAAGTTGAGTTGCCTACGACCCTTTTAAGATGATATTTGGTGGATTTAATCCCTGCTTCCCAGAGACCTCCAAAATTTGGGGAATATGGTGGGTTGAAGTGCCAATTTGTTTCATTCGTAGCCAAGTGGTCGGCTATTTCAGAGAGCATGGATGATTTCTCATGAGCAAACAATTGTTTGAGTTCGCGAGCTGCTCCTACAAAATTGGTTCCGTTGTCACTCCAGAGATCGGTACAGTGGCCACGACGAGCTTCGAACCTCTTGAAGGCTGCTAAAAAACCTTGGGATGTCATATCACTTACGGCTTCCAAGTGTATGGCGCGTGTAGCCATGCATATGAAGAGGCATATGTATCCTTTATAAGCTTGATGGCCTCTTCCCTTTATAGTCCTTATGTTAATTGGACCGGCATAATCCACACCGCTGTGTAGAAAAGCTCGTGAAACAGTTCCTCTCGCTGATGGAAGTTGTCCCATTAATGGGTGTTTATTCGATGCAGCTTAACGTGTACAGATTACACATTTACGAACGAAAATATTTACAATATTTTTTGCACCAACAATCCAGTATTTAGATCTTAAGTGATTCAGCATTAGCTGTGGGGCGCCATGTAAAGTCTTTTGGTGTGCATTAGCCACAACTAAATTTGTAAAATGTGACTTGTGGGGCAAGATAATTGGATGTTTCATCTCTTCAGTGATTTGAGCATGTTGGAGCCTTCCGCCTACTCGCATTATATCTTCTTCGTCGAGGTGATTTAATGAGGTAAGTTTACTTTTTTTATTAATTGACTGATTTCTTTTAAGACTCGCAATGTCATCGCTAAATTGTTCTTGTTGCACTAACCTTATACACAACATTAAGCTTTTTCGAAGTTCTTGGCTAGTCAACCATTCGCTAAATTCTTTTTTGCGCGCTTTAAAAACTCTCATACAGAATGCTATCACCCGGATCATCCTCCTGAGACTTGAAAACCTGGATATAATGTCAGTTGCCGATGATCCATCATTTGTGGTTGATCCGCAGGTATTTACTAAACATAGATTTTTGACTTTTTCTTCTAACTTAGTTTCCTTTACAGCAATTCTTTTATAACTTATGACCTTTTGTTTTAGCCACGTCGGACCCTCCTTCCAGAGACACTCATTAACGGATTGGTAAGTACCTCTCGAAGCCCCATCAGCGGGATTGTCTTTCGACCCAACGTGCGACCATTGATGTGGTGAGGTAATTATTTCGGAGACGCGATTAGCTACGAATGTCTTCCATCTATTTGGGCGGCTGTTCAACCAAGACAGAACTATGGTTGAGTCTGTCCAAGCGTGAATGTTCATCTTATCGATGCCCATTACTTCTGAGACTTCTTTTAATAATTTCGTCAACAGAACCGCCCCGCACAGTTCGAGTCTTGGAATGGAGACCTGCTTGATAGGCGCCACCTTTGTTTTAGACGTAATAAGAGACACATGTACATCACCATCTTTATCAACGACGCGTGCGTATACTACTGCAGCGTAGGCTTCCGAAGATGCATCACAAAACCCTTGTAGTTCCAGAATTTCATCGCTGCTGCTAGAATGGATCCACCGAGGCAACCTAAACTTGGTAAGTTGACTTAAACTTTCTCTATAGGTAAGCCATTCTTTAAGCAGTGGCGTTGGGACCTCATCGTCCCATTCAATTCCTGATAGCCACAATTTTTGTATAAAGATTTTGGCGGATATGACCACAGGAGCTAACCATCCCAGTGGATCGAACAGGCGTGCGATATCCGATATTACTTTACGTTTAGTTACAGGTGTGTTTACAGGCGGCAATTGCACGGTGTATTCAAATTCATCACTGTTTCGGTTCCAAGTGAGCCCTAAAATGTTGGTTGTAACGTCTATTTTAAGGTGTAAGGATTCTGAAACTTCTCCCTTTTCTTTGTTGAATTCTTGCATTAAATCTTTATTATTTGTCGTCCATTTTTGAAGTTCAAATCCTCCTTTCTCTAAAAGGCTGTTTAATTCTTGGTGTATTTTCTTTCCTTCATTTGCAGTTTCACACCCGGTCAGCAAATCATCCACGTAGAACTGATTTAAAACCCTTCCAGCAGCCAAAGGAAACTCATCCCCTTCGTCATAGGCGACCTGATGCAAGGCGCGTACCGCAAGATATGGAGCTGAAGCCGTTCCGAAGGTCACTCTCATTAATTTAAAGTGGTCTATTACATCTTCAGGTTCATCACGCCACAGAATACGCTGAAATTCGGCATCTGCGTCATCGACCTTTACTTGCCTGTACATCTTGACGATGTCTGCCACTAGGCAGATTGGGTGCGTGCGCCATCTGAGAATTATGTGACGCAAATCAGGCTGCAGGGTTGGTCCTACTAATAAATCTTGGTTGAGAGACACTCCATTGGTGCCAGGACACGATGCATCGAAAACGACTCTAACTTTTGACGTTGTTTTGTCCTCTCGTATCACGGCATGGTGAGGCAAGTAGACTACGTCTGATTTGAGCCTGTCTTTCCCTGTTACCTTCTCCATATGTCCTAAATCGAGGTATTCTTTAATGACTTCAGAATACCGTGCCTTTAATTGAGCGTTTCTGGCAAATCGTTTTTCCAGCTGCATAAAGCGTCGTAACGCTATACTTTCTGAATCGCCATATTTGCAGCTGGGGTCTTCATTCCTAAAAGGGAGTTTAACTATATATCGACCGGTCTCATCTCTCTTGGTGGTAGACTTAAAGATTTCTTCACACCTTTTTTCTTCGTTGGTATAACATTCGAATGGAGACTTCACCGGACTATCAGCCTCAAGTTCCCAAAACCTTTTAAGTAGCTCGTTCTCGACGTGAATGTGGTTAACGCTGATAGTACTTATGGTTGAATGTTGGTTACTAATTGGACCTGATAAAATCCAACCTAAAGTTGTCTTTTGAGCTATTACAGCTCCTGGTGACCCCTTTATAATACCCTCTTCTAATATTTGACTATAAATGTCCGCTCCAAGGAGCAAATCAATTTTATCGGGCTTCTCAAAATATGGATCGGCTAAATCAATATTTTTAAACTCAGACCATAACTCAACTACGACTCGTTTCTCTGGTAGAACCGACGTCAGTTTGTTCAACACAAAGGCATTCACTGTATACTCAAAGTGATTGAATCTTTACCTTTACTATTGACTTGGACGCTAAAGTTGCACCCTCGTCGCTTCCTAAACCCGAAATTGTGCTCTTGTGTTGAAGTTTCTTTAATCCTAATAACTGGACTGCAGACTCCGTGATCAATGAAGCCTGTGATCCCTGATCGAGTAAACACCTGAGGGTAGTACCTTTGCCAGAGTTCGATTGTGCCTTGACTAAAGCCGTTGCTAACAATACTTGATTACGACTGGTCGAAAAATGGCTTTTTACTTCGGTAGTAATGGACTCATCGCGACACGATGAACCTGCCGAGACGGCTTCGTGGGTCGCTTGACTCGGCTCGACTGACTGATTCGCTACTCCAGAGTCAGTCGTGGAATTTGTATTTTTGGGATGTAGAAGTGAATGATGCTTTTTTTTACATATGCGGCATCGCGTAGATTAGCGGCAAGCGAATACTGAGTGATTAACACCTAAACAATTAAAACATAAATGGTTGGACTGGACGAAACCACGACGAGAGTCTATATCAATTTTTGCAAAACTTTTACAATGACCGATTCTATGATCTTCCGAACAGTAAGAACATGATAAAGTGGTTGCATGATGGATCCTTGGAGCAGAAACAGTCGCGTTTCTATGGCCTTGAACATTAGAATTCTTATTATATTGTAAGTTGTGAGTTGGATTTTTAAATGTTTTAGGCTCTACAAATTCCAATGCTCTAAACCGTCTCTCCAAAAATGCATCGAAACCTTCAAAAGTGGGCAAGTCTTCAGAATCTTCGCTAGCCTTAAGTTCCCACTGTTTTCGGGTTTCTGGATCTAACTTTAGGCAAATTAGATGTATGACGATAATGTCCCAGTTAGTTACATCGACACCTATATTTCTCAAGGCGTTCAAACACTCGTTCGTAGTGTCCAGTAGCTCTTTTATACCATTTGCAGATTCTAATTTTAATATGTGATTTGCTAGATATTTCTTGTTGTTGTATCTCTTTTCGAGTTGCTCCCAACACTTAGAGTAGTTCTCTTGAGTTATATCTACATGTCGAAGAAGTTGCTCCGCTTCACCAGACAGGTGACTTTTGAGGTAATGCAAACGTTGTACATTGTCCAATGACACGTTTTTGTGCACAAGTGCTATAAACAGATCACGGAACGCTGTCCATTCCGCGTACTTTCCTGAGAATTTGGGAATGGTGATCTCGGGCAATTTGATATTTGATTTACTGGTTCCGGTTGCAGTTTGGACCACACTTGACGATTCAATAGTCGGCGTCAATGTTGTTAGTGCAGCCTTTAATTCACATTTATAGTCAATGTATAACTCTTCTGTTGTGTTGTACACATCGTTTTTGAAGTATGCACTCTCCTCTAAATCATCACTATCTGTATCCAACACTATTTTGTTATGTATTGTGTTGAACTGAACCATGAATCTTCTAAAATTTGCAGTCTTGTACTAAGATAATCGTCAGATTTCAACCTTTCTTTAGGCGATTTCTTGAAATTGCTTCTGGCATTTGAGATACGCTGTAATAAATTGTCTTGAATTTTTGCGTTGCCTTCCATGATAGTAGCAAAGGTGTTCCCAGAAATAAAGTTGACAATTCTAAGTCCAAGCTGCAGTAATTTTTCTGTTTCAAAATATGAAATTTCAAACGCTAAGTCCAAAAATCGTAATTTTTCTAAGTGTTTTTTAACTCTGACGGAAATTGGGCATGGATTCCCCGTAGTTGCACTTTTAAGAGAATTATTCTAAGTCCAAAGAGCTCAACTTTTCTAAGTCCCAGAATTTAATGAAACATTTAAAACAAAAAAAAAAAAAAAAATCCCAAGAACATCTATTTCTTCCATTTAATTCTCTGTTCTCATGTAGAATAAACAAGAAAGTACTCAGTTTGTTTTCTTCACTCACTAATACACTCAGTTTAAGATTTCCGGTCTTCAACGGTCGTCAGCTGCTGTGTAGATGACGCACTCGTGCTGCACCGCTGCCTCAATCCACGAACCCGCATCCGGTTCGAAGGACCATGTTTAATCACGAGGGTTCCAAAAATGAAACTACTTTTTTGCTTCTTATACTTGATATAATACTACCGAATAAAGATGATATAAAAGGTTGACAAACTATTGATGTCCCTGCTGAGGTCATGAAACCAGGGGAAATCTTATCAGCGCGATGTAGACTTAGTGCCTATGTGGTGACATCTAGTGAGCAGTAGCAGAACTAATTATCGATTATTTGTGTACACCTAGCGCCATCTATCAAGAAACTCCCTAAAACTAACTATGATGAATAAATAATACTGTGATGGTGAGACGGTTGAACACTTATAATAATATATAAACGTGACATAAAGTGACGGATGTATTATATTTTATAGTATGTTGTCACGCGATAAACACATCTATTTTAGGCCCCCTGCTATATTTATGTCTATCGTAAATTGTTATCAGGGAGGGGCCCTAACATGGCTGCGTTTGTCGCGCGACAACGTTTGCATAAGGTATCCGTGACAACGTTTGCATGAGGTATCCGTCACCTTCTGACACGTAAATAAGTACGAGAGTGATGGATGCTTTATCCATATTTGACACGCGACAGACGCAGCCATACTAGGCCCACAGTTTTGTTTGTACAGTCGAGTTCATAAATATGTGTACACTTTAGTACCTCCTACTACTTCCCACTTTAATCGCTGTGACATGACATTAAATAGACAAGGTACTAAAGTGTACACATATTTATGATCTCGACTGTACAATCAAAGTTTACGTACATAACATTTTCTTATTAACTAACCAAACATGTTACTTACATATGTATGAACGGCAGTTTCGCTGTCTTAGCTTGGAGAGCTGCCTTAACGGGAAATCTAAGTACCCATCGGTGATATAAGCCGAGGGCAAAGTCCACCTGTGGCTTTTGTAATAATTCCGACGTGAGCTCCTACGGATCAAAATGATCTCATTACTTTACATGTAACTGTACAAAAATAATACTGTATATAAAATGGTATGATTGATCAATTTACCTGAGGTGGTACCGAAAATAAACCATCAGTTGCCATGTAGACCAAGTCTTGAACTAGCTGTTGTTGTATAATGGGAGGCAGTTGTAATTCAAACGTATCTGGAAAATATATATAGATAGTATATATATATATTATACTAATTAAATTTGTGTATGAAAAGAGTGCTGGACACAAAACGTTGTATCATCATCCATTAGCTTACGACCGATCTGTGCTCGTGGCGGACATATTGTTACGCGAAAAGTAATGAGAAAAAACCGACCAAGTGCGAGTCGGACTCGCGCACCGAGGGTTCCGTACCGCCGCCCAGTAGGTATTATTATATTTTGATTTGGATTCGATTTCGAATGGAATTAGCGCGAGCCCAACTCGCACTTAACCTTTAGGTTCGGAACCCTAAAAAGTACACAACCCAATATAGACCCCATATTATTACAATAAAACCCGATTTTGAATGGTATTTTGCTTTACTGAATAAGGCGGCATTTCTGTGCCACATTACAAATTACTGTAATTAGTAGACAATTCATTTACAGACAGCTCAACATACCTAAGTTCCAATTGAGTGTAGCGGCAATCTTCAAGGCGAGGATCTTGAGAGCCAGCTGTTTCCGCGTGATGATGGGGATGACAGGGCTGAGCGAATCAGGCGGCGTAGGCGGCGCGTCCAAGTCCAACGGCCGCTCCATTTCTGACGACTTCCACGCGCTGCTGGCATCTACTGACAGGAACTCCACTATCAGCTCTGTTGCCGTCGGCTCTAAAAATAGTTAAATGTATGCTGTCATACAAGCTAATTCTCTATTCTTATTGATCGAGTAGTACTTACCTAACAAAAACAAAAGCAGCAGTCGTTTTATAGTACATTGTGTATTAAGGGTGGTAAAAACAGAATTACAAACGAGAGTCTAAGGCTTTAATGACTCGAGCTTTGTATTTCCTTTACCACCTGTGTAATATACAATGTTTTTCATCACAATTGCGAGGAAATTAAATTAAATCTATGACTTTCCACAGATAATGTCAAACGTGTTCAGGAGTCCGATTCTAGTGGCAGTCGAGATCAATAGTTTATATGCAAGATTTTTAGAAAATTGTATGCAGCTGACATCTCCTCTCGAATGAAACTTCATATCGAATGGCACAAGAATTGACGTATTATGATAGTTTGAGCCCACGTATTATATTTAAAATAAAAGCTATTACGCACTATAGGGCGTAACGTAATGGTAAAAAAACGCCCGCGGGTATTATTTTGGATCTACGGCATTTTACGGTCGATTTTTCTAGCATTAACTTGCATGATAAAGGTGGCTGATCGCTACAGTATAATAAAACAAAGTCCTCCGCCGCGTCTGTCTGACTGAACGTTCGCGACTGTGGTGCGCGATGATCTCAAAAACTACCGAACGGATACCGTTCGCGAATGTGGTTTTTACAATCAGTTAGATTTTTTATGGAAGGTTTATAGTCAAAATGTATAAAATAAAATACTGTCTATTGCAGAAAGACTTAAGAGAAGCAAATTCATGGTGAAAATCATTCTTAGACTAAGAAGTTAAGAACCTCTTTTTTATATTTCCTGGGTAGGCATAGGGTCGACTTATCAGCAATATGTAACTTCCATACCAATGGAATGCTACTTTCTCTTTTAGTTTCACTTCAAGACATATGAAGGGTACACTAAAATAATATGATTGAAAAAAAATATGAAATTACCTCTTAAATTGTGGCCCATCTCAGAGGACTTGGCCCGCAAATATTTTTTCACTCAAAAAATCTTTGAAGCAGCAGTATCGAAATTCACGATGGAGACTGTGCGTAAATGTATACATACGAGGGGCGGCTGAAAATTTCTAAGCCTAAGGTGGCAATAACATAATTTAGACAATTTAAGCTATTTTTCAATGTGATCCCCTCTAATTCGAAGCATTTCTTACATTTATTATATACTTAATGCTTTTATGTCGTTAAAAAAATATTCTTTGCTTTGGCCTTGAAAATGCTATTTTACTGCCGCTTTCATTTCTGCATTACTTTCAAATCGCTTTCCTCTTAGGTCTTTCATTAAATTACTGAACAGAAAATAGTCGCTAGGGGCTAAATCTGGACTATACGGTGGGTGGTTAATTTCTTCGAAGCCGATTTCCTTCAGAAATAGTCGTGTAACACGCGCGGTATGAACGAGGGCGTTGTCTTGCAAAAACAAAACGCCTTTACTGGTTTTGCCCCTTCTCTTTACAAGTATGGCTTGACGCACTTGTCTCAATAGCTCAGAATAGTAAGTTGCATTTATTGTAGAGCCTTTTGCTAAATAATCTATTAAATGGAATTCCATCCGCATCCCAAATCACCGTAGCCATTAGCTTAGAGGCGGATCTTTGCACTCTAAACTTCTTCGGCGGCCTTTCACCCTTCTCAATCCACTTCATGGACTCCGACTTACATTCAGGATCATACTGTCTGACCCATGTTTTATCAACAGTTACTGTCCTGGACCAAATTTCGTCAACACTACACTCGCGAGCAAAAAAATCGACTCAAGCTGCACGTTTGGGTTCTCCGCCCAGTATCTCTTGACCTATTCAGATTATCTTAAAAGAAATGGTATCAAATGAAAGCTGATAAAGTAAGGATTTAAAATAATCAAAATCAGTCATGCCATTTTCCACAAGTGACAGGAGCCAGAATTTGCAGATGCATTTTAAGGAAAATAAGGTTTTATTTATTAATACTTCGTATTTTCGTCGGTAAACTCGGGATACCGCTGACTGGCTTAAATTCAGCTGGTCAGCCACGAAGCGTTGGTTGTGTCCCTCTTCCAGCAAGGCCACGACTTGCGCGTCCATTATCCATTTTCTTTCTTTAAGGTCGTTAGCAGAGATGTGTACCGGTCAACTTCTGATAAGTGACTGATGACATTTCCCCCCCCCCCACTACCCCATATTTATAGGGGTCAAAAGGGGCACACCTCGTACGCACAATCGGGAAATGAGATATAACTTGGAAAATCCTGGGCGGATTCCCAGGGTTCTTGTTTTTTTTAATGGTTACATTATCAGCTTTCGTTTGGTATCATTTTTTTAAAGATATCCTGAATAGGTCAAAGGATACTGGGCGGAGAACCCAAACGTGCATCTTGAGTCGATTTTATTGCTCGCGAGTGTATCTCCGCACAAGTCTAAAAACGCCTGAGAAGTTTCGACACGCCACTCTTTGTCAAACGCCGTCAGCATTTTCAGTACTCAACGTGCGCTGACCTTATTCATGTTTAAATGTGTATGAAGAATTTCTCTAACTCGCTCCTAGCTAATGCCCAAGGCCACAGTTAATTGACACATTTTAATTCTTCGATCCTCCAACACTATTTTTTTTACTTTAGCGATGTTTTGGTCGGTCACTACCGATACTGGCCGTCTTGTCCTTGTTTAAAAAGGCTACTCCACTTTTTAACTGTGGCATAGGAAGGTCCAGAGACACCATAAATAGCAGCCATTTCTGCATTGAGGACTTTTTTTACTTTTCGAGAGGAACTTAATCACAGCACAGCCCGGTGCTCGATTTTCGTAATACTCGTATGCAATGATAATTCAGACATGTTACTGTTAATCGTTGAATATCTCGAGAAATCACAATTGTTAAGCAATGTTTTTTTTTTCATTGTTTGTTTTTAAATGGTCTATCTAGTGGTCAGTACCATAATTACATATACAACCTCAAAATACCTTAGGCTTAGAACTTTTCAGCCGCCCCTCGTAGACTAGTAGCCCGCTCGTTTGAATGGCAAAAGGCATAATTTTGAATAGCTGTTTAATATGGTTTACGTGTGATTAGGTCCGTTGTATGCAATTTATTACAATAACTTTTATTTCATATAAATTATTTACAATTTACTTTGTAACAGAACTTATGGCTAGACTAGGTAGGATAATGTCGCCTGTTCGCGTCCACCGCCCAATTCAAGTCCAAATGACGGGTCACTCTTTAAAACCGGTAGAAAATAACCATACCGACTATCAAAAACGAAAGCCATTTCTATGAATACCTAGGATGTATGATAGGTACACACACATAAACAAAACTTCTTGCACGCTACTATTATTGCGTAGAAAAACGAACTAACCCTGTTCAGACTTACTTGTCTTAAGTAGTAAACAACTTTCTAACCTCAAAATGCTACTTTTTATAAACTAAGAGAAACATCATAAATAAGTTTTATATTATTTTTAACATTATTTACATAGATATTTTAATGGCTAATTATCATATTATCACGAATTCACGATATTCACCAGTATAGAAAAAGATATCGAAAATGTACTTGGACGCAAACTGTACCTACAGTAGAGACCATAGAACAGATTGCGTCTACCATATAATCTTATTTTCATAATCATATATGTTTAGTTGATTTATTTGAAATTTTGTATTCAATTGTAATTCCTAGACCTTAATTTTGAACCATTTATTAGGAATAATGATATTTGTGGCTGAATTTTATTTATTTATGTATCTAGCTTAAAGAGAGTGGACTCGATCTGCTACATCGAATTTATAAACCATCCATTCCGCGAAGTTTCCGACCACCCCTCGTTTCTCAGTTGGTTGTTCATTTTTAATCGTTAAAAAATTTGTTTTTTTTATCATTTTTATTATAATTTCAAAAAAAGATACAATGTTTAAAATTAGACTGGGATAAAACTTTGCCTACAGGAGCGTCTATTATGTAATAGACTGACATAGGTACTTACACTGGTTACCAGCAATTGGTTTTTAACATTACCATTTATAGCAAGTTGGTAACAACTGGAAAAAACCCAGCTGTTACCAATACAATTAATAGGTAGTTACTACGGTTAAAATAAAAAAAGACAATAAACCCATCAGAGCGAAACCTAGGGCAGTTTAACTTGTCTATGGCAAATACATAAAAGGAAAAAAGTATTGATTGCTTATTTGAAAATCAACTTACGGTATGAAATGTGTATTAATTGATAATTACTTATACGAGGGGCGGCTGAAAAGTACTAAGCCTAAGGTATTTTGAGGTTGCATATGCGTTAGCGATAATGGCCACTAAAAAGACCATTTAAAACGTTAATAAATAAAAGAAAAAAATGTCGTCTTTTGTTTATTACATCTCGAGATATCCGACGCTAAAGGTCATCAATGTCATCATGTGTGAATTATCAACGCATATCACGAAAATTGAGCACCGTGCAGTCATTAAGTTCCTCACAAAAAGTGACAAATCGCCGAAAAGAATTTTTGAAGAAATGTCTAGTATTTACGGTGAATCTGGCCCTTCTCATGCCACTGTTAAAAAATGGAGTCGACTTTTTAAACTTGGACGGGAGTCGATCGAAGACGATCCTCGCTCAGGAAGGCCAATATCGGTTGTGACTGAAGAAAATACTGAAAAAGTCAAAAAGTTAGTATTAGAGGGTCGGAGAATTAAGGTTTGGCAAATAGCTGAAGCCTTAGGTATTAGGAAAGAGTTGGAGAGATTTTGCATCAACATTTGCATATGACAAAAGTAAGTGCTCGTTGGGTGCCGAAAATGCTCACAGCTTTCGATAGAGAACGTCGTGTTCAAACTTCTCAGGCATTTTTAGAATTATGTGAAGAAGGTTTAGATGAAGTTTGTTCCCGCATAGTAACTGTTGATGAAACATGGATCAGACAGTATGATCCAGAGTCGAAGTCTGAATCTATGCAGTGGATCGAAAAGGGTGAAAGGCCGCCAAAGAAATTCAAGGTTTAAGGATCGGCGTCTAAGCTAATGGCCACCGTGTTCTGGGATTGCGATGGCATTCTTTTGATAGACTATTTGGCGAAAGGCTCTACAATAAATGCAGTTTATTATGCTGAGCTATTAAGAAAACTGCGACAAGCCATAGTCGAGAAACGAAGGGGCAAACTGAGCAAAGGCATTTTGTTTTTGCAAGACAACGCCCCCGTTCACACCGCTCGTGTTGCCAAGCTTGCTCTGAAGGAAACTGGCTTCGAGGAAATTGATCATCCACCTTACAGTCCAGATCTGGCCCCTAGTGATTATTTTCTATTCAACAATTTGAAGAAAGATTTAAGGGGAAAGCGATTTGGCAGTGATGAAGAGATGAAGGTTGTACAGGAACATTTCGACAGCCAAAATAAAACTTATTTTTTTAACAGTCTAAAAGCATTATTTAAAAAATGTAATAAATGCATTGAATTAGAGGGAGATTATATTGAAAAATAAAAATAGTAAAAAAATCTGAATTTTTTTTTCCTACCTTAGGCTTAGAACTTTTCAGCCGCCCCTCGTATGAATGAGAAATCAAGTCTTAAAAACTAAAATCTAAACAAAGTATGAGTGTGTTTCGGGCACAGTAACTGTGTGACCTGTGGAGACATTAAAACCGGTTTTCCCTATACTTATGCATTTTTATTGGTAATAAAACTGGGAATAAAGGCTTGCAGTACTGTTAGGCGATGGGCTTGCAACCTGTCACTAATACACTGGTAAACATCTTAGCCTGATTGTGCAAAATGTGGTTACAGAATTATCAACAAGTTTTTAGGGTTGTTGGAAATTCTGTAGCTCTGCCTACCCCACTCTGGGAATGAAGGCGTGAGTTTATGTATGTATGTATGTATGTAAAACTGGGATTTTAATTTAGTTGCCAGTGGTATCTAATTAGTGGTAAGAAAAAAGGTCTTCCCTACATTCAGGTTATTATCCTACTTGTTACCATTGCCACATTTCATGCATTTTTATATTGATATCGAAACAGTAAAAAAAAACAGTAGTTACCATCTATCTGTTTTAGTAGCAACTTCTGAGAAATTTTATTCTCAGGAGTTACCAGTAGTGGGAAAAAAGAGCCAGCTGGTACCAGTGCTAACAAATTGGTGGTAATAATGTAGGTGGGAATATCCCAAAAAATTAACTCCATATTTGCACAAAAGGAAATAATGCATTGTTAGGAGTAGAGAGTTTCTACAAAGATAATCAAAAGGGGTCTTAACATTACTAATTTTATAGTAAATTCAAATTAAATTAAAGATTTATAGTAAATGATATTTCATGGGCCAGAGAGTAAATTTTTTATGAATTCTTCTGAAACTTAAATTATATCAACTATTCATAGTCCGAAAAAACCGGTCTTTGAATATTCATAAAAACCCATTAATATTTGAAGGGAGACACCTTATACTTAACATCCCGTTTAAAAGGGGACCATCTCTTTTTATCTGCCCCGTCATCCCAAAAAGATAGCTCTGGAACGCACAATTTCCCGTTTCGGGATACCACGCGAAAATTACATGGACCTATTTTATGAATTTGTTATATACCTAAAGGGTGTTAGGCACATGATTAGACAAATGAAAATGGGGAATAAGAGGTGCCATATAATACTTATTCAGGCTTAATAAGGAGGTCCAGGAAACCAGGCTTCAAAAAAAAAGGGAAGTTATAGCTTGTTTAAAATTAAATTAGGTATTAATATATATAAACATGAAATAAACCGCCATATCGACGACCGTAATCTAAATTGGCGTAAGGGACAAAAGGGCGAAAATGAGTTATGAATGCAGTTGTATTCAGTTTTTTTTTCTCTTTCGAATGGTATAGGTTACATCTCGATAGCTTGAAAAAACATGCCCCTTACACCCTTAAAAAACGGTTACTTCGACGCAGTTTTTGAAAAAAAATAGACGTATCAAACATAAAGAAATAATATTCAAATCCATCGTGGTGTAACTGTCGTCTTCGCAATTCACCTAACGTCGTAAGGAGCCATCAAATAAGTAAAAGGCCGATACACCATTTTACGTTCTCAAAAAGTATCTACACAATACATTTGATTACATCACAAATAGATGTAACTATCATTTTCTTCATTTACCTGAGTCGTAAGGGACAATTCTGTTAGCAAACATTTCTACGATACGCAGTTTTGCTTTTGCAGATGTAAGACAATACAGACCTTACGCCCAACTGTCATTGTTTCAAATATGTGTTCATGGCATATACGTAATTTTTTCACTACTACAAGCAGTAAACTACCGGCCCTTACGTTAAAACATAACTGCCTAATTTGAACTATTCCCATAGATGTTAGCGTTATCTCTTTCATTAGATGACAGACGCAGTGTTCGTTGATATAGCTTAATAACTCGCAAGCATTTTAAATTGCTTTCGGGTAAAAGAGATATCACTATGGCCATGTTTACAGTAAAGTCCCAGATAGACGTGCGAGTTACTACGTCGTACTTATGGCTCGGCGACCTTACTCATCCCTGTATCATCCTAAGTAGGTACGCGAACTTCTAAAGGTAAGCGCGGGCGAAAAAGGTCGTCGAGCTTTTAGTACGCCTACTTACTCGTCCGTCTATCTGGGACTTAAGATGTTGCTGCTGGTTTTAGCTGAGTGCTGTGATGCTCAGTTCTGTTCTTCACGTATGTTTGTAAAGACGCACGCTTCAAGTAAGTACTTTTGGAAAATTAATGAGAAGAGATATACTATATTACTCCATACAGAATCACTCTTAGCTCGAAGCGATAAATTACTGCGAGCATAAGACAAGTTATTGCAGTATGTATCTTATATTACTCATATTATGAATGAGAAAGTGTGAGTGTTTGGATGTTTGTTACTCAATCATGCTTCAAACACTAACACTCTAAACGGATTGAGATGAAACTTGGCACACATAGGTTAGGTTCTGGAATAGAACATAATCCCGAAATTTTTAATCAAAATCTACGCAGATGAAATTGCGGGTAGAAGTTAGTTTTTAATAAAATATTTCATTTTCGGTGGCACGTAATAACCGGGTTTGTGTTTATTTTGCGAGTCTTTTAGTATACAAAACAAGTTCCCAAAGCGTTATCACAACGAATATTTACCCAGTATATTCTTTGATCAATCAGTACTGATACTTCTCTATAGATATAAAAGGCAAATCTGACTCACTGACTTATATATCAACGCAGAGCCAAAACTACTGTACCATGGAAACTTGAAATTCAATACAAGGGGTTCGTTTAATGATGTAAGTGAGCACTAAGACAGGATTTTTGGAAATTCACTCTCTAAGGGGTTAAAATAGAGGGGGAGTAGCGGGAAACTAATTCTACGCGTACGAAGTCTTGGGCGTCCTCTATACAATTATGTTTCGATATTTTGTACTCGCTTTTACATAAAATAGCATGTTTAATTTAATTTTGTTACTTGTTATTAGTTACTAGCATATCATTATGATAATGTATGTACCTATGCCATAATTTATCTTTTAAATTGTTCAATACTCTACTAAATAACATAATTACATTTATGATTTCGTGTATTATTTCAACAAATAATAAATTCCATGTACCTTTTACACCATGTAATAGATCAGTTTAAATGGAGTTACATCCTATTATTTTTAATTTCTCTTAATTTAGTTCTTGATACGTCAAATTTACCCCGAAGTCTAATATTAAAGAAGGGTTTATCGGACATTTGAAATTATTTTTTTGACGTAAGGGACATGCTATCTCGGTAACTAAGCGTTAAATGATAAATTGAGTTATTTGTACTTAAAGAGTGAAGAAAATTTAAATAATTAGCTAATTTTAGTTACATGATACGTTAACAAACAACAAAATTATGAATTTTAAAAGAAAAAATTTACAGTTTTTTGGCTCTCCTGAAAAGTAGCCATTTGTCCGTTACGTCAATTTAGATTACGGTCGTCGATATTTTTTATTGTATTTTCACTGTTGCTTTGTTCTATGAGAGTTTATATCAAGTGCAAATAATTACTCGAAAAATGCCCAGGTCACAGTAAAGTTTTAAAAAGACATAAATATAAACTAAAAAGCCTAACAAAGCATTGCTTTAAGAATAACCATCAATAAATAAATAAATATTATTTCCTGGACCTCTTTATAAGACCTGAATAAGTAGTACATGGCACCACTTATTGCGCCTAACATCCTGTATAGTAAAATACACAACATTTAAAAAATAAAAATTGAGTGTTTCATCCATAACTTAATTATTGACGTAAATATTCCGATGTCCCGATATGCGTAAAAAAAAAATGGTCACGTATACTATCCATCATAATTAGTTTGACCAGCAAACTGTAATACAACTGGTTGTAAAATTACTCGGTACTAACCTCGATCCATAACCTAATTATTGACGTAAATATTCCGATGTCTCGATTTGCGTAAAAAAAAAATGGTCACGTATACTATCCATCCTACTTAGTTTGACCAGCCAACTGTAATACAACTCGTTGTAAAATTACTCGGTACTAACCTCGATATGAGGTTTGGCCAAGTCTTAGATATGCAGTCAAGCAAGAGCTCTCCACTTACTGTTGACATCTGAGAAGTTATCATAATGGTAATATCACCAAATAAATAGTAGGCACCTAGAAAATGAAGGTGTAATGTAGGCACCAAAGAAAGAGGTTGCGTGACTTACCAGAGTTAGGATCATCTAGGTGTTTTTTTAGAAGTTGTTGGTCCAACAAAAACTCAAACCAAAGAACAGTGTCCGGTGATAGGGGCACGGTGCCCGGCCTCAGCAAATCCACATCCATTTCGTGACTGACCTGTAACCCGATACCAACTTAGTTTACATTTCTGACAGAGAAGCCATACCCAGTCGTTCAGTTGTCTTTAATATAGGTAGATAATGAGGTATTTAATTTCAGTTCCAAGCGTAGACAGACCTAGATAAGCTGCTCGCATACGCAGATCACTGTGACTACAATCTCTCACGGCTGGGCCTAAAACGTAGTGATTATATTCTCTTTGCTGGGCCTCACACTGTGCCTTTGACTGTTTGACAAGTTTGTAAGCAATCCATGCTATGGTAACTTAGAACAAAAGTTTTTTTATTAAAATCAGTGCCATCTACGCACCAGCTTTTGTACTAAAAACCAGGTGTTACCGCATTTAAAATCCAAAATTCAAATGTTGGAGACTTTTACGAGCCCAAATTGATTATATATTTTATTTTTCTTCAAATATTAAAATCAACAATCATAAAATAAATTAGGGAGATTAGTTATCACCAAAAAAATTAGATAAAATATATTTTTCAAGATTTTGACCATATTTGTGAGGAAAATAATCTCTTTTATGTAGGTAACACAGGTTAATGCAAATGGCGTCTATTATTTACTTTCATTGCGTTGCCGGTCTTAAATGTCATGGAGCATGGTGTTTTCTGCAATTTCTGCTTTTAGCACATTTTACTTTGGCGTTTAAGTTCTGGTCGTTGTTACGGGTGTATTGATACGTTGAGTTGAGTTGAGTATTCGCTCCTCCGTGTTGCTGTGCCGCGTTACAAATCTTACCACGTGCCCACGTCCACGTTGAGTTCACGATAGTCCTCCGTGCCGTAAGAGAGACCCCGAACTTGCGAAGTTTCGAAGACTACTATATAGACCGATAATTGTGAACAGTGAACTATAATCATGTCGCAGAAATCTTGCTGTGTACCTGGCTGTCCAATAACTTTAGAAGATGGCAAGTATTTGTATTTTACTAAAAAGTTTGAATGTACATGCTTCTTCGTAAAAAAAATATGTCTTTAAATTAGATATTGTGTTTTTAGGAGTACCTCTTCATCGATTTCCAAATCCGGAAACGAATGCAGACAAGTTTAACGCTTGGATTTCCAATATTGGTGGCGAGATAACTGCATTGGACCAAATTATGGTCTACAACAATAGACGTGTCTGCCGCAGACATTTTGAAGACGTCAATTTGTACCCCCAAAACCGACTGTGCAAATTAGCAGTCCCTGTTCTGCACATGCCAGGTAAATTATAATGTAACTATGTATATGTATAGTGTGGTGGAGGCCTAAACCCGATATGGGGTCATCTTGTTTTTTACCCAACTGCCAAGAAGGGTATGTTTTTTGTGCATATGCACCATACCCGGGACATACCTGAAGGATTTTAACAGCGTGTTCCTGAGTTAATTTGAAGTTATATATATCGTATAAATTAGGCTCAATTCGGTTTAGTTTTCGAGATATATCCATTTTTGTGAAAAACTTGTTACGAAAACTTTGGTGCAAAAGACCCTTATGATTACGATGTTGCCACTTTTAAAGCAAATTAAGTCATCTGTTTACATAATCTCAAGTAACTAAATCAATAATGATTATGAGTGAATGCTGCATTTGAAGATTATTCTTTTACTTGCCTCATCAAAGCAATCAAGTTATTTAAAGTGAAACAATTGTTTACATTTTGTATGAAGACTCACCTTCGGACTGTCAAAATGAAAACAAATTGCGAGTGTGTTTGGCCATAAGCCCTCTTATGTATGAATTAATCTTTATACTGCAGTCACTTTTAAAGGTCTGAATCTACCAAGCTTCCCAATCCCAAGAGAAGAACACTGTACTTCATCAAAAGTATTTCTTTTTCAAATTCAAATTCAAATTTATTATGTTTTAACTGCTATGTGTGTTTTTGTTGCAGAGGGTTGTACAAGTGCCTTGGTGTGCGAGCCACCAACCAATATGTACACACAGACTGTTGCCATCTTACCATCCTGTTCCACTGCCCCTGGAAATTCTGGTAAGGAACCTGACATATAAAGCTTAATATTTCAAAAACTGTAGGTTATTATACAGTGTGTAGATCCAATATGAGCAAAGATTTTAAAGATGTTAATATGCATCCTAATGAACAGTTGCAATTCAATTTTCATACTAATTTGCCACTCAATTATCCATCAATTAAATTAGTTTGTTTCAACTAACAGGTTGAAAGGCTCTCGGGTTGGGTACAAATCGGTTGGACTCGTAGATCAACTGAGAGAGAAAGCACATACATACACATAAAATACACCACATGAAAATTTCGATTTCTCCTACAAAAACCATTGCCTCTAGACAAAATACAATGTTTACATAATTTTATGACTAGGTTATTATTAATTTTTTAGGTGTTTATTTTAGCCAAGCATTTTTATCTGTTAGATAGTCCTCGACCCTATAGTAAGCTCTGTCATAGTGGCATTTGAATTTAACAGTAAGTAACAAAAGTGTGTCTTAAAAATTAATAACAGGGTTATAGGTTATTGGGCACATTATTTGTCATATTTATCCCTATATAACAATCGGGCAAAAGTTATCCGTTAAAATAGTGTAACATATGGCATAGGAATACTATACTGCACACTTAAAGAATTAAAACAAAATTATTGTTTGTTTAGATATTGCTCCATAGAAACTAATTACACACTTACAAATTTTAATTTCAAACATAACTTTATTATACAGTTAGTGCTAGAATCAATTGTTAATATACTTTGAACATAATATGTTGACACTTTTAAGTCCTAAAATCGCTCATTCCCGAAATACCAGAATCTTGAAAAACCAAACTACTATTTTTACCAGGTTATCAAAATATCAGAATCAAAATATTGGGTGAAGATAATAAACGAAACCATAATTTGAATGCCTAGTTTTGGGATTCCGATGTATTGAGAACCTTGTATTTTAAGAACTGGTATTTTGGGAATGAGCGCCTATAATGGCATGTCGTGCACACCACCCTAATTTTTATACCTCTTATCTAGTTGGCACTGGTTCCTCCTGCAGGCTGACGAATGTCGCGGCTGATGATTGTCGCATTCCCCTAAAATCGTCGGATGTTGTCTACGTTTTTCCAGCTAATAGCCTCAAGGGGTCCTCCTCATCATAATCCCGTGGTCGCCGGAGTGTAACGTATTGCGGGTAGGCTCTTTCTGCACGGTGTTTGAACTGGGCTCTTTCCTTGATACCAAATGAGTTTTTAACAATCTTGTTTTTCTTCAGTTTTTTCGTTTCGTTTTTATTTTTATTTTTTCTTATTTATCATTCACTTACAATGGTTCTTCTTCTTGGGGCTTGCCACTACCTTATTCTTCAGTTTTATTTTTGTTTCTCTAAATATAAAAAAAAAACCAATCTCAAGCTAATTGCGGTTTCATAATAAGAATTTCAGTACCTTACTTATCTTGTTTCCATTTAACACAACTAATATAGCTTGTCTTTCACTTTTGAGATCATTTTATAAAATGACCTGCTGTTTTTTTTTATACTTTGCGTCTTCAATTTTAACGAAACGAGAGTGTTAGAAGCCCGAAGCCATAGGCTGAGGGCTTTAATGACTCGAGCTTTGTATTTCCTTTACCACCCGTGTAACATACAATGTTTTTCATCACAATTGCAAGGATATTTTAATTATTATTTTGGAATCATACAGTTTAGTTTATAAACAGTATTTATAAATTAGCAGCAGACTACATCATTGTATATGACTTACCACATAATGTCAAACGTGTTCAGGTGTTCAGGAGTCTGATTCTAATGACAGTCGAGATCAATAGTTTATATGCGAGATTTTTAGGAAATTGTATGCAACTCACATTTCATCTTGAATGAAACTACATATTGAATGGCACAAGAATTGTGGTCCTGACCTGACGTATTATGATAGTTTGAGCCCACGTATTAAACAACTCCAACGCAAGTAAAATTTCAGTCTAATTGGTCTTTTATGCTATTTAACTTATTTCGTATTATTACAGGCGTTCGTGTATCGGTACAAGAACATAAACAATACAAGTTACTTCTAAAGCAAGTAAAGAAGTTGAAGCAAGAAAAAACTTCTTTCAAACAAAGATACAACTTGGCCAAAAAAATTACCAAAACAGCGGCGTTTAACATTGTCACAAACAAAATGTCATCATCTGCCAAGACATTTTGCCAGATGCAATTCTCGCAGAGTGCGAAACAGAAACAAGGCAGAAGATTCACACTGGAGGAGAAAATATTGGCCTTGTCTCTTTATAAACCATCTCCAAAATCTTACAGGATGTTAAGCAAGCTGTGTGTTTTGCCTAGCAGAAAAACCCTGCAAAATTTGCTACGCAAACTTTCTTTAAAAGCTGGGGTTAATGAAATCATATTTCAAAATTTAAAAAGAAGAGTGAGCAAGATGCCTGAATCTCACAAGTACTGTGCATTATTGTTCGATGAAATGGCCATTGGACCAGGGGTATCATATGACAAAAAAAATGACAGATTGATAGGGTTTGTAGATGATGGAGAGAAATGTTCACCAGATTATTGTGATCATGTTTTAGTATTCATGATAAGAGGGGTCATAAAAAAATATAAGCAACCTGTAGCATACTACTACTGTCGTGGAAGCACAAAAACTGTGGAGTTAAAAACACAAATAGGGAAAATTATTCAAAAAGTCCAAGAAACAGGACTAACAGTAGTAGCCACTGTGTGCGACCAAGGTGCCTCTAACATAGCGGCCATCAACACTTTAATTAAAGTGACTAAAGAAAGGTATTTACGAGGTGGACAAGAAATGAGGGAGGATTTTTTTGAGGTTGACGGCAAGAAAATATTTCATGTTTACGATCCACCTCATTTAATAAAAGGGATCAGAAATAACTTGGTCACAAAAAATTTGAAATACGTTGTTAGCGGAAAAACGCGTGTCGCTAAGTGGAAGCACATTGTGGCCTTATATAATAGGTCCCCAGGCTATAAAGGCGTAAAGTTAGTGCCAAAATTAACAGCACAACATGTGCTACCTGAACAGATACCCAAGATGAGGGTGAAAAATTGCACTCAAGTGTTTAGCAAGTCTGTTGGAGTAGCACTTGGATACATGGCAGGTATGCGTCTTTTATGTTTTTGTATATTGTACCTCCCTTTTACTAGAAATATCTTACATTGACTGGTGATAGCTACTAGTATACAATAAATAAAATGGCAATTATTAATAAAAGCAGCTTGTTCTGTTATAAAACTATAATTGTCTGTTTGTTTGTTTGAGCATCATGCAAAAAGTATTGTATCTATTATGATGAAATTTGATGTAAATAATAAATATAGCTGGTGAATTTGATAGTTCTAAAGGGAAACATGATGAAAGTTACGGTAATGTATTATTCTTTTTTTATAGAATCTGGCGCAATAGAAAAGGAAAGCACAGATACAGCAGATCTGCTTATGTTTTTTGACGACCTATTCGACAGTGTCAACGGGAGCTACAGCCAAGTGAGGCAGGGAAAAATTTATAGGGCTGCAGTTACCCCAAGATCACCTCATCACAAACTGTGGAACGAGAGTTTACCGGTACTCAAATCGATGCAATTTGAAAATGCGACCAATAATGGAAAAGTGCCTTCTCTTTTAAGCTGGGTCAAAACTATAGAAAGTTTAAAATGTGTTATTAGGCATTTATACTCAAAAGGAGAGAACTCCCTATTGCTGCGCAATTTCAACCAAGACCCTCTCGAAAACTTCTTTGGGGCAATTAGAGCTCATGGCTACAGCAATATAATGCCCACTGCATCTGCATTTGAAGGTGCTTACAAAACATTATTGATTAATAATATTTCTTCTTTACATTCAGTTGGCTCAAACTGCGAAAAAGATGACAGTGTCTGTCTACAATCATTGAAATTTTTTTTAACAAGATTTGTAGGTAGCGATATGCCGACTGAATGTGAAGAGGAAATTAATAGTAGTCATTTATGCATCGGTACCGTAAATACAGATGAATTGATAACAAGCGAGACCCCTGAGGACGTTGAACGTAGTGCAGCAATAGGGTATTGCAGTGGTTGGATAGCACAACTAGCGAAGAGACACATTTATAAAAACTGTGTCACCTGCACAAATGATTTGGAGGAGATTGAGCCACAACGTTTCCATAACTTTATTAAAAAAAAAGAATACCAAGGTAAAAGGTGGTTGTGTTATCCAACCAAAGCATTATTCGATTTTTTTGCCCAAGCAGAACATATTTGCATAGAAGTTTTGAAAGGTCACGCAAATAAGAAAAATGTGTCGAATTATATAAAACTTATAATAAACATAAATATTTCCATGTCATTTGTAACATGCATAACACACGGGGAATCGCTGTGTAGATATCTACAAAATAAAAGCACAATGTTTTTTATATATAATTGGTGTAAAGACGTAAACAATCTTTTCGCAGGCAAAATGACCTTTTGGGATGTCAATGACCCCATGAAAGTCAAAGCGAATATGCACTACCTAAAAAATAAAGGTAGATAGAGAACGAGGCAGAATACAAATTAAATACAGGTGTCCCAAAAATAACACGTCATAGTGACGCCGGAGATTCCCCAGCCTAAGACCAACCAAATCGGCCTAACATGACCTCAGTAAAAGTTGCAATCAATCAATCTCTAGGCACGCTCTGCAGTCTAAATGGCTTGACGGATTTTAACATGCAATTCGATTCGTCTTACTTATCGAAGTGATATAGGGTTATAATAATTCAATATGGCGTCCGCGAAAAAAAAAAGGATTTTTATTATAACAATATGGGTATCGAATGAAAGCTATTAAATAGGTCATTCCAAATACAGGGTTATTGGTAAGTCGACCTATTCCCGTTAGGAGGTGATAGGGGTGACAACCTTTTTATTTCAATAATAACAATACTGGCCATTAAAATTTTAAATGAGATTTATTCGAAATTTAAAACACTCGAATCGAAATAAAGCAAATAACTTTATTTCGATTCGATTTATTTCGTTTCTATTAAAATATTAATTAACTAATCATGACAGCGTACAAATAATTAATTCTAAAGCTATCCAAGTGAATGCGGGCAATTACAATGTCAAAGGTGGTAAAAATAAGAAAAAACTTAAAATAGGCATAACGGTGCAACTTTTCCTGAGGTTATGTTAGGCTGGGGAATCTCCGGTGTCACTGTGACGTGCTATTTTTGGGCCTCCCTGTATAAATATCAGTGTCTTAGGCAGTATACTAATAGGGGCTGGTCGAGCCTCCAGTAGCGCCCCATTGCTATTTTAGAATTTTCTATTGAAGCATTCAATGCTCAAAATAGAAAACGGATATTAAGGAGCTCAACTTGAGAGGATTGTGAAGCTAAAAATTTTGATACAAAATGTGATAACATTTCCCTACCCTTAAACTTAGTCCGAGTTTTTACGATTTTTGAATATGTTGTAAATATCATGAAAAACTAATGTCTGTACGTTTTGCTTTCCAAGGAAATATTTTCTAGAATGAAAACAGAAACGTACTGACCTAGTTCTTGAAAAAATACAAGATATTGAAAAATCGTAGAAATTGGACTTGATTTAGAGAAACGTTATCGCCCAGAGCTAAATTTGTATGGACTATTTTTTTACAGTTAAGGGCTTATTGCCTTTAAATACTAATTTTAAAAGTAGAACACGTCGTTGTATGAAAAGTTACAATTGCCCCTCAGACGCAATAGTCTTACGTGATTTTAGCGGCTCTTCACAATCCTCGTAATAAGTAGTAATTTTAAGCTATATGATATAACATAAATTCTTATTGTGGACGTACTTAAGTAGTCAGGTAAGGAAAAAATAGTGTCCACTATTATTAACAAACATGATTACATTTTGTAGCTTATGAATTGTGTGTTGACTTGAGCTAGTTACTATAGTAATTAAAATAGTAAGTAAGTAAAGTGGTTGACAACGTCACGTTGACAAAGTCCAAAGTGGCCTAGGAAGCAAATTGGTTGACTGTAGAGATAATTCTAGTTTAAATTTAACAATTTAAAACAAATCCTAGTATTTATTTTAAGCAGAAAAAAATGGAAAAAAGATTTTGGGTATAACTTTGTTGATTAAGTAATATTTTGTTGAAAATAGTTTATTTTTCATAATGCATAGTGGTATATTAAAACTATTATAAATAATCCTTCTCTATAATCTCTCATTATTCTGATTTACCAGTAAGCCTGTATGCACATTCAATGTTAAATCATATGCAAAAAAATAAACAGTAAAAAGAAAGCTAATTTTTCATTTATGTCCAGCTGCAGTCCCAGTTATCCGCACCCCTTCCCTTTGCATATAGATGGTAAAAAGCGAAAACTCTGTAATTCAAAATGAATGCTTTACAGCGTTTTCGCTTTTTATCATCGATTTGCAAATACCTCATGCGTCATTGAAAAGAACTGCACAAATAACTATACATATTTATAGTTATGTATATGCACAGAAGTTTCGGTAGCTGGCAACGAGATGGCGCTTCTTTAAGCCTTGTCAAAAGAGCAGAGTTGCCAGTCTATTTCCTAATGTATATAGTAGTCTTTGAAGCAATCAACAAAGTGCTGCGAATTGCCACTTACAAAAAAAGAATGTTGCCATAAATACCAGGAGACAGTAAAAAAACAGCACTATAAATACTGTCATTTTTATATTGATAATGTTAATGTGTAATGTTATGGATACAGCCATGCCATATGGATCCAAAGCATTCATATTTGCATAATTCATTCCAGAAAGCACTCTACCCTAGTGTATATGGTAGTCTTTGACAATCGCTTCGCTTCCTTCGCTTCGCTTTCATACATTTCATTTCATTTCATACCCTTATAATCTATGGTTCTCACTGACACTAAGTAAGCACAGATACAATAAAAATAGATTAATTTCCAGTAATTTGTTACAATTTTGCGAATGTATGTGGCCGAAATTTTAACAGAAGCCACCATATTGTGGATTTCAGAAGCCCTACTTTATTAAAGGAAGTTCGTAGTTAGGTTAGCTCCTCTCTCGAATGACAGGGATGAAGCTAACGAAAGTTCTCTGCTTGGTCTGCGAGCTAACGTAACTTCGAACTTCTGTTTTCAAACGAATGGCCTGAGCCAAATACAAGCATTTTGATTTGATACAAGAAAGATTTGTTGATAATTTTCACTTTCCGTTCTTTCACAGCAGCGATTTTCCACTTAGAGTTCTTTCATTAACGTAAATTTAATTATTCGTCTTTCTTCATGTAGCGGTTTTTCATAAAGCGTGTCGTAGTTTAAACGTTTAATCAGTAGCTACCTTTAAATAGCATTTCAAGGATTATTCATTAGCTTCTCAAATATCTGGATCATAAGCAGGTGTACACATACGCACATGCACAAGCAAACACACTCAAACGCACACACACTCACACACGCACACACTCAAACTTACACACATACTTAATTGGATCTCTCTAAAATTATCTCAAAACAGTAGCGATATTATTTTAGGTATTTGATATGTTATTTTTTTTAAATTTTAACGCGTTCGATTGCCATAAGTATCTACTCTCCCTCCCTCTACCCCTGGTATGGACTCTCCCTGGTCTCACTGAAAACCAGCGCCTGTGAATGTATTAACACACATTCAGAGGTTTAAAGATGAGTGGCGAACATTTGGGCGTAATAAAAAATAAATGTATTTATGTTAAGACATTTTGCTTGTAAACTGTTTTTTATTTATGTGCCAAATAAATTATTTTTCATTTAATTTTTCATTATATTGTTCGCGTTAATTTTTTTCGCATATTTAACCAGCAGTTATATTAGTCGAGTTTTTTCCATTCTCATTTTTTTCCATTCATTTTGAATAGGGTAGGGGCACCAAAAGATGAACACACCCCAATAAATGAACGATCGAACGAAATAACGAAATAATTAAATCGTGACAAATATTCCACAAGCGGGGATTTTTATTTCTTAAAAGGCAACACTATGTCTACGCCACCATTAAAACCAAAGACCTTTATATAACTATTATGAAGGTCTTTGATTAAAACTCACTGACAGTTACGCGTTTACCGCGGCGAGAATCGGTCGTTGTTCTGTGGTGTGTCGTCAAAAACGTCTATGGGAATATAGATAAGGTAAGTGTACCTACTTCAAATTTAAGGTTTTAATTACGTATAAAATTCAATAACTTACTTTCTTGCAAGGGTTTCTTAGTATGAATTCTTGACTAATCCCTCTTTTAATGTATTTATACGTTATTTAATTATCTTTGTTAATTTAAGTGCAATAAGCCGTTCAAGTTATGGTTCCAAAAATATATACCGAAACTAAAAGCTGAACGATGTTCAACTACTAGGTAGGGCATACATTTTTCAAAGCTTTGTAATAAATCGTACTGAACCGGCAGATAGAAACTTTATATCGTAAACTGATCATTTATTGCTTCTGAATGTTTTAACTAAAACTTGAACGCAACTTTTGGTTATTTCGGAGTTTCTTGTAAGTAGTATGAAAACTGAATACTGTTCAACAATGACAACAATGCCTAATACGTGAACTAATTAAATTTACTAGTTCAAGTTTTGGGTTCCATGTCAATAGTTGAATTCTTAATTAAATTTACTGGTTCAAGTTTTGGGTTCTAACTATTCTTATAGTTGAATTTTTAATTGATTTTGTTCGTTCATTTCATTAATTCTGTAACCGAAACATGAACCAAGTAAAGTCAGTCGTTCATGTTTTAGGTAAAGTTTTGTAATATGAACACTAGCTATTTATTTTTGTAAAGACCAAGATATTTTTAGGACGTATTTTTACTAACGAAACGACCCAGCAGCTAAATTAAAATAATAATTAAAATAATATTACAAAACTATACATTTCAGGCAAATAGTTGTATAAGAAGAAAAGTCATAATAAGTAATTTGAAAAAAAAATACTTGACCTTTTTTTAGGTCGTTGGGGTTTTATTTCAACAAAAACAATAAGTATTGACAGTTTCCAACCATTTTTTTTTACCGATGCCTCTTGCATTTCCGGCAAATATTTCATAGAACGTATCATTTCAACGAATTTTATTTTATCGAAAGTTATTTGCTACTGATGTTCTCAGGATATACTAAAAATTAATTTCGTTAGTTAGGTTAGACTTGCGACTAGATATCACAAAATATTAACTTCTGCGTCTAGAAAAGCCTGTCGATGAAATGAAAATTCTGCGAAGTGATACGTTCTATGAAAAATTTATCAACAATTCAATGTGCACCTTTTTTATTAATCGACTATATTGCGCACACAGTCCTACTTTGCATGGACTAACAACTTAAATAAGTAGAACTCGTTTTGATAGATAGGTATATGAAATATGGAAATAATCTAATGTCTAATCGCCTTTTTATTTTAATTGAGTAAAAAAACATTTTATTTTTACATCCATCATCATAAAATCAGTTCATATTAAGAAAAACAAAAATAACATTTAGAAAAAGATTAATCAAAAAGATTAAAAGATTAATAAAAATAACTAAAAATATTTCGTTTTAAACTTTTGCGATGTTCACTCATAATGCAAATGATTAAAGAACTAGGCTCTTGTCGGTGGATTGCCCGCCATTCTTCTCTATTCTTTGCCAGGTTCTTGACATCTTGATATGACACGACCTTAACTTTCTCCTTCATTTGCTCAAAGTAGTTTCGGCTGGGGCTACTTCTGCCTCTTCTGCCTTAAATTTTCCCTTCAACTATACTTTAAACAAGTTATCGTGTCGTATTAAGTGACCTATCATCTTTCCTCTTCTGTTTTAAATAGTAATTAACAAACTTCTTTTTTCCCTTACGATGTTAATTACTTCTTAATTTTTCTTCATTTCCGTCCAACTAATTCCCTCCGTCCTTCTCCAGCACCACATTTCAAAGGCTTCCCAGCCTCACTCACTCTCTTTGTGTTATCGTCCACGTCTCGCATCCATCCATATAATGCTAAGGTTAAGGATATAAGTAAGTAAATAAGTCTGGCGATGCGTAATTCATATTAAATCCTTTTGTTTTCGACAGATGGCACCCACTAAACAAAAGAAAGAAAAACAGTACGAACAGAGTACTCTCGAGGAAGCTGTCAACAATATCCAAGCAAATAATATATTTTGATCACAGGCAACTTTAATTTATAATATTCCAAAAGGTACTTTGCGTAATAAATTTCATGGAAAAACGCCTATGGTATGTAAAAAAGGGCCAGAAACTTTACTATCAAAAGATGAGGAAAGTCATATTGCTACCTGGATTACAAATATGGCCAAAATCGGATATCCTGTAAGTCACGATGAGACGAAGTTGCACAGCTTTTTGAAAACAGAGATCGGAATATAAAACCAGGTAAAAAGTGGTTCCAGCTCATTATGAACAGGCACCCAGATTTAACACAACGGCACGCAGAGGTTATTTCGAAAGCTCGGGCTGCTGTTACAGAAGGTGTGATAAGAAAGTGGTTTGCAGATTTAAAACAGTATTTGGAGGAACAAAATGAAGATGGTATATTAGATCAGGCCGAACGAATATTTAATCTTGATGAGACAGGTGTGCAGTTATGTCCGAAAACTGGAGTTGTATTTACAACCTTGTGATGTGGGAATATTTGGCCCTCCTAAAGGCAGCGTGGAAAAAGACAGTAAGAAAACACAAACTGACAGCAAATGTGCAGCTGACCAGATCAAACTTCGCAGCAGTCTTTTGCGAAATCTATGACTGATAATGTAATAAGGAATAGCTTTAAGGCATGTGGGCTATATCCATTAAACCCCGATGCTGTTGATTATACAAGGTGCATTTCAAATAGAAAAGAGCAGATTGAAAATAATATAACTTTAAATTATATTCTCTTATAAACAACTAAAAAAAGACTGATTTGCCGTGCGTGCCTTTTATTTATTTCGAAAACCATTTAATAACTTTATTTATTTATTTAGGGCATTATACAAAACGCTCATAATTAAAAAATCAATAATGGCAATTGGTATATAGATTTTTTAATGATTTGAGTTCATCTATTGGAGTCAATCCGTTCAGATTTAGGGCATATAAGATTGTTTTATTATATAAGTTCAACTATTGGAGTAGAATCGTTCAGAGTTAGGGTATCACTGTTCATGTATTGGGTAAATTGGTACATTTTTGGTTTCAAAGATTTTTAGAAAAATAATGTGTTATAATAATGAACTTTATAATATTTATTTCCAATCTAGAGTATATACTTTAGCGTATAAAACAAAGTAATTTGGTGAAATTCGTTAAATTCATTGAGAAAAAAATGTCCAAAGTTGGTGTAGTCGCTTAAACGTTCATTTTTTGGTGGCCCCTACCCTACCATTAGTCCAATAGGATTATCAAGTTTATTTCTGAGAAAATCGACCGCGAAAAAGAGATAGCCTTAGTTAACGCGTTTCATTTTTAACATGTTCGCTCGCTAAGTTTGTGTGTGTTTATGCTCACTTTCAGAAGTGCGTGCATGAGCCAGTCGCCGTGGAAGCAGGACAGCGCTTGCGTGTCGCAAATTCGCAATCGGAGTTACTGAGTTAGGTATATCGATATTTTAAAATACTACTCTCCGCGAGTTTGCGCTAGCGCTAGGGCTCGAGCAACATGGATAGTTTTTTTAGTTTTTTTAAATCTTTATTTAGTTAAAGGGGCTTTGGCATTACAAGAGCCATGTCAGTCCCATAATTCCCTATTCTACCTTACCAACTAACTTATTTAAATAAAGTAAATAGCACTCTGGCAGTAGCCAACACAGGCTCTGCCAGGATGCTATTAAAAATACCCAAGAATAATCTGTGTACTCAAGTTTAAGCCGTGACCCCCCCACCGCAACATTGAAAGAAGAGCATTCCTTTCAGCTTCGGTCTTGATACATTTCACTAAGAAATGGTGCACATCCTCTACCTTATTACACTCTACACAATTTAGACTGTCAACTTTCTTACGTTATTTTAAACTCTCTTTGAATCAAAAAATCCCATAAGTATTTACAAATTTTGACACCAACATCTAAATCGTCTAATAAAGTTACCAATTTTCCTATAAGCACATTGTTGTATGCATTTTCAATATCTAGAAAACATGCATTAGTTGGAATATTTCTGGAAGATCCTATCTGTATTTGTCTACCTAAACGAGTAAGATAATCTAAAGAAGATTGGCCCCTTCTAAAACCTATTGTGTCTTTGGAGAGAATGTTTCCCTTCTCTACAAACCATTCAAGTCGCTTAGTAACCATGTGGTGTTTTTTTTTGCATATGCACGATATCAGCGTTATTGGCCTAAGTTTGACATCAGCATTCGGACTCGCAGCTGGTTTAGGAATAGGAACAATTTTAATCTACCGTTACCGAACGTTACCCCTGCTGAAAATGCGATTATACATTTGAAGCAAATAAGCCTGCGCGGCTCTAGGTAAATAAGACACCATCGAGTACGTTATGCCATCAAAACCAGGAGCCGTGTCCCTCCTTTTCATACAATTTTGTAGCTCTTGGACAGAAAAATCTACTTCCATGTCTGGATTTGATGACTTAAAGCAAGGAATCCTTTGTAAAGCTGTATCTGGTGCCAATGCGCAAAGTAGTTTCTCTCTTTGACATTCAGAAGCATAAAATCTAGCTTGTTTGTACTTAACCTTTTATCCAACGCAATAACTTTTTGGTTTAAAGTTCTTAATTGGGCTTGAACAAATTCTTATCATAAGTGTATTATCGTCTGCCGCTTTATTAATAAATTGTATGAAAGTATCATACATTTTCTGAGTATTATAAGAACTATATTTAATCTAACTTTTGCTCTAAGGCCAGGCGGTAATTTAACCAATCTGCTTTTTATAGTTACGCTTGTTGTAAAATTTTAATGTGTCCGGATAATTTAACTTGATTTTTTTCATTAAATGATCACTACCTAAATTTTCTGCCATTACATGCCATTCCAAATTAACTGCTATATCAACTGACGCAAAGGTAATGTCAGGCGAAGTTTTTTGGAGGACATTATTTACAAACTTAATTCTTGTTGCCCGATTATCATTTAAAGAAACAAAACCATATTCTAGACTCGATCCAACTATTTGGAAACCCCGTGCATCGTTTTATAGGACCAATTTGTATGGAGCGCATTGAAATCTCCAGCAATCAAAGTCGTTGACGGAAACAGAAAAAAACTCATCCCAGTCCAACTGTAAAGTATGCACGGAGCATGGACAATATAACGCTACAATAGGTATTACGAATATATTTACAATTGAAAAATTGTATATGAAAAATCTTTATACTTAAATTACTTACACTAAAATCACATTGTTGGACCTGCAATGATTTATGGGTCAAAATTGCAACACCTCCACAAGAATCAGACCTATCCTTCCTGTATATATTAAATCCACTTAAATTTAGTAAAGTTTCTTCTTCTAACCACGTTTCACTTTCGCAAATTAATTCGTTCTTGAAACAAGAGGCACTCAAATTCTGGACGCTTAGGCTTTAAACTCTGTGCATTCCATTGCAGTATGTTGAGCACGGTTTTCTTATCGAGATTTGTTGCCATAACAATCCCGATAAAATTTTGTTTAGTATCTCGCCATCTTTAAGCATTTTAAATACAAATAGGCTTAACTCTTCCATCAATATCTTACATAATTTAACTTTGCACTCTAAACTTTCTTCACACACAAGGATATCTCTCAACTTCTGAATTAGCTGTTTAAAAGTAAAATTGCCGATTGTTTCCCGTTTTCCTTTTTATTTTCCGCTTTATATTTTACACCATTACTGCGGGTGCTGGATGGATCAGTTCTCCTCTGAGTGGGTATTACGTCTGTCACTAACCTGGTCTTCCTCTTCTTTTTCTTTTTACCTTTCTGGTTTTTATCCGATATCACGTTGTCTGATGAAGCGTCACTGTTAGCTAAGTATATCTTCTTCTTCCATATTAACACCGGTCCGCTGTTCTTGAGGACTGTAACTTACCTATGTGTCATCCCACTGCAAGATGGCCATGGTGATATAGGCCTACTTGCAGCTTTGTTGTATGTATCATCTGAATTCCCTTTTGTCACGTCTTTACCTTGATACATCAAAATAGCTTTTCTGTACGTACAACTTTCTTTTGACATTAAACGCCGAATTTTCTTTTCTTTTATAAAAAAAGGACACGCTTTGTCCAATGCCATGGGCCCTTGCAATTTACGCACTTGTAGACTTGAGTTGCACAATTAACATGATCCAGCCCACATTTTTGGGGCAGATAATCTTCCTTGTGGGACAAAATTTAACTAAATGCCCAAACTTCCAGCAACCTGAACATTGTGAAACTGGAAATGTATAAGAATCTACTTTGGATCTGCAGCCATAACCGTAGACATATTCCCGCAAGGTAGAAATTTTGAAACAAAGACGAATCGTTTCACAATGTATCCACTTCCCTTCATCAGACAGACGCCTTAATCTTATGGCTGAGACTATTTCAACATTGGCAGTAAATAAGCTTGGGATTTCTTTAATATCAATTTCTAAATCGATGTGGTTCACAATTCCGTAACACAATTCAGCCTCGAAAGTCAGTTGACACCTGCCACCCATATCAGCTAACTTTTAGCAATCCAAGGGTTTTTGCACCTGTTCCTTCAGGCTAAGCAAAATTAAAAATTGGAAGGGACCTTTATGCCTTATTCTAAGATCCTGTCAATGTTTTCTGCCCTTAAGAGTTTAGCAAGAGCGATACTGTTGCAGCTCTTCAGCTTCTCCAAAACTATCTCCGCTCAAATACTATCACTGAACTTCACTGAAGCCACGCTCATCGTAAAAATGAGGTTTTGATGATGTTCGGCGAAAATTCGCCCGCCTCGCCTAACGTAGGCCAATAAACGATTGGAAATGTTATTTTCTGATAATTAATAAAATATAATTTCAAATTTACCGTCCATGACACACGACGTCAGTTATTTACATTTCAAAAAAATAAGCGTTTGCTAAGAAGATTTGTATGATTTTGGCGAGGGCAGGGATATCCCTGGAGTTCCATAATTCTAGTTACATATGGAACAATCGGTACATATATAAATGTCAAATAAGTTATCCCAATAGTTCCATATGGAACTACACACTAGGCTTAACATCTGGTTTTGATTTTAATTTAGTTTTAAATCAGTTGAGTATCTTTGGAGATGTGCTCTAACAAAAACAGGTGGACAAGACCGTTGCGTAGTTGCCCATACTTATACTACTGTTATAGTCTTTGGTATGAATAATTGTGGTATCAGTACCTGAATTTGATTTGTTTGCGTGGCGATGGGCAGCTGTGTGTCGTGAATGTCTAAGATTTTGCGAGATGATGGATGATAGGCCATCTAGTATTAACTGACTTCTGTTTTAAATTCATTATCTCTACCATTTGTTATTCATCATTATCAGCCGCAAGACGTCCACTGCTGGACAAAGGCCTTCCCCAAGGTTTTCCACAACGATCGGTCCTCTGCTGCTGTCATCCAGCGGTTTCCCGCGACCTTTATCAGATCGTCAGTCCACCTTGTGGAAGGTCTGCCAACACTTCGTCTCCCGGTTCGCGGTCGCCACTCTAGAACCTTTTGTTATTATTACTGAAGTTTCTCGGTGTATTGGTCATACTGTAATGCCGTGTAAATTAATTTGAATAAATAAATAAATAAACAAATCAAAGTCATTATTCTAATTAGGTAGGTAGGCCAATTTATATTGAAAACTTGTCAGTTGACCCAAGTTTTTGTTTTAGTTACTATGCATTTAGCATGTAATTTTTAAACAAATGTACCTAATAGGTTTAAACAGAATAAGCTTAAATTAAATGCAATAAATGATTTATTCACATATTCATATGTTTACATGACATGGTAATTAGTTGGATTCCTCGAACTCTCAAAATAGGTAGTTGCGCTGCGGCGACATCAGAATCTGTGAGATTCGAAAAATAAATATTCGTGATACAAGTAGGTAGTTACTTGTTGTGCAGAATCTTTCTTTCTTTATGTTAAAAAAGGGATGCCACATTAGATATGGCCGCAGCATTAGGAAGACCCATTAAATAAATGATCCTCACAGATTATTAGTTATAAAAGCTATTAAAAACCACTTGGAAAATAATTTGAAATTCTGTAGGTACAATAGTTTATTTTTTAGAAGTTGGTGATAGCAATAAACCGCTAAATGTGGGGATACCGGAACTTATAACTTTGTCGCTCTAGAGGGATCATGTATTCAGTGGACGTCTTTCGGCTAAAATGATGACGATTTCTTCTCACTGGTTTATATTCAAATAAGAACTGATCAGGCGGCGTGGCGGACTAATTAAAAGCCTATCGCTCATTTGTGGACGGGGGACGCCATTCGATACAAATACTTACGACAAACCGTTTTATTATTACAGTCATTGAAATTTGTTTATACATGTACCTATCAATCGTTCCGCGAATGAACGATGCGTTAAAAGGTATATTATATTGCAGTTGCGCCAATTTATTCAATAAAAACGTATCTCGGCGACTAGATTAATGTCGTCTATTTTCTTTGGAGTTCATCAGTTCTTAATGTAAAACATTGTCATCACACCTGGCATGTGCTTTCTTGTATTACTTACTCCAAACTTTAACCCCTTTTTTAGGAAACTTAACAGCGATTAAAGCCATAATAGTTAATATGTGCCAACATCGCGTCTTAGCTATTATTGGTCTTTAAATACCTGTTGTGGTTTTGTACGAGTATGAATAAAGGGGTGGCGAATAGCTTTTACGTATGTGGATATGTATACGTACATGCTTACACACACATGCACAGTATTAGTTCCATTAAGACGAACTAGATGGCAGGCACCAATTACTACAATGTTGCTACACGAACAAAAAATAACGCTGAGTTGCCAGTCTATATCCCAGTATACTACAATAGTAGTCTTTGCGTCAAACTGAATTGTGAACTTGGTTAGGTAATCGCCAATTTATTTATGACCGTCGCCGTCACAACGCCGCTATTAAAAAAATGCGGACACGAGAGCGACGGCAACACAACTTTTTCTTTATAAATTTACGCATAGTAGTCATAGTCATCATTGTCATCAACATGGATTTCGGAAAGACGGTTGTGGTCTGTGCACGATTGTCTTTAGAAACTGAAGACTACAGCAATCAAATAAAAAAATCAAAATCAAAATATTTTTATTGCATGACTGAAGGTATCAAGTGTAATAATATTATACAGGTGTTACTTACATTAGTGTGTGCACCACTACAATCTACCATAATTATGGTGTACAATAATTGACATAAGTCAATAAAAAATAGGTAGTTTAAAAAAAAACGATTATATAAAATAGTTATTTTCATAATCGTGTTATAATAGAGAGCTTTTTAGTCGAGTACCGTGTTTAGGCCACGAAGCTTGCTGAGTGGCCTAAGTAAGGTACGAGATTAAAAAGCTTGATTATGACACTGTTGTGAATTCATAAAAAGAGTGACGTTGCAGTATTCTCTCTGAAATCTTAATACACAGATTTTAATCGACGAGGACAAAAAATCTATTTAAACCTGCTTCTAAATCCAGGGCATAAAAAAACTAAAAAAACTACGGTTTGTGATTGGCTAGTTTTTAGCCAACAGAACAGCACAGTAATGCAACAATTACGGACGCCGTGGTTTGATACAAATGTCGATGTGGTGGTGATTGTATTAATGACTTAAATTATTAATTTTAATGAACTCGTACAAAAAGTATTGTTCGGTTTACCATTGAATTGCCGACAGACTTTTAATCGAATATTATTTCAAAGACAACGTTTCAAGTATTTTCATTTCATCGACAAGTCATTGCGTCGTGGACTCGATACTAGGTAATTTGAACCGAGGTCTTTTAATTAGTAGTTGAAATATTTCAATAAAATTCATGTCATGACTAATCATTTCGGGTCTTTTTAATTTGTTTTTTTTTACTTGTAATAATATTTATTCCGCATAAAATTATTTGAATTGGTAATATTTTGCTATCAAAACTAAACGCAATCACTCACTCTGCGCGATTATAGCTGTTCCTAATTTATTATAATATTATGATAATAATAATAAAAGTTATTGTAATAATAGTAATGTGTCATGGTTTTGTGTTTTTGGGGGTCGCAGTTCTAACCTAACCTAACCCACTTCTGTCAACAGTTCGTTTTCTTGGGGGTCGCAGTCCTAACTGAACCTAACCTACTTTGATACACCAATAAATCTTAGTTTCACTATACATATTTGTATGTCACACTACATAATTTGTGTAGTGTTGTATACATCTCCCTGTATGATTACCTATTATTTTAATATGACATCTGGAGACTCTTTACATCTCTAAAATTGACCGTGGAGACTTTCTACATCTCCCTTATTTTATTGTTTGTGTGTGTGTGTTTTTTTTTAATAATTGTATTTAATTTTAATTTGACATCTGGAGACTCTTTACAGTTCCAAAATTGACCGTGGAGACTTTCTACATCTCCCTTGTTTTGTGTGTGTTTTTTTAATTATATTTAATTCTTAATTTTAATTTGACATTTGGAGACTGTTTACATCTCCGAAATTGTATTATTTATTTTAATCCGACATTTTGATATAACTAATTATTATTACTACTGGGACCTGTACATCCCTGTGACTTGTGTAGCTTAAGTTTAGTATTGTAATAAGTGATTTATTTGGAAAAAACGGCTTACTGTTGAGTTTCTTGCGGCGCTTCTTCTCAACAGTGGTCTCTTTGGAAGCGCTGGTAGACTCAGACTTGTAAAAGTGCCTACAGGGCCTACTTACAGAATAAATGATTTGAATTTGAATTTGAGTTATAAAGCTGCTACTGTAATACTGCTATGTTAATTAATATAATATTTTTCGTATTTTTACACATTTAACTCATTGTTAAAACCGTTCTAGACAAGTAAATAAAAGTCAGATGATCATCAAACACCGTCAAACGAGGCAAACAAGGCTACACCTAGTAATTATATAGAACTGTTATTACCATGGCAACGCTTATTATATATATTTTTTCACGCTTCGATTGTGCCTACTCTGTTAAAAAATTGCGGTTTATAGTACGCGAGTAGAAAATCTATTTCATGTTCGTTATGTAATCTCGACACACGCTAGTTTATTATTAAATGTAAATATGCCAATTTATTACTTACATATGTCATATTGCATATTTACATTGCAAGATCGATTTTGTTTAATGATTTTTTTTGGATTGTTTGGGATTTATTTGTGTTTGTGACTTTAATCTTTTTAATCAAAATTCTGAAAAAATTCTGACGTAGGTATAGAAAATTATTTATTATTTACGGGAAAATTAAAATGAAGTGTTCATTATTTACAGTTTTTGAGAAAAAACTAAAAAAACTTTGAAAATCTGTATTAAAATGTAGGCTAGACAAAATTGACCATATTGCGTAGCAAATAAAGTTCATAACAAAATGAGTATTTTTTTTTGCATTTTCCAACTGTATTTACTTATCTTAAATACGGAACCTTCGGAGTGCGTGTCCGACTCGTACTTCGTTTTTTGGGGTTCAGGCTATCTCCATGCCAAATTTCATAGAAATCGGTTCAGCGGTTTAGCCGCGAAAGCGTAACAAACAGACAAAGTTACTTTCACGTTTATAATACTACGTAGCTTCTGCCCGCGACTTCGTTCGGGTAGATTTCGACTAAACTATCTCAATTTTAAATTTTATCAAAATTCCTCCAGACTTTGCAGCGCTGTAAGGAGTAACAATCTAACGCATTATTAATATTAGTAGGTAGTTAGATAATAAAATCACACGAGTGTTTTAAGGCTTAATTATGTACAGTTGCAAACATTTATCTTAAGGTTCCGTACCCAAAGGGTACCTAAAAACGGGACCATATTACCAAGACTTTGCTGTCCATCTGTTTGTCTGTCACCAGGCTGTATCGCAAGAACCGTGATAGAAAGATAGTTGCAATTTTCACAGAAGATGTATTTCGGTTGTCGCTACAAATCAGGGCTCGGAAAACGGTATTTTTTTCGAAACGGTTTCGTCTTAAATGCCTAAGGAACGATTTGTTTCGGTTTCGTTCGCAAATAACGTTATAGAAAACGTATTTGAACAAGAACGAAACTTAAATATTTTTTGATCCATATAACGTTTTTAACCGTTTTTTTCCATTTGCTGGGTTCGGTAGTATCTAACATTACTAAACAAGTTCATGCTTTTCGCCGCTTTGTAGCCGAACGCCGCGCGCGGCCGCGTCCCGTGGATTAAACCGGTTTTTGATAACGTTCTCGTTTCGTTTCCGTTCCGAACAAAATTTTGAACAAAGAACGGTTCGAAACGTTTTTAAAACATTATTTTGAATAACGTTTCCGAGCCCTGCTACAAATACTGAAAACAGAATAAAATAAATATTTAAGGGGACATGTAACAATTTTTTATCCATTTTTTGCACGATATTAATATCGGCAACAGGTAGACTCTTGTAATATTTACAGTATATTTAGTTGTCTTGACAGATAGAAAAAATATCTGTATTTAGTACGGACGGAACACGGACACGGACGGTCTAAAAAAATTTTAAACCCTAGTTCAAATAAGGTTGCTTTTTTGAATTAGGTACCTCGCTACGAAAATCCAACATTAGGTACTCATTGGTTCTAATTGAAGGTAATTTGTCACATTGTTTGTTAGTAAATAATTAATTTAGGGACGATTTCTCTACAAAATATCTACGTATGGCAATGTGCGTTACGCCATTTAAATGCTATTGATGTTATCAACAATCGTAGATAATTATAGATTTAAATATTGCAATTTCTATAGCTCGACGGTACAACAATGTACTTACCTATTTACCTATATGAGAAATATCTAAGAAATTCGCATGTAATTTCCCAATAAAGTGGTTTCACTACGTGTACTTAATCGTCTATAGTTTTTGTTACGTGTCACAGAGTAAGTTGCTATTTCTATAGGCACTTACGGATAGTTATACCCACTTATTAGTACTTTGAGCCGGTGTTTCCTCTTGCGCCGCCGCTGACGCGATGCCAGAGCTCGTGCCGGACCCGACCTACTTACTCTACTACCTAGCTGGTATCAACTTGTGTTATCTGCTCGATATCCAACGGATATCGGCACTCCATTATTATCTTACTATTCACGGGAACACAACGCGCGGAGTTACACAATGTTTAAAAGTGAATAAAAATTTGTAGTGCAGTGTTGTTGTACAATTGCAATGAATAAATCCTTCCATGAAAGTAAGTAACGAGCTTCTGTTTGAACCTACTTTTGAATGTTAGACGACGCGTTAGCCTAGTTGGTAGGGGCCTTCGGAATCTAGCGGTTCAAATCCCCGGAAGGGCAGATATTTGTGTGATGAACGCGAATATTTGTTTCTGAGTCATGAATGTTTTCTATGTATTTAAGTTTATACATATTTCTTTATACAAGTATTTATATCGTTGTCTAGTACTTAAAGTACTACTAAGTAAGTACTATTAAGTAGTACTTTAAGTAGTAATTTTATGAAGTGACCCGATTAGCAAAGAAAGGCCCAGTTTAAAAAGTTCTTACCAACATTTTTTTGTCCCTTTATATTTAATAAATCTACCATAGATTTCGATTTAAACCGTACATTTAAGGTGATCGAGTTTTTACGGACTTTGGATATACAACGAACGACTCAATGTACGAGTAAGTTAGTTCGTAGAATTATTGTTTGTACCTACATTACGAAGGTTTTATGGATCGTAGCCATTTCCTCCATTAATGACGTTACTAATTATATATAACATCTAGTAGTCTTATCGAACTAGGTTTACTATTGTGGGCTCTTAGAATACCTTTGACGTTGAAGGTGCAATACATATAAGCCTGCTCTGCACAATACACTAAACGAAAAGTTCCTCTATTTACATGATACAAAATTCAGGGGGAAGCCGCCCTTACTCACTTGAGAGGATCTGCCTTGCATGTCAAGGCGACACAGGACAATTTTTTATCAACCCCGTGTGACATCTAAATTTAAATATGAATAGTAAAAGAAGAAACTGACTGAAACTGACTGATAAATGATAATATTAAACTCTAAAAGTCCCATTACGTGTCCCCACCCTCTACAGGCAAAACTACAAGTAGTTACTACAAGTCTAAAAAATATTTTAAAGAATTTTATAGTAAATCTATCTCGACAAAACTAAAATTGATTGGTCCTTGAGATACAGCCTGAAGCATTTATTTATTATTATACCCACCAAAAATCATCACCGAATAAGTTTAATGGACAAATGAATTCATACTTGTCGTTTTAATGAGATAGTTTTTGCGTTTGTAGTAACAGTGTCGGAACTAGCCTACTCTGAGCACTGCGACATGCTCTTGCCCGATTTTTTATGTCGGAATTGTTCAAAAATCGTGCTGTCCTTTTGGATACCGACGAATTTAATATGCGTTTCACAAAAACCCTTTTTTGTAACGATAAACTTTTTCTTTTTTTAGGTTTTAGGTCTGTATGACGTATGTATAGGTTAATCTCGTTTTTGTTTGACCAACCTTCCAGGAGTGGTCGATTTGCCTTTTTAAATCAGTGAAGCTTGAATGGCTGACTGAGTTTGAATGTAAGGTACCATGCACGAATAAATAACCAATAGCGGCTCAAGGCTGAGGTATACTGCTCCCTATTACCTATACCCAATTGAGAAGGTACAGGCACGCCCTGAAATGTTTTTTGTACGTGTGACGGGGCAACTTAAACTCGTCGGTTAATATAAGGTTCGTCGAATTGAAAAGTGATTCAGTATTTCTCAATCTCAAACAGTTTAGATGACGGCTTACTTCAGACAATATAACAACATAAAACTAGTAATATATGTTATAGTTATCATAAACAGAGAGGGAAAGGACCACTACACCTATTTGAAGAAAAGATGGACTTGGCTATATATGATTTATATATCATTTAAACCGGGCAAAGTTGGGACTGGCCGCTAGTTTATTATATAGAGGGGTCCTTCTAAGACATCCCACCCGTGAACGCGATTTCGTGTACTCTGTCAACAGTTTTGCCAAAAAGGAAGCTATCGATGCTTCTTTAGGGGCTCAAACCAAAATTAAAAGTAAACTAACGAAAGCGTCTCATAACCGTCCCTGACTGTCGCATGTCCTCACCTCGCATATTCCCCGCAGTGGACTCCAGCAGCTACCAGCAGATAGCGCAGAGCTCGAACGCGGTGTCCATCGACTTGGACGTCCTCCAGGTTGGTTCGGAGCCCGTGGGGCTGCGCTGCCCGCATTGCCAGGAGGACGTTATGACGAGGGCCACTTATAGAAACTCCACAGTAACCCATGTGGTTGCTCTGTTACTGGGGGTCTTTTTTTGGTAAGGCTAACAGCCCACTATTAAAAAAAATAGTATTTTTATTGATAATGGGGTTGTTATTGACTAAGGGAATAGGTAGTTTTTTTTTAAATCGCATTTCTCAACAAAATATGTATTAAAATACCGTAAAAGAGATTACATGAAGTGAATTTAAATTATCGGGTTAAGAAATACGGATCATACATTCATTTTAAATTGCTAATTAGACAGTGTTTAGACAAACAGATCGGGTATGCATTGTGAGTCATGTAATAGGCGGGCCATATAAACTCCATGTTAAATTTTGTTTACCTAGAAAGAGACAGGATAAATCTTGGTTGGCTTATATCTTGGTCATTTTAATAGCTATTCAACAAATGATTTACTCAACTGTGTGTTAGGGGAAGCCCGGGCAAGAAGCATAACCCAGGTAAGAAGAATAATCGATTTTACTTGCACATGTTCGGTAAAGCAGCAATCTTGTGACGCCGCCATGACAATGCGACTAGAACAGAACGCGTGTGAACTTGTGTTAACAAAAATAAAAGATTTTCGTTGTTTTGTTAGATAGGTACGTATGTCAAAAAATTGAATTACGTGTCAAGTATATGAGTTTAGTTGGATCGATTGGGTGTATGCTTAAGTTTAATTTATGACTGTAACTTTTTATTTACCTGTTCAAGGTTTTATTATGCGTAGGCTTATTTCATTATATCAAAAAGTTCATTAAGATACGCATCCAAAACTAAAACCAGAAAGGCTTATACTACTTATTTACGTCTAGTGTGTGTACGGAAGAGTGAACATAGTACGGTCACGAGCGTTAATTTGGGACCCATTTTAAGAAAAATATGCATGAAGTCGTCAATGTCATTAGAGATGTCAAGACATTTGTAACTTATAGGAAACTCGACCTTACTGCTGTAGAATGTCAGATTGACTTTGGACCTAAGGTGGGTCCCAAATTTAATCTCGTGACTGTACCTTACCTACCACCCAGTGGATACCGGATACGTAAAAGATGCGCTGCACACCTTGTTCAAGGATTGGCAGTTTTTCGTATATTCTTATTATATTATTTTTGCCCTTGCGATGTATCCGTTTTGCCCGACCCCACCGGGTATAACGGATAGTATTAGCCGAATAGGCCTTTTTTTATTAAAACTAAAAATATACTTCAAGATACAAAATGTATTGAAGAAATAGCTACCTGACTATCAAGGATAGCTATATTTAGCTTTCGTTCATTAAGACCCGCAGTCTCTATTTAACAATATAGCTTTTTCGTGATAGATTTAATCCACTAAGCTAATTGAAAGTCATATACGAGTATTACCATTAATGTATGGTTTTTAAGATGGGTTGAAACATCGTAATTTTGTGCGTTATCTTAAATGTTGATAGTGAGTCGTATAAAGATAGGACAGATTAGGCCAGGCAATAACGAACTCAAACGCGCATGTAACTACGTTTTTTTAATACATTATGTCCTTTGAAAGTAGTTAACACCCAAGTTTGCAACCCTGAAAACCCTGCGCTAACCCCATGGTACTCGAGAAACTGCGATAAAAGGGTGTGCTATGGCTTGCTGTGTCTCCTCAACCAATGGACATAGTGTGTTCAGGTTACGCTCAAATTGGAGGAACTGTAGTTATCTTAAAGTACGGAACTAAGGCACCTTCTCGAAAAACGCTTCAATACGGTAGTTTTTCGAAAACACTGATACAAGTGCCGAAATTTGTCATTTTTTCGAGCACCATCGGGGTAGCACAGAGATTTCATGGTTGCAAACTTAGGGATTAACTACTCTTGAGGGATCTAATAATAACATATACAAAAATCGTAGCTACATACGTGTTTGCGATGTTTGCTTTTTTGTGTTAATATGGACTGGTCTAGATTAACAAAACCAACCAAAATTTCCCGCCATTCGCATGAACAAGCGACGTGTCATAATACCTTAATACAGACAGCGCCCGCGCCTTCAATTTTCATGCATAATGGCCCCGCCCCGGCTGCTAGATCTCGGCATAAATAGCATGTTTTATGCACTAACTCTAGAGCAGCTGGCTTCGGTCTCTGCAGCACGCATCAGTGGCCACGTTCTCGCTTATTACTTTAGTAACTGGCCTCTACGAGTACGGTCACGGACTTTTATTGATATACAACCATAGAACCCTGACGCATAGAACCTACAATTCATTCCCATTTAATTTCTAACTCGTCACTTGACGCTGTCATTATGACAGGGTTCCATAGTGGCATAACCATTAAAGTCCGTGACTGTACGATGCTGTAAGTAAAAGGTTAGCTTAGTAGTACAAGGCTTAATTACACAAATCCCTGCTAATGGATCCTTTCGTAGCTTTCCTCAAAATTCTTAGTTGATGAGTAAGTATTTGATCCTGGTTGTAGGGTTTGTGTCGCCGTCATGGGCCACTTGTGCTGTGTGCGTTTGGCGAGATTTATAATTGAAAATAACCCGTTAAGTGCGCCGTAATAAACCATATTCTGAAAAAAAAAACAACCCGCATTCTATTTCTGTTTAAAAGATACAGCTCTTAGTTAGATGAGACGGACAGCATAAGCATATTAATCCCGCCGTTGGGCTCCCATCGGGTACGGAACCCTACAAACTACACCCCGCAGTACGTGATGGAACTTCGTGACGTCGGAAACTGCAACTAAGGCTATACTGACATTTGAGGAAGAAAATATAAATGATTTATAAAAATGTGGAGTATGATTCGATCCTAGTAAAAATACTATTTATTCCGCAGGTGGCTGTGTTGCTGTATAATTCCGTATGTGACGAAGAGATGGAAGAACGTCGACCACAATTGTCCCAACTGCCGAAAACACCTAGGAGAGTATACGAGAACAACTGTACTATAAATGGAACTGTGCCCGGACCCAGAGGGCTGGGTCCTGTCCCCGCGATCACCTGCCCATCATCGGCCACCTCGGCCACATACTGCCTGGCGGTCTGGCGGCCTCGCGGGGACGTTCACGGGGAACTTGTTCCACTTAGGACAATAAGAAGATGGAAGGGGAGCCAGACAGAGCTAAATTATAAATGGACAACAATGAGTAGATTTAGGTTTACAATAGTACATTGTAGCCCAGGTACAGAAAGTAAGCAATAGATGGACGAGTTAGTTCGCGGGCCGAGCCGCAGGTGAGGACCGCGAAGATACGAGTCCATCTATTGCACTTTCTACCGAGGCAATACTATGTGCTTTTCACGCCTAATGTAAGGAAATAAAACAGGTTAGGACATAATACACAGTTTAATTAAAAGTAATATTGATATTTTTGAAAGTTCATCAAAGTAGGTCAGCATTACGCTTTCAGAGAAAGAGTTCGTTTTTTTATTTATTTGCCATGCTTTGAAATTTTCATACACTTTCTGATATTTGCGACGGGATTTTATTGGCAGTAAATTCCGAATTACCGACTTTGCCGTATCCTGAATTTCAGGCGGTGTAAGATCCATATCTGTACTTGTATCACTCATTTTTGTTGAATATCGTACAAATTTCCAATCAAAAGTTCAAAAGTTTAGCGTTTGTTTCCAATTAAAAGAACAGAAGTAATTTTCATTCCCGCCTTTTTAACTTTTTTAATTTTTACCTTATTTAAAGATGCAAAGGCGTTTTTCACGTACGCCTTAAAAACTTACATAAAAACACGTTTACAATCGCAAAAATACACTTTCACTGAGCGGATTTGACGTTTTAATTTTTTAATTAAACGTTCTAATGTCATATTTGTCAAACATTTTTTTATTTATTTCCGAACGAGTTACTAATGTCATAAATAACCGACCAATAGCAGAGTAGAAAGTAAACTGGTCTAAAAACACTCCATTTTACTTTGCAACTCAACATTGTTGGACTGTTTTTGTGTTGTACTACTAAGAGCAACTTTCTATTCTGATTTCGATCCTTCTTTGGCCATATTTCCGAGCAGTGGCGTGAAAAATATTTTTACGTCTTGTGTATGTTAAATAGCGAAGGCGATTAGATTTTATCTACGTTAGGAATAAACCGTTAGCAATAGTTAAACATCGAATGTACTTAGGTCCAAGGTAAAATAAAACATTCCTTGCGTATAGAATTTAATAATCAAACAAAAAAACATATTTAAAATTATACAAAATAGGTAAGTACTTATTTATTTAATATTTTCACGGGCTCAATCTGATCTAGTATTATACCAACACACATTTTGAAATGAATTCCGCATTGTGTTGGTTGTTTGTCTGCCTGGAATATTATATTATTAGGTGCACATCCCTATAGGCGCACATGTGCATACGAGTGAAGTAAATAATATAAGTAGGTCCTAGTAACATTATACATCAGACCTTGCGTTAGATCCGGTCGTAGGTACAGATTTTTATCAGAGTCGTTTAGGAAGTAGTAAGTAGATAGGAAGGACTAATCAAAGTTTCCCGCCCCAAGCGCTGCTGTAACGGTCAAAAATATCAATAACAATATGCGAATTTGTGACCATCATTCCGTTTGCGTCCATTCTTGAAAATGTCTTACTTTTTTTCACCCGTCTTTTCTGTTTCTGTTCTTTTCTAGTAAATAAAAACGTAGCAGAAAAAATATATATTTCAAAATACGATTTATATTTTAATAAAATTGCGTCCGATGCTCTATTTTGATAACCTGGATTCACCTCATAGGGTGAAAATATTAAACAACTAAACGTCAGAACTACCGGATCGAACGCAGAGTCCTTTTCCTGTCACGGAGACGAGGTTACTGTATTAAAGCTATTGAAACAATAATTTTAGATTAAAGCCATACCTATGCTTAAAAATGTATATGTATGTACATACTAGTCTTAGGTTGACACTACGACGAATTCCATCGCAAAGTTAATAGTAACTTCATAGGCTTATATTTTAGTAGTAGTACACCGAGGGTCCATTTAAATTATCACGAGCCAAAATTAGTTACTCGTACCTACGTATCAAAATAAAAGTTTGCAAGAAAGTAGTTTGGGGCTTTAAGATCAACGCCAACGCATCCCCATGGTATTTTGTTCTCGTCGGGTGGTGTTGGGCTGTCTGATCGATTCTCTGGATTTCAATTGAAAACTACTTAATCTAATTTCGTACGCATCTCCTTCGGCAATTATTAACGTTAGAAACACACTAGGGCAAGGAAGTAACCAATAGGAAAGGTAAAACTTTATATGGACTTTCCAATAAGTAAAAAAAATATTATCTTTTCATCACACTTGCTCGTAAATGGTGTTATTCCATGCCTGTATACAGAAGGACAATGGCCTAAATTGTTCCCGCGGGAATTATGGCGAGTTTGTCATCCCTAGGGAGTAATGACTTTCTTTTTAAAATTTGCAACTCTTTCGTACATAATTTCTGATTAAGGAGGTTTAATTTTCAGCTAAAAATTAAATCGGTTTCTAATTTCATCTTTAAAAATTAGCTATAGACTAACTTACATTACACAAAACCTATATGCTTCATTAAACTTCATTATTTTTATACCTATTTCAAGTTTATATCAACATTTATCATTAATTTTAGTAATTATACATTTTTATCAAATTGGCTAAATCTGGCTCGAATCCAGGTCGAAACTAAATGCAGTATCTGTGGTCACAAAAAAAATATCGTTTCCATTTACGTTCCCGTCCGTCAAAAGTTATTTCTTTATATTTTGCAGAGTTAAAGTGTTTTCTCTTTGTTTTTTTCCTCGCAAATGTGATGAAAACCATTGTGTGTATCACAGGCAGTAAGGGGATTACTAACTCGAGTCATTAAAAGCCCTCCGCCTTCGGCGTCGGGCTTCTAACACTCTCGTTAGTAATTCCCTTCATGCTACCCTTGATGCACAATGTACTATTACGTGAGCTTTTTCTTATTTACTGTGACTACTCAACGTTAAGAAATAAGATGTGTACGACAAATAAAAAAAATATTATCGCATACCTAATTAGAAATTCCTCAAACTGTATGATGTACGAGTATGAACTAATTAACTTAGGTACATGTTAATAGATATAGAAACAATATTGTACTTATATAATGTGCCATTACCCTGTGTGCCTTATGTTTAGTGATTTGTGAAAGTGCAAAATAATGTTGTGGTCTTTTTCAAAGATTACATAATAGTTGAAACGCACTGTCGACTCGTCGAGATTGTGTCAACGGTGACGTTGGCGATTGCGTCGCCTACAGCAATCCTACGACGGCCACGGCTGGGCGTGGCGGCGGCGACTGCAGTAGAAACCAATGCATACAAATCAAATTGGCATTTCTCATAAATCTCTATGCATTTGTTTTTGCCCTTTAAAACTGATCCATCCATAAAAGTGTTTGAAAATCTTAATGACTGAGCGTGTTAGCACATTGAGATCGGTATTACTTTGCCTTGTGTAAGTTACTAAAGAGCCCCCCGTGAACGCTTGTGTCGACAATAAGTTTTAACAAACCGTACAAACTAAGATACTTACACCAGATTAATTTGAAAATTTAAAGATATATAGGTACATACTGGCAATTCAAAATATCACAGAATTCTTGACAGTTAATCGTTACGATTGCGAGTTCACGCTTATTTGTGTTACATTTACATTATCTACCTTTACGTGTAAAATCAATTGTAAAATATTTTAAATACGTATAATAAATGTTTATTCATTTAAAATATAATTTATTTTGTTGATATCCAAAATTTGACACAAACACTAATAGAGTAACTTCTGTAAGCTGGGTATCTTTAATAGTCCTGATGGCCCACTTGCGGCCGGGTCCAATATTCAATTCTATCCAACAGTTAAAAAAATATTATTTTGTCATTAAATCAACGGAGGATTATAGAAACAGGTGGCAGTTGGTGTTTGTAACACACAAGACATACCTACATAGATAGATTGAGTCTTGGAACGGGCCGTTAAACTATTCTACGCGGACAAATGGAAGAAATGCTATGTATGGTTCATTAGATAATTTCTTACAGAACACTGTCTTGATAGTGGTGCTCACTGCTGTCAGAAATCAGTTCGGTTGCATGCGCAGCTGTATAATAAAATAACAATTAGCCTATTTTATTTCTCGGTCAATCAATTGTATTTACATGGACAGGAAGGATTCCAAAGAAAAAAATTGAAACATTCATTCCTAAAAATGCCATATAACTATAGAGCTCACTCGATAACGTAGAGTGGCATACCAGTTGTGAAACAGTAAATATAGGTATTAGCATATTACTTGACCACATGCTCCCGAAGGATCTGGGCCTCTATTCCCGACGGAAAAAACATGTCATGTCGTCTTTGATCTATTATGGTACTAGGTATATTGTTTTGACGTCAGTCGCCATTACTGTCAGGTCAAGTAAGAGCTATCCAAACGGTGACAATACGATAACAGCTCGAACACGATGTTGTTTTTACCGTGTTGAATAGAGGCCCTGAACCGTGTCGCGCTTGTTCCTCAGGGCGCTGGATTTTCTATGATGCTGATAATTTGTGCAAGTCGAGATCAAGTGTAATTTATAAATATAAATTAAGGGTTTTAGAACACTTATCGCCTCGCCCATAAACGTTTAATGTGCTTTACCCGTGACTTTAATAATTAAAAAGGATAAAATCTTTTTTAAATTTACTAATATTGGCGCTTGTTTTATATTAAATTATAACTATTGGTTTAAATCGAATTGTGCCTTTTGCCATGCGTTATTATTCGGTCAGCCGGTCTGTTCCCGAAGTCTCATGAAGGGTGGTGCGTGCCAATGAAGGCTTTGCAGGACGGGCAGTAGTGGTTGGCTGACTTACACGACCGCATGCAGTACGGGATGAAGCAACCACAGCAGCATCTGCCAAATAAAGACATACCTAACTTAAATCTAAAGGTTCCCAGCAAACATTTTTGGTAAAAATTGCGATAAAACCACCTATTACCTATACGTCGCATATTTCACTGTGACTAAAATGAGTTATAAGTAAAAAACTTAAGTAAAGCTCTCTTGCATAATTATAGTTGTGTACAGAACTATTATAATATGGGATTTACGTCAAATTTCAGATATAGAACGGTCTATACAGATGTGTTATAGCTACATGCAAGAGGAGCTTTACTTAAGTTTTTTACCTATTCGTCGAATCGACGTCGAGTCGACGTAGAATCAACCAAAATGGGGAAAAAAGCACGTGCCAGCTAGGTCAATTCCACGTAGGTAATTTTACTAATTACGACCTTTAGCTCAACGCATAGGTCATTTTTTCGAGGTGGATTCTACGTCGTCACGACATGTCGTGTAGTGGCAATGTATTAATTTGGTAATCTTTACCAAGTTTTAACATGATCTCGACGTAGGTACTTTTTTACCTTTTAATTACTCGGCAAGGTTATTTTTTATGAGACGTATTAAAGCGAAAAAGATATTACGGATAACTAGTGCGCTGAATTTTTTTTCGTGCAGTATGTTATGTTAACATTCAAAACTACCAATGGGCTTCTGAAATATTTAAGTTATTAGTTTTTTGTAAGTTCAAGATATTTTGCTTGTAAATAATAAGTTTCATAATTCTGGCTTGGTGTATGTGAATATATTAACTTGACTATACATTTTTTTGTAATGTTAGGGTAGAAGTACTTGTGTGTTTATTTTGTATTTTGCTTGTAAGTAATAAGTTTCATAACTTCGGCTTGGTGTATGTGAATATATATTAACGAGACTTTTTTTTTTTGTAATGTTATAGCAGAAGTAGGTACTTGTGTTTATTAAACATGATATTACAAAATAGCTAAATTACTCAATTTTTAATAACGTGTCTTAATTATAACCAAACAAAATGTCGGGTCGACTAAAAAGTTACATTTAAACTAAAAATACGACCTATTGGTAATTAACTCTATTAAGGTTAAATAGACATATTTCTGCAATCTAATGGTATAGACAAACTATTTAAAGTTGAATCAGCGACCAATAGGTAAATAATAGGTCGATGCGACCGCGGTCGCATTCATTATTTGACTAGGTACCTATTTATTTGACAAATTGAATAAGAACGAGGTGTGTTCCTGTTATGTTTAAAGACTAAAAATTCCGCGCATAGGTTCAACAATCCTGCCACATGGTCATCTTCATCCAATTTAGAACGAAGAGTTATGTCTGTTCTGCGAGAACATTGAAACATATAGCCCCATGTGTCTTCCTTTTATAACCGACTTTAAAAAGGAGGAGGTGTTCCACTGTATGTTTTTTTAATGTATGATCACCGATTTCTCCGTCAATTGTAAATGTGAATCTGATGAGGGTATCCTTGAGGAAATGAGGGGACTCCTCAAATATTATAGGCATACATATGTACCTATAGCGATTTTACTATTTTTAGTAACAAGTCTTCATTCTGAAAGTATCATTTGGTGAAGTGGAACTGATGATGAAGGTCACAGATGGCCACCGGAACTCCTTAACGGTGCCTATTTCAGGAGTGGCGATGGCGATAAGATATCCTAATTAAGATAGTTAAGCGAATATACCGAAGAACATTTAATAGTTTAAATATTACTATGATTTTCCCACGGCGTTGCTTGCCGCGAGCTTGAAATGCCTTAAAGTTTCATATCACCTAAGAAATGGGACTAAGTAACCGCTTATTGTGGTCACGTATAAAATAAAATAAATAATTATTAATTTAAAAAAAAACACTTCATAATCGCATCATATAACTTTTTTCAAGTAGTAGGTACTGAAGTCGGCGACTTACAATATTTTAAACCAAAAGCCGACTTCAGTTAGAATTTCATTTATTATTTTTTGTTATTGACTTTCCATTTTAAAAGAAGTTATTTTTTGCGTTTTTATAGGTGGTTTTTTATTTTATTTTTCCAAACTCCTTCAACTGTACATTTTATGCAGCTACTTACTTTTCTATTAATTCAATTCACCCAACCAACAATTCGTTTACAGATGGGAGGTAGGTTTATGCTGTGCCGTCTATTTTTTAATTGATTTCAATTAGCCCAGTCTTCTTTGCCTACGTCTTCATCTCCAAAGTCTTTATTTTCAGAGTCTTCGTTTGCAGAGTTTTCATTGCCATCTATATTTTCAGATCTATAGGTATTTTATTTTCTAATTCATCATTACAAAGAAGTTCTTCGAAGGCATGAAATCACGATCCTTACTGGTCTGTGTCATTGAGTCTGGTCGGTATCAGTAAATTGATACAAGTTGTATTTTAACGAAAAATAGATGTAGAAGCCAATTCAGACTGTTGCCCTGCTTTTAATATTTTATTTTGAATTTTCATTTTAGTTTTAATTCGTATAGTTTACTTCCTATAGTAACTGCTTGAATGTCTTTATATATTTTTTACTTCGGCCTTTTTTTTCGAAAAATGACATACCTACTCGTGACTGAAACAAACTTAAGCTGAAGTCGTCCCCGCGACCTGCGGTATTGTTAATAACTTATAATTGTTTTTAACTGGATGGTCTTATTTTATTATCAATTGAAAGTAATATTTACTCCAAAATTGATACCAAAAGTGTCATAAATCGACGATTTAAAGGTCCCCAGTACAAGAAATAATTACTTCGCAAATACATCTAATATGCACATAAAAGTAAATATGACCTAATGGTCGGATTCCCACGTAAGTTTACCTAATATTTCGCCTTATTCTCAATCGTTAAGTCTTCTACTTTATAGTGTATTGGTGAAGTAAAGTTTACGTTATATATCTCTATTTTTTTACTCGGGAGTAAAAAAGTAGAATAAGTGAAAATAATTGGTGCGTATGACGTATTTTAAAATGGTTGCTGGGTTATGTCTTCACGAAATAACAATTTAATTTGTTATTTTATTTTAGGTACTAGAAAACCGGACATGAGCATGCCGGCCTGGACCTAGGAATTTCAATGAGTGTGGCCTCTGTACACATGAACCGCGTGTCCGCATTGTTGTGTGGCCGTGTGGCTCATATTCGAATTTATAGTGTTTGTGGTAAAGGTAGGGAGGGACACGTAACTGACACTTTTAGAGTTAAACATTTCCTATATAATACATATCTTAAAAAATATGTAAATAAAGTATTTTTGAAAGTTGTCCACTGATTTTTAACGCGATGTTTGAACACCTAAAACAAACCCATGGCAGATGATGTGCGGACGTACCTACCCGTAAACTATTGTTACTTATTTCATTATTGTATTCTTGTTAGTGGGCGGTATAATATCTAAATACGTTTAAGGTGTGTCACTTTTTGTTCAGCTGGATTGCTATAAATTACGCTACGTTTGCGCTATAGTGACTTTCCTACGGCGGCATAATTACATACGCGGCACAACTGTCGAAAATTAGTATCATAATTTCATAATTATGTGGGTGTGTCACTTTCTCATCCGACTCAAAATAAACTACCTAAACACTCGAAAATAGAGCTCCGTCGACTTGGATAAATTTGAATAAGATTAGCAATAGTAATTTTACGTGTTGGATCTTTTCAATTCACTAGTTAACGAAATAAATGATAAAAGAATCGTTGATTTATCTCAATGCGGACTCACCCAGCTAAGACGCAAAGCGCTGCAGAGAGGATATGTGTGCGGTTGTTGGGCACGAAGTCGACGCGGGTCACTATGGACTTGTTGCAGGTGGGGCAGGAGATGCCGGTGGGGCCGGGGCCGAGCTTGAGGGGGCGGTCGGGCCGCGCGGGGGGCCCGGTCACGACGGTGGCGCGCGGCGCGGCCGGCACCACTAGGCCCGGCGGCGGCGGTGGGTGGTTGCCGAAGTACGATGGCGGTGGCGCAGGGTTAGGTGCGGTCGGTTCGTACGGTGGCGGCAGCCCCATTTTATTCTCCACTAAAAAAAACGTTATTCACCAATTATAATAAACAACTTGCTAACGAATTCGTACGAAGTTAATTTGATTTCTATAAATTTTCGTAGCCTTTAATATAAAATATATCAAAGAACTTCCTCGCTGTCTACAGATTCATTTTGCTCACAGTGAGTAGTATATGTAGTTTACAAAATACCTCTGAACTTTGTCCTTAAACCTGTTTGCCTTAGTATTGAACTAAATGTAAACAGACCATACCATAATTATATGCTGTATTTAATTAGAAGTGGTATCAAAGAACATATGACTCAAATAGAGCACAGGTAAGAACGAGTCTAAGTTCGACGGAACTGTTTATTTGACCGTTCAAGAGGCACGTGGTTGTTCATTTATATTTATTTAAGAACCTAAACAAAATACATTCGAGTTTTTGAAATACGACTCACGAGTAGGTACACTAACATGAAATTAACTCCAATTACTAATTTCAGAGAGCGAGTTTTACACACATATGTAGATGAAAACTGTTAAAACGGCAGAGCAGGGATTAACTTTACCTAGCACATAAATAAGATAAGGCCGTTCACGCAGGTTTGTTTGCGTTAGCGCTGCGGTTGGTCCGGTTTAAACCTTAATTGTTTCGTAAAGCTTCAAATGGCTACATGCATACGAGTGTTTTCCTACCGGGTAGGTAATGCCATAGTGGTTCATTCGCGGCCCTGACAGAACGGCACAGGAAAAATATATCTGCAGTAGTACGAACACGACATTTTCAATCTCACGTCACATTTTCGAATCGCCTTTACTAATTCAACACTTAAACACTTACTACACTTACTAGCTAAACACTTTAACTATAATACGATAGACATTAGTCAAATACACTCAGGAGCAAAAATAACGAGTCAGAGTGCGTTTTTCATATTAAAGAGGCTATTTTGAAGCCTAAGTTCCTCGCCAGGGAATGCTTTTAGTGAAATCTGACGATGAATACCCCGAGCCATCGATACAGGAGTTCCAGAGTGCGTAGGATACCCAACTGAATGAATCTGCGGTTAACGCCGGAATTGTGCATGTTCAGAAAAACATCTAAAATGGCAATAAAATGTAAGGAAATCCAAGTACTGACCCAAACTCTCCCGCTGTGGTGTTAACTGGTTGTGCGATCAGTTAGGTATCTTAAAAACTTTTGACTTCCTCAATTGAACCTCGTAGTATCCACTAATAAAACTCACTCTAAACACCCCTGGCCAAGGCTATGAAATAGTCTCGTTTGTATGAAAAATGCACTCTGACCCGGTATTTTTGCTCTGAGTGTAATAGTAGATTGTTCAACAAGGGACTAAAACAAGCCATAATGACACGAGATGTTTCATCATCATCGTCCAGTGAAGAAGAATTAACGCCTAACTCCAGAATGGAGAAGAAAGCAAAAGAGGTGATACGAAATCTTTTGCCGCCAAAAACTAGTGGCATTTATTCAAAAACATACCAAACTTTTATTGATTGGAAATGTGGGAAACAAATAACATCATTAATGTTAGATTAACGATGGTAATAATAAGGTACCGAATTGTTAGTTTTAATGGTTAGAAACTTTTTTATAATAAATGTTGTAATTTTGTTTAGAACGTCGTTTTTTCCTCGCATTCAAAGTGAAAAGTAGAGTGTTTAACGCGAGACTAAACAACCATAATGACACTCGAACTACAGCCACCCATCTAAACATCTCGTGTCATTATGGCTTGTTTCAGTCCCTTGTTGAACAATCTACTATAACATATTACAGACAAAACACAGAGTAGGCACCACTACTGGTGGCCAAAAACGAAGGAAAACGGTTATTGGGTGGAACTACCACGTGAGGAGTTGCCACGAATAGGCAATAGGTACAGCATTTTCAGAATTGAGTAGAAAGTGGTAAACCAAAGTATTACAAAAAAATGCGAAAAAGTAAGTCAGTTTAAAAAAAAACTAAAATGGTGCCTAAACAACCAAGACACCATTGAAATGAACATACTTCCTATCCACAACAGGAATACGTAATGATTTTAAATTTTGGAAAGCCACGAAACAGTTTACCTATGCCTAAGTCTGGGCTTCCCGCGAGTATAAATAACGTCCACGACTCCAAAGATATTGCAGATTTATTTGCTTGCCACTTCGGGGTTCCTCCTCAACCGGTGGAGGGTGTTTGATCCAGAGCCGCACGCAGCCAATAAGAACAGTCATACGCCTGTTTTCACTTCTGATGAAGTGGCAAAGGTGGTTAAGCGGGGGAAATCCCCAGGGCATGATGAGCTCAGTATTGAACACATTCTCTATGCTAGCCATGAAATATATAGGGAACTTAGTATACTATTTAATCTATGTTTAAAGCATAATTAAGTGTCTTCCAGCAGCTTTAATGACAACGGTGGTGGTTTCAGAACCCAAAAATAGAACAGGAGATATGTCTAACCTCAATAATTATAGCCCATTTCACTGGGTACTATAATTGGCAAGATTGTGGAGCGACTTTTGCAACCCGAACTGATGAGGAATATCTGTATTAGTAAAGCTCAGTTGGAATTTTGGCTGGGCGTTACAAAAGATTCCGCCATACTGTGCTTAAAAAACACTAAATTATTACACACAACGAGAAACTTCCATCTATGCCTGCTTTCTGGATCAAAGCAAAGCTTTTGATCTCGTCAATTATGACATATTGTGGAGCAAAGTATCCAAAGCAGGTATCTAACAGTATGGTGGAGCAGTTGAGATTCTGGTATCCAAGCAAAGGTTGTACGGTGGTGTGACTCACAGTCTAGTGAATACAGACTAGAGTGTGGAGTTTGCCAAGGAGGGTTCACATCTCCCGGACCTTTTCAATATATATGTGAACGACCTGACCGAAGAGCTGAAGAGGACGGCTTTGGGATGCCATATTGATGATCTCTGTTATAACAATTTGAGTTATGCAGATGACATGGTCCTTCTCAGCCCCTCGATCTGTGGTCTAAGCATTTAGATGTCTGTGAGAGATTTGCCTTAAAAACGGTATGAAATACAATAGCGCTAAAACTGAAATGTTCAAGTCTGGAAAGGATCCGGAGTGAGTACCACGTGTTTTATTGAACGGTACTTCGGTAGTTCGGGTTACATATGTCACGACCTAGACATAGAACGCGAACGAAGGGCCCTAGCCGTACGCAGCAAAGCAATATGGTGGCGCGCAGGTTCGCGAAGTTATCAGACGACGTTAAAGTTGTTTTGTTCAGAGCATACTGCCAAAGTTTTTATACCTGTCAACTATGGACGAAATATACTCGGAAAGCTCTTAGTATCCTTAGAGTATAGACAATGATGTCTTAAGAATACTGCTTAAGCAATAGCGTTTCTGTAGTGCATCTACAATGTTTGCAGTCACTAGGGCTCACGATGTATTTGCTATAAGACGTAGTAGAATAGCGTCCTTCTGGCTAAGAGTACGTTCGTCGAACATAGAGCTAGTGGAGGTCACCGGTGAAAATCTGTACAAAAACATTATTTGTTTGCACCGGTTAAAAATGCACATGCAGCCGAACCGCAAGTAGGTGGTGTTACTCGTAACATACATTAATGTGTTGTATTTTTGTAACTGTCTTATTCTATTTTTGTGTTTTTATATTGTTATTAATAAAAAAATGGGTGCCATAAAAGTAAAAAAAAAAAAAATTGTATGCCTTTAGGCCTTTACCAATCACGGGACTATGGGAGTCCTGGACCTTTATTATTATGTGATATTGTGCTATTTGCTGATGATACACCATTAATTTTCAAGGTAGACCGAAAATCCGTCGATTACAGTAGGATAAATGCCACGCTAGATAAGTACTTAATTGGTTTACTAGTAACAATTTGCTACTCAATGCTAAACAAACTAAATGTGTTAGGTTCGCTTTGCCTAATGTTAGACTAGTAGAATCTAGTATATTTCTTAATGATGAGTGTTTGGAAATGGTAGATAAGGCGTTTTTCTTAGGGATAGCTATGGATAAAAACTTGCAATGGAGTCCCCATATAGCAGTAGGTACTTGCTGGTAAATTAAGTTCGGCAGCTTATGCTGTTAGGAAAATCAAACAACTTACGAATGTTGAGACAGCTCGCTTATTTTATTATAGTTATTTTCATAGTGTTATGTCGGACAGTATTCTGGTTTGGGGAAAAGCTGCTGACATACAGACTATATTCGTGTTACCTTAACTCCCGTGATTCCTTAAGATTACTATTTAAAGAAATTAGTATCTTGACAGTAGCGTCACAATTTATTTATGAGAATATTATTTATGTCATTAAAAATCAAGCCTCTTTTGTTAAGAATTGTGATATACATAATTTGAATACAGAAAATAAAATAAAATTGCAATTAAATAATTTCGTGTCCGTAAGGTTTAAAAAACATTTGTAGGTCAATGCATTCATTTCTATAATAAATTACCTGATGCCGTTTTAAAGTTACCATTTCCAGTATTTGAAAAAAAAAATTGAAAAATTCGTTGATGTCTAAAGCTTACTACTAGAGGGTCGAGTACTATATAACAGATAAAAATGCTTGGCCTAAACTAAACTAAACACCGAAATAACTTAATAATAAATTAGTCATAAAAAAATATGTAAATATTGTATATTGTCTAGGGAACACGGTTTCTGTAGGAGAATGTATCGAAACTTAGTATGTAGTTGTCTTGCACTGTCATAGGTAAGTATTTTATTTTTTTATAACTACTACTTATTAGTCCCTATGAAAATTCTGAGTATTGAGTCATTTTCCTGCTCAAGCTACGGTTGAACTTTTTTTCATTTCATGCTATTTTCATTGTTTTATATAATGCTAGGTTAAGCTTTATAATTGTATAATACCATAAGTAGTAAGTATTTAAAAAAACGAGTGAGTTGAGTTTCTTGCGGTTTTTCATCTCAGCAGTGGTCTCTGGCGAAGCGCTGGTAGATTTATGACGTGTAGCAGTGCCCGTGCGGCCTACTTACTTTTATCTTTATACATTATTTTACGTATACTTCACCTTTAATAGCTTTTTAGTATATCTGTGTCAATTAAAGGTACAAAACAACGAAATTTTTGTAATTTTTAGTTTGTATGAAATATGGCAGAATATACTTGAAAAACTACCAAATATGGAACCCAACCTTTTGCAAGATAAAATGTACAATTTCACTGAACTGTACTCCATGACGTTACTACGGTCTTGGTACAAAATACGATGGTGATACAGTGCGACTCAAAAGAGTAGAAATAAAATAAAATGGAAATAAATAATTAAATTCCATACTAAATTGTTGCCATGTTTAAGCAATTTATACGAAGAAAGTAGCGCCCTTATTTAATATCTACTCTTTTGTGTCGCACTGTAAGTTAAAATGTTCTACACAAGGCAAAAGTTCGTGCTCGAGTTGCCGTGTGTGCGATACTAGGTAGGTATCTAATTGTAGTGGTTTCAGTCTACGACGTGTCGCTCCACTTCTTAATTAAACGTACTACATTGACGCGACGTCAACGTGAGTGGCGGGGACGGCCGACGTCACTTGAAAATACTATAGTATGGACAAGAGGGACGAGCGAGGGTTAATGGGTATAGACAAAACTTATCATTGGGCATTCGTAGGTGGTTGGGCCCTCTGCGCGTCTATTTCACCAAGTTTTACCCTCTTGCTTTACCATACTGTTTTTTACGATAGTACTGCCACCATTATTTAGTGTCATGTGAATAATAAATTGCAAGACTATGTAGTCAAACTAGTATGTTACCTTGTGGAATGAAATAAAATATTGAATATTGAGATTAACCATATAAGACGTAGTAATAGACGTGCATTTTTGCCTGAACGTACATAATTAATAACTTGTATTCTCAGAATTGGAATATTTTCAGTTAATTCCGCTAAGGATCAGAACTATTGAAATAGAAGAATAATGTCCTAAAATGTCCTTTTTATATTACATTCTGTAACGTTTAATAATAAAATGGTGTGTAACATGAATTAATTAAGTTAAGTTTTTCTATTTACAAATACAATTCTGGATTTTCCGAAATCAATTGATTGGACGGATTATACTTTTAAGTTTTTTCCGTGTAAATATACCTACTTATATTCCCGTAACCCTACTTAATTTCTTTATTAGGTTAACGTATTATTTATTAATACAGAAGTGTGTTTGTTTGTTTCGTTTTCATGCTTCAACGGCCTAATCTTTGCCGGAATACTAAAGGGATACTAAAACAGATTTTCAAATGGCTGTTAAATGTACCCACGGAAAAATTATAAAACAATATTCTGCCGCTTTACGAGTGCAGCCTCATTTATCAATACAATGTATCTACGACTGCATTACAAGTGAACAATAACAGAACAGAAGTTTTACGTTGTTATTCAATGCTTTCATATAGCTAACGCGAAAGTTAATTCAAACTCGTGTTTTAACAGGACCTTCGTCGTTTCCTGCTTTTAATATTTGCTGTCCAACGTTAAAGTGCGTACATAGTGTTCACTGTGTTTGGAGTTGCGTTGTAGTGGTTCCTGAGGTCAGTCTCATGAATCTGTGAGTCACAAGGAAGCACTAACTAACTAAGGTAAATATTACAATGAGCATCACGTTGATTGTTCGGGATTTCCCGTAGGAAAGTCCTGGAATGAATGAATACATTAAAAGCAAATTTCAATGAATAACATGTTTAACACAACCTATAATTAGCTAATTACTGACTTGTTTCTTTAGGAATTAATACTATTACAATAACTTGTCAGAAAGTATGGTTAAGTTTAAAATCTTTTTGACAGTCAAAAAAATGGAGCTACGACTACCCACGTGACGTAATCTATGGAAGTAATAAACCAAATCCTAAGAAATAAATTAGGATTACTGCGATACTTTGATGATATTCTGTAGTAGCCTAGAATGCGAATCGAATTTTTAAAATCAGATGTTAAAAATATGGTATTCATCTATAATTAATCTACCGGAAAATTGTACTTGTACCGCCGATCGGCTGATTCACGCTATTTCTTCTAGAGCTACTAGCGTATTCGTTATTATTTTTCCTTTTGCACCGGAGGCGGCGGCGGGTCATGCGCGCCACCGGTTCTTCAAATCAGGTTTTTTCTCTACCCTTGACTCATTCTGATGGCCTTTCATAACTTTGGCAAATTTTAACAGCGTTGCTATGCATCGATATCTACGGTGATACTATCTTAAAAACGGCATTCAGTCGGTCGAAACGTTCGGTTTCGTTTGAGAATGCATGCGCTAAAATGTGTTTTATAAACTCTGACGGGACAATTTAAACCCGCCTGTTTATATATGCAGCGCCGCATACACTCGTCCGATCGACCGAACGCCGTTTGAGAATATATACCCTTGTATTATTTTTATAAAGATGCTGGTAGATTTTCCCTAGTATTTAGACCTATGATTAACAAAACCAGTGATGAAATGTAAGTTTCGTGTGTTATTCAGGGCATGACTGGCGCAGTTCTTTGTTATGATAACGGAAGTAAGTAGGTTTATGTTAACCGGAGTCTTTATCTTAGTTTTGGTGGATCTCAGTGTTTATTACGTCTCTTAAGGTAATGTAACAGGCACTTTGATTATTAGTTTTCGCTTTGCAATCAAATTTCAAGAGATAGTTAGAATCGCGTACATTGTTACCTCCATACCGTAATTCAAGGGAGGTACCCCACAAAATGCAAATGGGCGGTACATTTAAACAATAACAAAGGGAGCAACTTAGATTAATTATATCAAAGAAAGGGCAAACGTTAATACATAATTAAATAAGTAACACTATCTTTACAAGTCGATGCAGCGCATAATTCCAAGCAACGTCCACTCTTAACAAAGAATCATGTTGAGGGCTGAGCGGCTTCGCGATCAAATACAATTATAAATGGTTTCCTTTCGTTCAAGGTTCAACATCACATTACAAAATTTAATAATTATGTAAATAGGACTTCTGAGTAAATTTGTTACTTTCTATTATTGTTTACCACATAGTATTTGCTGAGAACACAATGAAATTAAAGTAATATAAACTGAACGTTGCAGCACAGCAAGAACGTTCAAAGAGGGCAATAAATAATTGATGAACAAAAAACTTACTTGTTGCGTCCATCGTGATGAAATTTAACCTTCGTGCCGATTTGTTCACTGAGCAGTGATAACCAAAGAGAATTCGAACCAAAAACTGCTGTTGGATAATAAATATTAATAACTGTACGCCGTTATTTTTCCTCTCAGCGCTAAATTAAATGAAGGAACGAGAGATGGGACTGTTTTATCCGGCGGTGTTTACGCCGCGCTGTGAGAGAATGCAGTCCACCGCGCGAATGTGTACGCGCAGGCCCTACGTCACCCGCGGGGAAGCGAGAGCACGAAATAAAACGTTGATTTTTCATTAAGTGCGAGGGAGACACGGTTAAGATTGGTTGCGTCACGTAACTTGCTTACGTTTGCTAACATCAACTTATCCGCGATCCGCCTAATTATATGAGTGCTTACAAATGTGACTACCACGGCCTTTTCGACAATCCCTGGACATTTGACAGCCTGATGCGTCACTCAACATAAAATAGTGTCAGCGAATGTTCTGGAGCCCCCTGGTTTAAGCTGTACGGACGGTAAGAGGCCCGACGGCCTTACGTTGATTCCATGGCGAAGAGGTCGTTGTCTGTAGTGGGATGCAACGTGCGTTAGCACTTTTGCTGCGACCTATGTAGGAGGCAGTTTGGCGTGTGCTGGTTCCGCGGCTGAGATGCCGCCAGATAGAAATTGGAATTGGCGTAATATAAAGGATAATCATTAAATGAGCCACCATTAATTACACACATCTAAAACGGATGCATAACTTTGGACGCGGTTTTCTAGAAAGCTAGTCGAATCGGGATGTCTCATAGCTACGTTTTATGGAAGTGGTTGGGCCGTGGCCGTGAGCGAAGGGGTCGCCGCTATAACGGGGGTTTCATCTATACATTTAATTGTTATTTTAGAACACGAGTAAGTATTTGTCTTAACGCAACTCTAGCGAAAATTACACTATTCGAGCACAATATTTCCTAAACCGTCCCCCAAATCTAAACATTGATAAAATGTTCTTTTAAGAGATATCCAACGGGGTACGTATTATAATGTATATATTTAAAATACATATTGGTTGAATTGAAATCCATAAAGTTGATATGCCGAATTTCATATAGTATAATGTGTCAAAATATATAAAGTTATTTGGCATAAGTTCCAAACGCATAAGCTTGAAATGCATAATGGTCAAAATATATAACAGTAAAAATGCAAAATGGTTCATAGTAATATTTGACAAAATGCATACGTTTACAATGCATATGTTTACAATGCATACGTTTACAATGCATATGTTTACAATGCATATGTTTACAATGTATACGTTCAAAATCCATAATAGATGAAATACATAATCGATACTGTAAATAAGAGCCAGCTAATGTAAATACCCTAAAGTTCATGGAATACAATTCCGGACACAACTGACCTAACTCTTGTCGTTGCTTCGTGGTTTTAATAATTTTAGTAAACTTTTACCCCCTTTTTCATACCTACACACCTTCACGCCTGTAATCCCAGAGTGGGTGGGGTAGGCAAAGCTACAGTATTACCTACAACTTTAAAAACTTTTTGCTAATTATATTTTAGTTATAGTATGCTTTGTCCCTTTCATTCAAAATGTCATAATGACAAATAAGGCCAAAGCATACTTGAAGCATATTTAACTTGTGGGTTTACGAGTATGAATATAAAATAAAAAATGCAGGAAAAATATAAAAAATACTTTATTAACAATAATCTACAACACTGTAGTTGGTAACAATTACAAAACTCTTATTGTACTGCGTACAAACTAAAAATAAACAACTTAATAACAATTGGTATTGGTAGATTCTTGACGTGTAACTTAATTAACGTGTGTCTTGCGGCCTACTTACTGAATAAATTATTTTATCTTTTTTTATCTTATCTTTATTGTTAATAATTAAATAATCGACTATAAAGTAAATAACGTTTGTTTTACTGCGTAGGTACAAACTATAAATAATCATAACAATAATTGATAATAATTAAATGATCGAATTGAAAAATGCATAGGATTGAATACAATTTCAATTGTGGCTATTGTTTTGGTCGCAGTTGACCTAAACTGTTGCATTGAATTAATCAGAGTTCAGTCTAAAATTCAAGGTACTAGGCAACGAAAATTAAAATGTAGGTGTGACGACGAGCGAAGCCAGGAGGAGCGTGTTAATTTCAACTGCGACCAAAACAATTGCCACAATTGAAATCAATTCAATTCAATTTCTTTTTTCTTGGAATGAGTATTATAGGTTAGAAGCTATAGCTCGTAGAAACCGGATATATGTGTAATCAGTAATATTTTTCAAAATATTATCATTTTTTTTAAATTGATTTCGTTAGTCTGCTTTCTTTTCTTTGCTTCAGGTTCTCCGTTTTAATTTTTTTTAATGAATACATCATTTACTTTTACCTCTTTTATCAGTTCTGCTACTAAATGATAAAATCCAACGTGTCGCTTAGCACAAATTTGGTTGATATGATGATGGAATGATTCGGCACTATTCTGTGTGCGTGGGATATTCGGGATATTACAGCAGCACCAAAACTTGGATTGTATTGTGGTGGTTGATTATTATTACCAATTACATAATGTTTTCCAAACCATTCAGCAATTTTTAGGGCGTCATCGTCGGTCAATGTCTGAATCAATTCATTAAAATACGCTGGTATATTCTGAGGATGAATGTAGCACAACGCTAAAATACTTTTTATACCAATATTGAATTTTTGGTCATTGTTATATTTGTTACCCAATCCATCTCTTTTAATTTTGCGGTACACAATTTGGCGTAAATGAAAAAAACATCCTTTTACAGTCCCTGACTCAAAATTTTGTCTCAAGCTTAAACTTGCAGCTTTTTCGAAATCCATTATGACAAATGTGGGACTTATACGTATGTTATTTTCAAAGCAATATTCAATGATCAATTCGAACATCACATCATAGGAAGCTTTGTCTTTATGTGTACATAAAACAAATAACAGTGGAAACGTTTTAATACTGTTAAGCACAGGGCCATGGATTGTGTATAGTTGCTGGAATACAGTAGGTACGATCTTGAATGTTCCGTCCATGACCCAGTACAAAGCTTGTCCAAGAAAGGTCATTAACATTTTTGTACTTAACAACATCACTCTTTTGGTAGATCCGAAAATTTTGTCCTTGATAACAATGCTAATACCCCCTTCGATTAATGTGGCATCTTCTTGAAGCTCGAAATCAAATGTAGTGGGCTCTGTATATATGTTAAGTACTTAACTTCTTTTTTTCTCGGCTCACAACTTGCCTCAATGCGTCTTTGGAAGGTAAATTGCTCGCAATTTCCATAGAAGTAGAGGCAATGTGTTCCTGAAGGAAATGGTGCGTTGTGATTGATCGATTACATTATTTATTTTGTGGCGCTAAATACAAACTGATTGATTTGATTTGAACTGCTGCTTCCCAATGCTGTCAGCCAATTAGCATACAAGCGGGGGACTATTATTTTATATAAGTGCTGTTTTGTGATATTTCGATTGCCGATATTTCCGAACAATTATCCGTAATGGTACAGTCAACGTCAAAAGAAAGTGATCAAAATAAACATTTCAAAACATGTTCCCGCATGACGCCCCACAAATTAGCAGATTATACCAAAGTGTCATTTAAAACTGAACATTTAATAACACAAAAAAAAATGACACAGAAGCAAAATCAATATGTCAATGCAGCAAGCTCAATACACGATGTCATGATATCTCTTTTCCGGAAACTTCGATAAGGAATGATGAAATATTTTAAGCAAATCTCTCAACAACATGAGGACCAGAATAATAGGTACGAAAGTTCAAATGAATGTTTAAATGAATTTCACATTTATTATGATAGTCACTCAAACCATGCGATTCATCAAGCTGCCTGTCAATAAAACAAAAACAAGCGGACAGCCAGCCAGAGACGATCATATACTATAGGTAGTATGACTAGGTAGGTACGTATTTGTTGTGCGATGATATCACGCAGCGGGTGTCGTCATTAAAGCTTGCCTATAATTTCAAGTGGTTCAGAGGTCAATGAGCTGTTATCAAATTTGACGAGGGATTTTTAGGATTAGACGGATTTATAAAAAGACATTTAAATAATATATAATATAAGCATCATCAATGAGGAGAAACTGGGTGGACAATGACGAGAAGCCCGCCCGATGAACCAGTCTTGAAGAAGGAGGGATACTTTGGCGTCAATCGGTCCATGTCGTAACTAATCAGCTTCGAAAAACAATGCCCAGTTGTAACTGGTTTCGGGATAGAGTTCATTTAGTCCCGGCTTGTGACTAAACTTTGCAGCCCGATTCAATATATGAGGAGGAAAACTACCATCAGTTAGACAGACAAGTTCTGAAAGCTTACCACTTACTTCGAGGTTACCATTACAGTTTTTGTATTTAAGTAAATATGTGACGAGATATGTTCTCTAAGCTGTTAAAAATATGCCACTAGTGTCACCGATTCCGCATATTCCAATGGAAAGCTAAAAAATCAGGAACACAGAGATCGAGGAAATCTCAAGGCCACCCCAAAATGCAGGACACTTCTTTCATGAATTCCCATTTATAACCGGCTAGGTGCGAGTGAAAAATAAAATTTCTTTCTTTTGAAACCAGCTACGAGAAATAATTACAATATGTATGGGAAAACTTTTCCTATCTTGGAACAGGCTACAGAAAGGGAAAACTTATTTCTCATTTTGCAGCTACCAAAATAGTTACGGGGTACAGTTACAAAGCGGGAAACCTTTTCCATTTTATAATCGGCTGCAGAACGGGTACTTAATTATTTGCCCATTATGAAGCTTACAATATTTGATTAAAGTCGCAGGGCCGAAAGGTACTAGCCGGCGGACGGCTAACACGGCAGAAGTGTTTAAATAGTTTGGTATGTTAACTTATTTTTTCATGTATTGTTCGGCCAGCGACTTCGTCCGCATTGTATTCATACTTTTTTCATCCAACGCGAACCTAAAGAAAAACCTAAGGTTTTTTTCTTTCTTTGCACTGTCAGTTCGGCGAGGTAGTAGTTTAATTATAAATGTAGACTTGGAGGAAGCCAAAAATGCCTGGAATCTTGCCTACCCAAGCAGTAATTATCCAGAAAATTTAAAGTCTCAGAGGAGTTGGGATGAAATAACCTGTAATATAACTTTTAACAACCTTGTAAGTAGCAACTCAGGATCTGAGCGAGCCAGGCTTTTGGCGGTGGGAACCAAAGAGGCTGGTTACTGGCTCCATGCACACCCATCGCCAAATACTGGTACTTTCTTAGATCCTGAAACTCTCCGAATTTCTGCTTGTTTACGTCTTGGTGTCCGGGTACGCACTCCACACATATGCCCCTGTGGCAACGAAGTTGATTTTCTGGGTCACCACGGACTTTCATGCCAAAAAAGCGCAGGCCGCTTCTCTAGACACGCCGCGCTCAATGACATTATCCGCCGGTCTCTCGCCTCCGTCAACGTTCCCGCTTTGCTGGAGCCAACCGGCATCGCTAGGGACGACGGCAAGAGACCTGACGGTATGTCTTTAATTCCGTGGAGTATGGGGCGAGTGCTGGTGTGGGACGCTACTTCTGTAGACACCCTAGCCTTGTCACACCTCCGCGGAACAGTAAATAAACCAGGCGGCCGAAACAATGAAAAAGAATAAGTACAAGGGTCTCGGCGCAGAATATAACTTTGTTCCTTTTGGCGTCGAGACCCTTGGTCCGTGGGGACCCGGTGCCATTAGCCTTTTTAAAGACATGACAAAAAGGCTAATTGAAACAACCGGTGACCACAGAGCTGGCAGCTTCCTCGGACAGCGTATTAGCATTACTATACAACGAGGAAATGCTGCCAGCATCTGTGGTACTTTGCCACGAGGGCCCTCACTTTTCTAGTTTTTATTTAGTTTTAATTGATTTGTATTTAGTTTAGTTATAATTTGGTTAATAATTAATTCAAAATTATATTTTAGTTTTATAAAATTAATTTATGAAGATATTGATTTAAATTGATTATAAATGTTATGTACATTATTTGAAAAATAAATAAAAGAAACCGGAGTATTAACCCCGGACCATAAACTGAAGTGACGAAGTTCGAATAATAAAGTAATAAACCATGCCGCGGAAGTGCAAGGACTTGTCTGAGACTCCCGAGAAACTGTGCAATAGTTCTTGAACATGAAAAAGAGGTTCGTACCGAGTGGAAGAAAAAAACAAAAATGAGAGCAACCGCGTAATTTAAAAGAGCTTTATTACTCTCTCTGAAACCGCGCTGCGTACTCGCCGAGGCCTGGGCACTCGAGCACCAACACTGATGCGAGGCAGCTAGTAAGTAGGTAGGTGCTATAAGTAGTATTTAAAATAGCTCCGGGCCACCCGGAAAGATTACAACTCATTCATGAGTTCTAGAAAATAGTCCTGTTTCATTGCTATCTTCAAAATTGCGGCTTGAAAAAAAAACTAGGACCAAAATAGGTAAAAATTAAAAAACCTAATAATATTTAAAAAAACAAAAAACTGCCTTCAATAAACGAAAAAAAAATCATCATCATCATTATCATGTCAGCCGAAAGACGTCCACTGCTGGACATAGGCCTCCCCCAAGGCTTTCCACTCAGACAGGTCTTGTGCTTTTCGCATCCACCGCGGTCCCGCGATTCTGACGAGGTCGTCACTCCATCTTGTTGGAGGCCTACCTACAGCTCGTCTTCCGGTCCGCGGACGCCACTCCAGAACCTTCTGACCCCATCGGCCATCAGTCCTGCGAGCAATGTGCCCCGCCCACTGCCACTTCAGTTAAGCTATTCTTCGGGCTATGTCGGTAACCTTAGTTCTACTGCGGATATCATAATTTCTGATTCTGTCACGCAGAGAAACCCCGAGCATAGCCCTCTCCATAGCCCTCTGAGTGACTATGAGCTTCCTTATGAGGCCCATTGTTAGCGCCCACGTCTCAGATCCGTAAGTCATCACTGGCAACACACACTGGTCAAAGACTTTTGACTTCAAACACTGCGGTAATTTGGACGAAAAGGTGCTGCGAAGCTTCCCGAACGCTGCCCAGCCGAGTCAGATACAACGAGTGACCTCTTTCTCAAAGTTGGACCTACATAACTGGACCGTTTGTCCCAGGTAAATATAGTCGTCGACAACTTCGAGTGCAGAGCCTCCGACTATCATGGGAGTTGGCGCGACATGGACATTAAAAAAATACTTCTTTTAAAATAGTAGGTCAGTCCAACTGAAGTCGGCATTTGGTTAAAAATATTGTGAGTCGCAGACTCAGTCAGACTGACCTTATTACCTACCATTATAAAAGAAGTTATTTATTAGTGTCGTTTTTGAAGGTTTTTTTTTAACATTTATCTTATTGTATATTTTTTGATCATAATAAGCTGTTATGTTGTCCCACTTCTTAGTTGATATGAAACTTTAAGATATTTCAAGCACGCCGCAAGATATGCCGCGGGAAAATTATAATTATATTTAAACGTTTTCTTTACAGTCACTCAACTAACTCAACTGAAATATCTTATCGCAACCCTTGAAATAGATAGGTACCGTTGAGGAGTTCCGGTCGCCATATGTGGTCATCAGCTCCACTTCCCCAAATAATACTTTTTGAACACAAATGCAGGACTCGTTACTGAAAATACTAAATCCGGTAATTCTGTTTGCCTATAGAATTTGAGGAGTTTCCTCAATTCGTTCCGGATTCCATCATCAGATTCAGATTTGGAGACCTCCTTGGAAGTATAAGTACTCTATCAAACCAAAAGATTTTTTTAAATCTGTTCTCAAATTGACGGAGAAATCGGGCGTACAAAAAAATATGAATTTAAGATTAATATGGGTGGAAACGCAAAAGAAAATACTTATTATGTTATAAACTTTTGACTAGCCTAAAATTTAATACATATTTAAAAAATATATCTATTCTTTTAATTTTAAAAATTAATTTAATTTTTCGTGTAAAATATAAGCCTTTAAAACTGATTTTTTCAGATTATTTTTAGATTATACAATATATTGTTAATTGTTTTGGCTATAAATCAAAAAGTACGTCACAAAAAATGACAAGAAAAATAGTTTTGAAATGTGCAGAATGGGCCGGCCCTTTCTTAAGATCATTGCTTGCTATAGTCAAGGGTGATTCTTCGGGGCCCTGATTTTTGACGTCCGACGGCTTAGTTCAATTAACTTTTAGTTTAGAAGGTTGTTTTTTTTTACATCGGTAGATTTTCGTGTAACTGATACTAAACATTTGCAAAAAAAATAAAAAAAACCCGTTATTCTTACTATTACTCTGTGGTGTCCGTTCTCCATTTTCTAGAAAACATATGATAATAACTGAAACTTAGTCAACTTTATCAATATTTTGAGTGACCACATACAAAGAAGATTAGTTGTTATTTTAACAAATTCGACAAATATTTTTTACATGCAATATTATTCTTATAACTGAGGATATAACATTTGTCCGCCGTTAAATTCTTATTACACAGGAGCGGGCTTCAATCAGTTGTAACTCGTATATAAAGACATTTTTGTACTCGTCGATTAAAATCTGTGTATTATGATTTCATAGAGGTAGCCATCCAATCACGACAAATAAAGATGTTGCATTAGCATTCGAAGATTATTTTTCCAACATGGCAATTAATACTACGAAATGTCTTAAATCATCCGCGGTTGAAGCTCAATCATTACTTTGCACTAATGTCAGTAAATGTAATATAAACTTTGAATTCAGCCCTGTAAATTCAGATTCAATAGTAAAGATATTTAAATCGCTTAGTTTAAAAAAGACTGAAGATTTGTGGGGCACATCGGTTAAAGTGCTCTTTCATATCATAGATGTAATTGCACCCCATCTAGCATTAATTTACAATAATTGCATATCAGAGGGGATCTTTCCAGATCTCATGAAATATAGTAAAGTCATACCTCTTTTTAAATCAGGCGAGATGAGTGATATAACGAACTTCCGTCCCATTTCCATACTACCAGTTTTAAGTAAAGTCTTTGAGAAACTAATGCTGAAGGATATCATATAGGTCACTTTAACAGAAATAAACTACTTAGCAATAACCAGTTTGGCTTTACAAGAGGTCGATCAACAATTGATGCGGCATCTGTACTCATTAAATATATATATAACAGTTGGGAAAAATCTTGCGACGCAATAGGAATGTTTTGTGATCTTTCTAAAGCTTTTGATTGCGTCGAACATATGACCCTTATTTTAAAATTAGAACATTATGGATTGTCCAATAAAGCTTTAAGCCTTATGTCTTCTTATCTAAGTGATAGAACTCAAACGGTTGTTGTAAATAAAACGCAATCTGTTGGAGCTACAGTGAAAATAGGTGTGCCTCAAGGCTCTATTTTAGGTCCTTTTTTTATTTTTGGTCTACATAAATGACTTACCACCAATAGTAGATGAACTTTGCGATATTGTACTTTTTGCTGATGACACTTCACTAATTTTCAAGGTAGATAGAAAAACCGTAGACTACAGTAGGATAAACGCCACTCTAGTTAAAGTACATAATTGGTTTATTAGTAACAACTTGCTACTAAATGCCAAGAAAACTAAATGTGTTAGGTTCGCTTTGCCTAATGTTAAACCGGTAGATTCTAGTATTTTTCTAAATAACGAGTGTTTGCTAATGGTAGATAGGGCGGTTTTCCTAGGCATAACAATAGATAAAAATTTGCAATGGAGTCCCCACATAGCTGCACTGGCAGGTAAACTAAGTTCGGCAGCTTACGCCGTTAGGAAAATTAGACAACTAACTAATGTTGAGACAGCTCGCTTAGTTTATTATAGTTATTTTCATAGTGTTATGTCTTATGGTATTCTGGTTTGGGGTAAGGCAGCTGACATACAAACTATATTTGTGTTACAAAAAAGGGCCATTCGTTCTATTTATAATTTAAATTCCCGTGACTCATTAAGAGAACTTTTTAAAGAAATTAATATCTTAACTGTAGCGTCTCAATTTATTAACGAGAATATTATTTATGTTATTAAGAATTTAGATTCGTTCACCAAAAACTCAGATATACATAATTTAAATACTAGAAATAAAAATAAAATAGCTATTCGAAAATTCCGTGTCCGTAAAGTATATAAATCATTTGTTGGTCAATGCATTCATTTCTATAATAAATTAGGTACCTGAAGTAGTTTTAAAGTTACCCTTTCCAGCACTTAAAAAATATTTGAAAAGGTCGTTAATGTCTAAAGCGTATTATAGGGTCGAGGACTATCTAACAGACAAAAATGCATGGCCTACACCCGAAACTTAGTCAATAGTAATTTGTTCAAATGCAAAGGCTTTATCCTGCTTTTTCTTGTCTGGGGGACACCGTTGGTGCAGGAAAACATATCGAAACTTTTATGTGGTCATCTTGCACCATCTCATATACACATATATAAGTAGGTAGTTGTAGTTATTTTATTTTATTCTTTTCTATCTTTCTCTCCCGTAAGATTTTTGGCATGTTTTCCTGCTGAACTACTGTTATTTGATATTATATTTAATTTAATACTTGTAGCTTTATATAATGCTAGATTAAGTTGTACATACCATTGTAATATGCAATATGAAATAAGTTTAAAAAATGACTGACTGCTGAGTTTCTTGCGGCGTTTCTTCTCAGCAGTGGTCTCCTCTTGGGAAGCGCTGGTAGTACCTTGACGTGTAAAAGTGCCCGAGCGGCCTACTTACTAAATAAATTTCTTTTATCTTTTATCTTTATCTTTTTAGAGAATACTGCAACGTCATCGTTGACACTTCCGAAACAACCGAAATAACCAATTCGATACGCTCAAGACAACTGAAAAAAAATTGAAAATAGAACTTCGTATTTCAATAATATGTGTCCTTGTTTAAGGAGACTCGATCTATGGCGTTTCGGAACGTAGCAACGTCGCGTCATCTGTCAAAAATCTATTTAAACCTGCTTCTGTATCCAGGCCATAAAAAAAAAAAAATGTTTTGTGATTGGCTAGTTTTTAGCCAACAGAACAGCACAGTACTGCAACAATTACGCACGCCGTGGTTTGATACAAATGTCGATGTGGTGGTGATTGTATTCGTATTGTTTTATTTGTATTTTAATGAACTCGTACAAAAAGTATTGTTCACAATAGTGTCATAATCAAGCTTTTTAGTCGAGTACCGTGTTTAGGCCACGAAGCTTGCTGAGTGGCCTAAGTAAGGTACGAGATTAATCTCTCTCTATTATAACACGATTATGAAAATAACTATTAAGAACCTAGCAAAAACTCCCACGTGGGTCGGTTTTTAGTCGCGTTCTGAACGTGTCAGGTGTTGGACGTGTAGGCTGATGCTCATCACTTATGAGCATCAGCCGACACGTTACGAAGGTAAATATATCATTACTCTGTCCTTGGTTCACGTAACATTCTTATTGCTCTGTTAGTTTTTTTAACGCGTGTAGAAATATTTAAAAGCAAAAGTTGTGCTTGATTAACTGCTTTACGTGCTATCTTACCGTAGCATTAACGGTAGCCTTCCAGTATGTTTGTATTATGAACCATCACCTTGTTTCCAATTTTTTCTTACTCTTCTGTCCCTTATTGCTTTGGAGTTATGGACAGTGGAATAAGAAAATAGTCAGTTTTCATGGTTTTTTCCACTTTCGATCTTGTTATTTAATTTATATATTTCGTCAAAGATTATGCAGACTCATGCAGTCGTTTTAACCTGCTTCAAAGAATTATGTTGTCAATCCAATACGTATTTAGGTATGTAATATTATTGAAATTGCAATTTATTCACATATGATAATCTATTAGGGCTTCCAAACAAATATACAAAAAATAATGGGTGTATATTTGTATGTTTATTTGTAATTTTGTATGTACCTACGTGTTTTTTCTTGTATTTCCCCGAAACTATCAGTCGGACTGTGACCATTATTTTTTATTGGCTTAGATATATATACTAATAATATAGTATATATATAGTAAACGGGTATGCTTAAATTTAAATATTTCATTAGTATGAACAATAAGTAGAAAACTAGTGATAGTTTTAAATGATTATTTAATCAAAGTCTTATTATAAGTGCCATGAATATAATGATGTTGTGATTGAAACTAAAAAGGTTATTGTTCCTATTGTTTACATTTTAATGGCTCCCAGAACAACATTTTTCTTTATTTTTATGTTTTTTGACTGACTCGGATTATGAAATTAACAATAAGTAAAAAAATATGCTAAAAAATATTTGTTTCTTTTTTTATACGTAATAGAAATTGTAACTTTTTGTTGAAATAGTTCAATTTTTATTGGTTTTCAGAATACATACACAGACTCGTATCATGCGGACTTGTGTACTTTCATTTTTTACATAAATTCATATATTTTTAATAAATAAGGCTGATTATAAGAATATTAAAACAGCAATGAATAATTGCACATTGTTTTATTTTTAAGTAATTTAAATACCGTGAAAATCACATAATTTTAATACTTTAAACCTATTCTTATTCCTCTGTCGTTAACTTCTTATTCCTCTGAGCACAAAAATTAAAAAGTAAATTATTTTCTTAACGAGTTCATGATAATGAGTGCCAAAACCATATTTATGTTTCTAAATAAATCTACTTTCATGGGATAATATTTCATAAAAAAAATACGACAGAGGAATAAGACAAAAATCACGACCTAGAAGAATCACCCTGAAATCAGTTTTATTATTCCACCCCATTCTTTTACAATAAAGAGTAGGTAAATATACGTGCATATTTACTACCTATTTCATTTCCTCGCAATCGACGTAAGAGGCACGCGGTCATGAAACGCTCGCTTATGGCTCAGTCGGATATTATATCGTATCGGGTAAACTGCCTGCCCGCTATTTCACCATCCTGACCATGACAGGTGACAAGTGACATTTCAGTGTACATGGCTCAGCTTATATGAATCCCAGTGATGTATCAGCGTGGTAACTTGGCAATGAATACAGAATTGTCACCTGTCACGTATCATTGTCAGGATGGTGAAATAGGGGGCTGGTTTTATGACCTTAATATTACAATAATATAAATTTAAATACCTATAGTTGTTACCTATTATCTTATCTTTAAACTGATTGGCCCTTTCAGATACACATCGACCCTATAGGATCGTTTGTGCGATTACCCTCTTACATACTCTGCTGTTTCTAATATCCAGGTTCACTCACGACGTTTTTCCGTTACCGTAAGGCGGGGCGTTACTTAAGTTAGAAAAACTCATTGTCCACTCCATTTACTACCATGGCGGCTTGAGGTTGAACTTGGCACCTTACAATCAAGAGTCGACACCACTCTAAGCCAACTTGGCCCCTTAAGAATACGAGTTGACACCACTATAAGCCAACTTGGCACCTTAAGATCACGAGCCAACAGCACTCTAAGCCAACTTGGGACCTTACGATCACGAGCCAACAGCACTCTAAGCCAACTTGGGACCTTACGATCACGGTTCGAAACTACTCTATGTCAACTTGGCTCCTTAAGATCACGAGTCGAGACCACTCTATGCCAACTTGGCACCTTACGATCACGAGTCGACACCACTCTATGCCAACTTGGGACCTTAAGATCACGGTTCGAAACTACTCTATGTCAACTTGGCTCCTTAAGATCACGAGTCGACACCACTCTATGCCAACTTGGGACCTTACGATCACGGTTCGAAACTACTCTATGTCAACTTGGCTCCTTAAGATCACGAGTCGACACCACTCTATGCCAACTTGGCACCTTACGATCACGAGTCGATACCACTCTATGCCAACTTGGGACCTTAAGATCACGGTTCGAAACTACTCTATGTCAACTTGGCTCCTTAAGATCACGAGTCGACACCACTCTATGCCAACTTGGGACCTTACGATCACGAGTCGACACCACTCTAAGCCAACTTGGGACCTTACGATCACGAGTCGACACCACACTAAGCCAACTTGGGACCTTAAGGTCACGAGTCGACACCACTCTAAGCCAACTTGGGACCTTACGATCACGAGTCGACACCACTCTATGCCAACTTGGGACCTTACGATCACGAGTCGACACCACTCTATGCCAACTTGGGACCTTAAGATCACGGTTCGACACTACTCTGTCAACTTGGCTCCTTAAGATCACGAGTCGACACCACTCTATGCCAACTTGGCACCTTACGATCACGAGTCGACACCACACTAAGCCTACCTTACCTACCTATTTATTACTTTTTAACAATTATATCGACTTTCGCATCATGCTTAGAAAACAAATGAGCCGCCGCCAGTGCGAACTTCATAGTCATCGAAATGTTACAAAGTATGATCGGTGCATGCTTCACATCTTGCACCTGCGTTCCTGTAGACATATGTACCCAGTCATACAGCCGCACAATAACAGTGTTCAGTGTAGTTCAATCCAGCAGAGAGAGCACATGGCTATTAAAGCAAAATATCGCATAGTGCCATCTGTTGACCTCTCAGTCAAAGTAATTCGTATTCGTATTCGTATGCTATGTTGAGCTTAGTGTAGGGTGGACGTCGAGACAAGCATTGTCACTAGAGGGCGAAAGGCAGGGCGGGCGGAGCTGTACCTGCGCGCGCAGTGTTACATAACGGTGGCAGTGACTCGGGGACGCGCGCAGCGGAGGGTGCGGGGCGCGGGGCGATCGATGTCCACCCGGGGGGAGTCAGTCGAGCGGCGAGCGAGCGACATGGCGGCGCGCCCACCCCGCGCGGCGGCCCCGCGGCCCGGGCCGCGCGAGTAGGTCGCCATGCGCGATGCGGTATGAGGCAGCGCCGCGCCCGGCGGGCCGGCCCCCGCTAGCGGCGCCGCCCCCGCCATGCGAGCGCCGCCGCTGCTGCTGCTGCTGCTGATGGCGGCCGCGGGCCTGGCCGTGAGTCCGCTCGCGCGCCTCAACCCCTGGCTGAGCGCGTGCGATCTGGAGGAGGAGGGCGCGAGCGGCGTGCCCGAGTGCGGTAGCGCGGCGTGCGGCGGCGGCGGCGCGGCGGAGGCGCTGGCGGCGCGCGACGTGCCGCACCTGTGCGGACTGGCAATCGGTGCACGCGCGCGGCGCCTGACCGAGCTGCGGCTGCGCGCCTGTTGCGAGCGCTCGCCCGCCTCCGCGTTGGACCCGAGCGCGCGCGCCGACGTGCTGGCCGGCGGTGATCGCTGTGAGCGCACGCTGCACGACCTGCTCCGCCTCGACAAGATGGTCGCGCACGTGCACTGCGACTTTGTCAACATCCTCTACCGCTACGACTGCGAACAGGCCTACTCCGTGCACACGTGCGGCCAGTGCCAGGTGAGTCCAACGACCATTACGAGACCGCTCGATGTTCACCCATCGCACTACTTTATCTGATTTGCACATGTAGATAAACGATCGCCACTGCATTATGTTTAAAGTTTAACGTTATTTTAATATTCGACAAAAAACGACATGGGAACACGGAGCAAGGGCAATGGGCATAAAATTATATTAGCATATAGAAGAGAATCTCCTTTGAAGTTGTGCAAAGCCGACACATTAAATACCTGCAGTGCGTCTCACCCCCCGAGTCCCCTATGAGTGCCTGAGATCTTGAGTAGGGTGGTCATCACGGTAGGTAGGTGCAGAGAAATAAGACAGGTAATTTTGTATTAAAATAATGTGAAACCAAGTACCTATTAACAAGAGTAATAAAATATACGAGATATCGCACGGTGAGTCTGCTTGTGATTTGGAAGACAACAACTCAGCCGGGTGAGCCATCTTTAAACCGTAAACTTATAATATGACTAAGAGCCACAGATTTACTTCTTTTTTTTTTTTCCTAGCCTGTATGAGTGTCCCACTGCTGGGCAAAGGCCTCTCCCCTTGATTTCCATGAGTCCCTATTTGGTGCCTCTTCCGGCCAGTTGTTGAGGAATGCGTCCAAGTCGTCCCGCCATCTCCGTCTAGGCCTGCCCCGTTTACGCCGCCCATTTTGCGGCACCCACTTGGTGGCTACGCTAGCCCACCGGTCCGGGTGCATGCGGCAGACGTGACCGGCCCAATCCCACTTAAGCCTGGCGGTTTTTTCTCCTAAGTTTTTTTAAATATTGAGACATAAATAATATTTTATTCTCTGGATTCATCAGTCTCCCATTGAAATCCAGTAAACAGTTTCATCTTCGATTGTATGTACATAGCGAATGTTTGTGGAGAAGTCTGGGTCAGCATGAGGCTTACAACGTGACCTGTTTGTGCAGAGGCGCCGAGATGCGTGTATCGATCTAGTAGACTGTGTCACGTCCTAGCTGAGCGTGGTAGGACTGGGCGCGTGCCGCCGCGGCTGCCAGCTCGCTCGGCGCGGCGACCGGACGCCAGGTCACCGAGTGCCATCGACTATATCTTGTCGGTCGGCGCGGGCGCGGCTCTAGCCCTGCCTTCCCTAAACCATGCCGTGCGATGAATGTTGCATTATTCACACTCATATGTCATGGAAATACGCTGCCCGTTGGTTTCATATTAAATATTATCGAGTGTAAATGAATACGGTGAGATTAGTATTGAACAACTTTCTGTGTATTGGCATGTAAACGGGGAGTAACGTCATTTTTTTATTTGGTGACATCACATTGTTCTTTAATTTATTTGCTTTGCTAATTTTATAATCTTGTCATGTAGTTATTTACATTTATTTATATTTATGTTAAACTCCGGTAAACAATAGAGATAGTACGGTGATAGCACTTAAAAGGTGCATCGCGTTTGTACTTGTCTTTCTATCGCTCTTAAACAAGCTCCTATGCAAGTCTATCCGCGTTAACGCAAACTCAAAAGGCTTTTTAGAGGATGTTGCAAAGGCTGAAAATACGTGGTTTTATGGATGATTTATTTAGGGCCGAAACGAAGTAGAGGCACTTTAGTGTACCTACGCGTCTATCACCTTTTCTGTCGAGGTAGACAACTTTTCACAACGACGGCGAGGAAATAAACCAATAACTATTTACATAGTTATATAAATAATTACCGCCTTACTAATAAAAGATGAGTAGTGGTGGTGCAGCTAAACCATGCTTTGTCCTTATCTGTCATATTCAAATGTCACAATGACATAAGGACAAAGCATGGTTTAGCTACACCCCCGTTACTCAACCTTTATTAGTAAGGGGGTAATACAATAATACCAAAATAATTATTTAATAGTTATTTTTAACTCAATAATAATGTGACTTAAGAACCTACACATTTATGAAAAGAACAAACACTTCCATATCGTGGAAGGCTTTAGGGGCATCAAAAGTTAGTTTTACATGAAGTAAGTATCATTGCCATGAGATAAAGTTGACTTCCTTTAACTTGACCAATGAGCAAACAGCCCGGCAAAGTTGTTGCAATTCAGATGTGGCGCTGGTTGGATTAAAACTGATCAATCCCCTAAGCTGATTCCCCGTTGATTATTTTTACAATTTTATTTCTCTCTGATCCACCAAACAATTTACTATTCTGTACATAGAAGAAAAAACATTATATGCGCGAAAGGGATTGAAAAAATAAACGGATCCCACGTGGCTCCGATATGGGTTCCCCATATCGGTGTAATCCGAACCCATGCAGACCATCGTTGTAAATATGTTCAAACAGTCTTGTGGAAACATTATTTTAGTTTTTTTAAATTTAATTTTAACTTCCACTCATAACGTGTTTTACAACCCGACTGCAAGTTTCGATAATGTCTTCGATATTATATACACCCCCCGGCAAACCAAATGGGCATTTCTGATGTTGTCTACTTAGTGCTTTGGACATATTGTGAGGAAATGAGAATTTATGCTACACGGAGTTATCAAGAATTATTCTATTAATTCTGATAAATATGTTTGTGGACACAGTATTACTTATGTAGAAAAACAATAATGTTACCTACATATATCAATAAAAAAAAAATGTAGAATAACTTCTCAGAACCCGTTTTCATTGTAAGGGGGTTTATATTAGTTATTAAGTTTGAGTAGATCGTTAGATCGTTAAAATGATTACACATATAAGCTTCAAATTTGGTGTGATTACAGCGCGAACCCTAAAAGAACAGCAAATTTCAATAATAATAGCCGTTGAAGTGTAAGCGGGCGTACGAAGCCCTTGGTGCGAGATTCCGACGCGCACTTGACCGCTTTTCTTTAGCTTCATTGACGCAATTGTCCAACTTAAATTTGACTGGCGGGCGCGCCTTCGTAGTAACATTATAAAAACTACATCAGTTCTCGCCAAAGTAGTATACGAGCCAAATCTATTTTTGATCCGGTTGACCGACACTTCTGTTTCTAGATATGGTATTATAAAATCGGTGCCATCCCATGACATGGAAACTTTTAGTTCACGATTCAGCTCTTTAACTTTAAAGGTCAGTAATATCCCGGTTTATTTTTAGTGGGAGACGCTAACTGGAATCAAACTTTGAATGTTGTATTTTTACCACCAAGGCCAGAACCACACTGAGTATGATTAAGACTGCTATAATAGTGAAACAATAAGCTTGTTCACGTACAACTAGCGGGGCGGGGGTGGTAACGGGCGCGGTGAACTTGGCGAGTGTTCACATTGCCAAATGTTTGACATTTTGTGACCGCGCTCGCAACTGCGCCCACGGCCGCGCTCGCGTGTTAACGTGACCAAGCGCTAAACCAAGCCTCGTGGTGCGGCTTTTCCGGTAAACTCCCGAGGAATTATGAAACCGAGAGTTGCGTCCTATTACGAAGCTCGCATCTCGTCGTACCTGTTTACGTTTAGAGCAACAACACGTTAACATGGCACTACCCTCGGCGTATCGTGTTTGGATACGTGTTTTATTTTGATTCAAAACTGTAACGCATACACATGCACTCGTAGCTAATATGAGCTATTTTAATTTTGTTGAGCCAAGTTAGACCCTGTTGCAGGAAGCTAAAGATTGATTATGACGTAAAATGTTCCGTGTGACTTGACGCTGTGTATATGGCACTGGTTCTTCAATGGCTCAACTATTAAAGCTTTCAGTACAATCGGTACATTGTAACCCTGATCTACCAAATTGTTTTTCACTGTAAAATATTTCGTCTTCATGTGACACAGTTCTAGGGGTTTACAGGGTTCCCGGGGTTTTACCGATTATGGCTTTAGGCGATTAATTATGCCACGTTACTCTCGAACAGCGTCGGTGGCCGGCTTAGGGGTTCGACTCGTAAGGTTCCGAGTTCGAACCGCCACGGTCACCATAGCCATGTACCAATAAGTTTTTTTATCTTTATCCGGTGCTCTAACGGTGTAGGAGAAACATCGTGAGGAAACCTGCACATTCGAACAGCTGGGGGTTTAAAATGATAATTGCACAAAGCATCCTAAAGGGTCGAAGTGAATGGGCAAAGTGCCAATCTTTAAGATACCTTATTCTCGAATAAGAAGTTGCACAAGCAGATTAAACAATTGCAAGTATCCTTTTTATACCTGCCAGTGGCACTTAGTGCAGTGTAGCGTCCAGCCGCAACCAGAATAGGAATGGAAAGTACCGTCAGCACTTAAATGGGTACAGTTAAGTACGTACCGGTAAATTTACTTTGGTGTTTTAAGTCTGTACACCTGTTTCTTTTTTTTTCATTTATTATTTTATTTCATGATCTTTCTTGTATTTAAACAATTTATTAAAAAAAAATCGTCACTTTAAAACTACCGTTGACAAACCGGACCTTACTTACTATTGGATTTAATTACGTTAATTACTGAATTTATAAGTTTTTTTTACTTTAGGCTATTTTTGAATAATATGCGTGATTTTCGAGAGAAGGCTACAATCACGATTTTGTAAGATCTGAGAATATTTCGTTTTACAAAGATCTGGTTTATTTTATGGCTGATGCATTATAATCACATAATAACTTAAAACAATCTGCAAACCTGCACTGACTGCTGTTAATTCACTGTTAACTCATATACTTTCGTCAATTTGACGTTGAACGTTCATTCCCATTCTGATCGCGGACTTTTAGGCCGCATTTCACCAAACAGGAATAACACTTACTCTGAGATTAGTCAATACAGATTCGGCGTTTAATCTAGGTATAAAACCTTATTCCAGTTTGGTCGAATGCAATCGTATGTAAGTAATCATGAGACATTGTATTTAGTCGAAAAAAATGTTTTTGCCTAGTTTAAATAACTTTATTAGTCAGTTTATAAGTAGTGGTGCCCATCGATAAAGCTGCTTCACCATTACCACGAAGGCGCGCGAGGAGGGAACTGTTTGATTTCCAATACCAATTTCGCATCGTCTCGCCTCGCCGGTGGAAAAGCACTTTAAGCCACTTTCTTCTGAACAAATGCAATTACCAATAAAAAAGTATGAATAGCTGTTAGATAGATAAAATGGGTGTGTAATGTTTAGCATAAACACATATGGTCTTATATTCATTTTACATAACACAAATTACATAATTTAGATTATAATAAACCAACGATATTTATAATAGTCATGATGCATAAAACGAATGCATAATTTCAAAAACTATAATGTTCAAAAATAAAATAAGAAATATTTCTTACGGCTTTCATTACTATTGATGTGGTCACAGTTCTAACCTAACCTGACGTAGTTAGAAGAAATTGACTAAAAATGCATGATAAAAAGACAATGATAGTTATACTAAATGAGTGTTGTTATTCGATCGCATGCCTTGATGAAATTATACAATTGGTTTTTATGCTAGACGTTCATTATGCTTTTCGTGGTTAGAGAAAATAAATGATACAAAATGTTGAAGCGCACCCGACACAGCCCCCGGCGAGGGCGATCGCTTCTCAGCTAAACGGCCCAACTGATCATCGTGGAACCTAGCTAAAAACCACCGCTTGAAAACCTGCTTTCAAATAAAAAATAAACGCATCGAAATCAGTTCACCCTTTTAAGACCTACGTTGCCACAGACAGACACATGCACACATAGCGGTCAAGCATACCACCCCTCGGGGGTTCGTCGAAGGTTGAATAAAAAGAAATATATGACACAATACGATCTTGGATGATTATTCCCTACATCTGTAATTATTGAGTGTTGTTAATTCAAAGAACTAGACATTCTCGCGTTATCTTACATGATCAATAGTTTATCTTTCCCCTAAATCATTTTAAACAAACGAGATCGGTTCAACCACTAGTGCCATGATGGCCCGGGTTCCGTAGCTCTTGGTCTAGCTAGTAAGTAGGTATAACTGTATAGGCATCGGAGCGAGAGTTGAGAAGAATGATCATCCACACAGCTGCATAGGTAGGTAGTGTATGAATTAATCTGATTTTACCACACGAAAATATACATTATTGCATATATTTTCGTAATTTACTAATTTACCTAAAACGAACAGCAAAAACTAGTCACGTGAAGGGTATAATATATCTTCGTCTGATTCATCTCGATATAATTCTAGCCGCCGTATAACCGTGTACCTACATATTTATAAGTTATCATCATATCTACGATTTTCAAATATCTTTAAAGGTTTCCTGATTAAGTGCTTTATTTTCTCCATTAATAAGGCCAAGTATCTATAAAATATAATTCATTTCTGTTCCTAATTATCTTAAGAGTTAAATGTGCTGACATAAAAAAAAACAATTAATTCATACTTGTAAAATATTTAAAACATAAGTACAAAGGCGAACTTCTCTCCTCGTGTATCCCTCAATTAAGGGATTTATTTTAGTTAATAATATTCTAAAGTATTCGGATCCGGCCATTTTTATTTTGGTATTTGTGATTTAGTACTATTCATTTCAATAAGATGGTTTTGAACGGTTTGTATTGCGAGGGGGTATTATTGAGTCGGGATATACCTTTTTTTTGTATTGCATGGTTTAATTTTTAATATGTAGAAAGAGAAAATAATAAATGACATGACTTTAACTTTTTAGCCGACGTCCATCTAGGTGTAATGTTGATCGGATATGCTAAGGGTAAAAAAAAAAACCGCTATAAGTATATAAGATAACTTAAGGTTAATATTTGACTGAGGACTAATAAGTTTTTAGGGCCTACATCGGATGTCGCAGGGCAAAAGCGAGTATTAAAATATATTTATTTAACTAGAAATAATTATACATAACGTTAAATATATAAATAAGGTAGGAATGAGTGCATCCGTGAGCATTTCGATGATAAGCGGAAGCGGAAATGTCGTGTCTGAAACTGTAACCGATTTCATTCTCGACACATCTGCTACTGAGAGGTAAAAGCTTTCGAAACATTTGCCACTCTGTTAACCCTCCTTTTTATAACAAATACAGATTTAATTATTGCTCGGCATGAAGCCTAACGTGTGTCACATACACAACCTGTTCTATTGTAGATCTCTTTTGCAGTAAAACCGAACATGTATGCGGTATGGGAAAATAATTATGTTTTAATGTAATAAATGAAACTTTTACAAAATCTTAGTCATCTATTACTTGTTTTAAAAAGCATTTTACTGTCACCAGTATTATAAAACTATAAAATGTATGATTATTATAAACAGTAACGATTTATTTTAAAATTCATTAGAAAAATGTTTTACAACCACCAAATTAAGTAGTTAAGTAACTCTCATGCAGCCACCGCGCGACTTCCAATGGCTTTGGGTGGCCGAGGGATGTTTATTAGATCACCGCATTTAAACGGTATATCATTTAATATACACAATCATCTACTTGATTAATCCTAAGTGAATGAAACGGGGCAAAACAGTTATTTGATGATTGAGAGACTCAAAATTGTCATTCTGGCCATTAGTTTACATACATCATTCGCGCTCGTAATAACACACCACCGGGACCGGAATCGGTTATTATTTAAAGGGTTTTCGATAGGGTATTTGAATGACTGATTTTTACAAACCCGAACGAAGCGGTAAGCATATCACCGACGTACCCCAATATAATTCTATCGAATACGATACAATAAATTCGACTATGCATTTACCAATTCCTTAAAACCCACGTTAGGCTTTCCCTCTGAAGTGTTTATTAATTGGCATTCTCAGCTAGACTTGAAACCAACCAATCACAGGAATCTGCGTAACAGGGTCTTTGGAGACCGAGAATCGATAGAGTAATATGAACGTAATGCTAATCCGAAACCCTTACGACACTGGTAGTTAACTAGTTCAAAGCAGTTTCCTTGTCATTAGGGTAAGCATAGGCTCGACAGGGACACTCTAACATTATGAGAGCGTATGATGTAGTTACTATACCCGGAAATTCTAATTAAAGACCAAAATCGGACAGGTTCCATCTTGATTAAGGATTTCGTTTTTTTTATTTTTATAAAAATATGATTGAGTACTCGAGTATTAGTAATATTAGGGTAAGTTTTATTGATAGAAATACCTGAAATTAAACCAAAATGCAGTAATAACAGCGAATGTGCGCTCCTGGAGGTTGGGATTTTGGTCCTTAATTACTTAGATTTTCGAGTATAGATAAACTGAAGCAAATAAAAGAGTTTATCTACGCACATGTCATAGGCCCTCTACAATGCGTTCAGAAACCGTAGGAAATGAACAGCATTAATTACAACCAATTTTATTATGAGATCTATCTTGTCTGTGGTAGTAGGTAAAATCTGTACTGTAATGTTATAACAGTATAAATTTTTGTAACATTATGAGTTTAAAATTTGAACAGCTGTCAAAACTCAAGAGGGTCCCTATTCCATAGTATCCATAGATATTAAAACAGTTATTGATACGAAACGTCAATTCAGTATTTTATTTAATATAATCCGCATGAAATTGATCTCGAGTGACATGAGACTTCGATCGTTTGTCTATGATTTAAAAAAAACCCTTCATATTCGCGACACTGACACGGCACAAGTTGGTTTTGCCTCCATTTTTGTCGTCAAGTCGTCGGCTTCTAAACCCATTTTAGAGTACTTATGATAATTATGTGTGTAGATAAAGTAGTGTACGCAACTGTACATAATCAGGCCTTAAAAAACTCGTGTGATCCTATTATGAAACTCGCTGACGCTCGTTTCATAAAACCACACTCGTGTTTTAAGGCCTCTCATTATGCATCAGTTGCTTAAACTACTATTTCCGATCCCTGCTTATTGGTACTTATAAAATGTTGACGAAATAACCCTTAAATCAGTTTTTACCATGTCTCGTAAGTTGTCAGTACACCTGCTTGCCAAGCGAAATTAAGTGAAATATTCCATGAATTATTTTTGTACCTATGCGCCCTATACTTATAACTAGTATTTTTTTTAAGTTTACTTGCAGAGTATCAGAATCCTAAATTTATCTGAAAGGAAACAATGAAATTGAGAGATCTGATTGTAAGAAATGGGGGAATTTTTCCCCCGTTGGTTCCCGCACACCGCGGCGGACCGGGTCCCCTATTAGATTACACCGGAAGCGCTAGTTTAGAGAGGCATTGTTTTTGTTGAAGATATTTAGTTACCACCTACAGTAGTAATTTCAGTTTCCTGGGTTCCGTACCAAGGTGCTAAAAAAGAAAGCCAGACAGTGATATTTCCAAAAAACATTTTAATATTATCGGCTTCTGTATTTTATTAAACTTGCTATGTAAACATGAAACTACACCCCACGTGTTTCAAAATCAGCTTAGGTATCTATCAAGTCTCTACTTTTGTTTGGTTTTTAAGTGCGTGCCTTCGTCCAAAGGTTAGGTAATCAAAAATCGGCATCTAGATGCAGCCAGAAGTCTACTGAAAAAGCCATGTTTCACCTGACTGTTGTTAGTTGGCGCCAGTTCGGCTCCCTGCGGCCTACTTAGCCTCCGCAGAGATTAATTATTTACTGACTTCGTTTAACCTCTGAGTTAAACCGCGGACGGATGGACAGGCGGACATGGCGAAATTACCTATAAGGGTTCCTAGTTGACTACGAAATCTTTAAAATACGGTGAAGGTTGAAATCGATCACCCTGTACTATGTAGATGGACATTCGTAATATAACTTCTACCGTTTTTACCACAGGCCAATCATGAGTGTTATATGTAGAAAAAAGTTACAGGCACCCTAAAAACAATTTTTCAGCTAAAATGCTATAAACTGGTGATCAGATACAAAAACAGAAACATTTTGAACTGAAAGTTGCCATATTTTGATAACTGAGATTAATTTTATAGTGTACTTATCATGTTTATTTTCGTTTGGATCAGTTCATAATAATATGATAGGGAGCGTGCATGCAAGAATCTTTTATTCGAGTGACGCCATTCATTCAAATTTGTGTATTGTGATGTACTTCTTAACAAACAGAGCATTTATATATGTACTTAAATTAAAGAAATTTAATAAGTATAAATATTTCAAACTAAATTAATTAAATTATACTTTTTACTTCGGCATTTTTGTTCTTTTCGTACAAAATTTCAACAATTTGATTATCTTATTTTTAACAGTCGGCGCCATATTGAAGGTGGGTTATTGAGGAATATAATTATGAACTGGCTACTTAATCGACGTCTTGATGTAACAAAAAACGGTACTGATGTAGAATCATAGCCGTCTCAAAAGGGAGAATTCGTAACTTTCCTGGGGTGTTCACGTTTATCACATCCAGCACCACTGCTCTAATAGCCAGCTCGCTTTATAGTTGGGTTTATCAGTCCCATAAAACAGCTGTTACTTGTCAGCTTTGACTATTTGGCAGCGAAAGGCTCTTCGCGGCCCGTCCTCGTTTCGCCTAGCACCGGCCTGAGCTGCTTGCCGCCTTTTTATTGCCACACATTGTTTAATTTGCGCTATCGTAGTAATTAGCTTATGGTCGGTGCTTTGTCGCCTTAATTCAAGTAGATCCGAAGCTCGATTTAATATCTATCTCGACAGTTAGCCGGCCGGCAGTTGGCACGCACGAATGACCTTGAATACTAAAGGTTCCAGTCAAGGTCGAGGGGTTACTATAGAATTAGTATTGTTTTTAACGCGACCGCCATGAATTTATTTGTAAATGTAAATGTTAAGGTATGTTACAGGACAGTTAGGTATAAGGTCAGCAATATGTAATCGATGACTTATCTTGGCTACGCATAGTCTTATTGGGATACTACACTGTCAAAAACTGAATGTGCCTTTCGTGGACGTACGTACATCACCCTAATCACGCTAATGTTATAAACGCGGAAGTCCACTTGCCGGATTTGGATAAAATTTAGAAAGGAGATAGTTTATGACTGCACATGTTACCTTTTATTTAGAAATAACACTGTCCCCACGCGCGCGGCCATGGTTCATGCGCACGAACCCGCGGGCAGTAGCTGGTCTTACTAATATTATTTAATTAGAAAGTTTGGATGTTTGGATGATTGTTAGTCAATCACGCTTCAGTCACCGAATGGACCAGTATGAAACTTATAGGTTATAGGTTAGGTCTTGGAACACGACATAGGATAGGTTATATCCCGGAAAAATTGAAATTTTCCTAGTAAGTAACAATAATCTTAATCTACGAGGACGATGTCGCGGGCAGAAGCTAGTAGGTACGTACGTAAAGTGCAAATCGTAAATAAAGGAAACTACTAAAGTTACGGGTAGAACACTGGCATGCACTTAATAACTGAGTGGGCAACTGGGCAGTAAGCCCACGTCCATTCACTTTCAATTACTATATATAAAAACACCCATTTTTAAAAGGCACTCACGATTAGGAAAAACGATTTTTGAGATTGGTAATAATATACCAACGCGAAATTATGAGTCAAATAGATATACACTTCGTGTAGGTACCTAATAACTCACCCTCCAGCTGCACACGCACGCTGTGGAGCGGCTAAATCCGAGAACGCTGGACCGACTCGGCACGTGTCAGTTGCAACGACGTGGTTTTTATACCACACAGGTACTTACTTCCTTCCTTAATGACTTAACGTCCGTTACTTAAAGGTTCCCGTAATTTCGATTAATAATAATAGGAGAAAGATAAGTTGGTACAGTATGTTGTCCTGTAAATCGACATTAACCCGCCTAGGGCTGATAGAGCAGCTAAACGGCTATCGAGTTAACCCTATGTATGTTCAGCGATTTTACTAGATTCGGAGATATTGACCACTATAATCTGTTTTTTTGCAATTTTCCGTTATGTCCTAGTCATGAAAAATCTTTAATGTCATGTTTTCTTTCAGAAGCTTTTTCAGTGGTCTCTTAAATTATTAGAATCATTACAAATTAGTGAAGTTCTAAAACTCTTTTGCTTGTTTTTTTATAATCAACTTTTTAAGTAATGACAGAAAGTTATTTTTCTATACAAAGTGAAAAACACTTGGACACCTAGTATGGAGAAAGTAACTTTATGTCATTATCATTATTTAAAAAGTTGAATATAAAAAACGAGTAAAACAGTTTAAAAACTTCGCTGATTCGTAATGATTCTAATAATCTAAGATACCCCTGAAAAACGTCATAAAACATGAAATTAGTAGGACAGCTGTATAGTCGTCAATACAATAAAGTGCAACCCTCTTATTCATAAACGTGCAATAACTAAAGTGTGCTTGAAATATACTCCGTCATTATCTATGAGAGAGCGAGTTGCCAACACAAATGTGTTCCATTTAAATTAGTTGGTAGTAACTCTGCCTACGAAGCTCCCGGTCCCGGCTTCGATATGCTATATGGGCAAATGTTTGTGTGCGAGTATTTGTTCCTGAGTCTTGGAGGTTTTTTACGTATCTAATTATATATGTATTTCTAGTACTAGCTTGGGACTAGGTTAATTAGATCGCCACTTGATAATCTTACTAAACCATTTTCATAATATTTTCCTTGTTGGAGACTATCCATATATGCGCTAACCCCTCCCCCACCGTCCCATAACTTTGATTAAATATTAAACTGTACGTCACTCCTACAACCAAGACGAAACTTTACGTCCAATAACATGTTAAAATCCATCAAGCTGTGAGGCTGCAGAGCGTGCCAAAGAAACATAACGCTCCTTCTCAACTCGACGCAGTCGGATAAAAAGACTTTTCAACACACTTGCTCAAAACGACCTTTTTATTCCACCGATTTTTGGCTCATAAACCTAGATATTAAACACGCGTGCTTTTTCAGTATATTACGCACAAGTGCATTTAGTTTATTAACCCAAACAATTTACATTTGTAGCCTAGTACCAAGTTGTAAGTACGAAGAAGAAGCGATATAATTTAGTCGGGTTATACCTTTTTTTTTCTTAGCAACAAACAGTTTTTATACGGCAAATAACATTATCTACATATTTATTACAATAAATTGGTGAAATCAGCTTTATTACTAAAAAATAACTCAATTTCATTAAAATCATTTAATTTTTTCTGTAATTTGTATTTTAAACATGAATTATTACATTTTAAATTTGGCTGTTGGCCGATCTCGTTCGCGCCTTAGCCTTGAGCGCGCATCGGTATCGCGGCAAGAAAAAAAAACAACGTGCCAGCCGCCATTTTTCGTAAATAATTGACGGCTGTGACGAAGATAGTTTGGATTAATTATTGTGAAGTTTAATATTAACGAAAATGTCTTCTTTAAGTAAAGTTTTAATAATTAATTAAAATTTGACTAAATGAAGAGTCTTGTTTTTTTTTCGCAAGTGTGTTGAAAAACGTCGTATGTAACACGTGTGCCTGTGACCATAATATACGCGGCTTTCTTGTGGCGCACTCGCTACCGCTCGTGCGCACACAATAGCGCCTTGTATACAATGGTCAACTTAGCACACTTGTATCATAATGTACTATTGTAATGATTTTAGGTTATGTCATAATCTCTTAAGTTCATTATACGTAATGGTTTTTTGTCTGAACACGTACACTTTCCAAGATTTTTTAAAAGGCATTGCATATAACTCATTAGGTTAGGTGAGATTTGTTTTATAACAATCCTGAAAAGTTTACGTGTTCAGACAAAAAACCATTAGGTATAATGAACTTTAGGGATTATGTATGATACATGATCGTTATTTAACACATGTGGAATATAGTTCAATTTTAAATTCGATATTGTATAAGTAAATATTAGTTAGAATTAGAATATTTAGATATATTTTTCAATTTCCCTATGGAATAGAGAAAACAAACAATCGCACAGGCTGTGGCACTAGCCACACAGCCGACGCTACGAAGGTTTTCTTTTCTTCGCTGAAAATGTATGGGATGACAGCCTACCACGTACTAGTCTATCGTAACGCACTAGAATGTCACCACATACATTTTCAGCGATAGAAAAGAAAAACGTTAGTATCGCAATCGTTTGCATCTTGGCTAGGGCCCCAGTTTACTCGGTCTGTATGTCACATGATGGTAAAGTCGAATCGAGACAATAAGTCTGACGTTATTAAAGAACCGTGTGTACTTTCTACCGTTATTATTGTAATAGCAATAAATAAAGAATTACGTACGTTGCATACCACTTTATCATTAATCAGCCACGGACAGATTCATGTCCGAGAGAGCTGTAGTAACAGGAACTGAATTTTTGGTGGATGCTGGAATGTTAAAAGGGAACTTAACCTTAATATTGTAGTACTCACCAAAACAAGCTTGTTTCAATACCTCTATGATACGGTTTTTTTAACCCTTTAATATCACGACGTAACTTCGATGTATGTTATAACTCTTAACTGTTGCAAGAACTTATGTCAGTAGTGCATGGCCACGTAAAGTTAGGCGCCAGCCTCCCGGCAAAATGATGGTGTCGCCCATGGTTGTCTCAATACACGCAGCGCAGCGCAGGCTGATACGCTCGCTGTTCATTCACTGTGGGTAATAATGCAGCTATGGATCCAGCGAGCTCGAAGGGTTGTCGATTTTGAATAGTTGCTTTATTCAGCTACCATGGGTTGATAATAATTATGATTGAACTGGGTATCTAACCCTATTCAGGAATGGACAAATAATATGAAATAGTACAGGGTGTGTTACGAAGGAACCTAATATTGTTTAAAAAAAAATAGACGCCCTACCAGAGGTGACACGTGTCATAACAAGTTGTGTTTCAAAATAATAAATATGAGAGTAAGAGAAATGAACATGCCAGTAATCAGACGCGAAGCGTCCACGGTCTACAATTGTCTATCAAGGCGAAGAGTAATCCACTAAGCAGGCGGCGGGGCGGCGTCGGGTCTGTCGTTAATGTCTTTACTAGGATCTCGTCTAAGCACACAGCTAAGTGCTTGTTGCGAAGCGTGTCATCTCCGGTGTGGTTTGAACCTTAAATAGCAATGGTCATTAAGTTATTTTACAACCAACCTTAATACAGTACAATAACTTAATAATAAATTATATTAATGCGGAAACGATATTTTTTGTCATTTTAACTGCTTTAGCTTGTCTTTCAAAGCCTATTCCTCTGCAGCGGGGAGTCAGACAAGGAGATGTGATCTCTCCGAAGCTGTCACCGCTGCATTGGAGGATGCTTTTAAGGTTCTGGACTGGAAAGGACGTGACGTCAACACAAATGGTGAGTACATCACTCACCTCTGATTCGCTGACGATATCGTAGTTATGGCTGAGACCACGGAGGACCTCAGTGCAATGCTCGCTGACCTCAGTAGAGCTTCCGACCGAGTTGGCTTGAGAATGAACATGGACAAGACGAAAGTCATGTCCAATGTCCATGTCGCGCCAACTCCCGTGATAGTCGGAGGCTCTGCGCTCAAAGTTGTTGACGACTATATTTACCTGGCACAAACGGTCCAGTAAGGTAGGTCCAACTTTGAGAAAGATGAAACTCGTTGACCTGTGTGTGTTGCCAGTGATGCGATGACGGATCTCATACGTGGCCGCTAACAATGGGCCTCATAAGGAAGCTCAAAGTCACTCAGAGAGCTATGGAGAGGGCTATGCTCGGGGTTTCTCTGCGTGATAGAATCAGAAATGATGATATCCGCAGTAGAACTAAGGTTACCGACATAGCCCGAAGAATAGCTAAACTGAAATGGCAGTGAGCGGGGCACATTGCTCGCAGGACTGATGGCCGATGGGGTCAGATGGTTCTGGAGTGGCGTCCACGGACCGGAAGACGAGCTGTAGGTAGGCCTCCAACAAGATGGAGTGACGACCTCGTCAGGATCGCGGGAGCGCGGTGGATGCGAAAAGCACAAGACCGGTCTGAGTGGAGAGCCTTGGGGGAGGCCTATGTCCAGCAGAGGACGTTTTTCGGCTGACATGATGACATGTTGAGCTTGTCTTTCAAGTGCTCAAATGTGGCTCACTAACCAAATGTTTTACGATAATTTCCGTTCAACTGTACCATCTTACCGATACACGAGCACCAGTACCAGTGTCTGCAACAGCAGGTGATTGGCATACCGTCATATTCCACAGAGATTTCTAAAAGTATTTGGTTGCCGCAGGTTTTTGGGCTCTTTATTCATCCTTTTTAAAGTCCAGCGTCAAACCGTACTACTCTATAGTTGAAAGCGAAGTCCACGATAATGAGGCCCTCGTGAGTTATCAACGTGCAGCGAGCAATGTCGTTAACACCGACTCTTCAGCTGTTCGGTGGATTTCTGTTCTTGTAGAGGGTGCTGCGTTCTGCGCTTTTTTATCTACTGCTACTAATGGTACTTAGTAGATATATTTGTGCGGACTACTAAATACTAAGAAAGCTTTAGCCATTACAGCGAATAAGAGTCTTGACAGACTGGCTGACAGACGGACAGGCCGACAGCAAAGTTATCTTATATGGTTTACAACGGATTAGCTACGGAACCCTAGAATCTAAACTGGTGGTTGTACTCCGAAAGCTATTAAGCGCTCCTATATAACATATTGTTATTTATCTCAATAAACATTATTAGTTCGTTATAAAATGTATCAGCTTAAAATCCTACCGCCGTACTCAGAGACATTTTATTTTAGAGACAGATAAGTAATTTGTTCCTTTTCCAAACTTGTGCACGTAAAATCTAAAAGGAACGACAGTTTGTCATCTACCTAACTCCGAATGCCGCCGTTAACGCCGAGGCATGTTAATGAAATGATGTTATATTATGTTGTTGGAGGCAGACGTTTTTAGATGCAATCATAATGTTCATGACTTTTTGTAATTACTAGTTGTGAAGGAGCCCAGATCATATTACCTATGTGTACAGAAAACACAAAACTCTGCAGAATACACTTCGAAGGACGTGCGTTTACCATTTTTTTGTCATTGAGAAGGCAAACGAGCACACAGAGGCCTCTATTCAGGTAAAAGCAATATCTGTTATCGTATTGTCAACGTTTTGATACTTCTCATTTTCTTGACACTGCCGGCCGACTTAAAAACGATACCGGTGACAGGTGAAATACGATTTGGATTTTACCACCTGGAATAGAAGCGCAGATTGTAAGTGGGATCTGTTACCCATAGATAAAATTAATTTTCAAGACTACAATCTTAGGATCGAAAAAAGAAAGAAGGAATAGTACAATACTGCACAGACCAGGAAGTAGGCCGTTGCGGGACGAGTAAAGTTAGCGTATATTCGTGAGTCCAGCAACCGCCCTTCCTGGTCGAGGCTTGTATAGTGCTTTTCTCTAACAATGCGAGGAAATTAAACAAAATTTCAGTTTTGATATAATATGTATTCAAAATATTTTTCTGCGGACTTCGGTGGTAGTAATTTGGTCTTAACCGAGTTTGCTTCTTCTTTACACTCTGTTGGTGTGCCGATAAACGCATCTTCATCACTGGAACTCATTTTACTTTTGAATTTTCGCGAAACAAAAATAATACGTACTGTACTTAAACTTCCCTAAGAAAAAAGTATTCCCGATTCCCGCCTTAAATTTTTTAATTCTTAAATCAGAATGTTTTAAAAAAAGTAAAACTATTTGACACTTTGGTAAATACGCTGTAAACGCGATAAACGGCGTTTACCTTTTTAGTCTATGACATTTAAAAAGTAAATAAACATGGAAGAATTTTGAATTGTACGAGTGTTTGGCTATTTGGAGTTAGTTATCATAGTCCAAATATGGTTTTAAAAAGTAAAAAACCGGGTACGTTATGAAATTTGTATACATTTTCGCGGCCGCTGCCGCTGGTAAATAATACTTTATTTTTAATTTTGCCTGGGCCTGGAACTCGGAACTTTGCGGGCTGATTTTACAACAGTAAGGTTAACATTTCCGAGCATGTGGGAGAAAATATACATTAATTCGAAAATACGTCACTAATTTTTGGAAGGATATTAAAACATAATTAACAGGTTTTTAATAACGGAGGGCTGGGAGGGGAAGGCCGGATCATGACATCTTTAATAATAGTTAAAGCTGTACTTCATTCGAAAAATTGAAAAAATTCAACAGTTAAATAAAAAACGGTACTTACTAGAACAACTATTAAGTAACTAAGAAAGTTTAATCAAAGTTGCATTAATGGCAGACCGTCCGTACATCTATTATCCGTTCATATCATAAGTGGTGCAATACCTCTGTGAGTAGTGGTTCGGGCGGCGTCTAAGTCGCGTAAGCCCCCAAGTCGGCTGAAAGCAAAGTGTGGTCGTGGGGGCCGGCTCGGGAATGAACTTTCATTTGAGAACACGTCTCGGATTGAGGTTAAGTGGCGCTGCGCAGGCGTGCGCCCCGCGCATGCGCACCGCCGCCGCCGCCGCCGCCAATGATTTCATTTGTCAAAGGTAGCAATTTGAATCTTACATCCTTTGACTTTGACGATTCCGTTCACCAATCTACTAGTTCGCGCTTAATTCTGGTTAAATTGTATTCTTTGAATTATTAGTATATGATTTATGTAAGTATGGTTACTAGGATATTCTTTTGAGTACAATACCGGATGGAATTAAATCAAAACCGAAAAAAAAGAACGTTTACATACTAAATTATTTTCCGATGTCTTAAACCTGCCTGAAGATTAGAAGTGTAATCGTGGCTCAGACCAAGCGAATAAAACACACCGGAATTACGGTTGTGAGCCATTCACAGGCAGAATTCTTGGGAAACCTATTTTTAAATTGACGATTTTATAATAACGCATTGTACATTTCCCTCATACACTATTTAGGCAGAAGATTCACTTTCTACGGGACTGGTAATAGATATATATCGCTCCAGAAAGCTCGCGAGATGCGACAGTTTTACGCCTTAAGCGAAATTATTGTTTAGGCTCGTTTTAAGTGACACTTTTGTTTTGTTGGTGTATAGTATAACAAACATTAGACCCTGTCGCATTAAAAAGATGAGAATAAGGTGGAGTTTAGTGGGTTTGGAGGAGTGATAGCGGCCCGAGCTATCACAGCGACGAGCCCGTTGCGGGCTCGCCGCGAACGCCTGGTGACCTACTTGTGCACACGGCCCACATTTACGCCTTCAACAATATTAATACGAGTGTCAAATTCGAGCCCATCTTCGCAAATTCAGAAAAAATGCAGTTTAGTACATAGTTGTCAACGAACATTATTAATGAATTGTCGATAATGTAGGTGCTGTTACCTACTTTCGACAGTAAATTATTGACTTTTTGAAATGACCTCTCGGCATAGTACAGTACTAATCGAGGATGGTCACAACAGTGCTCTTAGGAAAACCTTCCCACTGTTTTGTCCATCCTATAAATACAAATATGTATATTGATATTTTTTGTCCATGTAAAGTTGCCATGAAATGATGTCCCTGTAAATCCTATCTACATACATAATTTGTCAACATTTTTAGCTTGCCTTTTTATTGTGTTTTCGATACGAGAAGAAATACTCAACCTCTTTCTTTAGTTTGGAATTTCGCGAATGCGTACAATTACAAATTTATGAAATGATATAAGTACTAGGGAGCATCTTTGTGGCTTGTGTGAAGTACTCCATCTATAAAATGGTTTTTTAAGTTCTTTTGTTGTTGTTGCATTAGCGCTACTATGTTAAAGTTAAATCGGCAGTTTTTCTTACACAGACAATGTACTGCGGAGAAAGAGTCCTCCAACGTCGAGGAGACATTCTTCGCTTATTTGCATAGTGAAGTAATCAATGTAAGTTCTCGACGAGAGTTTCGTAGCAAAGGGTTACAGGGTGGGTAATAATAATAATAATAATAATAAAATCTGTTTATTTCAAGATTTGTGTTGGGTTTACAATTTTTTACTTAGCCTAAATCTTTATCTATTTAAGATTATTTGGCTAAGTTAGTGAGGACGCTATTTATAAGAATTAATTAGAATTAATTACAAGACATAAGAAATCTTTTAACTATATTTTTGGTAGACCCAGGTTTAGCTTCCATGCGTTCTAATACATGTTTGGGGAAACTATTCAAAATATGAGGTAGGAGATTTGACCAAATTCTAGACCCGTACAGGTTATTACTTCTTGGAGTGATAAATGACTGATGGGTATTTTATAGGTTATTATAAATATCAGGGGAACTAGTCCTAACATCCAAGACTCCGGAACAAATATACTCGCGCGCATCACACAAGTACCTATTCGCTCATATTGTAAAACCCGGGGACGGTAGCTTTGTAGGTAGAGTCACTACCAACTAGGCTAAAATTACTGTCAAATTGTGCCTAACTATATAGTTTCTATATAGCCATTGCTTTTAAATATTTATTTGCTAACGAAAATAGGTTTTTTAAAGTAGGACAGACGTCTAGCTAGAGTCACATGTCATTATCACTTATTACAGTCGAGTTCATAAATATGTATACACTTTAGTACCTTGTCACTTTAATCGCAGCGCTGTGATAATTTATATTTGGCAGTTTGAACATGACATTAAATAGACAAGGTACTAAAGTGTACTCATATTTATGAACTCGACTGTATAATGTCATATACATGTATATGACCAGAGCCACTATTGAACACAATTAAAATCTTATAATCGTGTTAGATCTGTTATCGTATTGTTAACGTTTTGATAGCTCTTCGTATTTGACAGCAATGGCGCCGGAGTGAAACACGACTGCGACCCAGAGCCTCTACTCTCGGCGGTCAAATACAAATCGCACGTGGTCTGTTATGGTATTGTTTTTAACTCGGCCGCCATTACTTTAGAGAAAATAAGAGCTATCAAAACGTTGACAATACGATAACAGTTCAATAGGATATTGTTTTTACCGCCGGTTTATTTTATGAGCTTTAATATATGTCATTGTCTATGCAATCAGCTCGGAACTGTAAAGAAGCGCGTATCTAGGACTAAAGTTATTCTGTAAACATGCCACCGATTTCGCGTAACACATAAATCCGTAGTTACAAAATAATAGGAGATATTGTATTGTATTGCAACACGTCACTCGAAACTAGCGGACTACTCCGGAATAGGAAATTTGACAAATAATGGACAGTACTGTCCATTATTACAGTCGAAATCGAGAAAGGATTAGATCGAACTCAACGTCGAACTTCAATTTTAGAGCTCCCGACGTGCCCCCGTATACCATCTCTTGAAGAAACGCTCCGCGCGTGCGCGATGTGCTTGGGATGTTTGTAGACAATCGAGTTACTGTATATTGCCATAACATCACCTACTTATTGCAGATCTATACGTTTCCCATTTCACTACTCATACGAGTACATTAATTATGAAACTCATCTAGTGGGAATCCATTTATTAACTTCCCTTATAGTTACTTATAATGTATAAAGTACTACGTAAAAATGATTGAAAACATCACGAACATACGTGAAACTAGAACTATCAAATAAAAAGTTGATTTTTTTTAAATGTTTGTTTTTCACCGTCATGGAAAGTTTTTAAGTAAGTTTATTTTTATTTCTTTACAAATCACGGGACTATGGGAGTCCCGGACCTTTGCAAGGCGTACATGGAGCCGAAGCCAACACGCAGAGGCTCTTTAGACAAGTTTAATTTAGTAAAGTTATGGGACACCAACCGGCGATTGTCCCTGAGTTCAAACTAAAAAAGTATGCTCCCACGGACAACCACCGGTTAGTGTAAGACTATTTAAGAAGGATGGGAATATTAATAATAGGTTCTATGAATGAACTGATATGGATTGGTAAACTAGGCTATTGATGAAACTACGGCGCCTGCCTGGCTAATGCTAATTACTTTAGCAGCAGGGAGGTAACAGTTCCAGAGGGGCTAAGGGTGGAGAGGTGCTTCTGGACTTTAAACGACCATGAGATGCCCACTCACCACTTATGCAACACATCCGCCCTTCGAGCATATAGCTCTTGCGACTCCACTCTGACCGGTCAATAAAGGCAAGCCAGAGGTGAGGGTCTGTTCCTCGTCATTGCATACCGCAGCCGGCCGGTGAAGGCAATCGTGAGGTGAGGAACAGGACCTAGCCTCGGGAGCACTCAGGTCCGTGGTGACGCCACTCACCAACAGCTCGCCACTAGCTGCCCTGCGGCCTTAATATTATTATAAATTATTAGCTCTTGTGAAAATAATGAGTTTTGCCCATTAAAATTGGACGTCGCGTCTGTTATCCTTACGAAAATGACAGTTTTTTTAAAGCCTATTTTTGTTAAATTGTCTCTTACACCCGTAATGCGTAATCTAAAAACTTAGTAGTGAAATATAGCTGGAGCAAATGTCATTTTGTAGCCCGGTTTCTATACTATTCTTATTCTGTGGGTTTTTATCTCACAAGTTGCTTCATAGATTTTCTTGAACGATTCATTTCATTATTGTAGCAACACCGGGTTTACACGGCGTTTTTTAAGTTGTTTAAGTTGCTTAGTAATAAAAATACTCAAGTTCAAAAAATACACTTTTATGTTTAACCCATGTTAACCTTAGCGGTTTATTCCTACATTCTCGTATACTTAATATTATTTGACACTCGTTTACTTTCTGACGTGATTTCCCGTGGCAGCTTGTTAAACCCCCTGAATGGCTCTACCTTTTTGGGTAAACCAAGAGCGTATGAAAGCGCTGGGTAGGCGGTGAGGAGGGGGGGTGTGTGTGAAAATACATTTATAACATGTCATATAGTTTACAGATGTAGTGAAAAATCCTTTCCCATCGTATTTTCTCGAAAATGTTCGTTTTTGTCATGCTCCTTCAGTCAGACTCAGAACCCATCAAGACAACGAGGGGGAAGGTCGCATCGTGAGATTAATAATAGATATAAAGTGGTTAATACCAGAGTAATTTTTTGTCTGTTAGTATTTAAGTTTTTTTTCAGTCCTTTTTAATAGTCAGACGGTAAGCATTAAGTCCAGGCCTAGTAACATGGTTGCGTCTATAACGCCTGCCAAATGTGGATAAAACATCCGTCACTTTCGTTCTTATTTACGTGTCAAAAGGTGACGGATGCCTTATTTAAACTTTATCACGCGATAAACGCAACCATGCTACGGCCCCTGGGATTTTTTTAGATCGAGAAGCCTGTGAAATGGTTTTCAACATGTATTTATACTTTTTCTTGTTTACCTACACCTATTCTCTATATAATTTGATCGCGCTGGTTTAACATCTCACTGTGATATACTTAAAACTCGTGGTTTGACACTGATAACTCAAGTACTCTATTTATTCAATGCAGACACGTCACTTAATAATACAATAATTTATAGACACGTCGGCATCTTTCGGAAGAAGTCGTGTGTTCCGAGCTTTCACGATGGGAAACGATTATTCACTACCTACTACGTCTGCGCCTGTATTCTATCTATATATAATTTAGCTATCTCTTTTAATGCAAGCAATCCTACGAAAGCTACTATGTAGACTGAAGCAGTGTAAATATCGAGTTCACCCGTTGTACGGGGTCAAGACGGTGATACAGACGGACAGACAGACAGACGACTCGTGTAAGGCAGCGCCGTGGCTCAACGTCCCCCCCTCCCATGCGTCGCGGTCATGGGATTAAAGAAGGTAGATGTGAAACTCAACTTCCCGCTTTGATGTTGACGGTAAATAATAGCTAAGCCCCCTTATCAGAAATTGTAGCGCCCCGAACAATTCAGCGCTGGAGCTCGAAGCTTCAGCCGGCGAGTGCTCGAGTAAGCGCTGCTACTTGAGCTTCATATTAACTAGTTGTATTGCGGTCAACAGGGGTCATAAAGAAAGGCAAATGCATTTCAAAATTGTTTATCATTGCTTCGATTTATTATCTTGTGAAATTAGACATTAATTGTGGCAGTTTGGTATATCTATTTATTTACTTATTCAATTTGGTACGATAACATGATGTTACCATAATAACATAAATCACAATCCAGGGCCTCTATTCAACAAGGTAAAAACCATATCGTGTTTGATCTGCTATCGTATTCTCACCGTTTGGATAGCTCTCATTTACTTGACAGTAATGGTGGATGACGTCAATACAATACCATAATAGTTCAAAGACGATATTTTTTTTAACTTCGGTCGTATAGGCGCTTATCAATTTAATTTAGCACTATTATAATAGTACGCGACATTTCTCGTCTTTATCGTGTGGACGCAGGAGGCGCACAATGACGACAACTTTCGCTTGCCCTTTTTAGTTTAACGAACTTATTGAATTAAACTTTTGATATGACTTTTACTAAAACAAAAACGCTGAAGCCCTTTTTCGAGTTCAGGTTGTTAGTACTTTATGATCCCCTCTCCAACACTAAAAGATACACTGTGCTGGGTAAATAAACCACAAACAGGGCCTCTCCTCAACTCGCAACTCGGTAACAAGCATATCGTGTCTGATCTGTTATCGTACTGGCAACGTTGTGATAGCTCTTATTTTCTTGACGGTAATGGCGGCCGAGTGAAAAACGATTCCGTAACAGGTCAAATACGATATTGTTTTAACTGCCAATAATAGAGGCGCAGTTTAAATGGTGGCATAATCAGACAGTCGTGAAGTTTTCTCAGAAAAAACTTACCGAGGCAATAAAATATTGTAACATCATTTAATGTCATGATTATTTCTTTAGTGCCGTATTTTCCGAAAGTTTAGCCAAATTTGAAGTTGAGAATGACACAATCAGAAATAGCCTGTAAATCGATGTGGTGGGCAATGACGTGTGGGCGGCTGGTGGGTGACGGCAGGCGGGTGGCGGCAGGTGGCAGGTGGCTGGTGGCAGATGGCAGGGCAGGGGTATCCCTTCATTTTTCATAATTCTTCATTTGCCATCATGGTCACTGGTTATATTTGCCCTAATATTATATACCATCATTTTTGACTGCCATAATACTCAAGTATCATACTCGTTTTGTTCAACTTTCCTAATATTAGATAAATAAATAAATAAATAAATATCAGGGGACAATGTGGCACCAATTGACCTAGGCCCAAACTAAGCTCTCGGCTTGTGCTATAGGTACTAGACAACGATATAAATACTTATAGTAGTAAGATAAATATATAATTAAACTCATAGAAAACATCCATAACTCGGAAACAAATATTCGCGCTCATCACACAAATATCTTCCCTTACCGGGATTTGAACCCAGGACCCCTAGCTTTGTAGGCTATACTTACGATATTACGCATTTTGTGTTTTATGGCAAAACGTATTATGGCTTTTGAATTCTCAGGCATACGATTTAATGTAGTTAATTTATAATGTAAATATAATGTAGTGCAAACGTATCGTGCAAAATTATGGCATATTTTCATGCCAAATGATCATTATGCCATATGAATCGTTATGGAATATAGAATTGCGGCAAATGACATTCGGGCAAATGAGATTTATTGCATATGAAATTCGGGGAAACGAAAGAGGGAAAACCGGTGGCTGGTGGCAGGTGGCTAATGGCAAGTGGCTGGTGGCAGGCAGCAGGTCGCCGCCAGTGAGTTGACAACATGAGCCGCGCTGGGGGGCCTCTCCCCCGTCGTCCGAGAAGCGCCGTAGTTATTTATGAACTAATATTAAATGTACATTATAGAGTTTAAGTTAATTGTTCGCGCCCCAACAACACTTGTAGAGATCAGCCAAGTGCAGCGCGCAGCGAAACTTGCTAGACTAAAGATAAACATCCGAAAACTTCTCGCGACCACCCTCGTTTCAATGAGTCGGAAACAAAGAGATAATTTTAGGCAATTGGCTTCCTTTATGTTATTAAGCTTTGTTTGTAAAACAAGGAAGTATAAAGCAGCCTAAGTTCGTAACAAACGAAATAATTCGTTTCATCTCCCACTTAAAAGTATTTTGTACCTTTATTCTGTTTCACTTCGTTAATGTTGAGCTTTCGATAATTCTAAGTACTTAAGTAGTTGGTTCTCAGTCTACTAATAAGGCAGGTAGCTATGGTTGTTATTATAACTACGTAAAAAAAGCAAGTCAGGGTTTTAAGCTTTTCTAGCTTTAAGTAGCCGTATTATCGTCTCGCGGCGCTTGGGCTCAGAACTTTTAATCCTTACTGCCTTAAAGTATTTTAAATGAACTTTCTTAATTGCTACAGTTTTCTATACCACCGTAGCTTTGCAAACAGGAACGGCGACCTTTATTCCACATTGTCCGTATCCATATCATCATCGTAATGGTTCAAGCTATCATAACGTTAAAAATAATTATAGCTCTGGCCTTTGCAATGATACTGGCGCATTTATCGTGTGACGTTGTAAAACAAACCAAAAGAGTATATTTATGTTAATATTCCGACTTAATCATTGACTTTATCTTACTTTGGTTACCACGGAATTAAATACCCGCAGTACTATCGAGTACCACTAGCCGTAGCCGTAGCACCTTGAAGCGTCGTAGACGTCTACAAATCAACGCTGCGTGTAGCAATGAAGTAAATGGAACCGTTTATGCAACCCCAAAAAAAGACCCAAAAAAAGACAAAATACTTATTTTAGTAGCAAAATCAATGGGATTTTTTTAATGAAAACAAGGGCCAAATAAGGCAAATCATCCATATATGTGTTCATTTTCAAACAAATTCCATACGATACGATTATGGTTTTCCAAGAAAACCCCATACATCTGGTGATCGTCTCCATAGTAAAAATACATAATGTTGCTGAGATCTATTAAATGAGACATGTTTCATTTCTGTTGGTGGGGGGGGACATTTCTGCCCATGGTCCTTTGCAGTATGAACCTTATTTTGTTGCCAAGTTTTTTTGCTATTTCACTATTCCGGTATTTTTTAGTATTTTATGATAGAAATTGTGTTGAAACGTCTTGTGTGATTCACTTCCGCAGTGCATAGTGGTTAACTTTAACCTGTTGTGTGCTCTGGGGGGTTATCATCACAATTTAAGCAGTTTAGTTTTCGGTGAGTTAAAGAGACAGCGCGTTATAATTGCTATAGCTCTGTTCTTCACACTCACTGTAAAGTGAACTGCAAGGCTATGTCATGGTAATCCCCCTAAGTAGAATTTTGTGGAAATAATTCACTGCAACGTGGTTTTTTAGGGTTTCATAGTTATATAGTGTCGCCATGTCCGTCTGTCCACGGTTTAACTTATTATTAGAAACTCCTTGTACTACAAAACTGTAATTCGGCATTCACTTTACGGCAGCAAAGGAGTGAAACAAATCTAGAAAAAAAATGTTAGCAATGACATTTTCTTTTTCTTGATATCATTGAGTGAGATACCATCGGATAGTTCTTAAAAACCTTTTGTATAAAATATTCTAAATTATTTGGGGACCGTTCAGGAAACAGTCAGCTCGAAAAGTGTAATTTTCGCTAGAGTTGTGTTGTGCGTACTAAAAATCTCAGAAATATCTTAAATAAAAGCACGTTTAACGAGTTTCAAAGAATATACTTTCCGGCTAAGTAGAATTCATTGGATTTTGAGATACAGGCGGCTGAAGTTTATATAGGTTGGTACCAAAAATCATCTAAGACAGCATCAAATAACTTAAAACCAAACATTGGTTCATGCTTTTGTTTTTGAGAAAGTTTTTACTGTTTGTAGTAACGGCTTCTGAATCCTACACCGAGCTTTGGCCCACCATGCTCTTGCCTGGTTTTTTTTATAACTTGATTCTATAACACCTTCACTTGTGAGACAAGGGAAGGATGGAGATGATGGGAGAATTTGGTCAAACTTTTAATTGTGACAAACTTATCTTATGAGTTTCAGCGTTAAGCATTTATGGTTTTATAAAAACAAATTTATTATGTTGTATATGATGGACACCTTAGGTCCCACTTATAAAAAAATACGAACGTTGTTACAATCATTTAACGTCAAATTCGTACGGCGTCGGTAATCTTGTTAAAAATATATCACTAAAACATTTATGAACCCTTCGATATTTAGTAACCTACACCGAAAAGTTAAAGTGTGTAATTTATAATTAATTTACTCTTTAAAGTACGAGAAGGTATAAAAACTATCACTCTTATCTAAAACTAAACACTAAGGTGATATGAATCAATTTGTTCCCTGGCAGTGTTGGTGAAAGTGAATGGTATTTTTGCTCCAGACCAGGTTAGGTTAGAGCAAAGCGAAGCAATTATGTAGAGACGCGGACGATTTAGTATCGCTGCCGGCACCGGCCGCCGCCAGGGGGCGCTCGGCAACCGGGCCGCGCAGCGCTCGCTCCGTTCGCATCTCGATATTAACGACATATTTTTCATTTAAATATTCATAACTGCGACATTTTTCAGTACGCAGAACTTTGACTCTTATTTATTTATTTATTTGAGGAGATCCAACAGCTATACTTAACAGAAATAGAATTTAAAATAAATTTAGAAAGCCAATTATAGGTTCTCGCAGATAGAACTAAATTAACAGTGATTAAAACCATAAAAAGCCGGTTCAACAGCGGAGGTACCGCTTAAGCACGGACAAAGATTAACACTTAACAACTATTAATAGCAAGTACAATTAACAACAATTAATACACAGGTAAGAAAGGGACTTAACAGGAAAGTTCACAAATGGGTATTAAAAAAGACAATGAGCTTATACAACGAAATACGGTGGGATATCAGATTTAGTAAAGAAAAGAAAAGAAAGGAAAGGAAGTGCTCATTTGAAGAAATCGTCTGATAATTTACGCCGCACAGTTTGGATTTTCATGTTAAACACGTCAATGTCGATCTGTTTAGACAACTCGTTTAAATTCCTGCTAGCGCGAACCAGGAAGCTATTCCGCCTATATTTTGTTGATGCAAAGGGGAAGGAGATAGGAGGATAAAATCTTTTTAGCCTGTGCGGAGTGTTGAAAGAGAGACCACCGAGCAGCTCAGGGCAATCAACGTTGCCGTTTATAATTTTTAAAAGGTAAATAATGTCAGCAATTTCACGTCGCTTATATAGTGGTAAGAGGTGGTGCCTCTTGCAAATATTTATGTAGTTAGCTGAATTATACGGGACCTTTAACTTAAAGCTAAGACATTTAACAAACTTTCTTTGTACACGTTCGATTCTATCAATGTAAACTTTATAGCACGGGTTCCAAATTTGAGACGCATATTCAAGTTTGCTTCTGACATATGCACAATAAATAATTTTAAGAGTTTTTGCTTGTAAAAAATCAATGGAGTTGCGCATTATAAAACCGAGAGATCTGGTAGAACTCTTAACAATGCTGTCAATATGAATATCAAAAAGCAGCTTCGAATCATGAAAGACACCAAGGTCTCTCAAAAAAGATACCCTGCATAGAAGTTGGTCTCTTATTTTATATGGAATACATAAAGGTGAACGTTGCCGAGAAAAAGTCACAGTGAAACATTTAATTGGATTAAGGTCTAAGTTATTGGCTTCACAGTATTTGTCAAGTCGCTCAAGGTCAGCTTGAACTAGAGCAGAGTCATGCAAAGATTTAATTTGAGCAAAAAAATTCATATCATCAGCAAAACATAGCAACTTAGAGAATGTAAAGCACTGACTGATGTCATCAACATAAACATCAAAAAGCAAGGGTCCAAGCAAGGAACCTTGCGGGACCCCGCTCGGAACGCTAACCCACCCAGAAATGTAATTACTCACTACAACAGCCTGTGACCTGTTATTTATATATGATGAGGACCATCTGAGCAGTTCTCCATTAATACCCATACGTTCGAGTTTCATTATTAGTAATTTATGATTAATACGGTCAAAAGCCTTGCTGTAATCAGTGTATATCACATCCACTTGGCTGCCGCTATCCATTGCCTTAGTAATATACGAGGGTGGATCAAATAGTACCCGTGTTTGATGTCAGGTGGCGTTACTTAGGAAAGTTGGCATTACCGTCGCCGACCTTATTAAATAAAAAAAATGAAAACTGACAATTGTCTATGGCTCAGTTTTTTTCTGGCGGCAAAATTTGTAAGACTTGTTTTGTTTTTCGTACAAAATGGAAAAAGAGCAATATCGTTCCGTAATTCGCTTCTTATTTTTGGATGGAAAAACATGCGAACAAATAAAATTTAAGTTAGATGCTGTCTACGGAGGTGTTTCGCCGTCTATGACTACCGTGAGATATTGGTTTAATGAATTTAAACGAGGTCGTACATCTGTTTTCGACGAGGACCGCCCAGGACGCCCGGCAGACGTGGTTACCGAAGAAGTCGTGCAAAAGGTAAAAAAAATATTGGTTACCGATCGACGTACCAAAGTGCGGGAATTAGCAGAAGCTGTAGGGGTGTCGTACGGAACAGCAATTAATATAATACACGATAAATTAAATATGAAAAAAGTGTCCGCCCGATGGGTGCCGCGATTACTCACGGATGAAAATAAGCGGTTACGGCTGTCAATGTCGAAGGAGTGTTTGGGCTTGTTTGAGCGAAATCCGCAGGAGTTTTTCCGTCGTGTCGTTACTATTGATGAAACCTGGATTCATTATTATACACCTGAGACCAAGCGGCAGTCTAAGCAATGGATTTTTTCTAATGAATCTGCCCCAAAGAAGGCAAAAACAGTCCCATCAGCCGGAAAAGTCATGGCCACGATTTTTTGGGATAGTAAGGGAATAATCCTAATAGATTTCTTACAAAAAGGGAAAGTTATCACAGGGCTGTACTATAGTGAGTTATTGGACTTCTTTACTTGTAGGTATAACGGATAACCAGTTCGAGGATTTTGTTTTCATCTTGGTCACAATTGATCTTTCAATGGCTCTTTTTTTGATAGGTGGGAGATTGGTTAGAATAGAATCTAAAAGATTATCATCATGAGTTTCTTTCAGTTTGTGGCATTCTTTACTTGCATCCTTGAGGGATTTGTGATGTTTTGAAAGTTCCATATGCTTCATTTCAATTAACGAAGATGAAAGAACTGCGCAGCCTTTTTTTGACATATCATAGTATAAATTTGAAGTAGTGGCACCATCGGATATTGCTAAGCCACCTTTATGAACAGGTAAAGAAAATAAGTCAGCTTCTAAAGATGACACATCACCCCCTAATAGGGTCGGCAAAAAGTTTGTGCGTAAGGTATTCGTTAAAGGATCAAAATATTCTGCGGCATCCTTTAGGACTCGTAACAAAAAGGACCATTGAAATTGTGCAGCTTTGGTAAGGGCAGTATAGGCAGCTTGTGGTGAGTCTTTACATATGAATGATAATTTATCTAAAGTGGAAACCCATTTACGTATGTTCTTTTTTACAAAAACTTCTTTCCCTTCTCCGATGTAGCTTCCTAGATACCGAGATCCGTGATAGGTGATTAAACAGAGTTGTCTAGAGAGTGTTTTGTTTGATTTAACGATTAAAAGATGAAAAACTTAAAAAAGGAGTTAACTCAGTTAGTGGTAAAACAGTAGAACTTTAATTAAACAAAATCAGTACCGCGTGTTTCCACCTCTGGCTCTGATCACTGCTTGCATACGGTCCGGCATACTGTGGATAATGTTTTTGATATCCATTTGTGGAATCTCTTCCCAAGCAGCCACTAAAGCAGTTTTCAGCTCACGAATTTTTCAGCTGAGAATGGCCTTGTTCTACAGTAATACTGCTTGAGCGACTTGTGCGGGTGTTAATGACATTATTCGATATCTTTTTGTCGTTAAAAGAACGCCTCGTATCTATTGTAATGCAATTAATTGATAAAAACAGCAATGAATACACTTGAAGTCGTAAAATCTTAAAGTAACTTAACAAAGATTTGTGCGGTTTTGCAATACGTTGACTTTTTGTTAAAAAAACAAAAGAAATATAGCGGATAAAGACAAAGAAAAGTTATTGTCAATAACAATGCACCTCATTCTATTTAATAACAATCAATCCTACATCAATCAGTTCTACTCATTTTATTTAATAACAATCAATCCTACATTGATTGTTATTAAATAAAATGAGTAGAACATAAAAAAAACGAAGTTATATATTTGGGTTAAATTCCGTGCCGCTGTGTGTAGTTTGTTATTGTACTTACTTAGGAACTGTCGGGTCGGTCTATTTGGGTGGGAACTATAATTACTTTAGGATATTTAAAAAATAAATACACACGGGATTTATATAATATTTTTCATAATAAAGTTTGGGTTTAATATTAATTGAATATTCATTACGAGTAGGTATGTGCAGGCACATGAGTATGAATCACGGCATTCGTGAATTATCGTATCATTGTTCGCGGTACAGAATAATCACTGTTACAAGACAATATTGGCCTGTCAAGTACACAAAGTCGCCCGGTAACCAGTCCTATAAACTTTGGTTACATTGGATTACCGAAATTGCGTTCTAGTACTCAACACTGTTCCGTAATATTAATATGTAATGTGTAAGAGGAACCGGGCTGCATTTCCAAGAAACTTGCGCTTTCTCTGTAGGCCTTTGTTGTCAAGATTGGTTCATAAATCCTCTATACAAACCTAATTTCACGATCTGAACTCAGAAACTTAGGAAAGACAGTTTTAATCGTGCATCAATTGACAATTCCATGGGGAACATTTTTGTGCTATACTCGTAACACCGGAGTACTTATAATGTTTTTTATTTTAGCCGTCCGAGCCCAGCGTCGCCCGGGTGTCATTTTTTTCACTAAAACCTTGTCCTGAATATAATAAAATTAAGAAGGCGACAAAAAAAACCAAACCGGTCGAGCCATTCTCGAGTTACGGCGTGAGCAAGGGTAACAGGGATTCATTTTTATATAAATAGATATTGTGTCACGGGAAGGTTTTTTTTAATATCATGGGTCAATCGTACACAGATTGGCCCAGATCCAAATTAAACTCAAAGCTGTACTATGAGTACTACTCGTAGATAACATTATACATGTTCCAACAGTTATGCCGGGATTTAAAAAAGTACTGTTGAAGGTTGTTTATTTTCTATACCTACTTAAATAAATATGGGAAATTTATAATACAAAATAATAAATTAAGTAATCGCTTTCATCACAATAAGATTGGGAATTGAACCCAGGACTAGTAGCCATGTCGTCAAATCTTGTAATAATACAATGTTTGTTCTAACTATGAGCGTGTCCGGCGGTTTCCACTTTCCTATAAATTGCTTGGTAACTAAAGTGGTCGAGGCAGAGCGGCGTAGACGAATTTCAAGTGCTTCTTTAAGGTGGAGAAGGCGCGCGTGCACGAGTAGCGCGGCGGCCGGCCGCGTGTGGCCGTCTCGCGCTGCTGCCTGGTGCCTGTGCATGCAGCGCTTTACACCTTCAATTGTGTTTCTAACCATAAGTGATACCAAAGTTATATTCATTTAACACAGGTTTATCGTCCAAGCTACACCTATCGTTAACTTTGTGTGAATAGGTATGTTGACCGTTTGAGCCAGCCTTCTCTACGCGGACAAATTCGCGAGCACCATCTAGTAATGTTTATAAACATGTAAAGATCTGCGCTTTTTCTAGTAAATTATTTATCAAAATAGGTAGAGAAGTTGAGTAGTTACGAGTGGACATAGCAACGGATATACATACAGATTGAACATATAACACTTTTAGTCTTCACCGCAGTCGGATAAAAATTAGGGCACTATCTTGAAAATTTCAATTAAAGCCGAAATTAAATAATCATTGTTAATTATTGATTGGGGAATTTGTACTCTTAAAAACCACTGCCGAGGTAGAAGAAGTTTACTTTCCTTGTATTGGATGGGCATTGCAAACGGGGGCGAGCGTGGCGCTCTCTCGGGTATTGCGCGGCCGAGCGTCAGATTTAAGTTGAAATCATAAAAGTTCTCGTCTATTAGTGAGTGGGGACGCGGTCGCGGGGAGACGGGAGGCGCCGATCAAACGGGCCGGGGAATCAATATGGCCGCCGCCCAGCTGATCCGTAACCTCTGCGCCCCCCGCCCCCGACGCCTTCGCCCCCCGCGCCTGCCAGCTACGAAGCCTCGTTCTCCGCGTGGCCGAAAATCTTCCGCCCAAAAACTTCACGCTATATTTTTTAAACTTTTCTCTAGACAGTTTCAACTTTAAAATGTACTAAAACTATTTCCCCTGCATAAAAACTTAATCGTTATTTAATCACGAACATCAGTTAAGTTAACAAAACTTATCAAAAATACATAAATATATTGATTAAGTTCGGACATTTCACGACTCTAACTTTTTGCGAAAAATATTCAGAATTCACAAATTCGCAGAAGTATAATGTTGTGTCAGTGAGTAGACCAGAGCCGGTGGCGAGCGCGGCGCGGCGCGGGCGCGGGCGCGCGGTGATTAACGTCATTATTTAGTTACACCAAGGGTAATTAAATCCGAACGGACCCGCTACATCTACTTACTTTTTTTACGCGTGGATTGAATATCTACGACTCTAATTAGACATTTGTAAAGTGTGTCACTTAAAAGAAAATTCGAAGATGTGAAGCACATTTAGCCCGCAATAATTTAGTATATAAGTAGATGAATTTGGATATGATGGTCGATTTTCATTTACTCATTCAACGGACTAATGAGAGGGTTAATACAGTTTTCGGTAGATCGGGTGTTAGACACCGAAACGGTTCGTTTTTAACGATTTGAACTAAAAATATATTTAAATCATTTTAGTGAGTACGGTAAGAAACCAAACATTGAAATAATAAAGCGAAATGTGTAGCATTTCATTTAAATCATTAATTCGTGAATAGGGTTCCATTCCGGGTCTACTAGGAAAGTTGTTACCTGCTTTTAAAGACCGACGCGTCAGCAATAATATCTTGCCTGTATCAGTAACTAATATACTATTAAATCAACCAACACAGTGCAAGATATCTCTACACGCTAATTGGATGATATCGGAACTTGATCCGACCAATATGGAGGTAGGGTGCCTCGGGTAGGTTACCAATTTAATTTGCTAATTACAACCTCCTAATCAAAAAATCAGGACATAATGCATACCTATATCTATTTATTACTTGGAAGGAGAAGATACCAAAGATTAAATTATGAAGATGAATGGTATTAAAAAAGTAAAATCCTGTTATTACTTTGTTTTGGTTTCATTAAATAAATTACATTGAAAAGCTAATTATGACACTATTAGCTAAAAAGTATACAATTTCACTAACTCCAACAAGTTAACAAACGACTTTCCTTTGAGAAGTCATAAAATATTTATAGGATTTAAAATTGTTAAATGGTTAGATGAAAATAATGTATAATTAACTTACCTTTTTTTATTTATTGTCTTAGAATGATTGTCCGTAGGCGACCGATAAAAAATAGTTTAAAGGATCTTATGACAATAAAGTATCTTAAAACCTTAAACCTCATTTTGGGACTATTTAAGTCAGGGTACAACAATGTTTGAAACAATTCACTTGAGTCTCCTTAGCCTAGTTTTGGCAATAGAGCGGGACATTTAGACCATCAGCACTGGGCAGCGGATAGCATACACGGCGCGGTTTGCGTGTTACGCTTTATCTTCCCCGTCTTTTAAATAACACACAAGTTTCCTATAGAACTGCTTACCGACTTACAATTAGTTTTAATGAGTGTCAAATGACACATGTTTTCCAACGTGAGCTTGTTTGCGTGAGCTTGTTTGCGTGGCGATGGCCGGGGGATAAATCAGTTAAACGACTTAACGTTCGTTAACGACATGGATATTAAATGATTGTTTACGCTACATGCGAGTTCTGATCTCTCCTGAGCATTGAAAGTCATTTCTCATTCGAGATGATGGCATTGATTAAATTACCGTTTCGCTAATCGGCTTTTAAGCAATGACGGTGGATTCTAATAACATACTTAGGCCTACCGTCCGCAGAAGCGTAGATGCATAGACGCGTATTAGTCATTGTACGGTTTCTTGCAGCCTACATACAAAAACGCATAAGTCTGTCGACGGAGCGGTAACGTCGCGTCAGAGTCGTTGCATACAAGCTTCGCGCCACTGGCCGTACTGCATGTTTTACGCCGGGCTACATCGCAAGGAACAGCACGTATAAAAGGGAAAGACGAAATCATCACGTAAGAAAGAAAATGTATGCTACGATACGCTTACGCTACGCTTCGTGGACAACGTTAGTACGCCGGGCTGCATGAAAGCTATATTTGCAGCGTCTATGCAGCGACGCGTCGTGGACAGTAGGCCTTAATGATCGTGGATTTCGTCTCCCATCTGGCGACGCGGCCCTAAAGGCGCGCGGCTGGAAGCGCGTGCGAGCCGAGAGGGGAGACTATGTGAGGCGTTAGCCGAATCTAATACCCTAGTTTTCAATGAATGAACGCAAAACCAACCGATCGCAAGCCCCAGCTATCATGCAATCCCTTAACATGTGATAAGAATTCTCCAGTTACGATTTTAATAGTATGTAGGGGAGATGTGTACATAATGATCCCCCTAAGGGAAAATCATCACTGTGGTCAGAGTTTAAGATATAATCACAAGATTTTAATTGTTAAGGATAGTGAATTTATACATCTAGGAAATAGCATACTTATTTTTTATGATTTGTATGTATTTTATTAATTACGTCATGTTTTCTAAAAGTTTACTAAGGGATCATTTTAAACACATGCATGTATAAAATGATCCCCTGGATAATGTGATATTTAACATTAATAAAAAAAACATCCAGGCGTTTACTTTAATCATATGATTGCTTAAGACTACGAAAATATGTAAGCGTTTATGTCTCACATAAAATTTCAAGTCGTGAGCGACCAGAGACATTTTTTAAAATTAAATAATACATGATTAACACAATTAAACTTAAAATAGTTGTAAAAAACGTTTTAAAGTGATTTATCGATTTTTAACTCGCGGCATGATCTGCAAATATTCAAAATATTGGTTTTATGTCATTGACAAGGCAAACGAGCACACCTACCACCTGATGGTAAGTGGGACTTGTGACCAATAGATATTTCCTAATGGGGTAATTTGATCCCAGGGATCATTTTATACACACGAAAAGGGATCATGTTACCTCAAACATTAAATTTCAAGGCATCGATCAAAATATGAGTTTCATGTTCAACGTGTGGTAATATAACATCGTTTAATTATAGGTGAACGTCAATGTAATCCGCCAATAAAATCAAATTTTAATAAAACTCAACATGCAGAAAGTAAATAAACTTTAAATATAGGCGTACCATAGATTAGACATTTACTTTTCCATTTTTTTAAAATAAATCCACGCTCAGTGCTTCCAGCTTCATGACACTTGGAGTTACAACTGGCTGGGTCGCGGGGAATACGGTTAATGAGTATTTGGATAGATATCGCTAACAGTAACTCGGATATGATGGGGAATCATTTTACCTCCGGGGATCATTTTGTACACATCTCCCCTAAGTAAAATAAAAGGAAATGTAAGTGGCCGATTTTAATTTCCGTATATAGTTAATATTTGCGTTATTTCGATGAGAATGCAATTATTCGGCATTAATCTCGAGCCAGGACCCGCTCCGGCCGAAGTGGAGTACTCCGGCTAGAATCGATTCAGTCACCTCCATGCTGATTGATGAGTTCATAACTACGCTGCTGAAGCTTTATGTTATCTCGGGAGCTTTAAGGTGCTCCAGGAAATTATTCCTATCTAATAAGCCCTTTAATCGACTTTCTGTCTTCTCTCTACATCTTAATGTTATTAGAATATTTCAAAATTATTTCATTGTTCAATAAAAATATTGTTAATAAAAATTAATTTAACTATTTTCTTTCTCTCTTTTTAACTAGAAAAAAATCTTACAAGTATATTTATGAGTTTATTTTCGTAATTTAAAATTATATAGGTACTAAAGCAATTTATATATACATTCTCCATCAAAGCTTGGTTCCATTTCCAAATGTACTTACTCCAAGCTTCAGACACCAGCGACAAAGAATGTACGTCATTGCAGGTCTCAAGTTGGTGAACGGGTTCACCCGGGCATCCGTCCCATTTAGTCTTAAGCCGTATCGTTATCATATTGTAAACGGAATAGTGGCTGTTTTAGCTTACGTAATAGTAAAGACGGCAGCCATATCTATAGGTAAATATAATAAAAGTGTAAGTAGAAGGAAAAAAAATATACATTAAAAAAATTGAGAAAAAATACATCAGTGGTCTTAAAAGTCACCCTCAAAACAACACAACACGTTTTGAGTGTTTTAAGAATCGATGTCTGTCTGTGTGTTTTTCTGTGTGTTTATTTGTGCTTCGATCACGCAAAAACTGCCGAACGGAATTTGATAAATATGGGAATGGTGAAAGTGCATAGGTATAGAAAAATAACATTTATTAAAAGTCTACCCCTTAAAGGGGATTAATTAATTTGCAATTAAATCAATGGCTATAAATACTCTCCCTCCTAATTAATGTGATACATTTATAAATTCAAATGCTATTAAAGTAAATTTCTACAATATTGGTGTTGCATTTATATGCAACACCAATGCCTTATGCGGCCTACTTACACGGTAAATACACATAAAGATAAAAAGTCTGTTATAGTTGCAGTTCTACGACAAGGTCAAATAAGGTTTTTCTGAACCAAATATTTCCTTTGGCAGGATTAATCTTTGGGTTCCTAAGATGTTTTTAGGAAGTGCAGCCACGCAGATTTTTGATGCAGTTGGGGAGTTTAGGTGTAACTAACTTAACTAAATCAAAGATGTACAATTCAATTCTGAAATAAAAATTCCATCAATCTGTAGTAAAAACACAAGAAATTACAAGAGTTAAAACTTTTTTATGTAATTAGTACCTTTGTAAACCAGTTACGGCGTACCTAGTTAATTCCTTTGATATGACACGAATTGGCCTAAAACGGAATGCATAACCATTGCTAATTTTTATTTACATCTTAATCATGTTTGCGAACCCATCCTTATCATTCCTGGGTCGCAAAATAACATTTAAATTCGAATACGAAACGTTTTAATTTGACATTACATTTTTTTTTAGTGAACAAAATATAATAGGGCATAAAGCATAGGGCTAAAGCATCTCTTTTTTTGCAATATTCATAATTGTTTATAAGTTATGCAATTTTTCCTTGTAAAATAGGAAATTAGAAAAAACAAGTTACCTTTAATCTTATATATTTTTACTTCGGAACGGTGTCAATATGATAACATTAACGAATTCGGCATCCCCAATTTATACGAAAACGATACCTAACTAGGCATAAACTTGACACTCCCCCCATCAAAAATCTTGAAGGCTCCACTTCTAAAATCCATCCTTGGGTCTTAAGGACCAATCCTGTCAAAGAAAATATTTGGTTCACGAAACGCCGTATTTTATCTGCTACAACTGCCACTATTATAGTCAGCCGGGTTATTATAAAGCTGATTAGATTGTTACAGCGCCCGGCCGGTGGAGGCGGCAGCAGCCGGCGCGGGCCGAAGCGGGCCGGCCTGCCCGGAACGGCGCGACGCCCACACCTACCTAATACAATTTGCACTGAGACATTAGCAGAGGCAGAAGTCTTTATATACGAGGTAGTTGACGTGAAGTTTCTTGCAAGTAATAATATTTTCGGTGTAACCTAGATTACTTCTTAGTAACTATTGCAAAATTTCACCTCTAGAAGCATTTACTATCGTGCTTAGGTATACCCACTATGGCCACTATCGACCTCCCGTGGCCTAATTAATGCTAATTGTTACACAGCTCCATGAGTTCATATAAACAATCGTAAGTTCCATTAGTACCGATATGAAAGGAAGGGTTTGCTTGCTTTATGATTGGATTATGTTGTTAATTATTAAATTAGTTTTTCTAATATTTTCTGCATGCAGCTTGATAGCTGATTACCAACTGATTGAAGTGTAAAAAATTCTGGAATTCAATAACGTTGCTTGATGTCTAACATTATGTTTAGGGTGATAACGCTGTTAGTAAGTAATAAGACTAATAAGTGAGCGGACGCGACGTCCCGGTGCACCTTTGAAATACTTAAACATGGAAGAGCCTCGCTCGGACGGAGTAGGGAGGTTCATACAGTGGGTTAAAGTAAAGAATTAAGGAAATATTTAGGTACACGGCTCATATTTGCGCTCAACGCCAAAGAATACGGAGCATTTTTGTATTCGGCTTCCGCATAGGATCCAGATTTATACCTATTTAGGCTAACTTTAAATGAAAGAATCGAGACCCATCGTGAGGAGGGTGGGGTTTGAGGTCCCTCCGCTACTTGAGATCTTTGATCACTTAAACAAAGTGTGAAACGGATTTCCACGCATGTAGCTGAAAAGGACATTTTGATTTGGACCTTGCGTTTACTCTGTTCGTGTATATAAAGTACGTAGAAAAGGGTTGTTGATTTCGAGTTCGCGATATCTTTAGAACAGAAGATGTTAACGACCAATATGGCTTAGTAAAATAACGTTCTACAGTACTCGTAAATGCTTTCGAAATATTTACTACAAAAATCAGACTATCACTAAGGCTTAATTCTTGATAAATACAATTGAGTACCTAGTCCACTTTTAAGCGGCGGTGAAGCCGGTACGGTTAATTGATTGAGGCCTAATCATGGTGCGCACTCCAAAGTTAGGTTGTATAAACTGCGCGAGCTTCATATAGATATAGTAAAAACACTTAAGTAAAACCCCTATTTCTTGTAAATAATACATCTGAAAGATCGTTAGATATTCTCTTTATGAAATTTGATGTAAATTCCGTAGTTTTGTAGGCAATTACCATGCAAGAGGGGCTTTACTTAGGTTATTGTCTTGACATATGCAGCCCCTGTCGTGCCATAATGACGTAATAAGGCAAAAAGCCCGATGGCGAATGGGCTGAGCTTGAACCCTGGGGTCGTCGACATCGCCTACTGATACGCTATCTATGTCGTTTAGTCCGCTGGGGCTCGGGCTCGTAGGACAATCCAATGCAGCCAATACACTTAAAAGTATGTGTATTCGCTTCAAAATATTCTAGACCCTTTTGTACCAATTAAACAGTTACCCAATATATATTATGTCGATCCCGAACATTTTTCTAACGTAATGTCACATTTTTTTGTACTTAATACATTGTTAACGTACATTTCATGCACCTTTACTACTCGGTGACGATACGAAACTCAAGTTCAAATTCGAGATAGTAAATTTTAATACAAAAACGGACACGGGGGAGCGTTGTCGCAATCGCCATGCAAATTTTCTAGATACGTTGACGTCACTTACTCGATATAAGGAAAACTCTGCGCTCGAGGTTGTGTTTTTAATTGCTTTTACCTCGTTCGTATATGAGACTAATGTACATTTCATATAAAGGGTAACAGTAAGCATTTTAATCCCCTTTTTACGCTGCAGGACCAATAGACCCTTTAGAGATGATCCTTAAAAATATAAGGTTGAATTTACACTGCACCAGTCGCATCGACTTGACCCAAAATCGTGCATTGCCGCAACCCGCTGCAGGTCGGTCAGATACCGCCGTTTGCCCCGGCCGCGCGCCGCGCCACAGCAATAGTCACCGATTGATATCCGTTCCATAACTCTTCAACACTTTTCAAAACACGTTTATTCAGTTGACTTAGTTACAACAAAATAATAAATATAAACCCTAGTTTTCTAGACCAGTTAAGTAATTCATTTAGCATTTCAAGAACTGACGACGTAGTTATTCTAATTGGTAGTGGCCCTGCCTACTAAGATAGCCCAGGCAGAAGCGGTGTTTCTGAGCCTTGGGTGTTTTCCATATACGCTATTTCTCTATTTACCTAAGTACGTTTATCGTTGCATTGTATCAATAGTACTCGTACAAGCCTAGAGCTTAGTTTGGGAGTAGGTCAATTTGTATGGGATTGTCCCCCGATAATTGTTTTGTTTATTCAAATACTAAGCGTAGGTACTTTATTTTAAATAGCTTAAGGCATTCTAAAACAGTAAGCGATTAGGTATGCTCGTCGTCGAAGGCCCCGCGCACACCGACCTGCCTGCGAGTAACGCTAACGGCGCAATTTACATAATCAAGTGCTACGATTTCCTGAAACATTCAAATCAAACACTAGACTAACCGCCGCTCTCAGAGCCAGCCACTGACGGTTAAGGGCCCGTTGTTTGATCAATGGTTAAACAAACTAAAGTATCAGTAGTTACCTTAACCGATGGTTAAAATTCGTAACAAGTTGTTAAATCTGAACCATAAAGTGTGTAAATTTTTCGAATTTTAACCATTGGTTAAGCTAACTACTGATCAAACAACGGGCTGCTAATATAAGTTCCTTTTGTAACGATTATCTATACACATACCTCAACACGTAAACTTACGAGTGTTCATTTCATAGTCACTCGTGTCCGTCCGTCTTCCCAGGTAGCCGTAAAGAGTGACAGGTGGCCATTTCCGCCGCATTTTTCGTAGCTTTTCCTAAATTGGATAGTACTTGCGTAATGCTCTGCTCACGCAGTTGGAAGAAAACTCAGCCGAGCAAAAATAATGGCATGCGGTCTTTGGGTGCAGAGACCAAGCTAATAAGTAAAACATACAGAACACACATGGCGCTGCATGAGTGAGATTGCAATTTTTATAGGCCTGAGACCACTTACCATCAAGGGGCCTGATTACTCGCTTGCCTTCTTCACGCTATAGAAAGCGATCCCTGTCAGGTGCAGCCGACGTCTATTACGACATTTTTACAGAGTCGTTTAGAAACACGAGGCCAAAGCAGTGTGCATTGCGCGCAACTCCGCAGCCCTTCGGATATTGACCGCTTAACAAAAAGGTGCGAATCAGTAAAGTACTACTTAATTAGCGATTCGAGACATGCATTTATATCGGGTCCCGTATCATAAGCCGAATAATAAACCATGTTTTACTGCACCAACGAATCTACATTCTTGAACTCGAAGCATTTGATTACACAGAAATAAATAGAGTTAAAATATCTTTAAAATGGAGGACGACATGATCAACCATAACGTTACAAACCTAATATGACGTGGGCTCATTTCCACTCAGGGGAAGTGGGGCAGATTCATGCAAGGGGCACAATATACGTACACCAGTACTATTTAGTTAAAAACAATTGTTAGTAATATCGAACTATCACTGAGACTTGACTATACTTAAGCGGGCTTGACAGTTGTAACCGCATCGCTAGGTTGTTGTTATTTGGCATTAAACTAAAAAAGAATCCTTATACGAGGGTCAAACTGAAAGTTCTTAGAAAATCAAAAACTGATTAAACTAGCAAGGTATTAGCTTTATTACATCTTTTCAAAATAGTGTCCATTGACGTCAACACATCGCTGCATCCGCTGGAACCACTGACAAAAGCACTTTGCCCACTCATCCTTAGGGGTCTCTTCGAGGGCCTTTTGCAACGCAGCCACAGCTTCCTCGGCGTCCATAAAACGTTTTCCTCGAAGTTTTTCTTTTATTTTCGGGAATAAATCAAAATCGCAAGGTGCGAGGTCCGAGCTATACGGCGGGTGACCCAGTAATTCCACGTCTTACATCGCCAAATAGTCGATCGTTCGCCTGGCGGTGTGTGACGAGGCGTTGTCGTGGTGAAGGAGGATCCTACTGCGAGGTCGTTTCTCCCGAACTTTTTCCAAGACAAGTAGCAAACAATTGTTAGCGTACCACTCTGCAGTAACTGTTTTTCAATCCTCTAAAACAATTGTCGCGTAATGACCTGTCCTTCCGAAGAACGAGGCTACCATCTTTTTTCCCACGCTTCGACCTCTCTTCACTTTAGTTGGCAACTCCTCGGAAGGAAACACCCACTGAGCAGACTGTCTTTTGGTTTCGGGATCATAACAGTAAATCCAGCTTTCGTCACCCGTAAGTATGTCGAACACAGCATTTGAGTCACCTCCGTTAAACCTTAAAACCATTTCACGGCACCAATCAACACGACGGAGTTTTTGGGCCTCGGTCAAATTATGAGGTATCCACCAGGCACAAAGCTTCCTGACCGCTAAATGTTCATGGAGGATTTTGTGCACTTGACTCATACCGATGCTCAAGCTTGTACGAATCTGCTGATAGGTCACTCTTTTATCAGTCTCTATCATACGCCGCACAACACTGATGTTATCTTCAGTCGTTGCCGTAGAAGGCCAGCCCTCACGCAGATCATCGGTGAGATTATTGCGACCACGTTTAAACTCATTAAACCAACTGTAAACATTGGTACGAGATGGGGCTTCATCGTGAAAGGCCAATCGTAGTCTATCATAACTTTCTTGTTGACTTAAATTACATCGAAAGTCATAAAAAATCATTGCACGAAAATTTTCTCTCGTTAAATTCATGCTGACGTGACACAGACAACTTTCAATTTGCCGCCAAATCGTACAACAAATGACAAATGAATAAAATACATACTCAATAATATTGGCAAAGAGTTCCATTTTCAAAATATAAACTTATTTTTTTATTATATTGTTTACAAGTGGCCAGGTCTAAAAACTTTCAGTGTCGCCCTCGTATAATACAATAGTGCAATGTTGTAGTGTTTTTGTGTTTATTGAGATATTTAATTTCCAATATTAAGTTAATTAATCAAGGTCGGAAGACTGCACGTTGAATTTTTAGTTTTTTGGTTTTATTGATGTTAAAATATTTTTCGAATATGTTCGGTGAGGCACTTTCATACACAAAGGCACGTAGGACATTAGTGCTAGCAATATAATAGTAAGTAATTTTTTACTGTGTCGTTTAAGTGTCCAAGTGTTTTAGGGGTTCCCAAGTCTATTTTCTCAAACGTGATAAAGTTCATTTTAAAAAAATACTGAAATATTTATTTTTAATTGGTTGTAATTATTTGTTGCGTAAAAAAATATTCGAAAAAAGCTATATAAAATATTTATGAGACAAAATATGCTTCCTATTTAATAATACTAATAATACCTGCTTAAAAAATTGAACAACAACATGTAGAATGCGGTCATTTTTCAAACTTTTTCACGTAATTAGGCATTTATATTAAACTGCCCCATGGTTCCCCCCGGTGACAATAACTAATACAAAATCCATTTAATATTATTTTTCTTTACTTTTATTACGGTCAAACTTTTAAGATTAATTTAATGGTCTTGTCAAAGCCAATTAGTTTTCTTGTTTTCATAAGGGAGAATGGTGTAAGGGGATCAGAAGTGGTCAATAATTAAAACTCTGGTTTCCAAAGTTTACTATGCGTTACTTACTCGCAACACTTATGATACCAGGAGGGAAAATTGATGGCTGAAATATTGACTTTAGGTTTTTCATATAATGAACGAGTGGCAGTCAAGGTCCCGTGCGGCGCTTTGCTGGTTACACACGCGTAGGTGCGCAGCGCGCACCAGCTGCACTTTGAAACACAGTTGGTAAAGTCGGTGTCAATAGAAATTAGAAAACATGTAAATAAATCAGTACTGTTCGACACACCAAACCAGTTTTCATTTAAAAAATCGTATAGTTAATAGTTATTTAATCTTAAACAGAATGTAAAAGTAACAATCAAACTTGTAGGGCATTAAATATACCTCACGCAATATCCAAAAGTACTTGGTAACGTACGTACGTTGTAATAATGGTACATAGGCCGTTTGGTTTTGTTGAGATATTTCGTTATTTCTATTGACCCGGCTTTAATATTATGATATTAATGTTTTTTATTGCCCACAATATATAAGATTGAATTTGTCCCTACCAATCTACCCGTTCCCCTTTTTTTTTTTTCCTCAGGGGAAATCCATTATGGATACCAAGCGACCCGGGGGGGCCGAGCGGTTATGTCGGACTCGCACCGACTAAAACCCCTGAGTTGTTCCTTCTCCCACCTTGGACGAGGTCGCGGGAGTGGTATTCCATCCGCTAACTCGTCTATCAGCGTTTGCCCTTACGGGCCCGTCTACAATAGGTTTTATGTTTTTTACCCCTCCGGTTAAGGCGCTCCGGAACACTTGGGTGCCTTCCAGCTCGGGACTCTTGAGTGCAAGCGATGGATCCCCCGTCCCATCGCCCGCGGGTCCCCATTACGGTGGCAACCGATTGACATGCGCCAACCGCCGCCTGCCTGGTCTTCTGCGGCGTATTGGGAGCGAGTTAAGATCGTTTTCTCGCCCCCGCTCTGCCGCTTCTTTAAGCGACATTACTGCGTCGCTAAAAGTTGCTACTGCCTGCCATGCATTTTCACTTTCGACCATGGCTTTTGTGAGAGTCGGTAGTGAGAGGTCTGGTCCTATTTCCTTGGACAGAGCAGCGCGAGCCACCGCCCAGGATGGGCACTCTTCACGCGTGTGCTGAGCTGTGTCCATGGCACATCCTCCGCAATGGTGACAGGCTGCTGTTGGTTCCCTGCCTGCTATTTCGGAAAGATATTTTCCGAAGCAGCCGTGCCCTGTTAGGAGCTGCGTCAGGTGGTAGGACGGCGCTCCATGGTTTTGTTCTACCCATTCTTGAAGGATAGGCCGAACGGCATCCACTAGTTCTTGGCTAACTCCCGGATCTTCAAGTTGTACCGTCCACCTGCAGAAGAGATCGTTCCGGGCTTCTTTCCTCCATTCTTCTATTTCTTGCGGATGTGGACGGTTTCCTTCCTGCTTCGCTTCCGCCGCTCGCCAGTAGACCGCCGCGAGAACTTCGGCTTCAAAGTTCCACGGCGGACTACCAGCGAGCAAACACGCTGCCGTAAAAGACACAGTGCGGTATGCTCGGGCAGCTCTTAGTGCCATGGCCCGCTGTGGACGTCGCAGTAAAACCTGGTTACGGGTACCCAGTGCGTCCTCCCAGAGCGGAGCTCCGTAAAGTGCCATGGAGCGCACCACCCCCATGTATAGGCGCCGGCACGCCCCTCCTGGCCCACCTACGTTTGGAAGGATCCTGCCCAGAGCCCCAGCCGCAGCCACCACCTTTGGGGTCAGGCGTCGGAAGTGTTCTTCGAACCTCCATTTACTGTCGAGGACAAGTCCTAAGTACTTCATTGTCGACCCAACAGCAATGGAGGCTCCTCCAACTGTAATTTGTGTTCCTGCAGGTGGCTTTTTGCGTGGCCCATGGAAAACCAAGGCTTCCGACTTATGAAGGGCAACCTCGAGGCCCAGCGCCCTAATACGGTGAACCACCTGTGCCACCCCCGCTGTGGCAAGTAGTATTGCATCTCTATGTGTGTGCCCGCGGGCAGTTACGAGAGTGTCGTCTGCGTAACAAATCACGTCAACTCCTGTCAAAGTTACCCCGCGCAACACCCAGTCGTAGCCGATGTTCCACAGGAGCGGCCCGAGGACCGAGCCCTGTGGTACACCGCACGACATTGATGTATTCGCCCAACCGTCTTTTGTCGGGTAAATTACTGTCCTTCCGACAAAGTAGTCTGCCACTACTTTCTGCAGGTACTGGGGGACGCCATGGTACTGAAGTGCCGCCTTAATGGATTCCCAGGGCAAGGTATTAAAGGCATTGGATATATCCAATGACACTGCCACTATGACCCCACGTCGTGAAATCGCCTCCTCGGCGAGGTCTCTGACCCGTGCAATTGCATCCAGGGTTGACCGACCGCATCGGAATCCAAACTGTGCATCGTTTAGGTCTGGATGCATACTTTTGACGAGGCGAGCAGCGAGTACACGCTCAAAAAGCTTGCTCTCCTCATCGAGTAGTACAATTGGCCGGTAACCCGTCGGCTGGTCGGCAGGACGATTATCTTTTCGTATTAGAACGAGTTTGCCAGTTTTCCAGCAGGTTGGGAATCGACCCTGAGTAAGGCACGCGGTAAACAGGGCCCTCACTCTATCCTCTAACTCGCTTATACCAAGTACCAAGGCGCGGCCTGGGATACCTTTCGGCCCTGGAGCGGTGTTTTTAGATCGAAGCCTCAAGACGGCCGCCCCGATTTCCGCTTCAGTCACGGGGGTGCCACTTGCTCATTTTCCCGTTGCCTAGTGTTGGTAGGTACCATTTGTGGCGGTGTCCATTCTTCCCGTTGAGGAAAAAGGGTGCTCACGACACGCTGCAGAAACTGTGACTCGAGACTACTTGTCAGTGGAGGAGCCCATGGTCGGAGTTTTTGTCTTACGACACGATATGGCCTTCCCCATGGGTCTCGATTAAGGATCCCAAGCCATTCTTCCCATGAAGTCTCCTTAACCTTTGAAATGGCAGTCTGAAAAGATTTGCACGCCGCCCGGTAGGCCGCGTAGCACGTTCCCCTACGTTAACCCAATATGACCATTTCGGAGTTTATCATTAAAAGTTAAAAATAGAGACCCCGTTAAAACGATGACTTTTATAAACACTTACTGGCAACAATATGGCCCACCCGTGTTTCGTTCGCACAATTGTTACCAATTGGTATTCGGATTGTAATTAATGTTTTTCAGTCAAAAAACCCAAGTCGAAAATTTGCCTTTGTTAATTAGCAACAAAATAATGCAATTTACATAAACATTGAATGCTTACAAGGTAAATAATATCATCTCTATCGAATGAATTGTTTTATTGCCTGTAGTGAAATGTAATGCAACATTAATGCTGATATCGCGGTTGGATTTGGTAGGTTAAGGAGCGTATGTTGATGGTACGCAGTACTACGCACTCACACAGAGTCATGTCATGTAATCAGAGCGCGATTATATGTATGCCTACATATTTTTAAATTAACTGTTATCTTTCCTTATCTCATTATCAGTTACATTAACTTATTACTTTTGTTTGATTTAAACTTTCGCGACGTTCATACCTAATGTTATATCTCTAAAACGGCACTTGATTGCGTAACATATATATATATAGGTGGCGACTAGGAATCAATAACATACGGCATGCCTCAGGGTATCTTTGAACCAACATTCGTTTTAGTTTAATATAGATACATATATGTTGGTAATTCTGTAGCTCTGCCTACCCCACTCTGGGAATGAAGTTTATGTTTGTATGTGTATGTACATAACATAAATTTCTGAATGTAATATTGACTAAGGGTTTACAACAAATTACAAGCAAGCAAATCACATATTAAGACAATTTTTGCAGTCTTTTCCGTGGGAAATTATAGCTATCATTGGCGTAGGTAAAACTTTACAATTTGGAAATGATAATTTACATTATTCATTTATATTATGTACATACACATATATATACATAAACTTCATTCCCAGAGTGGGGTAGGCAGAGCTACAGAATTACCAACAGATATGTATCTATATTAAACTAAAACGAATGTTGGTTCAAAGATACCCTGAGGCACGCCGTATGTTATTGATTCCTAGTCGCTACCTAATCGAATTATATTTTCCACTCAGGAAAATCTAATCAGGATATAGATTAATGAAACCTAAGAAAGATGACTGACCCGACCGCCATAACTATGTCATGAATCAAGCTGAATCAGGCGAAAATATTCCTTATTGATCGACTTCTGCAATTGATAAGTTTTTGTAATGCACCTTTTTATTTTTTCGTTGTTCTTTTATCTACTGAACAATCATACGACATTGCAAAAGGTCCTTACTCGAATTTAGGAACTAAAAATGTATAGTCGTTCAATAAAATGTAATGTTCCACTACCTTGTTATAAGTGCTATACTCTACGACGGTGCGTGTAAACCCTATCGCAATTGAGGTATTATCGTATTTTTGTAACTCGTCGCCATTACAGGGCCATTTTCTACGCGATAAAACAATATTACTTTCGTGACGTGCTGTCGTATTGTCAACGTTACGATAGCACTTTTTTAATTGACAGAAAAGGCGGCCGAGATAAAAATAATACGATAATACGTCAAAGGTAATACGATTTTATCCAGTACAATAGCGGCCCTGTCAAGTAAATACTTAAGAGCTTTAGTAACGTTGTCAATAGGGCAACACGTCGAAGCCAATATGGTTTTACCCTGTTGAATAGAGGCCCTATGCCTATATCTAGGGGTCCTGTTATATTTTTGATTCAACTTTTTGCGTAGCGAATGGATGTTATAATCTCAGGAACGTTTGTCAAAATCACGACTATCATATTCGAATTCAAAATAATAGGTACGTGGATTGTGAATTCGTTTGCACAAGTAACCTTAACACATTCAATGCCCCTGACTGAAGCTATTCTTATAAAATTGGCTGTATGTGTATGTTGTTGGCATTGTACGTGTTAAGAGGCAGCTTGGCAAGCGCTCCAGCGGGCTCGCCGCTGCCTGCCGGCAACCACGCGCGCGGGTTAGGGCCCCTCTCCTACCGTCTTCTGGCGCCCCGCACCACCCGCGCCGATCCGAACCTTGGACCTTAAGAGGATTGTGAAGCACCGCTAAAATCGCGTAGCTGTCAAAAAAAACCATGCAACTTTAGCTCCGGCCGAAAACGTTTTTCACCCCTAAAGTCCGATTTTTACGATTTTTGAATATGTTGTAGTTATTATAAAGACCTAGGTCTGTACGTGTCTGCTTTTTGCTTTTTTAATTTGTTTTGGCCTCAGAATTATTTTCTTTCAAAGGAAATCGTACAGACATAGTTTTTCATGATATCTCCAACATATTCAAAAATCGTAAAAATCGAACGACGTTTAAGGGGAGAGAAACGTTTTTGCATTTTGTATAGAGATTTTTAGCTTCACAATCCTCTTAAAGCGCTCCAAAAACCGTGACGCAGGCCAAGAGGAAATGGTCCAGCACGTTCACAGCCGTATCTCAAGTCGATTAGGTGTTATCCGTCCTGCGGAGCGAGCGGCCCGGCCGGCACGCTGGGGCTGCGTCCGTGTAGGTACGTAACATGTGCCTATTTTACTGCGAACGTATTCATGATTTCATGACGATATCATAATATGCGAAAGCTTTTACTGTATAATTGTACAATTACTATTTAACGAATTTGTGTTTTATTTCTGACATTCCGGCTTTTTATGCTGCTTAAGACTTCTTTGAAGTTCAAATGAAACAAGACAAAGGTTACATAATCAAATTAAGGGGTTTGCTCAATATTTTCATTTATCTTAATAACTTATCTTTTTCAAAACACTGGTTTACGGTATATGGTAATGCAAATAAAAAAACGGAATGTACTGCTTTAACCGGTTTCAAAAAATAAATTGAATTACCTAATGATCAATAGAAAAAACTACCCCACATTTTTGAAGCAATGCTGGAATGTTTTTTATAAAATGTTACTACCATAGCACAGCGTAGTATATATATGCTTTTAGTGTTGATAAGCCGCCATGCGAATGATTGATGAGTAAATACATTTCGAAAAAGAAGTCTACCTTAAAAGAAAGATTTATTTCTTATTAGATTGTGTCCAGTTTGTGACATGTCCATAACAATAACAGAATTGTGTTCGTTGTACATTCTTCCTTTATTCTAAAAGCAAACTATTTAGCTTGTAGGTATAACTGAGTGTTTCGAAAACGCTGAGCTCACAAATACGTTTTTTATAGTATCCAGATTAATTAAGAGAATCTGAAACGTGAGTTAAACGGTTTTCCGTATTGTAATTTCATCTGCTTAGCGTTTTTAACGAGATTAAAATAATTTATACTTGAGCTTTTACTTTTTCGTGATTACTGATTATATACCTAAATTAATTAATATTTACCTAATTTTAGAAAAAAAAAACATTCTTACGTGATCCTTTGAGAATTTAATTATACTGTATCAACGTTGCACAATTCAAATGTTCTTAGAAACTCTCTTTAAGAGGATGGCGTTGTGAGGCAAGCCTTCAATCGAGTGGCTATATGTATACAAGTTTAGCTCCGGCCTATAACGCCCCACCCCTAAACCCCGTCTGATATCCACGATTTTTGAGTATAATTGTAGTCATTACGAAAAACTATGTGTGTACGTTTTGGTGTTCATTAAGTTGGTTTCTCTCCAAGATATATTTTCTTGGAAACGAAAACGTACAGACCTAGTTTTTCATAATATTAACCAGAAAATTCGTAATAATCGGACTAGGTTTAAGGAGAGAAACGTTATCGCATTTTGTAAGGAAATTATCAGTTTCACAATCCTCCCATCAACTTAGCACCGTCACAGCTCTCTTAAAACTGTTCGACGTATAATTGTAGGTATAAAATATAGTGTCACGTCGGATAGATCGGTTGTTAGGTATAGGTTAAACAGTCAAGAACACCATAAATATTTAAATTTTTCTTGCATTCCGGTTTAAAGCTAATAGATACTTACTTACCTATATCTGTATGTACCTAATGTATTATCGATGTTTCTATTTCCATCTCCGAAGAGCGCCATTTAAGCGGGTTTTTTTTTGTTTTACTGAAAATCCAATCGTTCCTCGCCGCCGTGTCAGATAATTGGATTTGGATAGACTGAAGAAATTCATGCCTTATTAAAAGAAATGTGAGATCCGTATTATAGGTAGGTATATTGAGCTGCGGAATGCAGTATTGTACCGCATCGGCGGCGGGCAGGTGCCCGCGGCTCTGGCTGGCAGCCATTTGTTACTTATACATTATCTAACGGGCAATGAAAGATAATTAACCCGTTTTGCTATAAATTTCGTTTCAATCTGAGCTTAAGTGGTTATTTACTGTAGAACTCAATTTCTTATCAAATTGATTGCAACTGTTACGTGTGAGCCGTTAAAGCTATAAATTCTTTTAATACAATAATTACATGTTTTTCACTCCGTAGGGAAAAAAATGCAGCAAATGTAAGTATTAAGAATAGCAAACTCATTAGAGTCAAAAACCATATAAAATAAACAACTGAACATGAACTACTTTTCCTTTACAGGAAAATCACTCCTTTTTTAAAAAATCATCATCATCATCATATCAGCAGAAAGACGCCCACTACTGGACAGTTGGTCATAGGCCTATGCTTTCTCATGAATGTCCACGACATGGTTCTGAGCTGCTACACGCTTTCCATCGGTTTCCGGCGATCTTCTTCGAATGGGTAATCTTTACACAGTATAACACAGAGCCGCAGGTCTGTTCCCTCTGTAGGTACCCTTAAATCTTTAATACTACGCAACAGACTTTAATGCTGTTTTCATCAATAGATACTTAACTGATGCAAGAGGAAATAAATTCTGAATTATGTACGGGTGTTACAGACAACTCATATTTAAGTATAAACCGAAGCGGACCCAGGGCGGGTCGATAGTAAATTATAATAAAAAAAACCTCCATCTCAAAGACGGTTCTCGCAGGAGAACACACGACACGAGGTCTCTACGTCAGGATGTCGCTGTGTGTCATTCGCATCAACTCTGGCTCCTATTCCCAACTATTTTAACTGATATCGAAAATAGTGCTCCTATTTTTTTAATGAGGTTTTTTTAATGAATTACTTGTACAGGTACGTACATATCTATGCAAGATATGTACGTACCTGTACAAGTAATTTTCAATCACTGTCATTTGTTTATTATTACTTTATTTAAAAAATTGAGGGCTTAACGAGGCAGCAGATTGGGAAAAGATCTATATTGGCGTTAAGTGAATAATAAATGAAAAGCAAGCTTAAACAACCCGAAGGCATGTTTATAATTGACAATTAGCCATTTTTGTTATTTAAATTTCAACAGTTGCGGTATCCTATGACACTAGGGATGGTGAAAAGATTCTAATGATACCACACAAATCTAAATGGGCTGAGGCGTTTAGAAGTTATGGTGGAATACAGAGCCGTACATACATACACCTCTTTTTTCGGTAGTCGTGTAAGAAAAGTTGTGGTCAAGAGAGTAAGTATTCATTTCAAAGACAGCAGCTTACCTATTGCCGGACAATATAATGCCGGATATATTCGGGCCGATGATCGGATGTGCAAAGGTGAACTTATCCCTTAAGGCGTTTTTTCTAGCTAACCCTATTTATTATTTGAATCAGATATATATATATATATATATATATATATATTTTTAAATACAACGAACGTGAACGTTTATATGGTGTAGGAAAATAAAATTAATTTAAATGTATACGAGTAGATATATCTTTAAAGAAATTTTAACAAATTAGCCTCAGATAAGATTAGTACTCGACATCAATCTAGCTGTAATGTTGCTATTGGATGATATTGCTAACAGTTCGGAAAAAAGCCAAAATTCTGTGGTCAAAGATTATGTCCCTGTGTGCCTGAGATCAACTCTTGTGTCGATGCGTATTGTAGTGTTAAAATTACCTATTTAAGCATAAATGATTGTCAATGTAAATTAATTGTTTTCGCATGATCTGCGTCATTCTGAATAATATTCAAAGCTTTTACATAGGTTTCCCAATCAATTAAATTAATAAATTGATTACGAATTAATCAAATCCCTTATAGGGGTTTTCTCGGTAGTTCGTAAACGAACATTTTAATCATACGTCACGTCACGTTTTAGAATCACCTTCATTTCGAAAAAAATCGATCGATCGCACTAGTAATCCGAGAAAAAATAGCGGAAAACGAGAAGAATGAAGTGGTTCATGGTAAAACCAAAACACATAATACGGACTGTATATCAAACCAAGCCCAAAATAAAGTATTCAAAGAACTTGACAAGCTCAAAGACAAAACTGGCTCAAATTTCGATTCTATACAAAAACAATACTATGAGATGGTATACAATCTAGAAACTGGGGGCGTGCATTTTCTGGCAGAAATACCATCTTTTGAAAATAAAAAACAGGTATTTTTATAACCGAAACAAACATGCGTTTTTCGTCATCTACTGAAGTAACAGTTCGATAAAGTTTCAGGATTTCTTTCAAGCTGACTATAATAGGAAAGCGATGGAAAAAGAATACTTATATTCTGTCGTAAAGATGTCAGATCCATGGTTGGAAACTTCAGGCATATATTGTGCGATTGCACTTTCAAATCCTTCCCAAAGGTTTTTAGGCAGTTATATCCAATCCATGCTTATAAAGAGAATAGTGGATCTGTGACTCCGATTTTTTTTTGTTTACTGCCAAATGAAAAACAGAAAACATATGAGATCCTATTTCGACTCATAAAACAGTCTTTCATGACTCGAAGCCATTGAAAGTAACAATGGACTACGAAACGGCTGCAATGAAAGCAGTGGCCAACGTTATAATGGCATCAAAGTCAAAGGATGCTATTTTCATTACAATAGATTAGATTTCTAAAGGCCAAACAATTAAAAATGTCAACACCTGTTAAGCAACGGCACGTGTCACGATGTGCTGAATTTGCACGTTTGCCACCGGAACTTACACCGAGTATATAGAGAACTTACATCAAGTATGTAATGGGTAGGAGCCCGTCTGGTACAGATATTAAAAATCTAACGCATATTTCAATGGCTTCAGAAAACTAACTTCAATAAAACTTGCTGTTGCAGCAAAAAGCAACTACGAACCACAAATAATGTGGAAGGGTGGCACAGCCCAATCAATCGTTATATCTAAAAAATGGACACGACAGTTGCAAATTTATTGGACGTATTGATCAAAGAGACGAAAATTACCAATATTTTCAAAAGCAAATCTAAGAAAGCGAAAATCTATCTTGAAATTGACCAAGAAATTAATAATGCAGTTTGAGATTTAAAAAATGGCTTAATAACCTCGGGCCACTGCGTTGAGTTAAGTTCCCCTTATGCGTTTAATTTTGAGATCGATTCTTAGGTAAAGAGGATATTTTTAGTTAATTAGCAATAAATTTTAATTTGGAACCAAACTTAGAACAGAAATAAAGATTTATTGGATGATTTATTTCTATGGGGTTTTAAGTGGGTCAATTTTCACGTAGTAGCGTGTCTAGCCAAGTTCAAGTGTGGCAATACATATTACAATTTCAGACCTCGCTATGTCTTTACTTCAGTTCCCTTCACGGCTGATGGAATACGATGATTACTTCATCGGCAAGTAAATTAATAGCCAAGATCGGAACCAGTTCCGTACAAGTATTTTGAAAGCCTTGTATGGAACCAGTTCTGAAAATCCGGTTCTGTAGACGGCCGAAGGGCTTAATCCCTCCTCCAACGCAGCCTCCGACCCCTTTCCGATAGTTTAACTAGGAGGAGGAGTGCAATTCCATCGCCTTGAAACCGTTTGGTTCTGGGTAGTCACTATAGTCTCAACCAAGGATTTTCATTCTTAATTCACACAGTAAGGTGTTTCATTGTTTCCGCCTCTTCTTCGCAATAGAAGGAGAAAGTAATTTTGCCAGAAGGAGTTCAAAAGCAGAGAGTAAGAAAGTTAAACAAGCACAAAAACATTCGCAGCGATCAAGCATCCGGAATCGATAAACTCGCGTACTCCGAGTAACGGTAATTCTGTGCGCGACCGGCGCGCGTTCAACCTCAATGTCTCGTGAGTACTGGCGCGCGGGCGCACGTCGGCCGCCGGGCAGCGGATCGGCCGCGCGCATGCGCCGACGTCGTGATGCGCGATATCTATATGAGAAGTCGGTCTGCTTGTCCGCGCAACATACAAAATTATTATAATTATTTACAACATCATAAATTATTTCTACATTATGATATGGCTAATATTATGTAATAATATCGCTAGAAATATTATTAATATATTATGCATTATTATTTATTTATATTATTATACATTGATATTTATTTATATTATAATTACAAGTTTAATATAATTATAAAATAAGCAAGCTTGTAGGTAAGTGGTTACACTACACATTCTTTAATCCGTGTTGTCATAAAGGCCATCTATGTTAAGAGATGTTTAACCCCAAAGTGTCCAGTAAATACTCAGATAATGCATCGAAGTTGTCTTCTGCAGAGTTTCCAAAGCTTATTGGCCTAGCTCTAGTCAACTCTTTTTATGAAGAGCTTTACGTGCCCTAAGCCTACCGTGGTTTTCCACTCTTTCCATTGTAGTTCCTGGGCGTTATTGATCAGGACTGCTTTTATGGTGCCCGGTGAGGGTGCCACAAATGGTTTAGATCCGACACCTTGAACCCTTCCCTTGCCAGCTCGTCCGCGGCTTCATCTCTGGGAAAGGAATCCATATTGGCTTATATCATTATTTTTACTCATAACGTAATGTAAGTCATAATCTTCGCAACTCATAACGTATTTTTTTCAGCAACTGTTACCTTTTCAGGATTTTTATAAATTAAACCGAACCTAACCTTGTTATATCTACACCTTGAATATTTCAGAACTTCTGAAAATTTTACGGTTCCAGCAGTATATTTTTTTTACTTTCGCAGTTCCAATAATCGGAGTTGCAATTTTATATGAACTTTGGTGCACCGCTGGGAAAGTCTTCGTGTCCTGGAATCCACATCCACATCCACTTTGTTGTGCGTACCAAGCTTGTTTAAGGCTTGGATTCCATTGTATTAGTTCCGCTTGACTGTCGCTTAGAATATAATTAGTTTTCTCCTTTGGAGGCCTACCTAGAGGCAATTATCGCTTACATCTCCGCCTGGAAGACCGTTGCGTAGTTGCCCATACTTATGCTACTGTTATAGTCTTTGGCATTAATACCCGCTCCCGTACCGGAGCTCATTTTTAAAAAATCCGTGTACCCTATCGCGTTATCTCCCTCTGATAGGTGCAACCCATCTTTCCATTCATCCCTTGTCGGAATGTGGACATTGAAGTTCTTCTGGAATACATACTTGGGTTGCATTCTATCGCAGCCCATGATCAGTATTCTGTCTAGGATAACATTGTGTGCTATTTTAGCGTGTCTGCTTCTAGGCGCTGCGTCTTTCCACAGGCCCGTCTCATTCAACCTCTGCAGCGACTTGCATCCTCAAACTGTATGGCAATATGCAGTGGTGGAAGGTTAAGTAGGACCTCAACTGCCACCGTCGGCGTCATTCTGAACACCTCTGTGATAGCCATACAGGCCAGTAGGTCAGAGTTAAATTTTGCCGATTGTGCATGACTGATGTTATTAAGCGGTATTTTTTTCTAAACATAATGTACAAGTAAACAAATTATTAAAGTGTCTACGAAATGTATAATAATTGGTTTTCCAGTATACATGAAACGAAAGGTAAGGGGGTCGACAGGTTTTTAAGGCTGGAAATCATTACCGGTTCATTATTTATGGGTTTTCCTTAAAAGTGCTACATCTCAGCAAGGAGCTACATGTCAAACTGAGCCTTAAACGCTAGGCAATTTTATGTGCGTGACAAGGGAGAGGGGGGAGAGATCAAAGTATTTACCCGCGCTTAAATATAAATTTCTGGCCGATGTGTTTGGGGTCCGAGTAATAGAGTAGGTCGAGTTTGCTATCCTTATTAGATAAAATGACCTCGTAGTTCTATTATTTGATAGTGTCTGTGCATCTAGACACGGGTTAGGCTCTAGGATAGTCTTGAAGATGCGGATGGCAGGTGGAAAGTAACGAAAGCTGAGACTGTTCAAATTAGCGTATAATCAATAGCTTAAATGAAACTTTACAAAAGCTTAAATAAAATAAGTGCGCTTATAATTTATATAAAAAATAAGGCAAAGCTGTGCGACTTTATGTCACGATGGTAAAGCGAGCAAGAGATGAGTGAGTGACTTTCAAAAAGCCCGTAGGTCGTCAAAGCTGCGTTCCAGTGGGGGCGTAGCGCCGCTCTTTATTGGCTGCAGATCGCGTATGTCGTGATATGCGTGGGATCCCATTGGCTGCCGATGTCGTGATATGTGGCTTGACGTCACAGTGGTTGAGCCGGTTATCCTCAGGTACCAGACTGGCTCGAATCCGCGCTAATACGCGTGCGTGTATGTGTGTGTAGTTGTAAGTAGCCTTAACATAACTCCCGGCCTTGGAATCGCCAGATTCCAACTATGACTGTTGCTCCACTGGCAGTGGGCAAATCTTGGAAAAGGCTCGCCGCACAATGCCATGAGCCGTCCGAATATCAGCCACTCGAGCGACTCCGTCCTTGCCTGGGAACGTTCGCGTGATTCGCCCCAAACTCCACTTTAGAGGCGGTGCATTGTCCTCTTTAATTAGGACCAGGGTATCTTCCTTCAGGTCAGCATTGTTGCAGCTCCATTTCGTCCTGATTTGAAGCTCCGACACGTATTCTTTGGACCAGCGAGTCCAAAAATGCTGGCGTATCTGCTCCACTCGTTGATAGCGTGAAAGGCGGTGAACGGGAACTTCATTCAGCGCAGCGCAGACAGGAGCAGTCAACGGCCGGCCAACCAAGAAGTGAGCTGGGCTAAGGGGGGAGTAATCTTGCGGATCTGTGGACATAGGGCTTAGGGGCCGGGAGTTCAGGATGGCTTCGACTTGCTTCAATACCGTACTGAACTCCTCGTGCGTTAGATGCGCGTCTCCTATCACACGACGCAGGTGGTGCTTACAACTTTTAACACCAGCCTCCCACAAACCTCCAAAATGACTGGCGTACGGAGGTGCCATGATAAATTTAATGCTTTGAGCTGTAGCGTACTCTTTAATTTCATTAGAACATGAATTTAAAAAAAATGCGATATCATTTTTTAAACCTACAAAATTTCTAACGCTGTCGGAAAATATCCTAGCCGGTTTACCGCGGCGTGAAATGAATCTCTTAAGCGCTAATAAATCTAGGCGTCAGATGAAAGATCGCCGACCAGTTCCAAGTGCACAGCTCTCGTGGTGAAACAGATGAACAAACAAATATACGCCTTAATTGTTTGAGCTCCCCTACCTTTTCGGTTTAATATGAGCACAGGTCCAGCATAATCCACCCCACAATTTAAAAATGGAAAACCTGGGTCTAACCGCTCCTTTGGTAGGTTACCCATTATGGGCGATAATATTTTGCCTCGCATACGAGCGCACGTCACACAGCTTTGAACCACCTTTCTAGCGAGGTTTCTGCCACCTACTGGCCACCACGAGTCGCGGAGAGAAAACAGAAGTAGCTGCGGTCCTGCGTGGAACAGCTGTTTGTGCTCGTAGCGAAACAAAAGTAATGTAAAATGATGTTTACTTGAAAGCAGCATCGGATGTTTTTTATCAAAACTAAATTCAGGTGAATTTTCGATTCGTCCACCAACACGTATTATATCGTTATCTATGAACAAATTTAGCTTTGATAAATTACCCTTCACTGATCGCCTTTTAATTAATGCGTCTTTAATGTCAACAAATGATTCGGATTGCGATAACCTCGCCAGAGCGGCCCCAGATTTATTCAGTTCGTCCACCGTCAGAAGACGTTTTTTCTTATCTTTAATGCGCGCATTACTAATGAAGCGAAGTACGTAGCACGCCGCGTGCTTTAAGCGGTTGAACTGAGAAAATCTGTTAAATGGAAATAAAACATTATCAGTTTGACCGCACATAAGACTTCTCATACCACAGGATTTAAGCTCAGGCAACTGTGAATCTTCAGGCAGCAAGACCGATTCCGAACATGGGTAATTTAACTTAGGATCCTGTAGAAAATTCGGGCCTTCCCACCAGAGACTTTTTTTTTTTTTTTTTTATGACATATTAAAGGCAAACGAGCACACAGGCCACCTGATGATAAGCGGAAACTGTGACCCATAGACATTCGCATTCACAAGACTACAAGATTAAGACTGCAAATGCGTTGCCAACCCTGAGGACTAAGATGGAATGCCTCTATGCTAGTCATTACACCGGCTGTCTTATCCCCAAACCGGAACACAACAGTGCGAACACTGCTGTTTGGCGGTAGGTTAATGGATAAGATGGTGGTAGCGATCCGGACGGACTCTGCAGAGAGTCCTACCACCCGCAAAAACTGGAGTCAATGAGAGTTTCCAAATGCTGACCGCGCGAAACTAAGTCGGCCGGGTTATCCTTGCCGCTCACGTGACGCCATGAATAACCCTTTGTTAGTTCATTAACCTCTGCGGTTCTATTTTGCACGAACGTTTTTAACATATTAGGTGGCATACGAAGCCAACCTAATACGACTGTCGAGTCGGTCCAAAACGTAACGTTATCGAACTGGCAACGTAGTGAGTCTTTAATTTTGACAAATAATCTTGCGCCTACACAAGCTCCCATTAACTCCAATCTCGGTGTACTTACGGGCGACAATGGCGCGACTCGCCCTTTCGCGCATAGCAACCGGACAGTAACAGCTCATTTACCGTCGATCGTGCGAATATAGGCGCAACTTCCATAAGCCACCTGGGATGCATCTGAGAATAGATGAAGTTCTTTTCGGACAGGATCGTTGCACATGACGTTACGCGGTACACGAACATTATCAAGTAAGGACAGGTTATTTACAAACCGATCCCAAGTCCGCGTGACGTCATCGGGAACTGGTTCATCCCAATCTAGTTTTAAAAGCCATAACCTTTGCATGAGAGTTTTTGCGATGGTTATAAACGGACTTAAAAGTCCCAAAGGATCGAAAACCTGCGATGTACTAGATAAAATAGTTCGTTTTGTTACAAGATCCTTATGGTTGTTATGTTGCGAATAGGGTTTGCAATATCCGCCCAGTTTTTTAATATTCGGATAATTGAATATTTCAATATTTATTATCCGAATATTCGGATATTTGAATAATTTCGGATAATTTTGGTATTTTATAAAATAAAACAAAATTAGCGTATTTAAAAGTGTGTAATGCATAAAATCAACAAGTCAAGTAACAAAAACCCTGAAAATTAAAAATACAACATGCTTTTATAATCATTATATGAGTTGTCATTATCGCACCACGTAATATGTAATTCTTATAATAAAATAAAATTGCAAATCACATTTTTTTTAATACCACGCCTGACACGACGCGAAACAATAACAGACAACCTACCTTCGTATGTAATAGATATTATACAGACTGATTGAGTGAATGGGTTCGGTGTTCGGTCGGATCAGAGTAATACCAATAATTATTTTAGTGACAGGTAGAAAATCCGCCTTATCTGCATTTAAATACCGTGTTTTCGTTGCTCATTTCAATACCTAATAATAGTAACATTAGTAACAATTCGTGTCTGCTAGATTTAATCAATATATTATGTAATTTATGTAAGTTGGTATTGAGGTACTTATTTAATAAAATATAATTCTTAATATGGAACATTTGTCTAAACACCTTATTTGGGCAATACCTACAGATGGACATAAAACGTCATTAGTCATTAGTCATTAGTGTTTTTTCTCGTATTTTTTTTTATTTTTTCCTGCTTATAAATGATTTTATTAGTGTTTTCAAAATATCCGTTTATTCGGATAATTCGCGGTTTAGTATTCGGATAATTTTGAATATTATTTTCGGCGGATATTCGGATAATTGAATATTCGGATTATTCGGATTGCAAACCCTAGTTGCGAATAAAAATGTAGTTCATCGAAATCGTTGTACCAACCTAGACCTAATGTCTTACTCTGCGCGTGCTCGCCTAGTGACAGCGGTTTTATGCATTTTTTACGTAATCTTGGCCTGTATAATTAAAGTTAAAAACCCATTTGCGTAAAGGGAAACAACCCGAGTCCAGAACCTTTGTAACATCTTTACAAATTTGAATTAATTTCGCTTTGTCAGAGAAACTACAAATAAAATCATCGACGTAAAATGAATCATTAATTATTTTAGCGGTTTCCGGATCCGTACATTCCTGCGCCAGTTGCCTCAAACACCTACAGCTTAAGAAAGGCGCTGAGGCGGTCCCATACGTCACCGTGTTCAGCTGATACACGCCAAGGGGATTGTTCGGATTATCGCGCCAAATTATGAGTTGCAAATCACGTTGGTTTTTATCTACTAAAACCTGTCGGTACATTATTTCGACATCTGCGCATGCTACATACCTATTCTCGCGAAATCTTAATAGAATAGCCAACAAGTCACCTTGAATTGGTGGTCCTACGAGCTCTGGGAAATCGTTGAACGATCTCCCAGAGGTTGACGCTGCACTGGCATCGTAGACCACTCTTAATTTGGTTGTGGTCGCGTGTTCACGGAACACGCCATGGTGCGGCATGAAATAATGAGGAGTTCCGTAGCCATCGACGCGAGACATGTGACCTCCTTGTACATATCGTTATAAGTTGGATTACTTTGCAAACGTTTTTCTAGCGCGTAAAAACGTCTTTCGGCTTGTGCGCGGCTATCTCCTAAAACCTCAACAGATTCCTTTAATGGAACTTCTACACAAAATCGGCCGTTAGCAACCCGTTTTGTTGTCGTCACAAAATGATGTTCGCATGCACGTTCCTCCTCGCTGCGCGAGTCGGGTAAAGATGCGCCTATTGGTAACTCTTCGATCTCCCAGAACCTGCGTAATTGGTCATCTAAACAATGCGTATTTAATGACTGCGTGAAATTACACCTAATTGTCTTAGTGCGCGTATAAGACTGAATAGATCCCGAGACGATCCAACCTAACTTAGTGTTCTGTAGGTATGGCCCGTTAACTAGGCGCATTTTACCTACATCCAATAGATCCCAGAATACATCCGCACCCAGCAACAGGTCGATTGATTCAGATTCGTAGAACGTTGGATCTGCCAGGTTTACGTTACTAGGAATTTTAAACATATCGCGATTAATTGTAAATGTGGGCAATGTCGAAGTTAATTGCGGCAAAACTAGACATTGAATACGCGTGCTAAAATTATCAACAAGGGATTTTATTTCTATCTCACACTTTTGCGAACATTGTGAGACGGAATTCCCTACTCCTCTTATTGTTTGAATGGACTGTATGATTTGCGGTTTAATTTTGTTACATAATGATTGCGTAATTATGCAACATTCGCTGCCACTATCGAGAATCGTGCGGGCCATATGATAATTACCTAAATTATCAGGGATCTCGACGAGCGCTGTTGACAACAAAACAGGTTGCATCGTAGACAATTGTGCATTCAAGTCTATGTGTGCGTTGGTTACCTGTCGCGGTTGCTGTGCGTGTGCAATACCGTTACTATCAGCTGCGCCGGGATTAAATGAAGTCGATGGCTTGTTTTGCGCGTGCAGGCTCATCGACGGGACGTCTGCGACCTCGTTATGAATTAGTGAATTATGTTTTTTGTTGCACTTTCGACACGGGCCGTATCTGCAGTCATTCGCTGTATGACCCGATCGCAAACAGTTCTCACACAATTTCATGTTTTCAACGAACTTAAGTTTATCTAGCAACGTTGTATCGAGAAATACTTGACAGGAATACAGCGGGTGCTTGCCTTTACACATTAAACATAACTTCCCTTGCGTTGCCAGTTTAACGTTCGACTTATAAGCGGGCTTGTCAGTGACTACGTTACAGTGCAGTTTAGGAGTGCTCGGTGCCCTAGTAAATGGTTTATTCCTAGTTTCGTGCGACACGTGTGTGCTACACTTACTGTGCGATACTATAAGTGTTTCTAGCATATCTGCTCTGTCCCTAACCAATTTTGAGCAAATCATCAACGCGGAGGGCTGGCTTGGAATCGCGTGACTTAGGTAACAATGTACTTTTATATTGCTCCCATTCGCGCTCAGTTGTGGAATCCAGTTTAGATACCATTAAATAAGTAATAAGCGTGTCCCACTGTTCGGTGGGTTCACCTAGAAGCTTCAATGCGCGTAAGTTTTTAAGAATGGTATCAATTAGCTTCCTCAACTGGGCCGGTGACTCGTTACTCATGTGTTGAATAGTAAACAGAGCCTTAACATGATTATGTACGAGTAATCTACTATTGTCGTATCGGTTTAACAGTAACTCCCACGCAATGCTATAATTATCAGCGGAGAACTCAAGTGAATCAATAACCAGCTGCGCGTTTCCCTTAAGTGATGACTTTAAATAGTGGAATTTTTGTATGCTAGTTATTTCTTGAGAGCAATGTACTAAAGATGAAAAGGTGTCGCGAAACTCTAACCAGTGCTCATATGACCCATCGAAAGTTGGCAACGAGATTGTGGGGAGCTTAACCACTTGCGCGATGTTTGATGGCGAGTGTGCAGACTTGCAACAGTAGTCGGCGATATTTGCACCCTTGATCATGCACTCGGTCTTAGCTAAAATGCTGTAATAATCGCTTTCAAATGATTCGCGTTTTTCTAACAGCTTTTCAAGTTCACTTTCCGCTATAATATTTTCCATATGATTATGAATTTTAGTAAATTCAACTAACAAGTTTTGGGCTCCTTGCATGCGTAACTTTAACTCTGTACTTTGCGTCTCGCTTAACTCAATGCCCTCAAATAGTTCGACAAATTTTCTAAAATTAGTTAACCTACACTTAACCGATCCTCGCCTTCTGCTTAACTGATTCAGAATGTTTTTTTGTTTGGTTGCATCAGAAGCGGGCTGAAAATCATCTCCTGACTGATTTTCGTCGTCACTCGTCATTTTGGAGATTTGCAAAAGTCGGTACTTACGCAAACACCTCCTAGAGTAACCACGTGCACGTGGCGGCGGTTGCGTAACCGTAGCGGGTTGCGGCCGCGGGCTCGTGCGGCGGCGACTCGGCAGACTTGTGGAGGCGATCACGATGTAACTTAAACACTGGAATTGATAACGGGCACGGTATCACGCAAACGAATAGGACAAGGTTAGGGGTGTGGCTGGCACGTCTCACCAAAAGCTCTGCGCGTCCTCTGCTGGCTCGCGCTGTCGTTTCAAACTGTAGCCAATGCGCTCTCACATCCAATCCATCCAGGCTTCAGGCTTTGTTCCGGTCCGATGGATCAATTTTATGTCTGTGCGTCTAGACACGGGTTAGGCTCTAGGATAGTCTTGAAGATGCGGATGGCAGGTGGAAAGTAACGAAAGCTGAGACTGTTCAAATTAGCGTATAATCAATAGCTTAAATGAAACTTTACAAAAGCTTAAATAAAATAAGTGCGCTTATAATTTATATAAAAAATAAGGCAAAGCTGTGCGACTTTATGTCACGATGGTAAAGCGAGCAAGAGATGAGTGAGTGACTTTCAAAAAGCCCGTAGGTCGTCAAAGCTGCGTTCCAGTGGGGGCGTAGCGCCGCTCTTTATTGGCTGCAGATCGCGTATGTCGTGATATGCGTGGGATCCCATTGGCTGCCGATGTCGTGATATGTGGCTTGACGTCACAGTGGTTGAGCCGGTTATCCTCAGGTACCAGACTGGCTCGAATCCGCGCTAATACGCGTGCGTGTATGTGTGTGTAGTTGTAAGTAGCCTTAACAGATAGACATTCGCCTCTATTTCACGATGCTACGTTATATTGTAATCGACTACGATATACTTACATTGGGGCCAATTTTGATCAGTGCTCTCTAATTATTATCCAACTTCAAAAAAGGTGGGGATCTCAGTTTGTCAGTTTTTAATGTATGATCCCCATTATTTCTACTTAGTACGATTTTTAAATACCTGTAAACATAAATGTATAAACGCAAAGTTGATTGTAGTTTAACAAGAGTGGAGTTTATTTAATGTTAACAATTCACATATTAAATGTATAAACGCAAAGTTGATTGTAGTTTAACAAGAGTGGAGTTTATTTAATGTTAACAATTCACATATTTGAAATTAAAGGACTTTTCATCCGAATTGGCCCTACTATTATAGTAAATTTATCTCAACCCCATATTGAGGATAGATAAAAAGACAAGTATCTGTATCTTGCTAATTCGCTTAACTGTCTAGTTAACATAATACGAGTATAAGACTAGACTAATAGAAGACTTTAGACAGTAAATATATATAGGTCAGCGCTAATTAAAGTTACAGGAAAAAATCCTCAGCATTTTTACACCAATGGTTCTTTTGCTGAAATGTTTTTTTCTTGTTTTTAAAGATAGGAATGCATACGAGTATGTACCTACATTTATGGAAACACGACGTGCGAAAATGTTTGTTTCTCATTTTCGGTACCATTAAATAGCAAGCCAATGCCTTGAAAAAATAAAGATAGTATTCGCTAAGCGCCGCCAAACCAAACATCAGTAACCATATTATTCACCTTATAAATAAAACATCCCCATTGCGAGGGTTAACTAGATATTCGTTCAGAATCAATTACATAATTCCCTTGTTCGGTTGCGAAGAATCAGAAATAGTTCTGACGCGATCCTAGGAGTCGCTGTCACGTCGGGGCGCGTCGATCTGTGTCGGGCTGTCACGAGTCACGACGGGCGTATGCGGGCTTCCCTATCGGCGATTGCAGGGAGCCGTGCCGAGGCGGGAAGTGTTGCATATTAGATGCGAGCTGGCGCCGCCCGCATCAACAATTTACCGCCGCTTACCTAATAGAGCCCGGGGTGCCGCTTAGACTTCGCGCTCGGAAACGCGGCGGGGCAGTCGATCGATCGGGCCAAAACAGTTGCAATCTTTCCTTTCCTCGAATCTTAGCCCCGAAACCAATGAATTTGTTCAGCTTCACGGTCAGCTTCGACCAAGATGCCGGCATAAGTTTGAAGCGTTTCAAAAATATTAGTCATTCTTAACAAGAAAACCATGAAGCGGAGCGAAAAAGGTATTTACTCAGCTGAACGTACAGAATAATAATAATGCTAACAATAAGTTAGTGTAACCTAAATATCCATAGGTACTGTATTATTTCGGGAAACATTCTCTTCAAAAAAATTACAATGACTAAGTAAACCTTATGTGTAAGTAAATAAACCTTCTCAGTCATTAAGCGTGTGTTTTGGACAAACACTTTATGTTATAATATATAATAATGACACACTAATATTGATACAAATTTCAGCATTCTCTATCAATAAGTCTATTGCGGCTTTGAATTGCCTTTTCGCTATCGTGATGAAGCCGGCATTGTTCTGAACCAGCTGCTGCAAATTAACAGGCGAACAATTAATCTCGCCGGCGCCGCCACTCTCGCCATGACTCACAGAACGCTTCTTCAGTAAGATGGCATTTGATTTCATTGATACCTCATACTATCATTACTAAGATTGACCCATTATTGACAAACCTGAATGAAGGTTTGCAATAGGCGACATTAAAAACCTATTTTCGTACCTATTTATTGAATGGTTTCTTTTAGTTTTATTTAACTTGCCTAAGTGTAAAAGCAGTGGTTAAATAGTTCGCACATGGTTTGGAAAATTTTGGTATTGCGCGTATTTGTTTTATTACAGAATCATGCTCTTGTTAACCGTCTTTCTTTTTCCCCTCTAGCCATCACATCAGAATTCCATTAATAATAAATTGTACGAAAATTATAAAAATAAAATAGTACATTGTGCATCAAGGGTAGTATGAAGGGAATTACTAACGAGAGTGTTAGAAGCCCGACGCCGAAGGCGGAGGGCTTTTAATGACTCGAGTTAGTAATCCCCTTACTACCTGTGATACACACAATGGTTTTCATCACATTTGCGAGGAAAAAAAACAAAGAGAAAACACTTTAACTCTGCAAAATACAAAGAAATAACTTTTGACGAACGGGAACGTAAATGGAAACGATATTTTTTTACTGACCTGACTGATAGTTTCGACCTGGATTCGAGCCAGATTTAGCCAATTTGATAAAAATGTATAATTACTAAAATTAATGATAAATGTTGATATAAACTTGAAATAGGTATAAAAATAATGAAGTTTAATGAAGCGTATAGGTTTTGTGTAATGTAAGTTAGTCTATAGCTAATTTTTAAAGATGAAATTAGAAACCGATTTAATTTTTGGCTGAAAATTAAACCTCCTTAGTCAGAAATGGTGTACGAAAGAGTTGCAAATTTTAAAAAGAAAGTCATTACTCCCTAGGGAGTAATGACAAACTCGCCATTATTCCCGCGGGAACAATTTAGGCCATTGTCCTTCTGTATACAGGCATGGAATAACACCATATACGAGCAAGTGTGATGAAAAATATATTTTATTTATATAATACTAGTCGACGCTACTCATGCATGACCAATGTGGCGGCGTTTACTTCACGCAAATATTACCCGTAAGCATTGCCATTTAACGAGGCCATTGCTTCTAGCATTTTGGGATCGATATGACACCAGTGGCTCGTTTCACTAAGCTACAAGTTCGGACTCACTCGGTTACCTAAGCGGACTTCCGCTTGAAATTTGTAACTTGTAGCTTAGTGAAACGAGCCTCTGGTATTAAAATAGCTTGGTGTAAATATACCCGTAGGTGGGTTGTCTAACACAAGAATCTCCAGGCTCGAGTGGTACCTATGAACGTTTTCCAAAAAACGTGCTCGTAGTTAAGGACTAAAATTAACAACGGTACATTTTCCATTACGTGACGATAATTAGTCATACATTTATGTACTGAGTAACAATTCCAAATCTTACTGTTGCGGAGCACATGTTTGATATAGAATCAATAAGCAAAAAAGATGACCGCGTATGCTATCGAGGAAATCTAGTTACATTGCCTGCTGTTGAAGTTGACGACTCTTTTTACTGCTGACTTACCTCCGTTTATTGTGTTATACTAGACTTAAGTACAAAATAATAGATATACATATGCATATCGAGGGACAACTTTACACAAATTGACCTGACCTATATTATTTGACAATGAAGGTAAATAATTACATTATTAAATACTATTAAATGTTATCTTATCTTGTCATCCAGTTTAACCGGTTTTTAAGCTGCGGTTAACTCCTAGAGCTAACGTTACGTTGACAATACGATGAAATATCAAAAGCAATATGGTTTTACCGATGGTAAGTAAAGCACCTGCTTGATATACATCCTCAAGCAAGGTTGGTCATGACCACAACTGTGCTTATGACCAAAACGCTATGAGTAAAGAAGCCAGCAACAATATCGAAGCAAGATAGGCATTACACATGTAGTAAATAAACGTACGACATAGCTAATCATTACGTCCGTTTCAAACTGTAATAATTCACTGATGCGGCTAATTCATAAAGTATATTATTTGATTTTAAAGTTGAATTACTATTCGAATGTCGCAATCGACGTTCGATTTCGAAAATGTAAAATTTGACGTATGCTGTTAGACGGTAACGTCGAGCGCCTACGTCAATACGATACATTTTGTCAATTTTAGAACATCGTTTCAGTTAGCGTTAAGCGACTTGTCTAGCCTCACAGGCAACGACATTTCTACCCGTGATCATGGTGCGCGCTACTGCGTTAATACATGAAAAGCAAAAAAAAATCGAAGTTACGACCAATCACAGTCTATATCCGGTTGATAATAATGTAAGTTATTAGGTTTCGTGTATGGCTTTTAATACGGAAGAATGAACCGGACTGCTGCTGATAGCGAACCCAACTCAATTGTGCCGTCGTCATCGTCACGGGTGGATGACGCTTGTCAGCTGTCCGCGAGGCGTAAGCACTTAATGAGACCGATTTAGTTTAATAATAGATTTACCTAGCGAATATATCCGGCGAAACAATAATTGTAGATTGTTTATCAATTGACCAAGGTCAACGTGTCCTTATTTGCATTTACTTTGTTTATATTCCTAGTTTAATTTATCAGCACTCCTGTAGCCGTGTATTTACTACCTGATTATAATCTTAGCTATAGCTAAGACCCTGCTGAGAACGGGGCGCTCCATAAGTACCTGTGACTGCGAAACAGATAGCACGATGCAAATCCTTTTATTGCCTTAGTCGAAAAAAAAAATGTTTGCTAGCTGTAACCACTCTTAGTTATTTCCTCCCACGAAGATTATGTAAATAGGCACTACCAATTCCGACCTCTGGTCAGAAGTGACAGTTTCTTGTGGATTGACATTTACTTTGACATCTTAATAAACCATCTTGATAGGGGGCCATTTGTATTTTGTTTTAGTGTTGAAAGTTCTTTTATGATAGTGATTTGTCCTTTTTATGCCTTTGTGTTGCACAGTGATAGCAGAATTGGGCTTGTTTCGTGTATGTATTTCATATTTTTCTTCTCGTTTCAAGTGGACTCGCAGTGGTGCAGAGGTTAAAACTATCTGAACCTCGGTCCTACATATCACCGTACCACATTGCCCCCAATTTCCTATAGAAGATTGGATTGTATTTTATTGCTATATTGATTTATACTTATATATACTTGACACTGGCGAAAACACTCCGTGGAAACGCCATATCTCCGCGGGGTAAAAAAGATGAAGAAGAAACCTTTCGATAAAATTAAAGTTCAAAGTATTACGAGCCCAAAGCGGGGGAATATTAAATAAATTTAAGTTCTAAATGTATGCCTGACAAGATTTTATTTGGCCTTCGCCATATTGTGGATTTTCAGTGTTACTAATATATTTTACTGGCAAGGAGTATAGGAACGTCATCGAATGTTACCGAGGTAAACGAGAAGAACATATTTTGCAATTATAAATGATTTTACCACTAAAATGCCAGAAAAGATTTCCAATGATGCAACAAATAATATTTTGAATGCAATAAAATATTTACATGTAATGAAGGATTGCGTAACATTCCCATAAACAATGTTTTGAAATTGGCCGATGACATGACTGGTTGACATTTTATAGTGCGGTTGTATTAAACAGCTTAGATGGTTAGATCGTTTTCAGGTATAAAACTTATTTTAATGTTTAGAAAATATACAGTAAACACGAGTTTACTGTATATTTTCTAAAGGTATATTTTTTTAATTAATTACAAAATTAATTTAAAAATGTAAATAGGTTATTTATATGCAAGGTTAGGATCAGAATTATTGTAATAATCGGAAAAAGTAACTTGAGATTATAATATTTCACAATAATTTCAATAAAGGGCATTGGGTGAGTTTGTATGAAGAAAATTGTTTTTTATTTAGCCGCAACGGGTGATATATATATATACAGGGCGTCCCACGGCTATGCCACATGGAAGGAAAGTACCTTAAATATTGTAGATGGAACATTTTACTGAAAGAAGACATTATTTGAATTTAAAAAACAATTTAAACTGCATTCATAGATATTTAAATAATTTCATGGTTGAACCGGGAATCGAACCCGTTACACGAGAAAAATAATTACCCTGTAGCTTTATCATACCGATCGAAAGGCTTCATCATAAGGATTATTTTTTGTTAGATAACATAGTGTCAGAAATAAAAGGAAGACCATGAATTTTAACATTTTTAATACAAAATTAATCAATTTATCAAATGCTCAAAATGAGTCCCGTCCTGTTGAATACAAAGTCGCACCGGTACCTATTAATTACGTAAGGTAAGGTGGGGGAAGATGAAAAAAGGGGAAAGATTAAAAGTCTCACATAACTCCCTAATTTGTTTAATTTTTTAGTGCTGGTATCAATCTTTTAAGCCGCCGTTTTGTAACGATTCGCCGCTCAGTCGCCAGTGATCGCTCAGAGTGAGTAGACGCGTGTTATGTGCTATTTTGTGATGGTCGGCATTTCGTGGTGAATTCGTCGATTTTCAATCTTACCCCGTGTTTCATAACTTGATTAATTAGGTAAGTATAAAAGTTCTGACCGACTATTTATGTGTTATTTGAGATTTTATTTTTATTTACTAGTGCTAGGTGTAGCTATTCATCATATATTGAGATTTACGAGAAGTTTCCATCTTTACCCAGCCAATTTCGATGGGGTAACATTGATAAAAAAAGATAAAAGATAAAAGATGTTTATTCAGTAATTAGGCCGCACGGGCACTTTTACACGTCAAAATCTACCAGCGCTTCGCAAGAGACCACTGCTGAGAAGAAACGCCGCAAGAAACTCAACAGTCAGTCGTTTTTTAAAATAGGTACTACTTATGATATTATACAATTATAAAGCTTAACCTAGCATGATATAAAACAATGAATTTAACATAAAATAAAAATAAAATAAAAAAACATTCAAGCGTAGCTTGTGCAAGAAAATGTGTCAAAACTAAGAATTTTCATAGGGAGTAATAAGTAGTAGTAATAAAAAAAATATTTATATAAAATATGTATATATATTTAAAAAAAATATATATACTTTCCTATGACAGTGCAAGACAACCACCACAGTTTCGATACATTCTCCTACAGAAACCGTGTCCCCTAGACAATATACAATATTTACATATTTTTATGCCTATTTTATTAGTCAGTTATTTAGGTGTTTAGTTAAGTTTAGGCCAAGCATTTTTATCTGTTAGATAGTCCTCGACCCTATAGTAAGCCTTAGACATCAACGACTTTTTCAAGTAACTTTTAAGTACTGGAAATGGTAACTTTAAAACTGAGTCAGGTAATTTATTATAGAAAAGAATGCATTGACCTACAAATGATTTATAAACCTTACGGACACGAAATTTTTTAATAGCAATTTTATTTTTATTTCTTGTATTCAAATTATGTATATCACAATTCTTAACAAAAGAGTCTTGATTTTTAATGACATAAATTATATTCTCATAAATAAATTGTGACGCTACTGTTAAGATACTAATTTCTTTAAATACTAATCTTAAGGAATCACGGGAGTTAAGGTTATATATAGAACGAATGGCTCTTTTTTGTAACACGAATATAGTCTGTATGTCAGCAGCTTTTCCCCAAACCAGAATACCGTACGACATAACACTATGAAAATAACTATAATAAACTAAGCGAGCTGTCTCAACATTGGTAAGTTGCCTGATTTTTCTAACAGCATAAGCTGCCGAACTTAATTTGCCTGCTAGTACTGCTATATGGGGACTCCATTGTAAGTTTTTATCTATAGTTATCCCTAAGAAAAGCGCCTTATCTACCATTTCCAAACACTCATCATTTAGAAATAAACTGGATTCTACTGGTCTAACATTAGGCAAAGCGAACCTAACACATTTAGTTTTTTTAGCATTGAGTAGCAAATTGTTACTAGTAAACCAATTAAGTACTTTACCTAGCGTGGCATTTATCCTACTGTAATCGACGGATTTTCGTTCTACCTTGAAAATTAATGATGTATCATCATTGAAATAGTAATGTTTCAATCTTCCCCCGTTTTTGAAAGTCATAGAAAAGACACATAATCTCAAACTTTGCACTTAAAAAAATAATTACGTAAGGTTTATTTACTGACCTAATCACGATAACATAAATAGTACTGTAAATATATGTTTATTTAGCTTTATTTGCTTATTTGTTTATTTAAGTACTCATATAAGTATTAAAGTTTTACTCATAAAACGAGTTTTTCTTACTTTGGGACTAAGTTGATTTGAGTGAAATCTTCCCCAAATAATAAAAAAACAATCAGATGTACAGTCGACTACAAAGAGACTACCTACTCAATGTTTAAAAAAAAGTATTCACGACTCTATTGTCTGGGGATTAAGGTTGTGGATACATATTTTTGAATATTGGATGTGTATATCTCTTTTTAGTCGACTGTACACCACGATGAGGCATTACTTTTTATTTTAAATAAGGGTCTATAAAGTATTAACTAAGGAATGTTGTTTTTTTTCAGCCATAAAAACCAATACTAATTATACCAGTATCCGCTCCAGAATATAGGATTTTTATACGAAGAATATACAATCAAAAGTTTGAGTACTGTCCTTTTCCCTGTAAAGCGGGGTAAGATTAAAATACTTTTTTTTTCAACTGCTGTTTTCTTGTTACCTATCAGGAATATTTACTCAAAAATCATCTGTATCTGTTAACCGTAAGGAATTCTATAATAACGAGCAACAGTAACCGTTTGCATTCATTTAAAAGCCTTTAGACACTATGTCAATCTTACCCCTCGACCATTCCATCTTAACCCGTCTATTTTTCAGTCAAAAATGTATTTTATTTAATTATTTTTATATATTAGCATAGGCGTAACCGAGTTTTATCGATAAATTACAAAAATATAGTCCTTGCCCATACCTTCCAATTTATGCAATTGAAAGAAATTAAATAGTTTTTTATTTTACGAGGGTTTTAACACAACACTGTCCATCTCATAAAAAACCCATTCAATCTTCCCCCACCTTACCCTATCTCTTTATCATTTTATCATGCACTTAAATTATAATAGGGAAATGATGCGTACTTCTCAAGTGAGTACATTTATTAGTAATAGGTATTTATGATAATGTCAGTTGTAGGTCCTTACGGAAATGTCAGCATTTCATTTTTCTGAACAAAATTTCGCATCAAATGTTAAAATTCATGGTCTTCCTTTTATTTCTGACACTATGTTATTTAACAAAAAATAATCCTTATGATGAAGCCTTTCGATCGGTATGATAAAGCTACAGGGTAATTATTTTTCTCGTGTAACGGGTTCGATTCCCGGTTCAACCGTGTAATTATTTAAATATCTATGAATGCAGTTTAAATTGTTTTTTAAATTCAATTAATGTCTTCTTTCAGAAATATGTTCCATCTACAATATTTAAGGTACTTTCCTTCCATGTGGCATGGCCGTGGGACGCCCTGTATATATATACATATAATTAATGCCATTAAATAATAACGGAGCGAAGAAATTAAAGATTTCAGTATTCAGTTTTGGTACAGCGAATTAATTAATAGAGGATGGGCAGAAATGTAAGAACACTGACCTAAAAACCAATAAGAATAAGCACTATATCATCGGATATGCTTTTTAATTCTACATCGATTTAGTGTAGCGGGAAACCTCAAATAAACGTGAGAAATACGTATTTAAAAAATCGGGGTTATCGGGACGCCTACGAGTACAGTCAGCTGCAGAGATAAGTATACCCTCCTGCATACAAGTTTCCTATGCGGGGGGGTATAATTATCTCTGCAGCTGACTGTACATAGACGACGTTAGCATAATTACTTTGAAACACCGGTGTCTTTGCATGGCGCTAACTTTTTTTACACAAAGATTTCGAACTTCCTGGCATAATAATAGTTTTACAATTTAGAATTACCCATCCGGTGACATATCGCTTGTTGTTATTAGTCATATAGGCCAATTTGCCCACCCTCCTTTGTTCCCCACCATCCAGAGTCAATATGACATTCTACAAGAATAAATATAAATACAAACCCCTCAGAATGGAGGCTATTTTGAATGCATCCATTTGTAGAGACTTCATTTTGTTTTAGGAATGTATCAGTGCAGCAAATTACTTCAATATTAAATTAACGGAATCTGTAAAATAACTAATTGGATGACATTCGTTTTCAAACCTGGAACATACATACATTAACTCACGCTCACTCTTAAAACTTGTTGATATTTAACTGACGTCATTTTGCATAAATGCTCGTTAATGCCAACATGGCCTAAAAATGCAGTTTCATTTTTTTTGTTTGGATTAATTTTGTCGCATTTGATAATGCCCATTGAACATTCTGAGGGCCTAGTATGACTGCGTCTGTATCGCGTGTCAAACATGAATAAAACATCAGTCATTCTCATATTTATTTACGTGTCAGAAGGTGACGGATGCCTTATCCATACTTTGTCACGCGATAAATGCAGCCCCCTAGTAAAAACGGAAAAAGTGCAACCTTTTCAGATTGATTCCCTTGTTCGATGTCAGCAACAGAACTTTCTTTGTATAAGGACTATAAGGTAGCCCAATCAGTTTCAGGATCAGGAATTTTCCCTTCAAAATAAGAATAATAACGTAAAAGAGATATACTTAAAGTTATTTTGGAGTTGAATGACTTAAGATTGTTGCTAAAGTGCGAAAATTGAGAACGATGTTTAAATGCTGTGCATAACATCTTAATCATACTCGTATCTTTCATTTGGACGATATTATGGTATTTAACTACAAGAGGGAATGTCACTTAGCAGAACGTTGGTCTGAGACAATTTCTCAATGAAATACTTAGTATAATGATGATAGATTCATATTTTTTTCATTTTTCATCATTACGACCAAAAGGAAAGATGACACCATCACTCTAGTCCCTTTTTTTAGATGCTTAATCAAGATTATAGCAGTTTGTCAGAAGAGGCATCAGTCTTTACAAATGCGGTGAAAATATGTGAGGTTCCCAGATAATAGGGAATATGCATGGATTTTTAAATCGCATTTCGCAACAAAATATAAAACACCGTAAATCACGCGGTGATCACACCTTAAGTGAAATTAAAATTAATATCGGCCATGAAATATGGATGATACAAGCATTTTAAAATGCTAATTAGACAGAGAGATCCGAAGTGCACCGGTGAAGTCATCGTGCAGTTCGGCTCTATAAACTCAACGTAAAAATCTGTTTTGCTAGAAAGAGATAGGAACAAATCTTTGTTAGCTATTCATAGCTATGCAAAAAAGACACATTTCTCGTTCGAAAAAATAAATATCTTCCGCCTTTGCTTTGATAGGGAGTTTAATTAACATTTCAAAACAACAAATCCTGTGTTGATTTAATATTTAAAAAAACCGCCGTATCCAACCTCGTTAAAATTTTACGTACACGTGTACAAACCAAAATCATGAATATTTTTTTAAGAGCAAACCGAGTTCCGGCTTATGAAAGAAGCCACGTAGCGGCTTTCCCGGGTCATTCCAGCTCAGCTCTACCCGGTAAAACCTAATTGATTTTGACATACTATAGTGTTTTTTAACTCGGCCACCATTACCGTCAAGATAATAACAGCTGTCACAAGCTGACATGTCAGAATTAATTAGATTTTACCGAGTAGAATAAATCCCCGTATTTTGAAACACTATTATTATTTTACAATCAAGCGAAATCACCAAAATCTTTTAGTTTGGTACATGCAAGTGCAAAAATATGTGTCGAAAGAATCCTTTCATAAATATGTTGCTAAATAAGGTGCATTAGGAGATATTTTTCATATGAAGCATTCTCCCATATTTTACACTTGACTGACAGCAAGTTACACGGGCGGCGGTACCTACTGGGATTACAAACCTCGAGTCATTGAAGTAATGCAAACAGACGGTCGGTTGTACTTAATACCTTCTTTACAGCCCTTGCTACACAATTGGGCCAATTCGCATCGTGTTTTCTAATTTTAAATAATTTTATGAACGTCAAACTCTGTTCCTGTTTAGACTACTTAGATCGATCCGAATTTGTCCCATAAGGAATTTAATTGCTATGCCACTATGGAACCCTGCCATAGTGACAGCGTCAAGTGACGAGATAGAGATTACATGGGAATTAATCGTAGGTTTTATACGACAAGGTTCTAAGGTGGTATAAAAGATAAGGTAAAAGACAAAAGTCATTTATTCAGTAAGCAGGCCGCACGGGCATTTTTCACGTCAAGAATTTACCAGCGCTTCCCAAGAGGAGACCCCTGCTGAGAAGAAACGCAGCACTCAGTCATTTTTAAACATATTTCATATTACAATGGTACATACTACTTAGACTAAGCATTATATCAAGCTATAAATATTAAATTAAATATAATATAATAAATAACATGCGTAGTTCAGCAGGAAAACATGCCAAAAATCTAGGGAGAGAGATAGAAGGAGTAAAGGTAAAAAAACACCTACTTGTGTATATAAGACCGTGCAAGACGACCAAATAAAAGTTTCTATATGTTTTGTTACATCAATCAACGGTGTCCCCTAGACAAGATATAGTATTTTTGAATTTGAACAAATGATTACTTATAGACTAAGATTCGAGTTTAGGCCATGAATTTTTGTCTGTTAGATAACCCTCGACCCTATAATAAATACGCTTTAGACATTAACAACTTTTTCAAGTAAATTTTAAGTGCTGGAAAGAGTAACTTTTAAACTACGTCAGGTAATTTATTACAGAAAAAACCAACAAAAAAATTATATACGTTACGGACACGGAATTTTCGAATAGCGATTTAATTTTTATTTCTAGTATTTAAATTATGTCTGTGCCTCCTGTGACAAGTGCTACAACTCGAAAAACACGATTTTACAGGAGAGCGAAAACAAGTTTTAAAAAAATACTGCTCTTACATGAATATATTTTTTTAAAAATTGGTGCTGCTTTTTATATCATATAATATGACTTTATTATATGGTTTCACAAAAATATTGATAACTAGTATAGATTTTGAGATATTCGAAGAAACGTACTTTATGTATCATTTTACATTTCAGATTGAGCTCCATTTAGCTCGTGTAAGATGATACAACTCGAATTGTATTATTTAACACATAAAAGTGTAAAAAAGGAGGTCTGGTGATGATTGATACAACTTTTTTTAAAAGCTACTTTTTCTACTATTTCTAGAGTTAGAGGTTTAACCTATATACATACTTTGGAAATACGCAAAACTCTGGTGACAAAATGATAGAACTCAAGTTATATCAAAAAACACGACTTTTTAAAGGTAAATGAAAATCGTGATTAATAATACAATTTTAGATATATCACTAGGCACAAAAAAAAATTTTTTTTTTATCTTTTTGAGTGTTTTAACTAGAGAAATAGCATTAAACACTCAAAATTGGAAAAAAAGTGGTTAATTGTATCATTTTACACGAATGTATCTTGGGAACTAGAAGGCGTAGGAACACGGGAGTTGGAGCAAAAGATGCGTAATGTTTTTTTTATGTTGATTCATGAAAAAAACCGCACTTTGCTACAACTCGAGTTGCATCACTTGTCACAGGAGGCACAGTGTATAGTTTTTAGTGAAAGAATCTAAATTCTTTACAACATAGATAATATTCTCGTTAATAAATTGAGACGCTACAGTTAAGATATTAATTTCTTTAAAAAGTGGTCTTAAGGAGTCACGGAAATTCAAGGAAATTCAAGTAAATAGAACGAATGGCCCTTTTTGTAACACAAATATTGTTAGGCTCATATTTTGATTTTACGCATACCTATCAGCTGGCATCCCATACATCTTCTGTTATCCCTATTTATAGATATGTATATGGTTAACAAGCCACCGTTTTAATATTAGGCATTAAGGTAGTCTGAATAAAGTAAGCTTTGAGAATAGACGTGAGTTTCTTTTTGATCCACCTGCAAGCAATAGTGTACCTTATATCTATGTACATATGGTCCTTCGAACCGGATTCATTAACGAGTGACCTATTGAACTGTTCAAGAATATTGCATTTGGATGTAATTTTGGAGAAAAAACAAGTAGAAACGGACTAAAAAGTGAATAATAGTTACATTATTGTTAACAATTAGTGAACAAACGTGAATAACTGTGAAAGAACTTTAAGGATCGGTTACATACGGAGATTTTAGTATAAACATTTTTGAGTGCAAATAAAAACGAGAATATGCGAAATTAAGACAAGCGTGTAATGAATACAACTATTAAAGTGGTTTGGTGACTTTTAAGAGCAGGGCGTTTTACATACGTGGCATCAATTTATCATGAACAGTTGGACTTTTTAGTGTGCGGGATTATACCCTACCTACGTGTTATAGTGACATTGTCGTGGGAGGTTCTGGAATCTTTTGTAATATTTCGGAACTAGAACAATTTGTAAAAGATGGAGAATGCCGAAAAGCGAATGTTACTTCAATCCGACACGTTTGAAAAGGTGCAAAAGGCTTACGCGAATTATAAGAAGTCACCTAAGGACAGAATAACGGTTGGTTATTTACAAAGCCGATTGGAGACTTTGGAGACCTACTGGAAAGAATTTAAAAGTGTTCACGAAAAATTTGTGACGAGTGTTTTAAGGGAAGATAGACAAATATTATCTTATTTTGCTGACGACATATATTTATGACCAGTTTTAAGAGGTATATTTTACATACATTGCCAGGAAAAGTGCCATTCATGGTGGCTCTTTTATAATTATTAAAAGTACTCTTAAATCCAAAGAAAGAAAGGATATTGTAAAGCAATCGATAGAAAGGATTGTAGAAATTTCATGCGCAGAAATAGAAAGTTATATAATAATATGTGTTTACAGACCACCATTGGCTGATTTTTGCACATTTGAATCCACTATGGAACATGTGTTAAAATTAGCATGTAATAGCCAGAAGCATGTTATAGTTTGTGGAGATTTTAATATTAACTTACTTGAAAAGTCAAATAATACCACTAGGTTACTAAGTTTATTTAAATCTTTTAATTTAGGTAATCTGTTTTTTGAACCTACTCGGATAGGTGTTAGTAGTGCAACTTGCTTAGATAATATTTTTTGTAACTGCGATTGTTTGGATAAAGAAATATTTAATTGTTTTAATTCTGACCATAGTGGTCAGAGGGCATCTTTCATCTCGGATTTTTATCAAAAACCTCACACAATAACTTACCGACCTATAACTAGTAATCGTTTGAAATTATTCAAAAATAAAGTTCAGAGTAATCTTTCAGTGTTACCTTTTTCACAGAATGAATGTAATAGTATTTATAAAGACTTGTTTGGCGTAATTCTACATCAATTTAACAACAATTTTAAAATCAAAACTATTACTAGGTCGAAAACCAGATTTAGTGAATGGGCTACTGCAGGCATTCATAAAAGTAGAAATAGGCTTTATGACCTATATAGAGAGAGGGAGGACAATAAGAATGCTGATTTCCTAAATTATGTTAAGAATTATTCGAGGACCTTTAAGCAAGTTTGTTATGGTATGGTTTGGTATGGTATTGTTATTTGTATGCTAAGGCATTTTTTCTTAGTCTTAAACTCAAATCATCTGAGAACAAGGTAAAAACTGTATGGAATATTATAAATAGAGAAACGGAAAAATCAAAAACTCGTGATAATCAAGTCACCCTGAACACAGGTGGCCATCCAATCACGTCAAATAAAGATGTTGCATTAGCATTCGAAGATTATTTTTCCAACATGGCAATTAATACTACGAAATGTCTTAAATCATCCGCGGTTGAAGCTCAATCATTACTTTGCACTAATGTCAGTAAATGTAATATAAACTTTGAATTCAGCCCTGTAAATTCAGATTCAATAGTAAAGATATTTAAATCGCTTAGTTTAAAAAAGACTGAAGATTTGTGGGGCACATCAGTTAAAGTGCTCTTTCATATCGACTGCTCGATCCCACAGTCAAACTGTGCAAACGGTTTTGTGGGACATATGTTCCTATTTATGATGTTATTTCATATTTTTAATAAATAAATAAATAAATAAATAAATAATATCATAGATGTAATTGCACCCCATCTAGCATTAATTTACAATAATTGCATATCAGAGGGGATCTTTCCAGATCTCATGAAATATAGTAAAGTCATACCTCTTTTTAAATCAGGCGAGATGAGTGATATAACGAACTTCCGTCCCATTTCCATACTACCAGTTTTAAGTAAAGTCTTTGAGAAACTAATGCTGAAGGATATGTTAGGTCACTTTAACAGAAATAAACTACTTAGCAATAACCAGTTTGGCTTTACAAGAGGTCGATCAACAATTGATGCGGCATCTGTACTCATTAAATATATATATAACAGTTGGGAAAAATCTTGCGACGCAATAGGAATGTTTTGTGATCTTTCTAAAGCTTTTGATTGCGTCGAACATATGACCCTTATTTTAAAATTAGAACATTATGGATTGTCCAATAAAGCTTTAAGCCTTATGTCTTCTTATCTAAGTGATAGAACTCAAACGGTTGTTGTAAATAAAACGCAATCTGTTGGAGCTACAGTGAAAATAGGTGTGCCTCAAGGCTCTATTTTAGGTCCTTTTTTATTTTTGGTCTACATAAATGACTTACCACCTTAGATGAACTTTGCGATATTGTACTTTTTGCTGATGACACTTCACTAATTTTCAAGGTAGATAGAAAAACCGTAGACTACAGTAGGATAAACGCCACTCTAGTTAAAGTACATAATTGGTTTATTAGTAACAACTTGCTACTAAATGCCAAGAAAACTAAATGTGTTAGGTTCGCTTTGCCTAATGTTAAACCGGTAGATTCTAGTATTTTTCTAAATAACGAGTGTTTGCTAATGGTAGATAGGGCGGTTTTCCTAGGCATAACAATAGATAAAAATTTGCAATGGAGTCCCCACATAGCTGCACTGGCAGGTAAACTAAGTTCGGCAGCTTACGCCGTTAGGAAAATTAGACAACTAACTAATGTTGAGACAGCTCGCTTAGTTTATTATAGTTATTTTCATAGTGTTATGTCTTATGGTATTCTGGTTTGGGGTAAGGCAGCTGACATACAAACTATATTTGTGTTACAAAAAAGGGCCATTCGTTCTATTTATAATTTAAATTCCCGTGACTCATTAAGAGAACTTTTTAAAGAAATTAATATCTTAACTGTAGCGTCTCAATTTATTAACGAGAATATTATTTATGTTATTAAGAATTTAGATTCGTTCACCAAAAACTCAGATATACATAATTTAAATACTAGAAATAAAAATAAAATAGCTATTCGAAAATTCCGTGTCCGTAAAGTATATAAATCATTTGTTGGTCAATGCATTCATTTCTATAATAAATTAGGTACCTGAAGTAGTTTTAAAGTTACCCTTTCCAGCACTTAAAAAATATTTGAAAAGGTCGTTAATGTCTAAAGCGTATTATAGGGTCGAGGACTATCTAACAGACAAAAATGCATGGCCTACACCCGAAACTTAGTCAATAGTAATTTGTTCAAATGCAAAGGCTTTATCCTGCTTTTTCTTGTCTGGGGGACACCGTTGATTTATGTGGTCATCTTGCACCATCTCATATACACATATATAAGTAGGTAGTTGTAGTTATTTTATTTTATTCTTTTCTAACTTTCTCTCCCGTAAGATTTTTGGCATGTTTTCCTGCTGAACTACTGTTATTTGATATTATATTTAATTTAATACTTGTAGCTTTATATAATGCTAGATTAAGTTGTACATACCATTGTAATATGAAATATGAAATAAGTTTAAAAAATGACTGACTGCTGAGTTTCTTGCGGCGTTTCTTCTCAGCAGGGGTCTCCTCTTGGGAAGCGCTGGTAGTATCTTGACGTGTAAAAGTGCCCGTGCGGCCTACTTACTGAATAAATTTCTTTTATCTTTTTATCTTTATCTTTTACAAGGGTGAAATGAAAACCGCATTACAGAATTTTATTCAAGATAGTACCAAACCAGGTCTGTTGACCTTCCTTCACCATCAGCCTGTTGACCAGGCTTCAATTTGGCTTTGTTAAGCCAAATTGAAGCGTCTAGACCTGGTACTTCTAGCTGTGACCTAAAATTACCCCGGATTGTGATTCCTACGTTCGGAGGAGATTATACAGAGTGGCAATCATTTCATAATCTTTTTTTGGCATTGATTCACACTAATGAGTCATTAGAAAATATACAGAAGCTGCATTATCTTAAGAGGAGCTTGAAAGGCGATGCAGAAGGTTTGCTGCGACAGTTTTCTATTACTGGAGACAATTATGTTGAAGCGTGGAAAATTCTGAAAAAAAGATACATAGCAAATTGTGTTTTTAAGAAGTTTTTTGGACAAAGAGCAATACCTCACGAGTCCGCGGCCTCCATAAAGCAGTTGTTGGATATATCCGTCGAATGTATAAATTCACTGAAGAATCTAAGTTTACCGATAGAGAAGTAGGATGGTATCGTGAATTACATCGTCGTATCAAAGCTCGATTCTGAAACACATAAACAATGGGAAGAATGTATTAGCCGAGATAGTGCTGAGGATTTACCTGGTTTTCAAAAACTGAAAGAGTTCTTGGAGACCCGGTTTCGCACGTTGGAAATGGTAGAACCTGAAAATAAAATAAAACAACCTGTTAAACCGAAGACTTTCCACGCCACTGCTGTCAGCCAGGATGCGCATTGCTTCTTCTGCACAGAAAATCATTACATATTTAATTGTAAACAATTTGCTAAGCAATCAATCGAAGAAAAGTATAACTGGGTTCAGGAAAATAATTTGTGCTTCAATTGTCTAATCCCTAATCACTCCGCTTATAAATGCCGACAGAAGTCAACATGCCAGGTATGCAAAAGAAAACATCACTCCTTATTACATCGAGATATTAAACAAGCAGGAAAAGAAAGACAAGCTACAGAAGAAACTGCAACAAACAAGTCAGAGGAAATAAAGGAAAAGGTATCAGCGCATGTGTCAAATGGAGAAGAGTTCCGTCCAAACATTCTGTTGGCAACGGCACTGGTGGACGTGAGATCAAGTTCAGGACAATCACACGTCTTCCGTGCTCTGATCGACCAGGGCTCCGAGGCTTCGTTCGTGACTGCGCAAGTGGTCGAGTTATTGGGTTTGAAGAAAGCCCAAATCAGCGGCGTCGTCTCGGGGGTTGGTGACGGTAACAAGGTTTATATTAATCACTTAGTAAGATTACATCGCACCTCCGATAAAATAGGGTCCTAACTTGAAATAGCGTAATTTTCAGTATTCGTCAACATGTGTCGCTATATTCATAAAAATGTTATATAATGCATATATTTTTTTAAATAACTCAGAGTGTTATATATCATTTTAAAGCTCATAGTGAGCCTTATTAGGTGAAATAAAGAGACCAAACATTATTCTCAAAGAAGTTGCGACTTATGACCCTATTTTACAAGGAAATTTAATTAATTTTAAATAAAAAAACTGCTGTTGAGATAAAACAATCTTTATTTTCATCAAAAAAATAAGAAATTAAATGCAAATCTTATCAAAACAAAGTTTTGTCACTTACAAAAATTATTATACGTAATTACAGAGTTATTGTACTCCAAATAATACTATTGTTTAAGGTTAAAAAATACAGGGGAGTGAAATTAGAGTAAAATCACAACTAACTAGCAGTCTTTCCATTGCAAATTAGCCTTTTTTATCTTACTTATTATAATATTAACTACTCGGGGCTCGTCATACTCTTACTTTATGGTTTAACCATCAAAAAACATCTAGGTATGAGACTAACAACTAATCAGTAGTCTTTCCATTGCAAATAGCCTTTTTTATCTTACTTATTATAATATTAACTACTCGGGGCTCGTCATACTCTTACTTTATGGTTTAACCATCAAAAAACATCTAGGTATGAGACTAACAACTAATCAGCAGTCTTTCCATTGCAAATAGCCTTTTTTATCTTACTTATTATAATATTAACTACTCGGGGCTCGTCATACTCTTACTTTATGGTTTAACCATCAAAAAACATCTAGGTATGAGACTAACAACTAATCAGCAGTCTTTCCATTGCAAATAGCCTTTTTTATCTTACTTATTATAATATTAACTACTCGGGGCTCGTCATACTCTTACTTTATGGTTTAACCATCAAAAAACATCTAGGTATGAGACTAACAACTAATCAGCAGTCTTTCCATTGCAAATAGCCTTTTTTATCTTACTTATTATAATATTAACTACCAGGGCTCTTAATCCCATTACTTGTCGGTTTAACCATCAAAATAGTATATCTAGGAGTGAAACTAGTAATCAATATCCGTTTTCACCAAACGTTAAAGACTTCTAAACCGTGACTAGTGACAGTTAACGATAGTTTATCATAGTATTTAGAAGCATCCATTAAAAGTAGTCAAAAATGGGTACAACAATAATTAAAATCTACAAAAATGTTAAAAAAGTCAACAAATCAACAACTTGTACAGCCTATCCTTAATAAGTTTAAGTATTTCTTATTCATATTAAAACGATGTAGGTAGTAAATGAATGACGATCACAACTAAACGTTTAATTAAAAACGTAACTACCAGCCCTTGCGTTTAAAAGAGTTCGTTATTATTTAACTTAGGTTCAAGAATCAGTCATGCATTGCGTTCCCTAATGTTAATGTTTAATCAAGTTAGGGTACGGTCAAGGAAATGTATTCGTGTACCTTTTTCACTCTTGTCACAATGACAATAAGAGTCAAAAAGTTAAGTACTTACGCGAATACATTTCCTTGACTGTGTACCTCGTAACAGTATTTAAAATTATAACGATTTAAAAAGCCAAATCCAAATTACACAAATAACTTGTACTATTTTCTTATTTAATAACAATATTATTTATACGTAACGAGTATTCATTCACTGTCGTAATCGAATTCACGTTACTGGCAAACGTGTTGGTAAAAAGCTGCATAAAACTGAGGTACATGGTTACTATTTATAAGACTCAATAAGTCTGATTTTTTTCTTTCGGGTAAAGAAGGACGTCTCTCGAATGCCATTTTTGGTTCAGGCAACGTTTGAGGGTGTTTCCGCAATTCGCTTCATTTTTTTTCTGAAAATGTTGTTTAATTAGTTTTTAACACTAATGATATAAAAATAAATAACATTTACAACTCGATAAAAACATCACGATAATACAAAATATAGTAATATATTGACTTATTACGCATAAGACTAAATGTATTTTGCTTTAATACCGATCCATTTCAATTTAGGTATACCAGCAAAACATGTAATTTATGTCTAAAATACAGTTATAAATTAAGGATAGCACTGTATTCGTGAAGATGTAATAGAATTAATAGCTTTATATTATTCGTGAAATATGGTTATAAATACGGGGACAAATTTGTTAATAAGCTAACCATATACTGTAACATAATGGTTTATTTCTATATATTATTACACGGATAATGCAAAAATCATTGTCAACTATCCAAAATAGTGTTACATTTCGAAATTAAACTGTATTGGAGATAACTTTTGCACGAAAAGAAAGTGTTATACCATCAAACATTGTTGCATTTCAACTTAAGACGGTTTTTTACATAAAAAAATAAGTTAAAAGATACTTACTTGTTAAAAAAACAGCACTATTTCGCGTTATCACATTATTTTGCACTTGAGCGTGGCGTCCGCCCGTCACAACTTCAAATGGTACACTAAATGAGACCACCCGCGTAGAGGCCCCATACAAAAGATTGACAGTGTTAAACTGACACAAACGCCATCTCTCGCAAACTAGCCGCACTACAGTTATGACTCTTTTTGAGGTAACAAAATGGAATTTTGGCTATCTTTTTGTATATTTAACTCAAAACCTCATATTTTCAAGTTAGGACCCTATTTTACCGGAGGTGCGACATATTAAGTCGAGGCAAGAAAGTAACTTCTCTTTTGATGTAAATGCTTATGTGTTAAGCTCGTTGACTCGTAGGTTACCCCTAAAGGAAATTCGAGGTTATGACTGGCCTCAACTTAAACATATGAAGTTAGCTGACCCCACTTTTTACGTACCGGGAAGAATCGATATTCTCCTCGGGGCGGATGTTTTTGGCAAAATCGTAGACTCAGCTTTAATAACAGGACCGGGCGATGCCATCGCTCAATATACACATCTGGGATGGATATTGTCAGGGAATATTAATTCAACCTCTATTAACCTTTTACATATAACCAGTTTACATGTTAGCAGGATCGTGGAAGAAGATAACAGCCTCCTGAGACGATTCTGGGAGATAGAAACAGAATTATACACAAATAAAAAAGTATGGACTAAAGAAGAGGAGAAGTGTGAAGAAAGCTACATAAACACAACAACAAGAGACACGACAGGAAGATATATAGTCCACTTGCCTTTGAAACAAAGCCTAGAAGAAACAAGTACCTAAGGCGTGCGGGGAAACTAAACATCAAGCCATCACAAGATTTAAGCAGCTAGAACGGAAGTTTGGAAAAACACTTGGTTTGAAAACAGAGTATAAAAGTGTTATACATGAGTACTTGAAGATGGGTCACATGACGAAGGCTGAACATGAAAACGGTAAAGCAATTTACTTACCACATCATGCTGTAGTAAGGGAAGATAAAGATACGACGAAGGTACGAGTGGTTTTTGATGCTTCGGCGAAAGGATCCCACGGTTTTTCCTTAAATGACGCCATGATGGTTGGCCCTACTATACAACCCGATCTGCGGTTTCTCATCACACGTTGGAGGTCACACAAAATTTGTGTTGTCGGCGATATTGTAAAAATGTATCGCCAAGTGAGAATGACAGACAAACACACCGATTTACAGCGCATAGTATGGCGGGATAATACATCTGAAAGAATAGAAAGTTATAGACTACTTACCGTAACATTTGGAACGGCGGCAGCACCATACCTTGCGGTACGAACTTTGATGCAACTGGCTGATGATGAAGTTACTAAGTATCCTCGTGGAGCAGCCATTGTTAAGAGTTCATTTTACATGGACGATTTGATGACAGGCCATGAAGAAATATCTGAATTGAAAGGTATCTGTGATGAGGTAAAGAAACTGTTAAGAGCAGGCGATTTTGAAATGCAAAATGGTCCAGTAACTCTGAGGAACTGATGAACTTTCTTCAAGAAGGCAAGGAAGTCCCTGAATCTGTGGATAGAATGGACATCAAGATGGATAAAGTGATAAAACTTCTAGGGCTAACATGGAATAGGAAAGACGATATTTTTAAGGTAACAGTAAACTTACCAGAGACCAGGAACCCTGTAACAAAGAGAGTAATATTGTCGGATGTCGCCAGTCTGTTTGACCCCTTCGGATGGCTGGGGCCAGTAGTAATCACAGCAAAGATTATGATCCAGAAACTGTGGCTCTGCAGTCTCGGCTGGGATGATGAACTGCCATCAGAGTTAATCGATGAATGGCTCAATTATAGAGACGATCTTCGCGATTTACAAACTATTGTAATTCTACGCTGGTTGAAGATGACATCTCATTGCAAGAATATACAGCTACACGGGTTCGCAGATGCCTCTTCGGTGGCTTATGCAGCTGTGGCGTACGTCAGGGTGGTGGATGAAGATGATAATATCCATGTTACAATGCTAGCATCTAAGACTATAGTGGCACCACTGAAGCAACTTTCCATTCCACGATTAGAGCTTTGCGCTGCTGTGTTGCTGGCAACCCTTATGTATGAGCTATCTGATTTATGGAACATTCCAATGCAATGTTTACATGCTTGGACAGATTCGATGTTGGTACTGTCTTGGCTGCAATCTATGCCTAATAGGTGGCACGTATTTGTAGGCAATCGTGTGTCAGATATTATTCAACGAATTGACAACGACAGGTGGCGACATGTTCCGTCAACCGAAAATCCAGCCGATCTAGCATTAAGGGGTGTCAGAGCAAGTGACTTGAGAAACAATCAACTGTGGTGGACTGGGCCAGGGTGGTTGAAAAGTAGTGAGATAGACTTTACAAGACGTTCTATTCCGCAAACTGAGTTAGAGATGAAGAAAACATTCCATGTAACCCTGGAAGACAAACCTGTTTGGGAAAGGTTTTCATCAATGTCCAGAATGAAGAGAGTACTTGCCTATTGTTTAAGAGTTGTTAATAAAACGAAAAAAGGTGAAACAACATATTTAACAGCGAATGAAGTTAATATAATCGAAACGAAATGTGTGAGCTATTATTAATATTTGGTTTACGGAACGGAAATAGAAGATCTGAAGAAGAACGGAAGGGTAAAAGCTAGAAGTTCGTTGATCAGCCTCACGCCTTTCTTAGACAAGAAGGGCTTGTTGAGAGTAGGAGGAAGACTGGGTAAAGCTAACATTCCGGAAGACACTAAACACCCAATTGTTATACCTAGTAAACGTCATATTACTAGGCTTTTAATCAATGAAGCCCATACAAGAACCCCTCATGGAGGTTTACTGCAGATGATGACATATATTCGTAGCAAATATTGGGGTCTCAAGTCAGCTGTCAGAGAATTTACCCGTAGTTGCAAAGTATGCATAAAGGATAAGGCAAAGATAAAGCAGCAACTGATGGGTCAGCTCCCAGCGTCAAGAGTGACTCGTGCCTTCCTTCACAGCGGAGTTGATTACGCAGGGCCCATACAGTTGAGGACGTCAAAGGGTCGTGTTCATAAGTCCACAAAGGGCTACATCTGCCTTTTTGTTTGTATGTCCACGAGGGCTATCCATTTGGAAGCTGTCACAGACCTGACTTCCCAGGCGTTCATCGCAGCATTTAGAAGGTTTGTTGCTAGAAGGGGACACTGTTGTCACTTGTGGAGTGACAACGGGACCACCTTTGTCGGTGCAGATAAAGAGTTGAAAGGTATGTTTGAACAGGGAAAAGCCAATGTGGCAGCCGAGGTCGCTGAACTTCTAGCAAATGACTGCACTACCTGGCACTTCATTCCACCAAAGGCTCCTAATTTTAGTGGGATATGGGAGGCTGGAGTCAGGTCAGCCAAGAGACATTTAGCCAGAGTTAACGGTACCATAAAGTTGACTTATGAAGAGATGGCGACTCTCCTGGCTCAAGTTGAAGCCTGCCTAAATTCGCGACCCATCTGTCAATTAGATACCACCATTGACACTTTGAACCCGCTGACGCCAGGACACTTCCTAATTGGAGAGCCACTAATCAACATTCCGGATACAAGTTACGAGAATAAGAACGTAAACATGCTAACGAGATGGCAATTTTTGCAAAATAGGGTGCAAGACTTTTGGATGAGATGGAAATCCGAATATCTTAACACCTTACAACAACGATACAAGTGGCAAGACACCGTACCCTCGCCGTGTGTTGGAGATATTGTTATTATAAAAGAGGATGAACTCCCGCCTGCAAAATGGTTGCTCGGAAAAATAACAGCCTTGCACCCCGGTACTGACGAGCTTGTTCGTGTTGTAAGCGTACAATACAAAGGAGATAACGTGATGAAGAGGCCGTTATCTAAGTTGATATTAGTGCCTACAAAACCTGAGGAGGATAATAATTAATTTTTTGTGGTCAGTTAATTTCATACTTTGTTTAGGAACACTCAACTCTACAAGGTTAGGAATTTTTTAATTAAGTCATGTTTGATACAAGTCTAACGAAGCGCAAGCTTTAAAAAAAAAATACCCCAACTGCTGTTTGGATAATGTCGCAAAGTGGTGTTACCTATCATGTAGGTATTTGTTTTTTATTTCTTCAAATTCACATTTAAATTTTGATATAGCCTATGACGTTGTAGTGGTTGAGATGAATCTAAACACGTATACTTTGTTAAAATCTGTTAAGCCATTTAGTATTTACGAGCGGGCATTGAGTCAGACATGTATACGAGTTAAACACATAACCCTCCTTTTAGGCTTTGCCGCAGTCGGGTAAAAAGGGGCATGGCATGTCATGTATGTTTGTTTTTTGTAATACAGTCCACTGAAGCTAGAATAATGTTAATGATTTGGTGTCCTACTGTTATGCCTACATTGTATTTTCATGAATAAATAAATAAATAAATAAATAAATGCTAATAATTGCGTACTGCAAAACCAAATTTAGATCTTTTGAGATTTAGTAAGTAAGTTAAAACCAGGTATGATCTTGTTTGTTGCCTGATCGTCCTTTTTATTAATCAATAAGGTTCATTTCTGTTGCCTTATATTATGTTATCGACGCCGATGGTGAAGCGATCGAGCGTGGCGGCTAAACCTTTGTTATAGGTGATTGAGGGTTTTGGATAAAACTCTAGGCATTAGTAAACATTGTTTTGTTCACGGATGCATTTTATTATTTAGATTAGGTAATTACCTTAGATTTTTTGTAGATGTAGGCTATGAAGTCTTATCAAAGTTTTATTGTTCTCTAGTTAAGTAGGTACCTAGTAAAAAACAGTTGTTTTTGGAGGGCCGTATGTTTGGCTCATATTTTGATTTTACGCATATCAGCTGGCATCCCATACATCTTCTGTTATCCCTATTTATAGATATGTATATGGTTAACAAGCCACCGTTTTAATATTAGGCATTAAGGTAGTCTGAATAAAGTAAGCTTTGAGAATAGACGTGAGTTTCTTTTTGATCCACCTGCAAGCAATAGTGTACCTTATATCTATGTACAAATATAGTTTATATGTCAGCTGCCTTACCGCAAACCAGAATACCGTAAGACATAACACTATGGAAATAACTAAAATAAACTAAGTGAGTTGTCTCAACATTAGTTAGTTGTCTAATTTTCCTAACGGCGTAAGCTGCCGAACTTAGTTTACCTGCCAGTATAGCTACGTGGGGACTCCATTGCAATTTTTTATCTATTGATATGCCTAGGAAAACCGCCTTATCTACCATTTGCAAACACGTCATTTAGAAAAATAGTAGAATCTACCGGTTTAACATTAGGCAAAGCGAACCTAACACATTTAGTTTTCTTAGCATTTAGTAGCTAGTTGTTACTAGTAAACAAAATAAGTACTTTAACTAATGTGGCGTTTATCCTACTGTAGTCTATGAATTTTCTATCTGCCTTAATAAAATAGTGAAGTGTCATCAGCAAAAAGTAAAATATCACAAAGTTTATCTACTATTGGTGGTAAGTCATTTATATAAACCAAAAATAAAAAAGGACCTAGAATAGAGCCTTGAGGCACACCTATTTTCACTGTAGCTCCAACAGATTGCGTTTTTTTTTCAACAACTGTTGAGTTCTATCACTTAGATAAGAAGACATAAAACTTAAAGCTTTATTGGACAATCCATAATGTTCTAATTTTAAAATAAGGATCGTATATGATCTACGCAGTCCAAAGCTTTAGATTTAGCTTAAAATATTCCTACTGCATCGCAAGATTTCTCCCTACTGCATTCTTAGTTTGGTTAATTAATTCATTTCTTTAAAAATACAAATGAATAAATTATCCGAATGTGGTTTTTCAAGAAGTGTAGAATACGTGTACTATTTTAAACAAGGTTTCGTTTAGGTATTTATATATTCTTTTAGCACTCACTCATTGAGTAATGAAACTTCAATACCAATCAAGAGGCAATCTTAACTATGATATATGATCCGAGCTGAAGCTTTACTACGTGTTATGCGTATCTGTGTATGTTTAAAGTTCAGTGGTTATCCATATGAATGGCTTCTGACTTAAGAATAGATTATTAGAAATGAGACCCGTGGCCTCTACTAACCAAACCAATATACAAGTGGAACCGTACCTATCCATGACTCAACAGGGAATATGCATGATTTTTTTAAATCGCAATTCTCATCAAAATTAAGTAGAACACCAAAAGTGAAATTAAAATTATAATCGGCCAAGAAATACGGATTATAGAAGCATTTTATACAAAGACGCACTGTGACGTCATGTAACATGTTGGCCGAATAAACTCCATGTTAAATTCTGTTTTGATAGAAAGAGATAAGTACAATCTTTATTAGCTTATATCTTGGTTATTTTTACAGCAATTGAACCACAGGCGTCCGTCCGGTAGCTTACGCACATAAATATAAGGTAGCGAATACCATCTTGACTAACTTGAATACTTCTGACGCATCTTGAGGTATCTAACTCAAGATTAGTTTATTAATACGGCTCCTACCTTTTTTGGCCACTTAAGGTTGAAATAAGTATTCATAAATAATTATGATTTAAAATTAATGTAAAGATAAAATATAATAGTACATTGTTCAACAAGGGACTAAAATAAGCCATAATGACACGAAATGTTTAGCCACGCGAGCGATCGAGCAAGCGACAGGTGGCTATACTTCGCGTGTTATTTTGTTTGTTTAGTCTCGCGTTAAACATTCTACTTTTCACTTTGAATGAGAGGGAAAGAATGCCTATATAAACTTACAATATTTAACAAATATGTAACAAAGTTTCTGAAAAATTTGTTTCTAGGTACAAATTTTTGGAAAAGTGAAATTTTTAAATGCTTGCATATTTAGCCTACGGATTAAAACATGAAAACTATTAGGACCATGCATAATAAAGTAAAGTTATCCTTAATATATTTAAATAGATTCATATTCGTAATCATTAATAGTTTTTCACGAAATTAAATCGTGTTTGTTATAATTTTGCACAGTTGTCATTTTGAGTTTATTTCCACACCCTAAAAATGTTCCATACACAATCACTGAAAATGGCGATAATCCTCCATTCACAAACACCGTCATTGGTTGTTTAGGGGTTTTCAAAGTAAATAAAAAAGAAAGACTCTAATCTTTAGAGATTAATAAGGAGCTTTAGTCCCGATGCGCAGAGACTAAAGTAACATTTTAAGAGCATGAGAAGTAAAAAAAATATGTTGTAAGTTCGTGTCATGATGCTTTACATATTAGTTAAAAGTTAGAGTGGCCAAAAGCGGTACTCCTACCCTACTTAAGAAGACAGTGCGAGGCATAGGTTCGAATCGCGGAACAAATTTTGTGTGTGATGATACTGATGATATAGAAGCAGAAGGTAAGGCACATATTTAAGTAGGTACTTTATGACTATTGTTCATTTAATATTATCTTAACCCTTCACTAAAAAAAAGGTTTTGTCTGTTATTGTATTTTTTGCGGTATCGCGCTTATTTGTTTTAGGGAAAGTTTGATTGATTGAAATTCGAAGGGCCGTTCAAAACTAAGTGATAATTGCCCCATTCATAATTATAACTTTTATTAGATGAACCATAGACAAAAACACGTATAATATGTACATTCATTTTTGATCGATGTAGATAAAACACTAAATAATTGTTTTTAATTCAGGAAGTCATCCTATCATATTTCACTTTTATTTACAGGCGCATTGGAGCATAGGTTAAAATGGTTTGATTTTGATCTAGCTTTGCAACAAATGTCAGAGGATTGGACCTTTTATGTCCGCAGTGGCAAAAGGAGTAGATTCAACTCGGATGCACATGTGTGTTGATCCCCTTTGCCGGCCAGACAGGGTTTAAAAAATACCTTTCATTTAAGTCAAATGCACGAGTCCGGGATTATCCTCTATGCATGTCGTTTATTCCAGGCACAATTTTAAAAATGTTTCTCAGCAAAGACGGTGGGAATAACTCCATGCAACTGTGCTTAAAGCTGACGTTTATCTTACGAAAAATTCCCTGATTTTAAACTTGCATGATTAATATCCTATACTGAAAAAATACCCAACTAATTTTAATTATTCTTCTGATAATGTACCAAGAATAAAATCACATTCATTCGCGTGTGTGTAAACAAAAATTGTATGGTTAGAAAACAACATTTCAAAACTCCATAAAAGGCGGCGCCGGCTGTGGGCGGAGGCGCGGCGGGCGGAAATTTATAGTGCGTTAATTTATCTTAATTGCTTTTTAACTGACGTCAGTCAGTCAGTTTTTTTTTACAAATACAGTTGTATACCTATCGTTTTCTCAAGTTGTATGAGACAAGCATTTCATATGCCTCGACGGAAACGGGATTGCCTGACTTGTGTATCAGCAGGCCTCGCTAAGGCTCGGGCTGCATACTACCTAGACAGGCAATCCCCTGTTTTCCGGGCTCTACAATAATGTACTTTTGTGAATTTAGGTTGTTTAATATCAAATATTAAAACATAATATTTTATGTTAACTCCATGAAAATATATATTTATTATTCAATCGCTTCATTTGCATAAACTGTAATAAATATTCATTAGTAACCCAACGTCGTATATCGGTCTCGCAGAGTATACTGCCATTTCGAAACAATCGATACGACATGTAAAACATCCCTTATATTGTTTACCTTTTTATTTACGGAAACAATATAAAATTGAACGTAGACGTAAATCTCTAATTTTCCACACCTAGTCCAATTATTACATTATTGTTTATTACCAACCAAAATTTATTTGGTTAACCGATTTACCTCGAACGTTAGATTTACGCAGGCTCGTTTTTATGGAGGTTAAAATTTCAATACAATAAGCGATAACTTTTCTCTCCCTTTGAACCTGGAGTAGGAGATGTTTTATAAATTTTAAATATTTTATAGATATCACGAAAAGCTATGTCTGTACTTTTTTCTTTTCAAAGAAATATTAATTTCTTAGAATTAATCTAATTTGAAACACAAAAAACAGAAACTTACATACGTAGTCCTGTATAATAACCACGACGTATAAAAAATCGTGGAAATTGGACTTGATTTAGCAAGTCAGAAACGTAATCGCCTGGATTCAAAGTTGTGTGGATTTTTTTGACAGTTTCGCGACTTTAGCGGCTCTTCGCAATCTTCTTAGCTATTACTAAATACCGTAAAGAGTTTCGACGGTAGGTCATACCGTTTCCCTAAAACCAAAAATAATAAGGAAAAATGCATGTACTTTTCTATCGAATACGAATCTTTAAACAATTATAATAAAACTAGAGGATGCCCGCGACTTCGTACGCGTACAAGTAGTTTCGCGCTACTCCCCCTATTTCTTCCCGTTGGAGGCCGACTTGCGGAAAATCGTTTCCTAGTGCATGCACCCTTAGAGTTAATAAGGAACCTACGCGCCAAATACTAGGAATCTCTATACCCAGAGGTTTGGACTGTGCGTTGATATGTCAGGCAGTTTCTTCTTATATAATATATATATATATATATATATATATATATATATAAAATAATATATGACAATCAATCAGTTAAGTATATTAAATTTCGGAGTCATGTGCACGCGGGGTCTGACGTCTCTCATAGCGCGCTAAAATGTAGAGTTTAAACCATCGCAATCTGTTCGTAGGTAAATCAGTAAAAATAAAACAAATGTTACGCATAGCATTTTTGTGACATGTGTTTTGTTATATATATATATATATAACAAAACACATATAAATTTAATATACTTAACTGATTGATTGTCATGGAAGAAATAAGTACCCACTGCCTTACTCACATTACTACACCTGGAATGTGCACTCTAATATATAGTTCGATGTTATAACAGAAACCTAGTACTATTTAATAGTAGATTATACACCGAGGGCATATACACTGTTTTATATCATGGGCGCAATATTGTATCCTGAGCAAACGAGGGACTCCAGATTTGTTACGAGTTAATTCCTGACCGAAGCGAGGGTATTAAAACGGAGTCCTGAATGCAGCGAGGGATTCAGGCTCGCCCAAGATGAAAACAACTTTATCCCAAAGGAGAATACTCTACTTTTCTCACCTTTTGCGAGACAATAAAAAGCAAGGCTACTTATTAGAAACAACGTCAAATCTCAAATCACTAACGCTTTCGTCACTCGACATTTTCATTCAAACTATAATTTTTCAACTTCAAACTTCTGCTTACTAATACTGCATCGTTTTGCAACACTCGCGGCTTTTCTTTTATTTTGTTTTTTTTTGCGTATATGGCTTGTAGTGGCCAGGTCAATTTTCAAATAAGTTATATAGAAACCTACAGCAAAGGTTTCTATGGAACAATTTTTCATACGAATTCAAATCTCATCATTACCCGCCGGGTTATAATATTGTTTGCATAATATATAATTGAGCAATTTCGAGCATGTTGTGTGAAAAACAATATAAATACCTTAATAACAATTTCTAATTTTTTTATGGTTAGTGTATGTATATTCCAGTAGTACACAGTACCTATCACTCCCATGCATTGATTTATAAAATAAAATATAAATTAAGTACAATGTTTAGCAAAGCATGGCATCGCCAATCAGATTTCAGATTTCTAACAAACTGATGCGCCGCACTAAAGAACAAGCCTTTTTGAATATTAGACAAGTGTCGACTTCACTTCACGAGTTCGGACTCGGCGGGGAGTGGGGGCCGAGCACGTTACTGTGACGTCATGGAGCTACAGCAGTGGTTCTTACTTATAGTTGACTAGATTCATTGTCCGAGACTCAAATTCATAAGATTTAATAGTCTTATTAATGGTTTGGCTCGGCATAAAAGAGAAGGGCTAATGATTAGGTCCACTTATATAGGATACTCGTAATCATATTAGTATTGATTTCCGGGGTATCAGAGTGCCGAATCACCGTAGGTACGACTTGCTTAATGTAGGCTCAAATCCCCTTAAGCGATTGAAAAACCACGAGCATAAAAGATCAGGTTTTTAAGACTTACTTATATAGGATATGATGTTTTACTTTGAAACCTTCCTTGCGAAATGAATGCATTATTCAATGTCATTTCCTGTCCTGCTATGCAGGCGCATTTTTAATTAAGTCGCTAAAGCGTAATAAATCCTTTAGAGTTAATACAGAGTGTCCCGAAACTTTAGGTAATTAGCCCAGCGTAAGAATTGTCCACTTCTATAAGTACTGGCCGAGAATATAGTTTCAACTTTCAAATGTTTTTAGGAGTTCTCTACGTTCTGACCGTTTCGTTTCAAAACGAATGGATTATTTAAATTATGTAATTCAGTATGTTGCTAAGTTATTGAGGTAACCTGTGATAGAATCATCAACTATATCTGTTTTTAACCAAAAGAGAGCCAAAAGTGTACGGCAAGTTAGGGTTCTTTAAAAGTATTAACAAATCACCAATAACTTTTAAACTATAGTAGTTTACGTGACGGTTGCGTAATGACAGGCATTACAACATGAGTGTGGTTTATGAAACGAGCCGCAAGGCGAGTTTCATAATAGATGACACGAGTGTTGTAATGCCAATTACGCAGAGTCGCGTACAATACTTTATCTACACACATATTATAAGTATTCTAAGATGGGTTCAGAAGCCGAAAGGCAAATGACCTGCATTGCTACCAGCGCTACCTGTAACATATTTAAGTACCTACCTACCAATTTCACGAAACGATGTTAAATTTAATCAATGTTAATCAATTGTTGTCTACTTGGATAAGCAGAATTTTCAAGGTCATGAAAACTTCATTAGGATCTGTCTCGAATAGTACAAACGATTGTAACTGTGATTGAGAAGACGGAGAGGGTATTTGGAATCCTGTATAACATGATATTTACTTATATTTATATTTACTCCTCAGCCTTCCCTATGCCATAAAAAAAAAAAAAAAAACTCTACAAAGAAATGAACTTAATGAAATCAATTTACGACTTACGATACGACGAATTGACAACAAAAATGGCGGCAAAAGAAACCTGTCATGTGTCACAAATAAAAATGGTTTTTCTTTTTAAATCATATGATAGACATACTAATAAAGTCCCTATTCTCATGTCGTTCGAAATTCAAATATCCCACGATATTGTACTAAAAAATATACCGAGTTGACGTTCCAATTGATACTAGAATTGGACCTATTTAAATTGTGTTAATTTTGGAACATGTTCCAAATTTGAAACTCATAACCTTACCAAAATCTATACTGTTATAACCATTACAGTACAAATTTTACCTACTACCACAGACAAGAAACTTTTCATAGTAAAATTAGTTGCAATAATGCTGGTCATTTCCTACGGGTTTTGAACGCATAAAAGAGGACTTACGATATGTGCGTAGATAAAGTTATTAACTTATTGGAAAATTAAAACTAGGATCGCATGTGTAAAACGATTTTTAATGACATTCAATCAAGATAAGCACTTGTGTGTTTATGAAAGACCCTCATTGAGTACATTACCTTAATTTTAGTAACAAAACTTAAATAAATTAGTCCCAAACTTAAACCTAGGTAGGTATCGAACAAGGTGGGTTAGGTTTCATTACGGACTTTTATTCTTAGGCTGATATAGTATCCTGTCATTACATTACATACATTCATTACAGCATGCAATAACAAAAAAGATAATACTATACATTTTTGACAACGATATCCTAACTTAGGTATTTACCTATATATAATAATGTTAACGACTCAGAAAATATGGCTGCTGCATATTTACCCTTATCTGGAACGATTATCTTTTTGATACTAGTAAAGGTTTCTTTGTGAAATCACGGGAATGCGTGTGTGTCCTTTATTTAGAACTTGAACATATATAAAATAATTCTTAAGAGATGGCTTAATACTTTATAGTATGAATATTGTTATTAAAGCGGAGTCTGTGAAAAGCCCTGTGATTGTATTAAAGTTCTTGTCCGCATCCGATCTTCAAGCTTTTAATTTCATGGAACCAATTCTCAACCAAGACGAATACGCTTCGTTCGACGACGCGCTGGTCTAGTTGGTAGTGATCCTGCCTACGAAGCTAGCGGTCCTGGGTTCAAATACCGGTAAGTGCAGATATTTGTGTGATGAACGCGAATACTCGTATTTGCTCCAGAATTATGGATGTTTTCTATGCATTTAAGTGTAGGTATATTTCTCTATACAAGTATTTAAATATCGTTGTCTAGTTGTCTAGTTGTCTACTCATAAACTCATAATACAAACCTAGATCTTAGTTTGGGACTAGTTCAATTAGTGTGACATTGTCCCCTGTTTTTCATTTATTTATTATTTACATAAACATAAACTGCATTGCCCTTAAAAGAACTATTTTTTAAATATATTTTATTCACAGTGCTTGCTAGTGACAGCAGTATACTGAAAGACTCAATTAATTAATATCGAACCCTTAATGATGAGCTTGAATGTATTGATGCATGTCAACCTACGGTGCGGCTTATGACTAAGGAGGTATATAGGTAGGTACAGTCGCCATCAGATATATCGCAACGAACGAGGTGCTCATAAATATCTAAACACGTCTCTATATCAAGGTGTTAAAGTACATGTTCAGATATTTTTGAGCACCCTGAAGAATATAGATATTTTTGATGGCGACTGTACTACTAGTCCAAGCCTACAGCTTAGTTTGGGCCTAAATAGGTCGATTTGTGTAATTATTATTTTTTTAAACCATTTTGGCACATTATTTACGTTAGTAAACATTACATCAAGCTAGCACTGTTTATGGCTTACGTACCGACATGCTTAATGTGGGTTATTTAGTACAAAACTTTTACTATTTCAAATAGGAGAAAAACTAAAATGCCAGCAAATTGTGATATTAATAAAAATAATGCTGAAAAGGCTCTTCGCAAGGGTTGGCTCTTGTGCAGGCTGGTGTTAGCGTCTCCTCTTTCATACGACTTCGGTCATTAAAGACGCAACTGCCACTGTATAAAAATGTCGTTAGAATTGCAAATGAAGAGTTATTTGTTAACACATAAAATGTAATTATAGGTAACATACATTGTATTGTTAGAAAGTATTAGCATGTTATCACAATAGTACGTACTTCAGTAATCGTATAAGTTAGCTTAATTAATGTGATTTTAACTCATTTCGTACGTATACCTTCAAAGCTGTGAATAATACCCTTAAATACAAATACTATGACAACGTGTGACGAATAGCTACGTATACTGATCCGAATCGAAACGACGCGCGTCCTAACCTGAAGCTACTTATTTGAACTGGTATACTTCTTCTAATCTGGAAGTCTAGTCACTATCAAATTAATCCAAAGGCCTGCGAGATCGTATAGTAAGATTGGTAGGTCTACGTTATGTCCATAGATAACCTAGGAGCTTTTTAGATTAAGCATGTTAGTCGTGAACTAATTAAAGTGTGCCCTTCGAAAAGGAGACGGGGCTCCGCCACCGCCCAGTCCTATGTGCTTCGTCACCAGACGGGACTCACCCTAGCACATGGATTCTAAACAAAGCAAAAGGATGATCTATCTTGGTAAGGTCAGCACGTTTAGTCAAGTCTCTGTATGCTAGGGATACCTAAACAGAGAGGTCATCCTACAAATTGTAATAAATTGTGAATTTTAGTAAAGCTCTTTTGTTGGGATTTTTACTGTATAAAAAATTCATGGAAATGAAAGACGTGATAATAACTGGTCGCTGGTCTAGAAAGCCTTTAGATTTCATTCCTGCTTCCAGATCCTAGCACAGCTCTCCCAGTGCTACTCCCTGAATATGGGCATTCATCCGCCTCTTTTGTTATCTATCCCGTAGGATGAGAAGGCTTCATTCGAGCCACCCCAGGTATGCGAATAGCGCGAGTATTACGCTAGCCTTCGTGGAGACTATGAAGGAACGCAGAGGCAACGTCCAGCGAGACCTTGATCCACATCAAGACTCCGAAACATAATTCGGTGCTTAAGAACTCTTCGCTCGAAGAATCACCAACCTTAGGACTAATTGGGTATGGCACTGGGAGATCACGCACTACAATCTGGGTGAACAACAAGGATAAAGGCTGTGGAAGGGATAAGTATTATCACATAGTATAAATAGGACACAACAAAATCAGATTAGAAGTCTGGAAGCTGTAACGAATGTTGATTAGGAATAAAACAAAATATTTTATTTATAAAGTAATTTTGCTATGAAGACGAAATCCTTCTCGAAGCTCTGGCCGAAGAACGCTCCTAAGAATAAATATATTAAAATTATGAAGTCGTAGCTCCGAAGTTCTGGAGACTTTTATAGACATTTTGTTTAAACACTTACCCAAAAGTAGAACTTCTATTAGAGTTCTACAAGATCTGGGAAAGTAACCAGATCTAGGCTACTAAACTACAATACTTCACTTTTACTAGACACTAGTTAATTGAATAAGGTATTCGATGCTCTCTTTGTCGGCTTCTTAGATCTCTCGTAGAACTCTTCGGTCGCTCCCCATCGCGCTGTCTCCGGTCCAGCTCCAACTAACCAATTTTCCCTGGTTCTCTGTTTCGAATGCCTTGCTGCTATAATTAAAATGATCTATTTCTCTACTTTAAAACTCTAACCATCTACCTATTTGAATTAACTAAGAACCTTTTTACTAAGCCTAAAGAAAAGGACAAACTACCCTGGGACAGTCGTGTCGCCCTTTAAGCCAGTTTCACCAATTCCTAAAATCTAAAAAAAGGGACATACGACTCTACCAAAACTATTGTGACATTTTAAGGTCGGCTACACAAGCTTAATGTTGCAAGGTGAAAACTCCTGGCTCAGACAATCTAAAGTCGTCCTTACACCACTCATCCCCATTATCAAGACACGTCTACACCATCTAACTTATATTTGTGAGAAGGACATTTGTCAGACTCAGCGTCGTGTCATATACGGAAAATATGAACAAACAAACTGATCCAAGTCGTGGTCACATTTGGTAGGACAGGAATGTCAAAAGGCGAAATTTATGTTAGAAAATAGCAACTGGAGAATCAAAAATTGGTATTTAATGTAATTAGAGACACTTTATTCGAAAAAAACCAAGCTAACACTAATTTAATACCTACAATGATATAGATTAAGAATAATTTTATTTTAGACGAAGAATACAAAAGTCATATGATTATCAATCAGGAAAGCAGCCAGGTAGTGCGATAACTTACGAGTGTGACTCACGAGTATAAAAATATTGGAGAGATGTTGATGTTGAAAAGATAATCTGTCTGTAAACACACAAGTGGTATTTTTGTTTCAATGTCAATCTTCTAATTCTTGTATTATTTAATGGCTTTTACTCCTGTTATGGTGTATTTCGCCAATGTCGAGTTATTAATAGACAATTGCTATATGGAGTTATATCACTCGCAAGGATATTGTTCGGTTAAAGAATATATTATCTATTGCGCACTATACAGAACCACATGTGGTTAGCTCCACGCTTCTGTCTAGCCCTCAACTGAGCTGTCATGCTAACTATTTCATTTCCATTCCCTGTGCTGCGTTATAATTAGCGGAATAATATGAATTTCATTAACGTAATTAATACGCGTTATGTAAAATTTTGTTGGCTAACGTGTGTTTAAAATTAATTTGGTTGATTCAAGTATAATAGTTCTTTTTCTTATAATTATCACAATAGTTTATTGATACGATGCCATTTTACCATTTTCCTAATTATTACGTATTGAATTCCTTTACACGAGCACACGAGGGTCCCTTAGCTTTCAGCATAATTCTCTATACAAATATACTAAGGCAAAGTGCAACACAGCAAATAGATTTGGCTTCCGTCATTTAATCAAGTCCGGAGGCCCGGATGGCCGGTTATCGTTGCACATGCAGTGCACCCTGCATTGCACCCTAGGACGAGCTAGCAGCCATGCTTCCTGCTCGAAGAAGCCGCTGCAGTGTTATTTAACTGCACATTATTTAGTAGTGGTATAATGTAGGTTCACAAGCAGTTGGCGTATAGTAAGAGCTATTTATAATATAATATTGATTAGACGAAATAAACAGTTTATAATTGATTTATTTCAATAATAGCTGACATTATGATAAAACAAATATTTCCCTGTTCAATTAAAATAAATGTATTCGGTGTAGGTCATTTCTAAAGGATACTACTTTTTAGGGTTTCCTTAGTCAAACTAGGAACCCTCATAGTTTCGCCATGTCCATCCGTCTGTCCGTCCGCAGCTGAGCCTTAGTTCTAAGTAACTAAAGTCGGCTTCCCATAATATTTTTAACCTAAAGCCGTAGATACCTACCTACCTACCTATTCTAATGATTTTTTTTTGCGCTTGTGAAGGCCGTTTTTAATTTTTTTTAACATTTTTTAAATGACTCCTCACTCTAAAGTTTCTAGTAACTAATCCGACGTAATATAATACATTTCACAACTTAACTTTTGTAGTTTTAAGTTCTTTTTATTGGTTATGTGGACGATATCCAGTCCGTGTATGACTAAAATATTCCTGACAATACAGGCGGATCAAATCTATGCCACAATCATGTCGTAGTAAGTACCTGTTCAAACATACAATTGTTACAGTTAAAATGTTGTAAAAATAACCAACAAATATTCGTACCCGCATGATAGCTGTGTAGTAAAACGGCTTAATCAGTCTCTTACCGGATTTTATTTTTCTAAGAGTAGTACAATGGCTTCAAATTTTCCCGTTCTACCGTATCCAATTGCACATTAAGCGAAGATAATTACAGTTCTTTGTTAAAACAAGTTAGTGTGCACGAGGCCGAGGCCCATGGCTTATCGCCGGCGCGGCGGCGCGTCCCTCTTCTCATTCCCGCCGCGCGCAAATCGCATCATGCGCGGCTGCAGGCTGATAGCTAATTAATCACTGCCTCAGCAAGCGTCGTGATTTCCTGTGGGACTTTAAAAAACCTATATATGTATTAAGATAACAGTGAGAAGGGTCGGTCGGCCGCCGAGCGTAGCCGTCGCCACGTGACATTAGCAATTTTTCTCCGTTTCAGTTTTAATGTAATGCGCGAACACTGCAGTTTTTTAAGCGATTGTGGGCTATGCTAGTTTTACAATTCAACAAAAGACAGGTAATTTAAAGTTAACATCTAAAATGACAGTTTGCGAGCCATGCGAATTAGAAAAAACCAAGGCGATTCGTGTTTAACTGTAATCTAAGTGGATCTAATTTGATAATCGCCTTTGTACATTCTCTTTTTTAATCTTCATTGTATTGTTTTTGATTTTGTTTTTGTTTTGTCATACATAATTTTTTGGGTCTAAGATCTGAATGGGAGACGACCTTGACCCGGAAGTATTTTATATCAAATTTAATATGTTAATATATGGCGAATAGGCAGGCTGAAAAAAATCGGTCCAGTCCAGTATATTAATTACTTAATTAAAAATGTTCTCTTTTTTGTAAATTGCACTAGCTTCTTTATTGAGAAATTACATACCAATCGAAAGTATGAACACTAAGTTTGGTGCAAATTATAAGTACCGACTTACCTCCTTTATCTTACCTGCCTACCCAATAGTTATATAATGATATGATTTGCATATCCCATTATAGAATTTATATTTTCGATTGGTATGTAATTTATTTATTAAACAAGCCGCTGCATTTAAAAAAAATTATTTTATATTTTTTCTCAAACATGCTATGTAATGTCGGCGTTATGTTAGTTATTTTTCATCACACTTTCACGTAAACAGTATCTAAATATACAAGTTAACTGGGCCGTAAGCCCCATATAAAACCCTCGACCTTTTTTTTTCATGAAAACCTAGGTCGGTAAGTAATTTTTTTTTAATTTATAGCGCAGCACACCGTTCATGCAAGTTCAAGCAAGGAGTTTACACGAAATTGAAAAATTGTTTTATAAACAGTTATCTAAACAGTAATTTCATTGCAATCTCGCTACATGTTATAAATTTTAATAAATAAGTTTTTTCTGCCCTATAATTTCATTTATTTACTCGCAAATGTGATGAAAAACATTGTATGTTTCACGGGCGGTACGGGAATTACGAACCTCGACTCAGAAAGAGCCTCGGAGCCTTCTACTAGAGCCTCGGTCGTAATTCCTTACTTACCGCCCTTAATACACAATGTACTATTAGGCTTCAAAGTGCCACGTTTCCGACGGAACAACTCGAGAGAACTGTAAAGGAATTTCATACGAAATTGAAGGCCTAGGCCGGGAAGTGTTTTTTTTTAAATTTTAATTTGGCCATGGTGGCTGTGTTTATGAAAAGGCTAAACAGCTGTTTTTTTTTAATTTACTAAGCCGTGCATTCAACAAAGCGTTTGCATGTTTATTTGAAGTACCAGGAGCGCAGAGGTAATTAGGAGGTTAGCACGATGCGGCGAGCCCCGCGCGCGCCACCAGCGGGCCGGCGGGCGGGCGTACTGAGCACTGTAGGTTACTTTTAATGTTTATGCACTCCTAGTAACTATTTGACATTGTAATTTTTGTTTTAATTATTTTAATGAATTATGTTTGAGAAAAGCACTATACATACTTCGGCGGGAAATATGGGGTTGCCCGCCTCAGACCTATATCCGGCCTTGCTTCGCTCGGCCGTCTATATAACTTCGGCCGGCAACCCCTTTTGTCCCGGCCTCTGTAGTAATGTACTATTTCATCTCTCCTGTTCGGAAAGTTTAATTTGAATGGGTGGATAGCCGGGTGGAAAATTGCGTTTTCATCTCTAGGGTGGAAAGTAAATTTTTTTTAATAGCTACGATTGGCCACGGAGTCTAAGATAATTGAGCTACGTCATATTATTAAAATAAAAGATTTTCATATATCCAAACTCGGCTATACGTTAAACGATGTATTTATTATGGCCTATAGGTTCATATGAAAATCATTTTAAGACTGGTCTATTTTATTCGCAATTTTAGAAAATCAACATCTACAATTATTCCTCTATTCTGCTGCCCGCCATAATGCCGTGATAGCATAGCATGACACTTTTTCTTTCACGTTTCGGCATGGCCATCTAGAAAATACACTACTGCCAACATTAGAAAAGTTTAATCGAGTTGGTCACGACCAAGGAGCTTATTATACAATAAGGAGGTTGAACACCGAACATCCGTTCGAAACAAGAAATTTGACCTTTATTACGTCACGAATATATTCCATCTCTTTCTTTAGTTAGGGTAAGAATGAGATGGAAGTCATGCTCCTTGGCCGTGACCAACCCGATTTAACTTTTCTAATGTTGGCAGCATGTGTATTTTAACTTTTTTATGAATCTAGAAAAAATAAGTTTTCAATAGGTAAAGCGGGAAAAGAGATTAAATATATTTAGGTATACCGTGTCTTTTTTCCTCACAGTCGAAATGAAAAGTAGAGTGTCTAACTCGGGTGAAATTACCCATTTCCCCTCGAACTATTGGCGCTCTCACTTCGTTCGAGCGCCAGAAATATCTCGGGTGAAATGGGTCACTTTCAACCCTTGGTTATCAATCTACTATTAATTAAGTATTTATATGGTGGACTGAATTGTTTTAGCCTACCTACTCGCCATATTTTACTATATTAAATTTGATATATAAAATACTTTTTATCGAATAAACAGCCCGGTGAAGGTCGTCTCCTATTTGGATCCTCTACTAATTGTCCGCAAAAGTGGAAGATTAGTAACAACTGCAAATAATTAATTACAAATATTATACAATTCCAGGAGACGTATCGAAGGTGGGCTTGCAGTACCATAGTGCCGCTGTGGGTGGAGGAGGGTGGCGAGGAGGGCGGCGAGGAGCGCGGGCGGTCGCGGCGCGCGCCAGCGGAGCACGCGGCGCGCTGGCACGCGCGGCACCTGGAACGAGTGGGCCACCTGGACCGGCGGCGCGGCGGCGGTGTGGTGGGCCGCTGGGTTCGCGCCGCCGCCGCCGGCCCCGGCCGGCCCCTTGCCCGCCTCAAACCCTGCCTCTCCGTCTGCCAGCTCGTCGAGCAGCACTGCCCCTACTTCCTGCCCGCAGACCGCGCGCCAGCGTATCCTACGCAGTATGCCGGCGAGCCCACATTTCTTTGCCTAGGTAATGCAGCAGTTCCCTAATGCCCCATCATCATAACAGTAAAATACGTTGACCTCTGAATGACAGCAATAATCGGTTTGAGTAAACATCTGACGACATTCTACTACTCGTCTGTCCTTGTGGTGGTTTACGCACTTTGCATCTTTGTTATGGTCAATTTTTGATTTGATTAGCCATAAAATCTCATGGAATAGGTACTAATAATACTGTACTTAATAATAGTTGCCCAGTTCGACCAGTAAGATTTAATCTTGATTCCGGTCATTTGTTTTCCTCTAATTTTACATATCTGTAAACAAAAATTAAAAAAAAAACTTATTACATTAGAATCCAGTAGGACGTTTATGAACGTAAGTTTAAAGGTTTTTAAATTTAGATATTGCGCAAGTGGTATTTAACAAGCAAGCAAGCAAGTGGTGTTTTTAGTTGTTTTTGGTAGTGCTTGTAACGAATTGAAATAATTTACGAGGAAATGAAAGCCCAAGAATGGTTGTTTTTTTTATTATTATTTGAAATAAAGATTTATTTAGGCATCTCAATCAAAGCATTTCATGATTGAAAGTCCCATTTTTATTCAAAATAATTTATTAAGTAAAAGGAACTTCACCTTTTGACAAACGACTAAATAATGTGACTAAATAGGGACGTTGTTTAGGGTTCCTACCTGTTTGTCTGCCTGCCTGTCTGTTTCCCTGTTAATCTCTATGTTACACTCACCTTATCGCAGGAATTCTTAGTCACAAAGCTGAAATTTTGTACACATAAGTAAGATGTTTATACTACGCACTAAGATTATTATTGATTTAAAAACAAAAAGAGTTTGCCTCCGGTACATGTAATACCAATGACTGTTTTTTTATCTAACTATAACATCGTGTGTGGTATTGTAGAAAAGCTCGTAAAACATTATGTGTATGTAAATCAACCTTTAGATTAGAGACACCGTTAAGGAAATATTTAACTCTAAAATTTACATGTTCGTTACAGGTACGCGGTCCCCACCCCTTTCGGCTTAAACTACTAAATCCACTGTTACACATGTTTACTACTAGCACGAAAGCATGCTACTATTGAGTAAATGCTACCTAATAGCGTGTGTGTATAGGACATGCTTCTATTAGGCATGCTTTTTATTGGCATGCAGGCTAATAGCACGCCTTGCTATCTTTGAGCGTGCTACCTGAGAACGGGGTGGAAGGGCGAAAGGTAATAAATAGCAAGTGTGAACGCGTTAATGAACATGCTAGTATCGATCTGGTTTGCAAGGTGCATGCGCGTTTTTGATGTCCTATTCCTTTTTTTCTCTTTCTAGCTGAGAGAAAGTTTTGGATCCAGCCGTAGGATAATTTTATTCAGTTTCATGCGGATGACTGTTTAAATTGCCATGGTTTTGTTTGAACTGGCAGAGAGTACGCTATCAAATAGCATGAGTATTGGAGTGTTTGCTTTGAGCATGCTTATTCAGGAGCATACTCGTACTTAAAACTAGTATGCTTATTGCTAACAAATGTAAAAAGTTCATAAGCATGCCAGTATCAACACTGTCAACACTGTCTTCGGAAAAGCCACCAAAACTACCACTAAAATTATAAACTATTTCTTTAATTTAAAAATAACCTTTTAGTTAAACACAAATTTAACTTAATACAGATAAAAGACACCATAAACATACTTGAAATAACTATCACACAATAAAAGTATTTGCAAAATAATAACTTATCTAAATTATCACATTTTTTTTTATCCCATGCCACCAAAATTTGATACGCATGAAGATGAAGCAAGATGGTACAAATCTTTCACCATCTATCGCTGGAGTGGAACTGATCGAACAACTGGCGCCATATTTGTTTGTTTAATCATGTTTCGTTCGATCATAAAATAATTTTAAATAGGTATTCACCTGAAAATTGGAGTATTTCGCTATGACATGGTATAAAAGTATAAAGTGTTTCTGTTCTTTCAATCGATTATTGTCATTTTTTATTTTGATTTATATCCATTCTAATACTCTCGTTACTGCTGTTATTTGTTAGTTTTATAAAGTCACAATTTCGTGATTCACCCGTCTCCTTATCCGATCGAGTTCCAGTTTCTTTTATTAGATAGCTGATAAATCTTTCATTATGTCTGCCAAACATAATGTTAATATACTATAGTGTATACTTCCGAGGCTGTAAACCAAAATAGTGAGTTTTTATAGATGGCTTTTTATATGATATCATATATTTTCGTAACTGTACTACTCAAATCACGTTTTGTATTATGGCATTATAGAACATTTAATTTCCGTTTATTTGATTCCGCACACATGTATATTAGCCCGGAGTATTTGGACGAAACATTAGACCTACTTTGCACGAATAAAAAACGGCATTTTTTTCATTATACTTAGTCGGTTCATAAGTTCTGTCACTGAAAGTTATTTCAATTTAAGAATAAAGTAAAAGAGTTTCATAAACCTGTAGTACATCAATCCAAACCTTATTTTATGTAGAATAAAAAGAAGCGTCATATATAATCTTTACTTTTGCCATCATTTGATGAACGAGCTTTAAGCATTCCATTCGGGGCAGGGAATCATGGGTCAAAACACGCACGACCACGATACTGATAACGGCTACAACTTTTGTAAGAGTTCTCGTATTGAGTCAAAATTTGCGTGACATATTGATCAGACTTTTATCTTTAAATTCTGATACAAATGTGTTTCCAAGCAACTAAAGATCCGCTTATACACCGGTCAATCTTCATGAGGCATTAAATCGACACTACGATTTCACATAAATTTGCAGCAATACGAAAACGTCAGGAAATTAGACATTTGTCGTCCGCGCAACGTTTTTTAGGGTTCCGTAGCCAAATGGCAAAAAACGGAACCCTTATAGATTCGTCATGTCTGTCCGTCCGTATGTCACAGCCACTTTATTCCGTAACTATAAGAGCTATACTATGGAAACTTTGTAAGTAGATGTATTCGGTGAACCGCATTAAGATTTTCATACAAAAATAGAAAAAAAAACAATAAATTTTTGGGGTTCCCCATACTTAGAACTGAAACTCAATTATTTTTTTTCATCAATCCCATACGTGTGGGGTATTTATGGATAGGTCTTCAAAAATGATATTGAGGTTTCTAATAAAACATTTTTCTAAACTGAATAGTTTGCGCGAGAGACGCTTCCAAAGTGGAAAAATGTGTGTCCCCCCCCCCCCCCCCCCCCCGTAACTTCTAAAATAAGGGAATGATAAATGTAAAAATAATATATGATGTACATTACCATGCAAACTTCCACCGAAAATTGGTTTGAACGAGATCTAATTTTTTTTTTTTAATACGTTATAAATCGTAAACCGCATTTTACCTTTCATTCAATAATGGTACGGAACCCTACGTGCGCGAGTCCGACTCGCACTTGGCCGGTTTTTATAACTGTTCGGGTATATTATATGGCGAAAATTAGAATTTACTCTTTTTCGCTGTCCTGTACAAGTTGTCGAAAGTCAGATACTTGAAATTAGCTTCGGGCAGCCGATGATTGTGTATGCCTCGGGGGAAACGGGGATTGCCTGACGACGTGGAGTTATAAAGTTTTGAGTATTTAAATTTGTGACATCCACCGTAACCAAGACAAATTAAATACCTAGGCCCGAATTCTAGTATTGCAGTGGTAGCAATGTAGGATCTCTTTTCTATTGTTATTCTTTTACTCGGCCGCCATTACTTTTAAATAATTAGCATTGACCAAAAAAAATAAGTCATGGTGTTTACATTCTAATTCAAAAGAATAGGTAATTTTAAGAGACCAATTTCGTTAATTTTGTATTTGACCCAATAGTTTAATTTTAATGTCTTTATTTATTTGGCAGACATTTTATGGATGACATGATTAATTTAAATTTGGAATGGCATTTTCTTGTAAATAACATACGATAATGATATCTAATGATAAAAGGTGATTGTAATAGTAACACGTACGATATACCTAGGAGGGATTCCAGCCGAAAACAAAAGTCAAACAAAGGTTAAATTTTATTTTTATTTTTATTATTTTTATGGCAAAGAGAAGGCAAACGAGCACACAGACCACCTGATGGTAAGCGGAAACTGTGACCCATAGACATTCGCATTCACAAGATTGCAAGCCTAAGACTGCAAATGCGTTGCCAACTCTGAGGACTAAGATGAAATGCCTCTATGCTAGTCATTACACCGGCTGTCTTATCCCCAAACCGGAACACAATAATGCAAACACTGCTGTTTGGCGGGAGGTTAATGGATAAGATGGTGGTAGCGATCCGGACGGACCCTGCACAAGGTCCTACCAAATCTACTTTTATCGAAATATCCGAAATAGATAAATACATATTTCAAAAACTTAATGATGCAGAAAGGATTTAAAAACTTTATCCCTCGAAATGGGCAAAAATATGAACAATCCCAATTGAGCTATAATAATGTACTATGCACCTGTACATAATTACAAATTACGCATTAATTAACATTCGTATCGTGTTATAAACTTGCCGAACCACTCACATTGTCTCGTTGACTCGTGTATTTAAATAAACTGTAATAAAAGCCCTTGGGTTTCTTTTTCATTTGGCAACCCACTTTTATTTCTGTAACTGTTAATATTTCACGATTTATTTCTGTACCTTCGTATAGATAGACCCTATAGGTTAGGTTAGGTTAGTTTTTATAAAAATCCTGATATATTTACAGTTACAGAAATAAACGTGGGTTGCCAAATGAAACGGTACATTCGACCAAACGTATTTCGGCCAAAACGTTGAGAACCAAAATAGATGCATGTTTTACAAAATCACTATACGTTAGCCTTTTCATTGTGTCCAGTTAAGTGACTCTCCGCTCCTGCTAATTAAGTCTGAAAGTAGGAAATAGTGATCGATGCGCGGAGTGCCCACTCCACTTATTCAATTTATGATGTTGAACGGGCTATATACAAACGAAAGTCCTTTTATTTTTGTCCGATAAAAAGGGTTGTAATCGAGTTCACTCAGGAGCCAAAACGGGACAGTGTGCGTTTTTCATACTAAAGAGGCTATTTCGAAGCCTTGGTTCCTCGCCAGGGAATGCTTTTAGCGAAATCTGATGATGAATACTCCGAGCATCGATACAGGACTTCCAGAGTACCTAGGATACCCAACAGAATTAATCTGCGGTTAACGCTGGAATTGCGCATGTGCAGAAAAACATCTAAAATGGCAATACAATGTAAGGAAATCCAAGTCCGGGGGTTTAGTTCAGTGAACTCTTAGTTTAGAAGGTTGTTTTTTTTTTCAGAGATTACTGATATTCATGTTTGACTGGGACATCGGTCGATTTTTAGGGTTCCGTAGCCAAATGGCAAAAAACGGAACCCTTATAGATTCGTCATGTCTGTCCGTCTGTCTGTCCGTCCGTATGTCACAGCCACTTTATTCCGTAACTATAATATGGAAACTTTTTAAGTAGATGTATTCGGTGAACCGCATTAAGATTTTCATACAAAAATAGAAAAAAACAATCAATTTTTGGGGTTCCCCATACTTAGAACTGAAACTCAATAAATTTTTTTCATCGAACCCATACGTGTGGGGTATCTATGGATAGGTCTTTAAAAATGATATTGAGGTTTCTAATATTATTATTTTCTAAACTGAATAGTTTGCGTGAGAGACGCTTCCAAAGTGGAAAAATGTGTGTCCCCCCCCCCCCCCGTAACTTCTAAAATAAGGGAATGATAAATGTAAAAATAATATATGATGTACATTACCATGCAAACTTCCACCGAAAATTGGTTTGAGCGAGATCTAATAGTTAGTTTTTTTTTAATACGTTATAATTTCACAAGTGAATGGGGAATTTCACAGTGCCTTGGTGTTTAACTGTAATGCTGTGTAATTTGTTTTCCAAATAAATAAATAAATAAATAAATAAATAAATCGTAAACCGCATAATTTACCTTTCATTCAATCAACTCCAATATAAAGAATAAAGAAAAACATTTATTTAGATATATAGTGTACTATCGAACCAACGGAACCCTGACCCACCATGGAACCTTGTCACAATGATTGACGTACGATTGTCGTATAGCGGCGTATGACAGTCCTAACGTCAATCACTGTGACAAGGTTCTATGGTGGGTCAGGGTTCCGTTGGTTCGATAGTACGTACGCACGTACGGAACCCTACGTGCGCGAGTCCGACTCGCACTTGGCGGGTTTTATTTTAAATCTTATAGTTTGACATTGTACGTTACGCAAAAATACTAACAGGACAAAAAATATGCTAAATTCATTTTAATTCATATATTCAGCTATAATTACGAAAATTAAACTTATATTACTTTGCACTTCAGAAATATTCAAAAATATCAAATATCGGTTCAGGCAAATATGTAACAGAAACGATAGTTGTTGAATAATGGAACATATATAAACCCATATCGTAATTTCTCTAACTTAAACATTACATTTGCATTAATGTGTTTAATTTTCTTGTCAATAATTAAGATTTAGCCTACTAACGAAAAGTTTTTATTTCCGTGGACGAATTTGTTTAATTCTGCAAAAATATATAAGTTCTACCAATTCTCTACAAACAGTAACTAAAGTTATCCTGTTAACTTAATAATCTTAAATTTTATTATATAATTTTTCGGGGTGCCCCTTGAAATCTCGACAAACTTTTCATCGAATATCATTTCATCGAAAACGATTTATAGAATATTTAGTATAAATATTATCTCTTGTAATATTTTGGCTTCATCGACTATTCATTATAAATTAAAACAATTATTAGAACAACGGTACAAGGATTTTTAAATGCTTAAAAATATATTTCATAAACTATTCAAGAGACACAACAACTCAATATTACTAAAAACTAGTTTGAATTGCAACACATTGTTATGCGACAGAGTACACATAGGTGCGACGACGAGCGAAGCGAGGAGGAGTGTGTTAGGTGAACTGCGACCTAACAGCGCGCGAAGCCAAGCGAGCGAAGCCGAGTGAGCGAAGCGAGCGTGCCGCGGCAGCGGCCGGCGAGCGTCAGAACAGATTTGTTTTATTTCTAAATAATATATTGGATAATAAAGTATGAAATAAAAATCTGTCCCTTAAAGTATATATTTAATAATATTTATAAACATTAAAAATCGGTGTTTGAAAAATACATCATTTAATTGTTCGATGTAAAGAATATTCGATCAAATGAAAATAAGCGAAACGTTGACTTTGAACTGAAATTCGATTAAACGTTTGTCGATATTTCAAGGGTAAACCAATTTTTCGATATTACTTGGAGAGCTAAGCTTCAACACATGATTTAAGAAAAAAACAGCTGTTAAGATTTTTTTAAGGTTCTTACCTAAAAGTCCCGCATTATACCTATAGGGTTCATAGAATCAGAATAATTCGCAGTTTTCAAAATACAGCGGCCACCATTTTAATGGCGTTATATTATTATATCCGGATCCAGGTACTTTACAGGTAGTTTTAGACGATTTTTAAGATAAAATAACATATTTAACAACATACTAAAATTTGGTGCTGGTGTCACAAAGTAAACAAAGTATGTTTCACCTAACTATCATGCACGAGTAATTCCAAAACGCGTGTTGAAGTACACTTTGTGGCGCTCGTACGCCGTACTTTATAAAAAAAAGGTTAATACATAAACAAAAAGCAAGCTTTTTAAACCCGACTGCATTTTTGATATTGTTATGAACGCGTTTATTAATGCTACTATATTCGTACATATTTGAGATGGTCACATTAAGGCTTTTAAAACGATACCTATATTGTAATAATTAGAAGACTTCTTTTTGACATTAATTATTTACATTTTGCAATTGTTATTGTTTCAATTTTAACAGTTTAGGTGTCCTATGTAACCTGGTATGGTGAAAGGATTCTAACGTTACCGCAGACATTTAAATCAGCTAAGCCGTAAAGAAGTAATCCATGGTGGAATAAAGAATCGTACATACATACATTCATGAACCCTGAAAACATTAAACTCCTTTTTTTGGGCAGTCGTGTAATTAATTGTAGGCAATTGTCTCTACTTTAATTTTATATGTATATTATAACTTTTTTTATCGTAAAATGAGTCGGAAAGGACATATTGTCAAAAAACTGCTTTGTGGCGACTGGCGCCATTGTTCCAATATGGCGGTGCGAGCGGTAAAAATACGAGGTGGCAAGGTCGTCGGAAAGAGGACATCAAAATCCAATTTGCAAAACTCCTGGAAAACTTTCCAGGTATCCACTATTTTTTAAACCAAGTGTCTGTATTATTATTTTAATTTTGTCTCAACATGGTACTTTGAGTAAGATTATCTAGAACATAAATGGTTTACCAGCGCATGTACCTACTTTACACCCGAATTGTTACGTCGGCCGTTCAAAAATGTGGTCCGGATGATTACCCATTTAGTCTTGTTAATTTCTTTTAAAAACTACTTTGCTGTAAACCCCTAAGTTGAAGATAATTAATTATACTTCATAAAAATAAATAAAAAGAATTGAAGCGTAACGTAAACAAAAAATCGCAGTTGGTTATGTTTATTGTTTGTGAGTATTTTTCGTATTTAACTATTACTTACCTATTATTTACTTCAATTTGCACCACATTTCTTTGCGTGATCCTTCTCCCCAGAGTAATTTTTCCGAACCCAATTACGATCAATTTATTGGTAGGGGACCCAATATTTCCAATCATGAGGTTCTACAATAAATCAGGTCATCTAAGTAGGTCCCTACATAGGTCAGGAGTACTCCTCTCCCACCCTCATCCTATAGCTACTGCAGTTCCTACCCAACTGCGGTATGGCCGTTTCCCTCCAATATCCACCCAAGTAACAGTGTCCTATAACTCATCCCTTAGTCCCTTTCCAAAAGGATACCGGCTTAGCTGGAGAATCCGTGAGTACCCTTGCTTAGACTGCCCCATCGTTACATTGGGCAGAATTTCCAACGGCGTCCTGTTTTTCCACACGTCACGACTTGTTTCCCAATTTTCAAAAAGCAAACAGTCGCGTTGGGGCATGGTTTGGGGATGGGGGGGTTGTTTGCGGAGGTGTGGATACCAAGATTGCGGAAATCTATCAGTTGATGAATGTAAGAAAAATGTATGTACAGTAACCAACAATAATATGTTATCCAACATTGGGCTCAAAAATATCTGACACGACTTTATTCCTACAGGTATAATAGCGTATCAGATATTTTTAAGAAATTTTCAAAATGTTGTATAATAAATAATTGCTGGTGACTACACAAGGTGTGAGTGAAACGAGGAAGAAAGGACGTGCGTGCAACACCCGCTCGTGACTATTATTGTCCCTGATAAGGCTACAGTATATAAATGAATAAAATATGGATTTAGGCGATTTGGAAAAAAAATATCTACTTATTCCTTAAGAGGTGAAATTAATTTTGTAAGACAGTTAGGTCATTTTTAAGTTCGAAACGTGGAAATCGTCGTTTAGGCCATAACTTATAAATAAAAATATGTCTTACGGTGGTTTCGGAAAAACTACCTAAATTAAAAAATTAAAAAAATATAGTTAAGAAATATGGACTGGTCGATCATAAAAAAAAAACCCTAAAGCCATGATATGCGTGGAAAGTACGGGTGTTCGCTCTTGTATAATGTTAAATACATCTTTGATATCTAGAATAGTCAAAATTTGCCCCTAATAGGGTGACATTTTGTATGTGAGTTTGTTATTTTTATGAATGTTCGTCTCTTGACATTGACTAATAAAAAACTGCAAGCCCGCCTGAAGCTTGGGGTCTTACACTATAAGTGTGAAGTTGGTATGGATATTAAATAATTTTCAATGTTACATACATTATTTGAATGTTAATATTGCGACTACTAATTACAAAAATAAAATAACTTTGAACTTTGGGTAGGAAGTTAATAAATGGACTGGACTACTTAAATATAAGTAGAAAGAATGTTTTTTTTAAATCTACAGTCAATTAAAAAAACTTGATGGCAAAACGTTGAATGCAGGAGCAAGCAGTGAATATTTTTTGTACGGCAGTTATTTTGTTTGTTTGAGCCATGAAGTAAAAGTTATCTATGTAATTTATTATAGACCGCTGTTTATACTAGCATGAATTCGTGTCCCACTGATGAGCAAAGGCCTCTCCCGACCGACCGCTTACTTTAAAAAAAACATATTCCGGAGATTTTTTCGAAAAATAAACCGTTTGAATGTGATGTAAACTGTATCTGTACTATTTAACGGAAGTTCTGACTCTCCGCCCGTGGAAAGAACGCGGAAATCTAAAACCGACTTTATCTAAAAGATGATATAGTTGACGTATTCCAATTCGGACCGGTTTTAGGGGTCAAATGAAAGACATTTCTTAACTTTAATGTTTGTAACTAATTAAATATTATTTATTAATTATTAACTGTATTGTAATTTTGAGCCATTTCGAGGCATGGGCTTTTCGAATTGATCAATGCAGTTATTTTAAATATGTTCACACATATGGTTCATAAATGTTCATTCATAGTTAACCCTCCTGGTTAAAGTCATTGTCGCACATTCCATTCTAAAAAAACTGGGGACAATGTCACACCAATTGACCTAGTCCCGAACTAAGTTTTAGGCTTGTATAGTATAATGCGTACTAGACAACGATATAAATACTTGTATAGAGAAATATATACTTAAATACACTCAGGAGCAAAAATACCGGGTCAGAGTGCGTTATTCATACAAACGAGACTAATTCGAAGCCTTGGTTCCTCGCCTGGGGTTGTTTTGAGTGAGGTTTAATGGTGGATACTCCAAGGTTCAATAGAGGAGGTCAAAAGTTCTTAAGATACCTAACTGATCGCACAATCAGTTTACACCACAGCGGGAGAGTTTGGGTCAACATTTGGATTTCCTTACATTTTATTTCCATTTTAGATGTTTTTCTGAACATGCACTATTCCGGCGTTAACCGCAGATTCATTCGGTTGGGTATCCTAGGCACTCTGGAAGCCCTGTAATGCTCGAGGTATTCAGCATCAGATTTCACTAAAAGCATTCCCTGGCGAGGAACCAAGGCTTCGAAATAGCCTCTTTTGTATGAAAAACGCACTCTGACCCGGTATTTTTGCTCCTGAGTGTACATAGAAAACATCCATGACTCGGGAACAAATATTCGTGGGTCAATTTCAACATTTCAGATGTTTGTCTCATTTCGGTGTAATTTTTAAGTTACGTGTATTTTCGAACGTTTTTCATTTTAAACTACGCATTGTAAGGTAACGGCACCTATTACCGTGGGAGTTAAGGTAGTTTTCAAATCAGAGCCAAAAAATAAGGGAATCAAGACACCCTAACGACCAAAAGGATTTTTTTTATAAAAGTGTGTTGATTGAACTTTTTTAATTTGCACCTTTATGACCTCATTTTAGGTGATTATTTGGGATAACATAAATATTAAACCCAAAAAGTCGGATTCTCCTATTACCGTGGTATTGGACGGGCTTTGACCCTATTACCGCGGATGAGGCTCCTATTATCGTGGGTAGAGGATAAATGTATTATTGGTTCCGTACATTTAATATTTAACATTTTGTTTTTTTTAGTAAATCTACTTAAATACAACATTTAAAAGTGGATAAAGTTTATTTTTAATTAAAACTGAGTAAAAAATCAACATTATTTATTATTATTATTTTTTAAATAATCAGTCTTCGTTTGAACAAAAATCAAACTTCTTCTTCTTCTTCTTCTTACTTACTTACCTTAAAAAACATACACTTAATACTATTATTCCAGTTTTCGACAGACTTATATAAAAATCCAGTCTACCAAATAAGCGTTGTACCATCAGTTAATACAACACTTTCCGTGAGGGTAAGCTTTACTATCAAAAACATCTTAATTTTATTAAGGAATCCGGACTACGGTACCCTAAAATTGATATTTCATTAACTGCCACACGGTAATAGGAGATAGTATGGGATCCTTACTCCGACCCATAAAAAATCTAAATACCTCGGAACTAGGTTCCCATACATCCTATTACCGAGGGTTATCTTTTCTTACCCTCGGTAATAGGATAAATTCACGGTACTATAAAACCTCATTCCGACCCATAAAAAAATTAAGCTATCGTGACGTTTATTAAACAAATAAAAACTTAACATTTTAACCATCTAATAAAACAAAACTCATAAAACTAAAAGAATATCTTTAAATTATATCTTTATATATAAACGACTCAAACATTTAAGGGTTTCTATGAAAACAAGTAATATAATGCACAAGTTTATAGTAAAAAATAAGGCCTTATTAGTATTTTTCATACCACGGAAATTGCTCTTTAACTGCTTAGATATATAAAGTTTTTTATAGCACTAAAAAAAAAAAAACCAACAGCAGATATAAATAATAAAGGCCATTGAAACTAAAGTACCATTTTTGCTATTACCGTGGTATACCTCGGATTAAGGAGCCATAGCAAAAAACGAAACCGATTACCGCGGTATTTAATATTCTAATTTTAACGTATTTCCAGACAAAAATACACAAAAATAGTACTTGGAAGTCGCAAAGAAAACAATAAACAATAATTTAAAAATCTTAGCATTAGGATAGTCATTACAACTATTACGCAAATCACTAAATAAAATGTGGGTTTACTTACGTGTGGCGTCTCGCGTTTGTATGGCAAAACCTGCTCCTGCGCCGGCGTCTCGGATACTGGCGGTTTGCAAGTTGTTTATTTGATGCATAAACACTAGTGCTAAAAAAACCGGTAGTCTACAAACTACGCTTTGCTCGTGTAAAATAAGTTTCTTAGTGAGAAAATCGACTTGTTCATAAAACGCATTTTTTAAAATACCGCGTTAATTGGTGTCGATTTTGGGGGGAGCGGTAATAGGTGCCCTTACCTTAACATATTCTAGACGTGATGTTAAGGGACACTCAATATCATGAATAGGTAATGAGCAGTGATCGTGGAAAACGGTGCAAAACTTTAACAAAACTTGTAAAGCTGACATAAAGGACAACTTGCAACCAAGAAAAACAACAATATTATTAAAAATAAGAATAACATTGGTAGATTAGTGTTCTATTTAACTCCATATCAGAGTCTCTGATTTGGTGTAAGGATTATTAATAGTTTCATGGCTGTAATGTAAGTTTTGTTAAGTTTTATTAAAGTTTTGCGTCGTTTTCCCCGATCATTGGTTATGAGATATACGAGATAGAATATTTGATGAAACTATGGAATGATAAATACACACCGAAATGATAAAATGTACCCACCGAAGTGATATTTACCCACTGGAATGATAGAAACTACCCACGTAAATGAAATCTTATCCACCGGAATGAAAAAGGTCAATAATTATTATAATTATAAGTCTTTATTTAAGTAAAAATGACATTAGTGTTATTATTAACTATCACACTTATAAGCCTTTATTTGAGTAAAACTTACATAAATGATTTTAATAATCATCATAAATTTAAGTATTGAATCCAATAAAAATGTCATTAATGTTATTAATAATTATCATAATTATAAGTCTTTATTTGAGCAAAAATGACTTTAATGTCATTCATATTTATAAGCCTATAATTGAGTAAAAATTACAATATTGTTATTGATAATTATCATAATTATTTGAGTAAAACTTACGTAAATTATTTTAATAATCATCATAAATCTCATGGTTTCTCGAACATATAAGGTTGCTTATTGAGAATGCACGCACTAAAATGTGTTTTAACTACTTAAACTCGCCCCTTGGACATTCACTCGGCGTTACGAACGACAGACGTTGTGAGAGAATCACTCCCGAAGCGAGCAACCGAACTACATCAACAGTAAAAGTGGATTCTAGCGTTCCTTCTCCTTCCTTTCTTTTTTTTGTACTAAGTATAGAAAATATCCGAAGCATTCAAATAAGTAATATTGCCGTATTCGAATTTAATTTGTGTCGAATATTCGAATAATATGAATATTCAAATTGCCAATACAATGTTAAATAAGTTCTAAATTGTTGCTAATAATAACAAGTATTAAATGGACAAGTCTAAGAAAAATTACGTTAAAATGTCATAATTAATAAGCACAACATGCTTTACTTTAGGCTGTACTTCTATTCAACCCGCGTATCTCTATTTACCCTATTTACTTAATCATTTGTACGTATAACTGCATAAAAAAATATTCTTAAATAAAAGTTATGAAGTAAGTCATTTTAGCCTGACAAGTCGCGGTACGACCCTTCAATTCTGTTATATTGATTCCGTCACTTCAAAGTCGTCTATATTTACACATATTTATCTTATTTTTAATTACTCGGATTTTTTTTATTCTAGAATCACAAACAAAAAATTTTATAATGTGAATAAAGGTCGTTCTGCAATTTGTCGAATTAAAATAATGATCAGTCTGCATTTTGATGTAGTAAGGTGGGGGAAGATTGAATGGTTTTTTTATGAGATGGACAGTGTTGTGTTAAAACCCTCGTAAAATAAAAAACTATTTACTTTCTTTCAATTGCATAAATTGGAAGGAATGGGCAAGGACTATATTTTTGTAATCTATCGATAAAACTCGGTTACGCCTATGCTAATATATAAAAATAATTAAATAAAATACATTTTTGACTGAAAAATAGACGGGTTAAGATGGAATGGCCGAGGGGTAATATTGACATAGTGTCTAAAGGCTTTTAAATGAATGCAAACGGTTACTGTTGCTCGTTATTCTATAGAATTCCTTACGGTTAACAGATACATATGATTTTTGCGTAAATATTCCTGATAGGTAACAAGAAAACAGCAGTTGAAAAAAAAAGTATTTTAATCTTACCCCGCTTTACAGGGAAAAGGACAGTGATACTCAAACTTTTGATTGTATATTCTTCGTATAAAAATCCTATATTCTGGAGCGGATACTGGTATAATTAGTATTGGTTTTTATGGCTGAAAAAAAACAACATTCCTTAGTTAATACTTTATAGACCCTTATTTAAAATAAAAAGTAATGCCTCATCGTGGTGTACAGTCGACTAAAAAGATATATATACACATCCAATATTCAAAAATATGTATCCACATACCACAACCTTAATCGCCAGACAATAGAGTCGTGAATACTTTTTTTTAAACATTGAGTAGGTAGTCTCTTTGTAGTTGACTGTACATCTGATTGTTTTTTTATTATTTGGGGAAGACTTCACTCAAATCAACTTAGTCCCAAAGTAAGAAAAACTCGTTTTATGAGTAAAACTTTAAGACTTATATGAGTACTTAAATAAACAAATAAGCAAATAAAGCTAAATAAACATATATTTACAGTACTATTTATGTTATCGTGATTAGGTCAGTAAATAAACCTTACGTAATTATTTTTTTAAGTGCAAAGTTTGAGATTATGTGTCTTTTTCTATGACTTTCAAAAACGGGGGAAGATTGAAACATTACTATTTCAATGTTACCCCATCGAAATTGGCTGGGTAAAGATGGAAACTTCTCGTAAATCTCAATATATGATGAATAGCTACACCTAGCACTAGTAAATAAAAATAAAATCTCAAATAACACATAAATAGTCGGTCAGAACTTTTATACTTACCTAATTAATCAAGTTATGAAACACGGGGTAAGATTGAAAATCGACGAATTCACCACGAAATGCCGACCTTCACAAAATAGCACATAACACGCGTCTACTCACTCTGAGCGATCACTGGCGACTGAGCGGCGAATCGTTACAAAACGGCGGCTTAAATGATTGATACCAGCACTAAAAAATTAAACAAATTAGGGAGTTATATGAGACTTTTAATCTTTCCCCTTTTTTCATCTTCCCCCACCTTACCCTAATACCTACATATAAGAATAAAATAAAGAAAAAATACAAGAGCAAAGGGCGTGGATTTCTGACTTTTATATCAACACAATATGCACAAAATAACAGACATTTGGTTATCATCATCATTTAGTTATAAACCAAAAACTCCTTAAATAACACCAACATTATTAATGCATTAAAAGAAACCGGTATAATTTATTTTTACTAATAAAAATAATTGACGTTTAAACGCTTATAATATTTATACATTTACTTTAATGTCATAAAAATGAATAATTAAAGTTGATAATTATTTGGATAACTATGTGAAGCTACTTTTATATCATGCCGGTGTTGCTTATCATTCCTGTGGGTATTTCATACCCCGGAAACATCGGAAAGAGAACACCGTAATGATAAAACATGCACAAAAAAAAAAAAACGGAGTTATGTTTCTTTAAACTAACGTTACTCCAGAAATAAGAAATATGACGTACGTGTTATACTTACGCGAAGTTGGGCATAAGAGAAGGTAATGAGCTGAGAGTGGGACACTTTGGTGTTGGCAGGCGAAATCCCAGGGGCCAGCGGTTGGCTGAATTCTTGGAGAGGGAAGGACTCTTTATGATGAATTCCTTCTTCAGAAAGAAGCCACATCGCAAATGGACCTGGATTAGCCCGGACGGGTCGACAAAAAATGAGATAGACTTCATCATGTCTACCAAACGCCACATATTCAATGATGTCTCTGTGATCAATAGGCTTAAGACTGGCAGTGATCACCGAATCGAAAGAGGCACATTGAATATCAACACAAGGCTTGAAAGGTCACGACTGATGAAGTCTACGCTCCGTCCAACCCCAGTCCAATGCCAAAACCCCGAAACCTTCCAGCTCGAACTCCAAAATCGCTTCGAATGCCTAGCAGAATACGAGTCTACGGACGATCTGAACAACGGGTTTGTATAGGCTGTCCAAGCTGCTGGGTCGAAGTTCTTTGAGACCCGCAGCCAGAAAAGAACCCAAAAAATCTCAGACCACACTCTTAAGATCATGGACGAACGGAATGAAATGCGGCTGCAGTCTTTAGTGGACATGCAGAAGTACAGGGGGCTTAACAGACAAGTCTCTAAGTCATTACCGACAGACCTGCGCACCTTTAATACTTCGCGTATTAAAGATGCTATCGAGCGAAACAAGGGCTCCAAGGTGTTCGCTAGGGATTTGTCTGTTGGGCAGACCCAGTTGATGAAACTGAAAACCGAAAATGGCACCGTAATTTCGTCCAAGGCCGAGATTTTGAGTGAGGTTGAGAAGTTCTACGGACAGCTGTACAAATCAACTCGATCCGTTGAAAGTTTGGCTACAGATCCCAGAGCCAAACTCACCCGACATTACACCGAAGACATCCCGGACGTCAGCCTGTACGAGATCAGAATGGCCCTGAAGCAACTGAAGAACAATAAGGCGCCAGGGGACGACGGAGTTACGGCTGAGCTTCTGAGAGCGGGTGGAATGCCGATACTTAAAGTCCTCCAGAAGCTCTTTAACTCTGTTATTCTCGAAGGCGGTGTTCCAGAGGCGTGGACCAGAAGTGTGGTGGTCTTGTTATTTAAGAAAGGCGATAAAACCTTATTGAAGAACAACTTACCCATCTCACTTCTGAGCCACGCTTATAAGTTGCTTTCAAGGGTCATTACGAACCGACTCTCACGCAGGTTCGACGACTTCCAGCCTCCTGATTGAACAAGCCGGTTTCCGGAAAGGCTTTAGTACCATAGACCACATTCATACGCCAGAGCTCGAAACCGATTCAGTTGCAGAAAGGTGTGAGACAGGGAGATGTTATATCTCCGAAACTGTTCACCGCTGCACTGGAAGATGTCTTCAAGCTTCTGGACTGGGAAGGACTTGGCATCAACATCAACGGCGAGTACATCACTCATCTTCGATTCGCGGACGACATCGTAGTCATGGCAGAATCGCTAGAAGACTTGAGTAAGATGCTCGGAGACCTCGATAGAGTTTCCCAACGGGTGGGCCTGAAAATGAACTTGGACAAGACGAAAGTCATGTCCAATGTTCGCGTTTTGCCAATACCGGTTCACGTGGGGAATTCTCAACTTGAAGTTGTTGATCAGTACGTATACCTGGGACAAACTGTCCAACTACGTAAATCCAACTTCAAGAAAGAGGTCGATCGCCGAATCCAACTCGGGTGGGCAGCGTTCAGAAAGCTAAAGCGGATCTTCTCGTCCAAAATACCGCAGAGCCTTAAGTCGAAAGTCTTCGACCAGTGTGTGTTGCCAGTGATGACTTATGGATCAGAGACTTGGCCGCTGAATGTGGGCCTCATAAATAAGCTCAGGGTCACTCAGCGTGCAATGGAAAGAGCTATGCTCGGAGTTTCTTTGCGCGATATGATCCGTAATACGGTAATACGCCAGAGAATCAAGGTCACCGACATAGCTCAGAAAGTTAGCATGCTGAAGTGGCAATGGGCAGGCCACATAGCTCGGAGAACTGATAACCGTTGGGGAAGAAAGTTCTCGAGTGGCGGCCCCGCACCGGTGGACGGAGTGTTGGACGGCCTCCCACCCGGTGGTCTGACGACCTGGTTAGGATCGCGGTGAGCCGCTGGATGCAAGCGGCTCAAGACCGTGACTTGTGGCGCTCTTTGGGGGAGGCCTTGGTCCAGCAGTGGACGCCCCCGGGCTGATGATGATGATGTTATTACTTAAACCTTAAAGCCAGCAAACGAAAAATACAAAAAAAAAAACACCCGTCGGAATGAGGATTTTTTTGTCCCCACCCCACCGGACGCAAGAACTTACCTTTATATATTGGATCGCCACAAACGCGCACAGCACAACCGCTAGCACCAAACTCTTGTGCGTGACTAACTCTATAAGGTGCGCGGGAGGTGGGGGGCGTACATATTGAAGCTTAGCAGATATAACGCACGGAATATTTGACGGTGGTAATGATAACGTTTCTCCGGACAAACGTATTTACTCCTGCCAGACGGTATGTGTGATAGTTAAAAAAAAATAAGGGCTTCTTTTTGTACACTAACTATATAATATTTTAAAAAAGGTAAACGTTTTACATAATCATTAATAGTATTCAATTTATTCCACGTTTAACAATCAAAATTGGGTTGCGGATAGCCCACTGTGATGAGAAATGAGGTCTTAATTATATTTTTGACATTATTATTTATATTAATATTTTAATTCTACTTATTGCCCGAAATAGGCGATTGCGTGAAGTATTCAGAAAAAAATTACAGCTTAAAAGGACGATGGGTAAAAATGTCCCCCCCCCACCAACAGTGATGAAACATGTACCAGTTTATAGATCTTGGCAATATGATGTATTTTTTCTATGGCGACGATCACCATATGTATGGGGTTTTCTTGAAAAATCATAATCTTATCGTATGGAACTATGGAATTTGTTTGAAAATGAACACGTATGTAGATGATTTGCCTTGCCTGGCCCTTTGTTTTCATTAAAAAATTCCCATTGATTTTGCTACGAAGATAAGTATTTTGTCTTTTATTGGGTCCTAATGAACATAATTATAGACCTGCAGCCCGTTACTGTTGGAGGGGGGGGACGGGGTCCATACAAAATTGCCCATCACCCTTTAAATTGTTTCATCCACGTTTTATCGCTATAGGGTCTATAGGGTCACTACCCTGCCTACGAAGCTTACCAACCTGACCAACAGGCCAACGCGTCGTCAAATGTATGAAAGTCGAATATCGCCGACACTCCAGGGCGTTAAAAAACGGTAAAACATATCCTAATTGGCCACATGTACCCAAAGTTTATATATCACGCGTCACGATGATATGTTGTTGTTGCACATGTATTTTGCAATCATGTTGTAAATTTCAGATCCGCGTATACCTGAGACGGGCGCGCAGAGGAACAAGTCCAACTACGGGTGGGACGAATGCTGCTACTGGTACTGCGAGGGGCGGCTGTGCTACCGCTGCGAGGCGCGGCTGAGTGAGGCGCCGCGGCCGGCAGCGGAGCGCTGCGCGCCAGTGGAGGAGCGCGTGCCGGGGTGCTCGGTGCCGCACGGCGCCGCGCCGCCGCCGGCGTGCGCGCCTCGCCGCGCCCTGCTCGCCGTCGCGCTGCTGCTCGCCGCGTATCGGACCCGCTGGACAACCGTGCATCTAGTGAATGTGCGCGATTCGAGGTTATAGTTTTACGTTCATGTGCGTTGCACCACCGCGGCCCGCGATCCTCGGACTGCGAGCGAAACTCTTACTAGTACTTATGATAATAAATTACGCGTTCGAAGATCCTCGCGCCTGGCGGGGCGACGCCGCAACGCCGCCTCGCGAGCGCGATGCTCGTTTGTATACACTAAGTGAATATTCATGTCCGAATGCTTGATACACCCGAAACATAGAAACACCAAATGTACTTAATTTATGCATTTTATCTCATAAGCCGATGTTCCGGCCAGTATGTTAATATTTCAGGCACAAACGATATGTTGCTTTAAGGGAAGAAGTTATATTTTAAATAGAGTTTTACAGTTAACATCGTTAAATAGGCACTGTGTACTTTTTTAGTTATTTTTGCTAAACTTGTTTACATAGAGACAGTATTTTTTATAAGTTGGAAAGGCTAAATTTACGGTTTACCGTTGATGACTTAATTTATCAACAAGCTTATTTCATGAATACCTGTTTTAGGTGTTCAAAAATTTTCTAGACGACTGTTTCGTTACGGGTGGAAGCACGCGAGCCCAAGCCCCGCCGACGGGCGCTCGGTCGCCGGCGTGTCGGCGCTCACCGCTCACCGCTCACCCGTCATTGTCGCGTCACCATCCTACCTACCCTTTGTGACGCTCTTTCACCCGATTTTCCTATGCCAGAGGGAAACAGACCAAAATGCGGTATTAAAACGTCTTGGTATCAATAGGGTTTAGACAACGTGTTTGTTATACGAGTGGATATGAACATGTCGAATATAATAACTACACAGTGGGGCTAGACAAGTTGCCATCGAATACAAAAGCTAGCGTTTCCTGATCACCTTTCGCTTATTGTCGAAAATTTAAAAACTAGCCATGTTTCCCCTAGATACCGATGTTTATATATCATGATAGTGCTCGTGTTGAATTCAACCTATCAATAGTACCGCGTAACCACGGACAAAACGTCAAAACTATCAATATTCGATTAGCGCGAGTGATAGTGATCACATTACAGCGTTTCAGTTGTAACGAGTGATATATCACGTGATTTACGTCAATTCCATACATTTTTATAAGTGACAGGTGATCATGATCACCAAACGCTAGCGTTCGTATTCGATGGCAACTTATCTAGCCCCGCTGTTTATTCTACATTTTGTATTTACCCTTATTGCTAACGTTGTAATAACTCTAACTAACTTAATATTAAAGTCGGTCATAAACAATATAATTGCAATATGTGGTGAAATCAAATTAAAATGGAAGACATAGGCTTCTGTTTCATTTTGTTATATGAAAATGCGTTTGAACGATAATATTATGTCCACCTTTACGTCATGTGGATAAACGATAAATGTACTATAAAGTTAACAACATGCTGTAAGACCGCGGAAAAGAGCGTTGTACAGTGAGCAGCGGACCTGCGCCGGCACCGGCATCCACTGCGCGACGCGCCCGACGCGGGGCTTGGGCCTACATTACGACGAGACGAGATACCTGATTCCGCAATAACTAATAAAACTCGTACCTATAGTGAGTTGCCTTCATGATGGCAATGCCTTTGTAAATGATTTAATTTTTGCTATAATAGATTGTAAGTAGGCACGTACCCGTGAATGGCACTGAAAAGTACTGAAGTCTAATTACGCTGATCGCAACAATAGATAGTAAAAGGACGGATGGGTCAGTTAAGTCGGGGTTGTTTTACTAGTATAGTTCCGCGAGCTGTCGCAGGAGGGGGGGCGGCGCCCGCGACGAACTGGATGCCTAAACACCGGGTTTACGGAAAATATTGATTAGAGTAATCTAGGGATAATTAAAAGTAGTTGTTGTTTTGTAAGAAGTAAAATACGACTAATATACATATAATGCGAGTTGTATGTAATAATATCCGTCTTATGAAGTATCATTCAAGAATTGCCAGATGTATCATGGTTAAAAATGTTTTTATAAAGAATTAATTTTAATAAAATATTTATTATAGTATATAGTACGTTGAATACACGCTGCAAAGCGACTTGATCATGGGTATAGTCGCTCGCATGTTAAGATTGGGGGGGTCACCACGTCATACTAAAGCAGTTCAGTGTAGGGTGCGAGGGAGGCACAGCGCTAGCTGCTATAAAAGTTCTGTCCCTCTCCCTTAACCTTAACTGAACTGCCTTAGTACGTCGTGGTGACCCCCCCGATAGCAAGTTTGTTAGTTATTATTATTTTTGAAAAATATTGAAATATAGAGATGTCGTTCGTTGAACATAATGTGATCGATAACAAAATATAAGTAATGGTTATGAAGACTTTATTACATGATATTTGTTGAAATAATGTCCTCGGGTGGGGATATAGTTGTTGTATTCAAATGATGAATGATAATAATATTAAGTAAGTTGTTTTTTACGTTTTTTATCGTGTACATATGTCAAAAAGTTCGTTGTTTCCAATCCCATACAGATTTAAAGTCACTACAAAGGTGCTAAAGGTCGATTTAATATGATATTAGGTCGTTAAGAGGTTACCACCTCCAGCTGACTCTGCGCCGAACACTGCCCGTGCCTCGACTTTACTCGCGCGTCGTCACTCAATGTTCCTTTCTACTAGGTATTTCATCTTGTATTTCATGTAGCTATTTTGTGGGAAGGGGTTTGTCTATGTTTAGGTAGATACGTACAAAAAAAAGGTGTTTTACGCGACTTTTCGGAAGATAGGGGAGTTTTGTATCCTATGTTTTTCTGCTTCTGAAGTGAGAGATTACTAATTACTTCGCTATATTATTCACATATTTGTATTATTACTTATTGAAAATGAAAATTTACTATATTTAAGTTAATTCATAACTTGTCTTTAAAAAAACTTTTACTATTATCTCTATGAGTATAAGTACTTACTCGAAAATCATAGGAATAGTCTCCTCAAGGGAATTTGTCATAGTTTTTAGGATTTGACCGTTTATGAGGTACAAAATCAGTTGTTTGTGGATATAGTCGCTCCATTAGGTATTTAACGTCAATAACCTACTAAATAACACACAAGATATTTATTTCTCAAAAAAAGCAACTAATAATTTATTATTATTAATTTAAATATATATTTGTGCCATATAAGTATAAATAAAATACAGACATGTTGTGTACTTTCCGAGCTGATATTAAATCAGTAATCGTTCTCTTGCTTGACCGTCCTCCTTGACGTACGGAGTTCCTTGGTGAAATCTAAACTTGCACCTATGTACTAAATTATATCAAGGTGTCTGAAGTTTAGAAATAGTTAATGAATTACTAGGATCATAAATAATAAAAACAATTTCGCGCACTTGTTAAAACTTACACATTGACCGTTAATTCCTTCTTTATGGATATTTCTACTCTCTATCTCGATATATCTTCAGCTATTCGCTATTCTGTACTCGAATAGATCGAAGACCAAAAGAAAGGAGTTCGGTTAGAATGTCGTCGGTACATTACACTCTTGCTTTACTGTCGGGCCGCCTGGCAAGTCGCATATTTGTTATCGTTTGTGGGAAAAGTGATTCCCTTTAAACTAGGTGACGCACGTTTTGTTTCGTAAGATGAACAGCAGCATAAGATGAGTAAGCGAAACCGATTAATTTTACCGTCCAATAACCATCGTTCTTCAGTGTGATTGGTTTGGTAGGGACACAAAGTTAGCAATAATTCGTAGTAAAGTTAGTGTCGAGGTAGTTCTCCAGGTATCCACGAGTCGTCGTCTGAAACGTCAGACCGCAGAGGGCGCGGGCCCGGCACCGCGAAAGCCCGTGCTTCCCCCTGCCTACCCGCGCCTCCCCGCGCCTCCCCGCGCCTCCCCGCGCCTCCTCGGGTCTCTCCGCGTCTCCCCGCGCGAGTTACGGGAGTAACCCAGTGTTCCGTTCAATCTTTGACGAAGAGTGTATCTTCTGTTATATTACTATACGTATATTTTGATGTATATAATTAAGTGTAAATGTTTAACGCACAAATAATATGATCAAAGAATGCTGATTATGTAAAGCAGTGTACGAAACCTTATGTATGTAGCTGTAAACTGTATCTGAAGAGTAATTGATTAGGAATACGAATGTCACAATGACCGTGCTCCGTCAGCTGCCTAGCTCTGTTCTCGAAGTAGGTAATCACGGTAGTGGGTACGTTTAATGTAAATATCAGTTGGTCGTTGATTCTGTTAAGCCCCAGCGCACGACGCGGGCCTCGCGCGGCGAGCTGCCGATTGTTCAATACGTATTTTTAAGCGTCGTGTCTATGATATTAGTTACTACGAATAGCCAACTGTCACATTCACGCACAAAACGAGCAGTAAATTGCTATTGGGGTCATTTATTGAGACGTCTCGTCCCCTCAAAAGTACTTAGTCGATATTACATAGATTATTGTCCCACTCTGTAGAGTAAAATTATAAAAGACCCCAATCGTAGACGAGACGCCTGCATCCGAAACAGGTATTCATTGATGCCATTTTAATCAATCGAGTTAAACTTTCTCTTGGCAAATATGATCTAAATAACAAACAGGTAGACCCTGAGGGCACCGTTGGTAGCCCTAACTGCTCGATTACCAGAAGATCACACGTACTGTGGAAACAAGTACAAAAAGAGATTAATAACAAAGTAGATCTGTCCGGCGAAACCTGACAGGTCGAGTACGAGTAAAAAAAAGGCCCACAAGACGTCCTGAGGTATCAACTTTGTTCATTCGATTAAGCTTGATAAGTATTACCCAGATAAGGTCTACCACGCTCTGACTTAACAGGTTAGTCTGTCCGGCTGATTTTAGGATCACATTTGGAAGTCACGTTATGTCATCAAGACCAACAATATCAGCAGGTTAGGTCCCTAGAGTGATGCCATCAATGTTGGGTACTTTTAGCTGAAGGCACCAATAATGGGCACTTGACTCTTAATTCGAAGATCATACGGTTATAAATTGTTGCAAAACAAATGAATAACCCTTGTCTTCTGTAAAAGAAGGATTAAGTGTCCATAATTAATCGTTCTCCATTACTGGTTCCATCTCCCTGCATATACGTATTGACCATATCCTATCGCGTAATTTCCCTGTCTGTCGGACTTACTCGACACTGCCTAACAGTAGCAGTGCTTCTTACGGGGGGTTTATTATATGGTAGGGTTACGCATTTCATATTACGGCGAGCGTAAAGGACAGAGCTATGGTAATTATATACCTCGGTCCTTTTCTTTCAGTGTAAGCTGAACTGCAAAGCTGTGTCGTAAACCCGATTTGTTTTTTGTGCAATAACGTCGTCAATGTATCTATACAAAAAATAATCTGGTGGTTGTATAAAAGTTCCACTAGGTATATGGACCGGCCGCCCAGGGTATTACATTATTATGTAGTCCAAGGCTGGAATAAGATATAAATGCGACCCAAAAATATATCCGACATAGTTAACTGCCAAGCCGGGGCGCGGCAGACCAAGATTTTCTAACCATACTTGTCGGGATTAATCGAATAAACAAAGTGCCTCACCTCATGACCTCAACCTCATGACGTCCTGCGACGAGTTTTTGACTTTATTGTACACAACCTGTTAGGTTCAGCCTCCGCCTAGCAAGATGAGAAGTCACTGTCGTTCTTTTCCCCGTAGTATAGTCAGAAACTGTGATCTGCTGGCACTCGGTCGGGCAGGCATTCCGACCGTGCCCACCGGACCTAAAAAATATTTTAATAAACAAGTATCCTTTAAGAGTGCCTATCCATAGTCATGATAGACGTTATGTACAATCAGGTATATAAAAGTTGCACAATTCGTTAATAGGAGTAGGTACTTTATAATTATAAAATCAAACCAAGACATAGGAATTTAAGACGTTATCGCCAGGTATTTATTTTATGTAGCTGGTCTTGAGTAAAATAAACAGTACCTGCTTTTTGATTATTAAGAAATATAATTAGTTCTTTTAAACTCTTTACCGAAAATTTTCATCATTCTACATGGGTTGAACACAAAAAGAAATATATACAATAAATACTTAACAAACAAAAAACAAACATCAGATTTATAACCATATATATAACTCTGTTGTGGATTTGAAACCGAACCAAATAACGTATGTTGTTTAATTTCTCCATCACAGATTAAGAATAAAAAACCATACACATTTTTTTATTCATACACGAGCTGAAAGCATTACCACTCGAGGGAACGGAGCAATGAAGTGCATTAGAGTAGGATTCAGGTGCATATTTGCTATTTATACATATTTTATACGCAGACCCTGCGGTGGGTATGTATGAGGCCTTTTTTACACTGAAGCAGAAAGCCACCGGATCGCACTTGAAAATAGGTATGCTTAAATACGCGGTGGTAAAATAAAAAAACCCGGCCAAGTACGAGTCGCACTCACGCACGTAAGGTTCCGTAGGTATCATTACATTTATACAACATTAGCAAAAAAAATACGTTTGTTGTATTGGAGCCTCTTATTTTATTTTTTTATTGTTGCAGTAAACATCTACTAAATATTCTATGAATATAAGTGTCTAACTGTTGCCATTATTCATATCGACCAAAAAACGGCAAAAAAATCACGTTTGTTGTATGGGAACCCCCTTAAATATTTAATTTATTCTGTTTTTAGTGTTTGTTGTTAGAGCAGCAACAGAAATACATCTTCGGTAAAAAAATAAAATGTGTAGCTATTACGGTTCAAGAGATACAGCCTGGTGACAGACAGACGGACAACGGAATCTTAGTAAAAGTTCCTGTTTGTATGGAACCCTAAAAAGAAAGGAAAGGCAGTGGTAGAAGCAAAAAAAAAGCGGAGTAGGTGTATTACAAATGATCGACTATCTTGGTCTGTATATGAAACCCGACTTTGTTGTGGCGAAAATGTAAGTCTAAGTAAAGAGCCAAATCGACCTAACACGTTCAATGCGGCATGACTAGTATATAGACAGTGTGCGACTTTACGACGTCTAGTAAAGGGCGTACCTAGTTTTTGCAAGCATGCCTTGTTTTATTCCATCAATGTGTTCAATTTAATATATTCAAATTCGGTATATAAAATTAGTCTGTCTATTAAAAACATTTTTTCTTATCAATTTAAAGACAAATCTTCCCTTTTTCGTACAAATTTACATTCTCTTCTAGGAAGAGAAATGCCTGATCTAGATCAGGGGCCGGCAACCTTTTAAGTCGGAAAAGTCAAAAAAGGCAATTTACCAAATTTTAAAGAGCCACAATTTTTTTCTTGCCGACAATATATAGTACTTGCATAAAATAAGTATGGTACTAAAGAGCCGCAGATTCTGATCCCAGTCCTAGACACACGTTAAATTATAGTTTTATATGACTTGAAATATACTACATAAACTAGTCATAACCGATTTTCTAGGGTTTTGGAGTATCACGGATGGTGTTTTAATTTTAACCAAATGTAAAGCTAACTAACTAACTAAACTGAAGCAATATTCAAAGATTATAATTGTCCATATTTGGTTTTTAAATATTACCCATCCCTTTTACTGCCAACATAATTAATTTACCAACGCAGGACGCACATATGGCAAAATAATCTCGTAATACAGGTCTTTACATTTGGTCTTATACTTTTAAAACTAAAGCGTGGTCGAAACGATTTCCCAGAATTTAATTTGATTTAACCAACGTTAAAGAGATGACAAATACTCCTCTTACCGGTTCAGAATACAGTTTTAACATTAATAATTGGTTTAGGAGTTTTAATGACACTGGTCAAAAACGCTACCTCGCGGTACACCATTGCTTGCCTTGGCTAAAATATCTATTAAGTATTCGTAATTCCAAAACTTGATATATTATCCTCAATAACGTATCGAATCACACAATAATTCCAAAATAAAGACGTATTCAATATAAATCAATACTTTCTCAGAAACTACAGCATTTCTCGTTTTAACTTTCAACAGATAACATTCTTTCTGTTTTTCTAAGGAAAGGTAAGGAAAGGGCTTTCTTATGGTGTAATAGATACGTACGCCAAGTTCTGGGGCATCATAACAAAAAACATAGAATCTTTAATTTTTATATAAATATTAAGCTTCAAACCTAGGAGGTAATGTGGGCAAATAAAGCTCACTTCGCACCATGATGATTTTGTGTATGTGTATTATAGGTAGATGTCATGTCGCACTCCCGGAAAGTTTAGTAGGTGGTGCCGCGTTGAACGGGTTAACAGAGTCAAGAGTGATTACTTATGTAGGCCTACGCCAATGTCGAAGCTCCAGCTGCTAAAGTAAGATTTCTGATATTTTCCTTCACTTACGTTCCAGGTCAGCAAGGAAGTACCAGAAGGTACCCGAAAGGTTTTAAGAACGCATAGTTCCATTTCCCGTCTTCAGGTATGAAACTCTAAAACAGTTCATCACCATGACAATCCAATTAGCAGAGTAATATTTCACATCTTAATCAAACATCTGGCTTCCTCTCGCAGCTAATGAACATTGGTATTCAAAGAGGAAACGCTGTCAGTATCTTTACTTCAGCAGAATGCAATAAGGATGTTTTTAACTTAAGTAGTTATATTTCTCATATTTACTTATTAAAAGTAATGTAATTTCGTCTATTTAGTATTTATTTATGTTAAACACTTACTGTTGCCATTACATATTGTGGTTTATTCTACGATGTGGTTATTTGCTAGTAAATGTAAGTGTGAACTGTATTAGCATAGTAACGTGGCACGTCGTAGACGTTTTGTCGAACATCGGGATTCGTAAAGATTAAATTTCTAAAAATGATGTGCCGATGTATTGTCTCGCAGAGTTGGTTTTTCTCCCGCAAAGGTTCTTTCTGTTATGATGACAAATAAGTAGAACTTAAGCTAATCATAATAACCTAATAATACGCTTAAAAATTGTAATAAACGGTTTTGGATAAAATTGTACATACTTGGCAAACTAATTAATGTTCGAAAAGACTGCATCGGCAGAACGTGCTTCACTAGGAAAATCGTTATGTATCGTTGTACCGTAATACAATTGAAGGGAAAAAATAGTATCAATTACGCTTACGTCAACTAGGTACCTACATACATTTCCAGCGATCCGTCACGCAGGCGCAGGCCGTGCGCCGAGGGACCGCTGCTGGCGCTGCGCGTACTCGGGCTCGCCCGATAAACACGAGCACTTTACTACCGGATACCTAGGTATTTAAAAAAGATAGTGAAATCTGCATATATTATTTGTATTATAGGTACTAAAGACTGTATCGTTAAATATAAATACAAGTAAAATAACATAGGGCTAGGGCGGGCAAGAAGGGTATGGAAATTTAAAAAATAAATAAATATATAAGTTTAAATTATATTTATTCGTAACTTCATATTTATTATTTGCATATTGTTTTATTAATAATGAGATCAAAATTCTAAAATAAAACCTATTCTTTGATTTATACTTGTATAAAAAAAATAACGATTACCCGTTTTGCCCACCTAGGGCGGGCAAGATGAATAAATAGGTCTTAATTGTCACAAAAATATAGTCCTCGGCCTGGATACACTAAACAAGAATATACTCAGTTTCTTTGAAAAATTCATAAAGAGGTAAGGTTTCAATTGGGCACCCGAGTCTAGATAGATGAACCAAAAAAAAAACAGATAGCCCGTACTTGGTAAGGGTCTTCGGTATCGTCACGGGTGCTCCATTTTTCTCCTTTTTCCGACACGATATGAAATACATTTCTATTCATATATATATGCCATTGGGCCACACTGTCCAACTGATGGTAAAGGATTCGTTTTGCCCGTCACATATGGTGAAGCAAAAGCTCAAGATGAATATGTTTTTTACACGTCTATTTACATCCAACTCTACTTAAAATATTAAAAAATGGGTAGTCCTGAATATAATATAATTAACACAAGCTACTATCGGCGGTATTTTTCAATTTTTGTACAAGTATACAATTTGCTTACATAGATCGTATGGTTGCTAATCTATGCTACCGGATGAGAATTAACAGTAATTGCATGTGTGTATCTAGACGAGCGACAGTAGTTCAGTTTCTTTATATCGATCAAGTATCGAACAAATATTCTTCTTGCCCGCCCTCTCCATCTTGTCCAACCGTGCCCTATTAAAAACTGTTTTGATTTTATTAATTAATTAAAAACTAAACCTTTTCTACTATCCTTCGTACAATGAATTACAAGCCAAATTGTAATAAAATAGTAGAATGTTCAACAAGGGACTTAAACCAGCCATAATGACACGAGATGTTTAGCCACGCGAGCGAGGCGAGGGTGGCTGTAGTTCGAGTGTCATTATGGTTGTTTAGTCTCGCGTTAAACACTCTACTTTTCACTTTGAATGCGAGGAAAAAAACGATGTTCTAAACAAAATTACAACATTTATTATAAAAAAGTTTCTAACAATTAAAACTAACAATTAGATATCTTATTATTACTATCGTTAATCTAACATTAATGACGTTATTTGTTTCCCACATTTCCAATCAAAAAAAGTTTGGTATGTTTTTGAATAAATGCCACTAGATTTTGGCGGCAAAATATTCCGTATCACCTCTTTTGCTTTCTTCTCCATTCTGGAGTTAGGCATTAGTTCTCCTTCACTGGATGATGACGATGACATTTCCGGTCCGTAATTTCTAAAGTTGCACACTTCATTGGTAATTTTTTTTAACAACGTACGCTCAATACAAGTTATGAACATCTATTCAAAATACAAAAAGAAAAAAAAAGTTCCGCGGTTTTTTTGTAAAGTGATGTTTTAAATGCTTGCATATTTAGCCAACAGATTCAAACTTGGAAACCATTTTAAAAGTAATGGACCACGCATAATAAAAGAGTTCGGCCTTAATATGATTAAATAGATTCATATTCGTAATAATTAATCGTGTTTCACGAAATTAAATCCTTTTTTTTTATATATTTGCACAGTTGTCATTTTGAGGTTATTACGACACCCAAATAAAAAAATATGGTCCATACACAATCACTGAAAATGCCGATAATCCTCCATTCACAAACACCGTGATTGGTTGTTTAGGGGTTCCCAAAGTAAATTAAAAAAAAAAAACTTTAATCCCTAGAGATTAATAAGGAGCTTTAGTCCCGATTCGCAAAGATTTAAGTAGCATTTTAAGAGCATGAGAAGTGAAAAATATCAAACGCCCTTGGCCATTTTTCTGACTTTCTTTCTGAACGTCGACATCAGAGATCGGACAGCATCTTTATCGAACGTTTTTGCGGCCCTGTTCCAGTCTTAGTCTTAATGAAATTGCCCGCCAGAATCGGCAGAACGGCCACTTTTCCGAAGTTTTGCTTGCAGTATAGCCAAGTTCAGCAAATTTGGTCAATTTAGACTCATTGTTTTTGGTACCTACAAAGTTCACTTGTAACGAGGTTGTTACAACCTCCTTTTTTTACGTTCCTGGCCACTCTTTCATCTCGTTCTAATCTTTCTAAATTCAAAATTGTTTATGATCCATTTTTTTATATCGATCGAGGAGATCACTCTGAGATTATCTTTCTGACGAGACACGGGTCCCGTGTCTCGCTGTTTCATTCCATTTAATTTATTTTTTTATACTAAATTAATTCTGTTACAATTCCATCAATTTACATAATATAATATTTTGAAGAATTGCGAGTTATTTAAGTCTCCCAGATAGGTACTTACCATCCTACCGTCAGAAATGGCTCTCCGGTAACGAAGAATCGATCTCGTTTTTCCATACACGACAAACCAGCAACCAAAAATCTCCAGAACCAGCCAGATCAGTTAACCAGTAACAACATCAGCAGCAGTAACAACAGAAGCAGCACCGCTAGCAGCAGCAACTCTAACAACAACAGCAACAAATAACAACACCGACAGCAGTAACAGCGGCAACAGTGAATAACATCAAGACCAAGACGATATTAGACAAATCCAGTGATAATTTTGTGTTTTGTGTTATTGTAATAATTAATAATTATACCCTACCTACCTTAGCATTGAACAAAAACAAAATTTATCTTCCCGTCCCATTAATCCATTACTCCATTACGTCATCCCTACATTTTCAGTGTGTGTGAGAGTTGAATAGGTAAGTGAGTGTTGATTGCGTAACTTTTCTTTTTCAGGACTATATAATTTATCTTTCAACACCCATAATTCAATCACAACACTAAACAAAACTCTAACAGTACACAATTCAAAAATAAATCACCCCATATTCAGACAGATATACAATCCCGGTTCCATTGGAACTAGCATAACCAGAAGCATACACTCGTGTTAATCTCTATCGAGACACTAGTGCTCTGTGACTGGTAACACTTACGGCAGTACCGCAGGAGCATATCGTCGGTGTATCCATCACCAACACTTGTCTTGAAGGTGACTTTCCTAGGGCAATTAATGCCGCACATCTAGAGGTCACTGGATTTTCAAGGTCGGCCAATCACTAACATGCATTACTCAGATTATAAATAAATAGTATAAACACTTTATTAATATATTTATTATAAAATAACATTCAAACCTTAAACAATGAATCCCCTCTTATTAAACAAACCAGAACTTATTTACGAAATAAAATTACGTGGCACACAAGTCACGACTTCTTCAACTGCTGACGAACTTCGTCGACAGTTATCTTCAATCCTTGAAACCAGCCCCTCAGAATCCCTTTCACAAAGCCCTTATTCTCCAGAGCAAGATATCGACGAGATTGAACGCAGTCTGTCTTTAATTTCTTCTTTCATCTAAGCAATTCTCATCGCGAGAAATGTAAAACTTACTTGATTCATTTACAACATCGAATAGATCGAGTTGATATTACAACCGAATGCACTAAAAATACATTAGATGCATTTAAAAATATTACAGATATATTTGTCCAATGTCGAAAAGATTTTGACAATAAAACGTCAAATTTATCCTCTTCTTACCAGTCAGCAGTCTCTGTACAACCATTATCAGATTTAGACCTCCTTTCTCAAAAATTGACCAATTTAGTAGAAGATAGACCAAAAGACATCAAACGATTTAATTATACAGGCCACACTTGTCCAAGAGATTTTATCCAAAAAGTCGAGGAATTTGCGATTACTCGCAACATAGATAACAAACGCCTTTATAATTATTATATCTATGACATTCTTCAAAATACTGCATTAGACTGGTTTCGTACAAAAAAAGATCAAATACCTGATTGGACAACTTTTAAACAGAATTTGATAAATGACTTCGAAATTTACGACTATGACTACAAATTAAAGAAAACTATTGACGGCCGAAAACAGTATCAAAATGAAAGAATCATAAATTATTTTACAGCTATGGAAACTCTTTTCTCAAAATTACAAAATCAACTATCCGAACAAGAAAAAATTACCATTTTAAGACGAAATATCAATCCGATTTACAGCTGTCGTTTACTTCCAGCTGACTTAGTAGATATGTCAACATTCCTAGTCATGTAAGTGGTATGAAAATTGCATTTATATGCAAAATAATGAAGATCATTGCAAAAACTATTTCGAAACTAAACAAACAAATAACAAGGTAATTCATGATTCTCTAAACACACCCCCGACTACAAACACTATTTTCAAACATACAATACCAGAGTTTCCTTATAATAAATACCCATCCACTTCTTCATCACCAATATATTCCTTATCTACCCGTAACCCAAACTCTGTTGTTGCACGATTCTCCTGCCCACGTTGTAGAACTGATAGTCATAACTTGGAGAATTGTACGTCAACAGCCATAGTTTGTTTTCGTTGTGGTAAAAAAGGTACAACTTTTTCAAAGTATTTAAAATGTAATCCTTCTATATTAAATCCAAAAAAACTAGTTAACGATGAAAGTATTTCATTAAAAACAACCACATCAGAATGGAAATTATGGCTTCAGAAACTTGAACTTTTTATGCAATCTTATAATACAACTTTGTCAGCTATTAACCAATCAAACTCGCAGACACAAATAAATTACGAACGTCCTTACATTAAAGTACAATCAAATAATCTTACTTTATACGGATTGTTGGACAGTGGAAGTGCTATTACTATTTTAGGTAACAATTCCCATAAAGAATTATTACGTCATGGTCTAAAACTAAACTATAAACAGACCATTTCTGGTTCAGTAGCCAATGGACATCCCATTCATTCTATAGGAACCATTCAAATACCTATAAATTTCAAAAACCAAGTTCATATTATTACTACTCATGTTATACCGTCGATTAACGAAAATTTTATTTTAGGCATTGACTTTTGGAAATTATTTAACTTAGCTCCTGACATATTAGAAACGATAAACTTTAATTCGACACATCCAAAGACCTTACTCATTGACTCAGACAAAAAACAAATAATACATTACGAAACAATGACCGAGACTCAAAGACTGATTTCAGATTCTATTATAAACCAATTTCGTAACATTTCTACCGAAATTCAACCTTTAGGTAAAACTCATTTAGTTGAACATTTTATTGACACAGGAGATCATCCCCCAATTAAACAACGTTGTTATCGGCTTTCTCCTGAGAAACAAAAAGCATTATGTACAGAAGTAGATAACATGTTAAAACTAAACGTTATCGAACCCTGTGCCAGTCCTTGGTTGAACCCAGTTGTCATAACACCAAAAAAAGACGGTACCTGGCGTTTCTGTATTGATAGCCGTAAACTCAACTCTATTACTAAAAAAGACGCATACAAATTACCATTTATAAATGACATTATTGACAACCTTAAAAATGCAAAATTTCTCTCATCCATTGATATTGCAAAAGCCTTTTGGGAAGTTCCCCTTCGTCTTGAAGACCGTCCAAAGACTGCATTCTATGTACCAGGTCGCGGTATGTTTCAGTTTAAGTTTATGCCATTCGGCTTAACTAATGCCCCAGCTACCCAACAACGATTCATGGACTCCCTCTTTGTCCCTGAAAACCTTGATAACTCAGTATTTTCCTACTTAGACGATATTATCATTATAAGCAGTACTTTTGAAGAACACATCTCCCTTCTTAACAAAGTCATAAATAAATTAAAAGGCGCAAACATTACTGTAAATTTTCCAAAATGTTCTTTCTTTAGAAAAGAACTAAAATATTTAGGTTACATCATTAACGAACAAGGCCTTCAAACAGACCCTGATAAAGTTAAAGCTATTTTAGACATCCCATCCCCAACTTCCCCACGTGAAGTTAAGAAATTCCTTGGAACAGCTAGTTGGTATCGTCGTTTTATTCCAAACTTCAGCTCAATAGTAGCTCCTCTAAATAAGCTCACTTCCACTTCAAAGAAATCACCTCCTTTCAAATGGAACTCTGAAGCTAATAAAGCCTTCATCTTTATTAAAGAAGCTTTAGTCTCCACTCCAATTCTAGCTTGTCCTGACTACTCCAAACCTTTTGCTGTCCATGCTGACGCGTCTGGATACGGAATCGGCAGTATGCTCACGCAGGAGCTAGATGGCGTTGAAAGACCCATAGCTTATATGAGTAAATCTCTAACCAATGCACAAAAAACTATTCTATTACAGAGAGAGAACTCTTGAGCGTTATCTTATCACTTGAACATTGGCGTTGTTACCTGGACAATGGTCAAAAGTTCACCATATATACTGATCACTCAGCTCTTCAGTGGTTTCTTCACCTCGATAATCCAACTGGACGTTTAGCCAGATGGAGTATTCGGTTATCAACTTTTAACTTTGAAATAAAACATAAACGGGGTAAAGACCATTTAATTCCTGACACCCTATCAAGATCAGTTCCAATAAGTTCTATAACTTATTCAAGTTCTCATACAGATGACCCATGGTATATATCTCTTTACTCGAGCTGTAGTTCAAATCCCACCTCCACCCCAGATTATATTATCGTTAATAACAAACTATATAAATACTCCCGTTCTAACACCCCTTTGAGATCAGAATACAATTGGAAACAAGTCATTCCAAAAGAATATAGAATCCCAATAATAACCGAAAATCATTCAACACCAACTTGTGCTCATTTTGGCACCTTCAAAACTTATCAAATGTTAAAAGAAAAATACTTTTGGCCCGGAATGTATAGAGACGTATCTAATTTCATTTCTAAATGTGAAACATGTTTGGCTTACAAATATCAAAATCAGCCAAAAATCGGTTTAATGGGTAAACCTAAACAATACTCCCGTCCTTTTCAATGTTTATCCATAGATCTTATAGGTCCTCTACCAAAAACTTTCAAACATAATAGATATATTTTTGTAGTAACATGTTGTTTTTCTAAATATTGCCTTATTTTCCCATTAAAAAACTCCACATCTTCTGCTATAAAGCACATTTTAGAAGACTCAGTTTTCATGACATATGGTATTCCAGAAACCATTATATTAGACAATGGTCCTCAATTCACGAGTCATGAAATAACAGACCTCTTTCAATTTTATAAAATACCCAAGATTCATTATACTCCTCCTTATTGTCCTCAGGTCAATACAGTAGAGCGTTATAATAAAACCATCATTACAGCGATTTCTTCATTTGTATACGATAATCATAGAACATGGGACTTGAATATACACAAGATCCAATTCGCAATTAACACCTCAGTTAATGAATCTACTAAATATACCCCAGCTTTTCTAGTTTTCGGTCGAGAACCAGTTACTTGTGGTTCCATTTATAAGACGAAAGACCTTTCATCTGACATTATATTTGCTCCCCGAGACGAATTTGCTGATAATTTAGGTTCCCTTAGCCCAATTCTTTCCGAAGTACAAGACCGTCTTTACCATGCTCACCAAATTAATGCAAAGTCTTACAATAAACATCATCAGAAGATAGACTTTAAAGTAAATGATATAGTTTGGAGACGAAACTATACCATTAGTTCTTCAGATAAATATCATTCGGCTAAACTCGCTCCTAAATTTATTAAATGCATTATTACTAAAAAGATTTCATCTCTTGTTTACGAACTTTCTGATTTGTTTGGTAAACCTCTAGGACGATGGCACGTTAGAGACATAAAACCAAACTCTAAAAACATTAACCAGTTAATATAATTACCAATCTCTCGAAATACTTTTCTCTTTCTCTCTAATTAGGTATAATTTATAATTTAAGGTCTATTATAAGTATCATTAATTCTTCACGTTCATTCACTAAAGCATTATTTTCATATTTTAAATTTGTTCTATATTTAGAGCAAAATAATTACTTAGCTTAGTGTTTACTTTTCTAATAGAGCGGTTGACTACTCTTTAAATAAGCCTTTAGTCATGTTTTCTTTTTAACCCTGAAGTGGTTGATTACTCAAAATGAAACTTTACATTATCGGCATGCTTCTCTAAGTGAGAACTTTATTTTTTATAGAATACTTGTATATAAATACTTTATCATCTTAGAATACATCAGCGGTTGGTGACTGATCCCTAATAAAGCCTTCACTATTACGGGACCTTCTATGGAGTATATCTCTACTTAATTTATAAGAGAATACTCTACATGAATGGTGTTATGAGCTGCGATATATATGCGACCATAACTGTGATTGAATGATGAATGGAAGGAATAGAATGAAAGTAATGGATTGCTTCCCACTGTACATACCCACTATATATTACATCCTCACCTCACTCACCTCATCATTCACCTCAACCACCACCATTTAATTTAAGTTCATTTTTATATACGATTCTAATTATGTAAAAGAAAAATCCTTCACTCCAAGCTCAGGATTTTTCTTTCCAAGCCAGCCCGGGTATTGTAACGAGGTTGTTACAACCTCCTTTTTTTACGTTCCTGGTCACTCTTTCATTTCGTTTTAATCTTTCTAAATTCAAAATTGTTTATGATCCATTTTTTATATCGATCGAGGAGATCACTCTGAGATTATCTTTCTGACGAGACACGGGTCCCGTGTCTCGCTGTTTCATTCCATTTAATTTATTTTTTTATACTAAATTAATTCTGTTACAATTCCATCAATTTACATAATATAATATTTTGAAGAATTGCGAGTTATTTAAGTCTCCCAGATAGGTACTTACCATCCTACCGTCAGACACTTGTCACACCAATTGATCTAGTCCCAAACTAAGGCCTAGGCTTGTACTATGGGTACTAGACAACGATATAAATACTCATCAAACAATTATCTGCCCTTACCGGGATTTGAACCCAGGATCGCTAGCTCCGTAGGCAGGATCACTACCAACTAGGCCGGCGCGTCGTCCATACAAATACAGTCGGGACAATGTGTTTTCTAATCATGGGCAGAATTAGTTTGTTAAGGCATTCCTTCACGTAGAGATCCGACTTTATTGTAGAGCTAGTAATACATGTACTCGATTTTAGGCCTGATCCACAGATCGCGTGCCATACCATGATTTTCTTACCAAATTTTACAGTGAAAATGGAGTTTTAAGATTCAATAATGGCTGAACCATTGCTATTTGTAAAATAATCAGGTTCTGCCAACGATTTATTATAAAAGTTCACGTACGTTTTGTCGTCCATTATTACACAGATTTTTCTTTAGTTTGTTGTTGAAAGTAAGAGTTTGGCCTTAGCTTTTAATGGCAGTTTGGATCGCATCAACACTAAAATTTTCAAGCCTAGTCAGCTTTCTGAAGGTGGTTCCTTTTATAGTACACCATTTGTCCACAATTGATTTTATCTTTTCAGGAGATAGATCTCGCATTTTCATTTTTAAAATAATACTTAAGTTGAAAACGAAGGTTGAAAATGATAGAAGTTGAAGCTGACATTCAGATGTATACGACGATTGTTATTCCGAATATGATTATTTAAACTGAAATAAATCTCTGTCAAGTTGTATTTATACCTAACGGTACAGTCTTTATTATTTTATACCGGACACTATCCGTAGCACCCTTAAACTATATTGCAGTGATTGGACAAATCATTTAGTTAGTACCTACTTACTAATAACTACATAAATAGTTGATTTTTCGATGAACGCAAGATACAAGTTTTGGTTTATTTGCGGTCAGTTTCAATTATAAAATCGCAGCGGTTGAAAATAATTTCAACACAAAATGCTGTCAATAACCTGTTTTACATAATTGTTAGGTGTTCCTCAGCGCTAATATCCGGTGGCTTTATAATTAGTTAAGTAACTAGCGGTTTACAGTCGCATGCCATGGTGTCTATATTTTTATATGTACATATACTGTTTGCTGCCTCGTGATAACAATAGTCACGCCCAGCATTCCATCAACAATCCATGGTTTAAACTTATTAACTCATGCGTTTAAACCAGATGTCATGTTCTACGTTATACTTACTCAGCATTCTTCAATCGCTTTACCTAGGTCGGTCTAGGGCTATCCCTCTAAGCGACATGTTAACACATACTCTGCTATAATTACTAAAACATAGTTAGAACCAATATCAATAGCATTCCACAATTGCTTCTTTATTATCTCCACTCAGTCCTTTTTGATAGTAATTTGTCATTATTGTTTACATTCTTCACCGACTTAGGTATAAAACATGTTACGAAGCCAGTAATATGCCTATGCTCGTTCTAGAAATGATGGTTGTTCGTGGTAAAGATTTTAACCCAAAAATTGTCATATCTTACATTTTTATATAACAAGCAAACAATTTATTAATACGTATTAAATAAAAGAGCAATAAAGTGTGAAATGAATGATGTCACATGAAACAGACGATGCGATCTGTGTGTGAACGTTACGAGCAATATGAAAACAGTGATATAACAACACTACATGATATTCGAAGAGCAATACGATAGGCGACGCCTTTAGAGGTCGCGACTTCCTATTGACTTTAGTGCGTTAGGGGTGATCTTTCTTCCGCTATTCTATTAGGCATCTCAAACACGGTTCTACCCTCGCGAACCTGACTCGTACGAGTATACTTCTTACTGGACGCCATTACTGAATATGCTTGTATTAAAGTAAAAAGATTCGATTCTGAATTATTTTTTGTCATTTCCGTCTTTGTGGTTTTGTATACAGTCGAAATGAATGACTACCGTACAGTACACTCGGCTACTCACATGTTGAAACTGATTGTACAGGCAATTGAACGGAGGGTCAAACCGTGTTTAAAGATGCAAACCATAGTACTTAGAGTTCATACACTCTGAATATAAATAAAAGTAGTTTTTATATACGGATGTGATTACTAGTATACACCAACAACGAACAAAACTATAAAAGGTCTATTATATATAACAAGTAAATTATAAAAGAAAAATAATAGTAGTTAGTATAAAACCCCTACACGCAAACCACTATTGAAGTATAATTTCGTTCCAAAATATCCTAGATATGAAATTCAAGTGACTGATTTCGGAATAACATACACATTAATGTTAAATGCATTTACGATTGTTATATTATAGTGTTATTAGACGGTATGTAGGATTTCGGCGTAGCAGCTACGGCTACGGCGCTACGGTCGTTGCGTTCTACGAGCGCGGAGACGCTTTTAGTGGTTACTCGTTTTCAGACGGATTAAAACGAGAGGAATGGCATCCGTAATAACAAAATAGGCTGCAGCAGCCAGTGTTGTTATTGTGGGCCATTGCCTTACTGCTCGACTATCGTACAAGCCGAATACACGCCGTTAGGGCGTTACGCGAAAAAGGTATTAAGTATGACGGAGCCTAGCTCAATGTAAGTATGCGATTGTTGGTAACTTACTCGTGGAAGAGAAGAGATCTGAGCCGCACAAACTGTCTTGGTAGTAAAAGACCTGTTCAATTTATTCATCAATAGTGTTTAGATAGCGCCTTAAAATGCAGAACGTATATTAGGTTAAGCAACACAGTTTCACTATACAATATTTTTTTATTGGTATAGGATTTGTTAAGTGATACAAAGATAGCTGAAGCTGCGATCAAAATACTAACGAAAGCACATGATATGTTTGAAATGAATTGTAAGTACTGCATACATAATATATTGTACCCCAGCAGAAAGTGCACCGACTCGTCTCGGACACGGGCCGGTGGACTTTTGTTGTGGCAACTGTTGTTTTTGAATATTTACCGAAGAACGAGGAGGGGTTAGGAATTGCCCGGAAGGCGCGCCCGCGCGCGCACGGCCCCGGCACGACGAGACGGCCTTCTCAATGTTTTCAAGAAAGAAATCAAGGTGGTTATACTTAGTACTTAAGATACAATTGTAATTAAAGTCTTATGATGATTCAGACACATAGTCGTGCGTTACGCGAGTGCGGCACGCGGCGACCGTTGTAGGTCCCGCGAGCAGGCGCGCAGCCCCGGGGTCTCTTTGTACGTTTGTAACATTGCCGAGCGCTTAGTAACCATTATTCCAAATTATGATTTTTTCAAGTGACAATGTTTAACTATTTATTTTATTCACGTGTTTGTTCATATATTAGTATTAACGATAATGTATGTAATTAATGTTGTTTCCATTTTAATATAAATTATTGTTTTTATATTATAAATAGAGTTATGTTGGTCATAGATACGAGTTTACCTAGAAACCGTTTATATTCAGATGTTATGTTATTTCGAGGTTTTCGTCTAATTGATGTAGAAACTCGAAATCGAATTTCATTTGGCGAAAGTTGTTTTTGTAAAGGTCTCCCAAGTCAACTCCTTTATTCTTAATAAGTTCTAGATCATATAAATATATGTATAATTACGAGTCAATAGTACTCAATCGGAAGCAATTTGATTTCGCATAATATATAGTTTCAATAAATCGTACCTTCATAACAACACTTTCGAATACAAAGAACGTCGATCTGGATGAAGCACCGCACTTAACCATAATTTTAATCTCTATCTATATAATATCATTAAAAATGCCTAAATGATAGTGAGAGAGGTAGCGAGCGTAGAATAAATTGTTACTCGTAATTACAGCCGTAAGCACGGGTCGGCGCCCGGCGCTCGGCGCTCGGCGCTCGGCGCTCGGCGACCGCTGGCGCTGCAGCGCCGCCGCCCGAGCCGGCCGAGCACGCGCGCGATATATTGATATGATCTAGGATGTGCGTAGGTGTTCTCGAGTAGTGATCGTGTACCAAGGCTTATGTTACGCCTTCTAAGTGGTTATTTAAGCGTGCGATGAGGAGGCGTGCGGTGGCGAGTGGCAGCCGCGGCCGCTACTGTCTACTGCCCACAGCCCACAGCCTACTGCCCACTGCCCACTGCCCACTGCCCACTGCCCACTGCCCAATGCCCAATGCCCTTTGCCGGCCGCCGACTGCCCGGCTCGCTGTGGCCCGCTGCCGCATGTAGGTAGACATCGTTCGACACTCGAAGTAAGATTAGTCACGTTCAATTGTAGACAGATTTTGAAATTAATATTATTTGCATTTTCCTAAGAGTTAGAACGATTGAGACAGTAGGTCGCACGACCGTGTTATGATGAATTGTGGAGATGTTTATTAAAGAATACGTTTATGAAAATGGAATAAAAATGAAAAATATTGTCATATAAACTTGTAATTACTAAAGTAAGAGGAATTTGTAGATATAAAAATTATTGGAGAACCAGAAAAACGTTAAATAAACCAATTAAAAATACAAACGTCTTTTATTTATTGTCAGCTCTGCTGCATCACACAAAAAGAATATACTTAATAATAATACTCCGAGGCAATTTCGGCTACAGCGACTGCTGGACCGGCTCAGCAGCTGGCGCCTCGTTGGTCCACGCGTTGGTGTGACTGTTGTAGCCAATTTTGGCCTTAAATGTTCTGGAGCACGACGAACAGGTGAGAACGCCGTCACTGTAATTGTAAGTTAAAGCCGTTGGCGATCTGGCTTTTAGCTCGTCTCTTTTTGCGTCGAGCTCGTCTTTTCGTAGCTTTTCAAAGGCTTCAATGTTCTGCCTCAAAAGACTTCTTCATTCCGGGCGATTTGCAGCAGATGACTCCCATGTTAAGGGGTCAATACTGCAGCTTTTCTTATGCCTTTTGAGCACATCTTTGTATCGCAAGAGCTGTCCGCCGTGCTTGCGCTTGCCTTCTTAAAGCTCGCTATAAAAGATGCACTTTGCGATCCTTTCATTTGGCATGCGGAACACATGACCACACTAGCGTAACTGACGCCGCATCAGATATGCTTCAAAGCCGCAGATCTTAGCGCGTCGAAGAACTTCAGTGTTTCTGATGCGGTCCGTCCAGTGGATGTCCATGATATCCCGCAGACATAGGAGATGGAATTAATCCAATGTCTTTATGTGGTTTCGATAAAGGCACGAAGTCTCTGAGATATATAGCAGACTTGGTAGGAAAACGGCTCTGTATACTGCAATTTTTGTAGCCAGTTTTAGATTATGTGAGCGGAAGACCTTAGTTCTAAGTTTGCCGAAAGAGGCAGATGCAGCACCAAGTCTGTGGTTTATTTCGGCATCAAGGTCACACTGCGATGTAATTGTGCTTCCCAGGTACTTGAACTTCTCTACACGCTTCAGGACATCTTGACCGAGGCAGATTTTCAGAGGTTCGTCTGTTGAATCGCCTGTAGTCATGACTTCCGTTTTACTGACACTTACCATAAGACCAAACTTGGTGCAGGCCTCGTCAAGACCAGTCATCAGCTGTTGTAGAGAAGTTAGGGAATCTTCTAAAAAGCATAAGTCATCCGCGTACATAATCACGGTGATAATTTTGTTGGAAACTTCGGTACGGGCCTTCAACCTAGCTAGGTTGAAGAGCGTTCATATCAGCTCGGAAGCGAATGTGGATGCCTACAGGTACGTTTTGTAAGGTCTCGTTGAGTACAGCTGCAAAATAGATGGCAAACAGCATGGGGGCAAGAACATACATAGCCTTGCTTAACACCACAACTGATGGGGAAGAATTTCGATTGTTCCCTATTCACAGACACACAGCATGTCATGCCGTCATGTAGCAGTCGAACTAAACGTACAAATTTCGCCGGGCAGCCTACTTTCTCCAGAACTATCCATAGGGCCTCACGAGGAACACAATCAAACGCCTTTTCCAGGTCAACAAAACATAGAAACAGTGGCCGACATTGTTCACGGCTTTTCTCCTGTAGCTGTCGAACGCAGAAAACAGCCTCACAGGCGCCTCTCTGGGGGCGGAAGCCAAATTGGGATTCCGGAAGTATTTCTTCTGAAACTGAAGTTAAACAGTTGAGCGAAATCCTGGCAAAGACTTTTCCGGGTGTGGATAGGAGCGATAGGCCACGATAGGAATTACAATTAGACCTGTCACCTTTATTCTTGTACAGTGAACAGATGGCACTTGCTCATCGCACCACATCTGAGTGAATAGTTTCCATATCGTATCATATAGCCCCTCCCCTCCGTACTTCAAAAGTTCACCAGGGATACCATTGACGCCAACCGCTTTCCCGTTTTGTTGACTCCTGATGGCTACTATTACTTCCTGCAACGTCGGTGGCTCATCAAGCTCAGGCCTTTGCGGGAGAGATGTGATCTCCATTATCCGCTAAATATCAGCTGAGCGATCAACATTGAGTAGCTCCGCAAAGTAGGTACTCAGCCCAACGATTCAATACGTCCGCCTTGAACGTCAACAGCGTCGCACCGTCACGTGACCTCAAAGGTGCACTTATCCGCTGAGTTGTTCCAGTGAGTGTTCTCAACTCGCCGAATAACGCACCAAGTTGATTTGTATCAGAGAGCCACTGCAGGTGTTCCGCTTTTTGTAGCCACCACTTATCTTTTATTTCCCGCGTCATCTTTCTGAGATTATTGCGATTATTGCGATTTTTCGACCGTGCTGTGGGTGATTGAAAAGGTCACGGTTTTATTTGAGCGCTTTAGTTAGTATGTCATCATTCTCGTCAAACCAGTCTTGGTGGATTCACTTTTCAGGCCTAATGCTTGCGTTCCAACTTCAACAATCTCAGAAGTGAGGGCACTCCAGTTGGTATTAAGATCACCGTTGTTGATGCTAGACGGCAACTTATCGGAGAGAATGTGTCGGTACTCCGTCCGCACTTGTTTATCTGTGAGACTCTCAACATTAATGTTGGGTGGCCTTTGTCTGCAAGACCGGCGTGGTGGATGCAGACGGAACACAACTTTTGTGACTATAAGTCGGTGGTCTGACCAGCAGTTGGCACCGCGCATAGCGCGTGTGACATGGATTTGGGAGATGTGTTTTTGCCTAATAATCGCGTAATCAATAAGATGTCAATGTTTCGACCTTGGATGCATCCAAGTGGTTTTATATTTAGCTGGTAGTCGGAAGCATGTGTTAGTGATAGACAGGCCGAATTGAACACACAGGCTTAGCAGTCAATTGACCATTACTATTCATATTGCCAATCCCATGTCTCCCTAAGACCCCTGGCCACGCTTCATAATCACAACCTACTCGTGCGTTAAAGTCGCCTAGCAGAAGAATCTGCTCTCTCAGGCGTATCCTGGCGAGTAAGCGTGTAAGGTCTTCATAGAATTTTCCCTTTGTTTCGTCATCCTTGTCCATCTATGGAGCATAATTACGCTAATAACGTTCAAATAGTTATCATTGTCTAGATGTAGATGCAATGATATAACGCGGTCTGAGATGTATTCAGGACAGTCTTCCAGTGTGCTAGCAATCTGAGTCTTTATTGCGAATCCAACACCAGAGCGTCTTGGTTCTGCAGCCGGGGTACCTTTCCAGAAAAAAAATGAAGAACCGCCGTGTTCTATGAGCTCGCCTTCATCTGGCAATTGGGTTTCACTGAGAGCTGCTATATCCACACTGTAGCGCCAAAGCTCTCTAGCCACAACAGCAGTTTTTCTTTCTGGACAAAGGTTAACGTCACGATCAAGAAGGGTGCGGACATTCCACGCAAATGTCATAATAGTTGTTTTTATAATTTTCTTGTATCTTCGACCACGAAAAAGGGATACTTGGGCAGCCGCGGTTACTACCCCCCAGTAGGTGCGGGACAAGCTTTGTTTAAGACACCTTTTCTAGTCCCCTCCCTGTGCGGGGGGAGCAGTGCCTCCCTAAATAGCGCTGCTCCGTCACTCTGGCTACTTCCCAATCCATGCTGTTGTCCCAGGTGCAACGCAGAAACGACCATCAATACCGGAGCCGCCGGTGTGCAGGCATCAGACAAAGCCGGGTGCACATCACAACCTGACCTCTCTACCCATGCCCATCGCCACAGGACTTCCCAGAGACAGGGTCTCGGGAGCCTTTATTCATGCCGCAGTCATCTACGCAGGATATATTTAAGTGCATAAGCGTACGCGCAAAAACAGACGCACTATCTCGTCCTCACCCTTCTGTATCCGATGGAACGGCGAACCGCTACGATCGGAGAAGAGTTTGGATGCAGCATTTGACCGACAGCGCTTTTGGCCTCAGCTGTCGCCCTTGGCCTTCTGCAATGCCTTGCTGTTCCGCCAAATCAGCCAATAACCATTTGTTTATCAACTTTGGATTGCCGTCAAAGCCGGAAGAGACTTTGTTTTGGTTCGGGAGGCGTCCGCAGACCTAGGAGTAGGAGTAGGATTAGAAAAGAAAAGGAGTAGGATTGGAAAGGAATCGTTGTGACAGTGAGAGAGGATATAAAGGTAAAGGGATACTATCGACTCCGAAGATAAGTAAAGACAATAGTAGCTCGGGAAACCGGGGTCGCGTACCCGTGTATCAAACCGCAACTTTCGGCCAAGAAGTTACTATACAACATACTTAGAGTTACTATAAACACATTGGGATTCAAAATAAAGACCCTTGATAGGAACTTGTCTTTTTAACGGGCACCGTTGCACAGAACCTTTGCTTTGCGTAACTCCAAAATCTTTACGTTTTAGGAGAGCTTACACAAGAATCCGGTTCTGCTCAAAAAAGTAAAGAAACAAGTCAGCATTTTATAAATTCGGGGAAGAGTACTTAAAAATAATTAAAACGGAGAAGTGAAAAAAATATATTTTTAATGAGAATGACCAATCTGGGCTCACAAGTGTGGCCGCCATATTTCATATTTAAACTAATTTTAATCTAAAACGATACTGATAGATTCTCAGGAAGACGCCTAGATTTCCAAACTATTTAGTACCCAATAAACTTCATAGATATCTTCCTCTCTTCTTACTCTTAGCACATTTTACTAAACGGGACAATCTCACACAAATTGTTTCCAACTAGGTATAAGCTCTAGGCTTGTATAGCTCTTGCAATTTGCGATGGCGAGTGGGTTTTGTTAGTGGTCGAACGTGTACATGCACATTGTAGTTGTGTGCGTGTCTGACGGAGCGATCAGTCGCGAGCGCGCCGTCACTCGAGTCACGTGTGCAACTGTATCCACGACGTTAACTGCCACGAATGTTATTCATAGTGAGGTATAATATAATAACGTATTTTTAATTTAAAATATGCTAAAATAAAAATAGTTAATTTATTTAGAACTGTGGGCCTATCCGTGTTAACCGAGTGACAAATCATGGATAAAAAATTCGTCATTTTCTTACAAGTGTATGTATAAGTGCGAGAGTGACGGATGTTTTATCCATGTTTAGTCACGCGATAAACACGTCCACAAAACCTCTAGATAAGTTTTAGTAACAATAAAATTGTACGTAATTTAAGGAGAGAAAATACGGAGACATTACAAATGTCATCTTCTCGACAAAATATCTACAGGGTTACATCACAAATTATTAAGGTTTGTCTAATGAGTTACATTAATTTTGTAGAAGATGCAACCAAGAAGGTCGCTACTAGGAACATGCATGACTAAATAGTTTGCATGTCACGTCAAGTACATAAATAGTTTGTTGTTTTCGATGATGTATCTTATTTTAATTGTTTTAGGGACGAGCAATGGTCGCCAAAGTCTTTCACTTTCTTCAAAAAGAAAAGAAATTTCTCTTTCTTTTTTATGCTCACTATACCCACTTTTGCTCTCACGCACACTTTGACATGTATACAGATAGGTGTTTACCACAAGTAAAACCAGCTCGCCATCGTAAATTTCAAGAGCTATACTATGGATACTAGGCAACGATAACCATACTTATTTACAGCGTGACAGGTAACTCGAACTATTCCTTCAAAGGGGTTATACTAGTTAGAGTTATTTTGCAATGATTTTGTTTCAGTTACCTAATTTCACTGGTTTTCGAGTTATTTAACTTTTGAATCTTTTTTAATGTCTAAAACTGTTGATTATTTCTGTTATCTTAGCTAGTCGTATATTTGTACATATTTAGTACAATGTGTATATATTTATTTAATTAATGTACGGTCAAGAATATGTACTCGTTTACCTTTTTCACTCTTGTCACAATCACAATAATAAGAGTCAAAAGGTACGCGATTACATTTCCTTGACTGTATGTATATTGAAGAATAATCAATTTTTACCAGCTCTACAGATTCCCAATTCTACAGATTCCCAATTCTACAGATTCCCAATTCTACAGATTCCCAATTCTACAGATTCGCAATCCTTCAGATTCCCAACCCCACAGATTCCCAATTCAACAGATTCCAAATTCTACAGATTCCCAATCCTTCAGATTCCCAAACCCACAGATTCCCAATTAAACAGATTCCCAGCCCCTCATACTCCCAACCACACAGGCTCCTAATCTTACAGAAACTACAATGTTTACGCTGACCTAACTTCCCAATTCCCAATTCAACAGATATTCATCCTGACAGATTCCCATTACTACAGATTAGAAATAGGTACAGGTTTTTCAGCATTTCCGATAGATCGCCATAAATTCGGTATTTTTTTCTTTCTACTACAAAAAAAGAAGGAACTGAGAACCTCCTCCTTTTTTTGAAGTCGTTTGAAAATCATGCTTAGGTTATCCCATAATTTCATAAAAAACGTTTCACAAACAGATTCATTCGGCAACCATATCATTTGCCAAACCGCTATTTTTTCCGAAACTGTAAATCATTCTGGATTTATTTTAGGACTGCCGTGTAGAACCCTATAAGTTATGTTTGGTTAGTTTTGTAAAATCCTAAAATATTTCCAGTTCCGGAAAAAGCGGTTTGTCAAATGATGTGGTTGTGAAAAGAATAAGTTTGTTAACGTTTTTTATGAAATGATTGTAAACCCGTGCTTAGCTCATAAACATAAATTGTTGTTGACAGATGATGATTTCCCTAATTATTGAATATACGAAATATAGCTAAAACATCTTGACGAAATACAAAGTTTATTTACTATTTACTCTGCGATAGTTGCGGCGGGCATACCTTTTTTGGCTTAGCTTGAAAAAATCTTAATACGTAGTTACACTACAAAAATACACAGTACAACAAAGTACACGTATAATACATATTGCCTAAATGCAAAAAAACACTTTTTTTTGTTATGTTAAAATGTTTTATTCGTAACAATTATACTTAAACGTGAAACTTAACGCTACCAACCCCTGAAAAATAAAATGTTTCATTATTATATAAACTATAAACATTCATTAGTTTAGTGCTGCTAAACGTTGTATACATTCTTTCACTTGTATTTTTTCAGTTATAGTCTTGTATAATTTTTCTAATTTGTGTGTTCCGTTTAATATCATATGCCTTACGTTTTTTCACAGGCAAGTGCGAATATGACTGTGTTGTATTCTTCGATCTTGAAAAATTGCTTCCCTTTTTAATAAGTCAATGAACAATAAAAGAGATGGATTCCGATGAATTCTGGCATTTAGCCTATGATGCCAGCCTTCTAAAGCATTGTTTGTGCGAAATCTTTGATCGGCACAGGAAAATACTATGGGTGTTATGAATCTGTACTAATACTGTTTTAACCAGAATTTTGAAAAATACTCATCAAATTTAGTATAATTGACGAGATTACTATGATTCTCTGGTATTTCACTCATGCTTCCTATATGCCCTTCTGCTATAAACTGAGCTGGTAGTAAAGCCAACATACAATAAGCTGGGAATCTGTAGAACTAGAAATCTGTGGTTTTGTGAATCTGTAGAATTGTGAATCTGTAGACCTGGGAATCTGTAGAATTGGGAATGTGTAGAATTGGGAATGTGTAGAATTGGGAATCCGTAAAATTGGGAATCTGTAGAATTCGGAATGTGTAGAATTGGGAATGTGTAGAATTGGGAATCCGTAAAATTGGAAATCTGTAATAGAATTCTGTAGAGTTGGGATCAATTCCCGATAGCGACGAGCGTCACCAGAGGACTGCAGAATCATTTGGCGCCTCACCTCCATGAGCCTAAGGGTGGAGTGCGAGAGCTTCCTGGTTCTGTGGCGGATCTTGAAGAACTTAGACCCAACCGTTTGGACAGCTTCCAAAAACCCGTCGTTGTAATCATCCACGTCGCTACCAAGGCACTCGAAACGATCTTGAAGTTCGAGCTGAAAGCTCTCGGGGTTTTGGAGCTGAGCGGGTGCCAGGCGGAGCGTAGACTTCATCAGTCGAGAGCTCTCAAGCTTGAACTGGATATTCAATGAGCCTCGTACCATACGGTGATCACTCCAGGCTTTAACCGCACTGATCACGGAGACATCATTGAATATGTACTATCTCATTCCTCATTACACCATCAGGGCTCATCCAGGTAAACTTCCTATGCTCTTGTTTTCTGAAGAAGGAGATCATCATATAGAGTCATTCTCCATAAAACTGGCAGGTAGGTGGCCCCGGTGATTCCTACGCCCAACTCCAAAATTCCCCACTCTCTGCCCCTCTGCTCTGTTCCCCCATAACAACAGTGAAGTGAGTTTTAGAGCTATGCATGGCTCTGGAAATATCCTCATACATAGCCTCCATCTCATCGTCCGAGCGTGTCGCGGTCAGATCATATACCTGTATGACCTTCAACGAATATCGTTGGGTCATTCTGAGTACAAGGTACGCTACCATGCTCGACACGCTTTCGATTTTCACCGCGTTGTTCACGAGGGACTTGTGGACGATAAACCCGACACCTCCCTGGGACTGGTGGTCGCCCTCCCGGAAATAGAGCAAGTTACCGGACTTTAGAGTTATCATGTCCTCCCCCTCTCTACGGACTTCTGACAACCATATGATTCCTCATCGTAACCTGCTCAATTCCTCCTCCAGTTCCAGCAACTTTTCGTCGGTCCGCAATGTTCGGCAGTTGTATGATGCCAGGGTCAAAGGCCGTCGTTTCTGGTAGCCGGGTCTCTGCCGGAGATTACATAAAGCATCCCCCGCCCCTCCGTTACCATGGCCGCTACAGGAACCAGGAACCAGGAACCAGGATTAAGGGGTCAGGGCTGTTTTTATACATTCATATTTGACTTTTGATCTAGAACCGTTTGGGGGGGAAAATACCGTACGCGCTACGCTTGGCAGGCGGGTTGGCGACCGCAGTTATACCATGTAGTCTGCGGACGACGCTGCTGCCCATCCTCCAGTTTATCCTTTAGTCGCCTCTTACGACACCCACGGGAAGAGATAGGGTGGTGCTATTCTCAGTCGGCACCAACTCAGCAAAGCAAAGATTGTTAGTAACATAAAATTTTATTCAAAATAATATCGGTAATTTTTTGACAAATTTGTACAATAGATTAGTTTGTTTCTCCTATGGCATCTGCCATGTGAGTGCGACAACATGCGACAGGCTTTGTACATTCTGGTTTGTTAGTCTGTGTAATAAGGAGCGGGGTCAGATTGACGTTGACAGCTTTACCATTTCCAGATTTTAACAATGTTTCCGCCATTTTCAACACCAAGACCTACTCAAGGCGTATTATTTCTACGCTGTTATTTAATATTAGGGTGGGTTAATCATGATCACTTGAAAAAAGTGTGGTTTTTAGATGGCGAATTATACAGATTCTCATTTACCGATAGCGATGTTGTGGACAATAGATCGGTAGACAATGTCATAGACACCGAACAAGCCACGTCCTACCCTTAGAGTTCCTGAACCTGAAATGAGATCATACTAGATGGCGCTGTATCACCACCTATTGTGAAAAATACTTTTTTATACATCTTCACTTTTCTGCCGAACGAAACAGTACAGTATAGTATGAATTCTATAAGCTGCCCGTTTCCTTATCTTATACACAATGGCATTGTTCTCTTTTGTTGAAGGCTACCGCTAATAACAAATCATAGCAAGTAACAAAAAATGGAAACAAATAGCTACCGTCTTGTACAAGTCACAAGGTTGAAATTGCAAAATAATAGCACGTTTGATAATTACACTCGGACGTTGAAAGCCGTACTCCGGTAGATCTTCGCTGTGTAGTGCGTCCACGACCACTTAACTGTCGGAAAGTCCGACTGTATGTTTAGGGTCAATTTTTGAAGAGTGTGTTTTTTCGACATTTGTATGGCAATTTTTTTATTTTATTTTATTTGGTTCTTAGTGACGTCATCAGGTGAGGTTCTTAACAAGAAAAAATATGGTGTATGAGGCACCACTCTGCTTTTAATAGTTAGCTAGATATTGACGCAAAAAAAACGGTGGCATACAAATGTCGACAACGCCATACAAATGTCGATATAGTGCCTATTTAATATGAAAACCTTCGCTTATAAGCAGGGCTCGGATTTTTCATCGCACGGTAAGATGAAAGAAAACTATAGAGTCGATACTAAAATTAAAACTTTAAGTCATATTCATACTCATACTCATTCATATTCTTAGTACCGTCTTTTATATTTATCATGATGTAACTAATTCAACTTAATTACGTACCTAGTTTTAATCGGATATTCGGATATTAATTAAACATGCTATGATACTTCGGAAACCTAACTCGGAATAGCGATGACATTTTGAAGTTTTCACAATCGGAATTTTAAAATTCGTGTTTAAATAATAAATAATAAAAAACTTCAAGGTTATGTCACAATACAGCACATTTTTCATAATCGTATTTCAGATCCTTGTAAGGCTCAATCCAGTAAAAAATGGCACAAACTTGCAGACATAATAAAATGTTCACCTAATAATTGACGCCATGGGCACAGACTGCAAATATAAATAAATGACACGTCGAAAGTCGTTAATGATTGACATGACGCACCCGATAAAATTTGATAAAGCGGCCAGTTTGATAAAGGTCTATCGCAACCATGTAGTCTGTAAAACTAGGTACGTAATTACGTTGAAGTACCTAGTTACAGCATGATAAATATAAAAAAAACGGGACCAAGAATATGAATGAGTATGAGTATGGATACTACTCAAGTTTGCATTTTAATATCGACTCCATAGTTTTCTTTCATCTTACCGTGCGATGTAAAATCAGAGCCCTGCTTATAAGTACTCTATTTTTATACGATAGCTCACAAAAAAATTACAATAATGAAAGTTAACATAAAAGTTGATATTATTGGACATGGAAATGATATATTTCGATTTTATTTAGATTTTGATTTTAACCGACATTTGTATGCCACATTCGACATTTGTATGGACAAAATAACCGTACAAATGTCGCCATACAAATGTCGACAAAAACGTTTTTCACCGATCTTTCTTACACTACTTACTCGATTCACTTATTTACTAATACGAAATTCTTACTTACCCATATTGCTAACAATTTTTATGAAACACGCATTTTTATTTCATTTGTATGTCAATAAATAAACGCCCATACAAATGTCGTGATAACCGTACCAAAATACATCTTTAAAAGACTTATCCTGTTTCCTCCGTCAAAAACACTGGCTCTGCGTTCACTCCCGTTGGCGGTCTAAGCCCAACTAACGTACTTTGGTATCCTAACGTAAATATGAAGGTAGGCCATTAGACAAACCAGATTCAGGGGGTTTCCTTGAGTCATCATAAAAACGGTCGCACGCGGGACATCCACGAAAAGACTTTCCAGGTTTTAATTATTAATGTTTTTTCTTTTTTAATTAATTTAATCAGTTTGCCAATAAAAGCTCTTTACAACGATATATGTTGTATATTAATACGTTGTCTACGTCCAAAGTTATGAATTTTTATTTAAGCAAAACCGGAAGTGGGACACGCGAAAAGCGGTAAATTTTGCTGTTTTTAGGATTTCGAATTCGATTCTTTCGGAATCCATTAATATTTAGTAAACTGCAATATATATTTTTAAGTAGATTAAAATGCACAAAATGCAAATATATATGTAACTATACTCAATGTTAAATATACTTAGAATTATAGCCCTGGGACCGCAAAAAACGCTTGTTTGAAAATTGACCCTTTAATGATTAATTATTTTTATTAAGTTACATCATTTTCAGGTAAAGTAATAAGACACACATATTTAATGAGGTTCGATATCTTCCCACGGACGAAACTTTTTCCGTCGCAGAAAGTCCAAAAACACAGCCAGGGTCGTTATATAATTCACCAATCCAATACACACTCAGCCGAACAGAAAGCCAACAAAGTCCGGGTACACGTAAACAGGTCGTTAAGTTTGGGTGATATCGAAAATGGAGCAGAGGAATACGTATGAACAACGGTGACACTTGAAAGCGACTGATTAGCCAGTAAACAAAAGCTGATAAAAATTGCACCCTTCCTCTTTTACGTATTTAGGTAATTATTATTATAAGTGTGACGCACCGCACAGCTGAACTTCAATAAATGAACTTACTGATAAGACAATTACATATTTGTCTTCGAAACCCTTTGAACAATGTCCGACAATATTATCTGTTATGGACACACTACAACCCGAACTACCTGAGTACCGCTTTCAATGACGAAAGGCCTTTCTTAATGAGTTAAGCTTTTGCAATTTCAACCTTGTGACTTGTACGAGACGGTAGCTATTTGTTTGCATTTTTTGTTACTTGCTAGGATTTGTTATTAGCGGTATCCTTCAACAAAAGAGAATAATGCCATTGTGTATATTATACACTGTATAAGATAAGGAAACGGGCAGCTTATAGAATTCATACTATATGTTCCTTTATTATTGTCTTAACGTTATAAACTTATAAAACATATTTAAAACTTCCAAACACACTAAATATTTGGATGGAATCGAACCAGTACCATCATGGACGGAAAGCGCTCATATGTGCCATTCGACCATAATAATTTGTGTATTAAGTTATTTTTACGTTCAGATTATCTTTTAACGAATACGGTTTATATCAAAATTTGCGAGGGTAAGCTGATAATGTCTGAACACCGGATCGGTTTTAATAAAGATTTACTTACGCCCGTTCGTTCGTTGCTCCCTGTTAGATTGCTTTTGTTGTTGATTAATACTTACTGTTGATAATTTTTAATTATGAGTTCTCTTTGCAATATCGATTTGGTGAAAAGATCGCAAATAATTGCTTTGTATAATCAAGGCAAGAATTGGTCTGAAATCGCTAGAGAAGTCGGTGTTAACGCGAGTAGTTTTCGTGAATATAAATTACTAGTTTAAACAATTTAAATAAATAGTTAGTTAGTTAGTTAAATATATTTTTTAAAGATAATTTAAAAATCTGACATTTTGTTACAGAGAAAAACCGTTGTTTTATGGGTCCGACGATTTGAAGAGGAAGGATCTTTGTTGCATCGGCAAAGAACTGGCCGAGCCCAACTCATAACCACTCAGCAGCGTCGAATCATGGTGAGGGATTATGAGGAAAATGGATTTATTCCGACAAGTCACTACGCCAGTCTATTCGACACCAGCATGCGCACAGTCCGACGTGCTCTGCACAGCGAGGGCCTGCATCACCGCCGGCATGCCGTCAAACCCTTGCTTACTGAAGCTCACAAAGGAGCAAGGTTAGCGTTCGCCTTGGAACATTTAGATTTCGACTGGAGTAATGTTGTGTTTACTGACGAAAAAACTTTTAAATCCAGCCAACACGGACGACTTAGTTTATGGCGGCGGAATAATACCCGCTATGATAGCAATCACGTTGTGCCGAACATGGATGCTGGTCGGATAAGTGTGAATATGTGGGGCTGGATGAGCGCAGCAGACCCGGGGGAATTAGTACGAATGCCTAGCCGAGCGACCAGTGCTAATTATGTGGACGTGTTGGAGGACACCATGCTACCCACTGTTCGCAATGTGTATCCGGACGATGAATTACCGGTTGTATATTTGGTGCAAGATAATTGCCGTATACACCGTTCGCGTAGTGTGCGGGAGTGACATAGAGGTAAATCCTTGGCCGGCTAGGTCACCAGACCTAAATCCCATCGAAAATGTATGAGGTGTGATGGTTCAACGGTGGGATAACCAGAATGAGCGAACCCCAGAAGCATTAGAGGCTCATTGTTTGCAAGTTTGGGAAAGCATTCGTGGCTCGAGCTTGTGCAGGAATCTTATTGATACAATGCGTTCTCGCATGCTGGCTGTTATCGAACAGAATGGGGGCTACACTAAATATTAAGGTATACCTATTAAATAGGTAGGTAGGTGGTTTATATTATTTGGTCGAGACCGGGTTATATACTTAAATCTGTTTAACAAGTGACTAGAAAGTTAACGCAAGCATAACTGTTTTATTTCTAGTGTGCAAATCCAAATGAAAACCTAATTTCATTTCATAAATTAACTCACTAATTGTCTTATTCCCACTGTAATTTGTTTCAAATAGGTAATACAACTTGCACTGTTATAAACTAGCTCCCCCGCGCCGCGACTACAAAGCTACCACACGTTTTACTATAGGTATGATAACCCGGTCTTTAGAAGTTAATATTTGTTTTTTCTTGTGGTGAAGCTTCAAACCTCTTTCCGAATCTGGAAACGAAACTTAAGCTTCTGGCCTCGATAAAATGGTAAATATAACTGGTTAAATTGTTAAGTACTTGTATGCGTAATATTATCAAATTAGTATAAGTATAATTTTAGTTTAATGAAGGAATAAATGTTTCAATTAAAAAGACAATAGTTGTATTTAATTAATAAATGTTTTTTAAAGCATGCTTTTATCTATCTATTAACATTGTTTATCGAATTATCGCAATAAAATCATTCTCAAAAGATACAAAAAGAATAAAGATCAAAACCCGAAGAGATTCGATGTTACGACCTATCAGACCCAAGCAGTTCAGTAAGACGTAATACCACTTAGCCATTACTATGTCTAAGTGAACGGACGAAATATCGACTTGTATCTTAGGAAGTTGTAATAAACGTCCAATGAACTGGTTTAGTCAACACCGCCATCTAGTTTAATGTTTGAGAACGTGGACGCGAGATTGTGGCGAGTTTCAAATTCGTTATGATGATCCATGTATTTATTCGCACGATAAACGTAATACCGATATGACCGATGCCGATGGCGCCAAACGAACAATGGTGACCGTTGTTGGTATGAGTGCTGGTATACCTACTTCACTATCTTTTGCAGTAGTGGCGAGAGTGATCTGGCCTCACTCGCCCTGGACCGCCCTAAATACATGTTAAGATTAGCAGAGCTATGTGTCACTACGAGTGGGTCATACGTTAAGTTCGAAGGCCACAGCCGAAGCTCATTCTCGATGCGGACGAATGGGTTAGGAGACCAGGTAACTAAACTGTTTGGGTACTACGTTTGGTCATTACTTGAACAACATCATTTCCGATCCGAGAGGGTAGATTCCTGCCGCCATGTAAACATTGGCTCTGTGTAAAATTATAAAATAAAAATAGTTACTTTTTTCTGAAAGCGAAAATAAACATTTACAAATGTTCTTTGCGTAATGATTAAATGGTGACATCGTTACTACGTAATTTTTTTGAACTCTTTGGTAACAAATGTTGATATTATGACTTTAAGTTGGTGACAAGTGCATAAACAAATGTTTTCTCAGTGAAAATATTGATTAACTCTGGTGGATACTTTTCCTTTCCTTCTTGGAATGTAGTGAGTGACCTTGTTTAAATGAATTGAAAACACAAAAATCTATTATATAGTTTCTAATTATTCAGTGTTCTTGTGACTTGTGTTTGTGTTTCTTGTGTAAGCGGGGGTAGATAAGAAAAAACTCTTTCCGCTATTATAGAACGTGTTTTGCATAAGACACTAAAATTCGCTGTCTTCGTTAGAGTCGCGGTGGTCGAGTGGGTTATACGGTGTACCAGAAATAGATTACGTGTGGTCCTGAGTTCGATCCCCGGTGAAAGCCTTTTTTTTTATATATATATTTTTTGTTTATGTTTTTTCTTTCTTTCGAATTAAACTAAAATAATATGCGATTGAAATAATAATAATAATAAAGTTAATTATACAGTGCGTATCATATCAGACTTTTGTGAAAATTGTGTTTCTGCATTCTTACGAAGGATGGCATTGCGCTGTGGTCATTGTAGTAAGACTATAACCGATAACCAGTACCTACGCTGCTCATTTTGCACTATGAGTTTCCATGTACTATGTACGACGGTATCAAAGCAAAGATTTTATTCATTTTACGCCATGAAAAAAGTTAATCAGAATAAATGGAACTGCAAACTTACCCAGAGTGCTAGAAAGAAAAGTGCAAGCGTATCGTCGCCATCGAACCACATCGAAGAACAATTATCGTCTTCTACGGTCTGCAAACCATCACCTGAAGGCTCGAGCAGCATAATGTGTGAGACAGCAACATCTAGTAATTTCCAAGCATCACCGACCGCTTCCAAGGAAGACAAAAGGGACAAGAATGAAAAAAGCTCCAGCACATCTCCGCTTTTGAGCCCTGATCCTATTGTTTCTCTTACCGGCTCAATGCCAGCTGCCTGTCAGAAGACATTATTGACTTTTCCGTCTGCAACTCAGCCTGGCACATTATCACCATGTCAACTCAGAAATTCATCCCCAGCCTGCTCTGGCTTATCAACACATTCGTGTCCTGATACCTTGAACTCAACAATAACCAGTCCGATAAATTATGTTAGTGAACGCAGGAAATTTGACAATTATGTTACTGAACGTAAGAAATTTGTCATAAATGTCTCTACAGAGAATTCCTTTCAGTCATTGGACAGCTTAGAGTCTCACGAAATGAGTGCAGGCTCCTTTTGCAAGTTAAATAAGAGCTGCCCTAACACTGGCACTAAATATCAAGATAAAAGTGATGAGATTAATGATATGCATGTTGTTATTAAAGATCTACGAGTAAAACTGGACTCTGCAGATTATGATATTTCAAATTTGCTGCAAGAAAATGGTACCCTTAAAAAGGAAATTGAAAATTATAAGCAGAAAATCGACAATCTCACGCGCATATGTAAATCAACACCCAGGGCATCTCCAAACGTTGAAAGAGTAAGACACACTCAAAGAAATTCAAGTTTACGGGAAATAATACCATCCGTCGAGCAAATCCAAAAAAAAACACAGCATAACAGAAACGAAATACCTGAATGGTAATAATTACTTGTGGGTACATACGCAAAAATTCAACTTAAACATAGGATTGGTTTATAAACCAGGGGATACAAACATGAGTACTTTTTTAGAAGATTTCGAGAACCAGCTACCCCAGAAAAAGCAAACTATTATTTTTGGTGACTTTAACATTAACCTATTAGTAAAAGACAAAACTTCCAAGACATATACAAATATGATTAATGAGAATGGATACGAAATTATCAATAAACTTGATGAGCAGCATTCAACTCGTGAAACATCCACTACCAAAAGTATTCTAGACCACATCCTCTCAAGCGTAAAAGACAAAATGATTCAGATCGCGTTACTTGATTCCTCACTATCGGACCACAAACAAATTGTTGTCAGAATGAAAAAAATCAATCCAAGTAGGAAACGACTTTTGAAAGTGCAATACGAAGCAGTCGATTATGAAATACTCAGAAAACTAGCGGATGAAATGGACTTCGATGGTGAAGGAGACAATAATTTTGATGACCTCCAGTATTCCATAGTAAACTTAGTAAAAAGTAGTATTATTACAAAAACAAAAATATGTAATAAACCAAAACAAGATTGGATCAACAGGGACATAATTCTAAATATAAACAAACGTAACGAACTATGGCAGCAAGCTAAAAAAAATCCAGAAAATAACGAATTATCACAAAACTTTAAAGCACAAAGGAACAAAACCACAATTCTTACAAACAAGACCAAAAATAAATATTACAACGATGCTTTTGGCAAATGCAAAAACGACCCCAAAAAAATGTGGAGTTTAATAAACTCTTTATCCCTAAATAAAATTAAATCTAACTACGTTCCTCAAAAACTTGTCACAACCTCTGGCATTATTACAAATGAAGAGGAAATTTGTGAACATTTTAACATCTTCTTCGCAACAATAGGCCCACACTTAGCCAATGAAATACCATCCCATTATCATAAAAGTTGCTATGCGGTGCCAAACGACAATACCACATACAACAATGATGTATTGACTAATTTACAGCCATGTAACGAAGAAGAAGTTAAAAAAATAATAGATAATCTGGACATTAACTGCAGTTCAGGAATAGACAAAATTACGACCAAATCCATTAAATGTATAAATCAATACATCATACCGAAAATTACGAAATGCATTAATACCTGCTTAGGCCGTGGAACTTTTCCTAACTCACTAAAAACAGCCAAAGTAACGCCATTATTTAAATCAGGTGATAAAAAAGATCCCGGTAACTATCGACCCGTGTCAGTATTGCCCATAATTTCAAAAATCCTCGAGAAAGTCATACATCAGCGGCTAAATACCTACTTGACGCACAACAATTTCCTGTCTAAGAGTCAATACGGCTTCCGCCCTAAATCGAGTACACTTTCTGCAGTAATAGACTTAGTAGTTAAAATTAAGGCCAACATAGATGCCAAAAAGACTTGCCTAGGTATATTTATTGATCTAAAAAAGGCCTTCGACACAGTCAGCCATTCACTACTTTTGGACAAACTTAAAAATATAGGCGTCACAGATGTTGCACACAAACTTTTTGAATCATATTTAAGCAGTCGTTACCAAATTGTGAAAATAGAGACCGCTCAAAGCACTCCACAACTCATTACCTGCGGTGTCCCACAAGGCTCAATTTTAGGTCCCCTCTTGTTTTTAATTTACATTAATAGCATATGCCAGTTACCGTTACATGGAGAGTTAAGTTTGTACGCAGATGACACGTGCATTTTTTATTATGGTAACTCTATAGACGAGATTAAAATCAAAGCTCAGGAAGACCTTAATACTCTTCATGAATGGTTCCAATTCAACCTAATGACTATTAACATTGCTAAAACCAGCTATATAGTATTTAAATCAAAATATAAAAAAGAAAATGATGATATCTCACTTAAAATCAATAACATACAACTAAATAAATCAACAGAAGAAAAGTATCTTGGTCTAATTATAGACAGCGAACTCACTTGGAAATCACATATAAACAAGATCCAAGCTAAGTTATCATCTTTAAGAGGCAGACTTTACAACACTGCGCATTGCCTTCCTCGCCAGGCATGTTACACTATTTATAATTCACTTGTAAACTCCCACCTGAACTACCTCATAGAAATATGGGGTAGTGCAAATAAAACTTTAATAAAAGATCTACAAATATCCCAAAACAAAATTATAAAAACCCTTTTTAGATATGATTTTCTCACGTCGAGCCACACAATTTATACGGAAACAAAAATCTTGAATCTCAACCAGCTTTACTTCTATAAGACCTGCATTTTAATAAGAAAAATTTTAGATAAAAAAATCCACTCGCAATTGATCTTTAAAACCAAATTTGAGAAAGGACTACGTCCATTACGGAACGCTAATGAACTAACTCTCCAACCAGCGCGGACAAAATTTGGTAAAAAAAGTATAACTTACGAAGGAGCAAAATTTTATAATAAAGTACCTAAAAATATATAAGAATGCAAAAGTTTCAATAGTTTTAAACGAAATTTACTGCATTATGTAATGGACAAAATCTAAGGCCCTGGCACTGTCTGCATAGGAACAAAGGAATGTCTTATCGGGCCTACGACCATCTATTTTATTTTCGCTTTTTGTAAGCGGGTATGTATGCGTACCCGCAATAAAATGCATAATTCTACAACAGAGTACCTACTATATGCCCATTTGTTAACGTAGCTAGTAAATATTAATCAGGAACTACAAATGTTATTTACTAATTGCATGCCCACTTTTTTAAATATTCTGTTCTAAGCTCATCTCACCTTCTATTTAACCTGTTGTTTGTTGCTTACATTGTTGCAAAATATTGCCTACATTGTTATTATTAATCTTTGTTCACTCAAAACCATAACTTTAAGCCGTCTATGTTTTCTCTGTATAAGTGAAATGTATATATTTCTTTAGAGAAAATAAAGTTCTTTAAACACACACACACACAAATCCGTGCATCTCCTACAAATTTCAAAGCCGCTCCTAAGTCTCATACTTCAGACAAGTTGATTGATGGCTACCCGCAGAAGTCAACGCATCGACATGTTGTACAGATGACACAGGTACAAAGAAATGAAGATGTTAAATCCGATTTCATTTACGATAACAGAAAAAAAGACAAGTCAAATAAAATAAGGGCACCTATTACCGCTGCCCCCAAAATCGACACCAATTAACGCGGTATTTTTAAAAATGCGTTTTATGAACAATTCGATTTTCTCACTAAGAAACTTATTTTACACGAGCAAAGCGTAGTTTGTAGACTACCGGTTTTTTTAGCGCTAGTGTTTATGCATCAAATAAACAACTTGCAAACCGCGAGTATCCGCGACGCCGGCGCAGGAGCAGGTTGTGCCATACAAACGCGAGACGCCACACGTAAGTAAACCCACATTTTATTTAGTGATTTGCGTAATAGTTGTAATGACTATCCTAATGCTAAGATTTTTAAATTATTGTTTATTGTTTTCTTTGCGACTTCCAAGTACTATTTTTGTGTGTTTTGTCCGGAAATACGTTAAAATTAGAATATTAAATACCGCGGTAATCGGTTTCGTTTTTTGCTATGGCTCCTTAATCCGAGGTATACCACGGTAATAGCAAAAATGGTACTTTAGTTTCAATGGCCTTTATTATTTATATCTGCTGTTGGTTATTAATTTTTTAAGTGCCATAAAAAACTTTATATATCTAAGCAGTTAAAGAGCAATTTCTGTGGTATGAAAAATCCTAATAAAGGCCTTATTTTTTACTATAAACTTGTGCACTATATTACTTGTTTTCATAGAAACCCTTAAATGTTTGAGTCGTTTATATATAAAGATATAATTTAAAGATATTCTTTTAGTTTTACGAGTTTTGTTTTATTAGATGGTTAAAATGTTAAGTTTTTATTTGTTTAATAAACGTCAAACGTCGGAATGAGGTTTTATAGTACCGTGAATTTATCCTATTACCGAGGGTAAGAAAAGATAACCCTCGGTAATAGGAGGTATGGGAACCTAGTTCCGAGGTATTTAGATTTTTTATGGGTCGGAGTTAGGATCCCATACTATCTCCTATTACTGTGTGACAGTTAATGAAATATCAATTTTAGGGTACCGTAGTCCGGATTCCTTAATAAAATTAAGATGTTTTTGATAGTAAAGCTTACCCTCTTGGAAAGTGTTGTATTAACTGATGGCACAACGCTGATTTGGTAGAATGGATTTTTATATTAGTCTGTCGAAAACTGGAATTAAGTGTATGTTTATTTTGTATTTCAAATATTTCGGTGAAATTACTAATGTGATTTTTCTTTTTAAGAATCAAACATTAAAATGGTTATTTTTTACACAACAACCCAGTTGGTTAGCCAGTTTAGGGTAAAACATAATGTTGATTATGTCGCTTCCAGTTATCGCATTGATTTGACTTTTTATGTAAATCTGACTTTATTACTGAAAATTATTTATTTGATTTTGTTCAAACGAAGACTGATTATTTAAAAAAATACCTATATAATAAATTATGTTGATTTAATACGCAGTTTTAATTAAAAATAAACTTTATCCACTTTTAAATGTTGTATTTATGTAGATTTACTAAAAAAAATACAAAATGTTAAATATTAAATGTACGGAACCAAAAATACATTAATCCTCTACCCACGGTAATAGGATCCTCATCCGCGGTAATAGGGTCAAAGCCCGTCCAATACTACGGTAATAGGAGAATCCGACTTTTTGGGTTTAATATTTATTTTATCCCAAATAATCACCTAAAATGAGGTCATAAAGGTGCAAATTAAAAAGTTCAATCAACACACTTTTAAAAAAAAATCCTTTTGGTCGTTAGGGTGTCTTGATTCCCTTAATTTTTGGCTCTGATTTGAAAACTACCTTAACTCCCACGGTAATAGGTACCGTTACCTTACTAAGAGGATTTTTATACTGGGAGATGAGAGTGTAAAAAACCTTCCTCAACAGTTGTCTACGAGCAGGAAAAACAAGTGGAATGACGTTTACTCATGTACGGGGATAACCAAGCCTCATGCTACGACTTTGCAAATCCTTGGTAGCTGCGAATCCATAGGCCACGAGCCGAATAAGGGGGATATTGTCGTCCTTAGTGTGGGGTCACACGACAAAACCCCACAAGAAGTGTTTGCGGGCTTGTGTTCTGCCTTATATCTGTTAGAGTACTGCAGAGTTTTTGTGATTAAAATACAAAACAATTTATATGTAAATAAAACTATGCTAAACAATGAAATCAAAAATATTTTAAAGAACTTTAATAACTGTAGCTTCATTGATCCTGGCTTCTCAAGATCTCTTTTTAACAAAAAGCATAACAGAGTGAGTCTCCGAAAGCATTTGTTACAACTTTTAATTAATAAAAATTTTGTTTAAAATATTAAACATGGAGATTGATTACTTGAACATGAACAAACTAGTTTCACAATGTATTAATTCACAGAGTAATTAAAAATTGCATTCTGTATCCCCAGCAAATTGTTTCGTTAATGCTGAACTGCACTCGAAGTTTCATTGTAATGACAACGACCATGAGCCTTTTTTAGGGGCGACTCCACTCCTAGTTCCATCACCGTAGAGGGTAACTTCACCAGGCTCAATATCTTTCACCAAAATTTGTGTGGTATATCAAATAAAAAGGATGAATTTGAGCTCTATCTCCTGGATCGCGACAATGTACAACACTATGTATGTGTTACTGAGCATTTTCTTAATGTCAATACATTAATGAAGAAAAAAAGAGGTGGGGCTCTCATTTTGTGTCATGGAAGTAGAGAATGCGAGGAAATACTATTTTTGTAATACATTGTACATGGATGAGTGTTTCGAGGTGTGTGGTGTCAGTGACTGCATTACAGGTGTAAATGTAATCTGTTGTTATCGTTGCCCCAAGGACAATAATTTCGATTCGTTTATGGAGCGTTTTGAACGACTGCTCAAGCACTTTTTCAGCAAAAAATGCGTTATATGCGGTGATTTTAATGTTAACCTTTTAAACAATAATCCGAAGACAACGAGTTTTGTGTCCCTAGTATCCTCCTATAATTTTAGATATCTCTTCACTGCGACGACTTTTATTCGCAATAATTCTGAATCGTGTCTGGTCAATATTTTAACAAATTTGGCGGATGACTGTTTGGATTCCTATTTGATTGATCACAATGGACTAGCTGACGGTCATGCGGGACTTTTTAGTTCGTTCATCGTGGTAAACAATTCTAGAAAAATTGGCACTAATACACACATTCGGAAGAAATGCAGAAACTTTACCAAAAATTGTAACAATCTTTTTAGAACAAAACTCCTAAGTGAAAGTTGGCAGGACTTTGGTGTCAATACTTTTATTTCTAAATTTAACAAAAAATTTAACGTATGTTTCAGACCGCAAATTAAGAAGGTACCATCAATCATAGTTTCAAACTCAAACTAAAATGGATCACGAAGGGTATAAAAGTGTCGAGCATCATGAAACGCATATTAATTACGTGCAAATGTTCGGCGGATGATTCTATAGCAGCCTACAGACAGAAATACATAAACATCTTTAGGAGAGTAATTCGAAATGCCAAAAAGATGGCCGTACAATCATGTTATGCAGTTAGAACTCTGCGTGATGAGACTATTATTGCTCAGCTTAAAACAGTTTACTATGCCCTGGTTGAATCTAAACTGAGGTATAGTATAATGTTATGGGGCAACAGCTACAAGTACGATATGAGCTCGGCTTTCGTTGTGCAAAAAAGGGTTATTAGGACTATGGTGAAGCTTCCTCAGTTGGTATCCTGCAGAGGTTATTTCAAGGATCTCAAAATTCTTACTGTCCCAAGCCTGTATATACTAATAGTGCTCACATATTTGATGAAGCATATTAATAAGATTGAGACTCAGGATGAGCGGGAGCAGCGACTGCTGACGAGACGCAAAGACCTGACGCGGTTAATGTGTCCTTGACTAAATTTGGTAAAGCACTCCGCTGGATATCAGGGACCTTTTCTCTTTAATAAACTCCCAATCGAGTTAAAGTCTATGACAAATAGCAACATCTTTAAGAATAAACTTCGTGCTTTTTTGTTGGAAAAGTGTTTCTACTCTGTTGAAGATTTTATCGCTGAATGTACTGAGTAGTGTTATTTGTAATGTAATTTTTATTTATTATTTATTTGACACCTGAATGTTCTTAGTCTTATTTTAATGTTTTATTGTTTTTAATTTTAATTTTATTTTTAATCTTATTTTATTGTCTGAAATATTGTGATAATTCCTATAGAGAAATTTTATTATTTTCAACGAAAAAAATGTACCGACATAATTATTTTTTAAACATCTAATTGGCAGAAATTATTACGTGTCTACCTAAGTAATTTAATTTGTTTCAAACACAATGTAAATTGTTAATTGAATAAAATTGAAACTGAAATTGATCGTTTTCTTTGTAAAGGTTTTGTCTTTTTTCCTTGTCCTGTAAGCCAAACAGCACTTGTTATATCAAGAGAAACTAAGTTAAAACGCCTAAAACCACTAGAAGTAATTGATCGCCGCTTCATCCCACGTGACATATTAACTAACATGCGCGACAATCAACAAGACTAAATACACTCGTACCTACGTGTGTACCAACCATGACAGTGTACGGCACTGGGTTCAATACGGCTCATAATAATGGGAATGTATTTTTGGCATCATTTTGTGCTTAGCGTCTTCGGGTGCCACTTAAGGAGAATCTTAATACCTAGGTACGTACACTTCGATTCGAAGCAACTCGACCATACGCCGCAATTAAATTCCGGCTAAGGTAATGATTTCTGATTATTTGCAAGTACATATGTCCTGTAACATTGTTTTTCTTCTGAGCCCAAGTTCGGTTAAAAGTAAGATTCGTAAATGGAACTTTATTAAAATCACATAATAAGCAATAATTAATAAATAAAAAGAGAAACTACAGCTAGTATAATTAAACACCGATCAACATTGGTAGGCTGAAACCGAATAAATAATAATGAAATCACCGATAAAAGTAAGCAAAACGTATATGTATAAGTATTGTGTCCCTCACTACAATGTTCCAATACCTTTAGAACTCATTACAGGTTCTAATTTTAATCGTCCGACTGTATGCTACTGCACTTTGGTGAAAATCTAGCGTTTCGATTTTCATGCTTAAGCTATATTAATTATATTAATATAAATAATAAGCAATGTTAATTTAAATTAGTGCTGCATATTCATGATCCACAATATGGTTGTTATGTCCGTAACTAAAGCTATTCTTGACTGAGGGTTAAAAGTATGTTACTGAGTTTGAATCGCCATAACTCTCATCTTTTTGTGTTTTGCAAGAAAATATTTTCACAATGTCAACCGATATGTAAACAATGACAATGACAATTGTCATATTGATTCATTTTATGAGTGTCATCATAATAATAGGCAACAAGTTGAGGCATCGTTGCACACGAATATAAACCAAAACTGCAGAAGTTATGGATAAGTTGTGCATGCAAGTTTTATTTGATTTAGTAACTTGGGATATATAACCAGATAACTAACTTGCCTTAAAAAGGGCAGCGTCGCAATTATAAGGATCTGTTGCACAAAAGTTTTCGTAACAAGTTTTTTCACAAAAATAGTTATATCACAAAAACAAGACCGCATCGAGCCTACTTTATACGATTTTTTAAATACAAATTAACTTATTAACACGCTGTTAATATCCTTCGGGTACGTCCCCGGCACGGTGTATATATATACTAACATCATCGTCTCGTGAGTAAATGTAAGCGGATAATAATTAATCTTTTTTTGTTTTCAATCTATTAAATTAGGGAACCCTTAAACATGTCGGACTTTCCATTTTTTCCAGAGTTTTAATTGTTTTACATAATTATTATTAATATTTTTCCGGTTATTAGCTTTTGTAGGAATAGGAAACCGCAAGCGAATGTGACCCAGTGGTTATGTAACCCAGGATTAGGAATAGACCTGTAATGATAAGGATATTCCTTGATTATAAAAAATCCAAAAACAAGATGTTGTAATTTGAACGTGGACAAACATGCGGGCACAGCTAGTATAATATAAAAATGATAAATATCATGCTCTGTGATAGAGTTTAATTCGTGCTGTCAGTTATTTATTGCGTTAAAAACCGGTCAAGTGCGAATCGGATTCTAGCACTGAGAGTTCCGTACCATTCTATTTCACATTAGATATTTTTTTCTAAAATCTTTTATTACCTCCTTTAATTTCAAGTTATTTTTTAATCAGGTTTATGGGTATTTTCACTTTAGCTCCTGAACTAATGGGCCTATTAGGTTCACAATTTGAAGTTGTAAATTAGTTTACATATCTCACGGGACGTATTTAAACATGCTTTTCACTTCTCGGGCTCATTGAATAATAGCCTTGTATAAGCGGATTAAAGTTATATATTTAATCCCTAGGGATTAAAACGACACTTAACTTCCTAGGGCGATTGAGCTGTGGAAGTCCACAAAAGGACTCAAAAGCAAGCTTGGCGCACACCTCAAGTATGGACCATTTTTATGCCGTGGAATTTTCGTGAAATAAATCTTTAAAGTATAAATCTTTTTAAATAATATGTTAAGGATACATTATTTATTTTATTAGGCATAGTCCAAATATTTTTCAAGTTTGTATCTGTTGGCTAAATGTGCAAGCATTTAAAGTGTCACTTTACAAAAAACTAACAACCGTGACACAAAGTCAGAAACTTTGTTACATTGTTAAATATTGTAATTTTGTATAGAACGTTGTTTTTTTTCCTCGCATTCTAAGTGAAAAGTAGAGTGTTTAACGCGAGCCTAACAACCATAATGACACTCGAACTATAGCCCCCCTCTTGCTTGCTCGCTCGCTCGCGTGGCTAAGCATCTCGTGCCATTATGGCTTGATTTAGGCCCTTGTTGAACAATCTACTATTAAATAAACATATTTAACCGTAAATGGCTTTTTTGTTTTTATTTGTTTTATTGTGGTTAGACTATTTTACCTAACGCGATACCTATAAAATTACTCTGGCTATGCTTTTTGAAATAGTCGTTTGACAATTTAAACGACTAATACAAAAAATATGAGCTTATCGACGGGCCAATAGAAAAGTTTGCATGAGAAAACTTTCATTCTGAACATCATTAATGCCATCTAGCGTTCATCATTAATAGCAAAACCAATCTTAAAACTAAGTTAGGACACGTTTCTGCTGTCGGACGGTAGATGGCGTTAATAACCAACTTGTGACGTGTGTAAACAATTCATTCAAGGTATACTATAAGTAGAGGAAGGGTACAATAGTTTAAAAGCGCCTTCGTCAGTAATAATGTGTGTGTGTTGTGTGTGTGTGTAATCTCCTTTACTTCTTCGGGGTTCAGGATATCTCGATACTACAGGATGGAAAGTATGGAAAAAAAATGTTTAACAATTTCTAATGCGGTACAAAACGATTATTTCCACTTTGACTCTCAGGACATCTCGATTTTAATCGTAAAGGTTCGTGTTTCACATAGAGTATATAAAATTCTAGAATTTACTCACATAAAATATATAAAACATTAACCTAAGTGTAGAAACAATCATTAATATTCTAAATATTCGAATAGACAACAATCAACTTTGTATGACATAGCTTCTGCCCGGTACTTCGTCCGCGTAGATATCGATTATCGTTATTCCCTCGGAATTAAATTTTCCGGAATGAAAAGTAAGCCTATGTGTTAATCCAAGGTATAAGGTATCTCCATCCCAAATTCCATCTAAATCCGTCCAGCCGTTGCAACGTGAAGGAGTAACAAACTAACACACACACACATACTTTCGCATTTAAAATATTTTTAGGATATTGGGATGTGACGGTTTAGCTTCCAAAATCAAGGGAATTATTCAATCAAAAAAAATAATTTAATATTTGCAGTGGATGTCTTTCGGCTGACATGATGATGATGATGAATTTAATATTTGTATTTTTAGTAATGTGATGTTATCATTAAATCAAGCCACATCTGTGTTATTCATAAGTCTACTGTAAAACGTGGCATTGTGGCAGGTGATCTACATACATTACCGGTTTACACTGTTTATTTATTTATTTTTGATTTTTAAAGTTTTTTCCACGAATCATAAGCGTTTGATCAATTCATTTATTTCTCCGGTAGTACCTATATAACTTATTCTCTAGTGCATGTGTTTTTTTATTTTTCCCTTCGAAATACTTCAATGGTAATCGACAGAAAAATAATTCCCGTGTATTTTGAGTTTTTGAATGATACCTCTCATGATAGGTTTCAGCGCCTTTCTTCATAGACTATTTTTATCTTTGATTAATTAGTTAAAGTTCAAAATTCTCCATTAAACACTTACCCGTTTCAAATCTCACCCTGATTGCTTAAGCCATTCCTGAGAAAAGGATCTTGAAAGACCGACGAGCAGACGGACAGATTGACATAATGTACAAAGGTGTCTTAGGATTGGTTTTTCAGAAATTGGTATGAAATCATAAAAGAAATATCTTACCTACTTAGCCTAGTATCCCCGTTGCTGTGTCAATAGACAACAAGACACATTTGTATAGAGATATAGATTGCGAGAATAATATTTCTTCAATCAAAACTATACATATAGTTGCCCATTTCAACCGAGGATAATTCTAAATTAATCGAATCCTCAGAAAAATATAATTAATTACCTATTTCAACTGCCCTTGAATTACCCACAAACCCGTAATCCTGCGCATGCAGCCCGCGCCTCGCGCCCCACGCAAGAATAGGGAACCTCCTTTTAGGATACAATTTCAACACTGTTGTATTACAAAACTGCTACAATCAATTATAAATTGAGGAATCTTTGAAAAGGTGTTTTGTTAAAAAATATGCTTAAGTATAAGAGTATATGTAAAGCTTTATCTAAAAAGACATTAAACAAAACCTTAATGTAAGTGTACGAAGTAGATAAACTATTTAAACCAGGTACCCGTCGCAAGTTCGAAGTTTTGATTCCCAACTATTCCGTTTGTCCGAAAATGTACCTATAAGTTACATAAATATTTCTCTAAACCCATTATCTTTTAAAAAATTGTACGAGAAACATCTATAGAACCGGTAGGTTAGGTTAGTTTTGTTTTATAAAAAACCAGGAAAATTAGGTAAACGGTTTCGGAAGTAAATCATTTTATATCATAGGTACCTAAACAATTTTTAAATTACATTGTACTGATAGGTAACTTATTATTACTTTGGCCTGTTGGTTTTGCTCATTGGGATATAAGTACAGTCGAGTACAAACAGATGTACCTATAGACTTTGTTACCTTACACCAGTAAAATAAGATCCACATCCTTCTTACATATATTTGTACTCGACTGTTTACCATATGGTGTGATAAATAAATAAAATGTCCACTTTTTAAGATAAATTGTATTACTTATTAAAAATATCGTCGCTTACATCAATATCACACTCGTGCTTACATCATCTATTTATATTACGTATAAAAACTATGACTTGCGTTAAATTATCGTTCTCGTAAAAATACGAAAGGTTGCACTCATCATCACAGCAGCGCGGCGTTCGCTATACACAATATATCGAAGCCGATCATGCACTCACTCATTCACAGTCGCTCGGTAACAGTCGGTGCAAGGAAACAGGGGGCAGGGCCAGGATACTGGACTTGCGAAGACGTTGCGAGTCGTCACTAGGCGGTCACACCAGCCTCTGAACGTTTGCAAGATTTGGTAAGTCCGGGTCTGATCTAGAACCGCGAGCACAGCGAGGCCGCGAGCGATCCAAGCGCCGCCAGCGCCACGCCGACCGACAGGCGCGCGCTCGCTCCGCCATTCCCGCCTGTCGCCTCCTCGGGATCTGCAACCGACTGGCTGTTAGCGCCGGCCCCGCGACCCCACGCTCGCTGTTGAGCAACGAACTCTCCGTCGGTAGGTTAAAACCTTAGCAATGTCCGATTAAAGCTTCGATGCTCAACGTATTATTTTCAGCTAGGAGTGCAAAGTGCTAACATGCAGAAAAGTGGCTTAAATATATATAGTTATAAACAAATCGTTCAAAACACAATGACCTAGATATTTATAAGTAACTTCTTTTTTGGTCTTAAAGAAGGTACTATCAGCCCATTGGAACCTTGACCCACCATAGAACTCTGTCACAGTGACGTTATGACTGAAGTCATAACAAGTGTCAAAGAAATTGTTTTATAATGTCACTGTGACACCGTTCTATGGTGGGTCAGGGTTCCAATGGGCTGATAGTACATGCATAATGCATGTCCATTATCCTTATACATACCGACAAACAGCGGTGTTCGAATTGTTGTATTCCGGTGCGGGGATAAGACAACCGGTAAAATGACTAGCATAGAAGCATTCCACCTAAGACCACAAGGTTTGGAGAGAACACATACGAGAGTATCTACTTGCACTCGGGCCTCGGAACCCCCTCGCGATCATTTGCCTGTGCGGTCGTTTGCCTTATCTACGCCATCAAATAATAGTCAATAAAGATATAAATATTAATTATATCAACTTCTGGTTCCACCTTGTACGAGTAGGTATGTAGGTATTGCTTAAGAAGATTTTTGACTGTTAAGTAAATTTAAATCACATTAAATCATCGTTAGATATTTAAATATACCTACCACAGCAAATTTCTGGTTTGGGTTTAGAAAATCTTGCGTACACAAAATAATAAACAATGATGCCGTTTATGGACTGTGTGGTGATTGGTGGTGATAATGAATTTGCCTATTTCCTAGTAGGTACTTATGCCCAATCTTATTAACGCAAACAATTATCTTAAATTGATCAAAGTGGACGAACTTCTTGGGAACCGAAGTTTCACTCACATTGCTCATATTGCTGACTAAACCCGATGCGATGGTACCTACCTTCAATAAGCCGATTATTCCACTATCATACTTTTTTACACATGAAATCTACCTACATTTTAATTTTGTTGCGTGGCAAAAATCCAAGTCAATCTCTAGCACACAGCTAGCAATTTCCATCGAATCTCACTATTTACACCTTAAAGTAATTAAAAGTGTAAAAAAACCTACAGGTGCGGATGACTGGTGTCGCGGCGGAGAGCAAGCCTCCTATTATACGACGCGGCCGGGCCGCGGCAACAATACTACAATCTAGCGCCGCTCGACTGGACACTGACCACTGAAACATTAACTTGACTTTAGCTAGGACACCTTAGTCCACCGCAACCAACCCAACTACCCACTACTTCACTACTCCCTCCACTCTTGTAACTAGGCCTACTCCATGGCCATACTACGCACATGTATTACCTAACATGCATCGGATATAGGTACTTATATTAATACGCTTGGCATTTAAGGCAAAGTATTAACCATCACAAACCTGTGCAGTAAAACTAGATTTAATTTTTTATGTACATAGTTAGTAACAAATAGGACCATTCCTCGGTCTCGTTAAAATGAATTAGTATCAAATGCTACGTTACTTAAATATTGTTTTTACAGTGCTTCATTACCTCAAGCATGCTTTGTACTTTTTTTTACTAATTACGTGCTTATATAACTAGATAGGTATGGTACAATAAAACCTAGGTTTCGAGTGCATATGTCGGTATTGGATGGTATTGGTAATGCTTGCAACAAAAGACTGCACTCAATAGAGACGACGCACGTAGGTCGAGTTCATACATATGTATACTCTTTAGTACCTCGTCTATTTGATGTCATGTTTAAACTGCCATATATGAATGGTCACAACCATTAAAGTGACAAGGTACTCAATTGTATACATATTTATGAACTCGACTGTACTCAAGTCGGCTTTTAACAGGGCAATGAAACACCGCTGGAGTACTACGTCTGTTATGTGTGCAGTTTCGTATTACAAGCAAAAAAGTGCATTTCACACTGTTAAGTAAATACATAATATATGTGACCTCTTACGTGGATGGATCAACGATGTTTGGGGACGACTCCACAACGGTGCGTGCGACCATTTCGTAAGTATATGCAATAACCACGACACAGTCTGAATTGCATGTAGAATATGATAACTACCCTAAATAATCTCTAACTGTATTTCCTCAATCCTAAAGTAAGGAGATACTTAAGTCGCCATCAATTACACAAACTAATAATAAGTAGGTCATCATAAAATTCATAAACCATTCTGTAAAATTCAACTGCAGATAAGTACGTAAATAAAGTAAAGTTAATGAATGATAATGATGTTAAGCAGCTTATCAACTACCAAGCCCAAGCATAGAATTACTTAGATAAAAGTACTTCATCACCGACTAAATAAACAAAACTCTACGCTATACAAACAACAAGGATCAATGCGTTGTAACTTTCCTTATGCTATCAAATTAAATAAGCAAAGGACTGCTTCATCCGATCCGTGGCAACTGGCAAATAGATACTTTATTATGTGAACGCCCTTTTGGCAGGTGTCTTCACGGTGTTGTTCGTATACCGCGCGAGAGGTGCGAGTGCGGCTCCCCACTACGCTAACAGGCATAAACATGCAGAAGTAGAATGAATCTGGACGTACAATCACGAGTGGCAAGCGGGCTGGTACTAAAATCACCGCTTATGTCTATAATCTCACTGGTATTCGCATATATTCTCCTATCAAACTAATTGAGTCTTTGTTCTTTACGAAATTTCTCTATGTACAGTGATCAGGAATGCTCCGCCGGAGCTATTTCCTGAACCAGAAGAATGACCTGGGAGCGGATGATTTTACACCTAGAAAAACAAAATACACAAACACACACATATAAACGTGTACAAAAACCGCGCACCACCGCGGATAACCTGCGCGTGTTACCAGGAGGTGCAGCATTTGTTACAAACAGTGAATACCAATTAACGTGAGGTACACAACACTTAGTTGAAATTACACTGACATACATTTTAAAAGGGTGCTCAATAATAAGTGATACAACAATATTACTTCGTGACTTGTGACATTAACTACAAAAAATATATTTCAGTGAAGATTAATTAGTTGCTTGTAATAATAAGGCTTTCAATTGCAATAATAGTACGGCAATAAAGAAAAATCCGAATGAAACTTAGGGGGAAGTTTCTTTCGGGGTTTGGCAACATTCTCGAAGGTAGGTTCGAAGGCGCCTGCAGCCACGTAGCGCCCCGCGCCGCTTCCCGCCCCGCTCCCCGCCCCGCTCGCGCTCCTCTCCAAGCGTGCTCAACACCTTAATGAGCTCTGTTAAAGCGTTATTTGGCACAAATCGCAACAAACATGATTCATGTCAGAATCCATGAAATTCAGGATTGCGTACGTGTTAGTTTATTTTAAGTTCTAGTTTTTGCTTTTTGGTTATTTAGCTGTATTAGTTTTAGGTTAATAGCTTTTATACAGTAAATGAATTATTAGGATGTTAGTAGTTGATCACGATTCACGAAGGATTTTGTAGAATGCTTAAAATAAAAATCAAATAAATCCCGTCGCACCATGCACATCGTAGGGTTCTGTAATCACCCCCTCCCCCGTACCTCATTCTTGAGTGTCATATAATTATCATTCAATTAAGTTATGAAGCTCATTTGATTGTTAGGTACTCTTAAGAAGTTAAGAAGTTAAGTCAAGTTGCTAACGAACTATTATAAATCCATTAATTTTCCGTGCTCAAAGTTGTTAACGAGAAGTAGTTGACCGCACCCCAATGATGTTATCTTAGCTTAAATCAACCCAGAGTAACAGTGGCTCTGGCGTATAGACAGACGGGCCACGGCAAAGATAAAGGGGTTCCTAGTTTGATCACGGAACCCTATAAAAGGGTGCACTGAAAAATATACAAAAAGCACAGAAGAGGTTAAGACTGCACCGAGTAAACACCGACCGTCAAGGGCGACTCTCAATGCCATTATTCTGTTTCTAATAAACAAAATATTTCCTTGACGGGAAAAAGTATTGATTTGTGGTTCTAGCTTTGTCATATATTTAACCTACAAGATGTAGGTTGTACAACAAATCAGCAGTTTTAGACTTAGAATAGATACCTATGTTTATTAGAAAACACCATAATAGTAATAACGGCGCCTTTATACACCCGGCGTATGCTCGACACAGTCTTTAGCATTAAATAAAAACACATGCATATTAAAATAAAAAAAGAATGATAACTAAATGTTTTTGGCCGGAAGACAGATGGAATTAGACGTTTTAAAAAACATAATATATGAGACAAAATAAAATACGCAAAGAACAAAGTAGGTACGAAAACTAAGACAGACATCTACATAAACAACACAAAAGAAACACAAAAGCGCACATTCGGAGAGTTACCTACGATGCTCTTCTCCGAGAGGTCTTTTGGGGAGCGATCTTCTTTAGGTAGCTCAAAACAGAGTCAAATATTTATTGTGAAATGCATTTTAATTCTTCTTTCAATTTCACTTCAGGACTATCTTGATCATAAGAATGATTGTAGTCTATAATTTTTATTTTAAAATAACTACGGGATGATCAGATTGGTTTTCAGTGAGCTACTGCTGCTGCGTGGCCCGGGCCCCCGAACCTACCTGCGTCAAACTGAATGTCGCCGACGTCATCCTCGGCCGGCACCGGCGCCGCGAGCCGCGCGTTACCTCCGACGGTGCCGCGCGGTGCGCTCGCGCAGCCCAACCACCAGGACGCCGTACTGCGCGGGAACGCAGGGTTATCAGAGTCCACCTGCACAATTAACACTCTTTAGAATTCCAAAAAACAAATTAGTTTCTAAATTCGACATAAGTACTACTTATATACAACTTACGCTAAATGTCCTGTCATTAAAACGCCAGTACTGGCCGCCCTTGAAGAAATATGTGTAGCCATTAGTATACTGCAGCGCAGCGTTGATATTATCGGGAATGCCCTCCCAGTTGGACAGGGGCTTGGGGTAGGTCGACTTGACGGGCGGGCGTTGCGCCGGGTCGAACCTCCAGAACTTGCTGCCCTTATAAAAGTAGATCTTGCCGTTGCCCGACCAGACGAGGGCAGCGTCGAGGTTGTCCGGGATTCCAGTGAAACCTGAAAAGTACAATATTCACCACATTTATACCTATAATAATATTATAATTGGGAAAGTAAAGAACTGCTGTATGTTTGTTTGTTACGCTTTAACAGCAAAACTGCTGAACCGATTTTAATAAAATTTGGTATGACGGTAGCTTGCATTCCGGGGAAGGACAATGGGTATTTTTTCAAAATCTTTCAGTTCCCCAAAGGATAGTGATAAAAAACTTGTCCACTGACGTAGTCAGTGCAAGAGCTAGTAGGTGACGAATAAGTGAAAAACAGGTAGGGTTGCACTTCAAACCGAAGTTGAAATGAAGAGTTGTGTCAGGCAACTGCATCACAAAATCTGCACAATGAAAAATATTTGTATATCGATGATAATATTAATAGACCATGTTTTTGTTTCCCTACAAGTACGCATGATTAATCGTGATGCCGCCTCCCGGTTTGATTTAACAAACGTGAGAGCACGCGCCGTGTTCGTCATGCATGTTTTAATTAATAATACTTCTCAGAAATAATATTAAAAATATTTACATTATCATGAAACCATTTTTATCCAACTGTCGATGAATGTATGCTTGGTTCTATGGTCCCTCGTAACGGATGACCCGAGTTCGACAAACGAGGCCTCGTTATACTTGTCTTAGCCTTACAAGTGTTACTGGGGGTTGGTAAATACATTCATTTGAAAGCTTACAATTTGTTAAACTTTTAACTTTACTAGCCTCGGTGAAGTTATTATGACATCATCATCATCATTATCAGCCGCAAGACGTCCACTGCTGGACAAAGGCCTTCCCCAAGGTTTTCCACAACGATCGGTCCTCTGCTGCTGTCATCCAGCGGTTTCCCGCGACCTTTATCAGATCGTCAGTCCACCTTGTGGAAGGTCTGCCAACACTTCGTCTCCCGGTTCGCGGTCGCCACTCTAGAACCTTTCCGCTCCAACGGCCATCAGTTCTACGATCAATGTGCCCCGCCCACTGCCACTTAAGGTTTGCTATATAGGTGAGCTATATCGGTTACTTTAGTTCTCCTGCGAATCTCCTCATTCCTGATTCGATCTCGCAAGGAGACACCCAGCATAGCTCTTTCCATCGCCCTTTGAGTGACCTTGAGCCTTCTTATGAGGCCCATTGTAAGCGACCATGTCTCGGATCCATACGACATCACTGGCAACACACACTGATCAAAGACTTTTGTCTTGAGATACTGTGGTATTTGGGACGAGAAGATAGTGCGTAGCTTACCGAACGCTGTCCATCCGAGTTGGCTTCGACGATTGACCTCTTTTTCGAAGTCGGACTTACCTAACTGGATTTTTTGTCCTAGGTATACATAGTCGTCAACAATTTCGAGAGTAGAATCACCGACTTTGACAGGAGTGGGTACGACATGGACATTTGACATGATTTTCGTCTTGTCCATGTTCATTTTAAGACCCACTTGTTGAGAGACTCTACTGAGGCCATCGAGCATTGTATCAAGGTTTTCCAGGGTCTCAGCCATGATGACAATATCGTCGGAAAATCGAAGGTGAGTGATGTATTCGCCATTTATGCTGATGCCAAAACCCCCCCCAGTCCAGAAGCTTGAAAGCGTCTTCCAATGCAGCAGTAAACAGTTTCGGAGATATTACATCTCCCTGTCTTACTCCTCGCTGCAATTGGATAGGCTTCGAGTTCCGCTCCTGAAGGCGAACTGACATAGTGGCGTTTCTATACAAACACTTTAACACCTCGATGTACCGATAGTCGATTTGGCACCGCTGAAGAGACTGCAGCACAGCCCATGTTTCGATCGAATCGAAGGCCTTCTCATAGTCCACAAACGCTAAGCATAGTGGCTGATTATACTCCTCGGTCTTCTGTATAACCTGCCGCAGCGTGTGGATGTGGTCTATGGTGCTAAAGCCTTTTCGGAAACCGGCTTGTTCGGTAGGCTGAAAGTCGTCAAACCTGCGAGCGAGACGATTGGTAATGACTCTAGAGAACAGCTTATAAACATGACGCAGGAGAGTGATGGGTCTATAATTCTTCAGCTGGGTATTATCACCCTTTTTGAAGAAAAGAACCACCACGCCCGCGTGCCATGCTTGCGGCGTTTTACCCTGGGCTATGACGGAATCAAATAGCTTCTGAAGAGCTTTTAAAACCGGTGATCCACCTGCTTTCAGAAGCTCAGCCGTAATTCCGTCATCACCCGGTGCCTTGCTGTTCTTAAGCTGTTTTAGAGCCACTCTAATCTCGAACAGGCTAACGTCCGGGATATCTTCGGTGTAGTGTCGGGACAACCTAGCTCTTGGGTCTTCTGCTAGGTTGCTGACAGGTGGGCGTGTTGTCGTCGTTGTACAGCTGTCCGTAGAACTTTTCTATCTCTCCCAAAAGCTCAGGTTTAGACGATATGATCCTGCCGTCATTGGTCTTCAGCCTCATCAGCTGGCTCTGCCCAATAAACAAATCTTTTTTTTTTATGACAAATGAACAGAAAAGAAACAAAATGTGTCAAACCTATAGAACTGCAAAATGTGTCAAAGCTACAAAACAAGTACTGGTAAACGGATTTTTAGTATTATTGAAACAGAACACATTCCATAATTAAATTATGATAGAATACCTTCACTGATTTCTTTGGGGTAGTCGCCGTCCATTTTCTGTCCATTGTACCTCCAGTACTTTGAGCCCTTGAAGAAGTAAGTCTTGCCATTTTTGTAGGTAAAGGCGGCATCGATGTTGCCCGGCAGGTTGGGCCAGGAGCGCGAGATCAGCCGCGGGTACCCGGCGGCCACGCCCTCTTGGGTCAACCGCCAGTAATGTTCACCTAACACCAACAAATAGTTTATATATTTAACGTTCGACCACCCCCGATATTTTCCACATACGTCCATTTGCTAAAATTTTACATCGGTGACGAACCTGCACTCGCCATTGAACCACGAGTGTTGTTGAGTGTTTTCCATATTCGCGATTAATGTTGTAAGTATTTAAGTTGGCAGACGTTCAGTTGATAAAATCTTACTGTCAAACAATGCTGTCTGGAGATATACAGATACGAGTATTACGAGTAGTTATTGTTTGGTATGGATTTGTTATTAAAAAATATATTAAGCTAAGGTCAAGGTATGTAAATGTAAGCCAATCATGAAAGTAAATATAGAACAGGAGCGTAGAAATTACCCTTGAACACGAAGGTATTGCCGTCGGCGGAGTTGAAGATGGTGTCGATGTTGGGGTCAGCACACAGCGCGGGGTCCTCAGCCGATGGCTGCTGCGTGGTCACCCGCGGCACCGACGGCGCCGGGCCCGCTCCGCCGATGTCCGTCTGGCTCTTACGCCCATACAAAGCCTACCGATTACAATTAACAATATTCGTATAAAACACATAGCAGTGTAGCGTGGCTGGGGCTGCGCAGGCAAAATTTGCCACCATTTATATTAAAACAAGTAAAAATGAAATGAAATGGTTCAAATATTAATAAGAAATATTTTTATACTTATTGTGAATATTTCTGGTTCTTTAAATTTGCCGCCGCGCTACACTACACCACTACGTAAGGATCGTAATTCATAACAGGCAAAGAACAAAAGGAGTTGAAAACAAACAAAAATAACATTAATGAGTTCTGTAGCGTACGCAATAACGTATTTCTATAGCATATATAAATAAATCGTGAAGTGGATTTCCAGACTCATGGCAACAAGTATAACGGGCGTCTATTAAACATGTCATGTCGTTGAAGAGCTGAGGACGGGTAGGTACCGCGTCAATCTCAATTGCATAATATATATATTATACAATTGAGGTATAGTATGCTGTCCGGTTTATTTGCCTCCTCTTTTACACAAAGAGTATGAATAATTTAAATTACCATGTGTAAGATAATTTTATATAGACATAAACAAATACACGAATAAATACTACGGTATAGTACGTAAACCAATTGTTACCTGGATGCCTTGAATGTCGTCCTGGTCCAGTTGGAAGGCAGAGTCGTAGCCTCTATAGAACGGGGCCATGAGAGCGGACCGTACGTCACTGTGCGAGAGACCTAACGAATGACCGAACTCATGAGCCGCCACCTGCAACAAACGTTTTACGTGCAAGAGTTACTCAATAAGTATGAGAAATAAGTACAGTAGAGCAACGCACTAACAGATAAGTTCTTTATGAAGACGAGTGACCTGGGCGACAGAGAATAAAGAAATGACGCAGTTATAATAGCATGAATCATTTAGATCGAAGTGCACGTGCCAGCTTCGGCCAAGCCGATAAAACAACCTACCTGGAAGAGGTTGGTGCCCCTCCGGGAGTTGATCGACCACATCTCGGCGTCGTCGAAGTGAGCGTCACCGCCGTACACCTGTCGACAAATCATTAATTGTGTATTACAAACCATATAGAAATTACTACGGAAATAAATGGTGAATTCACAAAATGGAACGGACAATTTTCTTTTCACGCCCTGTACTTTCATTTGTTAAGAGTAATATGTTACATCCGTTAGATTACTGTCTAAATGACGCGTATATTTTTTTATAATTTAATGGGAATTTCCAATTTCAAATCGAAATATACTTTGACCGAACTAAATTGTTGACAAACGACGGGTATAGATCGCGCGTAATATTTCAATGAACTTACCTGCTAACTACAGCTAAATATACCTTTCTTTTTCTAAAAGTTAGGTTAATATCCAAGACCTAGCTTTTGTTTTTCACTCGCACGCTAAATATAATTTGGTTATTACATGGTGGTCACAATCTGTCATAGCAATGCATATGTCTACTAACACGAACAACACTGATGCACATAGTATTGTTACGGACACTACTACTGCAAAAAAAATCATTCTGGCACAGCAATAATAATACCTAGCAGATGAAATAAGGTATGGTACCGATGCGACAAATAATTCTAGCGTTGCAGAAATGCAACCGATTCGAAATGCGTAAGCAAATCCAGCCGGGTTGCCACTTACCAGTTTTTTAATTTGTGCGGTACTCACTTATATCTGGGTCATTTTATATCTATTGACTAATGATAATTCATTTAAAAGTATAGATACATATTTCCCATATGTATTGTTTTTATCTGTCACTATTTCGTGGATCCGAGATAGTTAATACCTAATAATCATTGCGAACTTACCGGGAAGTAGGCGTGAGCCAAGGTGCCTCCAGGTCCGTCGAAAGGGTCTCCGTCTCCGTGCTCTCCCTTCTCGAACCTGCCGCACAGAACCAACGAATAAAGGCTGTGTCGTGACACTGTGTCGTTATCGTTCAATCTTTTGTAATACCTACCTACCAGCATTAGTTACGCAACAGAGAATCGTGATTTGTAACGAAAAACGCATTATACCGAGTCAAATAGCCACGGGTCATGGACACAATACTTTACTGGTACCTAAATGGTATGTACTTAATTTAAAACTAGATGTTTAATTCTTATTTTAATACAAATGATTATTGGTAATCATTAATAAATAGTAACATAAAGAAAATACTTCAGTGAAAAAAGTTAGTTTTACCTTAAATAGTGGTTTTATCTTTATTGTAGGTACCTGATTTCGATATGGACTTGTCCAGAGCGTTTCTGCGTGAAGGTGAGGTCGGTGTAATCGGCCCACACGTTGAAGGCTTTAGCCAGCTCCGTGTCTACTTCAGCGCGGTTCAGCCTGGTCGGGTACTTGGAGATCCTATACGTCAGGTTCTTCACCCTCCACCGGGAACCTACGACAAAGATCGTTCCCGTCAATCGACAAATTACTAATACAAAATCTTATTTTAGGCATCAGCAACATTAAACACATTCGCGTGGCAAGCAGAGTAAATACAAGTTTATAATTAGGTTTAAGATCTACAATTGATAGAAAGTTACCTTGCAGGGCGTATCTCTTGGCGCGGCTCTCGCCGAAGCCGACCTTGTCGCGCACGCCGCAACGCGGCAGCGACATCACCTGCGTCGTCTCGAGGTCCAGCTCGCCTGCCAACAGAAGCAAACATCAGCCTAGTCTGTCACTTCCTTAGAGCAACCTAACATAATCATTAACGTTATCACCTTATTAGGTACCTCGTTTACAAACGTATTTATCTCCTTTGATTTAATTGACCGAACTATTCGTTACATTACCTAAACATTACTCGTATTCCTATACATTACATTTACTCTTAAATCCATGAGAGAATTACAACAAGGAAAATCAAGGGACAAAACCTGAAGTTTTTGTCACTGTGAATTGTAAAGGAAGTAATTGCAAAACCACAGCGCTAATTGATTTATGACTTGCGTCAATAGAAGTGATACTTATTTAGTCGCGCGAGTCTGGTCATCTGCTTCAGATTGATTTGAATACCGTTAGTAATAGTGTCAGTTATTGAACTAAGTCAACGGCTCAGTGCAAGAGTTCTATGCCGAAACCAATTCATGCAGAGACTGCTATTCTATAATGTATTAATGCGCGTCCAGCCTGCGTTATTTGCTTACATAATAACAGCGAATACAATTATCTAGTAGTCGTGTCAGACCACGTACGCGTTTGAAGACGCCTCAGCACAGCGACTCGCATAATTCTAGGGTCGGAATCCGTTCTGCCGGCGATGTAGGTATTTATGTATTTGCGATAAGTTTCATGACAGTAGTAATGGAGTTGCCCAGGGTCGGCAAATAGCATAGCGAGGAGACTAACTACCGGCTCAGGTACGAGCGCTTCTCGCGCCGCAAGGTCAAGGTGCACGGATGTGGGTTACCATTATTAATAACGTCAACCCTTGTTATCTAAGAAATGCACGATCACGTATGCGAGTCATTTAGTCATTTTATGTTAACAAACCAGAATTTTAATAAGTGGTACAATCTGGATTATTCCTGCGTTTGTTTAAAAAATCAAGTTTATCTAGAACTTTGTAGACGGTTTCCTCTAAACTGCCAACTATTATCTGTAAATAATGAATCATCGAGGTAATGATTGGCTAGTTTTGTGTCCCATGTCGTACCGGTAGCGTTGAGGCCCGCGAAGCTCTGGAACTCGGCGATGGCGCGCCGCCACGAGCTCTCGTCCATGATGTGTCCGCTGGAGGGGTTGCGCACCGAAGGGCTCAGGTACCCGAACTGCGCCAGGTACATCTGCAAACAACTTCCAGTACAACTTCTGTCATAGACACCAACACGCTCCAATAATCGCTAAGGTAACCTTTAAAGGGTATTTCGCACTGCGTCTTCCACATCCGAAAATTTGCGCCCATTAGTACCAACTCTAGAGAATTTTGACTAACATCGACATCCAAAGTTTTTTCAAATAATAAATAGCGTGATGCAAAAATGCCATGTGCGGAAAAGTTAATAGAACTTCATTAAACATATAATCAATACGAGTATTATACCTTTAAGCTTATGCCTTGGAATAAATATTTCGAGTATGCTAATTTGCTTACAAATTTATATCTTTGCACGAATTACATTATCGTGTACGATCGCAAGGATACTGGCTCATTGTTTATTGTCAACGCCTTTGGTTCTGATAAGGAACTGACGTACATTTGTAATCTCATGTCTTAGAATGAACAAAGCATATATAAAACCGTGTCATCATCTTAGTTACGAATACCTAAACCTGAACAAAGAAAGTTTAATGAATAAAAGGTAGTCGGTAAATTAAATATGCCTGATCTTAATACGTGTAATTAAAGCGGGCGGGTACGAGTATGTGGTGCGTAGAGTGCGGATATAGCGTCGCCTGCGCGTCCTTGCGCGAGGCGGGCGTGCGACGCATCGCAATGCGCGCGCAGGCATCTCCGGCTGGCACCGCGGAACCACTCGCACAACCACCTTTGTTTCCTAGCTTTTGGCCTCTCCAAAGAAGCGTTATACCCAAAACCTACCACTATAATACCCCATCACTTACATTGCATGAGTCCCAAAAAGATGTGCAGTCGGGATTGTTCTTCATATTTTTACAATTACTCCAATTCGAAAACCATTTCGAGGAATAGGGTTTTAAAGCCGTTGTGCATTATTACATCTATAAAATATTTATCATTTCGCGAAAAATATATTTTACCTTTGTTTGACTTTCGTTTACGGCTTGAAGTCCTTCTAGGTAACTATATCTTACGGGTTAGGCAAAACCGGTTGAAATAGTATGTTTTAATAAACTATTACAATGTCTTTTTACTATTAGATATACTCGTAATTTAATTGTTGTAATTTTTGAATAGGTACATAATTTCTAGACAAAGCCAACCCAAAATTGTATTTTATATTTTGGGATCATATATCATCAATAAATCTGAAATAAATTATTTGAATTAAATTGAATTGAATAAAATGTCTGCTAAATAATGAAAGATATTAAAACGAAACTATTGGGTCAATCAAATACTAAATTAGTGAAATTGGTATCCTCAAATTACCTATTATTTATTAGAATTAGAATGTATTGCGCTCTCGCTTCCTTCATTACTTCCGACTCTTGTCCAGTTTGACAAAGGTGCGTTAATGTTATCACTCGCCGGACCACGATTATGTTACGGAAATTTAACTCATAAACGAAATAACAGTACCTTGCGGTTTCATTTTAACTCTATTGACCCGAATTCTAAAAGTATTATTTACGAATTTAAGTAATCAATTTAAATTTTAACGGGGCACCTATATAAAATACAAGGAGCATAAAAAGGTTTTCATAACCAAACATGTGGGGTGTCCCTTGTCTCGGTACGATTAAGTATATTTTTATTTATACTGATTCGATTTATTAAAATTTTTCTCAGCTGTCAAAACAAGCAAGATAAATCAGCATATTTTTATTTCGATTACAAACGTTGGTTACGGGTCCGATGTTTAAGTTGGTTCTTTAAAAATGTTCATTGATTATAGAAATAAAATATGTAACTATACGGAACCCTTACAGTGACGGTTTTTAAGATATTAGTTGTTTTTGTATGCCCAACTCCGATGACTAACCGTCCTTGTGCTTGCTAGCATGTATTTTTCGGGTGTGATGCGCATACTTGCGCGGCAGCCGCGGGCGTTGACTTCCATGCAGTCTTTAGCTTTACTCCCGTTCACGACACTGTGCGTTTCCTGTGCATTTCTAAGAACTCATCATATTTCATGTAAAGCTTCTGTATGCACAACGTTCTCACAGTGCTCTAAGGTTTACAATACTTTGAGCAGTATATTGAGTATATTTATGCGCCCAAAGCGCGGTGGAAAATACTAAATAGGTAGTATTATTATTGATTATCGTATCATTATCGATGAGTCCTAGTTCAACTCAATCCGGTCAATTTGTAAAGACAGCTGATCAATTTCAAGATAAATTGAAGTGTTTTGATTGGTACGGGTTTTTTAAGAATGATGTCACTATGTGATTAATATCGCTGTTCGTGGATCGGGGTCAGCTGGCCGCGAGTAACGGTAGGAGGCTGCGCAGGAGCTCGCCCCACAGACCCGCTTCTGTCGCACGCGCCTCGGCCCAATCACGAACCGCTCTTGTACCCACACTGCCAACTACCAACCAATCATTTCAAATATCAATGTACTAAGTACTCTTATTCATCATAAATGATTGTTTATAGAAGGTGTGCCATATACCTACTTATTTTTAGTAGCACTATGTTTCGTAGTAGTGTACCGTAAACTATCAATTGTCTAGAGTTTAGTCATAGATTATTCACGGTCATAAAATTCATAAAATGAAATACCTACATACGACAGACTCGGAGTCTGCTACCAATGAGTCATTGAATCGTATTAACTAAACGGTAAAAGTTACATAGAAACCATCAGTTTGGTAAATAGAACCAAAAATTGTGCACAGCCACAATAACCAACCAAGCGAATGTATTTATTCACTTGAAACTTTTTACTTGACAAGCCAATTCTGAAATTTAACAAGCTTTTTTGATGAAATGATAGGTAGAACTATTGTTACTGTACTCTACTGCGGGGAGCCCTGCCTTTTGTTTGCGGTGATAGTAAAGTTGCTGAATCAGACAAAGTACCGGAGGACCTTGCGTTTATATGTTGTCCTATTAAATATGTCATTGAACCACTTATTGTTGTTCAGGGTCTAATGATTAATATACTTATTCATCGTCTAAGCTATAAAAGGTTTGTTACACAGGAGTGTTACAACGCTGCGCTGTTGGAGCATGTTCACGCCCGTGTCGGTGCTGCGCGGCGTGAGGGCGCTCGGCGTGCGGGCGTGCGGCGACACCCACTACCTGCGCTCACCATCCTGCTCCACCGCCGGTTATTTATGTGATTGTTGCACTTTGCGCCGCACATACGCAATGACACTCACACGTGCCACATTGTGCCTTCATCATAGTTTTACTTTATAATGTGACCACTTATTAGGTACAATCACGATCAGAATTGCGTCCTCGCTCAACGTAATGCAGCTGTAAGATTCTCGGACTGAAACGGACACGAATGCCAAAACGCCCCTTAAATAAGGCTTAGCTAAATTAAAGTAAGTAATGAAACATTAAAACGCCTTATTAATTAATATGTATACATAATTCTTTAATTTAATGATTTTATAAATCTTGAGAATTGGCACTCGAGGAAAGCTACTATTGTGCTGGGCAATGTATAAAGAAAATTACACGGAAGTTCGTTAGTTTACGCAACGATCGCAAAGCAGGCTTAAGAAATGTTCAGGCGCTTGGCAACTATTCGCTGTGCTGAAATAAGTAAACACAAATTAAGTACAATTTGAAAGATATATTGTAAACTTTATCTAGAGTCTAAAGTTAAAGTCTGTATTAAAATACCAGATTTATGACCTACAGACTTTAACTCTGACAGTTAGTGCTGTCTGTGCTATGTATTTATTGTTCATTTTTTGTTTACATACAAAGCTCCATTATATAGACATGAGCCCTTGCGCCGCCCCTTTGTCAGTGCTCGCTGTGTTTATCACTCCGAGAGCAGTCACGCGACGCCTTCCCGGAAGTAGGTAGCAGGCGCAGAGGATGATACATCTCCACCGATATGCCTAACATGAAAACATCGCCTGAAGCACGTTCTGTGCAGAAAGCTACCAAATAATTTAATTTCTGACCTTATCAACTTTAACCTACCATTTTCGTTCTAAACATAATCTTTACATGGAATGACATACCTACTAGAACATAAAAAGATTTTCCTTTTATATAAGAAGTGCAATTATAATGCGCGTTCGTTGGGCAATAAATAGCAAGCGCATTAAGCTTATTACAATGCTAATGACCTATTACATTATTCTACTCGATCCGTTCGCGACCGCCGCCTACACAGCCTTACTTACTACGACACGCAATGCGACATCTGCTTTTGTTGTTTTCTTTTGTATACCTAATCACTTTTAGAGAGACGATTTGTTTTACACGCGCAATCTTGCTCCCGTCCCGCGGTATGTTGGCCATTTCTAAAAGTGCCTGTTACCATCGATTAAGCTAAGGGAATATGTGTAGGTATCACATAGTTTGCGAAAGCTTCGATGAAGTACGCAGGTTGGCGGACTATCGCGAGGACGACGCACGAGCACATACCGACGAGATGACTCCACATTTCGCTGCGCCACTACTTGCTCGTGGACTTGGTAATATTTGCCACAGATTTTGCATAAAATATCTAGACCACGCAGTTGTTTACGCCTTATTTGAATTTTAATGGTGAATCTGAACATATACTGCGCACAAGAAATATTGAGCTACCTCTGCATACTGCCTCTATATCAAGTAGAGGAGCCATGTCCGTATGTAGGTATTAACAATGAGCTCTTGTTTTACCATTCATGTGTACGACGATAATCGAGCATGTAGGCCATGTTGATGTTAGAGGTCCGCCGCTAACCCCTGCATGGGGAACAAGCTTTTCCCCCGTGTGCTCGCCAAACAACGATTACGTTTACTTTATTTACGCCATATTGTAAACGGTTTTAGGAATGTGTACATTATATTTTACATGCGACGTGAACAAGGAAATGGCGGTAAACCAAAAGTATATGTATCAAGATGACCAATAACTACCGCACTAACAACCAAATTAAATGAAGTTATAATACAAATAACAAAGTTAATATTTACTTGTTGACGCCGCCGGTCTAGCAATATATTATATAAATTATAAATAAATAAATGAATAAACACATTATAATTTTTCATATGCGGTATTATACGCGTTGAGACGCCCGAGCACGGGGCCCACGTGTAGGACCGCGCCGCCGCGCCGCTAGGCGTCCGCGCCGGCTCCGCTGTCGCCACTCTGAGCTCATTCATCCGCGCATGCAATGGATAATTGCGCTAGTAATTAGTTTCAATTACGTTGCGATTGTCAAAAGATTAAAATAGAATCAATCGCGTGCGAACCTCTACTTTTCCGTAGTAGAATGTAGAAAATGTTCATATTTTTTCTATTGTTATTTAGTCGAGTCCGCTCTTTGTCCGCCGAGCTCACGTTGTCCACGTGTTAAGCGCATTGTCTTAGATTTCAGTGATAATAGGTTTTAATCTCCTGATTGCTGCCAATCATCTTCCGTGCGACACGTGTCAAGCGGGATGTTTATGTACAAACGAACCGATATGTTTATGTTAGGATGATGACGATCGAGCTCCACTGTCAACTTTGACCTATGTCTTTGATGATGCCACCATTTGGTTGTGGATTCACACACCACTCTAGGATCCTTAGTCACCTGTTATTTGCTGTTGTATTATGGTGATGTGATGGTGTGTAAATAAAATAAACGTTATTTAAATCGCTTTCGATAACCTTGAAACATGATAAACATGTTATGATGGGTATTTAATTGGGAGCAATTCATATTATATGTGTTTAGGAGCAGAGAGGGCGCGCGCGGCGCGGGCCGCGGGCGCGCACAATGCGGCGCGGCCGTGGCGCCCGTGCCGAAGGTCGCGGGCGCTTCCTGCGTCCGTGCCGCGCATGCGCCGCTACACCGGCCGCACGCGCTGTCGCTGCTCGCTGTCGCCAACCCCGTCAATCCACACTTGAAAAACTCCGTACCGACAACCTCATATCACTTTCCTCTATCACAAAAAACCAAACAGCTTCACTAGGAATGGCTCTAGGTAGCTCCGTTACCTATCGCGTTCGCGAAAGTGATAAGCACATGTCATCGCAAAAGACAAGCACACCACATACGCGACATTGAAATTAACGGAAGTTTTGAGAATGAACTGCAAATTACGGTATCAGCGGGGTGACCGGGTCTCTTTTTGTCTTAGCCGGCTTGAGGCTGCGGCCCATTGTGCGCAAGTGTGTCAACCTCGGCCCGGCGCGCCCGCGCCTGCACCTGGCCCACTCGAGCGCTCTACTATTATTCAGGCTTACACACGTCTTCGATTTACCGTTTTCCAAATTTTTTGCAATGGGACAATTTAAAATATTGACTAAGTCATTCTCAAGATTGCCTACTGATTAACACATACTTACCACTTTTTTAAGAAACATCTTTAACGACGCCAAACGCGCTCCATCACTGGCTCCAGACGTACACCCAAAAATCATAATTTCTTTAAAATATTGCTAAAAATTCCCTTTTATTTTCCGCATCAAAAATAACAATATTCTTATTCTTCTTTTTAGGCTTCCCTTCCCAAAATAGTAAAAAAGAACACTTATGGTGAGACTGGTGTCTGTCTGTAGGTATGTCACACCGTTTTTTCTCAGAAACTAGGTATGTACCTAGATGCTATCTTGAAATTTGGCTTTTATTTCGCTTGCCCGCATCTGATTTCAGTAAAAAAAAATGAAATTACTTTTATTCATATTTGAAAGTGGCCTCGAATGGGGATTTAAAAATGAAAGTTATTTGATTATAGCAAACGGGATGTCATATGAAAGCTAGGGCTCAGTCTGCACACTTCAAAAGTATTTTTTTTATTAATTTTCCGTTTCTCTGTCCTTTCTGTCTCTTTCATTTATAGCCAAAAATTTACAAAAAACCGGTCAAATGCGAGTTCAAGTCGCGTAGAGAGGGTTCAAGAAGCAATGAACTTTATGCTCATTTTTTTCAAAATTTTAATCTTTTTAGTTTCTTAGTTCAGGGGGGATTTCATGAATAAAAACAAAACTATTCATTTTACAATAATAACAAAAATATATTTGAGATTATATGTGAGACAGAAAGGTTTGATTTTTTCCTTATTTGTCCTTCAAAAACTTGGGCGTTTGGGTCATCCATCAATTTACATATGTGTACCAATTTTCAACTCAATCGGTTCAATAGATTCGGAGCAAATTGGCTGTGACAGACAGACGGACAGACATATGCACGAGTGATCCTATAAGGGTTTCGTTTTTTTTTATACGAAACCATAAAGATAACCGTTCAATTCTCCGAAGTTTATACAAAACTATACCAAAAAAATTGAAAATTTCCTCATTTAAAGATAATTATTTATATTATTTATATTAAATATAAATAAACTTTAAAAAATTGTATTACTATTTAGGCCAGTCAAAATAAAGCTTATTAGATAGTTAATAAAGTTCATAACAAAATGAGTATTAGGTATCTTTTTCGTTTTCCAACTATATTATCTAAATACGGAATCCTCGGAGTTCGAGTCGCACTAGACCGGGTTTTATTTATGGATTTTCCGTAGTCGTGTTGACTATCTTCAGATCTTGCTCACGGTTTAATCACGAGCCTCCCTAACAGTTGTCACAGTAAACTCATTTTATCTTCTGCGAAATCTAAAAAAAGCGTTTCGCAGGATCGTGAGTCGTGACTAGGGTTAAAGACTTAGGTCGGTAGCATTGGACGCTAACATTATTTTGCTGTGGTCACATCTGCTGCCGGCGGCGGGCCCGCGCGATGCCGCGAAACGTACCTATGTTGTATGTACCCGTCGACGGCGCTCGCGCCGCCAGAGCACAATGGTTTGACCTACGACACCGAGGGCACATTCGGAACATTTGCACGCTCCATCTATTTGGGTGATTTCATACAGCGGTTTTACTTGACTAGTAAATATACTTTGCGAGTTCATTGTACTTCTAAGCGACGTGCCGTAGGAAATTTTACGAGAGATGTCCGCTCAATGAGACACGCGTCGAATTTTAATATCGCATTAATCGAGTCAGGTAGGAGTGAAGAAAACAAAGAATATCAGGTTCTTGGCACTTTCTGGCCGGGCCATTGTTCTCCCAGCCAGCGCCGGAGAATGACCCGCTGCCAAGGGCACGCGCCTCGGGGTCGTAACAGTACCAGCGGGACGGACAGGAAACGCTGCCAGAACCATATTCAGGCGTATCAAAGAACACTACTACTAGGTAAGAAACAAATTATGATTTCGTGACTGGAGTCAATGCGCGTTCTGTATATTATGAGCCCTCGCCGTAACGCGTAACCTAGTAACCATTTCTGCATTTCAATACTTGTTTTAAGCAGCATCGATATAAGGCACCTTTATGAGTGTATTTTAGTACTAAGTAACGGGAAAGTGATTCGAGAAATCTTGCTAGAGAAAAAATGACAAATGAAGTTTCCCTGAAACCCAAAAGGTTTTTCCCGTATAACATTAGTATTGATTGTTCTTGACCAATTAAATCGACATTAGTCACAAATAACAAGTTTCCTAATCACACCTCTCGAACCGGTCTTGCGTCGAGGTTCTGTTCGCACACCGGGTGAGCATTTTTTCATATTCCATAATAGTTACCTACCTACTATTACGATCTTGGAAAAACACGCGTCATAGGAGCAAAAAATAAAATTATTTCTATTTAGAAATATCGTAAGGATAGAAAACAGCATTTTTGTACGACGCTGGAATGTCACTATTGTAAGGGATTGAAGTACCTACCTACATTTATAATTGATTTTACTTTTTAGCAGTGCCAATGTCCGAACCGGGTTAGTGGGGCGAACGCGGTACCTTGACACCGTCGCGGCAAAATGTTCATTATTGGTTGTGAAAATACTTAACAAATCAATTACTTTCAAAATTGTAATTTAATTCTACCATTTAATTAATTACCTAAACGCAGCCTCTCCTCGTTCTTCGTTCACCTCATCTTTTTCTTTATAGCGTTGCCTGCGGCGAAGACTGCGACCGACTATTATCCGGCACATCACGGTATACTAGTTTGACGTATACCGAAGTTTACCGCGGTACATTATAGCTAGTATTTTGTGTACGGTTTTTACCTACTTTCAATAGCAATTAAAACTAAATTGAAAGCTCAAGGTTTTTGGTAGAAGATGTTGTATATACTTGTAAGTAAAGCTTTCGGGCTCTTTGACATAGTAAGGAAATCTCAATATTGTATAAAATATCTATTTAGGAGAATTATTACCCGTGCCGGGGTTCTTAGAAAGTAATTCAAAGATAGCACATTCGCCGCCCTAAACAAAATCTATTTTGATCATCATCATTATTATTAAGATTTAGTTTTATTTAGGTAGGTACAAACAGCAACACTTAACTGTACAACGGTGGACCTTATTACAAAAGGCAGTTAACAGTGTAGGCGATGGTACTTAGAGTTCAACATGTTTACCTACAGGTGTAGTATCGTGTCCAAAACCACTTTTCCAGTTTTACCAGAGATACAAGTTTCATGTTTTTTTCAGAGTTTTTTAAGTGTTTGAATGGTCTACTTTGGCACGCTCCGCAGCCCTTGGCTTGTTACTTTCTTTTAAATTTAAAGTGTGGTTGATTCTTCTTTGTTGTGGAAGTGACATAAATGAAATTTGGTCTGGGAGCCCATGCAACAACAATAAATCTACAAGCATGGTGTGTGAGCCACGAGTGGCGTAAGCCGCCGGTCACCTCTCTGCTCTATGACCTAGAACTTGGCGGCGAACAAGCTCCACGACTGGTTTAATGACTCACAACAGTTTCCGAGAAACGAAGTTATTTTATAGCAAGGATATCCTATTTGCGACAAAATTTAAAGTTCCGATCGCGATGATTCATTCCATTCAATAAAAAAGCCTTTTAGACAGCTAACATAAAAATCATTGCAGGCATGTCTGCCAAAATATCTTCGATTGGTTTCTAATTATTATTCATCAATTCCTTAGTACATTTTATTATACGTTACAAATACACATAAATGACGTAAACTCCATTGAAAAATGCAATGACCAATATCCTGGTAAGGTGAAGCATGTGTGTTCGGTCGGGTGAGTCACGTGTGGTGTGGTAGGTATTACGCAAACCATGCGAGAAGACAAACAAGCGCTCGGAGTGGTCGGCAGCGCTTATCTCGCTCGATGCGAGTCTTGTGAATGAGCGCCGTACTATCTGTTCGAGTGTAGGTGCGGCGCGCCGCGGGCTCCTCGACACTGATTCAATTAACTAACTCTATTCGGAGGCGACGGTTCCAAGAATCACTGAGTAAGCGGCGTCAATCCTCTGATACACGTAACAAGTCATTTCCGATTCCAACGATAATGTTCTCGGTACTTAATGAAGATGACACGCGATTGTTTTTCTGCCGAAGCACCTTTAAAAGCCTCATTATGTTAAGGCAGCAGGCGAGCTGAGTAAGAATGAGTACCGCATGATTTACTTAGGACCGGCCTCTTTTGATTAAGTTTAAGAAACTCACCATTGCCTTGTCAGTGCCCCCGAAGGCGGGTGCGGCGCCCGAGGGCGCCAGCAGCGCCGCAAGAACCAGCACCAGATTGGCCAGCCGGAGACTGCTTCTCAGGTTCACTAGCGCCATACTTCTTGACATGTTGTTTCCTCTTATATAGTGCGATACGCTCATATAAAATTCTTCTTAAATAACACCTTCAAAAAATTTCATTCCTCTTATAAATTACCCCAATGGATTTTATTACAAGATGAACTATCCATTAATTGCTAGTGATCATGTAAAAACCATATGGTGAGGTTTAGTTACGTTATCTGAAACAAAGAATTTGTCAATTGTTAGTACACAAATATGACAAACACATACAAGTTGTACCTTCGTAAGTGAATCAATGACTAATATGAAATGGAGGTCACTTGACAGTTTACGCACTGTTACAAATACAATTCAAACATGACTATTTTTATGAATTATTATAATGTGGATTATTAATAAATAAATCGTTGATATTTTAACAGTAGGTAAGTAGTTACAAAAAGGGTCGATACGAAACAAAACTACGTACTATGATTAACCTACATACTAGGAAACGGAGCGTCGCGGACTCGTACACAAACATGATTATCTTTCGAAGATAATTAGCTGAACACTATCGTCGACCACCACACTGGCACTTCCTTACGGATGAGTCAGGTTCAGGTCAGGTGTATCACTGAAAATATGTCGTCGTTCTCAAAATCTATTTCGTACCTCGTCAGGTACACCTTGTATAAAATAAACTACAGCACTGATTAAATAGTTCAAGATAATTTTCACCTAAAACGTTATCTATCGCTATAGTGATAACAGCAACTTATCAACGCACACGTATGCAACGTAGCGTTTTAGCCGCGCCTACACTAGCTAATATGATGTTCACGTTACGTTACCCGCATGTTTCAGGAACCCTAAGCGTACCGTAATGTCGGCAGTCATTTGTTTCGTGGGAAATATTTATATTAGTTAAAGTCCACTGATCGCTGAGCAATAATAGATTCAAAGATAGCATCGGACCCGGTGACGGGCACGTACTGCATTTGATGTGGTTTCGGAACCGAAAGTTCAAATCAAATAGAGGTGTCGCCAGCAATGTTCCGCTCGCCCAAGCGTGGCGGAGGTGGGTTTCACCGGCGACATTGGAATCGGACCTCTTACCTAACACCAAATATTTTTTGCAAAGTTTTTGGCGATTTTGACCACCGACCGATTGCCAATTATGGCACTAATAACCAACAAATACTTTTTGTGAAATTTAATTACGGCAAAACAAGAGTAAAATAAACTTTTCAAACTACATGGAATAATTTGTGAGGACAAAACAGTATTGGTTACGTTTTTCTATATAATTTGTAAATCGATGTGCTGAGGGATGACTAATATGGAATGTTATGGTCATGGAATGACTTAGATGTGGCATAGTATTCGCATTAATTTATTGTTCAACCAATTAACTCTGCACGGGTCAAATAGTGACACTACGACAGGATAAGTAGGTACTAAAAGTAAAGTAAGCATCGGAGAGATGACGCAGCTCTCTCATGTGCCGCGGCCGTGGGCCGGTCTTCCTCCTTCCGGGCGCTCACCGCCAATACTAATGGCTTAACAGCCTCTTTACTAAGGGTATACGTGAGCAATGAAATACGTAGCTAAAAGAAGGAAATGCTTTTAAATTTTCCTACTACAATATCAGTCTACGAAGCTTAAGAACATTATTTGATTTCCGTACCCGTTTTCACCCGACCTTTAAAAAAAACATCAAAATCATCATTTTTGTACTCTACGGACAGCTTTAATCTTATAAATCCTCATCTATAACGAGGACAAATATACACACTGACCATTAGATTCCTAATTAAAAGTTTTCCTCAATCCAACAATACAACTTTACTCTTTGCTTCAGTTATTTTCGATTTCGTTTTATTTAAGCTGAGTTTTAGTTTTAGTAATTATATTCATCATGTAGACATGTATGAATTTTACGTGTTTTGTCAAATAAAGTAGGTAAATATTTATTACATTACTTTCTTACCGTGTTATTGTTAATGGTTAACTCTATAGCAAAACATTTCGTAGCTGAAATGTATTTACATTTTGATTATAGTTGTACCTAATAAATAGTACCTAGTAAATACCTAGTTAAAAGCAATTATTTTTATCCGAAAATATATCACAAGCCACGTGATCAGAGATAGATTGTGATAAGTTGGTTACCATTGGCTCATTAATGCAAAATGTTGCAAAACCAGTCACTTTCGACACAGGACACATGAGTGCCTCTAATACATAAATTACAGTCGAGATGCCGCCTCGCTTATTCCAGTTGATAAGATGTAGGTTTTATGAGAAGCTCTTAACCTGTTACTTCCTGACTCATCCTTTAGGTACTGAGACATAAAACCGCAGTTGACAACATATACGATCTTCCGACCTTTGGAGAGTTCTAACCGATAAACAGATTTAAATAAGACAAATAATAACATAACCATATGACGCACGGGTGCCAAACTGGTACTCAAGCATTATAAAATAGGTAACGTATGCATATTTAAAATGGAATCCAGCACGAGCTATGGTCTGCATCTAACTTCGTTAAATTTGTATAAAATATTAAAAACGTAATTAAGTCCTGGTGCCATTTTCACAGCTAAAGACAAGCAATCTTTGTCTTAGACAAGCCCCACCATGGGGGACATATGTACCGATCTTTTAAGTACACAGAGTAGGTACTTATGGCTTTTTTTTGACGGACTGTATTAAGGTCGGTAAAATAGTCTATTGATAAAACGCAATAAAAATAAGACCAGAAAACCTACCTATAGGACAGTCTTATATTAACGAAAGAACCCGTAAGTGTTAGAGCTATTATTTATTTTTTCCACTAATTTACATTTCCTAAACTATCTAAATTTTACAAAAAAAACATGTGCAGTATAAGTATCTTGGAAACTAAAGGGACACAATGTTTTTCTGTGCGTTTCAGGTTTATTATCTAAATATCTCAAAAAACCGTCATTATTGAAAATAAGAAAATATATAATTCACCTATGTATTTGATTTGAAAGCTTTTAAATGATTCGAGAATATCACATGACAGGTTAAAATACGTATTTATTCTTGGAATTGGTTTGTTTACAGCCAATATAAATCATTTCTAATTTCTAATGATGAGATTTTTTTGGGCAACTATGTATAACAAACACATCAAATTTCAGCCTGATAGCTTGAGTTATCGTTGATAACTTTATTTTTAACTAACATCATCAATATAAATACATATAGCGGGATTGCTTCGATAATGGTTCATGGGAGGTGTTTTTTTAAATAATGGACGATTTACTTTATGCCGACCTATTCGCGATTATTACTTTACCCAAAACCTCTTACCTAAGTGATTTGGTCTTTAAACTGTGAATTTATTCATAATTATAAATACATATGCCTACTAGGTACTTCGTGCAACTACACGCTGCCAAATTAAATTAAATACATATACCCTTACGATATGAATTTACACAGAAATTCGCGAGGGGGGCAACTGTCTACCATAACTGAATTACTGTACACCGGTTTACCCTTGAAATATCGAAACTCATTTCATAGAACGTTTCACTTCGCCGAATTTTCATTTCATCGACAGCCATTTCCACGTGCACGGGCTTAATTTTTTTGTTGGTCACAAGTCTAACCTAACCTAACCTACGCATCGAATGCTTAAGATAACCTGAAAACTATAAGGTTTCAACAGAATGTAATGTCAAGGGGATCCCCTGTACACCATCCGAAACGAAAGACTTGCTATGTTTGCATTTTGTATTATCTCAATCAATCCGTGATGAATCCTGAACACAATACTTTGACCAAAATTGTCAGGAATCTTACAGAAACACTTTGTTTCACGATGATCATTAGATATGTGTATATGAATCAGCAAAAAGGATCCAATCCACTTGGATACTGGATTATTGGATCATTACCGATACCAGTGTCATACAAAACTATTTTTCTCAAAACGGATCCAATCCACTTAAGTCCCACTATCTCGAAAAGTAATGAAAACCTGCGAATTATTTTTATAAATACATAGAGAAAAACATTTTTCGCTCATTTTCTCCGTAGCATAATATTGTGTAAAAACAATCTATAATTGTTTAAGTGTTGTTTAAATACTCCGTGAACTTCAAATGACTCGAGTGCAAGTCACGGTGGACTGACGCCTTTTCGTTTAATTCGTCCAATTTATCCTAAATATTTACATTTTAAATGTGAAAGCTTGTGAGCATGTTTGATTTTCGATCGTGCATGTATCACTTAAGTGATTTGGATGCAACTCAGCTCTCATATGGCCATCTTTTAGATTAGTAAATAATAGGTTACAGTTTGTTTCTGAGGATCTATATTATCTTTGTAGATTCTGAGGGAATAACGATAAATGAGTTCTAAACGTTGAGGGAGAATGATAAAGACCAACTACGACTACTTACTAAGAGATCACACCAACGAGAATGTTTTTTGGCCTTACAGGCCTAACAATCGTCTTCCTTCTATATATTTTATACATATAAACTCCTCCGTGACTGACTGACTGACGGACAATGCAAAATTTAGGGAAAGAAAAATAAAAGATTGTAAAATTTACTGCCAACGAGAAGAAATAGCGACAAACTAATTTTACGCGCAAGATATATGTAAGTTTGTAAATAATTGTACAATAGAAAAAGAAAAACAATTCAATAAAGATAAAAAATAATGAACAAGGGCGAACCTTAAACGGATCTCCAAAAAGAAAGTGAAGAATGGTCTAAGTCGTAGGTAACTCCTGACGGACTGACACGACGCGCAGTCTATACCGCTAGACTTGAACTTTAGCGGGAATATAATTTGGATACCCTATGCTATGGGGTACTAAGAAAGGAACTAAAAAAATCAGACCCCAACGACATAGAAGAGGGGGAGTAGTGAAAAATAAATAAATCTACGAGTACGAAGTCGCGAGTGTCCAATAGTTAACAATAATTGGTGCAACGCTGGCACTGAAGCATCGTCAAACACTTGGCTGATCGACCAACCGTTGCCGTGTAAAGTGGTGATTCCGACGCGTGGGCTCAAGGTATAATAAATTGCTACAGTGGGCCTTGGGGTCCGACCGAACGTGACAGTTGGTCGATGCATAGTTTTAGCGGAACACTTCGGATCGGGATGACGGAGCACACACAGCACCTCGGCCGGCGCGGGTCGCTGCACCGCTGCGCGTGAGTCACTCGATCTCGCTGTTGACATTGCAAATGATTTTGAGTGTTTGTCTACCCAACCATTTAAGACACCCTACAAAGTCTTTGTGCAAACTAACTGCTTATTAACCAACGGCAAACAAGGCAAGACGACCGCTCTGGTTCATGAACCGACAAATAGGAGACAAGTTTTTAGGAAATCTCCGGCGGCGTCTCTGTTGGTTTAGCGAGTTAAGATCAATTCTTATCAACAAGATACGGCGGAGGCCTTATTCAAAGGATTTAACTGATAAGTAACTTAGTCTTTTATTATATTTCATCATTTTATATATTTATTATATATATTATCTCCCATTCTCGCAGTTATCCGAATAGTGTAGGTATAGAAGCTCTTTAGGGTACTCAATAAATTTACGTTTTATAATACAATATAAAATGCCTTCCTTGTTCTTGTTGTAACTAAGTAGTTTATCTATAAGTATACTTTTAACTTATGCTTTAACTAAGGTATTTTTCAACACGGCACTGGATTTAATTTATCAAACTGAAATATCAAAAGTGGAACCAAAGTGTTAAGAAAAATCGATAATAGGTATGTCGTTTTATCATACATTGGTGTCAGAAGTGGATAATGCAATAATGTATCCGATGCCACCATGTGAGGTTATATCGACAATGATAATATGTCGATGACCTCGTGATATAACCACTTTAAAGCCTTTTCAATAAAATTGATGACCCTTGCGGCCGCACCGTGATTCTCGTGGCTGTTGTGATGAATCATGTGTTGACGTTCTTACAACAAACATCACAGATTCATTTGTTTCAGTAGCTTTCTAAAACGGTATTGGTATTAATTTTTTATCAGCTGTTTTGTATTTTTAGGGTTCCGTACCAAAATGGTAAAAAAGGAACCCTTATGGTGAAACTTCATTGTCTGTCTGTCTGTATGTGACAGGAGGTTTTCTCAACAACTACAAGTGCTATCAATTTGAAACTTTGGCATAGTTGTATATTGTTTGCCCGCATTTGTTTTTACATAAAAATATGAAATACATTATATAAATAGTTGGAAAGGGGCCTAGAATGGGGGGTTGGAGATGAAAGTGGTTTGATTATAGCAAGCGGGGGCAATATGAAAGGGCTCAATCGGCAAATTTCAAAACAATATTTATTTAGTAATGTATTTTTTGATTGACCTGTAGCCAAAAATGTACAAAAAAATATCGTTCCGTCTACCCTTATCTCCGAAGCAATTAAATTTAAAAAATCTGAAAGAGTCCTGACTTATAAAAAAATAAAAAAGTGTTAAGTAGTTTTTGAAAAATAACAAATAAACTTTGAAAGTCTAAATGGACCTTATTGTATAGAAAATAAATTTCATAATAAAGTGAATATTTTCTTTTGCGGTTACCAAGCATATTATCTCAAATACGGAACCCTCGGTGCGCGAGTCCAACTCGCACTTGACGGGTTTTATTTTTTAGTACTACTTGCGTGTCATCTGTTCCGGTAATTCTATTGAGTGCTTTCTTTCATGAACTCATTTGAAAATCGCAAAAGCTACACAAACGACGATTTTACAATAATGAATTGGTTGGTATATCATGATAAGGAGTTCATAAAGTATTGCAATAAAAAAAATCTTCCGGAGTAACACGTTTAATGCCAAGGGTGCATGCTGCATGCATGAAGAAGACCCGCTTAATGGTAAAAGTTTCGGATGGCTCCGCTAATTATGTGTAATCTTCTCTAAGCGGCTCACCGCTGAAACCACTTATCGTAAATCGATTAAGATTAATAATTTAAAATCAACTTGAACTAAGTTTGCTGAATTTATAATCAGTAGGTACACAACTTTTTTTGTTTATGACAGATAAAAAAATACATTTTAAAGGAATGCCGGTTATCTTTATCTAGCACTCTGAAGTGCTCAGGCCAGCTGATACGATTAGCGAAAAGAACTTTATCTACTTGCCTGCCGTCTGGTCCCGTCTGCAGTCCTCGCAATCCTCACTACTTGAAACGTTGACTTTGTTTACCGTTTCACTAGTGTGATTACGGTCAAACTCTAACTGTTGCCGAAATGTATTTAAATAATACCGACGAAATAGAGTCAATATTGAGACATCAATCACAGCACACTCGTTAAGGTCACCGATGATCTCGCGTAGTTCACTTTATTCTTTGCAATTGCACGAAATTTCAAAGAAAATGTGTGCTTCGTCGCGTGGCGGGAAATTGTGACTGCGATCGTTGCGCCTTCTGGCACGACCTACCGCAGCCCGCGAGGTTAGCAGAGCGAGTGTGCGGCGCGCCGACCGCGCGCGCTTATAAGCGGCGCCCGGCGCCGCTCGCTCCCGCGCCCCATGCCCGCCCTATGCCCGTGCCCCTCGTCCCGCGCCCCGCACCCCGCACCACGCCGCCCGCCCCTGCAGCACTTCCACGGCTCTGAGCCAAAGCTCAAGCTTTCGCCGTCGACGTTTACCTCTTCTTCATCTCTATCTCTATATTGGTTATTTACATTTCCTTTAAATAAAACAAAGTAACATGAATGAACAGTATTTTTCTCATTAACAAAGGAGCTACATAGGTTTATCTAAAATTATGTAGTATGTACCCTATCGTGCGCGAAAAGACTTATGGTCGTCATATAATTACCCGTTTCCATGATTTACAAACCCTTGTTCGTCATTACGTGAAAATTACATAAATAATCAACTTTTTTGACATTCATTTGGGAAACATAAGAAGTTCGGCTACTAAAAATGAAGCAATCATCGTATAGTGCGGGGAGAAAACTATGATATCTCTAATTGCACATCTACATGCGATCGCTGGGCGCAAGATGATCCGTTTATCCTCCGTGCGGGTGGTTAATGGCGTGGTAGCCGGCTCGCCTCGCCATCGCCAGGCCGCAGCGGGGAGGCTTAGCGGACCTCAACAAGATCCGGGGAAATTTCGCACAGATTTAAATAGCAATAAAAGAACTTTACGCATATTTCTAAAAAAACGGCAAGTTAAGTAAGACCTTGGTTTCGTTTTTAAACTAACGTATATGTAATTTGTAATGTAGTATCGTTACATGGTATATGGTTATTTATAAATAACTCTACATATTTATGTTTTGACACACTATTTAAGCCATGCTTAATATAAGTTCAACGTAAGCATAGTAATGTACTGTACATTTCGATATGTGGAAATGATTAAAGGTACCTCCCTAAACTACTCATAGGAAATAACTAGAGTCTCATGTTTACGATGGTCCTCCTCGCCACGTAGTTTATCACCATTTCCCAAGAAACTAAATAATAAATAATTCTTCATATTTTCCACTGGTTAATACCAATTACATAATTGAGGCAGAGTAAATTATTGCTTCCGGTTGCTCATAGCTTCTTAAAATTTCAAATCTCATGGAATATTTTGTCTCGTAGGTCTACGAATCGACTACTTGTAAGTAAGTAGTTAAGTAATCTTTGTAATCGATGCAAATAATGCTTCATACTGTTTTAATATCGTAGTGATACCGTAGGCACAGGTTTAATTGAACAGCGCCTTCTCCTCGGATTTCACGTAAACTAAATTAATAACGGTAAAAATACGAAACAACAAAAAACCTTGGTACTTTGAATCACGTTTCGCTCAAAACTGTCGGCAATCACTCTGCATTATTTGCCCGGTGTTAAATTGCAGTTAACGAACTTTTACAAGTCTAGATCAAGTTCACTCTATATCATGTTAACTTTTAGTAGCAGCAGACGTGATCCAAGCTCTTACATTTGAAAACAATAGCTAAAGCTTGCTTGATGGTGCATGACTCTGCACGACCTTAATCGGTGACGAGGCCATTGTCTACGGTGACTAAAGCAGAGGGTGGGTTCCACGAATGGCGGCCGTGGGGATGGCGGTGAGCTCACCAGTCAGCAGGTGAGGTCAAGGGTGGTGTGCACCACCACTTACCAGAAAGCTTTAATGCCATGGTACAATAAAAAAAATACAGTTTTAACTTCACACATACCTACCGTTATTTTTATGATTATTTAATTTGTGTAACTATTTAACATTATGTGATACTACTAGCCGTCGCATCATTGTTGTTAAATATTAACTAGCCGGTTAGTTCAAGTTACACCCATGCAGGAATAACGTACCTTATCGAAGTTCATGAATGGCATCACTGCTGGACACTTCATGCTTATTGTTAAGGACCAATTATGGACACTTGATGAATGTTGGTAAGAAGCTACTCTACTCGCTACTCTTAGGGATATTCATTTACTTCGCAACTATCCGTTGTGAGTCTTTCTACCCATACATATCTGCTAGCTGAGGACTGAGACGGTGGCCCTCAGATTAAGCAGATTCGAATTAGCTTGTTTTACCTTTTTACCATTGCCTTGATAAAAAAAATATAGAACGTCTGGGTACAAAAATGAGCACTCGTTTCTTGTATTATTAAAAAGATATTAATCTGCAATGTAGCCTCTGACTTCATGGAAGTCCTAAAGTAGGTACCTATGTCACGATTCACACCTTTCAATATTCACAAGTAATGTTTAGTGTTTCCTAAAAACAGGGGCATTTGTTTGTTCTCTGAATCGTGTTGCTGGGTCAACAGCGATCGACCCCGCGGCGATGGGTGAAGGACGTGAAGGTCGGTGAATCAAGCCACCCGCACACCCTTCGTTCGTACACCTCGTTGTGCAATCGGTATCCACCCAAACAATGACACTCTTCGACGCGACGGGTGACAGGTACCAATATTTGACATGCAATGGACATTCGACAGTTGTTACGTCACTGAGATTCATATAACTTACACATAATTACAGTCCCCAGCAATTATATATTATCTCAATTTAAACTCAAACATCTCTGACACCTCTATATCAACTAAGTACTAGAGGTATAAGAGCATGTCAGGTATTATGTTTGAGCGCAATGTAAAATAATAAACTGGTGACTGTGTACGAATAGTGACTGAACTCTGAACTGTCTCCGGGCATATTAACTTAGGGTGAGAATAAAGTCAATTTGACTGCCGATCTACTTTAACTGGAGCCCAAAAGTATCATAAAAAGTTATAATCATGTCAAGCTTATTAATATACACATAACTCTAACTTTATTCGCTGTAGTAATGTTGATACATATTCGTATTCCTAGCTCGTTACGATGACTTCGATAAAAGGCGATAATTGCCTATATCCTATATTGCTGAAACCTTTGCGTGACTCCTCTCTGGGACGTAGGATCTGATATAACTAACAGCGTGCGATGGCGCAACTACATCTTCCTCAGGGCTAGAAATAATTGTCGCAATAATCACAGTAAACTGTTTAATAGCTGTTTTATAATTATTTAATATTTATAAATCCCGAGACAATGTTCACTCGCCACACTTGTGTCTACTTTATCATTTAACGAGTACAATAGGAGAACTTATATACCTACCTACCAACGTTTTTTTCAATCCTTATTTTCATCAAAAAGGTAGAATCAAAACGAAGAGTAGGTACATACGTACCCGTAAAGGTTTCATATTGTAATACATTGAAACTTCACTGATGGGGAGACGTCGGAAGTCCAATGCTACCAAGTTCCTTATACACTTATACTATACACCTACTGTTATCGTATTGTCACAGATTAATTCAAACGACACGTCTCACTAAAAACTACAAGTAGATAAAGTGCAAGTTGTCTGATCATCCATACTTACCTATCTAATAGGTATTATAAATAAAGTGAAAGTAACTAGGTCTGTTTATTACAGCCAAAACGCTGGACAGATTTTGATGATTTTTTTGTTCTAGCAATAAGTAGCTTGAATCCCAAGTAAGGTCAAAGGGTACTTTTTGCCCCGGAAGATTGCGCAGTTCTCCAGGCGCCAAACGGCTTCTACGCAGATGGGCAACGGCTAGTAATTGTATATAGTCGTCAAGTTATAAACCATTAAGTAACGTGAGGAATGTCTAGTTGTTGTAACACGCTACCACCACCCTACGCCGCCACATATTTCTATTTTTTTATAATTGCAGTACGAGTGTCACACCGCGCGTTTGCAATACCCGCACGGGCCTTCTAAGCCAATTCAACGAGTAGTCTTATTAAACCGCATTTAATGGTCAGATTGAATAAATTACGCATCGAATCTTATCCTCTAAGTAAATAAAAATCACAAAAATATTTTTATGACATACAGTTAAATTTGTTAGGTACTTACATCGGTTTTGTAAGGTAACGAATAGGCTATTTGACAACATTAAAAATATACAAAGAACAAAATGTCATCCTATCAGATGTATCATCGTAAAACATAGTAAAACAACTTATTTTATTTATTTTAAACTAAATTAGTTGCGTATAGTTTTTTGTATTATAAACTAAAAAAAAACAAAATAACATTGATTACTTCTCTGGTTTTTAGGGTTCCGTACCAAAATGGTAAAAAATGGAACCCTCATGGTGAGAATTCGATGTCTGTCTGTCTGTATGTCACAGCAGGTTTACTCAGCAACTACAAATGCTATCAACTTGATATTTGGCATAGTTATAAAAATAGCTTGCCCGCGTCTGCTTTTATTAAAAAAATATGAAATTAAATTTATAAAATTAATAAGGGGTCTGGAACGGGGGGTTGAAAAATTAAAGTGGTTTGATTATAGCAGATGGGTTGTCATATAAAAGGGTATCGACCATTGCAAAACCATTTTTTTAAATAATTATATGATGTACTTTTTGACTTATAGCCAAAAATGTACAAAAAATTACCGTTCCGCCCCTAATCTCCAAAGATTATTAATTTAAAAAATCTGAAAGAATCCTGTCGTACAGATTACTTATGGGAAAAATTAAATGAAGTAGCATTGAAAATAAAATTCATAACAAATTCTGTTTTTGTTTTACTGTTAACACGCATATTATCTTAAATACGGTACCCTGGGTGCGCGAGTCCGACTCGCACTTCAACGGTTATTTCGTACGGAGTTATTAACTACTACAAGTATCTGTAGAAATCTTAATGCGCGTGAGTGCCACTCGCCCAGATAGCGCTCAGGTTTTTCTATACAAAAAACATCAACGCGTACAAAACTATAGGGAATATACCACCTAAAGAAAGAAAAACATTGATATGCAAACCAAAAGATCAGTGACAGTTGAAACGATATATTTTAAAACATTGTTCAAAAAAATTATAATTTTCATATTAAATTTCCATAGAAATTCATTTCATTATTTTACTGTCATGTATATATAATCTTACAGATCTTAATGTCCCAAAATGCAATAACAAAACGCAGATTTGGGCTTCTCCCTACCACTAAATTTAAAACCTTTATTTTTATACTTCAAATTTTGCATGTCACTCTTCTAACCACCTGCTTAGGCACTATTTATTTTACAACACCTATTAATATTTATACAATACATTTAAATCGATTTTCATTTCATAGCTGTTAGGATATCCTTTCGCGAGTAATTTGGGTTCCGGCAGCTACATGCTTATAAATTCAGGTTTAGCCAGCTCTTTGGCCGCCAGTATCGTAAACCGAACTAATATATAGAAACGCTTGTAAGCGCTCAGAGGGCCCTGCCAATATGCACTACGTTAACTAACAATTCTATTCGTTACGTTTTTAACCAATCGCGTCACTGGTAGATGACGTGATACGAAAAGTCACGTGATCTACCGGTGACGCGATTGGTTGAAAACGAAACGAATGGAAACGCTAGTAAGCGTAGTGCATCTTGGCAGGGCCGCCTGGCCCCACCGAGGCCGAAACCGAACCGTGGCGAGACCCTGATATTTTATTTTTGCAGTTTCAGCCGCTTCAGCTGCAGTGCCAGGTCGGTTTGTGGTTTCAGGAAGATGCGAAGTGACCCAAAAACTACCACCTCAAGCTTTTACTAATTTATTAATACCAATTACCTGGGGTGTTTATGATGTTGCCGGGTAAGAAATAGTATACGAAAGGTTCAATTAACTTGATTGCGGTAGCTATGAGTGTTTCATTGTACTAACTAGTTACGGGGAAGCAGCGGCTGCGGCCTTGGTTTTGTCATACTATGTTGATGATAAATGTCTGCACATTCGATTTAAACATCGATCTTCCCGATTCAATTGGGTGTAATATTTGAAGTACGTAAGTTTGGGTGTAAGATTATCATCTAAGCGCGGCATAAATCCTAAAATGGGCTCAAAATGGGTCTCGAAATAAAATAAAAAATATTTTTAATAACAAAAGGTAACCGTGATGTGATGAATCAGCGTTAGATTAGTATGTAGTGTACCAAGAAAAGCTATGGATATATTTATTTTTATAGGAAGATTTTTTTCCTTGAAATAATCAATAACCTTATCATGTAGTTATCGTCTTACGCCGCCGGATGAGTGCTTGTGTTGTGAAGTTACTTTCTAGCGGATGCTTAACATTTAGGTACATCAGTATCGATCATACTTTAACGGCTCTAGAATGTTTGAGTTTTCTATGTATTGGTAAGGTTACCTGCTTTGGCCCGTCATCGACATTACTGTAATGGCAAATCCATTACTTTATGGGAAGTTCTGCTCTTACCAACGTTTTAAAAAAAATGTCCAAGTATAATTATTTATTTACATAATTATTTATAGTGCATTACAAATGACACTATTAAATATTGCTCATCATAGCCGGTATTAATTACTTGCACAAGTTTTGCCTGCTTTCATTATATTACCATATACGAGTAAAGATATAAAAGGTAAAGTCATCCATAAAATGTAGGTTAAATTAATAAATTAATCACAAACAAAATAATGAGTCCTGTACTAAATAAAAAACCGGTGGAGTGCGAGGCGGACTCGCACACGACGGGTTCCATAACGTTTCAGTATGGGAGCCCCGTTTTATTTTTAACGCATTCAGTGCTAGTCGAGCTACAAGTGCTACGATGTCGCCTGAACCATCCTTTTTTTTCGCTACGTAGCGAAAACCAGCAATGGAGGGAGGCTTAGTAGGGGGGACCCGAACTACAGCTGCAAAGGAAGCGTAACTCATGTATGATTTTTTATTCATTTGCAAAAAATATATCAGATTCGCAAAGGCATAACAAAACTTGTAATTTTTTCTTTTAAATCGTTCTTGATGTATCGTATGTTAAACTATCCATGGGTAGTCTAATAACATATCTAAATATGTACTTTTAATTGTTAAACCCTTCATAGTTTCTGAGACAAACTAAACTAGGTGGTAATTTAATGTATAATGTGAACAGGAACAGGGACGGGATCACCGCTGTGGGTTCTAAACGTAGAACCACCGGATTTGACCTCATTAAGCAGAAGATGACTGTGCAAAAAAAGTATAGATCGCCACCATCTGAAACTTATGACAATACCAAAAGTTCACGTCCTATGTGGCATGACCAGAGGCCCTGGCCAAATTGCAAACGCTACTAACGTTTTTCTTGTCTATCACTCGAAATGTATGGGTGAAGACATTCTCGTGCGTTGCGATAAACCAGACAACCATCAACTGTCATTCTGATGACGATTTTCTTTTCTATCATTTTGAGGGGGAGTTTTGTATAAGATATTTCATGAGTAAAAAAAGACGACCTTTTATGACGGTTTTATGATTTATAACCTAATTTCTTTAAAATAATACGGAATAATAATTCTCAGGACGCACAGCAGTGAAATCTAGTGAAATATGTTGCGTTGTGTGCGGCGTGACACATTTGCTAAAGATTTCGCGTACCTCTGACAAGCATGGAGGTCGCGTCGTCCCGCCGACAAGTATACTTAGCACGAGTATATCGGATGCCGTAGCGACATAAAAGCCCAAAAGGGCTACATCAACCAATAGCTCTTTAAAATAATATCCCACATGATGAGCAAAATAAAACAAATGCTCTATTTTTTGCCTTATAAAAACACCTTGACATCGCTTCATTAATTGGATTTTCAGTTATTTGGTAACTTATTATATAATTAGGAAAAACAATTATTGGTATGTTAAGGTAATCTAAAAGCATGTCAAAACGCTGAAATGACTAAGAAGTTAATCGAGTAGACGGAACCAAAGTATTGCGATTAGCCCGGCGCCGGCGGCGGACGACGACGTTGCGCGCCTTAACCAATAACTGGCCAATTACCAAATAAAATAACAACCGGCACCTTCTTCCAACTCATCAACGTAAACTTCGCATAAAGGGGATAGCCAAAAGACGTTACAGCTTTATAAATTTATTTATTTATTATTTATTTATTTATTTATTTATTTATTTCCACACTTACAACTATTTTTACAGGTACTACAACCTAAGACAATAGTGTAACTATTTTAAGCTTTAGGATCCAAATTACCTAAGGCTCTCGTAGCATATTACGAGTAGTGCCGTCTTTGTAAATTCATTCAGAGAACACGAAAAAATGTCTATTTTGTCCGCGATTAAATTGAGAGTATGCAGTGCGCGAGTGAGCGGAGCCGCGCCCAACAGGCGAGTGCGCGCGCGCGGCACGGCCAGCAGCCGCGGCTGCCGGCGCCGCCACACGTACCTGTCCGGGACACATAGGCTCATGTGACTCAAAAGCTGACTATTAATAATGACTCCCCTAATCAGCTTAAATAACAGTGATATAACTCCCTACGCACCCGCAGCTCATTGTACCCCACCATCCCCAGCACAAATAAAGTCGGATACATTAGTGGGTAAAACGGATATACTCCATACTTCTTTAAGTATACGTACCGGATGAATTTATTCTGTATACGCTCCACCATAAGACTGTATTTAGCTTCATGCGGAGACCATATAACCGCGTTGCACTCTAATTTACTTCTGACCAAGGCATTGTACAAGAAATAATCTCCCTACTTGCTATTGTACGTTACACTAAACCGATATAGAAAAAAGTTACATTTAAACTTTATTGAATTAAACTGGTTGCATCCTAGGTTTGCATTTGCTTATTATTATTGAAATTCAATTTACGATTTAATGGAACGGCGACCCAATTTTTTTTCAATCAATCTGAGAGTCGCCTCTAGGCTAGCGTAAGAAGAAGTACAGTTATTTTTTATAAACGGAACATTATTTTATATGGCTTAATGTTTACTTTAATACTAAGTACTTCTGTAATATATCGGTACATATATTTAAGTTAGTTTTAATATTGCTGTACCCTATCAGGATAACCGTAAATACCGTGGATGCAATAAAATGTATAAAAACCTAAGTACTTACTTAAATAAAGTAACTGCACAAGTGCGTGTTTTAGACGACATATAGGATTCCGTACTAAAGATATGACATAATGCTATAATTATAAATGTTTTATTTAACCAGGTAAATGACGAGGTGCTGCCGACATCAATCAATCGTTATTTCAAGAAAAAGGTACGACATTTGAACATAAATCATTTTATTACACGTCTCATAGTCCTCGAGAACGGGTCTAGTAATATTATCATCCGCATTATGCCTATGCACAAAATAACACATACATAACGTATGGTAGTGGTATCACAATTGGTCACGACCGTCGGAAATCAGTTAAACGAAGTACCTAATGGGACTACAATCATCCCGTTGATACGGTGCACGCGAATAAACTTGGTGGCTTTTGTGATAGGTCCAATTACTTTGACGCACGCGTAATGTGAAGTCAGTGCTAGTACTGTATAGTCGAACTGAGAACTAGATGTACTATCTACCCATCGGAACCCTGCCCACCATGGAACGGTATCACAGCGACATTCTAAAACAATTAGTTTGACACTTGTTACGACTTGCATCATTACGTCACTGTGACACGGTTCTATGGTGGGTCAGGGTTCCAATAGGCTGATAGTATGTACCTGCATTTTAGTACATACGTACGTACTGCGTAACAGTAGTTTGAATTTAGTATATCAATAACGTCCTCCAACTCGACATTTTGTGTCCAACATTACTTGCCCGGTTTTCTAAGTTTTGTTTACGGCAGATAACGAGCCGAAACCGAATTCATCGTAAACACATATATGTAAGTACATATACCGAACCAAACGCAGTTAAGTTTAGATGCTCGAACAATAGGGCGTAATGGTCGAGCGCGTGGTCAGCGGTCGCCGATCGCCGTCGCGCAGAAAAACAAAATTGTAGCGAATTCCTGCACGGAGCGAGGTTTTTCAACTCACGCGCAGGCTGCGCCGCATCTTCGCTGCTCCGCCTTTGTATTGTGAGACAGCTTTTCTTTGGAAAGTGACTGACTTGGCAGTTATGGCTCTATGGATATGGTCCAATACATTGGTCAGGTAATCGCGCTGTAGTCTGTTGTGGTAAATAAGAGGTAAAATTTTTGTGGTTTGTTTGGGTTGGGATCCTAAATTACCTTTGACAAAAGGTAGATTGGCTTACATGAATAAACAAGCTTTACAAGCTGTTAAGTGAATAATCTTTATTAATATTATAAATGTGGAAGTAATTTTGTCTGTTTTTTACGCTTTCACGGTTAGATCACTGAACCGATTTAATTGAAATTTGGTATAGTTGCTTGAACCCGAGGAAGGGCGTTGCGTACCTTGTTTCCTTGAATAGCGAACGTCGTCTACTTGAGTGTAATGGTTTTCTCTTAAAGTAGTAGTACTTATTACAATGAGTAATGACATATTTATATATACGTGTCACTTGATTATATTGTGTTTCAGTAGACATTATATCATTATGTCAGCCGAAAGACGTCCACTGCTGGACATAGGCCTCCCCCAAGGCTTTCCACTCAGACCGGTCTTGTGCTTTTCGCATCCACCGCGGTCCCGCGATCCTGACGAGGTCGTCACTCCATCTTGTTGGAGGCCTACCTACAGCTCGTCTTCCGGTCCGCGGACGCCACTCCAGAACCTTCTGACCCCATCGGCCATCAGTCCTGCGAGCAATGTGGCGCCAACTGCCACTTCAGTTTAGCTATTCTTAGGGCTATGTCGGTAACCTTAGTTCTACTGCGGATATCATCATTTCTGATTCTATCACGCAGACATTATATACCTAACCGATAAAATAATATTTTTGAATTCCAGGTGTGCCTAATAATAATAAATATGTCCGTTTTAACGTAGAACTTACGTGGCGGTGCTTTTCTAAGGGCAGGTTGTATGTCAAAGTAAACCACAGTAGTCATAATTTTACTTTTTAAATTATTGGTATCAGGTTCAAAAATCTGTTTATCATTCAGTGAAGCGTAATAAATACTTATGCGAATTCAAATCAGTATGTGCGGTGCAGCGAATGCGGAAAACATGCCTGGGAGAGTAAAGTACTACTTTCAAAGTATTACAACTCTCAGTAATTTCAGTTACCTATAAAATAAATCGCAGTTCCAAAAGTTCCCTAAATCATTACTAATAAAACGCGGTTCATGGGGATCTTACTTTGGTAAGGTTTAAGTATGACTGTACGTAAATATATGTATGCGTATCATATCACATAAGTCTATACCTGCCAGATAAAAATGAACTTCCGACGAAAAATTTAAAAAGGTTTCTTTTTTTACAACTTTACTGTGATAGACTACGCTTTATACTTAACATAGTTAACAGGTATAGGCTTAATGGCAAGTAATATGAATAATTGCATTAGAAATGTTAAACTTATTTGTCATTTACAAATATTTTTAATAAGTAATGATTAACATCCATAATTTGAGTAAACCCTAAGGATTTCTATGAATATAGGTTCAGTTGACTTACACGACGCTGTCGTTAAAAATCGCACAGTCGTTGTCGTGGTTGTCCGTAGAGTAGAACACGTTACTCTTTACTTTGATTGTGAGAAAAAGTAAAAAACCAGGAAGGACAAATGAATAAGAACCACGCCTCTATTCTAGGCCGTAACATCTATATATATGACCTGTTTTGCGGTTAAGTATGGTATTGTTTTGAACTCGGCCGCCATTACTGTCATGTACATAAGAGCTATCATAACGTTGACAATATGATAACAGGTCAAAAATGATATTGTTTTTACCGTGTTGAATAGAGGTTCTGTCTATCATAAATATCAAAAAAATCATTAGGAGATAGCTACACAGGAGTTCCAGGCGCGGTTGTCACGTCGTCGGCTCTAGCGCTGGAGGGCAGGCCGCCGCTTCCCGCGCTGACCGGCCAGCTGACGTCGCCCCCACCGCCCCGCGCCGCATCGCTCCGACGACATGAAATTGAAAAAAAGAAGTACTAGGCCCTGGAGACCAAAAGTGTCACTTAAGTCTGTGGTTAGTTATGAGTCATTTTAGAGCAAGAGAAGGGAAAAGTTATTTATTACAGTAGCACTCTTAAAACATTGACCCGTAGAACGGGAAATCCCAACAAGTAATCCGGATAAATATTTCCTCAAAAATGTGTCATTTTGTGTGCTCGTAAAATATTTTATATTAATAAGGCGAATTACTATACGTAAAAAACGCGTAACCTAAACCACAACTTTGCCCAAAAGTATTATATACATATATACATGCAGTAGTGGCACAGTGAAAATGCAGTTCCAAGTCTCACTGGAATAAATGAATAAAAAATCTGACCTCGAAACCTTCACAATGGTATTTTCTTATACATAGTTGTTTTCAGTTGTGTTTTCGCCTGAAACAAAGGAGCTTGTACTTATACGCTTCGAGTAGGGTTAACTGTAAATTTTGTAACAGTTGCATTACATAAAACTGCGAACAAAGCCGTCTGTGGGGCACTAGTGACTAACCGCGCGCCGTTAATGCGATCTGGCACAGGCTAACCGATGCCTCCGGCGCAGCGCATCGCGCTCTACACACGACTTCTTTATTCTCGGTAGTTGCTGTTAGTGGGCTTTCAAAATGTAACGGAATATAATCCATATTTAATTTTAGAATCACTAGTCTCATTAAAAACTTTAAACATAGTTTAATCCTGTAATAGTCATTTTCCACTTATATGGGATTTTTATTTTACCTACATACAGTTTTTTTTTTACGTGCTTTTTGGCCATCGCTTTCAGGTTCGGTCTTTATAGGCAATTTTAAACTATTACCCGGTTAAAATTGCTATTACTAGTTTAATTGGTAATGGGCTGAAATTGGGTGCATGTACACACGTAAACCCGAAGACCATGTGGTTGTATGGTATCTACTCATGTGTATAGGAGCTAATAGTTTAATAATGGAATCGAAGGTGGCACCGCGATCCACGATTAACATAGACCCATCGAATTGGAATTCGTTTGACAGTTGGCAACAAAACCTTGTATTAAAAAAGTATAATTGACAGTCATTATATTATACTTATACCTACTCGTAGCTTCTATAAAATATAACACTCATTAACAAGTAATGGATGGCGCTTACAAAAATCACAACTAAATAGATACAGCTAAAGTAAGTGTCAAAACTATGTTGATAAGAAATCACGACAATTAAAAGAAGCCGAAATGTGAAAAATGTTGGTTGTGACGTTTTTTCGCATGCGATTTATTTCCTAATTTCAAGCACTCGCTTCTTAAAACCGACCGCTGCCCCACATCTTGATCACCCACACGCGTGCGTCAATGAAGAGAGGACTCGAATTCGTCTACGACGTGATTCAACTCGTGAGTCACCTGCACCAATTACTGTCCGCTGCCGGTATAGGACGCGGGCGGGACGCTTCACAGAAACCTAAAGTGGGGCAGTACAACCAATATACTAGTAGAAAGACTAAACACTTGAACCTTTTATGACTACTGTGAAGCACTAAATTCAAACTTTGGGAGCACCATCTTTTTCGCTGGTTATTCGAAACAAAATCGTCTTTCTAGAAAGAGACGGATAGTTATTTCCCCTTCATCATTATCACAGTTGCTTTGATTTTAGCAGCAGGTATTTGTCATTCGCGTTTTTTTTTTAACACGAAGGAAGCCAGCTATTAATAGATTAAACGTACCTACTGTCATTCTTGTTAAGTAAGTTTACAGTTTCATCAAACTTGAGACAAATCATTAGGTAAGCATAGGAGTGCGTAAGCAAGTAAAAAAATATTTCAATCATAACTAACGTAATTATCGTAACGAGTTATTCTGAATCTTGGTGACGTCGATTTTACCATAACGACTGGAGAACATACCCTTACACGATTCAAGAGTACTTACGCTTAAGAAACGAGGCCTAACTCGGTCGTCATGCGCTCTCGGAACCAACGTTTCAGAGTTGAAAAAACATAAAACCAACGATGCTTACCAAATAAAAACGGATAATAAGGCAGCGTCTCAGCGTTTCCTTAAACCATGCCAAACTACTTCTCGGGGTTTATTACGGTCCATCTTCCAACATAAGCTATTTTGATGCATTTGAGAATACGTTATCTGATCTCTGTCCCCAGTTCGAACATAGCGTAATCATGGGCGATTTTAATACATGCCTCATTAAAAATGACCTTCGCTCTTCTAAGCTTCAGTCTCTAGTAAATTCATTGAATCTTAGTATTCTCCCTCTCGCTCCCACTCATTTCCCTCATAATGGTCCTCCTTCTCTTTTAGATCTTATTATAACCTCATCCCCTGATTTTGTCTCATTTCATGGCCAGTTTAATGCTGCTGCCTTCTCCAACCACGACCTAATTTACGCCTCTTTCAAAATTCGCCCCCCGAAACGTAGACACAAATTCGTCCTTCGTCGAAATCTTGGCGACATCAATCTGCGGGCCCTGCTCTCCGATCTTCACAATGCTGACTGGCAGGCTATCGAATCTTGCACTGACATCGACCTGAAACTTGAGATTTTCAACAACAGCACATTGCTTGCGATTTACGACCGACACGCCCCTCTGAAGCCAATGCGCGTCAAGCACTACCCTGCACCGTGGCTGACCGAGGATATCAAAGCCCTCATGGCGAAGAGGAACCGCGCCCGGGTGAGGTTGCGCCACGACCCGTCCGAGGATAATCATCATAACTACGTCATCCTGCGTAATCGTTGCAACAAGAAGCGTCGGGAAGCAAGACGTCGTTATATCCATGAGTCTATTCAGAATTGTCCTCCCCATAAACTATGGAAATTTTTGAAGTCATTAGGGGTAGGCAAATCTCAAACTCACTCTGCTAATCATATAATTAATCTCAACACCCTGAATAAGCATTTTAGTATTTCACCGGTCACTTAAGACTCTTCCGTAAAGAATAATACTCTATCTCTTCTTGCTAATGCCCCGAACCCCGACTTTCCCCCTTTTGATTTAGGTTTTATTACTCCGAAGGAGACCATGGACCTTCTGAAGTCTATAAAAACCAGGGCCGTCGGTGAAGATGGCCTAAGCTTAGACATGCTCATGCTGGTGGCGGACTCCATAGCTCCTATCCTTTCCGACATAATTAACTTTTCCTTCTCTTCGGGCTGTTTTCCTACACTGTGGAAACTTGCTCATGTACTCCCTCTTCCAAAAGTGTCAAAACCTGCGTCCTTGTCCGATTATCGTCCTATTTCCATTCTTCCAGTACTTTCCAAAATAATAGAGCACTTTGTTAATCGAAGACTGTCTCGTTTTCTTAATATGCACAATCGTTTTAATCCCTTTCAATCTGGTTTCCGCCCCGGGCATAGCACGGTCACTGCTTTGGTCAAGGTCACCGACGACATTCGTCTAAACATAGAAAATAAACATCTGACTGTCCTGGTTTTGTTGGACTTCAGTAGTGCGTTCAATACAGTTGATTTCGATATTTTACTCGGCATCCTTAAGACCCTAAATCTCTCTTTTTCGGCCCTTACGTGGTTTGAGTCATACCTCCTTGGAAGACGCCAGCGTGTTAAGATGGACGAAAATAATTCAGATTGGAATACTCTCACTGCTGGTGTCCCTCAGGGGGCTGTACTCTCTCCTCTTCTTTTTTCAATTTTCATAAATGGTATAACGACTTCCCTTCTTTCTTCTTATCACTTATACGCTGACGATTTGCAGATTTATGCGGGGGCTAGTTTTGATGATTTCCCTTCCTTGATTGACCTTATCAATGACGATCTTGCCACCATTCAGAAATGGGCCGCTAATTTTGGTCTAAAGATCAATGCAAAGAAATCGCAGGCCATTGTTGTTGGAAGTCCCCACTACATCACGAAACTGTCTGAAGTTGTGATATCCAATTTGGTGTTTGACGGGACCATAATCCCCTTTTCCTCTACAGTTAAAAATTTGGGTATCACAATAGCTCAGACTCTTTCCTGGTCGACTCAGGTTACCGAAGTCAGTCGCAAGCTCTTCGCTTCACTTCATTCTCTCAGGCGCCTGCAGAATTTTCTTCCTCAACATACCAAGATAACTTTAGCCCAATCTCTTCTTCTCCCTCTCTTAGACTACGCTGACGTTGCTTATATGGACCTCTCAGAACAACTCCTTGACAAACTTGAGCGACTCCAAAACGTGTGCATCCGATATATTTTTGGCTTACGTAAATACGACCATGTCTCCCACTTCCGTGCACAGCTAAACTGGTTACCTATTCGTTTTCGCCGAAACGTTCACATCCTGTCACTGCTTTATAATACAATTTTTAATCCTCGTTCTCCCACCTACCTTTCTGAGCGATTTATCTTTATGGCCACCGGCTCCCAAAATCGGTTGCGCTCAAAGGCCAATCTCACCCTCGCTTTCCCCTCCCACAAATCCAAATCCTATTCCAAATCTTTCTCGGTGCATTCTGTCAGGTTGTGGAATCGGCTACCAACTGGCATAAGGCAATCACAAACAGTAGATTCCCTAAAAGGCAAATTAAAGAAGTTCTGGCTTGACTCTCTCTCCTAAACATAAACTATCCTCTAGGTTAATAAAATATAGTTTATGTATGTATATTTAAGTATTAATATAGGTATATTTCTGTATCTATTTATGTAGGTATTTGAATGTATTATTGTTATTATTATTATATAAATATTTTATTTATATAGGCTTTATTGGTTAGGTAATAATGTTCTTCTAAATAAATTTGTACACTTGCTTACTCGATGCACAAACTTTCACTTTCTCAATTTCTCAAGGGTTAGCTGGAAGAGATCCCTTAAAGGGATAAGTTACCAGTTAATTTCTTTTTTTATTTACCAAATGTTCATATGTTCTCACCTCGTTGAATAAAACCACTGTATCCTTCATTGTTTCCCTGTTTATCTTCTCTCGTATAAATCCTGGCAATCCTGCTGCAATAAGATCCACTAGTGTACCTGTATCTATTGATCTCCTTATGTCCAACAGAAGTCTTTCCTTTTTTATGGCGTAGTCCACCAATGAAGCATCCTTGTATTTAAATAACAATGCATAAGTCACTTGGTTCCAGCCCTGGTTGGCAAATGATTCACAGAACTTTTGTTTCCATATACTCCAACCTGAATTTAGGGTAAATTTTATTATCATTGAACTGTACCAGTCAACACAAGATTTATCCATAAAAGCCTGAGTATTTCAATTTTCTTTTCATCTTCTGTAACATCAAAGCGTAAACATTCCTTCTCAAAAACGTCAATCCATTGGCTTGCATTTGAGTTTTTACTAGTGAATTTTTCAATCACAAACTGCTCCACCATTTTTTTTAGGTTATGTTTTTTTAAGTCTTGTGTGTTTTCAATTAATTTGGCAAACATTTTTTCTAAGGAATCTGTGTCTTTTACTAGCCCTTCAGATGCTTATTTTTACTCAATTTCTTCCAAATACTGCTCTCCAAACTGTAAATTACCATCTTCATCTATGTAGATCTTACTTAGTTCGTCTGTCATTGTTATCCAAACTTTCCGTGTTTGATATCTTTTCTTTAAGGGTAATTATCTCAACCACATTTTTTGAGCGGCGGACGTGATAATTGGGTTGTAAAGTACATGTATTGGAAAACTATTTATTTTATAAATAATCTTACTCATAGTACCATATTGAGCCAAAGTTAAAATTATTATTAACATATTATATTTATCGTAAAAAAATATTTTCAATCCAAAATCAATTTTGGTGTCGTGTCCTGTACTTCCCGCATATACTGATATGTCGTGGTACAAACTTATTAAGCCTTAACTAGACTTATATTTTAGTTATCTGTATTCCTTATTAGTTGAGGTATTTTAAAATGTATCAATTATTGCATTTGCAAGTAAAAGGAAACTGGGAGCAGTGTAAATAAAACTGTCCAAGCGAAATAGTTAATTTTGGTGGTGAATATTGAAATTGATTTTATGATCGAACGAAACGTGATTAAACAAACAAATATAGCGTCAGATGTTCGTTCAGTTTCACTCCAGCAATAGACGGTGAAAGATTTGTACCATCTTTCTGCGTCTTCCCGCTAAGCACATAAGTATCTAATTTTGGTGGTATGAAATACACTTTATTAATCGTGATAACTTAGATAAGTCATTATTTCGCAAAAAGTATTGTTCTGTGATACTTTTTTCAAGTATGTTTATGGTGTCTTTTTAACTGTAACGAGTTAAGTTTTTGTTAAACTAAAACATTTGTTTTTAATTTTAAAAAAATGTTAAATTTTATAATTTTGTTGGTACAATTTTGGTGGCTTTTGCGAAACACCAAAATTATCAAAATTTCTGGTCTCCACCAAAATTATTTAAACAACAAATAATCATTATTTATTAAATTAGAAACTTACGTTTTGGATTTTCAAAAATAACAAGGAAGATTCCCTAACGATTATATTTTAATTAGCCCGATATGTTATTATTGATCGTGAGTTTTTCTAAGAAAAGTAATTTTGGTGGATAATAACAATTTTGGTGGTACATAATTAGTAAAATCGTTATATCTTAAAAAACACTTGGTATAATAAAGGGCCATTTTAACACTGTTTTTATAATGACTAATGACGTCACTTAAACGTTTAATTGTAAACCCTACTAAGAAAATAAAAAATACCACCAAAATTAGGATAATTTGACGCTTGTTGAAATTCACCCTTAAACTATTTTTCACTTTATTATATGCAGCTGTCTTTATCAACTCTTTATGAAGATTAGCTGGCTGTAGGTCTACTGGTATAGCAAACATTTTCTCATCCTTTGTTGTTATTGAGGTTACGCAATAGATGTTTGATTTTCCATCACTCGACGGCGATATTGCAAACTTAAAACGTAGCTGCAGCTGCATAGTTCTCTCCATTTTCGTATTTTAATAAACAAAATTGTCGTTTTATAATCTTATATATTTTTATTTAGGATAGGAATAAACTCATGTGTTGCTTCTGAAAACGAAGTTTTATTTTGTTAGTAACTATGTAAATTTTAACAAACCTCATCTTAATTAAAACACTATTATAAACAAACGCTCATCTGAAAACGAAGAAACGACAATTACAGTTTATTCTTCCATTATTTCTAACTAATTCACATCAAGATATCGTTTAATGAAGGTTTACTATTCGGCTCTTTTCATAACCTCTAATTACTTACAGACTAAAAAGTATGACGCTTACAACTTACAATCTATCGCGCGAAGCGCGCCAAAATTCAAATTTGAAGAAATCCTATTTCTTTACATATATTCAAAAAAAAACCCGCTATCTGTTAAGGTTTAAGAGATATAGCTTTTTCAAGTTAGGACAGACGCAGGCATATTAATAGGATCCTGTTGGACTACCCTTCGAGTACAGAACCCTACAAATATAAATGAAGGAGGTATGTACAACTTGAATTAAAGATAGATATATTATGAAAGAGTACTCGACTGCCTGCCATGCCATCCATATCGCCACGCAAACCTCAAGCATTCTGAGCACACAGCCGTCCATCACCACGCAAGCAAGGCACACTCTGATGCAGTTCCGATGCCAGGAGCGCATTCACAAGCCCCAGGGCACAAAGCAGCGGTAAGTTTTGGTGCGACACAGTATCCCGTATAACTACCTCAAAAACTCAGGGTCGGACAGCCTCGCAATTGGTTCCACCAGTCCCGGAGAGTCACCTTCACCTCGCAAGTCACGACATGTGTTAAGAAGCTGGCCGTAGTTGCTCCTGTCGTCCAACGAACGAAATCCCAGAGTGCCGAGTAAAAATTTAGTGGGACATTAAAATGGGTAGTAGCCATTGATTTTCTTATCTAACATCTCGAAATACACGTGTTACAACGCAACAAATAAATGTATGGAACCATTACGATTAGGTAACTGTGAGTTTAACTTGAAAAGGCGTTTACGGCTTGCAGACGCTAGGAGTATTAATATCATACTCATTAACATAACCACCGCATGAGCTGCTGTTACGACAGGTAAGCATGGTTCATTTAGAATTGGCACGTATAAATTAATAAAAAAAAAAATGTTTCTTGAATTCTTATTTCAAAAGTGACAATCACGGTTTGTTAACAACGTTTTGATGTTTAAATGGTGCAAAAATTATAGACCTTGATCAATGCGTTTAATAGTTATCGACAATGGAACTTGAAAAAAGGTCGAAGATAGCTAAAGCACTAAATTTCCACAAAAGTACTGTTTGTAGAAATATAAAGCTATACAAGGAGACCCTGTCTTGCCGCAGAAAGACCCAAGTCAATCGTTAATCGGGTACCAGGGATAGAGAACTTAAAAAGAAAGTGTTGAGAGCTGTTGAACAAAATCCAGGGCTGTCCGATTACGATCTGTCCCGTAAATTAAAAAAAAGTCACAGTACTGTGAGACGGATTCGCCTTCGAGCTGGTTATAAGAGCTATAAAGCTATTAAGAAGCCAAATCGCACCATGAAGCAGAACCTTCAAGTTAAAAAGCGAGCTCGCTTGTTGTATGACAAAGTTTTAACAAAATTCAAAGGGTGCTTCTTGATGGACGACGAAACCTATGTTAAACTCGATTTTAAGCAACTGCCCGGTTCAAAGTATTACTTGGCTGATGCTAGAGGAAATGTTGAAGAAAAATATAAGTTCGTTAAATTGGAAAAATTCGCAAAAAAATACATGATATGGCAAGGGATCTGTAGTTGTGGCTTCAAGACCAACATTTTCGTTACGTCTTCTACAATGACGTCAGATGTTTACATGAAAGAGTGCCTGCAGAAACGAGTTTTACCTTTCATTCGAAACCACCGTCTTCCTGTGAAGTTTTGGCCAGATTTAGCAAGCTGCCATTACTCAAAAAAGGTACTACAGTGGTATGAAACCAATCAGGTCGATTATGTGCCTCGTGACATGAATCCTCCAAATTGTCCACAGTTTCGACCAATTGAGAACTACTGGGCAATTATGAAAGGGAAACTCAAAAAGAGTGGCAAAATGTTCATAGATGTAAATTCATTGCGATCTACATGGAATCTTCAAGCCAAAAAAGTAGATAAAAGCACTGTGCAGAAGATGATGGGATCTATTACGAAAAAAGTTCGGAATTACATACATGGTTTTGACAACTGAATATTTTTAGTGTAAAATGTAAAATAATAATACATCTTTTTCAATTTATAATACCAACTGTTTTATTTCATTAATTATTTTAAATTTAATAACTTTGGTAATATGTACCAATTCTAAATGAACTATGCTTTATTTTAAGGGCAGCTAGGTTAAAAATGGGTGTATTTTAAAATATAATAGGGAATATGTTTTTCTTACAGCTTCAATAAAAGCTGATTTAGGTATCAAACAGGTGAGAAAAAACATTTTTTGAATAGCTATAAAAATAACCAAGACATAAGTTAACAAAGATTTGTTCCTATCTCTTTTTAGTAAAACAGAGTTTTACGTGGAGTTTATATGGCCGAACTGCACGATGACGTCACTGGTGCACTTCGGATCTGTCTGTCTAATTAGCATTTTAAAATGCTTGTATCATCCGTATTTTACGGTATTTTCATATTCAGTTCAGAACAGCGATTAAAAAGAGTCCATGCATATTCCCTATTGTATGACTAATTTGACGTGCTTAACGCTAACTCGCAAATAGTATTGATTTATTATATTTTTATTTTAAGCAAATGTTTAAAAAAATATCTTCATTTATAAGTGCAGAAACTAGTCTCATACCAAGCTGATTTAATTTAGTTTAATACATTTTCCCTGCTGATAAAAAACATATCAGGGGACAATGTCGAACAAATTGACCCAGTCGCGGCAAGATGAGGATTGGAAGTTATCTACGGGACTTCAGGGTCATTTTGAATCTGGAAATCGTTATTAAGCCTTATTATTATTGAACAACATCCGTTTTAGCAATTTAAAAAAACTTCCCCTTAGTGGGTAAAATCTTGGGTCGAAATTTGAATGGAAGTTTGACAATTTGGAAATAAGAAACTTAAATTGGTAATCATTCTACTGCTTACAAATTAAAAATGCTACAGATAGTGGGCCCGGAAAGTAGGAAATAGCGCGACGACATGGTGTGGTGGCGGAGCCTCGGGAGGCCTGCTAAAATCCGATTCAGGCAATCCACGTTTCCGCCGAGGCATCTATAATGCTTTTCTCAAACAATGCGAGGAAATGATACAAATACATAATTATAAGTATATTTGAAAAGCTTTTGACAAATTTTTTTTTTTTTTGAAAACGGTGTTTTAAATATCATTGTCCTAAGTACCTAATATTAAAATAAAAAAACAATGTCGAGTTTCTTGAGGCGTTTCGTCTCAGCAGTGGTCTCCTCTTATGAAGCGATGATTCATTCTTGACGTGTAAAACTGCTCGTATATTACGCGTCAAACTTACTGCGTGTTGCTCAATACACATATTTTAACTTCACTATCCACAATTTAAGCTGTTACAGCACTTATTCACTTGCATTGGTCCAGAAAGTTACCAACTGTCACAAATGATAACCGCTGTAAGTGGCTGTTACGGTGCTTATGACTTGTAGGGGTCTAGAAAACCACCGTAAGTGGGTGATACGGTGCCCATGACAAGTACAATGATAGGAATAATTGAACTACACTCAGGAGCAAAAATAACGGGTCAGAGTGCGTTTTTCAAACTAAAGAGGCTATTTCGAAGCCTTGGTTCCTCGCGAGGGAATGCTTTTAGTGAAATCTGATGATGAATACCTCGAGCATCAATACAGGACTTCCAGAGTGCCTAGCATACCCAACTGAATGAATTCCAGAGTGCCTAGTATGCTAGGCACATTTGGGTATGCCCAACTGAATGAATCTCCGGTTAACGCCGGAATCGTGCATGTTCAGAAAAACATCTAAAATGGCAATAAAATGAAAGGAAATCCAAGTGCTGACCCAAAATCTGCCGCTGTGGTGTTAACTGGTTGTGCGATCAGTTAGGTATCTTAAGAACTTTTGACCTCCTCTATTGAACCACGTAGTATCCACCATTAAAACTCACTCAAAACAACCCCTGGCGAGGAACCAAGGCTTCGAAATAGTCTCGTTTGTATGAAAAACGTACTCTGACCCGGTAACTTTGCTCCTGAGTGTAGCATGCCTTAGGACAACGCAACGGCGGTTACGGTGTGCATGTCTTGCGGCTGATACGGTTGAAAATGAAACTGGGCTGTTACGGTTTCCATGCTTAATAATTTACAATTACGCTGATTCCGAATATGCTAATAACTCATTTTCAACGTTTTCAACCGGTTCATAATATGTACTTATTATGTAATTATTCTTACTTTTTATCGGCAAGGTAAATTTCTTTTCTTGGCGTTGTTTGAAGTTTGTTATAAGGGTTCCTGCTTTGTACGCATTTAAGAACAATGGTAAAAATCGCATTAAGTCAAAAGTTCAAAAGGTCAAAAGTTCAAAAGTTCAAAAGTTCAAAAGGTCAAAAGGTGACGACGGTAAAAAAATAAGCTCGTGTTACGGTGTTGAAATTAAATAGAATGGCTTCTTGTTGTTTTTAAAGAATTGCATTGGTTAACTTTTGTATTTGTTTTCTAAAACACAAAAAGCTGTTTACGACTGTCGAAAACGGAGTGTATGTTGTAAACACTGAACGGACGGCCCGATTCAGTGAAACCTTCTTATTGCGAGTGTCACTGGGTACTTCTATTAAAAAATAACAACAAAATGTATTTATAAGTATGCGTACCTATTTGACATTAAGTCTACCAATGTAGGTATTATCTCCATCATCATCTCCTGGCCCTTATCTTAGTCAACTTAGGTCGGCACAGCCCGTCTTCAAATTCCAAACATCAGCCATGTAACCTAGTCCTAAAAGTTAATTATCCCAAGGGTACAGTAATTAAGGCTTAATTTTTTTTACATAATTTATATTTATATAGTTTCCCATAGCTTTGCTCCTTGAGTGAAAACGCATTCACAAGGTATGAGCATCTACTAGTGCAGATATACTATCTACCCAACTGAATCATGAATCAAGTAGGTCGTAAGTCGCTTAAATATATGTATATAAATAAATTTCCTTGGCAATGAACTTGTCTTCATTTAATTAGGCACTAACATTTACTAATTAGACTGTGTTAAACAGATCGCACAATCTCGACTATTCCTACCTACGACCTGCTCGTTTGTGAAATGCTATACTGTTTCTGACATTATTTTATTAATGAGTCAACACAAACCGAACAACGTTATAACCAATACTAGTATGAATAATGAATTTATAGTGAATAATTTTTTGCCATCGCTTCTTGTCGAATAAGATCGTATTCGTATTTGTATCTCAATTAGTTCATCGGCGAGTCGACTGAGAAAACAAGTATAAATCATGGCTTTTCGATATTAAACGATGAAAAAACACATTATTCACAACATCTTGTATCAAGTAGTATGTGTTACGCCATTATTGGTTTTTTATGTCCATTTAGGGTTAGCGTTAGGGCAAAATACTGTAGAAAAACAAAAACAACAAACTAAAACTGGTTAGTAATGTGGACAAATGAATAAATAATAACTTCCCCAAGAGGAGACCGCTGCTGAGAAGAAACGCCGACAGAAACTCGGCAGTCAGTCATTTTTTATTTAACATGTTTCTTATTTCAGTGATACTAGTTACTGCAGCATTATAATAATATAAAGCTATGTATAAATATTATTTTTAAATAATCTCAAATATCATGCGTAGTTCAGCAGGAACTCATGCCTAAAATATTACGAGAGAGATAGAGGGAGAAATAAAAAGTTTTTTTTTAAACACCACTACGCAAAAAGCGTTATTGAAAAAACCCCGACTTAAAGAATTTATGTAACGAGAAATAATAAACATAACAAATTTTACAAGCAAGAGTCGTTTATAATATCAGTCTGCATAGCACTTCCCTAAGTGCCTATTTGGTTCTCGAAGATATAGCTGTGGCAATAACATAAAGGGTGAGTACTATTAAATTGTCGCCATTTGAATTAACGTTTACAAAATGAAATAATGTTATAATAACTCTTTTTTTTTATTATAAGAAAGACATAAAATAGATCAGCTAACACAATTAAGATTTCTCCACAGCACGACGAGAGAATTCACGGACTTTACTCTTGACGCGACTCATAGAAATTTGCACGGATTCATTAGTGATCAGTTTTGTACATTTCATCCACTTTCTTTTAAAATCGGGCAATAATGTGGCTGGTTGGCATGTTTTCCGCAACTTTGTTTAATATTATGTATTTTTCTATCGGCCGTAGTTCTGGGCAATTTGGCGGATTCATATTCTTCGGCACTACATCGACAGAATTCTGATTATACCAATCCAAAGCTCGCGACGAATAGTGACAACTTGCCAAATCTGGCCAGAACAATGTTGAAAAAGTATGTTTTTTTACAAGTGGTAATAACCGTTTTTTTAAGCATTCGGAAATATAAATATCCGTGTTTATTGTGCCAGTGGTTACAAAAGGCGAACTTCTCATGCCGCACTGGCATATCGCTTGCCCCACGAGGAACTTCTTGGCGAATTTCTCTACTGGAGTCACTTTTTCTGATTCATGTAGACCCGAGACATTGCGCGAAGAAAAGTACTGGTTTCCAGGTTTTGATTTGAAATCAGCTTTCACATACGTTTCGTCATCAATAATTAAGCAACCTGTTTTTTGAACTAACAAGGTGTACAGAAATCTAGACCGTCTAATTGCTCGATTATACTGTTCTACAAGCCATCCTACCATCCTATCCTGGTATTTCTACTTACAAGAAGCAAAAAGCCTTTTTAAAGGGGGCTTTTTGTTTCTTGTAAGTAGAAATACCATACTTTATTTTTATTTTTTGTACATTTCTTTGACAAGTAACAACTTTTTTGGACACATCTCGAGAAGAGATTGCCGGATTCTGATCAAACAGCTTACTTACAAACTTTTAAATCCAATTTTTTGTTCCGTTTCCTTGTAGGATGGCCCAAACGCTGCTTTCTTTCAATATTTCCACCTTGTTTTAGTTTTTTTAGGGTCCTTTGCACTGTTCTCCGACTTGTATTGCACGATTTCGCAAGATCCAAAGTGGACATATTGGGATTTATTGAAAATTCTCGCAAAATTAATTCACGCTTTTTTCTTTTGACGACATCTTCTTGACTGATAAAAACAACTGAATGTTCTTTTAAACAGTAAGACATGCAAATACGTTCTAAATTTGAAATATAATAAGTTTAATGAAAAAGGTTGCGTGCCCAAAAAAAAAATTCGGGAAAGGTTGGCGACAATTTAATAGTAGGTACTCACCCTTTATTCAACTACCCATGAACTTAATAAAATAAACTACTTATTTTTTTGTCAGTGTTATAGTTAGTTGAATAGTTGGAGATATTTTATTGCTATACTTACTTATTTATATTTATGTTGAAATTTAAAATAGTGATAGCAGCCCCCGCGGATATTAAGTAAGTAGTTGAATAGTTGAGTAGTTGTAGTTGTTATTGCCACATATTCTATATCTCCGAGAACAAAACAGGTACGTTGGGTCCGCCTGATATTTATTTATTATTATTATTCTATTTTTACTATAACAAATAAGACTGTGTGTGTAAAATTCATGTTCATGATACATTGCCGACTTTAGTTGCAAAGTTTGTAGGGCCAGCCAATATTAAACGCGCAATGGAAATATAACGATCGAATTTTAGCATGTGTCGCTCGGCTTCTAGGTAGGGGTACTATTATAATTTAATATTTAACACAGTTAGGACCTAATTTAGCTCAGCAACCTATTTGCGATAGCTCAAGGGGTGATTTGTGTTTAAAGCCATAGTCGAAATATAGATGTTGCGTTTTCTTTTTGTTGAAAGTTTTGACGTAGCTATAATATTTATGTACAGTCAAGGGAAGTATCAAAAATATGTATACCGACTTTATTACCATGGCAATAAGATCAATGAGATGTATTTGTGTACCTACATATTTTTGCATCTTTGTGCGGATAAGTATATATTTTTACCCTTGACTGTACCTGCCTAAAGATAACATTTTCTTTTCAATGCAAACTCAAGTTTTTCATCATAACATCTTACCTAATTCATAGAACTGTCAGTAAGTCTGAGTATTGGGCTATATCTAGATATTTACCTTTTTTAGCGACTATAATCGAAAACTTACAAGATTCGTCATGTCTAGATTCCCGAAACGCGCCAGCCCATCTCACCCTTGGCAGTTTCTTGTAACGCCTGACGCAACATGAGCGATGTTTCATTATAAGTTTAACATGTGCATCTGCGTCTGCGTTCTAATTAGGGGTTTGTTTGTAAAAACAACGCCCTGCAGGATGGCTTAGAAAGCGACATCCCACTTCACCATGGAATGCTCCGAGGTACCACATACCGGGCATGTCACGTCAGAACACGGAGGGCGCTACCAGACGCCGTGTCGGAAATATCAAGGGTCTGCGAGGCTTCCTTTCGGAATTGGGTTGACAAAAGCTGTGCCACCGACCCGGCCCGCCAAAAATTAAGTCGTCGAATTATGGACAATTAGCCATCTCTAAGCGATAACCTATACAGCTAAGGGCAGTGTTCACCAACAATTAAACGGACGGTTATCAGTTTGACGGTTGTCAAATGTCTTGAGTTACAGCTGGTTAAACGTTAACCGTCTGTTAAATTGGTTGGTGAACTCGGGCCTTAGTATATTTACGAGTATGTTAAGTACCTGCTTTGTAAAAGGGTTCCGTGCATAGAATGTGGCAAACAAACTCTTACATTATTTGACGTATTTTAACACTTTCGACGGCTTATGAAATTATGACAAATTTATTTTAATTCCTACCAAAAAGTATCCTACTATATGTATATTAATATTAAAATGTGAAAGAGTGTGTGTGTGTGTTTTAGTTTTTTACTCCTTCAGGTCCAACGTCTGGACAGATACGGATGAAATTTTGAATGAAGATTGCTTATATGGATACACTGAATATGGATATGGACATAAGGTACTATACTCGTATATTTCTATCTCGAAATATCACAAGTTCCGGAAGAAATCAACGCAGACAAAGTCGCGGGCACAAGTCAGTTAGGTATATATAATTATATGTAAATGTAAAATTATATAAGGAGATACTTTAACAGTTCTCTCTAACCTAGTCTCTGAAATTCAAAATTGGGGTAAAACGCTCGCTACAGCGTGGGCTGCATCAGATATTCCATATTATTTTGGATTTAAAGTATGCAACTCGATAGATAGAAGAAGGTTATTAGATAGTGATCCGTGATTCCTGCCACGTTGAAGGTTATGCTGCTGGTGTACGTACCAGGAAGCGCTGGCCGCCCCCCAGCCGGCACCCTGGCCGGCGTCCAGCTACACCTACTCAATACCTACCCAACGATACCTATGATAAATTATACAAACACACCTCACTCAAGGATAAAGAAGAAAATATCTATAGTAAATTGAAAATGTTAAAAACTCTACATAAAGTTGTTCCAGAGCTCATCTCGCTTGATAGACTCAACCAAATACGATAGAGCCACTTTCAATGATCAAGCTTTCAAATAAAAACAAAATTGCGGTTAATAGGCTCAGTGTTCTTTAATTTTCAATATCTGTAAACCTTAATTTTTAAACGTTCAACTTAATTCATATTTAACAAGATTAGCATTTTACAAATAACTCCATATTAATTTAATAGATACTAATATTTTTTTTCAAAAATAAACTCACTATTAATAGATCAGCCAAGTTAGTCCAAATTTGACTCAAGCTGATATTAAACTGCCCAACCGTATTTCTTCGCTTAGGTAAGAAGCTTTCCGATTAAACGAGCTGTCTTTAAAAGAAACCGCGGCTGAATCAGCTCATCTGTTTGGGAGCTACGAAGCCGTATGACCAGTTATGGCTCCAGTCAACAGTCGGAGTTAGGCCCTTTTTTAATAGCCGTAGCTTAGGCGACAATCCCGGGTAAAAACAAGTGTTTAGATTTCTCCACTGTTGTTTCTGGTTTACCTTAGTGATTCCTCGCAGTTTTCCGCAACCAGGTGAACGGCAGACGCAGAATAGGTTCAAGACCTACGATTTCTGTTTCTGAACCCCTTCTCGCAAGCACGTGAGTTACTGTGTCCCTTTAACCATTGTATGGTGATGACTTGATGAGATTGTTGGTACATACCTTGGAGAGAGCGTTGTGACATTTGTATGTTAGCCCTGAAGTTACCCGTGGCTCTGTGGGGCTTGGAGAACAGATCGGCTGTCGGGGGGTATTCAGATAGGGAGGTCCTTTACCTTCCTTTGCTCGATCGTTTTTTTAACCATGATGATGCCCATGCATTCCGCCTGGATGACTGTGCAGTGGGCTCCTAATGGCGATGAGATATTTATGTTTAGGTCTTCCGAAAAAAGTTAAAGGTACGTCCACACCAATGCTTAAAAAACGGTGACGGTACGGAATCGCAGTGACGCATCGTACAAGTACTTACCGTTTTTAATGCATGCGCTCCTCACCGCTGCTTAACGGTGCGTCATTAACGGCGCCATGTTGTTACTATAACCCCGTCTTTTGTTTACGCAACAACACCGTATTTTAAGCAGCAGTGTGGAGGGCATGCGATAAAAACGGTACGGATACGATGCGTCACTGCGATTCCGTACCGACCCCGTATTAAGCAGCGGTGGAGTCGCACCTAAACGTTAACAATTGCACAGCTCACCACTTAAAATATCAAGCTGTACGCAGCGCGGTAGCTTTGAAAAAGGCTTTCGTGTTTGTACTCTCTATCTCTCATTTGCTCTAATGTTGAGTACATTATGAGAGCCCTACTGAATTTATCAGAATCCGAAAGGCTTTAAAAAAGGGGAGTATGCCATTAACCAATTCTGCAGTTTGAGTAGGTAATGCGTACAAGAACAACCGGCGTTAACCTACCTAAAAATAAACCGCATAAGTGTATAAAGTATGTGTGAATAGAATCCAAATGTTAGTGTTTACCTTCAATACATCTAAATAAGTTTAATGCTGTAGTGAATCCATTAATTTATTCACTCCATAAACTTAGTTGTGCTGTTTTTATTTACCTTATTAGTTTGGTTCTGGAGTCTCCTTCCGGTGTTACTAATGCTATAGTAATGTTATGTTTTTTGGAGGTGGATAATGCGTTTATTATCAGCCTACATGATATGTATGTTTGTTCCGTTGTGGCACTCTAGAAACTAAACGCATGGACCGATTCTGTGATTCTTATGGCAATCGATTTGTCTTAATCTTGTGAGTATCACTAAAGATATCACAGTAATTCAATACGGCGGCACCTAGACGCCATAATTAAAAAAATAATTGTTTCTTAAATATTTTTTCATTTTGACCGATCATTTAAGGTTTATAACAGTTTAAAAGGTTAGCAACAACTGTCGGGTTTTAAAGTTTGATTTTTGTGGTTTTGTATGTAAATAGGACGATACCTATTTGAGTTTTAAACGGACTCTCAGGAGTCCCAAAGGATTTTGAATTCGAGTTAATTGCTCCAAAAACAGTCAAGACTAAAGTGAAAATATAATGAAAAGTGAGTGTTTTTCTATATATCAAGGAATATTAACATAATAACATGAGATTCTGGCAACAAATTGTGCCCACTTTTGCTATCGTCTATAGGGTACTTGATAAAAAAATACTGATGTTTCTTGCTTGGTCTCTGTTTTACTGGGTACCTAAAACCATATTGCCTTCGACACATCATCGTATTGTTGTTATCTCGGCCGTCCACCACCATAACGTTGACGATACAACATGTCAGAAGCAACATGCTTGTACAACTTGCTTGCCCGTATCCGTTGTGGGTAAAAATAAACGAATTATATTTGAAAATAATTGAAAAGGGCTAGTATGGGTTCTCGAAAAATTTAATTTGTTTGATTTTAGCAAATGGGGTGTCATATGAAAGGTTTATTTTTTAATTTACTGTGAGGTACTTGTAGATTTGTAGCCAAAAATATTCAAAAAATGACCGTTTTCCCCTTTATCTCCGAAGTTAATTAATCAAAAAATCTGTAATAATCCTTACGTTTAGATTATTACTTATTTTCATGGGAATAATAAAATAAAGGTTTTATTATTCACAGTTTCTGAATAAATAAGGTAAATCTTTACAATATCTGTACGAAAAATTTTGCCTAGTCAAAATTGACCTTATTGCATAGAAAGTAAAATTCATAATATAATGTGTATTTTCTTTTCCGGTTACCAAGCATATTATCTTAAATACGGAACCCTCAGCGCGCGAGTCCGACTCGCCGTTACCGGTTATTTGTCCAGCAGCAGTAACAATAACATATCGTACAATCATGGCGCTCCAAGCGCTCTTGATCGGATGATTATAGTTCAGATTTAACGGTCTCATTTTTGGCATCCTGTGGTGGGTTGAGGATAATATATCTTCGATCTTAATAGCTTGTTACTAGATGATACTGAATATGTGGATATTCTTTGTCGTATCGCTTGTAGGTAATGAAATGGAACTGAGCCTCTGCTTTGACAAACAGATACTTGGGGTCTATCGACCCAGAATGGTTACAATTTAACTGCTAGTTTCATATTAAATTAAATTATCGTTTAGCGTCGATTTCATATTATACACCTGCAAGACCAAAGTACTTTTAAAGCCATATTTAGTTGGTGTTTGCATATTATTGCCGAGCCTAAGAGGCGTAATGACATAATTATAGGTTTGTAAAATAATGAACATAAAGTTATAGTTATCCTGTAAACTAGGGAGTAGGGTAGGGGCACCAAAAGATGAACGACACCCAAAAGCTGAACACTCGATCGAAATAATCACATAACTAAATCGTGACAAATATTACATAGTTCGGAATTTATTTTTCTTAAAAAGAAACTCTTTGCTTACACCTCCATTAAATCTTAACATAGTATTATATTCTTTTTGGCCGTGATCGGTCGTCGTTCTGGAGCTTCCCGCCGAAAATATCGATAGTATGGGAAAATACATAAGGACAGTGCTCTCCAAATTTAAGCGTTTAATTACGTATAAAATTCAATAATTGTCAATCTTAGAAGGATTTGCTTGGTATGTATTCTTGATTAATCACTCTTTTATTGGAGTTATACGATATTTCATTTTTCTTGTTAGTTAACGAGAAATATGCCGTTCAAGTAATGGTTTCAAAAATGTATACCTAAGCCAATACTTGAACGGTGTTCAGCTACTAGGCAAGGCGTACTTTTTTTAAAGCTTGTTAATAAATCGTACTGAAATGACAGATGGAAAATTTAGAATTTAAAATTATCGTTAAATGCTCTTGTATCTTTAAATCAAAAGATGAACATAGCTTTTGATGTCTAATCCAATTATTTTGGAGTTTTAAATACTATGAAAACTATCACTGTTCAATAAAAATTGTGTGCCTAATACTTGAACGAACTAAATTTACTAGTTCATGTTTTGGATTCTATTCCAATATGTGAACACCTAATTGATTTTGTTTGTTCATTTCATAAATTCTGTTTCCTAAAATTGAACTAAGTAAATTCAGTCGTTCAACTTTTAGGCATAGTTTTATAATATGAACACTAGTAGTAGTATACTAGTAGTATTTATGGAAATGTTTACTAATATTATAAATGTTAAAGTAACACTTTTTGTCGGTTTATCTGTTTAAAAAGATAAGTAACTAAGTAGTTTTGCTAATGATTATCGATAAAAAATACTAATTCGTGGTTTTTATGACACAAATAACCATAAAAAATAGGAACCTTATGTACGTAAGTAATATTAAATAAATGTAAACAATTAAAAAATAAAGAATATTTCGTTAAATCGCATTTTATTGCTAAAAGTGAATAGAATTAAAATGATATAGGCATTTTATTATGTTAGTTCAACTTTTGGGCCCAAACCGTTCAGAATTAGGGCACGCTGTTCATCTTTTGGGCAAATCCGTACATTTTTGGTTTCAATGATTTTTAGAAAAATACGGAGATATAATAACAGGCTTTATAATAGTCTTTTTCAATCTAGACCATATACTGTACCATATAAAAAAATTAAATAGGGTGAAATTTGTTACTTTCACTGAATATAAACTGTCTAAAGTTGGTGTAGCCGCTTAATCGTTCATCTTTTGGTGCTCTTACCCTATTTCAAAAGTCACATGCAAATTTATAAGTCATGCGGTAGTTTTTGGTCTTTCCGTAAAAGAAAAGGTTTTGCTTATACGCCGCTTTAGAATAAAGCCCACAATATGAAAAGGTGGATCCCAACACTACACCTGAAGAGCGTTGATGAACGAAGAGTTAAATGCACCAATAATTAAGCAAAGGTATTTATATATTGTTTGTGCCTTAACATTAGGGAATGTTTGCGAACTAATTAGCCGGTTACAAATTCAGAAGGGTTTCGGTGATTTTTATATTTTAACACTAAGCGTTAACCGAGTGTTCTACCATAGTTACCTCTCTCTTTTCACCTTGGGCGACGTCAGCTCGCCACCTACCTGCCGTTTCCATTTCAATTGTAGGTAGTTGTACTAGTTGTAATATTCGCTGCTTAAATACAAAAGCGCCACAAATCAAAAACAAATATAGTTTGATTTAAAACTGAAAGTATATAGCATTCCGATTTCAAATGCAACACAGACACATTTTGTTTTGCGTCGCTTTTGTATTAAAGCAACGTATGTCGAATGTTTATCGAATCACTTGCACTGGAGATTAAAATAGCTTAAAGCCCTTCAATTTATTAAAGAGGGAAGCGTATGAGAGGATGTGATACTTAAGTTATAAGTCAAATAAACTATACCATTTGGTTAGCCTTTCATTGGAGTAAGTCGACGATAGGTCGTTTTTGTTTGCGTAAACAAGTTGATCAAATTCCCAATCGAAAACCTCGTTTTTTCTAGTAAGCGATTCCGGTTCCTGCTTACTTAATTACGTTATAGCAGGATCTTGGGGCGGGTGTGTCGGTCATTATTGCTGCTGTACCCGTCCACTATTTATATTTAAGCAACTGTGTCAAAAATAAAGGCACTTAATTGCCGACAAGTAGCCGTGTTTGCGCCCCAACTAAGCAGGTCCTATCACCGGCTGTCTTACTTAGTTTTCAGACTTGAAGATGCAAATGTCTATGCTGATCACCCAAAGTGCTTGGGTGATTTTCCAACTTGTAATATCCCAACTCCAGTTCAGTGGTCCTCGCTATTATATTACGAGTATGACGTGATATCGCTAATAAATATTTTGTGAAAAAGATAACAGATTCATTACGAATTAAGCATACCTTTTCATTATTTTATCTAAAGAACAACTGAAGCGTAACAATAAAACATAGGTGGAGGAAACGGGATAATGAAAAACCGGGCGTAATGTTGACCCTTCCGCTTGCCACGCACCTTGCCGAAGCGAGACGGAAATATTATTTGCTCAGTTCATATTGGATCTATTTTAGTTGGTTAACAACGAAGCGTAGAGCGATACACTCTATTAAAGTATGTTGGTGACGAAGTAGTGTATGGAGGTTCTATGATCGAGTAGAAGGAGGAAGCTGCGCTCGCACAGCATCTCGGATGCGGCGAGCTGATTCCGCGCGCCGCTCGGAATCGCTAATGGCGACGCCCGCACCATCTGTATTCCCGCCGCCTGCCATGCGTGTACTAACAAATCGCTAAAAATACAAAATACCGCCCGCAAGGGCACCTCATGGTCGGAATCGCTTTGAACACATTACAAGATAGCGAGTAGGTAGTTGTGTCTATTAGAGCACACGTAGCGTTTCCGCATTCAAATTCGGCAATGATTAGAACTTAATGAAAGACTCGTTAAATTAGTTGGAACTAAATAAAATAACTTAAATTGGCCAAATCAGGCCCTCTTAGTATACTTGTAGAATGAATGTACAAGGGCTTTGGACAACACCGTCATTGAAGAAGCGCCGCAAGAAACTGCAGCAGGTTAATTCAGAAAATAAAATCATGCTTATTAGTAAGTAAAATCATAAGGCAATAAATACAGTAATAAATAATATTTACACACATATACAATCAATTCAATTTTGATAAAAATATAAGATGACTGTTGGAGCATCAACCAATATGTCATTACATTTGAAATTAAAGTAAGAATAACTCGATAATAAGTTAATAAGATTTATCGTAACGTCACCGATACGATAAAATGACAAAGGCAACATTGTTCCACCGCGTAGAATAGAGGCCCGGATCAGACCGTACCCGTTCACAAGTAGACGCGTTCCTTTTATTAAGAGGTTCGACGTGACCCTTCATACGAATAAAAGCCGGTTTCTGTTCTTGAATAACTGGTTTTTCTAAAGGCGATGATGTCGACACCGCCTCACTTGAATAGCCACATTGTATTAAAAAAAGCGAGTAGGTGACATACCTACTACCTACCTACCTACCTACCTACCTACCTACCTACCTACCTACCTACCTACCTACCTACCTACTACGGTGACAACCGGGTGTAACAGGAGGGGTGGATCAAACGAAGCAGGTCGAAAGAGGACGTCAAGTCTCATCCATTTCACAGTATGTTCAGCGATTTTCTACTGTTCCAAAGTTATCTTATCCTATGCTATGTTACCACCTATTTTTGCTAATTTAACCTACACAATTGAATTTACAGCTACGATTTTTGTTTTGTAGGTAATGGAATAGTTGATTACTGTATCCAATTAAAAACATAATCAAAAACTTTTAGAAAATTGTACGTGTACTTGGATTTTTCTGTAAACTTTACTTTAACTCGAACTTTCGAGGCTGTTAGACAACAAAATTCACATGACAATCTTTTCTGGAAGTTATTCTAAAATGCCCTAATTAATTATAAATTTCCTGTACTAAATGTATTGTAAAATGTAAGAAACAAAGTTAAGTGTCACAAGAGCAACGTTAACGAACCCCCTTATCTTGACACTTATGATTCCAACTAACTCAAAGTGTATTAATTGGTCAAGCTAACATCAGTTACTATATAGTCTCTGTTAATTTAAGTCATAATTAAAAGGTTTTACAAAACTTCACATGGTTTTTTGTTTGTTAAGTTCAAGTCGTATAATGTTACTAGGATTGAGTTTCTGTCATTAGTAATGATTTGAGTTGAGATCAGGTTATTACTTAGAGATACTCGTTACCCCGGCAACAAAGCAGTACTATGGTGTCTAAGAACTGATCTGATGATGGAATTTGAAGATAGTCATAGGATAGCTGCCGAAAACTTAACGAAGAGTGTAAAGTTTGATCTTGTTAGATTAGTCTTGATGAACAGGGGAAGACTGCAGGAAAAAAAGATTGGTATTAGCTCATTTAACTTAAGGGGACATATTAAAAGTGTACAGGAGGTCCCAATTACATGTTTTTTTGTAAAAATGTTTAACATCCGTAATAACAGTGAAGTTGACTGCAGACTTGAAGACTCGAGACCAACTATTCGACCACCCACAAAACCAAATTACAGCTGTGGATTGAACTGTTTAGACTGTATTAGCAACATTAAGTAGATCCTGTATACACCGTTCCACATAATATATTTGAAATTTGACGTAAATTACATATTATTTTTGTACACCACTACATGCAAGAGATCGTTTATTTAAGTTTTTCACCATAGGTACGAGTATAACTTTGAAACTGTAGAAAATCGCTAAACATTTTTTCGAAATTTTTAAAGGACACGACGACACGTCCTCTATCGACCTGCTTCGTTTGATCCAATCCTCTGGTTACACCCGCATAAATACTGCTATGAAATGTGTTTTTAAATATCGCTAATGATGAACGCATCCCATCACTACGTCACAAGCGCCATGTTGTTAGCGCGCGCTTGAAGAAACAGCCAGCCGCCTCGCAACCTGCACTTACCGCCAACTGAGGTGACCTTTGCTTTGAACTATCATTCATAGGAGAAATGTTCTCGTATTGAGGAGCTTATCTGTGGTGTAATGTAAAACTTTACGGGCGGCCTTATAACTACCTGCATAAGTGCATACCTACATTAGTGTTTTGTCACTTTAACGTCACGTATGAGCCGCTGCACTGATATGTCAAAGTTGTAAAAGCTGCAAGGAACAGAAGTGTGCTGTTACTTATATTATAAGGCTGACGGTATTTGGTTGTGTAACGCTCGGCTGTCCACTATCTCAGGCATCTGGCAGTATATTTTTTAGGATTTCTAGAGAGAGGGTGGTAGGGATAGTCAGCGGGGTATTATTAATGCTCTGGTTTACTGTACAAAATGTAATAAAACCAAAAAAAATGGGTGATTACCTTTATTATTACTTCACAGTACAGGAATATAATAGCTACGACTGATTCAATTTTTATACCTATTTGATATATATTTTGGTTTTTTTTTTTAATAAACTTGGCGATTTAACCTTAGAGAAGTACAATATTTTCCATCATCAATTTAAATATGGCTTTATACTAACTTACTGGTATGAGCAAAAGTCCTGTGCGTGCATTAGTTATATAGATATAATATAGACTTATTTTATTCAATTCCGTTTTGGCATTACCTACAAATAATTATGCGAATGAGAATAAGTACCGTGTTTGGTGAAGGCATACAACAATAACTTATTTTACTGGAAAAAACATGGAAATTGCGTAAATCAAAACAATTACACTTTAAAAAATAGTACCGTTTTGTAGCTAAAATTACCACGGCCGGGTTTTAAATATACTCGTTATTCGATCACCTTTTTGACTGTCTCAACCTTACATTCGCTTGATAAACATAACTAAGCGTAAATAGCAAAGTCCCAACTCTCCGATAAACCCTGTGCACACTATTACTCTTACTATCAGTCTCTGCTCATGTAGCCCTTTGTGCAACTTTTAAAGCTTTAATTTTTTTAAATACTTCGATACGACTGTAAATATATATTTTTTACTTTAAAGCATATTTGGTTTACAAGCGGGGGTTCGAACCGGGCCTAAAGGTACTAAAGCGGAAAACTGTAATTTCCAGCCTCGCCACATACGCAATAGACATCGATTTGTTTTCTATATAACGTTAAGTACCCGTTTCACACGTGACCGCTTTTTCTCATTTCGAGTTCGACCCCCTTTTTGCTATTCCTAGTTCACAATCATCGTTCTAAGGCCGTCCTTCCACTCCGTCCTACTACTTATAATCATCACCATCATATCAGCTGAAAAACGTACACCGCTGGACATAGGCCTCCCCCAAGGTTTGCCACAAGGACCGGTCTTGCGCTGCTTGAAACCAACAGCTTCCCGCAACGTTAGCCACGTCGTCGATCCACCTTGTAGGAGGCCTACCCGCGCTGCGTCTTTCTTCCCGCGCCCGTCCTACTGCTACGTCTAAAATAATTCTTAAGAATGGATGGAAGAATTGCTTGAAAGTAATCAATGGTTTACCAAACTGATGCAAGCAACCCTTAATAGTGTAGTGTAGTGTTATCGATCCACGGCGGACTTTATTTATCATCTCATCATTCATAGCGGCCCACGGGACGCCACGTTACTTCGTACATTGAAAACACTATGTCGTAGTATCGACTTATTATGAGCAATTTTCTTTTAGTTTAATATTGATGATCTTGGCTACAGATATAATATAAATTTTAACATTAGGTCAATAACCGCAATTTACCTACTTACATTAATAAATAATTAGTCTTTTAAAAAAATATAATTTACGATTAGGTAAAGGTTATAACAATACCAACGTTTCATTGTAAAATACGATAAATATCTCAAAAGACTTCTTTTTTTTTCAAAAGAATAAAAAAATTGAATTACTAATACTTAGTTAAGTACCGAAATTTTTAAATAAGGCATTTGAATGCAGTCTACATTATAATAGAAGATACATCCATGAGCACATAGACCTTGGGATCAATGTTTTTGTTTTTGATTATCATAATTGAGCGCAATCCTAAACGAACTTATGAATTAGCCTGTCTTCGTCGGTTGGATCAAAATACGGTCGGTCAATAAAATGTAAACATCTGTTGCCCATGTGCATGTGTTGAAGCTGACCAAGAAAAGCAGTTCCGTAGAAATGCATATAGGATGGATTTATAAGTTTTCGTCTATTCATCGGACCACGTAATTTTACAGATACAGGGTACAGGACTGTTAAAGTTACCATTTCCAATGACAATTCAGATTATTTGCATCCAACGTCATATCGGTTCATGCGAAACTTGACATTCCGAAATACTACTACTACTACTACTACTGTACTCTTACATTAGATTAGTCAATTCTAACGCTTAAAGTCACTTTTCTGTTACGCTTTTCAGAACCATACAATTTATTGTTAAATCTTTACAAGTTATCTTATTTTAAATATCAGTGGGACACAAATATATTAAATTTTAGACTCTTTCATTCTACTAGAGCGGCTTTGGGTGATTTTTATTGAATACGATATAATACGAAACGACGGAAGGACTGATAAAAAATAATAAGTATAAAATTTAACTCAATACAAACAAATAGTAGTAATGTATACTGGGTAAGTAGGCTGGGCTTTATAGATCCGTTAAATCAAATTTCGGTCAGGAATGTCAAAACTTATATGAAGTTACTAAAAAAATATCTGATATATATTTACTAACGGGCCTTTATAAAACCGGCCATAAAAAAATGGGTTAAAAATGTGGGTTATTCACTAAACGAAATAATTTCCTAAAATATATTGAAGTAGATACAAATATATAAGCAAGAAAACCCGTAATCTTTAAAATTCAGAAACCTTAATTCTACGTCGTCGCTTCGTAATAGACACTGAAGATCTATTAAAACCACAAATATATATTATAGTGACAGTGCCTCATGGTCGTAAAGATTTAGGTTCACATTATTTAGCAAAGGTACTGGGTTGATACTACAACATGCCTATTTAAAATGCTCTACTGCGCTCTTAACTGTCGGTCGTTACTTAGACGTTGCTGGAACTGAGTTACAACTTGTTGCAATATACAATAGTAGATTACAATACCAGCACATATTTTGAATGATGTCAAACAGACTTCTTGACCCTTGCGCTTAGGGTCAAGCAGGAATCATTCGGTGCAGGAGACATTAGTGGCGATTTCAACCAAGCCACTTTGAAAGATTTGGAAAACGGAGTTGGAACTCATTTGGTAGGCGAGGTACTTCTCCTGAGCGAGCGGGTGCCAGGAGCCGGTCGTGCAGTCGCTGTCGTTCTCGTCGCTGTAGTAGTGGCAACGCTTGGTCATGCGCGTCGAGGGCACGTACTGGAATACGCGGACGAGCTCGCATCTCGACATAGCGAACCAGATACCTGGAACCACCAAGCATTCTGCTGAACCACTTTTATAAATCAGTCATATAACACAAAATATTATTAACTATTGATGTTTGAAGAAAGGGGGAAAAGGCAGGGTGAGTAAGGAACTTATCTTATCACACTTCCGTTATAGTAATATTTCAAATCTACCTATAAACCCCGAAGACGGCGGATTCTTCCGCAAACGATATTCCGATGACTGTTGAAGTATAGTCCAAAGATTCCACTGGATGTGGGGCTTCAAGAGATGAACATCAGCGCCGGGTTTCAACTTAAGGAACCTAAAACAACATAAATACATAATAAAATTAAATAAAAATAATTTACTCTCAGTTATGACATTAATTAAAATTGTTATTAATCTCGTACTTCTTAAGCGCATCAAACAACGGTATATTAGGATGATGGATGTCGTCTTCTAGGGTTGTGGTGAATTGAGCAGGGTCCCATATAATAATTGAAACGTTATCGTAGATAGGATCTTCAAAAAAGTTGTATTTGGGGTTGGTGACAACCTGAAAACAAAAAAGTTAACAGTTACTTGTGACCCTCGAACATATTTACTTAAATTTTACCTGACTTGCTTTGTATAACCAACCTGTGAGTTGACTACACGAAAGGTTGTTTTGGAGCCCACGTCATCGGCGTAGTTCTTGGTCGGGGCGTTGTTAAACCGAACCACCATGTCATGCATGTCTAAAAAACAAACAAGACTTAATTAGTATTCTATTTTGGCACTAAGTAGTCACACTACCCTAAGTAACTATATTTTACGTAACTTCTAAAAATGGTTAATGTTTAGGTATCTAATAGTACCTACTTGTTTATTTATTAATAATAACTTTGAAGTACTCTTCTCATCTTAAAATTTTAATTAACATTGGCAAGTCGTCATAAAATACCATAGTTGGATAGTCGAAGAACTCTAAAGAATCTGCACACGCTCTTATTCTCTTGATAATAGAATAATGTATTAGGATTTCGAGCTCCTGACTGTCCACTTACTTCCGCTGTTGCCCATGACAACCGAATGTAACCATGAATTAAGAGAATTTGGTTCAGCCACATTTATCTTTGCTATTGACCAGAAATAAAAATGGCTGAAGGTTATTTGAACCAGATTTATGCAAGATCGCTTGGTAACACTGTACAACACAACCTATTGTCACACGAAAGTTTCGATTCGATGAATTATTTGGAAAAGCAGCCTATGTGTTAATCCAGGGTATGCGCTATCTTTATTTCACATTTCTTCCAAATCCATCCAGCCGTTGCAGAGTGTAAGAGTAGCGAACTAACACGCTGGAAGGGAAGGGGGCGGAGTGGAGGAAAACAAAAGTCTCAATTTTGGACTTTTGGGTATTTTCGCCAAGATTTCTAAACCAGTGCTCTGTAGAAAATTATATGTTACGATGAAAGCTCTTACAGTTCTTTACAACTTTTGTCCTATCGGCTTTTGAGCTAGGCTCAAGAAAAAGTGAAGATTCTTATACGACGCAATAACCAATACCAATTGCAAACGCGGTCTCGCAATTACAACCCGAACTTTCTGCGACATCATTTATTTCAAGTCATTCGATTGTAAATAACCGCCGCGTCCGGAAACCGGCGATTGATTCTCACAATTGCCGATCACGATTTCGTGACAACCGAATATTGTTATTGTTGTGGTCAACAAATCTCGAACAAGGCCCATACCAACGTTCAAAATCTATCCTTCAGGGTATCATTGTGAAACAATAATAGAGAGTGGACCTTAATAGAAACGTTAATTTTATTATTTTTATTTTACCTTGATATTGTGACACTACTTTTGAATTTTGTCTCAATCTATTGATTCTTAAGTTGATGACAATCATTGTAAGAGCTGATTTATCAATCACCAGATAGCACTATTTGACAGATAAAAACCAGCCTAATAGTATAATAGTTCTTTGTGATTTTTACTTACTTCAACTTTATTCTACCACACTACCTACATACTTATTTAAGCACAACACATGTATCTCATTATAATACGATAACAATTGCCCGATTCGCTATAACGTGACAACAATATTTTTACAAAAGTTCATCAATTTACTTTGCAGTTATTTGACAGGATAATTATGTTTTTTTTTTTGCCCCGCGTCGACTTCAACAGCTACCGCGGGGATATGGCGTTTACACAATGAAGTGATTTCGCCAGTGTCAAGTATATATAAGTATAAATCAATATAGCAATAAAACACAATCTAATCTTCTCTAGGAAGATTGGGGGCAACGTTGTACGGTGATATGTAGGTCAGAGAGCAAGATACTTTTAACCTCTGTACCACTGCGAGTCCACTTGAAACGAGAAGTAAAATTCCAAGTTCAAGTCTTCTATCACTGTGCAACACAAAAGCATTAAAAGGACAAATCACTAACATGAAAGAACTTGGAACACCTAAATACACAAAAATACAAAACTAAAGCAAATTACACATCCGCCATCTTTTAACGTTGCAAATGGCCCCCGACAGCTTTTGTTAGATAGATCTTTGTTTTGTGGCATATGTCATTTGTGTTGCCACTATGATTTCTAGGAAGGCACACATTTTTCTCTGAAATTTTATACACGTGATGAAGGAGTTGATTTTTTTTTACCTTTCCTCCTGCACATGTAAAGAAAAGTTTTTTTTCACTTACAACGTCGTGTGGTATATTATTGGATAGAAATTGTAGAACCATTATGTGTATGTTCTTCTCCATTATTATTTTTTGAAGATTTTGAATCATTTTGTATATATAGAATTCTAAATGGTAGTATCTTGACGTGTAAAAGTGCCCGAGCGGCCTACTTACTGAATAAATTTCTTTTATCTTTTATCTTTTTTATCTTAAAAGTGCATACTTTCCGCTAGAGTTACTTACTTTAGTCCCCACCCCTGCGCTTAAATGTGCATGCGCTTTCATTAAAGATATTTTCCAGATTCCACCTTAATACGCGACTAATTAGACTTGATTGGTTCTTAAGATACAGGTGACTATAATGTTTATTCCCTACTCGTGCTAGAAATCATCTAAAATAGAACCATACACTGATCATGTTGCCTGGTTTCTTATTATCATAGCATTCGTCATAAATACGTAATAAACAATTAGTCTTTAATAATAAAAAAATGAATTTTCTTTTTAGTGCATCTGGAAAGGTATCTTCTGCAAAATATTTAGTTACTAGCTGGGTATACGGGACGGTTAATGACTCCTTGCAACTCCTTACTAAATTCGGGAACTCGTCAATGCCAAAGAGTACTTATTCTTAAGATTTTTTAGCATTTTGTGTATTTCTTCAGGTTCGGGTGGAGTAATTATGATTTACTGAGTTTGATGAGGCTTGTTTCTTCATATTACTAGAGGTAAAAGAAGCAATTGAAGGTGTCTGCTACTAGTTTAGGGTATTTTAATTTTTTGTTATTTGGTTTTTTAATTTCAATATTTAAAATGAACATTTTATTCTTATTGATTTTGTTTTACCATATGAATTTTGAAATGAATGATTTTTTAAACGACTTCTTTAAGTGTTCGATTATTTGCCTACTAACAAAAAGCACCTTTTATCCCCTGTTTTGCCGAAAGGATGCGGCCCTTGCCAAGGCTGGGGACTTTTAAAATGTTACAGCTGTCTCATTTTCCGCAAATAAAATACCCAGACGATTTAAACGATTTATTGCATTTGCTTTTACTTCGTCGACTGGGTTAATTTACGAAGTCACTCAGACAGTTCTAGTTCTCTGTAACTTGGTTAATAAGTTTATTTTTGGATGCAACGTGCGAACGTGAAGTCCTTAAAGCTACGCTGACGCGCGGCCGAACGTCAGACGTTCATCAGAGGGGCCGATCACGTGCTTGTCGCCACGAAAGAAAAGAAAATGCCGAGACAATCCAACACAATTTAATGGAAAATAAAACTGTTCAATTATGTATGTGGTGCGTGGACGCTTCACTTGTTCTATTGTTTGTCGGCAATTTACAGCGTGCTGCGATTGCAACACGATTGTGCATTACAATAATAACTAACCTCATGTGACACTTGATCAACTCATTAGTTATGGAAATGGACAAAATACTCCTAAGTCATTTAGTTCAACAACTGGCTAGTAGTTTGACTGCTTTTTCGGGAAATATCGTCAGTGTTGTAGGACTCTAGAAGGGAGAAGCTATTACGCAAACCAGGGTTACTTTGATCAATTTCGACTTTTTTATAGAAAGTATAAGACAATCCCATAGAATAAAAATATGTACTTAATAAATGGCTTTTCTTGTTTTTTCGACTCGATAAATTCAAAAGAGTTGAGACTTGTAGTTTCCCATGAAAAAAATTAAAACACTACGACCATTTCAAAGTTAAACTATGTTTTTTATCTCAATTTTATTTTGCAAGCAAAAAGGCTATTAACTACACGCGCGCCACTTTAACTTGAGATAAGACAAAGCAACTATTAGTGTTGCCATTTATTATTAAGACGTTGTCCAACTCCTCAAAAAATACAAATTTGTGTACGGATGTTATCAAAGTCACCCCGTAAATCAAAGTAGCCCCGGTTTACTTGGAATGACGTACCGTACATTTTATACCGGTCAACCACTGAGAGTCCTTATCACTTGGAGGAAAGGAAGGATAGTTAAACATTATATTTTATTTATGTTTATATTGTGTAACGACCATTATAAAGAAGGATTTAACGATGTTTCCGTACTATACCTATTTTATGGGCAGTCGCACTAACACGGGGAACAACTGAGTTGCGGTGAAACAAATCGGTTTCAATAAAATTACTTACGAAGTCATGTACATAATATTATATCGTTGCCTTCTTTGTAGTAAAAAATAATAATAGACGTGATTTTTTCAAAAACATAGGTGAAGGGCGGTTGGCTTCCTATAAGAAAACACGAGAGTAGTTACAGTTACGTTTAAAAATATGGGAGAATACTACATCTCAAAAATATGTCACGATTTACTTTATTCCAGTGTAATAAGAACTTCGTAACATAATTATTAATAAGAGAATTCTTTAGATAAATATTTTTGCATATTATGACCTTACCTAGATTCGGCCTAGAATCATCATTCATCAGTGATGTCAATGTTCAAAGTTACCTACTAATACAACATCTACATAACATGTTTCCTGAAATGCTGACGAAAAAAGACTTCGGCCGATAAACACACTGGTCAACCAGCGCGCAAGACCACAACAAGACACATACAGTGTGCGACATCCATAAGAGTGTACATTTAAGTAACGATAGCTTAAAGTGCTGTGGAGCGTTTAAAGAAGAAATAAAGTGAAAGCTCCAATCTATTTAGTGTAATTCATTTCGAAAGGGTTCATCAAGCAGCAATGTATACCATTAAATCAAGTTAATTGCAAGTTAATTGAGGGATAATTGAGCTATTTTCGATACTTTGCTTGGCGAATTATTTAGTATGAAAAAAAAGTAAAACTGACGTAAATAAACATGTTTTTATGTTAAGTAGGATGCAAAATATATTTTCGTATGGATGCCACACACTGTATAGGTACAAAAAAGCAAAATGGCAGTATAATAAGAGAGTCACATTTATTTCATTTCAGCTTTTGTCAGTCTCCGGGTGTTATCCTGTTGCGTTCTCGTTCAACGTTCAACCCGACCGGCAATTATAACTTCACATTCGCACGCAACGCACTGAGGCTGTGGCTGAGGTACGTATCCACGACCGCGGCACAACTCATCAAAGGGAGCGTTGAATAAACTAGCTCAAAACTCGCACGAAGACGGAGCTTTTACGCGCTTATGGATCAAAGTCAGCAAATGTTTCTCAAGAGACTCTAAGAAAAGAGTGGTGAACGTCACGGCGTCATGAGCTCGCTTATGATCACACGGTAAATCGCTGGATCGGCCAGTAAAGCACAATAGGCCACCATCTGGTATGAATAATGCACGTCCCTTTGCGAGGGTTGATGACTCCGCCGCGGGCCCGCGGGTCATACAACAGGCGACTCTACTTCTACATTTCTAATGAGTTCTACTTACCGATAATACTCGCCACTGGCCGATAGTAATCTATCATATATTTATTTATTATATAAAAGGCAAACCTGACTCATTGACTTAGGTATCAACGCACAGCTGAAACTACTGTACCTAGAAACTTGAAATTTGGTACAGGGGTTCCTTTCATGATGTAAAGAAAGAAGTGTTAGAAATTCAATCCCTAAGGGGTGAAAAAGAGAGGTAAAGTTTGTATGTAAAATTTCTCATTTCTGGACTTACAATTAGCAGTATGAAAATTGGTATATAAGGTCCTGATTTCAAATAAAAACCGGGCAAGAGCATGTCGGACCATGCTCAGTGTAGGGTTCCAAAAACTGTTATCCCCATACATCGACATAGGTCGCGGTCAGATTACCAACACCGCAAATAAGTTTTCCGTAGGTATAAGCATTAAACCGTTTGTAACTCAAGAACCACTGAAGTCTACTTAGTCGTGATAGTTTTCCTATAGAATTAATTTTACGAGTATGTGGTTTCATTTAAGATATTTTTCAGATTTTTTGTATTTGTAGTTTTGGCTGTAGCGGGGGAGGACACGCGATTCTAACAAAAAATTGCGCTTTAAGGCTTAATATTTCATAAACAGATCCCTCAATCGAAAAATTGTTTTCACAACGAGACCCCACGCTGTGGGGTAGACGATAATAAAAAAATACATCCCCAGGTTACGTGTAAAGGAGGAACACAAAAAAATGCAGTAATGTTTACCACTCTGTTGGAGTCACTTATATGTATATTCTTGCCAAATTACAGCTATCTATGTGTGTATAAGTGTTCGTACTTCTTGACTACGAAACCCTAAAAATGATTGCGTAGGCAAAGATAAAGAAAGACTACGAAAGTACTTATTCGTATTAGGGGGAGTTTCTATGGGACTTCCTTATTACTAGACTTAAAAAAATGATCCGTATGGCGAAGTTGGCGACTTCAATGGGGGAGGGGGTTTTTCATATAAAAATTACAACTAAAATGTGGACTTTAAATTGATGTTTAAAATGATGTGTGAGATAAATTTCGGCTAATAAGTATGCAGTACCTAACTTAAAGATTACTTATCTGGTTGTGCATAATAAAATCAATAATATTAAGGTAGAGTATTTTTTGTGTGATTATCCGTTCTTATTTATCTTTTATCCAATTTACAAATATTACCGTTCACAAAGTATTACCGGGCCATCTAGTATATACCTTCTTAGGGTTCTAGAGGTTCTCGCCGGAAGGACACGAGTACAATATAATATTGAACTATGATGGACATCAACTACGATATGGGTATATGTACACAAAATGTATCTGACTATGAATATGCCCGGAACTATACATTGATACACAGTCGGGGCAATATGTGGCAGCTCTACTAAAAATTGGCGCAGATCGTATGGCGAGAGCTAGATTACATTAAACGCGAATTCTGTAATATTGTACAAAACACAGATAATTTAAAAAATAACGTCTATGCCCCGATCTGCAAAAAAATACGATCTACTAAACAATATAAAGAATGTTTGTGCGAGAGGGCACAATATTAGCACCGACAAACGAAATTGTCGGATGGATAAATGAAAAAAATATGTCTCACGTAGAATGCGATGTTGGTAGACACCATACCATTAGAGTTACAGAACTCTTTGGAGGTATCGGGAGTGCCCTCCTGTACGTTCATGCTTAAAGTTGGTGTCCCGGTAATTTTTGAGCTCAATATCACATGTATTCAAAAGATTATTCGGGCCAGGGAGGACATGAAACTATAGAATTACTTAAAACGATTAACTTACTTAACTGCGATAAAGGCGTTTTACGCGGAAGAAGTCGGGGGCAAAAGCTAGTACATACATATTTCGCGGGAAATAGGCCTCTTAATTAGTTTAGCGCGCAAAGATGCCTACGAATATTAACGCCTTAAAAGAACTAGGTAAAACGGGCTGCTGGCCCAGACATGTATCATTCAACAAAAAGTAATGATCCTTAACTGTCTAAACGTATGGAGTTAGCCACAGCGCTCCACTTCAGCCAGCTTACGTCAGTTCTATACCATAAGTACAGTTGATTATTAAGTGATGTATCCATCTAGTTTTTCATCTTACAGCATTGTAAAAATGGTCAAAGGTCGATACATCTCTTGGTAGTCGACTAGTTCCAGTAAAGTCGGTTACACTAGCATAAGAGCATATGAGAGCGAGTGAGACGTATCGCACTGTACGTGCTGTTTGATTTCACTGTTCGTTAACGTTCGCAGAGTGCAAGATACACTGTCTAGGCCTGTCTAGGCCCACAGACACGTTAACAGCCGAAAAAATATGTCATTAAAGGGCATTGGGTAAGTTACTACATAAGGAAAACATTATTGTCATATTTTTTTCCGCGGACGATTTTCTTATAATGCTTTAGAGGAGCTTTAAATACACATAAATACATATATAGACGACACGCTGGCCTAGTTTGTAGTGACCCTGCCTACGAAGCTCGCGGTCCTGGGTTCAAATCCAGGTAAGGGCAGATGTTTGCGTGATGAGCGCGAATATTTGCTCTGAGTCATGGATGTTTTTTCAATGTGTTAAAGTATATATTTCTCTATATAAGTATTTATATTTGATGCTTTAAATAATATCGGAGCAGAGAAAATAAAGATTTATGTGTCAAGTATTTGGTACTAAAAGTACGCCCAGGTATAAATATTCAAATATCAAGGCTCCGAGGCTGTATAACATTATATAACAAAATATGTTTATTTTGAATAGATCTATCATAATTTCCCACTTTAACGAACGGCCGTAAACCTTTAAGACTGCCTGTTTGACTTTTACAAATGACAACAGTTTTACCCAAACCCCTTTCTTTTCCATCTGTTCCCTAGATAATATGCGTGACAAGATCGTTGTCGCTATCGAAAATGTACCTATAGGATTGACGTAATCTGGAGGATGGTTGTGTCAAGCGCTTATGTCAAATCCATACACTTTGACAGGTATCAAAAATAATTTACTATAGCAAAAAGCATCTTGTCTAGGGCCTTATTCCCTGACTACTCGCGAAATCGCCACAGCGTACGGACAATCGCTGTGTCACAAACTACAATAGGACCATAAACAAACGCTTTCACGAACTCTCGCGCCAGCAACTCTTCCAATTAACACATTATTGGCAATTTTTAAATATATTTTATTATGTTTGTGACCATGCCTTAACCTATCTACCCCGAACTCGTTGAACCTTCTTTTATTAGGTAAAGTGGAGATTCTGTGACCAGCCAACTAACTACATGTGTTTGACCACCATAGCCTAGTTGGTAAGTGACCCTGCCTACGAAGTTAGCGGTGCTAGATTCGATTCCAGGTTCCATGAGCAAATATTTGTGTGATGAGCACATGTTGTTCGTGATTCTTGGGTGTGTCGATCGGGCCCCTGGTCACTCCACCCAGTTCCCCTTGGTTGCGCTTAGGTTACTGACCCATAGTACAAGCTTATAGCTAAGTTTGGGCCTAGGTCAACCTATGTGAGATTGTTCTCTAGTATTTATTTTCTTATTACTTATTACTTATGTGTACCAACTTTCATCCCATGCAAATAAGGGGAACTGGTTTAAAATAACTTGCAAGACTTGACCTACACATATACATACTAACCAACTAGCAAACAGGTGAAGTTAAATAAAGCTTGTTATATTAAAATAAGTACGTATCCATTTAACAAGAACGTGTAAAAATATTTTCAACCTAAAATAAACTGGCTCCCTCAAATAATAATTTGAAATACTAATCATTTATTTACAATAAAGTTACCCCTTTTTCGGGTTTCGTAGTCAAACTACGAACACTTATACACACATCAAAAAAAAACTGAACGCGACCTATGACGATGTATGGGGATTACAGTTTTCCAACGGCATAGTTAAGTTTGCCGCCAGGTCTAATTTGTTTGTAGTAACGGCTTCGGAACCCTACACTGAGCACGGTCCGACATCCTCTTGCCTGGTTTTTAAATAAAAACTTTGCCGTTAAAGCATACACAAATTTAACAAAAGAAATGATTGTACCGCTCTGAGCCCTTTAACTTGTAACAGTTTTTATTCATAAACACAAAGCCGGTTGCGGTTATTGCATGAGTAATACCTATCCCGAGTATATTTTGTTAGCTAAGTGAGTCATATTAACTTTTACCTTTGGCCTGTCGCACGGTTTGTACAAGTAAGTAGTATATTTTATTACCGACAGTGTCACTACCATCCTGTTTTTTAGCTTAAAACATTTAACATTTCCAACCTCAAAAATGTACACTTTTGGAAGAATAAATTAACACGAAAATTAAACAGATTGAAAATCATCTGTTTACCGGTACCGCGATAAAATCAAATCAAATCAAATGAGTTTTTAGGAGGTGTTAAATAGAGTATCTTTAATGTTTTATTATTAGATAAATAATAACTAAATGCATGTAATAAGCTTAAAGTGGGGGGACGCCTTCACCGAGCAGTGGAACACAAGCGGCTCGCAATTATAAAAATAACAAAAAGTGATGATAATATATAATGATATGCATTATTGATAGCAGATCCCAATGTTTGAGTTTAGAGCTTAGAAAAGCTTAAGAAAACGCAGACATATTTTCCAACCCAGAAATCGAATACCGTTCTGCCCGCGGTGAGTCATTGCCTCTGCATCATTGTGGTGGACGTGAACGCCCCAACCACTGATACTCGGTCAGAAGCTCACCGACCCCGATTCATAGATTCACGATTGGACAGTGTATATTTATTTAACAACGCGAGTGTGATGGCCGGAACCATCTCACACTCGCACCGTTCTCACACACATCGACCCAGTCCCAAACTAAGCTCCAGGCTTGTCCTATAGGTACACTCAACAGCATAAATGATAACTTATTTATGCTGTTGAGTGTACCTTGTCGCTTTCAATCGTTTCACAATTTTGTATGACATTTCAAACACGACGTTAAAGTGACCGATAGTGAACTATAAATGATCACTTATTTATGCTGTTAACTGTAACTACTAGACAACGAGAAATATACGTATTTAGAGAAATATATGATTAAATCGCACTCATCACACAAATATCTGCCCTCACCGGGATTTGAACCCGGGACCGCTGGCTTCGAAGGCAGGGGAGGCACTCCAACTAGACTAAGTAACGTATCAAGCTTTGCAATAAAGTTTTGGTAAAGTAAAATTTTAATGCAAAATCCTGACATTCTCCGTATTCAAGTGTATATTTTTTGCACTATAAGTTGGTAATTTCCGTAGCGAACACCCTGGTTTTACAGAAAGGAGCCTATAGGTCGGTGGCGCTGGCCTCGTCTCCGCGGGCCGGCGCCAAGGCTCTGTTTGTAAACAACCGGGCCATAATCTACTACCATATCAGCATATCGAGTCGCAATTGACAACGCGATCCTAGTAGCGGAGCATGAATAAACCAACACGCGGGTCTGCGCCGGCGCGCTCGGAGATAACGACTCGCGCGCCAATAGCACGCAAGTACAAAAGGGTTTAACAATTTTAAAACATTCGATAGGATATCAAATAAGTCGTAAAAGCAACCTGGCTTTGTATTGAGATAATATCGGCGTGGGCCCTGCTTGTTGTTCTTACAGGTACCTACCTACCACCGTATAACTACCGATATTTCTAGGTAGGTACCTAAGTATAATGTTACCACATCTCATCTTCTATATCAATATACCGAATAGGTTACCTATCGGATAAGTATAACTCACAAAATTCGCTCTCTCTCGTAATATATAGGTAGGTATATCCCAATTTATCGTCCAATTTATAATTGGCGTTTCCGTTCATTACCGATGTATGCCAAAATGCCTGAAAACACATTTTTAATGAGTTATATGCACCCACATCCCACACACTAAGTTGCTGCTAAAGCGGACCATTTGCTAGCTTCAGCATGCGAATTCTTCCGTGTAGATTTATCTTATCGTTATTCCCTCTAGAACAATTAAATGTTCATCCGTCTAGCCGTCGCAGCGTGAAGGAGTAACAAACAAAAGAAATTTCGCATTTATAATCTGAGCAGGATTAGAGACACCGATCGATATTTTCACCTTTAAGCAACAGATGGACGTATTTTACACCGGTGTGGTATGTCGACGCCATTGACGTATTCTCTGAACAACATTGATACAAAACAACTAAGAGAAAACTTATTTGTGAATCACCACCTGCTGGATAAAAAACGGTAGTCAGACGCGAAAATTCATTACATTTAAATAATACAATTTGGACATTTTCAAGTTCGATTGCTCTTATACGCAGTAGGTACCTATAGCAAACTCGTGTTTCCCATTCGACGCTGAGTAATCAGTGATGTCTCATAATAATACATCGAATAATCGTATACGATTTAGGCTGTTCGGCGAAGAGGGCCGGCGGTGCATATCAATGCGTCTACAAAGCGCAGAGATCCGATGCGATAAGTGCACAATGCTCGGTCGATCACCCGGGACAACCCAGCGGGCAAAGTAAGCTTGCTAAATACCGACTAGATAACATCTCACTTGTAAGGTCCCCACCGAAAACTGAGGCCCTAGACAAGATGCATAATCGTAACGCTATCGTAACCCCCACCCTTACCCCCATCTCTAATAACCTCTGTTTTATCTTTCTTTGTTTTAACGTAATTACATCTATGTTAACCCAGAGCTAGCTCTAACTTTCAGTGTATAACATACACTTAAGGTTAGAGTTAGATATATTCCTGACGCACGCACCTCCCGAACACCTAACGGGTGTCGGTAGGACGGGGGATGGGGAATCCTGCAGCCTCCTAAACGGGAGAATGACTTTCTCTCCCGGCCCTTCAGCACTGGCTGGGGTAAGGTTCCGCGCGCGATTCACTGGTCCCCCGTCAAATTGACACCGGCCCTCCCATAAAAAAATGTATAGGCTAAGTTGCAACGGAAGAGGTCACAAAAGAGGGCAGCGCAAGGAGACCCGCGCAAAAATAGTATCTCCAGGCAAAAGAGAAAGCCTCAAAAAGGGTAGCCCCACCCATAAAGATGGTATCAACAGCCACACAAGTGGTCCTAAAAGATCTCCGACCCAACCCTTCCATTGTCGGGCAAAAGAAAGGAAGCCCGTAGTCTGTAAGCATGCATGCGTCAGGATTTCCACTCCGCGACTCACATAGCTATAAGTCTCCCCCCCATCCCAACCCCCATTCCTATCCCCCTTTTTTTTTGGAAAAACCCCGCGGATAAGTAAACGGAGGAAGGACTTTCTCCTCCGGCCTTTCAGCACTGGCTGGGGTAGTATCCGCGGGAGTCTAAATTCTAGTTGGTAATAGGGGCATTGGTGTTTTTAGCCGGTGCGAGCCCGGCAGTACCTGGGCCCTCCATTCCCAGGTCTCCGGAAGGGATTTTCACCTCTGCCCCTTTTTCTTAAAAAGCAAACAAAAGCAAGGCCCCTCAGGCGATTACCAAAAAAAAAAGAAAACGCTATCGTAACCGAATTTGGAAAACTAAAAAAAATTATGGAATTGACATCTTTCGACAGGAGTTGATAAGGTATGTTTACGCGCGGTATTATAAGAGTATTTTTTAGGTAATAATCCTATATTTATAATTTGTAAATAACTCTATCTAATTTAATATATGCCCGTCTCGCAGGTGTCGTGACCGATAAGGTACACCATTTACTATATCTACCCATCGACCATAAGGCATCGATCGGCCAGTCGAACATATACAGAGGGCCTAATATGGCTGCATTTATCACGGACAAAATGTGGAAAAAATATCCGTCACTTTGTGCCACTAACATAAGTACGAGAGTGCCCGCAGCTTTATCCACATTCTGTGACGCGATAAACGCGACCATCATTGGCCCGCAGAACATTTAGTGACGTCACGTATCGCAACATTAAACAATAAATACCTAAAAGCTTCCTACCCAGGTAGGAACCTTTTATTTATTCCCAGGCCTCTATTCTATCTACGACGGCGAACAATATTGATTTTATCGTATTGTAAACGCTTTGATACATCTTTGATAGGTCTTTTTTATTTGATAGTTTTTTTTTTAATTCTACGGCCGAGTTAAAAACAATGTGTACGTAGAATAGAGGCCCTATTGGCTGCCTAAGAAGGGTGGAGTCACAGCTAACAGCACCGATTCGCATTTTGTCCATAGAAATAGTCACTAATAATAATAATAATAATAATAATAATAATAAAATTTTATTTCAGACCATTGATCCATATTTTGTTAGTAAAATTTGTGCAGCTTAAAACAAGTGTTAGTGTTATACAATAAAACATTGAAATTTGAAACAAGGCAATTACAAATACAAAAACTAATATTTATTTTAGGGCGTGAAGCCCGATCCACCGCGCCAGTATTGGCGAGTCCCAGCGTTCAACAACAGCGCACAGAAGCGCATTGCGGCTGTCGCGCGCGCGCTGCAGCATGGAGGCGCAGCGCATGCGCATGATGGCGGCGAACCCCGCCGTGTTCGTAGACGCGAACATCGCGGAAGCGCTGCAATAGCGCGGCAGCCGCAGCAACGCTCTGTATGCGCTGTTGTATTGAACTCGCAGGTCGCTATAAGCCTTCTGCGTATAGTTAACCCATAGGCTGCATGTATGAAATGACTGGCAGTATGCTTTAAACAGCGTGACTTTTACTGGCTCAGTACATTTAGCAAACCTACGGGCCAGCATGTTGCATCGGACTGATAGCGCCCTGCGCTCTCTCTCAATGTCTGCATTGTCTTTTTGATCCGCGGTGACCCAGTGACCCAAATACTTAAACCTTTCCACTTTTTGTAATTTTACACCGTTGAGTAAAAAGTCAGGAGCATCGGTATAACGAATGTTATCCGGTTTAAAAAACATACACTGGCTCTTCTGAGCGTTGTATTTGAGTCCGTGGGCCACCGCATAGGACTCGCAGACATTGAGCAGCTTCTTCAGCGCGCCACTCGAGGGGCTCAGCAGCACCATGTCGTCTGCGTAGCTGATATTATTTACACAAACTCCATTTATGTGGCAGCCGATACCGGTGCCGCTGAGCTCCTCGATCAGCGCGTCCACGTACAGGTTAAAGAGCGTGGGAGACGTCAACCCCCCCTGCCTCACCCCGCACTCCAACCCGTACTCATCTGAGAACGAGCGTGCCCATCGTACACAGTTTCTCTGATTATTATACCAGTGCTTGAACAAGGATGCTACTTCTCTAGGTACGCTAGTTTCAGTCTCTAATTTCCTCCAGAGTACATCGTAGGCAACAAGATCGAAGGCTTTTGATAAGTCCAGGAAAATAGCGTACACCGGTGTTTTTCTATTGGTGTAGTACTTCACAGTCTCCTTGAGACACAGTACAGCACTTTCGCAAGAAAGATTCGGTCTAAAACCAAATTGTGCGTCGTGGAGTTTAATGTGCTTATCCAAATGCTTACCAAGGAGACTGTCAAGCACTTTAGCAATGACCGTGGCTAGAGAAATCGGTCTGTAGTTTTTGACATCCGAGGAGTCACCGGTTTTATTTTTAATTATAGGAACCACAATAGTACGCATTAATCTTTCAGGTAGGTATGAGTGGCCCAGACACAAATTGAAAAACATGGACAACACTCTGGGTAGATGTACCCCAGCATGCTGCAGGTGCTCGATGCTGAGGCTGTCATGGCCCGGCGACTTGCCTCGCACCATTCCCTTTATGACTGCACTCACTTCCTTCGCTGTAAACTTCACACTACGCTCCCTATCGACAGTCTCAGCATCGGGCACCCGCCGCGTCGCCGGCCCTAGTGGAGATCTAACACTAAAATGAGTACGGAAAACATTAGCTATACCGACGGGATCACACACTCCTGCCACGCTCACGGGGAGGCTCAGCCTTGGATTCAAACTATTCGAGGTTTTCCAAAACTGACTGAACTTTTTATTTGTGTGGTGTTCGGCTATGATGTCCATTTTTATTTGTTGTTGATTATTTTGACACCACTTTAATTTTGATTTAAATATGCACCTGGACTCACACATCTCTCTGTATAAGGGGCCAGAGTCCGGTTTACCGTGCCTTAACCAGTTTCCGAAACAAAGCCGAGCCTTCACGTGAGCGCCCCGCACGTACTTATTCCACCCAGTGACATGTTTACGTTTACAATTTACATTTGCATTGTAACAACACTCAGCAGCTTTTGACAGTGTACAAACAATATCGTCATAAAATGTGTCTAAAAAAATTCTATGACTTTTATCACAACACACTTTGTCGCTGCACTCACTAAATTGTACAGGAAAATCGAATTCTCTTAATTTTTCATGGCAGATGTTATGATATGTATCACTCTGAGATGTGTCACGCTCCCCCCAAGTAACCCTATTTATATACTTATTAATACCAAGTATTTTTGGTTTTAAAATGTTAAAGTTACATTCTATACATATAGGATAATGATCGGACCAGTACGTATTATATAATACTGAACAAGAGTGTATTGAGGCCTGCGCCGAGCTAGTAACTAGGCAGTGATCAAGCCAGCGACGGCACCCATGTGCGTCACTCACGAATGTATAACTATCGGAAGGCAACATATCTAAATCTATACAAGTCCACAACTGTTCATCACAGAAAGATAAAAGTTCATTTGCAAAAGACTCACCGGGGTGTGCGTTAAAGTCCCCTAACATAAATACCGACTCCGCATTATGGTTTTCAATAATAGCCGATATTTCACTTAAACACTCGGTAAATTCCACTAAATGTTCACTTGAATCAGTAGGCATGTAAACAGAAAAAACTAAGAAGCACCGATCACTGAGCTCAGTTTTAATCGCGGCTAGACGTACACTATTACACTTTATTATCGTGACGTTAGAAAACGTAGACTTTCTCCACAATAGTGCCACTCCACCATACGGCCTCCCGCGCAGGACCCCCATAGATGTGTCGACTGCAGAGGTGCCCGTAAAGGCAAAGCCGTCGTCTATAGTCCCCAGAAACGCCAGGTCATGCGGCAGCAACCATGTCTCCTGCAGTGCAACAATGTCGGCTGAGCGACACAGGTTTCGAACACATTCCACGGACCGAATTATGTTTTTGCAATTAAAACTAATTAAGTTGCTATTCATTTTGTAGTTTATTTAATTGAGCCGTCACTTTGTCACGCTTTCTAAAGTCGATAAATCTACGATAGACTATTCCGTCCGGCCAAAAGTCGTCGCTCATAAAAATTTCAATTTTATGTTTAGGAACAAATATTTTGTAAGAATCATAATCTTTTTCAATTTTCATGTTCATTTTTACTACTTTGGCATCTAAGTTTGACTTCTTCTTAACGTAACTACAAATATCCTGTTCGGTCAGATTTTTAGCTACATTATAGACATACAGCGGAATCATAGTTACCGCAGCTCTAAATTTCAATTCTGGGTCTGAATTTGCTTTCCCCCGCTGTCCAATAAAACGATTACGAAGTTTGCGCCTTTGTACGGTTTGCCATTCATAAGATTGTGGCGGCTCCTTCCATTCACCTTCCCGAGCAACGTTAGCCATAGACATTCGCTTCGATATCACAACATCATTATTTACTTGCGATAACGAGTGCTCCGCATTTGTGAATTCTTTAACCGTCGCAGACGGGCGCTGCTGTGTAGGTACTTGTGTGGCCGCCCGCGGCTGCTCGCCGCTCGGCCTACCCGCATGACTCATAGCCGAAGGTCGCGGCACCGCCATCTCGCTACCGTCCACTTGAGAACATTCGTTACATTCGTTTATGGTTTGAGGGTTAATTTGAATGCTACGATATACCATTTCTGGAGACGACGTATGGTGTTCGTGACTACCGTGGGTAATGTTCTCATTACATGTAGGGGGCAGCCCCATCGGTCCACTAGCATACTCGAAACTATTCATCAAACAGGCACCGCGCTTTGTGTTTACATTGCGCTCATAATTGTTAATTATGGATGCATTTTTAAGTGTCTCCACTTCATACTTCACCTCGTTGAGCTGCTCCAATGAGGCATATTCCTCTTTAACCTTCACCATGTCCTGCTGCAATTTCACTATATCTTTTAGAAGTCGCGTTACATCGACATGATCGAACAAAACAGGAGGTAGTTTTTCAAGATCTTTTGCAACAAACACTGGTAATTGCTCAGAATCTATGCCTCTTATCAAACAGATGATATCATCAATGTCTCTCAGTTTCTTTCCATCCTTTTTCCGTGTTATTTTCCGTTTGTTTGTCGACACAGAATCAAACAATAGATTTTTTGCAGTGACGATATCACTCTCAGAAAAAGCACTCAAACATATTTTACTTAAACTTTCATCGTCCATCACTGATATCTTATTGCTTATAAAAGCAAGCAGCTCGTTAATTACCACGTTACAATTCGCACATTTAATCACATTAGAGGACATGGTTACGTCTCACTTGCAGTGACCGCGTCCGACCGCAGCGCACACAGGACGCGACTCCTGACTAATAGTGTTAGTTTTATCACTAAAAATTGTACCTACTTGTCAAAGCTAGGTGGCCCGCGGCGAGGGTGAAGCGCGCGGGGGCGGTCCACCCAAAGGCTTACCGTCTTTAAAAAAATAGCCTGTCGTCATAAGCCATTCCACGCACCGCACGTCCCTTGAGCTGGTTTGTGTATTTTAAACATGTACCTACCACTTCTTAAAATAATAAATTGATTATCGTGGAATTTGCCTATGTTATGAAATGAATAGACCTCACCTACACGTGTTAGCAGTGTGTAAGCACTAACTCACCTTTCATTGCGTGTGCTGTTTTTACGAGAATTCAAAATGACTCGAGGAAGTACTGACTTAGGTAAATGTTTACCCAACTACGCAAAAAGGTGGGTATGTGTTTATCGTCTTGGCTAAAATCCTGGTGCCCTCTTGATAGTTCAGTAATTCTATATTTTTTGACTAACAAATTAATAAAGTTTTAAACCTTGTATGACATGATACATTTCGGTGTGGTATTTTGTGTTTGTGTTCACTACTCTTCCACCACCTCCACCTCACGCTTCAATCGGCAATGGTTTTTAAATGCTTCCTTTACTTTGCTTTACTTTACTATATTACTACATACCTATAAAGGCTCCGAGTCGGGAGCCCAGCAGGGCACCCGAGCTGGTGACGACAGCGCAAGTCCCGTAGATCCGGTTACCGTGCAGCGGCTCCGCCGCCCCCTCCAGCCCCTCGCTGGCGAACATCTCGTCTACCGCCGATAAGGTCTGAACGCTCACCGCGAGTAGCTGGCAAATAATCTCATCGCGCGTCTTCTGCATGCCTTTGGCACCATCAAACTGTACTTTATATACATTTTGGACGTCTAATCCAGAACTGAATACTTTGCTCTGGCTCATTAGTACTCTATGTAATTCCTTTTGCACCAAATTGCCAAACATTAAAGTGAGGGCCAAGCAGCGATCCGACCCTATGTCGTCGCATCTGTACTTGTTACTATCGAACTCAAGCACGGGCGTTTCAGTGTTCGGAAACCTAGGCTTCCCAGAGCTGTAAATCACTTTGTAGGATGAGCCGGCATTAATTCTAGGATTCGGTTCCACGGGAGATCTCATGAATCCATTGTGACGAATCACCGAACGCCGTACTTTTATTGCGGAGTGCATTTTGTTGGAAACCTCTTTAAAGTTGTGACTGGTGTTAGGAGTTCCGCGGTGTGATGCGTCCGTGGCCGTGGACACATATTTTGACCGCATTTTACACGTATAACCTTTCATGCCGAAGAATAGAAAGTACATAAACAAGAAAGTACCGATAGTTAAGATCCGCATTTTCAATAGCAATTTTTTATACAATGAAAACTAAAATTTATTAAACAATAGAATGAGGATGCCACATGTTAAGCAGTTCCCGCGGTATTGGCACTGCGGCCTTCGGAATTCTGAATCGAGCCTTGGCGCCCCGGGAGCCGCCCTGGCGCGCTTGCGCGACCCCGAAGAGCCATTCACCTCTGCTCTACAACCTACTAACCCATTTACAGGATACTCCGAATGAAATATATTATTTTTCAGAAAAGTTTTGTGTAGTTTAACTCATGCAATTAGCTTTAAATTTCAATTATGAAGTAACTAACCAATGTGAGACCGCTCGCTTAGTTTATTACAGTTTATTTTCATATCATTATGTCGTACAATATTGTGGTTAGGGGTAAAAAAGCTAGCATACAGGCTATACTTATTTGTATATATACGTAACCTAAACTTCTGTGATTCCTATAGGAGCGTCCTTACTGAGAGTGAATATTGAAGTGGTATGGTGGGAACTTACACACCACTCGATGTTCGAACGAGTCTCGAGTGCACATCAAGTAGGTACACGCGAATGCTCTTAGTGGGGGCGCTTCTTTAAGAGAACTTTTTAGGAAAACCCTAGACTTTTATGTACTTAGAACTCATAGTACTAAGTAGGTACCTATCTCGAATTCTGATATAAATCATTTTAATACAAACAATATAAAAATAATTACTGTTAGAAAATTCTGCATCCGTAAAGTATACCTTTGTAGGTTCTTTCATTTCTATAATTGAACTAGCTTTCCGGCGGCAACTTTGTCTGCGTAGAGTCAGAACTTCCGTTAATTTCCATACAAATATCACTTTCAGTAGTCTAGGATTCCATGTTTCTCCCATTAGTTATTAATACCGGACTCCCATCCTCATCATCCACAAACAAAATTTCACCTTTAACGGCAAATATTTAAAAAACACGGCAGCTTGTCCCGATTTATACTAAACCTAACCTAACCTAACATTCATCGAAAGGCCCAGTAAAAAATCAGTCATGTACAAACTTTCACCCTGATTTACACCCTGTTAAGGTCGTATTTTAAAAACAGTGGTTTTATTTATAATGGTATTTTTATACGGAAATTCATACACCCATACAAACGATTTTTTCTCTTTTGACCCTTAGGGATATTTTTTCAAGATAGCCATGTCCTATTTTTATTTATATGTAAACATAATTATAATACCAATTTCCACATTTCTCACTTCAAAAATGACCAATTTCCCATACAAATTTGAAGCATCATTTTACCCCTTTAATGGTAGATTTTCCGAAATTGCCGTTTTTTTAAAGTTACCTACCTAAACAACGAATTCCATACTTCTCATTTCAAAAATGGTCAAATTCTGTAACATACTGATTTTAATTCACGTCCCATATACTCGTACATTACCTACGTGATGGATGTTAATATTTATAACCAACTGCCACAACGGAATCCAGAAATCTTGCTTTTCAGTGATATACGTATACCTACTGAAATCCGTACACCAGATTACACGATCACACGTCGTTATACTACGATCTTTGAGAACTATCAGCAGATCAGTTTATTGTACAGTCACAACATGGGATTGTTGAAGTACTAGCTTATCATCTTAACTGGTTGTGTTACACGAATGCCGCCTTTTTTCGTTATTGAAACGTGACCATAGCATATATAGCAACCCTTTTGTAACGACCAATAAAGACTGAGTTCAGTTTGAACCAATAGTGACTATTGTTTAAAAGTGACCAATAACTACACGTTGAAGCGAATCTCCTTGGACCAGGCCCAAAATGCCACGCTTTAAATACCTACTTCCCCTTCACCCCGCTACGCCCCTCTGTCTTCCGCGCCCAAAGTTAGGGCTGTCACTCGCGAGATATTTTAATCGGTTTATGGAGTGTTATACAAGTTTAATCACGAAAATGTGGCTATTAATCATATATAAAACACGGAAACGAGTCTATAAACAAGCTTTAAAAATTTAAAAAGATTTATTATAAAATACTATTCATTCGTTTACAATCGCGACACGCGCGGTGAAACGAATAGGTTCAACGACCGCTCCGCGCCACCCTGCACGACCTAAAGCCCATCACAAACAGAGCTATAATATATATTAACATGCCGGAGTATATGACATTATAGCAAAGAATCACACAATACTAAGATGTATAAATATAAATCCATCCCATTCATCGGAGATAAATATATCTTACAGCGAGGTCTTAATAAATATTAATATATATTATAGCTGCTTGTGTCGACTCTGTCAACTAGAACGAAAAATATAACGTAAGATGCATTGTTATTATATATATTTTGGCATATTAATAATAAATATTCCGTGTGGGACGCCCCTGACTGACTTTACACTTCAGGTGTCGCCAGGCGGTAGGTATCTAATGCGCCGATCGCGCATCGGCAGCCGGGAGTTTCGCTTCTACGTGTAGTTATTATTTATTCTTATTATGACAATACTAACATATTCTTGGCGATGCACGATGAAAGGTAAGAAAACACCTGTCAAAAACTGCTATGTCCCGTGTGCTAACTTTCAAAAATTATTCTAAACTATTGCAATTACTTGATGAACGAGCTAGAAGTATTCCCATTTGGGACTAGAAAATCATATCATGGTTCAAATCTAGCACGACGATGATACTGATAACAGCCACAGCCACACCTTTTGTAAGTTCTTGTACTGAGTTCAAATTTGCGTGAAATATTGAACAGGCTTTAAGGTTTAAATACAGATACAAATGTATTTCAAGCAACTTAAGATTATCCGCTTGTACACCGGTCAATCTTCATGTCTCATTAAATCGACTTTAGGATTTCACATCAATTTGCAGCAATACGAAAACACACCGAATCTCTTGCTTCATAAAATGGAATTGAATCTCGTTGAGAAATATAGTGCTGATCTCTAAACATACACAGAGATAGGAAGTTTTATAACGTTCAACAAAAAAAGTTCGTTTGTAAACAAAAACTAAACTTTAAGCGTTGTCAAAAAGTGACATTTACAGAAAAGTCGTGCGTATAGGTGAAAAAAATAAGTAGGTAAATGACCCCTTGCGCGTAGTTGTGTACAAACAAAACTAAAATGGAATTTAAGACAAATTTCAAGTATAGAATGTTAAACGGTCTATACAGATGTGTGTTACAACTACATGCAACAGTTTATTTACTTAAGTTTTTCATCTGTGTATAATTTTATTCATTCAAACAATGATTATTTGTTCTTAAAAATAAACCTTAATTAAGCTTTTAAATTTTATTCATATTGAAACTAAAAAATAAACATAAGTTTTCTTTGCCTCAAAATTGGTAGGTAACAGAAACTTATTAACCGACTAGTTATGAAAACGAAACAACTGCAATCCTACTTAAATAGTAGGCTTAATTTAATATGACAGGAAAGACAACCCTAAAACCCAATGGGTAGCAACCCTATAGTTAGACGAGTAGCATCGAGTACCTAGTTCTAAAAACTGAGCAATAACCCTAATAGTCTTCTTAGACTCTTGGGCTCTGCTTAGATTCTTGGGCTCTTGCCCACGACAATAAACCTAGTTCGATAAGACTACCAGATGAATTATAAATAATTAGTCATGTCATTAA